>CM040423.1:130855128-133255128 GCA_022702705.1 Papilionanthe hookeriana x Papilionanthe teres
CCCGGTGGATTTCCCTTCCTGTCTTTTGCAAAGTTGTAGCAGCATCCACATTGTATTGTAATTCTCCCTTTCCCTGGCATCCATCTCCGGGGTTCCGAGTAGGTGTTTTCTCTTAAGCGGCCTGCTCGACCCATTCTTTTTAAATCCCAGATGCAGTCCACGATTTGTTGTTATTTGTATTCTGAGAACACGTTTGTATGTAGCTCGAGGCCTTCTAGTATATTGATCATCCTGCCTCTAATTCTCTCGAAGTATTCAAAAGTTTGCTTCTCGACATTCTGCATTCTTTCTAGCTCGTATTCTGGAATAATCTGCAAATGGCGAGGCCTGGTGACGTACTGTGGGATATATGGCTCAATCCCCTCGCGTTCTCCTGCATACCTCGGCTCCTCGGGGATGGTCTCCGTCGGGACATCCTCCGGGGTTGCTTCTGCAACAAGGTCATGCATTACTGGTGGCTTTATCTGGTGGCATGGTAGCCTTCCTTCTTCTGATCTCCTTGAGATTTCCTCGGTCCCTTCGTTATCCTCGGGGCTGGCCTCCTTTCTTCGAGTTCCCGGTGAACCGGTATCCTTGAAGTATATGCACTGGCAGTAGCAACCGCCTCGTCGCGCTGGTCCGCTGCTAGTTTAGTTAACATCTTGCGGATACGGCGATTTTTATTTCTTCGCTGAGTTGCTGTGAGAGTAGCTCTTCGTACTTCCTGAATCTCTGTGGGCGCGGCGCTGACGAGCCTGCCCTCTGCTATAGCAACTATGGACTTGATTCTCTTGTCCTCCTTAGTGTTTGTTTTCCTTTTCTTGCTGCCGGGTTGGTGGCTTGGGCCACCCACTTTCATTACTGTCTGATCGGGAAGTTCCTCTCGGTCAAGCGGGACACGCTCACCTTCCTCGTATTGCGAGCCTCGCTGGTGTGAAGTCCGAGTCAATCTCTATTATCGCTCCATCTTTCACCCTCTTTTCGTCGAGTGCAAGGCTTACGCCATTTCTAAAGTTCGGGACCAACCGCCCGTTCGACATTTCCTGCGAAAAGACAAGGAAAAGGATCGGGGTCGTACTAAGAACAAGAACATTAAGAAAATGTTTATTAGAGACAGAGTTTTCTTTTTCTCTCTTTTTTTTATAATTCCTTTTGTATTTTTAAATTCAACAGGAATGGAGTGGGAAAAGATCGGGAAAAAGATTTTGATTTGGAAGAGAGAACAAGGAAAACTTTATTATCATGATTTTATTTATTTTAGCGCATTTTTTTATTATTTTTGGGTTCTGACCCATTCATAAGTAATTACTTCGCCCGTGCTTCTAGGGATGAAGAATTCATTCCTTCGAAACATCAGGTAGCGTAATACTTCTTCAAGTATCGTCCGTTGATCGGAAGCATATGTCGTTCTCCTTGGCAATTCACTAGCTGGTAGGAGCCTCCTGAGTAGACTGCCTCAACCACAAATGGCCCTTCCCAAGTGGGTTCAAATTTTCCTCCTATCTTGCGGTGTGCAAGGATAGGTCTCTTGAGAACGAGAACTAAGTCACCAACTTTGAAGGTTCTTGGGCGGATCGATCCGTCATGGGCTTGAACCATCTTAGCTTGGTATAGTTCTAAATTCTGTCTGCGCCGCAAGTCTTTTCCCTTCCGGGCTTTTCAATTCCTCTAGTCGTAATTTGGCATTCTCTTCGTCGTGATTTTGTTTGCAACCGCAATTCGAGTGAAGGAAGCTGGACCTCTAAGGGTAACACTGCCTCGGACCCATACACCAGAACGTAAGGTGTAGCTTGAGTAGGAGTTCTGAAGGTTGTCCGGTAGGCCCATAAGGCTTCTAATAATTTCTCGTGCTAATTTCTCTTATTATCTTCCAAAGTTTTCTTTAAAATTTGAACGAGAGTTTAATTAAAAGCCTCAGCCAGACCGTTTTCTCTTGGATAGTAAATTGTTGAATACCGTCAGTCGATTCCGTGTCTCCTGACAAAATTGTTGATTTGCGTGCTTCTGAATGCTGACCCATTATCTGAGATGATCCTGCGCGGCACTCCGAAACGGTAGACAACTTGGTTCTTGCAAGAATGAAGCGATGTCCTTTTGAAGATAGTGGTTCTATTGGACCCACTATATCTATGCCCCAACATTCAAATGGCCACGACGCAATTGTCGGATGTAGCACATTTGGAGGTTGGTGTAGAACCACTACGTGCACTTGGCATTGGTGACAACTCTTGGCGATTTTCATGCGGTCGGTCATCATCGAGGGCCGTAGTACCCCTAGTCTTTTAATTTTCATTTTCATCTTCGGACCCGATCGGTGAGCGCCACGAGTCTCGAATGCACCTCTTTAACAATTTCACGGGCCTCGAACCCGCTTAGGCACCTTAGCCACATTTGATCAAAAGACCTTCCGTATAACGTGTTGTTTATTATTGCGTAGCACGAGTTATTTTCTTGATTCGATGAGCTAACGACCTATTGTCCGGTAGTTTTCCTTTTTGCGGGTAGTGCATTAATGTGCTGTCGCCAATCTTCTCGTGTTTTACGTCACTGCTCGCAACTGATTCTTTTTCTTTTTCGATTTGTGTATTGTGTCTATGTCGAGCTGTGATAGGACACAGCGTCCGTGAGCCGACACTTCCATCGATTCATCTTGCAAACGAGCAAATTCTTTTGCGAGGCGTGCTAACGCATCTGCTAAAGCGTTTTCTTTTCTGGGAATTTTGTAGATCGTCACATTCGGAATCTGTTCTAACAACTGTATGGAATACTGGAAGTATTGCTCGAGTCTTGGCTTTAAAATTATGTACTGTCCGGCTATCTATTGAATGATTAACTGCGAATCCCCGTAGATGTTGATGTTTGTTATCCCCATTTGAATAGTTAATTCCAGTCCTGTTACGAGAGCTTCGTATTCTGCTTCGTTGTTTGTACACGGCTCTGTCAAGTGGTAGGAGTATCTTAACATCCCCCGCTCCGGTGTTATAAAGATTAGTCCGATTCCTGCCTTACCGGGCACTATCACTTGCGATTCTTCGTCTTTGTGTACTGAAGATGCTCCGTCGAAATATAATTCCCAACATCGCTCATTAGGGTCTTCTAAGCTCATTATTTGTTCATCCGGCAAGTCGTCATTGAGAGGAGATTCGCCAGGCAAAGGGTGTGCTTGCGAGGAAGTCTGCTAGGACTTGTCCCTTTACGGCACGAAGAGGCACGAAAGTTATATCGAATTGCAATAATATCATTGACCACACGGCAAGTCCGCTAGAAAGCGTTGGACGGGTCATCGAAGTATTGCGATGGATTAAATTTCAAGATCAGGTTGACCTTATGAGAAAGCATGTAGTGCCTGAGCTTTTGAGCGGCGAAGATCAGGGCCAAACAGTGCTTTTCAATCGTGGGATACTTTATTTCCGTCGGAAGTAAACGACGGCTTAGGTAGTAAAGAGCGTTTTCTTTACCCTCATCATTGACACAGGCTATCGAGGGCTCCGAGAGAGTCGTCTAAGCCGCGGTATAAAGTATCAACGGTCTACTCGAGGCTGGGGTCGCTAAGACAGGAGGTGTCATTAAATATTGTTTAATGTCCTCGAAGGCCCTACGGCATTTATCTTCCCAAATAAATTTGACGTCCTTTTTAACTAATGCCGAGAAAGGCTGACACCTGCCTGACAAGTTCGAGATAAAGCATCGAAGATATGCCAGCTTCCCTTGAAAAGATCGTAGTTGTTTTAAGGTTTTGGGAGGTGGCATTTCTAAGATAGCTTTAATCTTTTCCGGGTCGATTTCAATTCCACGATGACGGACAACGAAACCTAAGAATTTCCGGAGGTGACGCCGAAGGCGCATTTTAAGGGATTCATCTTAAGGTTAAATTGTCTTAATCGTTCGAAAACAATTCTCAAATCATACGGTGATTTTCCTTTACTTTGCTTTTGATGACCACATCGTCCACGTAGCATTCGACTTGATTGTGGATGAGATCATAAAAAATTCTTGTCATTGCTCTCTGGTAGGTTGCTCATGCGTTCTTCTGTCAGAATGGCATCACTGTGTAGCAATATACTCCGATCGGCATTCTGAATGCTGTAAGTTTTTCATCTTCCGGAGTCATTTTTATCTGGTTGTATCACGAAAATCCATCCATGAATGAGAATATTTCATGTGTTGAAGCAATGTCGATCATTAATTCGGGATCGGTAGAGGAATTCATCTTTTGGACATGCCTTGTTTAAATCTACGAAATCCACACAAATTCCGATCCGACCATTCTTCTTCTCGATCGGTACCACATTGGCTAACCAAGTCGGGTATTGTTCTTCACGGACAAATTTGGCGTCTATTAGCTTTTTAACTTCAGCTATGACTTGTTCGATTTCTAGACGCATTCTTCCGGGACCTTGTCGATTGGAACAAGTAGGATCCATTCCTAGCTTATGGATTGCGACCTCTGGAGCTAATCACGGCATCTCATCGTAGCTCCAAGAAAAACAGTCTTTAAATTCCATTAATAACTTGATTATTTCTTCGGAGTCTTCTTTATTGAGTAAGGAGCTAACAAAGGTAGGTCTAGGCTCTTCGGTAGTACCTATGTTTACTTCCTTTAACTCATCTATTATAGATTTGATCTCTTCTTCGAACTCTGGTGGAGCGTTTCCAATTTGTAAATCTTCAAGTTCTTCTGTAGTTTCCATGCAATTTTCATTAGACTCGCAAGTGACAACCAAGAAAAATCCAGTATCGTCAACTGATCCTACTGTGCCGAATCCGAGACCATGCTTTGAATTGGGTGGACGACCGGAGTTATTCCATAATTTTTCAAAATGTTGTGATTGACCTTTTGTCCATTGTCGAGGTAAGAAACCACGCTGAATTAAATTTTGAACACGGGGAGAGTACCACTCAAAAGGCAATTCCATTAATTCGGAAGAAGTGACATCTTCAAATTGTACATTGTTTTTAGTTTTGGAGGAAGGAGCACCACTGTAGAATTTGATGGGCTTTGCACCGCCGCTACGTACCTCTTTGACCACCATACCCTCGATCTTATTAGAATGGATCGGGGTCAGGGTCATAGTATGTACATAGTGGTTAATCTTCTCGTACATCGATTTATATTCCTCGTTCTTTTCATCTTCGAGAGAGATCCTGAATTGCTTGCTTCTTCGGACTTATTTTCGCTGCTTCTTGCTTGATCTCTTTTTCTTCTTCGAACTCGTCTTCCCAATCAACATTGATGGCTGGTTTCCTTTGTCCAACTGTCTTAATGTCTCTGCCACGGCCTCGTCCCCGGCCTCGACCTCGGATGCGAGTTGTGGAGAAACCTTCACCATCTCGCCGTAAGGGAGTGGTGAGTGACTGTTGGACTAGAACTTCAGGTTCTTCGTCGTCCCGAACTTCCTTTGCTTCATTCGATATGGTATCTCTGGAGAAGATTGTTTTCTTCGGAGGTGCGTAATAAGCTGCATCTTCATGGATTCCAATTTCATGTACGGAGAATGGTTGTAAGTCACCTTTGATGCATTGTTCCCCTCCATCGTAGTATTTGATGCACTGATGTAGGGATGATGGTACCATCCTGTTTTCATGTATCCATGGTCGGCCCAAGAGAGCGTTGAATGACGTTTCGAATCAATTATGTGAAATTTCGCGGTTGTCTTTGCCAAGTCACCGGTCTTCATTAGCAGTGTTATCGATCCGAGGGCTCTTTCTCCTTTACGATTGAATCCTCTTAATAACATTTTGTCCGCTTCGAGCTCGCGAGCATCAATTTCCAAGTATGCTAGCGTTCGAAGATTCATTATATTGATTGATGCTCCCGGATCCACTAATACTCCTGGAGAGTGTAAACTTCCCAATTGTAACCGAAATGTACAACGGTCGGTTGTTGTCCGTCGTCCCAAGTAGTAAGTCATTGTCCGTGAAGGTAACACCTCGCTGTTCCTTTAACGAGCAAACCTCATCTAAGGAATCTCCGGTCATTTGAGCTAAGCAGATTTGTGGATCAAGCAAGGCCTTGATCAGAGCTTCTCTCATCTCCTTTGATAAGATGAGAGCGTCATAAATGCTTAGTTTGGCTGGTAGTTTCCTAAGATGGGCTAGCACGTTGTAGTCCACTTTATTTCCATGTGTCTAAATTTCTTCCCGAATGGTTATTTCTTCTGTCGGGGTTGGTTCTTCCTGAACAACCACCTGCTTTCCTTTGTCCTTTGGACCCATTCTCGGAGGTAAAACTCTTCCACTTCTTAAGTTGACTTCTGTAATTTCTCCTGAATCTAGTATTGAGTTTGCTGGTGTCTTCTCCTGAATCGGAATGACAGGTTCTTCTGGATTAGCTTCAGAGTCTGAAGGCTCTAACTCTATTGTGATTGGAGCTCCTCGAAACTCGCAAATAGATTCGTTGCTTGTTGAACTCTCATAGCCTCCTTAGTGGATGTCTTCTTTGTCATTGTGATCGTCGAGATTGTGTATGATTTGAGAATTGTTACTTGTATCGGAATCGATGTCCGGATTAGGTTGGTTGTTGCTAGTTACGTAATCGTTAGAAACAGTTAAAACGTAGCCAACACCATAACCCTTATCATTATAAGATCCCACCGGAGTGAGTAAATAATCATACAGAGTCAGAGGTTCGAGGTGTTTCTCCTCCGAATCGGAAACAACCATCCTAGGATAAGCAGCCCCTAGTCTAGCCTTAAGAGTCTCGGTCTTTTCTTCTTCATCAATTTTCTTCTTTTCTTCAATCGTCTCTTGTTGAGGTGGTTCTTCTATCGCAAGTGATAGTGCCGACTTGACGGTGTTCGAACTCCGAATCGAGGCTCGCACCGAAGTGGTTTGGACGCGATCCAAAATCTTCTTCGAAGACTTTGTCCGAGCGGTATCCATCCATCATCAGTCGCATAGGGATCTATCGGAACAATGAGATCCGTTGAGATAACATTGACGGAACCTCCTTTCTGGGGTTCCTTCATGTATTCCTTCGGGATCGTTATGTTCCCTTTTCGGAGATTGTCGTTGAGCCAACTTTTGAAGGTAATACAATCTTCTATCTTGTGTCTAAGCATCCGGTGGTAAGGGCAAAAGTTGGGATCACCTTTCTTGTCGACTTCTTCTGGTTTCTTAGGCTCGTCGATTGGAAATCCGGAGTCTTCATCGGACTCGCGGAACATTTTCGAGCACTGCCTCATTCTTCGAACGGATACTCCCCGCTCGAAGCTCCCTTAACGTACGTTGTGGACGAGGCGGTTGTTCATACTGTTGGGATGACTGATAGCTGGGTTGGGGTTGCTGGTAATTCTGTTGAATTTGTTGCGGCCGTTCTGGCGGTATTTGTATTGGCTGCTTGCCTTTATCGACTGCTGCGACGATCCCGGACTTCTTTTCAAAAGTTTTCACGGGCTTCTGTTTGTGCTGTTTTGTCGGTGAAACTTAATTGCTTCGCCTCCTCTTGCAAGCTTCCGGCCTTGCTTAACAACTTCTCGAAAGTCTTAATAGTAAATCCCTTGTGAAGAAGTGCTTTATCGGGCCATGAATGCTCTTAAGTAAAATGGCGACCGCATGCTTGTTCTTGTAGGTCGTGGTTCACACTTCATATTTAGATTCCTCCATCGAAGTATGTAGTCCACCAAAGTTTCGTTCGGCTTCTGCTTCTCTACCACTAAATCACCTATAGTGATGTGGTGCTGAGCTCCGGCAAATTACTTGATGAAGTGGTTCTCTAATTCTGAAAATGTCTTCACCGAACCATTCGGTAATTTCGCATACCAATCAAAGGCGATTCTTGACAGGCTGCTGACAAATTGTCGGAAGAGTAAAGCATCACTTCCACCGGCATTGCAACAACTGGCACGAAAATGTGAAACATGCTGCCGAGGGTTTCCGGTTCCATCAAAGGTCTTGAACAGAGGTGGTACGAAGCCTTTCGGATATCGGACAGTGTCGAATTCTTCGGGGTAAGGTCTACCCGTCCGAATGGATGTCCCGCTCTTTGATTGTGCCAAGGCTTCTCGCACCTGCTGTTCTACCATGCTCTTGATATCCTTTTCCGGAATCATGCTTTGTGTTGCATCCTTTTTTAATTGATCATCCCTGTTGACGGATGTAATCTCCTTTCCTCCGTCTACAATGTGAATAACTTCTGGGGGTGTTTCTCTTTGGGGTTGAATCTGACTCTGGAGAGTGGCTAGGGCTGCAGCCATCTCTTCCATCCTTTTTGCCATTTGGGCGATCGTATCATCTTTCTCTTGAAGCTGCATCCTCATCACCTCCGGCTCCTCTCTTTCTGCAGCTGCAGGAAAACCTTGTGAAGCTGACGAAGCTCGTGTTTCAATTATGTTAATTTCTGCATATTCATCTTCCATGAACTCTGACGAGTCGACTTCAACTCTGAATTTTTCTTCTCTTTCTCTTGCTAATCACTGAATATCAGTTCTTAGCTTTTCCATAGCATCTTCTAATGGTCCTTTCTGTACATCCTTGCAGTTGTCATGCGATAACTGTCGGGTTTCCTTCACATGTGTCCCCTTCATTGCGGTAGCACTTTCTTCGGACTCAAGTCTCCTGACGAGATTTTCCTTCTCAGGTTGTTGTTTTAATCTTAATTGTCCGGTAGTGGGACGCCATACCATCCTTCTAGCGAGCGAAGGTCTAGGACCGGATGGTCTGTCAGCCAAATGCTGGAAGGTGGTATCCTCCCTAATTTGTAGTCCTGAAACAACGACAGGTGGACTAGCTTTCATTCTCTTATTTAGCTTTTCCGCAGCGATAGCATGTTCTACTCGCGGCCCAAGACGGGATTTGGCCGGCACCCGCCCTATCCTTCTTAAAATTTCTGATACAGGGCATTTTTCTTTCTTTGCTAACTTTTCATCGTGGTCTGCGGTCGAGTAAATGGCGTAATTCTAGCCCTTTTCTTACGGCCGTCGTTGTAATATGCGGGCTGAGGCAATGCAGAAGCAATCTTGCGGACATTTTCCTCATCCTCTGCGGCGGAGAGGGGATTAAACCTACTTCCTCCCAAAAGTGGTATGCATTTAGGTAGTGGTGTATACTCGGGCAGTTCTGGGATTTCCTCCAGGAAAGCAACTTCAGCAGCTCTGGCTTCTCTAGCAATCCTTCTACTTCTGTTCCTCCTCTGAGTCCGTGTCAGTGGTGGAATTCTCGAGCTGGACCCGACCTCGAAAACGGGGGGTCTCACAGGAAGATCTGTACCCTCCACAGGTTCATCACAGTTCTGAATTTCCTTCCCCTTTAGTTTGGCAGAAGCCGGGGTAGGTATGGAGACAACTATACCAGGCGGGAGTAGCAACAACAGTCCTTCTGCGAACAACAGTACTCCTCTCAATTGGAATCTTTTGCAGAGGAGGGAATTCATGAGTTGACTTGAGGTTAAACTCAATCAACGGCTTCTCAGTTTCCGATACTTTGCTTGCGAGTGAAAAGAGAGTGACGTAGGGGATTTTGATGTCGGTGTCCCCGAATCCTTGTCCGAATCGAATGATTCCATTATTAGGCAGTTTGTCCTTTAACACAGCCAGGTCCAGTCAGTTGACAAAGGAGAAGATCAGTTTTGGGGCTTCCATTTCTGCAGGGCAGATTCCAAGTGTTAGTCCCCGAATCGTGCTTCTTCTTGTCGTAGAACTTATGATGAAAAAGAAAGAGTCCGAACACATTTCTGTTTATCTTAGTGTATTTGTGGTATTTAAAAGAAAATTTATTTAGATAATTATTTTTCTAAAAGATTTGTTCGTTAGGACGAAGAATTATTAAAAGAAGGAGAGTTATAGGAAGGGTAAAAGGAATTGATTAGGAACTGGAAAAGGAAGAGAAAGTCTTGTAGAAACTTCTAGACCTGCAAGACTGCTCCTAAACTAATACCTATTGGGGGCCCACCCCACCTCAAAAATGAGGTAAAAGGATCTCGGAACCTCTCTGTTTAGGGGTGTCTAAACAATGGCTCCTAAATCCGAGAGGATGTTGGCCATACTTGTTCAAGGTAGAAATGAACATAGTATTCCAACGGGAAGAAGGGTAGTTTGATCCACTAAGGACGTGGATACACTACCGATTCTTTTTTTGAAAGCAGAACTATCTGATTAAAAATGGAGAGAGGAACTATTCCCCAGCAGAGTCGCCAGAAGTTGTCGGCATATTTTTAGATTATGTGTTTTATTTTGAAAAGGGGTCGCCTAACAGAAATTGTCGGCAAATTTTAGATTTTAGATTTAATTTAAATATATATATATATATATATGGTTTAGAAAGTAGTATTTGATTTTGAAAATAATTTTAAGATATGAAATCAAACCGATCTCACATCCCGTATAGTTTATATAAACGAGCGCCGCATCACAAGCCGTGTATCTATCCCGAAGAATGACATACTCGCTTGACGATGGGGCTCTGTTAAATAAACTAGGAGATTTGTGACATCCGTTTGGTCTGCGAACCAATTTTATAAGCCGACAAATTCCCCTTCTGAATATAAATGAATTAAGCAGGGTTTATATTACCTGGATTCTTAAAGTTCCCTATAAGGGCAAGCCCCTATAGTTAATTACATCTTAAATGACGGGAGTCACTTAAGAAAACTTTCGATAATAATCAATAATTCTGCTCTCAAGAATCTCAAAGTTTAAGTTTTCAAGGGATTGAATTTTAGAATTTCAATAGGGAATGAATCAAGTTTGGAACATTTTGTTTTGTGAATTCAAAGGAAGAAAGGTAGGAGAAATTACAGATTCGAAGCGAACTTCGGTAATTTCCCGACTATCCTATTGTTTGGCTTGAATTTAGGAAAGTCCTAATGTTTATTTAATGTTTTGATCTTGCCAATTTTAATTAATTAGGACTTATATTCGTATGACATGATCATACAAATAGTCTCGAAGATGTGAGGGTTTATGTCGTATCGAACGGCTACCTCGGAGTCCTAAGACCGGGTAGAGCTTAATTTGCAATGCAAATGCCTAACAAAAGGTTGAGGATTTATGTTGCACTAGGCAAACTACCTCAAAGTCCTATGGTTTGGTTATTTAATTCTAAGAAAGTTTCGCTGAAGTAGACTCAGGTTTTGCTGATGACAATGGCCGTGCTGCACACCATGCTCCGAGCTCCTTGTTGTTGCAGAGGGTTAGTTTTAGATGATTGTAATCAAAAGAGAAGAGAAGAGTTTGGTTTTAGAAATCTTAAAGTCCAAGTGTTTTTTATGTTTTAATTAAAATAAATCTTAAAATTGATTATAACAACACCAGTTAAGATCCCACGGTTCCATCATTCCGGCATCATTATTTTTATCGGATTCACTTAGTCCAGATGAATTTGCTAAACTCAACTAAATGAGTTCCTCATATTCATTTAGACCGTGGGAAATCCCGTTAGCAACACGTAGGTTACATCATCCGAGGTATTCCCGATCATCCAACAAGACGTTTTAATTTAGTTGTAATTGTAGTTTTGTGTTCTGTTTGTGATTAAATTTTGAGTTATTTTATATTTTGAAATGTTGTGGCGGTGAATTTTATCTTGTAATTACTTTTAATTTAGTTTTGGTTTCAGTTTTAGGGACTATCCTAAAGGTGTGGGTTTTCATGCAACATGCTTGTTTATCATGCAAGAAAAGTAAAGCGCATTTCGCAATAAAGTAAATTGCAAGGAGGTAAATCGCAATAAAACAAAAGTGTACCCGGAGGGTCTTCCCGTCATCCCAAGCTACACTTAAACACAATTTAGGATATTTAATCATTTAAAGCAAGTTCCTAGGTAAAGCTAAGGGAAGGGTTATGGTTTTCTACCAAGGTCCTACTCCTATAGTTAGTCATCTCCTATGACGTCTAGGTTCTTGTGTTTTCGTTTGAGGATGATTTTTTTCATCAAAGAACAATTAAGTTCAATTGTTCTTATAAACATCCTATCATATTGAGGAAGTGCTTAAGATGAATCTTAAACATCTTTTCAATACCTCTAGGATTGTTTTAAGTCCAAGAGAATTTAATTATACAAAATGAATTAATCATCCAGGAGTTCAAGTTTTGTTATCTTGCTCAGTGAACTAGGACATTTGAATATCCTATGAGTGAAGTAATACTTCACTTAACACTCCATTTAGGAGTTATGACAACATGAGCTTTTGAGGGCAAATTAACGTTCAAGTGATTTGTGATTTAATTTAATTTCAATTAATAGGTTTAAGTTTGGAATAGTGTTCAAGTTGTTTTAGATTTATTTTGAATTCTTTACATCTTTGGTGATGTTATATTTAATTCAATTTAATTTAATTTTAATTTAATTTAATTTGGTTTAGTTTTACTTTAAATTTAATTTTATTTAAGTTAATTTAGTTTAATATATTTTAATTTAATTTAATTTAATTTAATATTTTTTAATTTAATTTAATTTAATTTAATTTAGTTTAGTTTAATATGTTTCAATTTAACTTAATTTAATTTAGCTTAATATGTTTTAATTAAATTTAAATTTAATTTAGTTTAATATGTTTTAATTTAACTTAAATTTAATTTAATATTTTATATCTTTTTTTTATATTTTAAAGATGATTTAATTTAATTGTTAAAGTATTAATTTAATTGAAATTTTGGAAGGATTTAATTTAAATGTTTTAATCTTTAATTTAATTTAATGATTAAGTCTTTTGACATTTTAAATCTTGAATTTGGATTATAATTTTAATTAGGAATTAAATGTTATTGAGGTGATTAATTTAGGGATTTTTTTTAAATTATAGAATAAATCTCTTCCTAATAATATTCCTATTTTAATAATTCCAATTTTTTTATTATTCTTCCAAGTTTAAACAATTATTTAATTAAGGTTTATTTTACTTATTTTCAAATTATTTGGTAGGTTTGTACCCTTTAATTAGCTAGGTTTCGAACATCCAAAATCAACTTAGTATCAAATATTTTACCCACCCTTTTAATTAAACCTAAAATTTTTAATTATAGGTTAAAATTTTAATTACTATTTTGCCCTTTAAACTTACTAATTTCATAACTCACTAAATTGAGCTTAAATGAATTTGAAATTTTTATGTGACTTCACTCATATGTCAATCAAGACATTAGAGGAGAAAATGTGATTTTTCTGTATTTAATTTATTTATGTAATTATTTTTGGTGAAAAATAGGGATTTTCAAGTAAAATTTAGTAATATGACCAAGGGGAAGTTTCTATCCTTAAGAAAATTATGGGACATTTCTAATGACCAGAGGACTAATTGGACCAATTTTAGTGATTTTTTGAATTATATTATTTTTATTATAATTATTTTGAGTTTTGGAGTATTAATTAATTTAAAAATAAAATTAAGGTTAAAAAATGAATTCTATATTTTTCAAAAATCTCTCTGATATCAAGGAAACCAGAGAACCAATTTTTATAATTTTCTGATTTTGCTTTGATTTATTAGAATTATTTTAGTGGAAATGCTAGAAAATACATTTTTTTTATTTTAAAATTACCTTAGGGCTTTAAAATTTGATATCTCATCATAGAGACTTAAGAAAAATATGGGGTTTGTTCCTAAATGATTAAAATTCAAAATATGACATTTTGGTGAATTTTATTATTTTTGTGATTTTTATTATTTTTAATTATTAAAAATATTAAAATAATGTAAAAAATCAACTTTTTAGAAAATTACAATTTTAATTTTCTTAAATTCCCCTGATATCGAGAGGCTCTAAAACCAATTTGGTGAATTGTTGAAAAGTATTTTGAAAGTTATGAATTTTTGAAGTTTAATTTTGGCTAAATGGCTTAATCAACCCATTTGATAGGACTAACCAAGTCCAATCGACTTCAAACTTTTATAGTGGGTTCCTCTGATCCTAAAGGTCAATGGAGAATTGGTTTCAAGTCAATTTGATGTATGATTAGCTTTAATTAATTAAAGTTTCATTTTGGGTGTTTAAGCCAATTAGAGTTATTCTAAGTGAATTAACTCAAAACCTATTTTCCCTAAGGTCCTCTGGTCATAAGAAACCTCTCCAAATTTTCTTAGAATTTATTTCACAACATGCTAATTATTGGAATTAAAATACTCAGAATAATGACCTAGAATTGAAAAATCAATAACTCTTCATAAGGATGGCCTCTCGACTTTGGAAAATTCGTGGAATGTCCCTAAGTTCGCAGGCTTCAAAAGCCCTATGGTCTCATGCCATGGTGAATTGTATACATGCATGGAGAATTGAAAGTGTGCAGAGAGTAAATAAATTATTAAAAATCAAATACTCAATGAAATTAAATGATTTCTTTTCCACATTATTCTCCTCTGTTCACTGAGCAAGAGGGTATTTTTATTTCATTTTTAGGATTTTCTTACACAAAGTTATGAATTTTCTAAGTTCGGGTAATTAAATAAATAAGAAAAATCCTATTTTTCTACTTAAGTGACGCGGCGCCAGCTCAACCTCGGCAGCTCCGAACGCACACGCGTCGTCTCCTGATTCGGCGCAGCCATCCAACTCAGCGCTCCAGGGCTCCGCGATTCACGTACCATCGCGCTGTCCGGCTCAATCCAGACCGTCCGCTCGATACACGCTCGATCCGACGGCTCCCAGTCATCGTCTACGACTGGTGTGCACCCGTGACCGTCAACCTTCTAACCCTAATTTCTCACTCGATTCTCAACGGATTTTTGTGTTCTTATGCTCTACGGATTCATCTCGAAGATACGAACACATCCATACGGTAAACATGCATTGAAATTGATTCAAATTAAATGGAGAATCTCTGTAAGCTCGGGAAGAAGAGTGAGTCCATACCTTTGCTCGCAGAAGTGAAGCTTCGATCTGAGAGTTGTGTCACCTTCGATTGGGTCCAAGCAAGCTCCAGATGAAGTCCCTTGGCCTGGTGAATTGTCCAGGTATGATTTCGACCACAGCCGATTATAAAGCTTGGAGTCTGGAACAGATGGGTGGCCTGGAGAAGGGGCTTTTGCTGGTAAACTTCTTCTCTTGGTCTGGTGAAGGTGTAGGACCAATCAATTTGGGGATTGGCTCACTGTGGAGAAGTGTCCTGGTTTTGGGATCGGATTTCAACTCCGAAATCGAGCCCGCGCAGAGGAAATGGCAGGGGGATTTCAATGGGGATCAAGTTCTCTATGTGTGGGGAGTAGTCTGGAATGATTTTGGCAGTGTTTCCTTAAGGTTGGTTCAAGCACCTCTTCCATGGCCGAGAGAGGTGGGGTTTAAGATCAGAGAGGCTCGGAGGGCCTCTCGGGGGAGTTAGGGACCGGGATCAGCCTGCTTCGGCAAGGGAAGAACAGCCGCAATGGCCACTGGGCATGGGGCAACTCACCAAGGGAGAATTTCAATGCTTGGCTCACATGCCAATGTCTCGACCATGGTGTTTTCCCGATGTGGCTGGCCGGCAGGCAGTGGGTCACCCTCGAGTCCAGGTGGGTCGTGGACGTGAGGTTTGTGCAGTTAATCGGGCCTTGCCATGTGTAAAGGGGATGGCTTGGAATGGAATGGGGAAAAGTCCATTTTGGCTTGGTTTGGGTCAACCCATGTGTTTGGGTTGGGTTCACCTCCCCATGACCTGGTTTTAAGTCCGAGAGAATAAGTTAGGTCAGCTGGTCAAAGGTGGTGAGGTCTCTTTCTAAGAATATTTAGATTAAATTTGGGTTAAGGGGAATCATGGTTAAGGCTAATGACTTTAGGAGATTAAGGAAAGAGTCTCCTCCTTTTGCCCAAAATGGCATGGTGACATGTGAAGAGGCTCTCATGGCTTCCATGTGGCTCATGCATGGCTTCATGGCTTGCCTATGGCTTATGATGGCTTGGCTTGATTTCATGGAAGTAGAATTTAGAAATTTTGGTACTTTGGTGGAGAATTTTCATGAAGATTAGTTTGGAATGGTTTAATGATGATCTTGAAACTTAGGGGTGATTTTGATTAAATGGATTATGAGGGGAAGTGTCATGTGGGCTTTGGATGAATTTTTGGTCTTTTGAAGTCATTTTTGATGGGCTTTTAGGAAGGCTAAAGGGGATGGGCCTTTAGGTTTAAGAATGAATTCATGGATGGGAATTTTGTAGAATTTTGGGCCAAATAATTGTTGGGTTTTTTTTAGGGATATGTCACGAGTGATTTGAAATGAGTTTGGAGTTATTTGGGTTTGAATTGGGTTGGATTTGGGCCTCTTTGGTAAATGGGCCAATGTAGGTCAAATTGGGCTAACTTGGGCCAATGTTGGGCTAGGGTTGAAATTGATGTAAAATTAATGTTGGGAAATGTTTATGGGAGTGTTTCAAAGAGCTTTTGACTTTGGTTGGGTTTTGATTTTGGGGTTTGGGCTTATTTGGGTTAGGTTTGGGTTTAGGTCAAAATTGGGCCTTTTAGTTTTGGGTTGAATTTGAGTGGGGTTTGGGTCCAAATTTTGGGCAAATTATGTTAGTATTTTGTTTGTGGGGATGTTAGGGAAGGTTTAGAAAAGGTTTGGGGTTAATTGGAGTTGAATTGGGTTAGTTTGGGCAAAGTTTGGGCCATGGGTCCAAATTAGGCTTTAAGGTCAAAAGTGAAATTGGATTCAAATGTCAATCAAATTGGACTTGGATTTGGTCTAGATTGATATTGTAGATATTAAATTAAAGTTTAGAATTGAATTGGACCAGAATTTGGGTCAATTGGGTAAGTTTGGTTTGACAATGGGTTCACTTTGGGTTAAAATGGGTCAAATTGGGGATTTTGACAAAAGTGGGGTAAATTGAAACAATTGGCCCATGGTATAGTTGGAAAAAATGAAATTGGGAATATTTGGGATTTTTGGGAATTTTCTGGGAATTTTCTGAATTTTTGGATTTTTTGGATAAGAGGGGCTTTTTGGGTATTTGGAGAGTATTGGGGGGTATTTTTGGAATTTTTGGTATTTTTGGCTATGGATGATCAATTTGAGTGGAGGGAAATGTTTATGAATGATTTTGGGGAATTTTGGGTAATTTAGGTGCTTTTGCAAATTTTGGGTATTTTCAAGGGCATTTGGTAGGTTTGGTGGGTCTCGGGTCCCGGGGGTCAAAAATTGAAAATTTAGAAAATTGAAGATTGGGTAAATGTAAGTGGAATGAAATCATTTTGGTTGAGCCATGAAGCCATATCAAGCCCACATGAGCCATGAAGGGACTCATTTGAGGCATTCACTATGTTGTTCCTAACCCTCTTAGCCAAGGGCTTAGGGGGTTAAGGGCCATCCATGTGAATCACCTCCATGAGTTAGGAGGTCAAGTTGGGTATGGCTGTGGTTTTAGGAGGTGTGTGAAAGTGTAGTGTATAAGTGTAGTGTGTGTGTAAGTCAGCCCTCACTGCACTGTGCCACCTGTAGGGCAGTCATAAGGCCAAAGAGTTCTATAGGAACTCATCCTTTAAACTTCCACATTTGATCTCAACCCTCTAGGTGATTAGGGGTCTACAATCAAGTTTGTGGAGTTTGCAGGGAGTTAAGAAGTGGTTTGAATTTTTAAGTGGTGGGTCCCAATTCTAATCCTCTAGGATAGTCAAAGGAAAAGCCTAAGGCTAGATCCTAAGTACTAAAGAGAGAAGAGAAGACCTCATCAAAAATGAGGTCAACAAATATTAATTAGATTTAAGGGTTTAGATTCAATATCTATTGAATCTAAAGATTTTGGTTTAAGTCTAATGTACATTTGATTCAATGTTAAAATCAAATCTAATATGAATTAGATTTAAGGGTTTAGATTCAATATCTATTGAATCTAAATATTTTGGTTTAAGTCTAATGTATATTTGATTCAATGTTATTTGAATTTAATAATTTTGATTTAATCTTTTAAGTTCATTGTGGTTTGAACTTATAATTAAAATTTTTAACTTAAGTTCAACTTTGGGTTGATCTTAAGTTGAAGGTTTGATTAGGTTCAATGTGGGTTGCACCTAAATTTTAAATTAGGTTCAATAGATATTAAACCTAAATGGCTTCATGTTTAACTTAAGTTCATGGTGAATTGAACTTTAAAATAAATGGTCTTATGTTTGGCTTAAGTTCAAGTTGGATTGAACTTAAGTATGGATTAAAGTTAGGTTCAATGTATGTTGAATCTAAATGGTTTAAAGTTTGACTTAAGTTCAAGTTGGATTGAACTAAAATTAAGTTCCAGTTAAGTTCAGTATGAATTGAACTTAAGGTTTGGTTAACTTGGGTTCAAGTTAGATTGAACTTGAGTTAGAAGTTTTAGTGGAGTTAGGTTCAATATAGGTTCAACCTAATGTTTAGGTTAATTTGGGTTCAAGTTAGGTTGAACTCAAGTTAGATTTTTATTGAGTTAGCTTCACTATGGGTTGAACCTAATGTTTGGTTAACTTGGGTTCAGGTTAGATTTTGGTTGAGTTAGGTTCAATATGGGTTAAACTTAATGTTTGAGTTAACTTAGGTTCAAGTTAGGTTGAGCTCATGTTAGGTTTTGGTTTAAGTTTAATTAAAGATAGACTTGATTAGGGTTTATGGTTATTTAAGCCTAATTTAAGTAAGGCTTAAGGGTTTAATAAGGTCTAATAGGTTAGACCTAATTAGAGTTTAAGGTTTTATTTAAGCCTAATTTAAATAAGGTTTAAAGGCTTAATTAGGTCTAATGGGATAGACCTAATTAGAGTTTAAGGTTGTTTAAGCCTAATTTAAGTAAGGCTTAAAGGTTTAATTAGGTCTAATGGGTTCGACCTAATTAGAGTTTAAGGTTGTTTAAGCCTAATTTAAGTAAGGCTTAAGGGTTGATCCCTGATAAATATATGTGCGCCAAAAACTTGACTCTACACTGAATATATGTGATGACAATTTAGATATGAAATTTATGATTTTATAATATGAGATACTACGCAAGTATACGTACCATTTATCAAGTAATATAGAACTTTCTGATTAAGCCCCGAGATATCGAACACAGGGAAATGTAAAAACTTTTTAAAGAATTAAGAAAATTATATTTTTACTTTTTAAATGACTTTTGAAAGTATGTTTTGATTTGTAAATTTTGAAAATTATTTTTGGTATTTTTGATAAAAGCTAAGCAGGAAATGAAAATTATCAGAACTTTAAAATGTGGTATAAAACACTAGAAAATAAAATATCTTTTTCTTTCTCTTATAAAGCAGTAATAATTGTGAAAGTGTTGTTGTGGAAGTATTTAAATGTGTTGTGATAAATAGCAGAAAATTTATTCTTTACTCTTACTTGGTTCTATAAAGAACATTGGTTAATTTGAAATTTTAAAATTTTGAACATGGTTAGGCAGGGAAGATACAAGCTCTCACTCTAGAGTTACCTCGATTCCCTCCACATGGGGGCTAACTTCTCATAACAAAATTTGAAATATCAAACCAAATTAGGAAAATTTAGCCTGCTAATCTAAAGTTCTCTAATTTTACTCCCCATTAAAAACAATCTCCTAATATATGCATACAATTATATGGACTATGATTCTCACCCATATAATTGCATGAGATTTTTACCAATTATTGTTTGAGACAATACCGCATTGGATCTTACATAATCTCACAACAAATTTTAACATCTTAACTGGCCAAATTAACAAGTAAATTAAGTTCATGGAATTAAATCTTTACAACTTATTCCAACTTTAAACAACTATACATTCCACAACAATCCTACATAATTTAATTACTACTTCATTTAAGAAAGGAAAAAATAAAGAAAACTACTCAGAATTCATGGAGAAAACACAAGCACACATTGATTTGAAAATAGAAATCATTAAGAAAACACAACAAGAAAAACTAAATATAAAAACAGAAGTAAACACTTATCTGAAAATCCTCTCCAGAAGACTCCAGAAGTTCCTTTCAAACTTAACTTTCCACAGGACAACACTACAGAGGTTGGCACCCAACTCTATTGAATCCAACTCTAACTTTAGACTTCAATAAAAAATAGATAAATGGATGAAAGAAAAATTGGTGGAAAGAAAGTTTCACACCAATCCTTTCTCCTCTAAAACTAAACTAACTAAACTATAAACAATAAAAGACAGAAAGTAAAACTAGGAAAGAATCTTTGAAACTAGAAGATGACTCTGAAAACTAGAAGATTAGACTCACACACCACACACACACACACACACACACTAAAGACTCTCATGACATAATTTTAATAATAATCCAAAAGGTGCCTTGGTGTCTCTTCAAATTATGTCTAGATTCAACGTATCCACCAAAAGATGCACCCCTTCATTCAAATTTGCTGCCCATGGGAAGTTAAGGAAGTCACCACCGAAATTTGCTTCAAACACCCTTTGAAATTAGAGTAAAAAATTAAGAAAATTTGATTTTTAACTGTGGCAGCTAAGCGCCGACCAGGCGGCGCTTAGCCGCTAAAGTCCAATTTTTCAATTTTTCATTTTTTTGCTCCAAATTTGATCCAATTTTGCTCCTTTCATCATAATAACTCATTTTCATCATACCTGCAAGAAAAACACAAAATACCTTCTATTAAAGTGCAATATGATCAAAAATAGGTATAAAAATATGCATAAAAATACTATATATTTTAGGTGTATCAAAATCCCCAAACTTAAAATGTTACTTGTCCTCCTGTGACTCTTAATCACATAGAAAATTTTAGTATGCAAATTATGTAATGAGTTTTGTAGGAAGATAACAAAATTTTGTTCTAGAAATGGAATAGTCCAATTTAGAAAAAAATTTCAGTAATTAGGATCATCTTAAAGTTTAGAAAGTTCTTAAGTAAAGGATAATGTAAATTATTATTTTCTATCTAATTCAGAAATACTTGTAGATTCTTCAAAATATAGGATTCACACACTTCTTTTTCTCACTTAAAAATCTTTATTTGAAAATAATTTTACTTACTATATTATAACCTTAAGCTTTAGATTTTCTCAGAACTTATATCTCATACTTTAGATATGGAACCAATTTTTGATTAGGCTCTTATATCCTCTAGATTCTCCTTCCTTTTTATATTATTTTCACTTTTTTCTCTTTTTCTTTTTTCTTTTTATTTTATTTTCTTTTTTTTATAAGGCAAGGATATCTATATTTGGATAGGTCTTTAATGATTTTGAATTCCACCCTTCCATTTAAAATAAAGGTCTGATATACATCTTTCACTTAAAAATCATAATAATAGTATTTGAAAATTACTCCTCAATAAAAGAAATTTAAGCTTTGAAGAATAAAAGTCAAATCTTTTATTTATCCAAAAATGCAACATTTTTTACTAAAGATAGTTGAACAATATTTAACACTACTTTACTAAGAAAATTTTAACTTTAAATTTTTCATTATTACTATAAATTTTAACTAAATTCTCTTATTCATTTCTATTTTAAAAATTTTGTTCCTCTAATATAACTTCATATACATAATTGTTTTAAATCAAAATGAAGTTAATTTTAAGTATTCTTGAAAACAAATAAAATTTTAGGTTTTTGAAAATTTTTTTGTTTTTAAAATCCCCCCCCCCCAAACTTTAATTTTTAGTTAGGATAAAACATTTAAACATTAGAAATGATACATGGGTTAAAATTAAAAAACTAACATAACATGCTCACAGGAATCTTAATATCCTAAATATGTAAGTATAACAATTTAAAAACAGGAGTAAAAAGAAATCAAATTCAAAATTTTCAGTTTTTCATTAAATAGAAAATTCAAAATTTCAAAGGACTTCTACAATAGTGGAGGTTTTCAAAGAAAATACACACCAACTGAAAATAACTGAAATCACACCAATACTAGATAACAAATGGCAGTAGTTGATTTTGAAAAATCAATTTTTAAATAATAGTTTTTAATAGTGTTCCATATTCTCCTAACAATTTTGGAATTAAAGCACACACTATAAAAACTCTAACACAACATACACATTAAAACATTTACTACTACACATATATCACACAAAACAACATATAGAATATTAATCCAATAAAGATACATCCGAATATGCAAAAATAGTCCAACTATAATCAACATACTAACAAAGTTCACACAACAAACACAATATCAAAATAAAACACAAGACATGACATACATATGTTCAACAAAATCTCAGTAACACAAAAAAAAAAAACTAATCATCCTCATGATCATCATCTTGCTCGCTCCAAGCTCTGGATGGCACATAAGGTATGTAGAATGGATAAGGGGGCATCTCAGCACTCATATCACCTCTAATCAATCTATCTAAATAATGCTGATAATTCTCCTCGTATTCATCATGTTTTACAATATATCTTTCCATATTATCCATCTTACCATCCATGTCTCTAATATGCTCACGAGTAAGACTCACCTTTTTCAAAATCTTTCTTAACAAACCAGTCTATGAATCACTAGATGATGAAGCTCTTGAAGTAGTAACATGGGAAGTTGAAGCAGCAGAACAGAAGCAGAAGCAGAAGCAGAAGCAGTAGAAGCCTTACCAAATCCTCCTTTCCAGCCAAACTTTGAATGTTCAGTGTAAGCTCCAACGTTTACATTGATAATTGGTTTCAAAGGCTGAAGGACCTCTTCCCAAGATTCAAATTTCACACCAGACTGCTCACATAATGAATGAATCAGGGAATGAAATACCATACCTGCAGTAGTGGTAGATCTGGTACAATTCAAAATGTAATAATAAATGATTGCTCCAATATCTATAGGCTTCTCTTACAGAATGCAATAGTTCAACACAGCTCTCTCCCTTGTTATGAATTGAAGGAAACAGCTTAGATGAGATAAAATAATGCCTGCTTTAGAAGTGGCATTTAACTTAGAGGCCTGGAAATTGACTCTTCTATCATTAGTTACCTTCCATAATCCTTTTCCATCAGTCAGAAATACCATTATCTCATCTAATTCTCCGTCAGTAGGATGATAGTTAGAATAAAAACAAAACATATCAGGAGGCAGTCGATAAAATACATTGATTACTACAGATATAAAATGTACTTCTTGCCTTTACACCATCACCAAATTTTCTTCTGCTGTAGGTAAGTTCGCATAAAACTCTCTGATCATAGAAAGAACAGCAATAGCAGAGAAGCAGTAGTAATTTTTCCAATTCCTTCTAGAAATCATCTCCTCAATAACTTCTCCTGGCTTACTAAACACACGTTCAGGAATCAATTTACGTGACTGTGGTGCGTCAACATATTGTTCATCAGCCCTTGCACTAACAAACTTGTCAGAATCAAATAACGTCTTTTCTCTTGCGTGCTTTGAATTTGGAGCCATCTCTAACAATTCACGAAAAATTCACCATAAATTCCAAAATCAAACTAAACTTGCTAAATTAACTTCCAAAAGTAATTTCCACTAAATCTAAGCAATTACTCATCCTTTTCCTCAAATTTTCACCATGAATAGCGATTTTAGGATTTTACAAAATGTACTCAAAATACATGGTGAAAAAATTTTTTTTACTTAGGATTAGTGCTCTTACCTTAAGGAATCCAAATCTAACAATTTTTGTTCAAATTGGCCTTCAAATGATCCATTATATTGATGCCCTAGGCTCGTTTTTCGTGAAAATTAGAGGTTGAAGACGAAAGGGTAAGTTTAAAATGGTGATTTTGGGGTTTTTAACTGATAAAAATCAATTCTCACGAATTGACTCCTAAGCGCGATGCCTTCGGCGCTTAGTCGTGAAATCTGGTGCTTAAGCGCCGGCACTTTGGCTCTTAGCCGCCAGTGCCCAGATTTTCACAATTAAGAAAATACACTAAACCACTTTGTTAATCACCCTTAATCTTCTCAAAATAATTGTCTCTTCTCTATAAATCTCCAATTACTCCAATTTCAAATTTTGTTATCCATCAATTCCGATCAAGTTTCACTCAAACACAAACTTATATTCATTAAAAATAAACCACATTTAATATAAACTAAAAATTTCTATCCAAACACATTGAATGAAATTCCCTAGATACAAACGGACTCAATAATCATAAAGATAGACTTACATCACTAAGATGTAACAATCTCACATTAAAGTGCAACAAAACATAAACATAAAATATTAAACACTTAAAACATCAAACACATAAAACATAATATACACAAAAAAAATCTCAAGATCAAACTAACATTTAATTCCACTATTCAGTAGGCAGAATATATCCAGAACCACTATTATTTCCATTTGACTCTTCTGGAATATAAATCTAATAGAACGGGTGATGATTGAACACTCTTACATCTACTTCACTTGTTTTTCAGAAACATCGCCTTATCCGCTTCTTTCATGTGACTTGTATGATTGAATTGCAACTTGAGTTGCCATCCTATATGCTCCAAATGTGCGTTAGTTTCATTAATCTTTTCTTCGATTGAAGTCACTTGGGCTTTGATCATTGCAATCTTTTATGCAATTCCTTGAATACTAACTGTGAGAAATCCATTGAATAACTCTTTAGCACTATCACTAATAAACTTAATCTTGTCAGAATCCTCTTTCTCTTGATCTCATTCGCCTAGGAAGACATGATGCACTCAAAACACTCTTCTTAAGACTCAGGAATGAAAATAGGACTTGCGACAAGTATTTCTCTTAATCCAGGGCCTTTTTATAGACTTTAGAAGTGCATAAACCCTCCCTTAATCGTTTAAAAACTCCAAAATAACTTCCAAAACCACTTCCCCATGATATAGGCTTTTAGAACCTCATTTATCACATTTTTCATAACTCCGGCGCCTAAGCACCAACTAGACGGCGCTTAGCGCCAGTGCTCAATTTAGTACAGGTATGTCAAATGTCCAAAATTTCATTCCGACTCCTCTAAGTCATAAAATAAGGCCAAATAAACACTACTATAACATAAAAACTCCAAAATACTACCACCAAAACATAAAAACAAACCAAACAAAGCACACAAAGCAAGTATAAAGCAAAGCACACCGATAACTATAGGTTGCCTCCCATAAAGCACTTGGTTTAACGTCTACAGCCTGACATACCCAGAACTCTTTCTGAGTGACCCAACATTAGATTCTCATCAAATTTAAGTTGATTGACTAAAAAATAATGTTTAAGTCTATGATCATTAACTTTAAATATTTTTCCAGTCTTAGGATCTTGAATATCCACAGCTACATAGGAATAAAATTTTATTATAATAAATGGACCCATCCACCTGGACTTAAGTTTTCCAGAAAAAATTCTCAATCTGACATTATATAGTAAAACTTTATGTCATGGCACAAGATTTTTAGTAAGAATCTTTCGATCATGCCATAGCTTCATCTTTTCCTTATAAATCTTAGCATTTTCAATAGATTCATTCCTTATCTCTTCAAGCTCATTTAATTGCAATAATCTCTTCTCAGCAGCATCTTTCAAATTATAATTGAACTCTTTAATAGCCCAATATGCTTTATGCTCAAGTTCAATAGGCAAATGACAAGCTTTTCCAAAAATTAGCCTATATGGGGGCATTCCTATAGAGGTTCTGTAGGCCGTCCTATAGGCCCACAAAGCATAATCCAGTTTGATTGACCAATCCTTTATGTTTGGATTAATAGTCTTTTCCAATATTCTTTTAATTTTACAATTGGATAATTTAATCAAACCACTTGTCTGAGGATGATAAGTAGTAGCAATGCGATGATTTATATGATATTTCTTTGCTAACTTTTCAATAATCACATTTTTAAAATGACTTCCCCCATCAATTATGATTACTCTTGGTATTCCAAATATGCAAAATATATTATTTCTTAAAAAATTTATAACTCTTTTAGCATCACATCGAGGTAAAGCAATAACTTCAATCCATTTGAAAACGTAATCTACTGCTATCAAAATATAAACCTTTCCTACAGATGATGTATATGGACCCATGAAATCTAATCCCCAAACATCAAGTATTTCAACTTTCAACATATAACTGAGGGGCATCTCATTTCTTCTAGAAATATTGACTGCACACTGACATCTATCACAATTTTTAATATAAGCCTTCACATTCTTAAAAATTGTAGGCTAATAAAATCCAGATTGTAAGATTTTATATGCAGTTCTTTCAACTCCAAAATGTCCCTCATAATCAGAACCATGATATTTTTGAATAATTTCATAAGTCTCTTCCAAAGGTATACATCTTCGAATTATAAGATCCTTTCCTTATTTATATAAAAATGGGTCATCCCAAAATAAGTCTTAGCATCAGACAAATATTTCTTCTTTTCCTGGTATGTTAAACCATAGGGTATAATATTACTGAAAATAAAGTTTACTATGTCGGCATACCACGAAACACGCCACTCATTAACAGTAAATAATTTTTCATTAGGAAAATGTTCATTAATTTCTTCAGCATCACAGAGAGATTTTTCATTTTCAATCCTGTACAAATGATCAACAATTTGATTATTGGAACCCTTCCTATCTACTATCTCAAAATCATATTCTTGCCAAAGAAGAATCCATCTAATCAATCTCGGCTTAGCATCCTTCTTCTTCATTAAATATTTAATAGCAGAATGATCAGTATGCACCACATATTTAGTTACAATTAAATATGATTGAAATTTATCTAAGACAAATACTATAGCTAATAACTCTTTCTCAGTAGTGGTATAATTAATTTGAGCTTCATTAAGAGTTTTACTAGCATAATAAATAACTTTGAAAATTTTATCATATCTCTGACCCAAAACAACACCAATAACATAATCACTAGCATCACACTTTAATTCAAAAGGTTTTTCCCAATTTGGTGAAATTATAACAGGTGCAGTGATTAATTTTTCTTTTAATGTTTCAAAAGCTTTTAGGCAATCATCATCAAAATAAAAAATTGCATCCTTTTCCAGTAAACAGTATAAAGGTTTTGTAATCTTTAAAAAATCTTCGATGTAACACCTGTAGAATCAAGCATGTCCCAGAAAACTTTTAATTCCGCTTACATTGGTTGGGCAAGGTAAATTAGAGATAAATTGAATTTTTGTAGGATCTACCTCTAAACCTTTTTCTAAAATCCGATGTCCCAATACAATTCCTCCTGCTACCATAAATTGATATTTTTCCCAGTTAAGGACTAAAATAGTTTCTTCACAGCTTTTTAGAACTTTAGACAAATGTTCTAAACATGATTCAAATGAAATTCCAAACACTAAAAAGTCATCCATAAAAATTTCAATTCCTTTTTCAATTAAATCACAAAAAATAACCATCATACATCTCTGAAATGTAGAAGAGGAATTACATAAACTAAAGGGCATTCTTCTAAAAGTAAACGTACCATAAGGACTGGTAAACGTAGTTTTCTCTTGATTCTCAGGAGCAATTTGAATTTGGTGGTAACCAGTATATCCATCCAGAAAATAAAAGTATTTATGCCCAACCAGTCTATCCAGCATCTGATCCAGAAATGGGAGTGGAAAATGATCTTTTCTTGTGGCAAGATTTAATTTTTTATAATCAATGCATATTCGCCATCCTTTAACTTGTCTTGTTGGAATCATTTCACTCTTTTCATTAACATTCACAGTTGCTCATCCTTTCTTAGAAACATAGTGAATAGGACTAACCCATGCACTATCTGAAATAAGGTAGATAATTCCAGCATCCAACTACTTCAAAATTTCTTTCTTAACAACATCTTTCATGATAGGATTTAATCTCCTTTGGGGATCAGCCCGAGGTTTGCAATTATCTTCCATAAGAATTCTGTGCATACAAATTGAAGGACTGATTCCTTTAATATCAACAATTGTCCATCCAAAGGCTTTATTATATTTCTTCAAAATTTCAAGCAAACTCTCTTCTTCTTTTTCAGTCAATTGACATGAAATTATAACATGCAAGGTTGGGGATTCACCCAAAAAAATAAACTTCAAATGACCAGGAAGCATTTTTAACTCAAGTTCAGGAGGTTTTTCAATTGATGGACCAAAAGATTCATCTTTTTCAGTCATATCCAATAATTCAAAATTTTCATGAACACGATTTAATTCTTCCTCTTGAAAATCTTCAGAATGATTTAACTCCTCTTCTTACTTATGTTTCAATTCTTCTCTTTCAGATTTTTCTTCATAAGTTGACTTGAATTGACATTCACTCAAATATCTGATAACATTGACATTCACTCAAATATCTAATAACATCCATCCTAAAACACTCATCATCTTTACCTATTGTAGGATATTTCATTGATTTCGAAATATTGAATGTAATAGTTTGATCATTAACCCTCATCGTTAATTCCCCTTTTTGCACATCTATCATTGCTCTGCCTGTGGCTAGGAATGGTCTTCCTAGAATGATGGGTATCTCTTTATCTTCCTCCATATCAATTACAATGAGATCAACAGGAACATCTTCTATAACTCCTTTTGGATATGTGTTCGAATGATCTGCTAATTGCAGAGTTACAGTAGTTTCTGTTACTTCTCCTAATCCCAATCTTTTGAATATTGATAGAGGCATAAGGTTAATGCTTGCACCCAAATCACATAAAGCTTTTCCATAGAATCTGTCTCCGATTGCACATGGAATTGTGAAACTACTAGGATCTTTAAGCTTTTCAGGAAGCTTCTTCTGAATTATTGCACTGCACTCGTCACTAAGGGTTGAGAATATCCTTCATAAATTTCACATAGCTCGACATTTTTTCTAAGGCTTCAGCAAATGGAATATTAATGGTAAGCTTCTTAAATATCTCTAAGAATTTTGAAAATTTCTTATCCAACTTTTGTTGACGAAGTCTTTGAGGAAATGGAGGTGGTGGATTTTCCAAATCAACCTTAGGTGGAGAAATTGGTCTTTCCAAACCTTTCGGAGTGTCCTCTTTTGGTTCTTCAATCTCTTCTTTCTCTACTTTAGTTTCTTTTTGAACTCTGCCTTCCAACTCTCTTCCACTTCACAGTTGAATTACTTTTACATGCTCTTTATTTTTATCTCTTAGATTCACTTTAGTATTACTTGGAAGCATTCCTTGGGATCTATTACTTAATGAATTTGCAATTTGCCCCAATTGATTTTCAATATTTCTGATGGTTGCTCCTTGAATTTGCAATTGATTTCCCATGTGTGACACCACTTCTTCAATAGACAACTTATTCTACTTTAATTGTAAAGCATTGTTAAAACATGGAGGATAGGTTAATCTATAATTATTATTTCCTTGGTTGTTCCAGTTCCCCAATGGGTTTACTTGGGGTTTCCCCCATTTTTGATTAATACCACTTTGATTATCAGTATTCCAGTTAAAGTTTGGACGATTCTTCCAACCTGAGTTATAATAATTGGAATATGGGTTATTGGCTTACTTATAGCATTCAAAGTTTCTGGTGAAGAATAAGAATCAACCATTTGAACTAATGAATTTTCTTCAATCATGTAATTTGGCTAAGAAAAATTCATCCTAAATTGTTCTATCTTCCTTGAAATTGCAGCAACTTCATTTGCTAACATTGCAAAAGCTTCATTGTTATGAACACTGGCTACCATTTTAGGATTTAACTATTCAGAAGAACCTTGAAAATTATTAGTAGCCATTTATTAAATTAAAGCATAAGCATCAGAAAACTATTTAGATATTAATGATCCACCAGCCGCATCATCGATAATTGATCTTAGAGATCCAACTAATCCATTGTAAAAGGTTTGAATTATTAACCAATTTGGTATCGAATGATGTGGACATTTCCTGAGGAGATCTTTAAATCTTTCCCATGCTTCATATATTAATTCACCTTCAAACTGACAAAAAGATGTAATATCATTTCTCAACTTTGCAGTCTTCGATGGTGAATAATATTTAGCAAGGAATTTTTGTGCTAAATCACCCCAAGTTCTGATAGATCCATGTGCTAACAAATTTAACCATATCTTGGCTTTATCCCTTAGGGAGAAAGGAAAAATTTTGAGTCTAATAGCATCATCCGAAACACTATCATATTTAAAAGTAGCACACAACTCTAGAAAATTAGCAAGATGCAAATTAGGATCTTGAGTTGTTGCTCCCCAAAACTGAATATTAGACGCCATTTGGATAATAGCAGGTTTAAGTTTAAAGGAATTAGCAGCTACAACAGGGTGTTGAATACTACCATGAAGTTCATCCACTATAGGGTTAGCATAATCTCTTAAAGGTCTGAATTCTTGTTGGATGCCAACATTTTAATTTTGATGATTTGCTATTTCTTGAATATTTTTATCTTTTTTAGAATTTTTAATTTTTTTAATTTTTCTGATATTTCTTTCTAATTCAAAATCACAAGGCAAAGTCCCTCAGAACTTAAACTTCGCATGCAATAATAAAATAAAACAAAACACAACACACTAACAAAAACAAAGAAAAGTAAAAATTTAAAATTTTCTTAATTTTCCTAAAAAATGTAATTTTAATTAATTTCTCCAGCAACGCCGCGAAAAACTTAATCCCTGATAAATATATGTGTGCCAAAAACTTGACTCCACACTAAATATATGTGCTTACAATTTAGATATTGAAAATTATGATTTTATAATATGGGATACTACACAAGTATACTTATCGTTTATCAAGTAATATAATGCTTTCTGATTAAGCCCCGAGATATCGAACCCAAAGAGAAATGTAAAAACTTTTTAAAGAAATAAGAAAATTATATTTTTACTTTTTAAATGACTTTTGAAAGTATATTTTGATTTGTAAAGTTTGAAAATTGTTTTTGGTATTTTTAATAAAAGCTAAGCAGAAAATGAAAATTATCAGAACTTTAAAACGCGATGTAAAATACTAGGAAATAAAATATCTTTTTCTTTCTCTTATAAAGTAGTAATAATTATGAAAGTATTGTTGTGTAAGTATTTAATTGTGTTGTGATAAATAGGAGCAAATTTATTCTTTACCCTTACTTGGTTCCTATAAAGAAGATTGGTTAATTTAAAATTTTAAAATTTTGAACATGGTTAGGCAGGGAAGATACCAGCTCTCATTCTAGAGTTCCCTCGATTCCCTCCACTTGGGGGCTAACTTCTCATAACAAAATTTAAAATATCAAACCAAATTAGAGAACTTTAGCCTGTCACTCTAAAGTTCTCTAATATTTCTCCCCATTAAAAACATATCTCCTAATATATTGCATACAATTATATGGACTACAATTCTCACCCATTTAATTACATGTGATTTTTACCAATTGTTGTTTGAGACAATACCTCATTGAAAGTTACATAATCTCACAAAAAATTTTAACATCTTAACTGGCCAAGATAAGAAGTAAATTAAGTTCATGGAATTAAATCTTCACAACTTATTCTAACTTTAAACACTTATACATTCCACAAAAACCCTACATAATTTAATTACTTCTTCATTTAAGAAAGAAAAAGATAAAGAAAACTACTCAGATCTCATGGAGAAAACACAAGCACACATTGATTTGAAAATAGAAATCATAAAGAAAACACAACAAGAAAAACTAAATATAAAAACAGAAGTAAAAACTTATATGAAAATCCTCTCCACAAGACTCCGAATTTTCCTTTGAAACTTGACTTTCCACAGGACAATACTACAGAGGTTGGCACCCAACTCTGTTGACTCCAACTATGACTTTAGACTTCAATAAAAACTAGATAAATGGATGAAAGAAAAATTGGTGGAAAGAAAGTTTCACACCAACCCTTTCTCCTCTAAAACTAAACTAACTAAACTATAAACAATAAAAGACTGAAAGTAAAACTAGGAAAGACTCTTTGAAACTAGAAGATGACTCTAAAAATAGAAGAGTAGATTCACATACCACACACACACACACTAAAGACTCTCATGACATAATTATAATAATAATCCAAAAGGTGCCTTGGTCTCTCTTTAAATCATGTCCAGATTCAACGTATCCACCAAAAGATGCATCCCTTCATTCAAATTTTCCGCCCATGGGAAGTCACGGAAGTCAGCACCAAAAGTTGCTTCAAACACCCCTTGAAATTGGCGCAAAAAATGACGAAGATTCAATTTTTAACTGTGGCGGCTAAGCGCCGATCAGGCGATGCTTAGCCTCCAAAGTCCAATTTTTAATTTTTTTCATTTTTCTATTCCAAATTTGATCCAATTTTTCTCCTTTCATCATAATCAATCATTTTCATCATACATGCAAGAAAATCACAAAATACCTTCCATTAAAGTGCAATTTCATCAAAAATAGGTATAAAAATGTGCATATAAACACTATATATTTTAGGTGTATCAACCAGTTGGATATCAATATTGACCAAATGGATATTGTGGTAATAATTAGGTCATTTTTAAGCAAAGTTTAACTAGTTAGGTCAATGGTTGACCTGGTTGTCATTATGGTGATCTTTGGGTCAAAAACTGACCATTTTGACCAAGTTTCAATAATTTGACCAAGTTGACCAGTTTGACCAAATTTGACCAATTTAGTGTTTAGGTTGACCAATGGGTTCATTTTAACAAATTTAGTGTCTGGGTTGACCAAACGGTTCACTTTGACCAAGTTTGACCAATGTTGACATTTTGATCAGGTTTGACCAATTTGAGCAAAGTTGACCTGTTTGACCAAATCTGACCAATTGGGTCAATTGAATGTCTATATTGACCAAATGGTTACTGTGATAACTATTAAGTCATTTTAAACAAAATTTGACTAGCTAGGTCAAGGGTTGACCTTGTGGTCATTAGGTCCAAAATTTACCATTTTGACTAAGTTTGACTAATTTGACCAAAGTTGACCAGTTTGACCAAATTTAACCAATTTAGTATTTAGGTTGAGCAAATGTTCCATTTTGACCAATTTGGTGTCTAGGTTGAAAAATGGTTCAATTTGATCAAGTCTGCCCAAAGTTAACCATTTTGACCAGGGTTGACTAATTTGACTAATGTTGACCAGTTTGACTAAATTTGACTAAAGTTGACCAGTAGGATGTATGTATTGAGCAAATGGTTATTGTGGAAACTACTAGGTCATTTTAACTAAAGTTTGACCAGTTAGATCGAGGGTTGTCTTGGTGGTCAATCTGGAGGTCATTGGCTCCAATATTGACCATTTTGACCAAGTTTGACTAATTTGCCCGAAGTTGACCAGTTTCACCAAATTTGACCTATTTAGTGTTTAGGTTAACCAAATGGTATATTTTGACTAATTTGGAGTCTTGGTTAACTAAATGGTTCGATTTGACTAAGTTTAACCAAAGTAAACCATTTTGACCAGGGTTGACCAATTTGACCAAATTTGACCAAAGTTGACCAGTTGGATGTCTGTAATGACTAAATTGTTATTATGGTAACAATTAGGTCATTTTAACCAAGATTTAACCAGTTAGGTCAAAGGTTGACCTGATAATCAATGTGTTGGTCATTGGGTTCAAAATTGACCATTTAGACCAAGTTTGACTAATTTTACCAAAGTTAACTAGTTTAACCAAATTTGACCAATTTAGTGTTTAGGTTGACCAAATAGTTCATTTTGATCAATTTGGTGTCTGGGTTGACCAAATGGTTCAATTTGACCATGTTTGACCAATGCTAACCATTTTGACCAAGGTTGACCATTTTTACCGAATTTCACTAATTTGACCAAGGTTGATCACTTGGATATCTGTATCGACCAAATGGCTATTATGATAACTATTAAGTCATTTTAAAGCAAAGTTTGACTAGTTAAGTCAATGGTTAACTTGGTTGTCGATGTGGTGATCATTGGGTTAAAAATTGACCGTTTTGACCAAGTTTCAATAATTTGACCAAAGTTCACCAGTTTGACTAAATTTGACTAATTTAGTATTTAGGTTGACCAATGGGTCCATATTGACCATTTTAGTGTCTGGGTTGACCAAACGATTCACTTTGACCATGTTTGACCAAGTTGAAATTTTGTGCAGGGTTGACTAATTAGAGAAAGTTAACCAGTTTGACTAAGTTTGACTAATTGGGTCAATTGAATGTCTATATTAACCAAATGGTTATTGTGATAAATTTTATGTCATTTTAACCAATGTTTGGTTAGTTAGGTCAAGGGTTGACCTGGTGGTCAATTAGTCATTGGGTCCCAAATTAACCATTTTGACCAAGTTTGATTAATTTGACCAAAGTTGATCAGTTTGACCAAATTTAACCATTTTAGTGTTTAGGTTAACCAAATGTTCCATTTTGACTAATTTGGTGTCTTGATTGACAAATGGCCGAATTTGACCAAGTCTGACCAAAGTTAACTATTTTGACAAGGGTTGACTAAATTAACCATTGTTGACCAGCTTGACTAAATTTGACCAAAGTTGACCAGTAGGATGTCTGTATTGACCAAATGGTTATTATTGAAACTACTAAGTCATTTTAACTAAAGTTTGGCCAATTAGACCGAGGATTGATCTGATGGTCAATCTGGAGGTCAATGGGTGCAAAATTGACCATTTTGACCAAGTTTGACTAATTTACTCGAAGTTGACCAGTTTGACCAAATTTGACCAATTTAGTGTTTATGTTGACCAAATGGTCCATTTTGACTAATTTGGTGTCTGGTTTGACCAAATGGTTCGATTTGACCAAGTTTAACCAAAGTAAACCATTTTGACCAGAGTTGATCAATTAACCAAATTTGACTAGTTTGACCAAATTTGACCAAAGTTGATCAGTTGGTTATCTGTATTGACCAAATGGTTATTATGGTAACTGCTAGGTCATTTTAACCAACATTTGACCAGTTAGGTTAAGGGTTGATCTAGTGGTCAATGTCGTGGTCATAGGGTCCAAAATTGACCATTTTGACCAAGTTTGACTAATTTGACCAAAGTTAACTAGTTTGACCAAATTTGACCAATTTAGTGTTTAGGTTGACCAAATATTCCATTTTGACCAATTTGGTATCTTAGTTGACCAAATGGTTCAATTTCATCAAGTTTGAGAAAAGTTAACCATTTTGACAAGAGTTAATCAATTTGACCAAAGTTGACCAGTTTGACCAAATTTGATCAATTTGGTCAATTGGATGTCTGTAATGACCAAATTGTTATTGCGATAACTATTAGGTCATTTTAACCAAAATTTGTCTAGTTAAAGTCAAGGGTTGAGCTGGTGGTCAATGTGGTAGTCATTGGGTCCAAAATCGACTATTTTGACCAAGTTTGACTAATTTGACCAAAGTTGACCAATTTGACAATATTTGACCAATTTGGTGTTTAGGTTGACCAAATATTCCATTTTGACCAATTTGATTTTTTTGTTAACCAAATGGTTCAATTTAACCATGTTTGACCAAAGTTAACCATTTTGACCATGGTTCGCCAATTTGACTAAAGTTGACCAGTTTCACGAAATTTGACCAACTAGGTCAATTGGATGTCTGTATTGACCAAATTATTGTGGTGGTAACTATTAAGCCATTTTAACAAAAGTTTGACCAGTTAGGTCAAGGGTTGACCTGGTGGTCAATGTGATGGTCATTGTGTCCAAAATTGACCTTTTTGACCAAGTTTGACTAATTTGACCAAAGTTGACCAATTTAGTGTTTTGTTTGATCAAATGGTCTATTTGACCAATTTGGTGTCTAGATCGACCAAATGGTTCAATTTAACCAAGTTTGACCAATGTTTTTCCTTTTGAACAGGATTGACCAATTTGACCAAATTTGACCAATTAGGCCAAATGGATGTTTGTATTCACCAAATGGTTATTGTGATAATTACTAGGTCATTTTAACCAAAGTTTGACCAGCTAGGTCAAGGGTTGACCTGGTGGTCAATATGGTAGTCATTGGGTCCAAAATGAAACATTTTGCCCATGTTTGACTATTTTGATTAAAGTTGAGTAATTTGACCAAATTTGACCAATTTAGTGTTTATGTTGACCAAATGGTTCATTTTGACGAATTTGGTGTCTAGTTTAACCAAATGGTTCAATTTGGCTAAGTTTAATTAAACACGACCATTTTGACCAGGATTTGATAAAAGTTGACTAATTTTACCAAATTTGACCAGATGTCTGTTTTAACCAAATGATTATTGTGGTTACTATTAAGTCATTTTAACCAAAGTTTGAAATGTTAGGTCAAGGGTTCACCTAGTGGTCAATATGGTGGTCACTGGGTCCAAAATTGACAAATTTGACCAAGTTTGACTAATTTTACCAATGTTGATCAGTTTAACCAAATTTGATAAATTTAGTGTTTAGGTTGACCAAATGGTCCATTTTTGACCAATTTGGTGTATGGGTTGATCAAATGGTTCAATTTTACCAAGTTTGACCAAAGTTGACCAGGGTTGACCATTGTGACCAAAGTTGACTAGTTTGACTAAATTTGACCAACTGGGTCAATTGGATGTTTGTATTGACCAAAAGGTTATTGTGGTAACTATTAGGTCATTTTATCTAATGTTTGACCAATTAGTTTAAGGGTTGACCTGGTGGTCAATGTTGTTGTCATTCGGTACAAAATTGATAATTTTGACAAAGTTTGACTAATTTGACCAAAATTGACCAATTTGACCAATTTAGTTTTTAGGTTGACCAAGTCTTGCATTTTGACAAATTTGGTGTCTGGGTTGACCAAATGGTTCAATTTGACTAAGTTTGACCAAACTTGACCATTTTGATCAGGGTTGGCCATTTTGAGCAAAGTTGACTAGTTTGACCAAATCTGACTAATTAGGTCAATTGAATGTCTATATTGACCAAATAATTATTGTGATAACTATTAAGTCATTTAAACCAAAGTTTGACCAGTTAGGTCAAGGGTTGACTTGGTGGTCAATGTGGTTATTTTTGGGTCCATTTTGACTAATTTTGACTAATTTTGACTAATTTAATGAATGTTGATGAGTTTGACCAAATTTGACCAATTTAGTGTTTAGGTTGACCAAATGGTCCATTTTGGCCAATTTCGTGTCTGAGTTAACAAAATGGTTCAATTTGACCAAGTTTGACCAAAGTTAACCATTTTGACCATGTTTGACCACTTCGATCAATGTTGATCAGTTTGACCAAAATTGACTAGTAGGATATCTACATTGGCCAAATGGTTCTTGTGGTAACTATTAGGTCATTTTAACAAAAGTTTGACCAGTTAGATCATGGGTTGACCTGATGGTCAATTTGATGGTCATTAGGTCCAAAATTGACTATTTTGACCAAGTTTGACTAATTTGACCGATGTTGTGGTTTTTGACCAAATTTGACCAATTTAGTGTTTAAGTTAACCAAATGTTCCATTTTGACTAATTTGGTATCTTGGTTGAACAAATGGTTCAATTTGATCAAGTTTGGCCAAAGTTAACCATTTTGACCAAAGTTGACTAATTTGACCAAAGTTGACTAGTTTGACCAAATTTGACCAAAGATGACCAACTGATTATTGTGGTAACTACTAAGTCATCTTAACCAAAGTTTAACCAGTTATGTCAAGGGTTGACTTGGTGGTCAATGTGGTGGTCATTGGTCCAAAATTGACCATTTTGATCGAGTTTGACTAATTTGACTAAAGTTGATCAGTTTCCCAAATTTGACCAATTTAGTGTTAAGGTTGACCAAATATTTCATTTTAACCAATTTAGTGTCTTAGTTGACCAAATGGTTCAATTTCACCAAGTTTTACAAAAGTTAATCATTTTGACAAGGGTTGACCAATTTGACCAAATCCGGCCAATTTTAAAATCTTACAATCTGGATTTTATTGGCCTACAATTTTTAAGGATGTTAATACTTATATTAAAAATTGTGATCGATGTCAACATGTAGATAATATTTCTAAAAGAAAAGAGATGCCCCTCAATTATATGTTGGAAGTTGAAATATTTGGCGTTTGGGGATTATATTTCATGAGACCATTTATACCATCTTAAGGAAATATATACATTTTGATAGCAGTAGGCTATGTATCCAAATGGATTAAACTCTTGCTTTACCTCGATGTGATGCTCAAAGTGTTGCAAAATTTTTAAGAAAGAATATATTTTGTAGATTTGGAATACCAAGAGTTATCATAACTGATGGGGGAAGTCATTTTAAAAAATGTGATTATGGAAAAGCTAGTAAAGAAATATCATATTAACCATCTCATTGCTACTGCTTATCATCCACAAACTAGTGGTTTGGTTGAGTTATCCAATCTTGAAATTAAAAAAATAATGAAAAAGACTGTTAATCAAAATAGGAAGGATTGGTGAATCAAACTGGATTATGCTGTGTGGGCCTATAGGACTGCATACATATCTCCTATAGGAATGTCCCCATATAGGCTAATTTTGTGGGAAAGCTTGTCATTTACCAGTTGAACTTGATCATAAAGTATATTGGGCTATTAAAGAGTTCAATTATAATTTGAAAGATGCTGGTGAAAAGAGATTGTTGCAATTAAATTAGCTTGAAGAAATAAGTAGGGTTGTAAATGAGCTGAGCTTGAGCGACCTCGTGTTCGGCTCATTCGAAATTGGCTTGGCTCAAAATCGGCTTGTGTTCGAAATGACTCATGAACAGTGTGCTCATGTTCAGCTCGAAAAACTAATCCTTGTTCGTGTTCGGCTCGAATTTGGCTTGTTAGAATATAAAATTATTGTTAAAATTATTATTTTAAAAAATTATTTAGTAATTTTATTTAAAAATTTTTCAAGAACAAATTCCACACAAAAGTTTAAGAGATTTATTAACTAAAAAAATATTTGAGAGAAAATTGAATACAAAATTTTACACAATATGAATATTAATATTATTTTTTAAAAAATACAAAATAAGAACCAATTTATCACAAATTTTATAATTTACAAACTAAACGAGTACAAAAAATACAAATAAAATCTCAAATAAAAATCAAAATCTAAAAAACAATTGTATTGAACATTTCAATAAAATTTACATTTAATGTTTTACATAAACCTAAAAAAATAAAAAATAAATTTAATTTAAACGACGTCCTTGAATAGTTGAATTAGTTCTTCGCTCTTTATGATTGACGGTCCAACGATGATGGGTGTGATTTGGAAACGGATGAACCGCCGCCAAGAAGTTGATGACCTAAAATGGAGCAAAATTACCCTTAGCCAAAAATCTAATAATAAATGAAAAGTTTCCATCTGCAATCACATACCTTCATAACTATATCAAGTTCCTCATCAGGGTTAATCTCAGCATTCTTCTACCTTCCAGAAAGCTCCGTGAGCAAATCTAGTTCAAAAATTATGTTCAGCAACACGTAAAACAAAAAAAAAACAAATTAATTTAGAGGACTTGAGACCTGCTGCACCAACATTTAGTTGGTTCGAAAATGATTTCTAGATGATTTCCATGAGGTTGGAGAATTGCAGAAGAGAGATTTAAATAGGATTCGCAAATTTTGGAAGACTTCTAAAGCTGAAATCATGGAAGTGATTTTAATAGCTCGGCAAGCTCTAACAATAAATACATTAACAAAGGATACACAATTTTTTGCTTTCCATCCAACACTTTAGCAACATGTCAATCAGGATAACATAACCATTAAAGTAAATCTGATAAAGTTAAAAAAACTTTATAAAAAAAGGTATTTATATGCATACCTCTTTGACTGAATTCAGCAGCATGCCAATCAGGTTTACACCTTCCGATGTTTACACCTCTCAAGCATTATGAACTTCTTTTTAGCATATAATACCATTAAAAACATGAAGTTGGAGATGTGGCTAAGAGGGATAAAGATTAACAAATATCTTCAAAACATGACAGCTAAGCATAAGTTGAACATCATTACCCACAAATATATGCCTTTCCCAACATATCTTAACACCTAATCATTGCTCCACATACAAATAAATGCACATTTGTAGGCTACAAAGCAAAAGAAAACGGCGCATCAAATGTGCTAATAATAACACTCTAGTTCTAAAAAGAAAATCATTACTTGTACGAGCTCCTGATTTCATGCCACAAGCACAACATAGTATCAGAGGTAAATAGAGAATAAATTTTCATAATTTCAAGGAGAGCTCATCAACTACTGCCTTTGTAAATAAAAAATACATTTTCATAATTTTAGGAAAAGCAATCTTGGAACTCACATAAAAGCATAAATAGCCTCCAAAAATCTAACTTAGAGAATAAAGAACAAAGATATGTTGATTATAGGCAGTTGAACCAAAATTAATCTGGTGAAGTTCACCTAGAACAAATCAGACTCCAACGTTAAGCCCACATTGGACCTCTCAAACCATACATCATCATCATCATCATCATCATCATTTGAGCTTCCATCTAACTGAGATGGAAACAATTCAAAGCAAATTGATAATAACTTCAATAAAAGAAATGATACTGTACACCTACCTGATGTAACAACCTTGCCTATGTTGGGAAACATTAACACGCCAAAAAAAATCATTCAAATTTGACTCACCATTTAAATATGACTCACCAATCTAGTTATCTATCAAGTTACAAAAAACTTTGTATTAACACATTAACATCTAACAACAATGGACATGTGCTATTGCATATACACATGACTAACCTTTCTAAAACCACGTGCCAATAAATAAACTATTCAATACGCATGGAATCACTTCTGAAAAAATATAAATATCATGTAAAAAAAAAAATTCGTTGGAAGAACTGCCAAAGTTTTCAAAACATGAATCAAGGCAACATTCTCGAGAGATGAATAACAGTTCATACAGCTTGGAAAAGTTCTGAATATGAGCTGAATCTGAAAAAGTGCTGAGTATGAGCTCCAATGAAATAAAGATAGATTGCAGTTCAAAAAAGAGATGAATAACTAAAAATGAAGCACTGAGACGAATGCAATCATCTACAACATGTTACAATTTCCTCAGGTTAATTTCACTATTGCTTGCAGTTCATACAGCTTAAACAGTGAACCCAATAAACAATTTTTCAGATTTGGTAAACTATGATTTACATCTAGCCCATAGCAGATTTGGTAAATTCTTGACTTACATCACTGAAATGCAAGCAACTTGAAACAAAAACTTCTTAACCACAGGAAATCAAAGTCCTGAAACCTGATTGTTTCATTAAACAGGTCTCACTCATACAATTATATATATAGAGATTATTGTATAAAATATAGATTGCTTCATTAAACTCCATTCTTTGAAACTCAAATGAATCCACAAATGCATGCATAACTTTCAAAGATAACATGCTTCAGGATTCAATATACTTTCCACCTACTCACCAAAGATAATAGAATGCTTCAGGAATTGGTAATGCCACCTCAATGATCTTATTATCAAGCATTGCAAATTTAAAAATCATCACATATGCATTTAACCCATCACAATATGCATACCATGATACCAATTATACCAAACATAGCATCCTTCATTTGCATGCATACCAATTACCACTTAATTCTTTGTCATTTTCAAATGTAGTAAAGATCTATAACAATATCCAAACAAGAGACACTAGATAACAAGCAAGAGGCACTAAACATCATAGGCAACTTTATATATTGTTATCTCAAAATGGTTGCAAATAATTGTTGCCTTCCAAAATTAAGAATAACAATAATCACCTCAGGCAACATTATATACTCTTATCTTAAAATGGTTACAAACTTGTGTTGCCTTCCAAAATTAAGATTAAGAATAATTATCTTAGGCAACTTTTATATTATTAAGGCACTAAACTTGTGTTGCACATGCTTACAAAATTAAGAAAATGAATGCATTCAAATGAAAAAAAAAACATCTTCAAATGCATCTTCCGCATGCCATACATAAGATTCTTGATTTTGGAGCTTAAAAACACAACAAAGGACCTCCATGAATAAAATTCTTTAGCATTTAGCAATCATAAAGTTTAGCAATGAAGTTCAGTAAAAATAAAGTTCAGTCAGCATGAATGTAGAAACATATACAAATAGTCCGAAATAATAATATAATCCCTTCAACAAAGCATCCCCAAAGTTCAATTAGAAAAAGTGCCATTAATTCTTGAATTTGTTCCTTCAAGATGTTTAAACCCTCTATCAATTTAATTTGGTAAAGTCACCTGAAGTTGTTCCTCCATTATTCTTGCTGGCACAGAAGATATATAAAAAATAAGTTATAAGAATATAACATGAAAATGTACACATACACTAAAAACTAATTCTTGAGAGAAATTATTAAAAATACTCGTGGAAGATCTAATCCAACTAAAAGAGCATATTAATGCATTCACCGAATTTGCCGAGAGTGAACTTCTATAATCATTTAGAACTCTTCCACTGGTACAAAATGCTGATTCTGAAGCAACTGTTGTTATTGGAATTGATAATATATATCTAGTCATTTTGGAAAAATATGGATACTTGAGAGTGTTCAACTTCCACCACTCAAGAATATCAAAATTTTCATCATTGGCCAAATAAAGACCCTCCTCAAGATACACTTGTAGATCTGATTTTGATGGTTGAATAGAACCAGTTGCAACAACAAAATCAGTAAATGCAAGCATGCAATTAAAATGTCTAAAATTAATAGAATCATTATGCAACTTTGATGAAACAATGCCACTCGTAGAACTGGAACTAGAAACATTGCTTGCATAATTATTGTAAATTTCCTATAAAAAATTTTTATTTGTTGAATTTTAGAGTCTGATTCAACTGATGTGTACAAACATGCAAAACTAAACTGTATGAACTTTAATTTCAACAGAGAGTCTAAAACAACTGCGACAGACATTAAGAGATCACACTCACCCAAATTTTTTATCAAATTTACCTCTCATGGCAAAAGTCATGTTTCTTTTAAACTTATCAGACGAAGTCGACTCATCAAGCAACAATTTCTTTATATGCATAATGGTGGGTAGAAAAATATTTGAAGTGGTGGTAGGAATAACTAGAAATCATTTTTGTCACATCATTTAAAATAACAAGAAGTTGTCTGATTTTTTTTCATATTTATCCCAATCTAAATCTGAAGGCAACCAACATAAATAATTATCTCAATCTGCAAAGTGAGTGAATATATTACAAAAAATAATATTAGATTCAAGCATTAAGAATGTTGAGTTCCATCTTGTTGGAATATCAATGCACAAACCCATTGTTGTTGATATCCCTAATTGTCTGGCTATGTCAACAAACATATGTAACCTTGCCGGCGACTTCTTTATATATTTGATAGCTTCTCTAACATTATAAATGATATCTTGAATCTCTTTTAAGCCAACTTGCACCATAAGATTTAAAATATGCGCACAACAACAAACATGAAAGAAATGGCCCTTATAATGCAGTTTCCCTCTTGCCATAAAATTTGAATAGCGCAAGCTAGTAGCAACATCATTATTACTAGCATTGTCTAAAGTGATAGTAGATGCTTTGTCATGTATCTTCCAATCTAACAAGCAATGAGAAATGACATTACAAATGAACGTACCTGTATGAGGTGGATCCAATTCAATGAAATTAATGATTTGGTTTTGAATCTTCCAAGATTGATCAATATAGTGAGCAGTTAGATGCATATATACGATAGTTTGATTAGAAGTCCAACAATCAGATGTTAAAGAAAACCTGTGAATATCCATAAATTGTTTTTTCAGCTTCTCTTTCTCAAACTCATAAATCTTCATACAATCATTTTTTATTGTATTCCTTGAAACTTTCTCATAATTTGCATTCAATGATTTCAATAGAATGTTAAACCATGTATGTTCAACAATATTAAATGGATACTCATGCACGATAATATTTTTGAAAATTATTTCTCTCACTTTATGTTGATCGTAGCTTTTTGGATCATGAAATACTAGGACCCCAACATCTTCATCAACATCAAGTGGCATAAAATTTAACAATTTTTGTCTTTTTTCAAGATCACCAGTTTCCTTGCTTTTTGCTTTGATTTGTCCACATTCCCTAACATGACGTAGAAGTTGAGAAGTAGTTCCTGTTTTAGATTTTTGAAATTTTGATCGACAACATATGCATTGCCAAAAAGAAGTTGGGACCCCCTTAATCAGAAATGTTGCCTCCACAAAATACTCCTACACTGTTAACTTCCTCTTCCCACCCTTCTTAGTAGCAACATCTTCAATTTAATTATCAATGACATCATGTACAACTTCTGGCTCAGTGCTTTCCAAAGTAAGAATAACATTTTTGTTGCTATTATGAGCTTCTGTTACATCTAGCAACTTATTGCTGGATGATTCAGATTGTGAAAGATCTAATTCAAACATATTTGTATGCTAAATGAAATCAAAAACACATAATTAGTATCACTTTAAACAATCAACATACTACATAATATATATGTACATAAGAATTGAGGGTGGTCCTGAAAGAAACTAATGTTAAACTAGAGCTTTCATGAAACAGAACATTTTAAAATACATAGAACACCACTGCAGTAAATCTTCATGTTAAGCCACATTTGAGAAGGGGAAAACTACACTTAAGAGAAGATGGAAATCTTCCATGGAAAACTACTCTTTATTTTCTTTTTTTTACCACCACCAAGATTTCATACCATATTATGAAATAGATGTGAAAATTAGAGTGTAATTCTGAAAGGAAATTACACATTCATCAAAAGAAACAATCACACAATACTCCCTATTCCAAGATTCTCAATGCCCTTTCATAAAGAAAATTGCAACTTTAACTGCGATAAAGAGAGTATAGGGTGGCAGGTAGACGAAGGGGAGATGGAGAGGGAGAGAGAGAGAGAGGGAGAGAAATATAGTTGATGAAACAGTTTAATAAAGAATTTTAGATAAGAAAAACTTCTTATCATTACACCATGTTATCTATTTGCATTGACTTCAAAGTCAACTACATAATTTTAATACTCATGAATGGATCAATCCTTCTTTCATAAACTTGCACTTGATCTTAAAGGACCACATATACACATAAGAACATCAAATAAAATAAGCAATGTACCACAAAGCTTTCAACCTGGAATTAAGAAAAGAAAACCCTCCATATATTATGCTGGTCAAAGTAAACAAAAGCTCCCTTCAATCTCTTAGAAACAAGCCAAATGGCTATAAATAAAAATATAAGTAGTGAAGCAAATACCATAAGTTCAGCATAAATAGGTATATTATTAAGTTCTCTCTATAAGTGATAGAGAGCTTCTTGAAGATCGAGATCATTTATAATAATTATTTATAACATGTCACTCAAATCTCATGCAGAACCACTAAAGAACAGTGGCTAATTTACGTACATACCACTCAACTCTTATGTATTTACATAACTAACACCTGAACTCTTTATTTTCTTTTTTTTACCACCACCTAGATTTTCATACCATATTATGAAATAGATGTGAAAATTAGAGTATAATTCTGAAATGAAACAACATATTCATAAAAAGAAACAAGCACACAATGCTCCCTATTCCAAAAATCTCATATGTCCTTTCATAAAGAAAATTGCAACTTTAACTTTGACGATAGAGTACAAGATTTGACCAAATGAGAATAATACATCCATGTACATGCACTTCACAAAGATGCATGCCTTAAACCACCAAAGTTAAACTGATAAAGTTTAAAAAAACTTTACAAAGATAGATGTGGCAGTTTTGTATTCTTTAGTTTTCACAAAGTCGTCCATAAAAAAAGAAAAAATTCTGATCTCAAGGCTAGGGTTGTAAACAACAACAACGCCTAAACTTGTACGAATCGCCGCACAAATACACAATAACAAAACTAAATTTCATAACATTCTCTTATATTAGATCTTATTCCTAAAAATATAGATATATGCGAGATTTCACTGCTACAACCCAACACAACTAAGTTTCATTAAAAAAATCTAAGAAAATCTAAAAAAAATTAAGATAATTTAAGATAAGAGGCAAAACTGAGGATGGATATGAAATATTAGAGATAATATACTTACAGATGACTCCTAGGTAGCCAAAAAAACAACCATTGAACCAAGTAAGAATATCAATAACCACGCAAAAATATCGAGCAAACGAGCCAAGAATATCAAGGAGAATAGAAGTGGATATTAGTAGAAAAACATGGAAGGAAAACCCTAAGCCGTCGCGATCGAGAAGAGGAGAAGACCGAAGAGGAAAAGGGAAAGGCAGCTGAAACCGAGAAGGTTTGAGAGGCAAATGCGTATTGGGGAGGGTCGGTTAGGGTTTACTATAAGATGTTATATTATATAACTTATATTATATTATTATATAAATATATAATATTTAATAAGTAATATTAATATATTCTTATAACTAATTTATTATATATTATAATATGATTTTATTTATAAAGTATGTTAATTTTTTAAAAAATTTTAATTAATTATAATTTATCATTTTTAATTTTATGAATATTTATTATGTATTTATTTATTTATTTTCTAGCCAATTTGAGCTGAACACGAGAGAACAAACAGTTGTTCGTGTTCGACTCGTTTACATTTTGAGCTTAAAAACTCGTTCATGTTCATGTTCGGCTCGTTAGGTTTAACAAATGAGCCGAACACAGGCTACTTAACGAGCTGAACACGAGCTGTTCCCGAACAACGAGCTAAATTGACAGCCCTAGAAATAAGGAATGAATCTTATGAAAATGTCAAGATTTAAAAAGAAAAGATGAAATTATGGCATGGTTGGAAGATAAAAATCTTGTGTCAGGATAACAAGTTTTGTTATATAATGCTATTTGAAAATATTTGCTGGAAAACTCAAGTCCAGGAGGATGGGCCCATTTATTGTGATGAAAGTTTATCCCTATGGAGCTGTGGATATTAAAGATCCTAAGACTAGAAAAATATTCAAAGTCAACAGTCATAGACTAAAACCTTATTTTTCAGTCAATCAATCTAAATTTGATGATAATCTGATGTTGGATCACTCAGAATAAGCTCTGGGTATGTCATGCTGATGGCGTTAAACCAAGGACTTTGTAGGAGGCAACCGATATTTATCAGTGTTCTTTACTTTAAGTTTGCTTTGAGTGCTTTTGTTTGGTTTTATTTGAGAAAATGTGGTAGTATTTTGAATTTCTTATGATATAGTGGTGTTTATTAGATCTTATTTGATGACTTAGAGAAGTAAGAATGAAGATTTGGGCGTTTATCAGACCTATGCTAAAATGAGCACTAGTGCTTATGCGCTAGATGTTGGCGCTTAGGCGCCACAGTTATAAAAACATGATAAATGTGTTTTAGAAGCCTAAATCATGGGTAAGTGGTTTTGGAAGTTATTTAGCTATTAAAACAAGTCTAGGTCAGTTTTGGAGTCTTCCCAAGTCTATAAAAAGGCCTAGAATTAAGAGATACTTACCTTAGTTCTGACTTTCACTTCTGAGTCTTAAGGAAGAGAATTTTGATAGCCAAAATGTCTACTTGGGAGAGCGAAGTTAAGAAGAAAGAGGAAGCCAACAAGAAGAATTTCATTTGTGAGAATGTGTAAGAGTTATACAATGGGTTTCTAGCTGTTATTAGTATTCAAGGAATCACGTAAAAGGATATCAAAGATCGACACTGATGTTGCTTCAATTGAAGAAAAGGTAAATGAAACTAATGCACATTTAGAGCACATTAGATGGCAACTCAAAATTCAATTCATTCATACAAGTCGTGTGGAAGAAGCGAATAAAGTGATGAATCTGAAGAATAAATGGTTAGAAGAAGAAGATGTGAGAGTTTTCAATCATCGACCGTTTTATCAGATTTACATTCCAGATGATTCAAATGGAACTAATGGTAGTTCTGGATATATTCCGCCTAATGGAGAGTTGAATTAAATTCTAGTGTGGTCTTGTGATTTAGTTTAGTGTTTAATTTTTGTGACTGTTGTAAAGTTTGTTTAGTGTTTGTGTTTTAAGTGTGTTACATCTTAATGATGTAGATTTGTGTTTCATTATATGTGTAAGGAGCATGTGTTTTGAAAAATTTCATCCAAGGATTTTGGATTGAAATTTTTAGTTGTAATAAGTGTTTTGATTTTAATGAAATATATGTTTGTGTATGTAATTTGTGTGAATCGATTGATATTTAAGTTAGATTTTAGAGTATTTAAGTATGTATGAGTAGAAATAATTATTTAAATCATTTAAGGGTGATTAACTAGGCGTATTAATGTAATTTAATTAATCGTCAAAATTTGCACAGTCGCACCTAAGAGCCAAACTCTCGGCGCATAAGCACCAGCACTCGCGGCTATGAGCTAAGTTTTTGCGCATAGGCGCTGGTTCGCGAAAAGCTATTTACAGGCATTAAAATCCCAAAATTGACATTTTTTACCCCACTGTCACCTTCAACCTCCCAAAGTCGCGATAAACGTTTTAGCGCTTCACTTAATTTGATCAATTTAGAGCCGATTTCGACGAAATTGTTAAATCTCAACTCCTTAAGGTATGAGCACTTCTCCTAAGCAAAAAATTTTTAATTTTCACCATGTATTTTAAGTACATTCTTGAGAAATCCAAAAATTACTATTCATTGTGAAAATTTGAGATAAAGCTTAAGAATAGCTTGGATTAAGTAGATTGTGCCTTTATAAGTAAAGTTCAGCAAGTTTAGTTTGATTTTGTAATTTATGGTGAAATTTTTTTTAAATTTTTAGAAATGGCTCCAAAATTAAAGCATTCGAAGGGGAAGGATAGATAAGATTCAGACAAGTTTGTCAGTTCTAGAGCTGAGGATCGTTATGTTAATGTGTTGTCGTCACGTAAGTTGATTCTTGAGTGAGTTTTTAGTAAACCAGGAGGAGATATTGATGAAATCATTGCTCGAAGAATTTAGAGAAATTATTGTTGCTTCTTCGCTACTGTTGTTGTTTCTGGAGTAAGAGAGTTCTATGCTAACTTGCCTGCAGCAGTTGAAAATTTGGTGATAATTTGAGGTCAACAAGTTAAATTTTCTCCTACGTAATCAATACCTTTTACCTACTACCTCCTGAAATATTTTGTTATTATGCAAATTATCATCCTATGGAAGGGGAATTAAATGAGATTATGTTTTTTTGACTGATGGAAGAGGTCTCTGGTCAAATTCGGCATATTTGAAGCAATTGGATGATATGGGGAAGTTCTAAATGATTTTTATGATTTAATTGGATGGAACTTGGATTTTTGGAATTTTGGGTATTTTGGGGTTAATTTGGTAATTTGACCAATTCTGGTGGATTTGGATGATTTTGGGTCAATTGTGGGTCAAATTGGTTTGGTTAAGTTTTTTGAAATGAATTTGGAGGTTTTGGTAAATTTTGGGAATTTTGGATTTGAAAATTAGAATTTAGGATGAAGTAAGGTTTAGGGCCATGTGCTCATGGGTCTTAGCCATATTTAACCACTTTGGGACCAAGCCTAGCCAAATTTTAAACACTTTATGAACCTTCACATCTTAATCCTAGCCATCATAATCAACGATTAGAGGCTTGGGATTATCCATGTGAGTTTCGTAAAGGGTAGAGGGGAAAAGAAATGGTTTAGGGTTCTGGAACATGTTGGGCATTCAAGGGGTTTAGTAGTGTATGTGCAAGACCAGGCCCTAGTCACCCATGGTTGCCCTAAGTTCAAATCACTCTCATAGGAACTCATTTTGAACCTCCACATGTTGGTATTAACCCTCCAAGTGGTTTGGAGAATAGTCAAGGAAGATTAGACCTCTCCAAAAAATGAGGTCAACAAATGGACCCCCAATAGGTGTGGTGCGCGAACCAAGTACATCACGTGTATTGGTGTTGACCGACAAGATTAACAAAAACCAATACAACTCTCCAAATTAACACATTCAGGACAGAACACAGAAGCTTAGTGACAAAGCTTCCACTAGGGATAAAGTTTCTACACTGAAGATTTCAGAACTCTCACTAGCCATGAAGAGGTGAGTTTCAAGTTGTCAGATTTCAAGATTGGGTTTTAGATTTATTTCATTTTCTTTCGGTTTCAAACTCTGATTTTGATTTTATATTGAATTCAAATTTTGAATTGATCGAAGTTTTAATTTTGCTTGAGTTTGATTTGAGATAGAGATTGCAATGGAATTTTGAAATTGATTCGGATTCTTGGTTTGAAATTGATTGAAGTTTGAAATTTGTAGGATGTTTTGAATTTGATAATAGCATAGATCAAATTGATAAGAGGTGAGGGTTAGAATTTAGGTACCAGCCTCGGAGTGAGGATCGGCAGTTGATGACCGACCTCGAGACTCTGAGAAAATGAGAATAGGTAGTTGACGACTGACCTCGGGATTTCAAGAGAATGGGAATCGACAGTTGACGACCGACCTTGAGACTCCGAGAAGATGAGAATCGACAGTTGACGACTGACCTTGGGATTTCAAGAGAATGAGAATTGGCAGTTGACGACCGACTTCAAGACTCCAAGAAGATGAGAATCGGTAGTTGACGACCGACCTCAGGACTTCAAGACAATGAGAATTGGCAGTTGATAACCGACCTCGAGACTCCGAGAAGATGAGAATCGATAGTTGACGATCGACCTCGATATTTCAAGATAATTAGAATTGGCAGTTGACGACTAATTTCGAGACTCTGAGAAGATGAGGATCGGCAGTTGATGATCCATCTCGAGAATTTTAAGAGAATGAGTATCAGAAGTTGACGACCAATCTCGAGACCCCGATAACATGAGGATCATCAGTTGAAGACTAACCTTGAGAATTCAAGAGAGTGAGAACTGGCAGTTGACGTCCAATCTCAAGACTCCAAGAAGATGAGGATTGACAGTTAACGACTGACCTCGAGAATTTCTAGAGATTGAGAATCGGCAGTTGATGACCGATCTCAAGACTCCGAGAAGATGAGGAATGGCAGTTGACGACCGACCTCTAGAATTTCAAGAGAATGAGAATCGGTAGTTGATGACCGATCTCGAGACTCCAAGAAGATGAGGATCGGTAGTTGATGACCGACCTCGAGAATTTCAAGAGAATGAGAATCGGCAGTTGACGACCGATCTCGAGACTCCGTGAAGATGAGGATCAACAGCTGATGACCGACCTCAAGAATTTTAAGAGAATGAGAATCGATAATTGACGACCGATCTCGAGATTCCGAGAATATGAGGATCGGTATTTGACGTCCGACCTCGAGAATTTTGTAAATATGTGAAGGATTCATGAAAATTTATGAAAATTTGAAGTGCGAGGGTTTAGTGAGAGTTGTGAAGATTTTTGTGGAAGGAAACAAATTGGGAGGGAATGTGAAGGTGTTTCATATCCCACTCAAAGAGTTGACCAAAAGGTTGTTTATTTTGGAGAGGGTGTGAATCCACGCCATCAGAACCAAATCAAAAACTTCATGGTTCTGTGTCATTGGAATCAGTTGGTCTTTTCTCAAACGAGGGAGAGAATTGAAGAGATTTTGATTAGAGCCCCAGGTTGGGGAAATTATATTTGGAATTTATTTTCTTGTTTTCTTTTTATTTTTATGATTCGATTTCATTTTGATCTCAAATTTTGTTTTGGTTAGAATTTCATTCTGATTAAGGTTTTGTTTTGACTTGAGTTTCATTTTGATTTTGAATTTTATTTTGATTTCATTCATACTTTACGTTTTCTTCTTATTCAATTTCAACAGGTTTTCTTTCTTCTCTTTTTATTTTATTTTATTCAAATAGTTCTTCGTTCAACTTTCCTTAAATCGAGCTAAACTCAAATTATTGGCGTTCATAGTCAATTGCAAAAATTTGAAGGTAAATACGACATAGTCGTTTCCATTTAAATGTAGAAAGTATATCATGTGGTTCCACCAAAACCTTTCCTGATGATATTTCCCTTGAAAATAAGTTCTTTTACATAGTCCAGATAAATATGGATGCAGACTGTCTTGGATCTTCATGTCGTTTGTCAAAACTGTCTGTCTGATTTATCCATGTCTTAATAGTAAGCTACATAATGTACTAACAACACATTCTAAGCCACCACCAAGAGGAGAGTCATATACGGGTATGAGTTAGAGGTGTGCTCTACCTATGTGGCTTACAACTCATAGCACTGTAGGTCTTCCAACTTTGGATCCAGTTTGAATTAAAACAACATCTTGTTATCATTCATATTCTTGAAAGTGATGTAGATCCGTTGGTAAGGAACCGCAGGTATGCAATGCTTTGTCACATCCACCTTGTTTCCTTCTAGTATGAGGACAGAGCCTTCCGGTAAAGTTATCTCTATTGGAACTCAGAATTCTCTGGGGATGACTATCTGGAGTTCTATTTTGAACATGATGTTGTATTAATTGATGAATGAGACTATGCAAAAGGGCCTCACAAAATCATGATGATCTATGTGGGGTGGGATGCAATCCCCCTCCTTATAAATTTTAATGATGCAACTGTTGGGTACACAATCAGCAGATAACACTCGCTAGAATACCATCCACTCAATCATCTTCTTGATTAGTATTGGCATTGGGTTCACTTTATCATGGCGGAGTATCCTTAGTGATCTTCCATCGCTGTCCTTTGTAAAATTCTAACAACACTCGAACTAGATTGTGATTCTTTCCTTGCCTCGCTTCCACTTCTGTGGCTTGGAGTAAGTCCTTCTTCGTTGTTGTCCTGTGCAGCCTTAGTCTCTTAGATCAAAGAGGCATTTCATGATCTTAATTTACTCTTAGTAGGAGAACAAATCTGTGGGTAACTCTAAGCCTTCCAAGATGTGGACATACTTTCCTTGTATTCTCTGGAAATACTCAAAATCTTGCCTCCACATCTTCTGGATTCTCTCCAACTCATGCTCCGAAACGATCTGGCACTACCAAGACCTGGTGATGTACTGTGGGATGTATGGCTCTACACTGGCACATTCCCCTGCAATCGTCACCACCTCGGGGATGGTCTTTGTCACAACCTCCTCTGGAACTGCCTTTGCTATGATGCTCTTCGTGACTGTCCTCCTTGGGCTATCTGCATCAACTATAGAGGTCTCTTCTTTATTTTGACCTGCTGCCAATTTCTTTAACATCCTATGAATGCAGAGGCTCTTATTCCTCCTCTGTGTCGGGGTCAGAGTGGCTCTCCTTTACCCTTGAATGTCTGTAGGTACAGCGCTGACGAGCTTTCCCCCTGCGACCGTTATCATTGATTTTATTATGTTGTCTTTAGCTATATCAATTTACCTTTTTTTCTCTGTAGTATGTTGGCTTATGTTGCTAAATTTTAGCACGGTCTTGCCACGGGACTCTCCTGGGTCCATAGCAGTCCAAGAGGCCTTTTCATATTCCAGCTCTGCCTGTGTAAAGTCCAGGTCAAACTTAATCACATCATCAGCTTTTACTTCATCTTCATTTAGTGCAAGACTCACTCAATCTCTATAGGTAAGGACTAGCTTGCAGTTTGACATCTTCCAGCAAGAACAAGGAAGAAATCAGGTGCCGAACCTAAAGGAACAAGAACAATAGGATTTATTTATTGATAAATTTTCTTTTCTTTATCTTTCTTTTATATATACATATATACATTTATCTTATTTTGAGATTTTATAAGAAAAGAAAGGATTATTTTAGAATTTCGAATTGCAAGAAGCTTTACTTTTATTATTTAAGAAATTTTCTTTTTCATTTTGATTTTTTTTAAATTTTTTTATTCTCTTTTTTTATTTTGGGTTCGGACCCAGTTGCACATATTTATTACACCGGTGCTTCTACGAGTGAAACTTTATTTCTAAATTTCACTCTCCGAAACATCACGTCGCATAATACATCTTTAAGTATCGTCCGCTGATAAGAAGCATAGGTCGTTCTCCACGGCAATCCACAAGTTGGTAAGATCCTTCGAAGTAGACTTTCTCAACCACAAACTGTCCCTCCAAAGTTGTTTCTAGTTTACCTCCTATCTCGTGTCGACATCATTTTGGGTTAAGTGTTGTGTTTTAAATTTTAAATTTAATTTAAATATATATAATTTGGAAAGTAGCATTTTGATTTTTGAAAAATTTAAAGTATGGAGTCAAACCGACCTCACACCTCAAAAAGTTTATTTAAACGAGCGCCACATCACAACCCGTGCATCTATCCCGAGGAACAGACACACTGCTTGATAATGGAGCTTGATTAAATAAAATAATAGTTGTGACGTCCGTTTGGTCTGCGAACCAATTTTATTTCCCGATAAATTCCCCTATTCAATATAAAAGAATTAAATAGGGTTTATATTACCTGAGTTCTTAAAGTTCCTTATAAGGGCAAGCCCTTATAGTTAATTACATCTTAAATGATGGGAATCATTTAAGAAAAACTCAATAATGATCAGTGGTTTTTCTTTCAAGAATTTCAAATTTTGAGATTTTAAAGGAATTAATTTAGGAAATTTCAATAGGGAATAGATCAAATTAGGAACAGTTATTTTAAGAGTCCAAAGGAAGAGAAGTAGGGGATGTTACAGACCCGAAGTGAACCTCGGTGACTTCCCGACTATCCTATTTTTTAGCTTCAATTTGAGAGTTCATTTAATGTTTCTATCCTACCAATTTTAATTAATTAGGACTTATACTTGTATGATACGATCATACAAATAGCTTCAAAAATGTGGGGGTTTATGTCGTGCCAAACGGCTACCTCGAAGTCCTAAGATGAGTTAGGGCTTAATTTGCATAGTATGATTATGCAAATGCCTAAAAACAAGTTGAGGATTTATGTCGCACTAGGCAAACTACCTCGAAATCATGGCTTGGTTATTTAATTCTAAGGGAGGGTTAAGCTGATGAAGACTTATTTTGCTGTTAAAGATGACTGTGCTGCCCACTGTGCTTGCTCCAAGCTCCTCATCGTTGCAGAAGGTTTAGTTTTAGAAGTGACAATCAGGGGGTGAGAGAAGTGTTTTGGTTTGGAGAGGTTGAAAATTGAGATGTCTTATTATTTTAATAAAAGCAAATCTTAAAGTTGATTAAGATGAACTAGTTAAGATCGCACGGTTCCATCATCCCGACACCACTATTTTTATCAGATTCACTTAGTCCAAATGAATTTGCTAAACTCAACTGAATGAGTTCCACACTTTCTTTTAGACCGTGAGAAATCTTGTTAGCAACACGTGGGTTACATCATCCGAGGGATTCCCGATCATCCAACGTGACATTTTAATTTTAGTTATAATTACAGTTTTGTTTTGTTGGTGATTAAATTTTGAGTTATTTAAACATGCTAGGTTCTATCATTTTCATGAATTTATAAATGTAGGAAAGTAAGACATTCAATAAATTGCAGAATGTAAATTGCAATAAACTTAAATGCGTACCTAGTGGGCACCCCATCATTTTCATCTGCACTTAAAATATATGTTAAGGCATTTATATATTTGCAATAAGGACCTAGGTAAAGCTAAGGGAAGGCTCTAGTTATCTACCAAAATCCTAATCCTATTGCTAGTCAATTCCTATGATGTCTAGATTCTCAGTTTAGCTAAGGATTATTTTCTTCATCAAAGAACAATGAAGTCTCACTATTCTTTTTAAAACATCTCATCAAGTTAGGGAAGTGCTCGGAACTTAATTCTGAACATCTTCCTAAACATTTTAAGGATTAGTTCAAGTTTAGTTAGTTTCATTGTGGTGATGAATCAATCACCCGAGTTTAGTTGAGTTTTGAATCTTGCTCAGTGAATTCAGATGTTTAATTATCTTATGAGTGAGGTGACATTTCATTTGATGCTTCACTTAAGAGTTATGATAATGAAAAAGCGTTTAGGGGCAAGTTAGTTCATTAAAGAACCTAACCATTTTTAAATTTTGAGTTAATGGTTCAAAGTGATTTAATTTAGCTATAAGGTTTTAGTTGCTCTTTTTAAATATTTAAAATTATTTTAAGTTGGAAAAGTATTCAAGTTGTTTAATTCAATTAAGTTTTAATATTTCAAATGGCCTTAACATTTTTAAATTAATTTTAAATATTTTAAACTGATTTAATTTTAAGTATAACATTTTAATTATAAATTATTCCACATTAACCTTAATGTTTCAAATTTGTTTTAATTTAAGTTTTAGAAAATTTCAAATTAGTTTTGATATTTTAAGTTTGTTTTAGTTTGATTTTCTTACTTCAAATTGGTTTTAATGTTTTAAGTTTTAGTTTAGTTATAAATTTTCAAGATTATCTCCCTTTTTCTTTATTAGTTTCAATTATTATTTTTTTTAGAGTTCCATTAATTGATGTTTAAATAACGTTTGATCAATTTATTGATTAGGGATTCAATTTAAGGAATTAAAACTCTCCTATATTACATCCCTTAATCTTAATAATTCAAGCCTTAATTAATCTTCTAAAGTTTTGGTGATTTAAATAATTGAGATCTCATCTTTAATGTTTAAGGTGATTAATGAGCTTTTACCCCTTAGCTCCCTATGTTTCAACCATCCAAGAGGAAAATTAGGATCAAATGTTTACCCTTCTTTTTGGTTTAGCCTAAATTTTAATGAAGGTTAGAATTCCTTAATTGCCTTTATGCCCTCTTAAACTTGTTCATTTCATAACTCATCAAATTAAGCTCAAATGAACTTGAAATTTTTTTGTCACCTCATTCACATGTCAATTAAGACATTAAAGGAAAAAATGTGGTTTTTCTATGTTTAATTTAATTTATATAATTATTTTAGTGGAAAATAGGGATTTTCATTGAAAATTCCACAACATGACCAAGAAGAAGTTTCTATCCTTAGGAAAATTATGGGAAGTTTCCACTGATAAGTGGACCATTTGGACCAATTTTTGTGATTTTTTGAATTTTATTTTATTTATTATAATTATTTTAACTTTTGGATTATTAATTAATTATAAAATAATATTGAAGTAGAAAATTAAGTTTCATATTTTTCTTAAATCTCTCTAATCTCAAGGAACTTAGAGAAATAAATTTTATATTTTTCTAATTTTTTTTTGAATTTTTAGAATTATTTTAGTGAAAAGGTTGGAAAATCCATTTTTAATATTAAAAATTACCTTAAGCCTTTAAAATTCAATATCTTTACTTAGAGACTTAGGAAAAATATTTGGTTGGTTCCTAAGTGATTAGGAGACCAAATATAACATTTTGGTGAATTTTAATATTTTTATGATTTTTATAATTTTTTAATTATTAAAATATTCAATAATTGGTGAAAAATGAAATTTTTAGGAAAATTCCATTTTTAATTTTCTTAGGCTCCTCTGAAATCAGAGAGCCCATAAAATCAATTTGGTGAATTTTTGAATCATATTTGAGTTTTATGAATTTTTTAATTTTCAAAATGGCTATGTTATTTAGAAAATTCATTTTATGGGTCAAACCATTTCCAATTAACTTCAAAATTTTTATGGGGGTTCCTATTATCCTATGGGACAGTGGAGGTTTAATATTGAGTCATTTACATTTTTAATTTATTCTAATTAATTCAAAATTGTTTTGAGGTCATGTGAGCAATTAGAGTTATTTTTAATGTTTTAGCTCATGAAATAATTTTCCTAAGTTCCTCTGGTAGTAGGAAAACTAACCTAATTTTTCTAGAATTTTCAAAGCAGTATGCTAATTATTGAAATTAAAATACTAAAACAGGCATAAAAATTTGAAAAATAGATAACTTGCCATGGACATAGTCTCTGGCCTTAAAAAATTCAGTGAATGTTCCCAAGACCAGAGGTTACAAAAGCCCCATAGTACCAAGCCATGGTGAATTGTGTGTGTTAGTGGAGAATTGAAATAATCAGATCAGTGTTTAATTAATTAAAAATGAAAGACTCAACAAAATAACTTAATTCTTTTTCCACATTGTTCTCTATTCACTGAGTAAGAGGGTATTTTTCTTTTAATTTTTGGAATTTTCTACACAAAGATATAAATTTTTGAAGTTTCAGGTATTTAAATAATTCAGAAAAATCAGATTTTCCTACTTAAACCAGTCAGCGCCACCTCAACCTACGGCGGGTCGAAAGCACATGCGACCTCTCCTGGTTAGGTGCCACCTTCTGAGTCAGCACCACGCGTCTCCGCGGTTCTGTCTCATCTCCTCATCCGGTGTGATCCTTGGCATCCATTCGTTACACGCATGATCCAACAGCTGCTGGTCATCGTCTCCGTCTAGTGTGAACCCACAACTGCATGTTTTCTAGACCTAATATCTCCCTCATTTCTCAACCAAATTGCATGGGGTTTGATCCTATGTGCTCGTTTAGACAAGGGCTACAAATCCATACAACTAACATGCATTGAAATTAAACCAAACAAAATAGAGAATTGATGGAAGCTTGGGTTAAGCAAAAGTCTCAATACCTTGGTCCAAGAGGTGAAGCCTCGATTGGATGTGCTCAACACGTTTGTTGGAGTCCAAGGAGCCTACGGATTGAGCCTCGAGTGATGGTGAAATGTTTGGTTATGAAAGTGACCAAACCTGATTTGGTGTTCTAGCCGATAAAAGAGATGGGTGGCCTGGTGAGGGGGCTTTCACTGGGGGAACTTCTTCTCTACCTCTGGTGAAAGTGTGGGAAGAGTTAATTTGATTTTGGTGGAGATTCTGTGAGTGTACTGTTTTCTGGCCTGAAATTGAGCTCTGAAATTGAGCTCAATGAATGGGAATTAGAGCAGAAATGCAATGGGGCTGAGCTTCTCTTCGCTTGGAGGAGCTCTGGGAGGAATTTGGAAGGCTTTCCTTAAAGAAAATTTCAGCACCTTGGTTCGGCCGAAAGGTGGTGCTTATATGGCCAGAGCCATTAGGCTGAGCTGGGGGCCAATTGTTGGGTGGATTTAGTTGCTTAGGTGGAGGGAAGAAGAGCTCCAGTGGTAATTTTGGCTGAGGTGGCCAACTGGTGGAGTTTGGGTGAGTTTCACTTTGTGGTGGCTCTTTGTTTTGACTTCATCTCATGACTTGGCTAGTCAGCAAGGATGAGGGAGTTGGCCCCTGAGGTCAGGTGAGTCAGGGAGAGGTTTAATGGTGATTAACAATTGTGGGAGGTTTTGGATTATTTAAGCAAAATTGGGGATTTTGGATTTCAAGTGGAATTGAACTCAAATGTGGGTCAATTTGGACTTGAATTTGGTTTAGATTGGTATTGAGGATGTTGAATTGAAGTTTGGGATTGAATTTGATATATATTGGGGTCAATTGGGTTGATTTGGTTTGACATTAGGTTAATTTGGGCTAAAATGAGCCAATTTAGGATTTTGGATTGAAAGTGGGTTAATTTGGCAAAATTAGGTTATGGTATAGTTGCACAAAATGAAATTCGGAATATATAGGATTTTTTGGAATTTTGGGCTAAAAGGTTATTTAGGGTATTTGGAGGTTATTTGGAAGGTATTGGGGTATTTTGGTGGATTTAAGAGGTGGAAATTATTTTGAAATGATTTCTAGGAATTTTGGGAATTTTGGGTTAATTTTGGAAAATTTTGGAGAGTTTTGTGGTTGTAGGGGAAATTTAGGTAATTTTAGGTAGGTTTGAGGACCCAATGTCAAAACCAGAAATTTTGAAAAAAAATGAAATTAGGTTATGGTTGAGTGGAGTGAAACAGTTTACGCTAATCCATGGACCAAGAAGGTGCTCATTTTGAACATCTCATGTATTGTTCCTAACCCTCTTAGCCAAGGGGCTAGGGGTTTGGGTCCATCCATATGAGTGTTCTAATGAACCAGGAGCCAAAATTTGGCAAAAATGGTTTAGTGTTTAGGATGTGTGTAGGAGTGCAGTGTATGCAAGCTAGGCTTCACCAAGACTAGGCTACCCAGGGTTGCCCTAAGGCTTGATCATCCTATAGGAACTCATCCTTCTCTTTCTACACATTGGTCGCAACCTTCCAAGTGGTTTGGAGGTTGATGAACATACATGTAGGATTCCAAAGAGAGTCAAGGTTTGGTTTGAATTTCTAAATGATTTCATTTTTGATGAGGTCTTTTCTCTTCTCTCTCCTTAGTACTTAGGATCTAGCCATAGGGCTTCTCCTTGACTATCTTAGAGGACTAGAAATGGGACCCATCACTTAGAAATTCAAACACTTCTTGGCTCCCTTCAAACCCCACAAGTTTGATTGTAAACCCCTAAGTCACTTGGAGGGTTAAAATCAAATGTGGAGGTTTAAAGGATGAGTTTCCTATAGGATTCTTTGGCCTTAAGATTACCCTGGGTAGCCTGGTCTGGTGAGGGTTGACTTGCACACACCTCACTCCCACACACACATTCCCAATTTCATTTTGTTCAACTACACCATAAACCAAGTTTGTCAATTTAGCCCAGTTTACCAAAACCCCCAATTTAACCTATTTTTTAACCTAAAATGGACCCAATGTCCCACCAAACCAACCCAATTGACCTCAATTTTGATCCAATTCAATTCTAAACTTCAATTCAATATCCCAAATATCAATTTAAACCAAATCCAAACCCAATTTGATCAACATGTGGATCTAATTTCAATTTGAAGCTTAAAGCCCAATTTTGGCCCATGACTTAAATTTAACCCAAACCAACCCAACTTAACTCCAATTAACCCCAAATCTTTTCCTAAACCTTCCTAACATCCCCACAAACAAAAAATTAACATGATTTTCCATAAATTTGAAACCAAACTCTACCCAAACCTAACCCAAACAAAAAAAATCCCCAATTTGGCCTAAATCCATCATGAACCCAAATGAGCCCAAATGCCAAAATCAAAGCCCAACCAAAGTTAAAACTCTTTGTCACACCCCCATAAACATTTTTCAACATGAATTTTACATCAAACCGAACATTAACCCAACCTTAGCCCAAGTTAGCCCAATTTGGCCCATTTTGACCCCATTACTAAAAAGCCCAAATTGAACCCATTTCAACTCTAAATGGCATCAAATCTCTTCTAAAGTTCTCATGACACATCCCTAAACTAAAGCCAACATTTATTTAACACAAACCCTCACCAATTTTCATCCATCAATTTATTTCAAAACCTAAAAGCCCACTTCCTTAAACCATTTTCAAAGCCCATCCAAAATGATTTCAAAAATCCCAAGACTTATTCCAAAGCCCACATGAAGTTTCCTATCATCATCCTTTTAATTGAAATCATCCCTTAGTCCTAAAGCAATAATCAAATAATTCCAAATCAAACCTCATGCCAATTTACCCTAAACTCATCAAAAATCCCAAAATCCATTTCCATGTAAGTGAGCCAAGCCACTCCTAAGACAAATGGAGCCATTGAGCCATACACAAGCCACATGAGGGCCATGGAAGCTACTTTACACATCACCAAGCCATTAATGGTAAGAGAGGGGAGCTCTTTCCTAACCTATGATTAAACATTTTAACCTTACCCATGCTTCACCTAAACCCAAAATTAATCTAAATAAGCTTGGATTGAGACTTCTCCACTCAAAACCAGCTGACTCACCTGACTCCCCACAGCACCCAAAGTCCCTTGGTGGGTGCACCTAGCCCAAGAGCATGGTTTGACCAAATAAAACCCAAAATGAGCCTTACCCCTTACCACTTAAATCAAACCCCTTTACACATGTCAAGCCTCAATTGAACTCACCAACATCCAGCCCTGACCTCACTGAGTCAGATGGTGACCCATGCCTGGCCGGCCAGCCACCACAGCCGCCAGAAAGCACCAAGCCGAGAGCCTTATTTGGGTTCAAAAAATTCAAACCCACTGGCTGAGTTGTCCCAACCAAAATGGACACCATAGCTATTCTTCTCCTCCCCTGAGCAGTTGATCCTAACCTCCAATTGCCCCTGGGAAGCCCTCCAGCCACCTCTATTTAAACACCACTGCCTCTTGTCCAAAAAATGGTGCTAAACAAAACCTTACTAAAACTCTGCCAAAATCACTCCGGACCCTTCTCCAAACATAAAGCACTTGATCCCCACTAAAATCCAGCCCTAAAACCCCCTCTGTGAGCTCAATTTCTGAGTTCAATTTTGAGCCCAAAAACAGGACACTTCACCACTGTGAGCCAATCCTCAAATTGATTGACCCTACACCTGCACCAGACCAAGAGAAGAAGTTCCCCAGCAAAAGCCCCCTCTCCAAGCCAGCCATTTCTTCTATCAGCTAAGCTTTGAAATCGAGCTTAGTGGAAGTCTGGTCTAGACAATTCACCAGGGCCATAGGCTTCATCCCTAGGCTCCTCTAGCTCCAACGAACGTGCCAGCCCCTCTGATTGAAGCTTCACTTCTCAGAGCCAAGGTATGGAACTCCTATTTCCCGAGAGCTTCTTTCGATTCTCCATTTTGTTTGAGTCAATTTCAATGCATGTTAGCCATATGGATTTGTAGCTCTCATTTAGACGAACACATAGGATCAAACTTCATGTAAATTGGTTAAGAAATGAGGGAGATATTAGGGTTTTAGTGTGGACGTCTCTCGGGACACACCTGTCGGAGACGATGACCAGCAGCCATCGGATCGTGCGTGTATCGAATGGACGATCCATATCGAGCCGGACGAGGAGATGGAGCGAGACTGCGGGACGCATGGCTGCTGACTCAGGTGGCGGCGTCGAATAGGAGCGCGCTGCGTGGGGCTTCAGAGCTGCCGAGGTTGACGTGGCGCTGACTGGGATAAGTAGATAAATAGGGTATTTTCTATTTATTTAAATACCCACAACTTCAAACATCCATATCTTTCTGTTGAAAAATCACAAAAATAAAATAAAAATACCCTCTTGCTCAGTGAATAGAGGAGATAAATGTGGAAAAAGAATTAAGTTATTTTGATGAGTATTTTATTTTTAATTAGTTATTTACTGATTTCAGTATTTTAATTCTCCATGCACTTATATAATTCACCATGGCATGAGACCATAGGGCTTTTGTAGCCTCTGTTCTTGGAAACATTCCCTGAATTTTCCAAGGCCAGAGGCCATCTCTGTGGCAAGATGTTGATTTTTTTCAAATTTATGTGTCTGTTTTAACATTTTAATTCCAGTAATTAGTATGTTTCTTAGAAAATTCTAGGAAAATTTAGGGAGGTATCTTATGACCAGAGAACCCTAGGAAAATTTTGGTTTGGTTTAATTCCTTAAGAATAACCCTAATTGGTCTAAACACCCAAAACTGAATTTTAATTAATTAGGACTAATCACACATCAAAATTACTTGAAAACAATTCTCCACTGATCTTTAGAGTCAGAGGAGCCTCACATAAAAATTTGAAGTCAATTGAAAATGATTTGCCCCACTAAATGAATTATTTAAGTGTCATGATCATTATTAAATTTTAAAAATTCATAAAACCCAAAATATATTTCAAAAATTCATCAAATTGGTTTTGGGACTTCTCTGATATCAGAAGAGTCTAAGAAAATTAAAATTTGAATTTTTCAAAAATTTTCATTTTTCACCATATTTTTAATATTTTAATAATTAAAAAATAATAAAAATCACAAAAATATTAAAAATCACAAAAATGTCTCATTTGGTCTCCTAATCACTTAGGAACCATTCCCATGATTTTCTTAAGTCTCTAGGTTAAGAAATTGTATTTGAAAGGCTTAAAGCAATTTTTAATATTAAAAAAATGAATTTTTCAACCTTTTCACGAAATTAATTCTAATAAATCAAAGAAAAATCAGAAAAAAATATAAAATTTATTTCTCTGAACTCCTTGAGGTCACAGGGACTTAAGAAAAATATAAAATCCATTTTTCAACTTTAATTTTATTTTATAATTAATTAAGACTCCAAAACTCAAAATAATGATAATAAATAAAATATAATTCAAAAAATTACCAAAATTGGTCCAAGTAGTCCTCTAGTCAGTAGGAACATTCCATAATTTTCCTAAGGATAGAAACCTCACCTTGGTCATGTTGTTGAATTTTCATTGAATACCCTCATTTTATCACAAAAATAAATATATAAATTAAATTAGATTCAGAAAAATCACATTTTCTCCTCTAATGTCTTAGTTGACATATGAATGAAGTGACATAAAAATTTTGAGTTCATTTGAGATTAATTTGACGAGTTATGAAATAAAAAAGCCTAAATGGGGCATAAATGTAATTAAAGACTTTAACCCTAATTAATGTTTAGGTCTAATCAAAAAGGGAGGGTAAAATATCTGATCTTAATTTTTCCATTGGATGATTGAAACTTAAATAATTAAGAGGTAGAAACCCATTAATCAGCTTGAAAATATTAAAGTAAACCTTAATTAATTAAATAATTAAAATTTTGGAAGAATAATCAAATTTGGATTATTAAAATTAGGGATGTAACTTAGGAAGATACCAATTCTTTAATTTGAAATCCCTAAGTGAATCACTTTAATAATATTTAACTCTTAATTAAACTGAAGATGATAATTGGAATTAATAATTAAGTAATTAAAAAGAAAATAAACCTTAATTAAATTAAAAGCTTAAAACATTAAGTGATTTGATAATCAAATTGAAATAAATTTAAGACATTAAAATTAATTTGAAGTCACTTAAAAAACAAACCTTAAACAAATTTAAAACATTAAAACTAATTTGAAATGTTAAGATCATTAAAATATAAAGATTTAATAGAATTAAAACAACTTGAACACTATTCCAAACTTAAAACTATTAATTAAAATTTTATAACTAAACCAAATTAGTTCAAAATCATCAATTTCTTAAATTAAGAATTGTTAAAAGTCTTTAACAAATTAATTTTGCCCTAAAGGCTTTCATTATCATAACTCTTAAATGAATTAAGTGAAATGTCACTTTACTCATCGGATAATGCAATGTCCAAGTTCATTGAGCAAGAAGCAGAACTCAATTAAACTTTGAGATGGTTAATTCACCAGTACAATAAAATTCATTTGGACTCAAAATAATCTCAGAAGTATTGAAAAGATGTTTAGGACTCGTCCTAAGCATTTTCTCAATATGATAAGATCTTTTAGAAGAACAACTGAAATTAATTATTCTTTGATGAAGAAAATCATCCTTAACAAAACACAAGAACCTAGACGTCATAGGAATTGACTAGCTGTAGGATTAAGACTCTGGTAGACAACCAAGTCCTTCCCTTAGCTCTACCTAGGTATTATCTTGCAAATCTATAAATGCTCTAACATTTGTTTTAAGTGTAGCTCGGAATGACGGGAAGACCATCCAGGTACACTTTTATTTTATTGCAATTTACTTACCTGTACTAATCTTTACTTTTCTTGCATGTTAAACAAGAATGTCACCCTGCATTAAAACTAAAACCTTTAGGATAACCACAAAACTGAAACCCAAAACTAAATTAAAAATCATAACAAGATAAAATTCACCGCCACAACATTTCAAAATATAAAACAACTCAAAATTTAACCACAAACAGAACAACAAAACTACAACTACAACTAAATTAAAACGTCTCGTTGGATGATCGGAAATACCTCGGATGATGTAACCTACGTGTTGCTAACGAGATTTCCCACGGTCTAAATGAAAGTGTGGAACTCATTCAGTTGGGTTTAGCAAATTCATTTGGACTAAGTGAATCCGATAAAAATAGTGGTGTCCGGATGACGGAACCATGGGATCTTAATCAGTTCTGCTTAATCAACTTTAAAATTTGTTTTAATTAAAATACTAAGCCATCTCAATTTTCAACTTTTCTAAACGAAAACACTTCTCTCATCTCTTTATTTTCGCTTTCTAAAACTAAACCTCTGCAACAATAAGGAGCTTGAAGCATAGTGGGCAGCACGGCCATCTTCATCAGCAAAACTGGAATCTGCATCAGCAAAACCTTTCCTAGAGTTAAATAACAAAAACATAAGATTTCGAGGTAGTTTGTCTAGTGCAACATAAATCCTCAATTTTTTTTAGGCATTTGCATTGTCATGTTATGCAAATTAAGTCCTAACCGGTTTTAGGATTCTGAGGTAGTCGTTCGGTATGACATAAGCCCTCACATCTTTGAGGTTATTTGTATGATCATATCATACAAGTATAAGCCCTAATTAATTAAAATTGTCAGGATTGAAACATTAAATAAAACTCTCAAATTGAAGCCAAACAATAGGATAGTTTGGGAAGTTTCCAAGATTCTCCTTGGATCCTCAGCTTCTCCTACTTCTCTTCCTTTAGATTCCCAAAATAACTGTTCCAAATTTGATCCATTCCCTTTTGAATTTCCAGAATTCAATCGTTTGAAAACCTTAAACTTTAAAATTCTTGAGAGCAAAACCACTGATCATTATCGAGAGTTTTCTTAAGTGTTTTCGGACATTTAAGATGTAATTAACTATAGGGGCTTGCCCTTTTAGGGAACTTTAAGAACCCAGGTAATATAAACCCTACTTAATTCATTTTTATTAAGCAGGGGAACTTGTCGGCTTATAAACTTGGTTCGTAGACAAAAAATTTGTCTCAAATCTTTTAGTTTATTTAATAGAGCCCCATCATCAAACAGTGTGTCTATTCCTCGAGATAAATACACGGCTTATGATGCATCGCTCGTTTATATAAACTATTTGGGATGTGAGATCGGTTTGATTTCACATCTTAAAGTTTTCAAACTTAAACTTATTTTCAAAAAAAATCAAATTTTACTTTCTAAATTATATATATTTAAATTAAACTTAAAATTTAAAATTCGCCGACAATTTTTGTTTGGCGACCTCTTTTCAAAATACAACACAATCTAAAAATATGCCGACAACTTCTGGCGACTCCGCTTGGGACTAGTTCCTCTCTCCATTTTGATTAGATGGTTTTGCTTTCATAAATCTGTAGTGAGTCCATGCCCCTTTTAGATCAAACTACCATTCTTTCCGTTGGCATACCACGTTCATTTCTGTCTTGAATGGGTATAGTCAATTCCTTTTGAATTTTGAAGCCTCTGTTTAGACACTTCTAAACAGAGAGGTCCCGAAATCCTTTTGCCTCATTATGAGGTGGGGTGGACCCCCAATAGGTGTTAGCCTAGGAGCAGTTTTTGAGTTGAGAAGTCTTACAAGACTTTCTCTTCCTTTCCAATTCTGAATTGAATCCTTTACCTTTCCTTTAACCTTCCTACATTAATCACTTTGTTCCTAACAAAAAAATCCTCTAATAAACAACCTTTTAATAAGCGAGCTCTTTTAAATTGCAAATACATTAAGATAAACTAAAAAGTGTTCGGACTCTTTCTAAGCCGTCTTAAGTTTTACGATAAAAGGAAGCAAAATTCGGGACTGACGTTTGGAATTTACCCTATAGAAAATGACTGCACCAAAGTTAAATTTCTCCTTCACCAATGGAATGGACTTCGCCGTCTATAAGGATGAACTGCCTGACAATGGAATCATCCTTTTTGGACAAGGATTCGACAATACATATATTAAGTTAACTGACTTCACCCTCTTCACACTAATGGACAAAGTGCCAGAAACTGAGGAGCCCGTAATTGAGTTTAACTTGAAATCAACTCAAGAGTTCCCTCCCCTATAAAGGGTCCCACCTGAAAGAAGTACTGCTATTCGTAGGAGGACTGTTGTCTCTACCCCCACTGGTCTAGTCATCTCTGCACCTACCCCGGCTCCTGCCAAACTGAAGGGGAAGGAAATCCAAGTCTGTGATGAGCCTGCCACCGTGGTGGGTACATATTTTGCTACAATACCTCCTGTCTTCGAGATAGGGTCCAGTTCAAGAGTTGCACCCCTAAATCAGACTCAAAGAAGAAATAAGAATAGAAAGATCACCAGGATCGAGAAGGCCAAGGCTACTGAAGTTGCTTTTCTGGAAGAGATTCCTTAGGAGGAGGAAGAACTGCCTCAGTATTCACCCTTGTTGGAATGAAGTAGGTTTCACCCTCTCTCTGCTGCATCGGATGAGGAAGATGTTCGGAGGATCGCTGCTGCATTACCTCAACCTGCATACTATAGTGACTATAAAAGGAAGAGGGCCAAGAATACACCACTTACTTGACTGCGAGCCGTAGTAGAGAAACTAGCAAAGAAGGAAGGATGCCCCGTATAAGAGATCTTAAGAAGAATGGGACAAGTGCCAGTCAAATCCTACCTCGGACCGCGAGTGAACCCCGTTACTGCCCCGGAGAGGCCAAGGAAGAAAGTGCTAGCTAGTTTGTCTGTTGTCGTATCGGGACACCATATTAGGGAGGACACCACTGTTGACCTCATTTTTGATGAGGTCTTCTCTTCTTCTCTTTAGTACTTAGGATCTAGCCTTAGGCTTTTCCTTTGACTATCCTAGAGGACTAGAATTGGGACCCACCACTTAAAAATTCAAACCACTTCTTAACTCCCTGCAAACTCCACAAACTTGATTGTAGACCACTAATCACCTAGAGGATTGAAATCAAATGTGGAAGTTTAAAGGATGAGTGCCTATAAGACTCTTTGGCCTTAGGATCGCGCCACAGGTGGCCCAGTGCAGTGAAGGGCTAACTTACACATACACTACACTTATGCACTACACTTTCACACACCTCCTAAAACCACACCCATACCTAACTTGACCTCCTGACTCATGTAGGTGATTCACATGGATGGTCCTTAACCCCTAAGCCCTTGGCTAAGAGGGTTGGGAACAACATAGTGGATGCCTCAAATGAGTCCCTTCATGGCTCATGTGGGCTTGATATGGCTTCATGGCTCAACCAAAATGATTTTATTCCACTTACATTCACCTAATCTTCAATTTTCCAAATTTTCAATTTTCCAAATTTTCAATTTTCCAAATTTTCAATTTTTGACCCCCGGGACCCTACACCCGCCTAGCCTACCCAAAACCCTTGAAATCCTCCAAAAACACCTAAATTACCCAAAATTCCTCAAAACCCTTCCTAAACATTTCCACATTACTCAAATTGATCATCCATAGCCAAAAATACCAAAAATTCCAAAAATACCTCCCAATACCCTCCAAATACCCAAAATACCCCTCTTGACCCAAAATCCAGAAATTCAGAAAATTCCCAGAAAATTCCAGAAAATCCCAAATATTCCCAATTTCATTTTGTTCAACTACACCATGGGCCAATTTTGTCAATTTACCCTACTTTTGTCAAAACCCCCAATTTGATCCATTTTAACCCTAAGTGGACCCAATGTCAGACCAAACCTACCCAATTGACCCAAATTCTGGTCCAATTAAATTCTAAACTTCAATTCAACATTCCCAATACCAATCTAGACCAAATCCAAGTCCAATTTGATTGACATTTGGATCCAATTTCACTTTTGGCCTTAAAGCTCAATTTGGACCCATGACCCAAACCTAACCCAAACTCACCCAATTCAACTCCAATTGACCCCAAATATTTTCTAAACCTTCCTTAACATCCCTAAAAACAAAACACTAACATGATTTTCCCAACATTTATACCCAAACCCCACTTAAATTCAACCCAAAATCAATAAGCCCAATTTTGACCTAAACCCAAACCTAACCCAAATAAGCCCAAACCCCAAAATCAAAGCCCAACCAAAGCCAAAACCTCTTTGAAACAGCCCTATAAAAATTTTCCAACATTAATTTTACATCAATTTCAACATTAGTTCAACATTGGCCCAACTTAGCCCAATTTGACCTATATTGGCCCATTCACCAAAAGAGCCCAAATTCAACCCAATTCAAACCCAAATCACTCCAAACTTGTTTCAAATTACTCATGGCACATTCCTAAACCAAACCCAACAATTATTTGGTCCAAACTTTTACAAATTTCCCATCCACCAATTTATTTTCAAGCCTAAAGCCCACTTCCCTTAAACCTTCCTAAAAGCCCATCCAAGACAAATTCAAAAGCCCAAAGTTCATGACAAAGCCCACATGACACTTTCCCTCATCACACATTCAATTTAAAATCATTCATAAAATCCTAATTTATCATTAAATGATTCCAAATCAAGCCTCATAACAATTCCCATCAAAATGCCAAAATTTACAAAATCCTTTTTTCATGAAATTGACCAAATCTTTTCCCAAGCCATATGAAGCCATGAAGCCACATGTAAGCCATTGGCAAGCCATGAGAATTTCTAATTTGTCAACCCTTCTTAAATGGCAAAAGGAGGATGTCCTTTAAGCACCTCCTAAAAGTCATTAACCTTAAACATGTTTCACCTTAACCCAAATTTAATCCAAATATATTTGGATAGGGACTTCTCCATGCCAAACCAAATTGATTCCTTTCGACACTTAAAGCCACCTTAGAGGGTGAACCAAGCCCAAAAGGATGGGTTGACCCATTTAGAGCCAAAATAGCCACACCCCCATGCCACTTTGATCCAACTCCTTTACACATGTCCAAACCCAATTGACTTCACCATTGCCAAGCCTTGACCTCCCTGGTAAAGATGGTGACTCATGCCAGCCGGCCAGCCGCCTGGGTCGCCGGAAAACACCTCACCCGAGAGCTCACATGTGAGCCAACTTTGGACTTCCACCTTGCTGAGCTGCCCCATGCCCAATGGCCACCATGGCTATTCTTCCCATGACCAGAGCAGCTGATCCCAGCCCTTGGCCATCCCTGTGAGGCTCTCCAGCCACCCCTATTTAAACCCGACCCCCTCACGGCCATGAAAAAAGAGTTGCAATAACCTTGCCGAAACTCTGCCAAAATTGTTCCAAACCCTTCTCCATCCTTAGAGTGGTTGATCCCCAGTGCCAATTTGCCCTAATCCCCACCAACAGAACCCAATTTATCAGCCAAAGTTCCACCCAAAACCAGGACACTTCTCCACAGTGGATCAATCCTCAAATTGATTGGTCCTACACCTTCACCAGACCAAGGGAAGGAGTCCACCAGCAAAAGCCCCCTCTCCAGGCCACCCATCTGCTCCAGACTCCAAGCTTTGTGATCGGGCTTGGTCGAAATCATACCTAGGTGATTCATCAGACCAGGAGACTTCATCTGGAGCTTGTTGGGATCCAATCAAAGGTGACACAACCCTCAGATTGAAGCCACACTTCTCTGAGCAAAGGTATGAGTTAATTCTTCATCCCGAGCTTCTGGAGATTCTCCATTTCAAATGCTTTAAATTCAATGCATGATCACTGTATAGATGTATTCGTCTCTTCAAGAAGAATCCATAGAGCATAAGAACACGAAAATCCATTGAGTATTGAGTGAGATATTAGGGATTTAGTGTGGACGGCTCTCAGGTGAGAACGCTTGGAGACGATGAACGGATGCCGTTCATTTAATACACGCGCGGACGGATGGCCAGGATCGCGTCGGATCAGGAGATGGAACGACACAGCGGGGCCCAGGAGCGCTGAGTCAGATGGCGGCGTCGAACCAGAACACGCCGCGTGGCCTTTTGGAGCTGCCGAGGTTGACGCGACGCCTCGTGGATAAATAGAAAATTAGGGTATTTTTGATTTATTTAATTCCCCTAAACTTCAAAAATCCATAACTTTGTGTAGGAAAATCAGAAAAATAAAATAAAAATACCCTCTTGCTCGGTGAACGAGAGGAGAATAATGTGGAAAAGAAATTATTTAATTTCATCAAGTATTTTATTTTTAATGATTTATTTCCCTTCTGCATTGTTTTAATTCTCCATGCATATAGGAAATTCACCATGGCATGAGACCATAGTGGCTTTTGAAGCCTCTAAATTTGGGAACATTCCCTGAATTTTCCAAAGTCGAGGCCATCCCTATGAAAAGTTATTGATTTTTCAAATTCATGTTGCTGTTTTAAGTATTTTAATTCCAATAATTAGCATGTTGTGAAATAAATTCTAGGAAAATTTGGTGATGTCTCTTATGACCGAGAGGACCCTGAAAAAATAGATTTTGGATTAGTTTATTTAAAATAACCCTAATTGGCTTAAACACCCAAAATAGGTCCCTAATTAATTAGAGTTAACCATACATCAAATTGACTTGAAATCAATTCGCCACTAACCTTTAGGATCAGAGGAACCCACAATAAAAATTTGAAGTCAATTGGACTTGGTTAGCCCTACTAAATGGGTTGGTTAAGTCATTTAGCCATTTTGAACTTTAAAAGTTCATAACTTTCAAAATACTTTTAAAAAATTCACTAAATTGGTTTTGGAGCCTCTTTGATATCAGGGGAATTTAAGAAAATTAAAATTTCAATTTTCTAAAAAAGTTAATTTTTTGGTATTATTTTAATATTTTAATAATTAAAAAATAATAAAAGTCACAAAAATAATAAAATTCACCAAAATGTTAAATTTTGAATTTTAATCACTTAGGAACCAATCCCATATTTTTCTTAGGTTTATTTAATGAGATATTAAATTTTAAAGACCTAAGGTAATTTTAAAATTAAAAAATGTATTTTCTAGCATTTTCACTAAAATAATTATAATAAATCAAAGAAAAATCAGAAAATTGCAAAAATTTATTCTCTGATTTCCTTGATATCAGAGAGATTTTTGAAAAATATAAATTTCATTTTTCAACTTTTATTTTATCTTTAAATTAATTAATACTCCAAAACTTAAAATAATTATAATAAAAATAATATAATTCAAAAAATCACCAAAATTTGTCCAAGTGGTCCTCTGGTCATTAGAAATGTCCCATAATTTTCTTAAGGACAGAAACTTTCCCTTGGTCATGTTATTAAATTTTCCTTGGAAATTCCTATTTTCCACCAAAAATAATTATATAAATAAATTAAATACAGAAAAATCACACTTTCTCCTCTCAAGTCTTTATTGACATATGAGTAAAGTCACATAAAAATTTCAAGTTCATATAAGCTCAATTTAGTGAGTTATAAAATTATTAAGCTTGAAGGGGCAAAATGGTAATTAAAATTTTAACCCTTAATTAAAACTTTAGGCTTAATAAAATTAACATGTAAAATATTTGATCTTAATTTGATTTAGATGATTGAAATTTAAATAATTAAAGGGTAGAAACCTACTAAACAATTTAAAATAATTGAAATAAACCTTAATTAAATAATTGATTAAATTTGGAAGAATAATAAAATTGGAATTATTAAAATAGGGATATTATTAGGAAGAGATTTGTTCTTTAATTTAGGAATCCCTAAATAAATCATCTCAATAATATTTAATTCCTAATTAAAATGATAATCCAAATTTAAGATTTAAAATATTAAAAGACTTAATCATTAAATTAAATTAAAATTTAAATTAAATTAAATTAAGCAAATTAAATTAAATTAAATTAAATCAAATTAAATTAAATTAAATTAAACAAATTAAATTAAATTAAATTAAATTAAATTAAATTAAATTAAATTAAACAAATTGAATTAAATTGAATTAAATTAAATTAAATTGAATTGAATTAAATTAAAATTAAATTAAATTAAATCAAATTAAATTAAATTAAAGCATATCAAATCAAGTTAAATTGAATTGAATTAAATTAAATAATAGAATTAAGTTAAATTAAATTAAATTAAATTAAAATTAAAACTAAACCAAATTAAATTAAAGTTAAATTAAATTGAATTAAATAATATCACCTAAGACATAAAGAAATTAAATATGAAGTAACTTGAACACTATTCCAAATTTAAACCCTTTAACTGAAGTTAAACTAAATCATAAACCATTTGAACACCAATTTGCCCTCGAGAGCTTTGGTTATCATAACTCCTAAACAGAACATTGAATGAAATGTTACTTCACTTATAGGATATTCAAATGTCCTAGCTCACTTAGCAAGATAACAAAACTTGAATTCCTGGACGATTAATTCATTTGTATAATTAAATTCATTTGGACTTAAAACAATTCTAGTAATATTGAAAAGATGTTTAAGATGTTTTCTTAAGCACTTCCTCGATATGATAGGATGTTCATAAGAACAATTGAACTTAATTATTCTTTGATGAAGAAAATCGTCCTCAAACCATAACACAAGAACCTAGACGTCATAGGAAATAACTAGCTATAGGATTAGAAATTTGGTAGAAAACCATAACCCTTCCCTTAGCTTTACCTAGGAACTTGCTTAAATATTCTAATTGTGTTTTAAGTGCAGCTTGGGATAACTGGAAGACCCTCCAGGTACGCTTTTATTTTATTGTAATTTACCTTATTGCAATTTATTTAATCGCATCGCACTTATTTTTCTTGCATGATAAACAACTGTTGCATGAAAACCCACACCTTTAGGATAGTCCCTAAAACTGAAACCAAAACTAAATTAAAAGTCATTGCAAGATAAAATTCACCGCCACAACATTTCAAAATATAAACAACTCAAAATTTAATCACAAACATAACACAAAACTGCAATTACAACTAAATTAAAACGTTCTGTTGGATGATCGGGAATACCTCGGATGATGTAACCTACGTGTTGCTAACGGGATTTCCCACGGTCTAAATGAAAGTGTGGAATTCATTCAGTTGAGTTTAGCAAATACATCTGGACTAAGTGAATCCGATAAAAATAACGATGCCAGAAGGATGGAACCGTGAGATCTTAACCGGTGTTGTTATAATCAACTTTAAGATTTGTTTTAATCCTAAAACATAAAAAACACTTGGAAGTTAAGATTTTCTCTAAACCAAAACACTTTTCTCATCTCCTGATTTATGACTTCTATAACTAAACCTCTGCAACAACAAGGAGCTCGGAGCATGGTGGGCAGCACGACCATCGTCATCAGTAAAACCTGAGTCTACTTCAGCAAAACTTTCCTAGAATTAAATAACCAATCTATAGGATTTTTAGGTAGTTTGCCTAGTGCAACATAAATCCTCAACTCTTCGTTAGGCATTTGCATGATCATGTCATGTAAATTAAGCCCTAATCGGTTTTAGGACTCCGAGGTAGTCGTCCGATACGACATAAACCCTCACATCTTCGAGGCTATTTGTATGATCATGTCATACGAATATAAGTCCTAATTAATTAAAATTGGCAAGATCAAAACATTAAATAAACATTAGGACTTTCCTAAATCTAAGCCAAACAATAGGATAGTCGGGAAATTACCGAAGTTCGCTTCGAATCTGTAATTTCTCCTACCTTTCTTCCTTTGAATTCCCAAAACCAAATGTTCCAAATTTGATCCATTCCCTATTGAAATTCCAAAATTCAATCCTTTGAAAACTTAAACTTTGAAATTCTTGAGAGCAGAATTACTGATTATTATCGAGAGTTTTCTTAGGTGATTCCCGTCACTTAAGATGTAATTAACTATAGGGGCTTGCCCTTATAGGAAATTTTAAAGAACCCGAGTAATATAAACCCTGTTTAATGCTTTCATATTAAGCAGGGGAATTTGTCGGCTTATAAAATTGGTTCGCAGACCAAATGGATGTCACAAATCTTCTAGTTTATTTAATTGAGCCCCACCATCAAGCAGTGTGTCTATCTTTAGGGATAGATACACGGTTTGTGGTGCGGTGCTCGTTTATATAAACTATTTGGGATGTGAAATCAGTTTGATTTCATATCTTAAAGTTTTCAAACTTAAAATTATTTTCAAAATCAAATGCTACTTTCTAAATTATATATATATATATATATATTTAAATTAAATTTAAAATATAAAATTCGCCGACAACCACCTACCGATGCACAGCGACAGATCACCTGGTCCTAGGCCTTCTACTGCGAGAAGGATGGTGTGGCGACCTATTATTGCTGAACCGATACAAGCACAATGTTCTGGAAAGAAGAGTCTCGTCAGAAAGCCAGAATCTGAAGAATGTTCTACTACATTAAAAGAAACTCCTGAGAAAGAAGTCCAACAGTCATCACATGACAATGGCGAAACCGTTTGGAAGAGGCCACTAGAGGATGCCATAGGTAAGCTAAGAACCGACATCCGACAGTTGGCAAAGGAAAGAGGAGAAAAATTGGAAACTGAAGTAGATTCATCAGAATTTATGGATGAAGAGTACGCCGAGATTAATATGGTCGAGACCCGAGCATCGGCAGCTTCACAAGGCGCTCCGTCAGCTTCAGAAAGGGAGGAACCAGAAGTGATGAGAGCACAACTTTGAGAAAAGGATGATACAGTTTCCCAGATGGCAAAAAGGATGGAAGAGATGGCTGCTGCCTTGGCCACTCTTCAGAGTCAGCTGCAACCTCAAAAAGAAACACCCCCAGAAATTATTCACATCGCGGATGAAGGAAAGGAGATCACATCTGTTAACTGGGATGAACAACCGAAGAAGGATACTACGCAAAGAATGATTCTAGAAAAGGATATAAAAAATATGGTAGAACAGTAGGTGCGAGAAGCCTTAGCTCAGTCTAAGAGTGGAGCATCTATTCAGATGGGTATACCTTACCCTGAAAAATTTGATTTCATCCAATACCCTAAAGGCTTCGTACCACCTCTGTTCAAGACTTTTGATGGAACAGGAAACCCCTGGCAACATGTCGCACATTTTCGTGCTAGTTTTTGCAATGCCGGTGGGAGCGATGCTTTACTCTTTCGGCAGTTCGTTAGCAGCTTATCAGGGATTGCCTTCAACTGGTATGCAGAATTGCCAAATGGCTCAGTTAAGACTTTTTGGAATTAGAAAACCTCTTTGTTAAGCAGTTTCCCAGGGCTCGGCACCACATCGCTATCGTTGATTTAGTGGTGGACCAACAGAAACTGAATGAAACTCTAGTGGATTACATACTTCGATGGAGAAAGTTAAACATGAAGTGTGAACCACAACTTTAGGAACAACATGCAGCTGGTATCCTAGTGAAGAGTATCCATGGCCCGATAGCACTTCTCCTCAAAGGATTTACAATTAAAACTTTCGAGAAGTTGCTTAGCAAGGCCGGGAGCTTGCAAGAGGAGGCAAAGCAGCTAAGTTTAGTGGACAGGACCGATAAGCAGAAGCCTGTAAAAGCATTTGAAAAGAAATATGGAATCCTCACGACAGTAGATAAAGGCAGGCAGCCAGTGCAGATACAGCCAGCACAACCATAGCCTAGTTATCAACCACCATAACGGGTTTATTAGCAACCTCAACATAACTACCAACAGCCTCGACCGAGCTATCAGTTGCCTCAGCTTTATGAGCAATCACCTCATCCACAACGTCCCCTGAAAGAATTTTTGAACAAGGAATATCCATTCAAGACTGAAGCAGTAGTAAAGATGTTCCGTAGTTTAATGAAGACACCATATTTTCAGCTACCAGAGCCCAAGAGGCCAGAAGAAGTCAACAAGAAAGATCATTCGAACTACTGTCCTTATCACCGGATGCTCGGACACAAAATAGAAGATGGCATCACTTTCAAGAGTTGGCTTGATGACAATCTCCGGAAAGGGAACATAACGATCCCGAAGGAATACATGAAGGAACCCCAAAAAGGAGGTTCCAACAATGTTATTTCAACGGATCCTATTGTTCCAATAGACCTTTACGCGAGCAATGATGGATGGAGTACCGTCTGGACAAAGTCTTTGAAGAAAATCTTAGATCATATCCAAAATGCTTCGGTGCTCGCTTCAACTTAAAGTTTGAAACCTGCCGAGCCAGTGCTATCGCTTGCGATTGAAGAACCACCCCATAAGGAGGAGAAGATCGTGGAAGAAAAGAAGACCGAGGCTCCAAAGGGTAGACTAGGGGCTGCTTATCCTAGGATGGTTGTTTCCGATTCGGGGGAGAAATCCCTCGGACCTCTGACTCTGTATGATTATTTGCTAACCCTGGCGGGATCTTATAATGATAAGAATTTTGGTGTTGGCTACATTTTGACTGTTTCTAACGATTACGTAACTAACGACAACCAACCTAATCTGGATCTCGATTCCAATAAGATAAATGATTCTCAAATCATACTGAACCTCGATGACCACGATGAAGGAGAAGATGCTCAGAAAGATGATTAAGAAAGCTCAACAAGCAACGAGTCTATTTGTGAATTTTGAGGAGCTCCAATCACGATAGAACTAGAGTTATCAGATTTCGAAGCAACTTCAGAAGAGCCAGTCATTCCGATTCAAGAGGAAACACCGGTAGATTCACCACCAGATTCAGAACAAGTAACTGAAGTCAATCTAAGGAGTAGAAAAGTTCTACCCCTGAGAATGGGTCCAAAGGATAAAGGAAAGCAGGTGGTTGCTCAGGAAGAGCCAACCCCAGAAGAAGAATTTCCCATTTGAGAAGAGACTGAAGAGCCTGGTAATAAAGTGGATTACAACGTGCTAGCCCATCTTAGGAAGCTACCAGCCAAACTGAGCATCTACGACGCTCTGATCCTGTCAAAGGAGATGAGAGAAACTCTGATCAAGGCTTTACTTGATCCAGAAATTTGCTTAGCTCAAATGGCCGGTAATTCCTTCGATTAGGTTTGCTCATTAAAAGAATAGCGAGGTGTTACCTTCACGGACAATGATCTACTACTGGGAACAACTGATCATAATAGACCGTTGTACATTTACGCTCTCCAGAGTGTTGGTTGATCCGGGAGCATCAATCAACATAATAAATCTTCGGACACTAGCATATTTGGAAATTGATGCTCGCGACCTCAAAGTAGACAGGATGTTACTAAGAGGCTTCAATCAAAAAGGAGAAAGAGCCAATGATCGATAACACTATTAATGAAGACCAGTGATTTAGCAAAGATAACCGAAAAATTCCATATAATTGATTATGAGACGTCATTCAACGCTCTACTGGGTCAGCCATGGATCCATGAGAACCAGATGGTACCGTCGTCTCTGCACCAGTGCATAAAGTATTATGATGGAGGAGAACAATGTATCAAAGGTGATTTTCAACCATTCTCCGTGCATGAAATCAGAATTCACAAATATGCAGCTTACTATGCACCTCCGAAGAAAACAATCTTCTCCAGAAATACCATACTAAATGAAGCAAAAGAAGTTTGAGACGATGAAGAACCTGAAATTCTGGTCCAACAGTTACTCACCACTCCCTTACGGTGAGATGGTGAAGGTTTCTCCAGAACTCGCACCCGAGGTCAAGGCTGGGGGCGAGGTCGTGGAAGAAACGGTAGAATAGTTGGACAGAAGAAACCAATCATCGATGTTGATTGGGAGAACAGTTTCGAAGAAGAAGAAATTAAGAAAGAAGTAACAACAGTAAGTCAGAAGAAACCCCAGTTCAAGATCTCTCTCGAAGATGAAACGAATGAAGAATACAAATCAATGTACGAAAAGATTAACCATTATGTGCATGCTATGACCCTGACCTCGATTTATCCTAATAAGGTCGAGGGTATGGTGGTCAAGGAGGTACATGGTGGCGGTACTAATCCGATCAAATTCTACCGTAGTGCTTCTTCTTCCAAAATTTAAAATGATGTACAATTTTAAGATGCTGCTTCATCTGAATTAATGGAATTGCCTTTTGAGTGGTATTCTCCCTGTGTTCAGAATTTAATTTTGTTTGGTATTCTACCTAAACAATGGACAAAAGGTCAATCACAACACTTCGAAAAATTATGGAATAATGCCAGTCGGCCTCCCAATTCAAAGCATGGTCTCGGATTCAGCACAGTAGGATCAGTTGATGACATGGGATTTTGCTTGGTTGTCACTTACGAGCATGGTGAAGACTGCTTGGAAACTTCAGATAATCTTGAAGATCTACCAATTGGAGATGCTCCACCAGAATTCGAGGAAGAGATTAAATCTACAATAGATGAGTTAATGGAAGTTAACTTAGGTACTAGTGAAGAGCCTAGGCGGACCTTTGTTAGCTCTTTACTCAATAAAGAAGACTCCAAAAACATGATTAAGATATTAATGGAATTCAAGGACTATTTTGCTTGGAGTTATGATGAAATGCCGTGATTAGCTCTAGAGGTTGCAGCTCACAGGCTTGGAGTAGATCCCACTGCTGTTCCAGTCAGACAAGCACCCAAAATAATGCGTCTAGAGATTGAACAAGTTATAGCTGAAGTTAAGAAGCTAATAGACGCTAAATTCATTTGTGAAGAACAATATTCGAATTGGTTAGCCAATGTGGTACCAGTTAGAAAGAAGACTGGACAGATCAGAATCTGCGTAGATTTCAGAGATTTGAACAAGGCATGTCCAAAGGATGAATTTCATCTTCCAATTTCAGAACTGATGATCGACATCGCTTCGACACATGAAATCTTCTCTTTCATGGATGGATCATCAGGATACAACCAGATAAAGATGGCACAAGAAGATGAAAATCTCACAGCCTTCAGATCGCTAATCGGAATATACTGCTACACAGTAATGCCTTTCGGGTTGAAGAACGCAGGAGCAACATACCAAAGAGCAATGAAGAGAATTTTTGAAGATCTCATTCACAACTAAGTCGAGTGCTACGTGGATGATGTGGTCATCAAAAGCAAACTGAAAGAAGATCACCTGTATGATTTGAGAATTGTTTTTTAGCAATTAAGACAATTTAACCTTAAGATGAATCCCTTGAAATGTGCCTTCGGCGTCGCCTCTGGGAAATTCTTAGGATTTGTTGTCCGACATCGTGGAATTGAAATCGATCAGGAGAAGATTAAAGCTATCTTAGAAATGCCTCCTCCCGAAACTTTGAAACAACTACGATCCTTTCAAGGGAAGTTGGCATATCTCCGACGCTTTATCTCAAATTTGTCAGGTAGGTGTCAGTCCTTCTCGGCATTGGTTAAGAAGGACGCCAAATTCGTTTGGGAAGAGAAATGCCAGCGGGCCTTCGAGGACATTAAGCAGTATTTAATGACACCTCCTGTTTTAGTAGCCCCAGTCTCGGGTCGACCGTTAATACTTTATACCGCGGCTTTAGACGACTCTCTCGGAACCCTGCTAGCCCAGGTCAATGAGGAGGGAAAAGAAAATGGTCTTTAATACTTAAGTCGTTGTTTAATTTCGACGGAAGTAAAGTATCCTCCTATTGAGAAGCATTGTTTGGCCCTGATCTTCGCTGCTCAAAAGCTCAGGCATTACTTGCTTTATCATAAGGTCAACCTTATTTCGAAGTTTAATCCGTTGCAATATTTGACGACCCGACTAACGTGGTGAAAATGGAAAGAGATTGGAGTGGAATGTCGATATTGAGGAGTCGCCATCTAATATTAGCCTAATTTTATTCCTATAAATCCCATGAAAGATTTGAGGAATTTAGGGCTAATAGTAGAAAAGGATGTTTATGACAATCCTTATAGAAGAATATCCTAGAATAATAAATACTAGAATTTTCATATAAAGAAAATCATGGAAAACTAGAGATTTCTATTGTGGGTTCTTTTGGATCTCCTATAGAAGCAAGCTTCTATAGTTAATTACATCTTAAACAATTTTTAATTGTTCAAGAAAACTTCTGATTAATGTCAATCATTTTGTTTTCTAAAATTTTATTTTTAAGGAGAGATGTACCCACTATCACTCGTAAATGTCATGTCATATTTATTATTTTAAAGTTTTAATTTTGTTTTTCATGTCGTTATCTTAAAAGTTATGTTTTTGTTTTCCATGTCGTTGTTTTGTTTTGTTTTTGTGACTATCCTAAAAGTTTTTGTTTTTTTGGAATGTCGTCCTGCAAAACAGAGTTAGCACATTTTATAACATGCTTAGAAAATCTAAACGAAACTTTTTGTCTTCACCCTGCAAAGAAAAGATTGTCAGAAAATAATGTCATGTTCATTGCCTTAGAATTTTGTAAGATGTTTTGATTTAACATGTCCTGGATGTCGGTTTATGTCAAATTATATTGATTAATGTTTAATTTTGTTGAAATATCGGATTAATTTCGTTTAATATCGATATTTGTCAAATTTATATTTGAAATGTCAATTTTATGTCAGTTATGTTGATTTATGTTTGAAATGTCGATTAAGTCAAATTTTATTTGAAATATCGAATTTATATTGATTATGTTGAATTTTTATTTAAAATATCGAATTTATGTCAATTTTGGTTTGAAATGTTAAATTTATGTTTTGATTTAAGTTTAAACTTAAATTTTGAATTCAAGTCTGTTTGAATTCGAGTTGAAAGTTGGGTTAGATTAATTTGAGTTCATATCTGTCTGAACTTAAGTTAAAAGGTTGGAAGTTAGATTCAATATTGATTGAACTAACTTGGGTTCGTGTCTGATTGAACCTAAATTAAATTCAATATTGATTAAATCTACTTAAGTTCATGTCTATCTGAACTTAAGTTAAAAAGTTGGAAGTTAGATTTAATATTGATTGAACTAACTTGGGTTCATGTCTGGTTGAACCTAAGTTAAATTCAATGTTAATTGAATTTACTTAAGTTCATGTCTATCTGAACTTAAGTTAAAAAGTTGGAATTTAGATTCAATATTGATTGAACTAACTTGGGTTCGTGTCTGGTTGAACCTAAGTTAGATTCAATGTTAATTGAATCTAATTAACTTGAGTTCATGTCTGTCTGAACTTTAAGTTAAAAGGTTAGTTTAGAATAGACTTAATTAAGTTTTAAGCCTTGTTTAAATAGGACTTAAAGGTTAATCATGTCTAATAAATTAGACTTAATTAGAATTACTGAACATCTAAGTCCTTTTTATGTAAGACTTTAAGTTTTAATTAAGTCTATTTAGCTGTAGTATATTGAGATATTAATGAATTAGACTTTATCAAGGTTTGTTGATTTAAATCTTAATTAATTAATGGTTTGATGATTTAATTAAGTCTAATATATTAGACTTAATTAAAATTTTATGTTGAATTTAGGTTTGAATTAAGTTAAGTTAAAAGCTCAATATGATTTGGTTTTAAGTTAAGGTTTGACTTAGGTTAGGTTCAAGTTAAGTTGAACCTATACTTAAAGTTGGTTTGAGTTTAATATGGGTTGAGTCTTGAGTTAAGATTAAGTTTGGGTTAGACTTAGGTTCATGTCGGGTTGATCCTAAGTTTGATTTTGACTTAAGTCCGATATGGGTTAGACTTAAGTTCAGGTTTAGGTTTGACTTAGGTTCATGTCGGGTTCAATATAAGTTTGGTTTGACTTAAGTTTAATGTAGATCAGATTTAAGTTAGGTTTAGGTTTGACTTAGGTTCATGTCGGGTTGAACCTAAGTTTGGTTTGACTTAAGTCTAATGTAGGTTAGGCTTAAGTTATGTTTAGGTTATGTTAGATTCAATGTAAGTTGAACCTAAGGTTTAAGTTAACTTGAGTTCAAGTTAGGTTGAATTCAGGTTATATTTGATTTAATATAGGTTAAGTTTGATTGTTTAAGGTTAATTAAACCTAATTTAGGTAAGGTTTAATGACTTAATTAGACTTGTTTAAGGTTAATTAAACCTAATTTAGGCAAGGTTTAATTGATTAATTAAACTTAATATGGGTTAAGTCTAATTGTTTAAGGTTAATTAAACCTAATTTAGGTAAAGTTTAATTGATTTAATTAGACTTATTATGGGTTAAGTTTAATTCTTTAAGGTTAATTAAACCTAATTTAGGTAAGGTTGTCAGCGTATATTTTTTTTTAGGTTTTTAATTTAAATATATATAAATAATTTAGAAAGTAGCATTTGATTTTGAATATAATTTTAAATTTGAAAAATTATAAGTTGTGAAATTAAACCGATCTCACATCCCAAATAGTTTATATAATCGAGCACCGCACCACAAATCGTGTATTTATCTCGAAGAATAAATACATTACTTGATGATGGGGCCCGGTTAAAGAAACTAGAAGATTTGTGACATCCGTTTGGTTTGCGAACAAATTTTATAAGCCGACAAGTTCCCCTGCTTAATATAAAGGAATTAAGCAGGGTTTTTATTACCTGGGTTCTTAAAGTTCCCTATAAGGGCAAGCCCCTATAGTTAATAATTACATCTTAAATGACAGGAATCATCTAAGAAAACTCTCGATGATGATCAGTGGTTTATGCTTTCAAGAAATTTCAAAGTTTAAGGTTTCAAACAAATCGGATTTTGGAAATTTCAATTGGGAATGAATCAAATTAGGAACAATTATTTTTCGAAATCCAAAGGAAGAGAAGTAGTGGATGTCACGGATCTGAAGCGAACTTCGGTGACTTCCCAACTATCCTACTATTTGGCTTTGATTTTGAGAAGAATTTATTTGATGTTTCATCTTGCCTGTTTTAGTTAATTAGGACTTATATTCGTATGACACAATCATACAAATAGCCCCGAAGATGTGAGGGTTTATGTCGTACCAAACGACTACCTCGGAGTCCTAAGACCGGTTAGGGCTTAATTTGCATAACATGATTATACAAATGCCTAACAAAAAGATTGAGGATTTATGTTGCACTAGGCAAACTACCTTGAAGTCCTATGGCTTGGTTATTTAATTCTAAGGAATGTTTTGCTGAAGTAGACACAAGTTTTGCTGACGAAGATGGCCGTGCTGCCCACTATGCTCCAAGCTCCTTGTTGCTTCAGAGGTTTGGTTTTAGAAGATGAAAATCAAGAGATGAGAGAAGTGTTATGGTTTAGAAATCTTAAATTTCAAATGTCTTTTAGTGTTTTAATTAAAACAAATCTTAAAGTTGTTTAAACAGAACCGATAAAGATCCCACGGTTCCGTCATCCCGACACCGTTATTTTCGTCGAATTCACTTAGTCCAGATGAATTTGCTAAACTCAACTGAATGAGTTCCACACTTTCATTTAGACCGTGGGAATTCCCGTTAGCAACACGTGGGTTACATCATCCGAGGTATTCCCGATCATTCAACTAGACGTTTTAATTTAGTTAGTTGTGGTTTTGTTGTTCTGTTTGTGGTTAAATTTTGAGTTGTTTTATATTTTGAAATGTTGTGGCGGTAGATTTTATCTTGTAGTGACTTTTAATTTAGTTTTGGTTTCGATTTTGTGGCTATCCAAAAGGTTTTTGTTTTCATGCAATAATCTTGTTTAACATGCAATAAAAGTAAAGCGCAGTGCAATAAAGTAAATTGCAATAACATAAAAAGAGTACATGGAGAGTCTTCCCGTCATTCCAAGCTATACTTTAAAACATATGTTAAGGCATTTAAATCTTTCAACAAGTACCTTGGTAAAGACTAAAGGAATGATTTTGGTTGTCTACCAGAATCCTAATCCTATAGCTAGTTATTTCCTATGACATCAAGGTTCTTGATTTTTTTAGTTAAGGATGATTTTCTTCATCAAAGAACAATTAAGTTCAATTGTTCTTTAAAACATCTCACCGTATCGAGGAAGTGCTTAGAACTAATTCTAAACATCTTTTCAATACTTCTGAGATTATTTTGAGTCCAAATGAACTTCATTGTATTGGTGAATTGATCATCTAATGGTTTAGTTAAGTTTTATTCCTTTGCTCAGTGAACTAGGATGTTTGATTATCTTATGAGTGAGGTGACATTTCACTTAACGCTTCATTTACTAGTTATAATAATTTAAAGCTTTCAGAGGCAAGTTAATTTGTTAAAGATTTTTAATGATTCGAAGTTAAAGTTGATGATTTACTTCAATGTGGTTTAATTATGAAATTTTAATCAATGATTTTAAGTTTAGAATGTTTGATTCATTTAAGTTAAACCTTTTATAAATGATATCAAAATCTTATGTTAATTTAATTGTTTTTTTTAGATTAACTTAGGTCAAAAGAGGTGTTCAAATTATCTATTAAATTTTGCTGATTTAATTTGGATTGATTATATTAACTAATTTTAATTTTTACATTATGTTTTTAAGGTAAGTTATCTTAAAATTATTTAAAATTTGCAAATTTGATTTAAGTTTGTTTTGAAATGATTCTTAATTAGTTCCAAATATTTTAATTTACTTTTTAACTATTTGACATTTTAGGTTTTAATCGATTGTTAGATTATTTAATGATGTAGGTTTTAATTAAATTAAGAATTATTTACTTTTAATCATTTAATTATTAATTTCACTTATCCTCTTAAGTTTAAGAGTTAAATATTATTAAGTGGTTTATTTAGGGATTTTTAAATTAAAGAATCAATATCCTCTTAAGTTATATCCACATTTTAATAATCCAATTTTAATTAATCTTCCAAAATTTAAATCACTCAATTAATTAAAATTTCATTTTTTTTGGGTTTATTAAAGTAATTAATGGGTTCCTACCCTTCAAGTTCCCAAAGTTTCAATCATCTAAGAGAAGATTAAAATCAGATATTTTACCCTTATGTTGATTAAGCCTAAAGTTTTAATTAGGGGGTTAAAATCTTTTATTACCTTTATGCCCCTTTAAGCTTATTTATTTTATAACTCACTAAATTAAGCTTAAATGAACTTAAAATTTTTATGTCACTCCACTCACATGTCAATTAAGACATTAGAGGAGAAAATGTTATTTTTCTGAGTTTAATTCATTTATATAATTATTTTTAATTGAAAATAAGGATTTTCAAAGAAAATTCATCAACAAGACCAAGGTAAGGTTTCTATCCTTAAGAAAATTATGGGACATTCCTAATGACCAGAGGACCACTTGGACCAATTTTCGTGATTTTTTGAATTATATTTCATTTATTAGAATTATTTTAAGTTTTGGAGTGTTAATTAATTATAAAATAAAATAAAAGTTGAAAAAATGGATTTTATATTTTTCAAAAATCCCACTGACCTCAAGAAAGTCAAAGAAACAAATTTTATATTTTTATTATTTTTCTTTGATTTATTAGAATTAATTTAGTGGAAAGGCTAAAAAAAATACATTTAATTCAAAAAAAATTGTTTTAAGGCTTTGAAATTAAATATCTTAACCTAGAGACATAGGAAAAATATTTGATTGGTTCCTAAATGATTAGGGGACCAAATATGACATTTTTATGATTTTTATTATTTTTATGATTTTTATTATTTTCTAATTATTAAAAATAATAAAATATGCTTAAAAATGAAAATTTTTAGAAAATTCCAATTTTATTTTTCTTAGACTCCTCTAAAATCCAAGAAGTCCCAAAATCCATTTGGTGAATTTTTGAAATGTATTTTTGGTGTTATGAATTTTTAAAGTTTAATTTTGAATATGTGGCTTAATTGATCCATTTGGTGGGGTTAAACATTTTCAATTGACTTCAAATTTTTATGTGAGATTCCCCTAATCCTAGAGATCAGTAGAGAATTGATTTCAAGTTATTTTAATTGTGATTAACTCTAATTAATTAAAGTTCAATTTTGAGTGATTAGGCCAATTAGGATTATTTTTAATGAATTGACTCAAGCCATAATTATCCTAGGGTTCTCTGGTCCTAAGGGACTTCACCAAATTTTTCTGGAATTTTCTGAACATCATGCTAATTTCTGGAATTAAAATGTCAAAAACAGTGACATAAACTTGAAAAATACATAACTTACCACTGAGATGGCCTCTGACCTTGAAAAATTCAGAGAATGTTCCTTAGATCAGAGGCTTCAAAAGCCCTGTGGTCTCATGCCATGGTGAAATGGATACATGCATGGAGAATTAAAATGCTCAAAACAGTATTAAATTAATTAAAAATAAAATACTCAACAAAATAGATCAATTCCTTTTCAACATTATTTTCCTCTGTTCACTGATAAAGAGGGTATGTTTCTTTTATTTTTATGATTTCTCTATGCAAAGAAATCAATTTTTGAAGTTTCAGGTATTTAAATAAAGAATAAAAATTGGATTTTCCTACTTAAACTAGTCAGCGCCGTGTCAACCTCGGCGGCTCCGAAGCTCTACGTGTCGTGCTCCCATTCGACGCCGCCACCTGAGTCCGCTGCCACGCGTCCTGCAGTCCCGCTCCGTCTTCTGGTCCGACTTGATCTCCGCCGTTCAACCGATACACAATCGATCGGACGGCTCCTGGTCATTGTCTACGACTGGTGCGTCCCGTGTGCCGTCGACCTTCTAACGCTAATATCTCCCTCGATTCTCAACAGATTTTCTAGTTCTTATGCTCTATGGATTGGCCTTGAGAAGATGAACACATCCATATAGTAAACAGGCATTGAAATTGACTTAAATAAAATGAAGAATCGCTGGAAGCTCGGGAGGAAGAACAGGGCAAAACCTTGGCTCTGAGAAGTGAAGCTTCTATTAGAGAGGCTCATCACGTTCCTTGGTGTCCAAGGAGGCTAGAGATGAAGTCTGGAGCTGTGGTGAAATTTCTAGGCTTGACTTCCACCAGGCCCAATCACAAAGCTTGGAGCCTGGAACAACTGGGTGGTCTAGAGAGGGGGCTTTCACTAGGGAACTCCTTCTCTACTCTGGTGAAGGTGTGGGAAGAGTTAATTTGAATTTGGTGAAGTTTCAGAGAGTGTCCTATTTCTGGCCTGATTTTCAGCTAAGAAATTGAGCTCAGCTGGGAGGATTCAGGGCAGGAGAACAGTGGAGTTCTTCTTTTTCAGGCTGGGAGAAGCTCTGGGAGTGATTTGGAGAGGTTTTGTTGAGAAAACATTCAACACCCTTCAACACCTTTCTCATGGCTGAGAAGAGGTGTTCAAATTGCTAGGGCCATTGGACTGAGCTAGGGCTCATTTGGTGGGTGAATTCCACTGCTCAGGTGGAGGGCAGAGGAGCTCCAAGGTTTGATTTGGCTGAGGTGGCCAATTGGGTGAGTTTGGATTTGTTTCATTTGGTTTTGCTCCAAGACTTGAGTTTGAAAGTGTGGCTCTCAGTTTTGACTCCCTCCAGCAGCTAGGCAGGCCGGCAAGGACAAGGGAGCTGGCCATGGGTCAGGTCAACCAAGGAGTAGGGTTTAATGGTGATAAACCAAGCAAGGGGGGATTTGGGGTGAGGCAAAAGGTGGATTTGTCCATTTAAGGGAAGAGATCCCTTAAAATGGGGAACCCTTGGTCCATGGCTAACTTAGCTTGGGCTAGGTGGATCTAGGGTGGTTCCTAGGGCTCACTTAGTGGCTGTGGATAGGTTGGTTTAGCCACATTTGGTTCAATTTGGTTTAGTTTGGTCATTGGTTCAAATTGACTCATTTGGGTTTGGGTTGGGCTAACTTGAGTTAGGTCTTGATTTGGGTCCAAATGTCTTGAGCAATTTTGATGTGGTGATTTCCATGAAGAAGTTTCATGAAGACATGGGGAGGTTTTGAGTTCAATTGGAAGGTCAATTTGGTGAATATTGGTATCTTGGTTAATTTAGGGCAGGTTGAATCAACTTGGGTCCAGGTTGGGTTAAGGTGGGGTTCAGACCCAATTGAAAGTTTTAAATGGTCTAGGGGAATGTATTGAAGAGTTCCCAACATTAATTGGGAAGAAATTTTAGGGTTTGGCTAATCAATTTGGTAGGTTTAGGGCATGGGTTCACTTTAGGCTAAAATGGGGGTATTAGAGTTCAAATGGAATTGAACTCAAATATGAATCAATTTGGACTTGGATTTAGTTTAGATTGATAGTAATGATGTTGAATTAAAGTTTAGAATTGAAATTGGGCAAAATTGAGGTCAAATGGATTGGTTTAGTGTGACATTGGGTCCATTTAGGTTAAAAATGGGTCAATTTGGGGATTTTGATAACAGTGAGTTATTTTATTAACATTGGGCTATGGTGTAGTTGAAGAAAATGAAATTAGGAATATTTGGGATTTTTTGAAATTTTCTGGGAATTTTTGGAATTTTGTGCCAAAAGGGTACTTTAGGGTATCAAGAGGTTATTTGGTGGGTATTGGAGTATTTTGGTAAATTTAAAAGGTGAGGGTTGTTTCAAAATGATATTTAGGATTTTTGGAAATTTTGGGTAATTTTTTTGGGGAATTTTTGAAAATTTGGGGCAATTAGGTAATTTTAGGTAGGTTTGAAGGACCCAATGTCACAACTAGGCATTTAGCAAAAGTTGAATTTTGATTATGATGAAGCTTAAAGTGAGCCATGGACCAAGAAATGTCCACCCTGAACATCTCATGGGTTGTTTCCAACCCTCTTAGCCAAAGAGCTAGGGGTTTGGACTTAGCCACATGAGTGCTCAAATGAACCAGGGGGAGAAATGGGTAAGGATGGTGTGTGTAAGAGTGCAGTGTGTGTAAGCCAGACCTCACCAGGATCAGACCACCCAGGGTAGTCCTAAGGCTTGAACAACCTTATAGGAGCTCACTATTGGTTCCCTATATGGTGATCTTAACCTTCTAAGGTGATTTAGAGGTTTGCAATCATCCAAGTGGGGCCTCAAGAGGAGTCAAGAAGTAGCTGAATTGCTAAAGGGTGGGTCCTAATTCTATTCCTCTAGGATAGTCAAAGAGAAAACCTTATGGCTAGATCCTAAGTACTAAGGAGAGAAAAGACCTCACCAAAAATGAGGTCAACAAAGGTTTAATTGATTTAATTTGACTTATTATGGGTTAAGTCTAATTGTTTAAGGTTAATTAAACCTAATTTAGGTAAGGTTTAATTGATTTAATTAGACTTATTATGGGTTAAGTCTAATTGTTTAAGGTTAATTAAACCTAATTTAGGTAAGGTTAATTGATTTAATTAGACTTAATAAGGGTTAAGTCTAATTTTTTTAAGGTTAATTAAACCTAATTTAGGTAAGGTTTAATTGATTTAACTAGACTTATTATGGGTTAAGTCTAATTGTTTAAGGTTAATTAAACCTAATTTAGTTAAGGTTTAATTGATTTAATTAGACTTAATATGGGTTAAGTCTAATTATTTAAGGTTAATTAAACTTAATTTAGGTAAGGTTTAATTGCTTTAATTAGACTTATTATGGGTTAAGTCTAATTGTTTAAGGTTATATAAACCTAATTTAGGTAAAGTTTAGTTGATTTAATTAGACTTATTATGGGTTAGGTCTAATTTGTTTAAGGTTAATTAAACCTAATTTAGGTAAGGTTAAATTAATTTAATTAGACTTATTATGGGTTAAGTCTCATTTGTTTAAGGTTAATTAAACCTAATCTATGTAAGGTTTAATTGATTTAATTAGACTTATTATGTGTAAAGTCTAATTTATTTAAGGTTAATTAAACCTAATTTAGGTAAGATTTAATTAATTTAATTAGACTTATTATGGGTTAAGTCTCATTTGTTTAAGGCTAATTAAACCTAATTTAGGTAAGGTTTAATTGATTTAATTAGACTTATTATGGGTTAAGTCTAATTGTTTAAGGTTAATTAAACCTAATTTATGTAAGGTTTAATTGATTTAATTAGACTTATTATGGGTTAAGTCTAATTTATTTAAGGTTAATTAAACTTAATTTAGGTAAGGTTTAATTAATTTAATTAGACTTATTATGGCTTAAGTCTAATTGTTTAAGGTTAATTAAACCTAATTTAGGTAATGTTTAATTGATTTAATTAGACTTATTATGGGTTAAGTCTAATTGTTTAAGGTTAATTAAACCTAATTTAGGTAAGGTTTAATTGATTTAATTAGACTTATTATGGGTTAAGTCTAATTGTTTAAGGTTAATTAAACCTAATTTTGGTAAGGTTTAATTGATTTAATTAAACTTAATATGGGTTAAGTCTAATTTGTTTAAGGTTAATTAAACCTAATTTAGGTAAGGTTTAATTGATTTAATTAAACTTATTATGGGTTAAGTCTAATTTGTTTAAGGTTAATTAAACCTAATTTAGGTAAGGTTTAATTGATTAATTAGGTCTAATGGGTTAGACTTAATTGGGGTTTAGGTTTGATTAAATTTAATGTAATAAAGGTTTAACTTTAACTAAATAAGTTTTTAAAAAAATGTTTTAAACCTAATTAAGTCTAATTTTTTCATTTTAAACTTAATTGATTAAGCTTAAGGTTTAATAGGTTTAAATGATATTTTAAACCTAATTAAGTCTAATTTTGTCATTTTAGACTTAATTGATTAAGCTTAACGTTTAATAGGTTTAAATGATATTTTAAACCTAATTAAGTCTAATTTTGTCATTTTAGACTTAATTGATTATGCTTAAGGTTTAATAGGTTTAAATGATGTTTTAAACCTAATTAATTCTAATTTGTCATTTTTTAGACTTAGTTAAAGTTTTTCATGAGTCTAACATGGACTAGATTCATTTCAAACTTAGACTCTTAAAGAAAATAGGTTAAGTTTATAAAAAAGTGATTTTTAGGATTAAATTTATTATTTAATAATGAATTTTAATCCTAAATTTTAAAATATCATTTAAAATTATTTTTATGACTTAGAAATTATTTTCCTAGGGTCATTTTCTGTTACCCTAACATTTCTAATCATTTTTATTTTATTTTTGTTAATTTTCATTTTTCTGTAATTATTATTTGAAGTAATTACAAAATGCCTTGAAAATTAGAAAAAGGTGTCATAGTTTTTTTTTCTGTCCTTGGAAAAATCATGAAACATTCCTAAGAGCATAAAGATAAATGCCTCAAAGTTTCATATTTTTTTGATTTATAAATAATTTTTAATAATTAAAATACTACAGAGAGTATTTAATTAATTTAAAAATTAAATAATGGGAATAAAATTATGATTTTTATTTCATAATTTTCCTCTCTTCAAGAGCTTTCTAAAGGTATTTTTATTTTATTTTTGTGACCTCTAGATTAAAAGATATCAAAATTTGATGTTTTTAAGGTTTTCTGGAATTTATTAATTCCAGAAAATCTGTGAAGCTGCCGCGTGTCCTCAGATCCGTCAAAGAGGCGGGAGGAACCTGTGTGCGATGTAAAACAAGAAACACGGCGGGAGTCGATCAACGCCGTCCATTCCAAAACACGGGAACGGACGACAGAGATAAAACCTCTATTAATTCGAAAAAATTCAGAACTGTTAAACTTCAAACATTAATACCTCACACATTTCTTGATGAAATTGAGTGATTTTTGAACCTATGGAATCATCTAAACATGTAGAATATATCCATACGCTGATGCAACATTTCTGGGCTAGTATAACACATGATATTTCAAAAATATGAATTATTCTAAGAAAAATAATTTCATACCTTTGTCACAAGTAAATCAAGCTTGATCAGACCTTGTAGCTGTCTTCTAAGACTCCAGAGGAAGATTGTTGCTGCACCAATTTGGTTCAAAAGTTGGCCTCAAAGGAGAATTTTAAGAAGGTGGCTGGCTTGGGCTGTTTTTGAATTTTGATCAAATTGGCTCGATTGGGCTCAATCTATGGCTTGGGTTTGATCAAAATGGATTGCTAAGACTCTTGGGAAGAGTTTTTGTGTTGGGAGCTAGAAGATTTGAGCAGCCTATAGGTCTCACTAAATTTTTTTTCCTCTCTTAGTAAGGCTTGGGTATGGCTTTATTTATAGCCATGGGGAGGTCATGGTTTGGCTTAGGATGTACTAGGGAATTGTTATCTTCCCTATTAATGAATTTTCGGCGGAGGGGATAACTATGGTTGTCTCTTCAAAGTTCTCCATCATGAGCTCATTGTTTTGGCTCTTTTCCATTGGATCATGCATGAGGTGGTTTAGCTCTTTGAAATAAGCTGTAATTTCTATTCCTCATGAGCTTACAAGTCACCCATTAGCTTTGGAAAATGGTGACACATAGTTTCCCCATCATGATTTCATTTAACCATGGTGAGTAGTGGAGTTTAAGCTTTGTTCCCTCCCCATTGGTTAGCTTAGGAGGTGGGAAATATGCCTTAGTGTTGGCCGGCCACCTCATTGTTGAGTAGAGGTTAGTGATGGCTTAGAATGAAGGAGAAAGAACCACCTCATTTTATTCACCATGATGGGAGTTAACCCATGGTTAGCCATAATTTAAGCTAAGCTTTGTCATGTGTTAATTATGTCTTATGATGGATTTAATTTAGTTTTAACTTTAATTAATTATGGGAAGGCCTTGTATCATTTCCATTTTAATTAATTATGTTATGAAAAATTGTTGGAAATTATTTCATTAATCAATTTATTAATTGAAAATAATTTTAAATTAATTAATTGATTAATTTTATCATTTTTATTTAAATTTGTCATTATATGATTTTAATTTAATTTTCATTTTAATTAATTATGTCATTTAATTAAAATACTGAAAATTAAATCATTAATTAATTTAATTAATCAAAATAATTTTGAAATTAATTATTTGATTGATTTTGTTGTTTTTATTTCATTTTTTACCTATTTTGATTAAAATAGATAAAAGTTGACCAATTTTGATTTAGGTTGACCCAAGTCAACCTAAATTGATCAATTTAATTTCAAGACGTCCAATGTGACCTTTTTAAACTTTGTCATGGTTGATTTGATCACAATATTTGTGATTTTATCATTGTGGAATTTTAAACATTTCATTGGGTCAAAGGGTTGACCTATGGGGTCAACAAGTTTGGTCATTGGGTCTAGTTTGGTAATTTTGACCAAAGTTGACTTTTTAGGTCAAAAGGGTGACCTATGGGGTCAACAGAGTTGGTCATTGAGGCTAGTTTGACCATTTTGACCAAAGTTAACTTTTTAGGTCAAAAGGTTGACCTATGGGGTCAACAGGGTTGGTCATTGGGTCTGGTTTGACTATTTTGATAAAAGTTGACTTTTTAGGTCAAAATGTTGACCTATGGGGTCAACAGGGTTGGTCATTGAGTCTGGTTTCACTATTTTGACCAAAGTTAACTTTTTAGGTCAAAAGGGTGACCTATGGGGTCAACAGGGTTGGTCATTGGGTCTGGTTTGACCATTTTGACCAAAGTTGAATTTTTAGGTCAAAAGAGTGACCTATGGGGTCAACATGGTTGGTCATTGGGTCTGGTTTGATCATTTTGACCAAAGTTAACTTTTTAGGTCAAAAGGGTGACCTATGAGGTCAATAGGGTTGGTCATTGGGTCTGGTTTGACCATTTTGACCAAAGTTGACTTTTTAAGTCAAAAGGTTGACCTATGGGGTCAACAAAGTTGTTCAGTGGGTCTGGTTTGACCATTTTGACAAAAGTTGACTTTTTAGGTCAAAAGGGTGACTTACGGGGTCAACAGGGTTAGTCATTGGGTCTGGTTTGACCATTTTGACCAAAGTTAATTTTTTAGGTCAAAAGGGTGACCTATGGGGTCAACAAGGTTGGTCATTGGGTCTGGTTTGACCATTTCGACCAAAGTTGACTTTTTAGGTCAAAAGGGTGACCTATAGGGTCAATAGGGTTGTTCATTAGGTCTTGTTTGACCATTTTGACTAAAGTTGACATTTAGGTCAAAAGGGTGACCTATGGGGTCAACAGGGTTGGTCATTGGGTCTGGTTGACCATTTTGATCAAAGTTGACTTTTTAGGTCAAAAGGGTGACCTATGGGGTCAACAGGGTTGGTCATTGGGTCTGGTTTGACCATTTTGACCAAAGTTGACCTTTTAGGTCTAAAGGTTGACCTATGGGGTCAACAGAGTAGGTCATTGGGTCTGGTTTGACCATTTTGATCAAAGTTAACTTTTTAGGTCAAAAGGTATTGACTCATTATAAAAAAGAGGTCAGCAAAAGGGCCCCCAATATGTGTAGAATACTATATAAGTATTTTGCACATATTGGCGTTGACCGAAGTGATCTAAGAGATGTTCCATAACAATCACGAAAAGAATGGGTATCATACTGCTCCTAGAGGATGTCAGATGTCTTGTTTGTCGGTTCTGAGAAGGAATATTCTTCTCGTGTCTGAAAAGGAATTTATTGGGAGAGAAAATGGATGTCATATTTCATTTTTCCAAATGTCAATGTTGCTATTTTGTTAAAGGAATGTCATGATTTTCGTGTCAGGAAAGACTTATATCCCATAACTGGAGAGAGAAAATAGCCGTCATTTTCTATTTTTCTCAAAATGTCAATGTCAAGATTTGGTTAGAGGAAAGCCATGATTTCCGTGTCAAGAAAGGACTTACATCCAATAATCAGAGAGAGAAAATAGATGTCATTTTCTATTTTCCTCAAAATGTCAATGTCAAGATTTGGTTAGAGGAAAGCCATGATTTCCGTGTCAGGAAAGGACTTACATCCAATAACCGGAGAGAGAATATTGATGTAATTTTCTATTTTCCTCAAAATGTCAATGTCAAGATTTGGTCAGAGGAAAGCCATGATTTCCGTGTCAGGAAAGGACTTACATCCAATAACCGGAGAGAGTGGCGAACTCATTAATATTTTTGGTGGGAATATCCGCTGGGGTTTTGACCTATATATGTCGAATGATAATTCTCATGTTTAGTTATCACAAGTTATTCATTTCATCATTAAATTTTATTTTATTATTTTTAGGACCTGTCGACATATCATAGACAATGGGGAACATTTCTCCAACATTTCATTTTATTTCCATAAAAAGGTCACCAGTACATATTATTGCAAGCAAGAGCTAACGGTACATATATGTGTACATATCATATAGCGTGCTGCAACAAACTACTGATATTTTACATACCAACAGTTACCGATATATCACACATCGACAACTACAGATATATCACATGTCAAAAGTTCTTATATATATCATAACATAGCCTTGGATGTTAACAGACTGTCTATAAACGTCCTACACTCCAAAACATTATTTTTCGAACATGTTTCAGGTGTTCAGACATTTTTATGGGATTACGGTAACTCTAAAGGCTTCAATCCTTCAAGTTCCGGGATAGCTTGGTATCCAACCGGTTTTTTGTCAGGCTTCATCCGTCGCAAAGTGATTGATATGCGTGGCCTATCGACGCTGGGTATACAGTGTTTTACAAAGGCTGCTCCATTTCCTTGAAATAAAAGGACTGATCCTCGAGTCAGAAGGATACGACATGTTCCTTTAAATTCTCCAGGTCCGATAATCTGTATCTCCCTCCCAAATACAATAGAGCAGCGGTTCATTAAAGACACCGTGCAAAAGGGTCTTTCGAAGTCATGACTGTCAATATGAGGAGGGAACACAATCTGATGATGATGATAAATGTATCTCCTTCATCATAAATGTTGATGATGCAGCTATCGGGAACACAATCTCCTTCATCATAAATGTTGATGATGCAGCTATCGGGAACACAATCTGCAGGTATGATCCCCCAAGTGACAAGTCGTCCGATAATTTGAATTATCACGATGGGTAAAGGATCTACTTGTTCGTGTCGCAAAATTACGGGGTAATTTCCTTCTTTGTCTCTTGCATAATTGTAGCAACACCCATATTGGATGGTTTGTCTGCCCTTGCCACGAATCCAATTATTAGGTTCAGAATAGGTTTTCCTTCGAAGGTGTCCAGCCCTACCCTGATTTCGGGCTTTTGTAATATGATCAATGATAGCAGTTTGTTCATCCTCATCAAATATTCTGGTAAACAGTTTAAGACCATCTAGAATATTTATTGTCCTTTTGTTCACATGCTTATATTGTTCAAAGGTTCTCCATTCGATAGCGCGAATTCGTCGCACCTCTTCCCTTGAGTGATTCTTTCTGTCAACTTTCTTATCTGACACCTTCAAACTCTGAGCAGGTGTGACTGATGGTGAAGTGATAATTGCTTTCCCATCTTGATTTTTCTTTGTAGGATCTAGATTTGTCGTTTCTAATGCAGAATTTATTTCTTCAAATGGAGTATTAATAGTTCGTGATTTTGATTGACTAATATCCTCCATATTTTGTTTTTCTTGTAATTGTTTTTGATGCTTCAATCGTTTATTATGATTTCGTCTCTGTGATCTAGTAAGTCCTGTTGCCATATTTTTTGTACCCAATGTAGATACTCCTTGTACTGAAGTAGTCATGAATTCTTGCTCGTCTGAGCTATCACTGATTGTGAAGTCATACTCTTCAGGTTGTCGGAGTTTGAATTCTATCAAAGGTGTTTGCAGATTAACTTCATTATGATTCACCAGATAAAGTAACACTTCGTGATATATGGATTCAACCTGCAACAGGTCAAAGTTAAAATTAATTCTGGTTCCCTCGTCCATGTGTCGACAGTCCAAGGCGAAGGTCATATTATTTTGAAATGAGAAAAATAGTCTGTCTTCAGACATTTTTCCTGAAAATAATAAGACAAAATGACATTTTAGCCTTTTAAACATTTGTTCAACAAATGAAACAGATGTCATAAAAAAAATTAAAGATGATTTCAGAAAGAAGAATTTAGTGTCCCAGTTTATAAATAAGTCGTTATTCATTTTTATTTTTATGTTGCATAGTATTTCTTTAGAAAACGTCCATTGATTGGAGGCATGATTCTTTCTTCTTGACAATCCACCAGTTGGTAGGATCCTCCTGAATATGTCTTTTCAATTACATATGGGCCCTCTGATCCATGAAAAAAAAGTACCTATTTTTAGTGTTCATTTCATGCCCACTTTTTTAAATATATTACACTATAAAGGAAGGTATTTTATATAATTTTGCATTTTTTTGTTTTCAAGTATAAAAATATGATTTTAGAGAAGATGAAGCAAAAACTATGCAATTTTGAGCCAAAATGAGCAAGAAAAACAAATTCTAACTTGGCACATATCAATATGTCTTTCTATGCTCAATATCTTTTATATTTCTCACATGTTTTTGGATGAAATTATACTTTTGAGAAAGGTTATTTTTCTGTCTATCTTGTAGGTAAAGATGTTAAGAATGCAACATAACTGAAATGGGGCAAAACGGAGTTGAAACGGAGCCAAACGGAGCAAAATGGTGGAGCTGTGCACAGGGTGGCGCCTAGGCGCCAGTGACGACGAGAAAACGGCGCCTAGGCGCCAGAATCAAGGCCTAGGCGCCAGAATCATCCAGAAACGGTTATGTGACGGATTTTTGACCACTTTGGGAGTTATTTTGATGGTGTTAAGTAGTTTCTAGACCTTCTAGAAGCCTGGAAGTTATTCCTAATATATAGGACATGTGATACAATTTATCTGGACACATTGGAACGGTTTTAATCGCGAAGAGGTGCGGCCCAAAGTGAAGGGGTGCGAAGACTTGGTCACTCTCCCATATTGGTTCAAATTTACCACCTATCTTTCGATGAGCTAGTATAGGTCTTCGAAGAACTAAAACTAATTCATCGATTCGAAAGGTTCTGGGGCGAACTAATTTGTCGTGAGCTCGTATCATTTTTGCTTGATACAGTTCAAGATTTTGTTGGGCTTGTAGACGTTTGCCTTCCAAACTTTCAAGTTCTTCAAGTCATAGTCTAGCATTTTCTTCTTCAGTTATTTTGTTTGCTATCACAATTCTGAGAGAAGGAATTTGGACTTCAAGTGGTAAAATGGCTTCAGAACCATATACCAAAGCAAATGGTGTAGACTGTGTTGGAGTTCGACATGTAGTTCTATAAGCCCATAAAGCTTCTATTAATCGTTCATGCCACTGTCTCGGGCTGTTATTCAACGTCTTTTCAAGATTTGAACCAATGTTTTATTGAAAGCTTCGGCTAATCCATTGGCCTTAGGGTAATAAATTGTGGAGTACCTCTAGTCAATCCCGTGTCTTTGGATAAAATTATTCATTTTCGTGTTTTTGAAGACTAATCCGTTGTCTGATATGACCCTTCGAGGAATTCCAAATCTATAAACGATATGTGTTTTAAAGAAATGAAGGACTTGTTTTGACTTGACTTCTCTAAGTGGTATTGCTTCTGCCCACTTGGAAAAATAGTCAGTGGCTGCCAGAATAAATTTATTGCCCTTGGAAGATGGATGATCTATAGGGCCCACTAGTCGGTACCCCAACATTCAAATGGCCATGATGCAATAGTTGGGTGTAGGACATTTGGAGGTTGATGTAAAACTACCCCATGTATTTGACATTGATGGCATTTATTTGCAATGTCAAGACAATCGGCCATCATTGTTGGCCAATAATAACCCATTCTTTTTCTTTCATTTTCATTTTGTGCTCAGATTGATGTGCTCCAGATAAACCTGAATGAACTTCCTTAACAATCTCTTGAGCTTCAACTTGGTTTAAACATCTTAACCACATTTGATCAAAAGATCCTTTATAAAGAATATCATTTATTAGAGCATATGATAATGCTCTTTGTTTAATTTGGTTGGCAATAGAAGTGTGTTCAGGTAATTTTCCAGTTTGTAAATATTGGATTATTGGTTGTCTTCAATCGTCATGTTCGTCATTTATTGTCATTGTCATATTTTCACCGATTTTATGTAAATTATCCATATGAATTTGAGACAGAACTTGTCGTCCTTTTATAGAGATCGGCATGTCGTCTTCTTCTGGACATGAGAATTCTTTTGCAAGTTTTGCCAGAGCATCTGCTAGAGAATTGTCTCGTCTCGGGATTAAGAAGAATGTTACATCAGGAATTTGTTGAAGTAATTTCAGAGTGTAACGAGAATACTGTTCAAGTCGTGACTTCAAAGTTTTGTATTTGCCAGCAATTTGATTAATAATCAACTGGGAATCCCCGTAGATGTCGATATTTTTAATTTCCATCAATATTGTTAATTCTAGACCGGTTATGAGCGCTTCATATTCGACTTCATTATTTGTGCATGGTTCTGTCAAATGATAGGAAAAAGACATCATCGTTTTGTCTGGAGTAATGAAAATCAATCCTACTCCAGCTTTGCCTGGTATAATTGTCTATTTGTCATTGTCTTTCCATTCAGATGATGCTCCGTCAAAGTAGAGTTCCCATCATTGCACATTGGAATTTTTTATTTCTGATATTTGTTCATCAGGTAAATCGTCATTAAGGGATGATCTAGATAAAATTGGATGTGCTGCTAGGAAATCTGCCAGGATTTGTCCTTTGACAGCACGTAAAGGTACAAATGTTATATCAAATTGGAGTAAGATCATTGCTCATCTTGCTAATCTCCCAGAAAGTGTTGGTCGTGTTATTAAATATTGTAATGGGTTAACTCTTGAAATAAGAGTTACCTTATGAGAAAGCATATAATGCCTTAGTTTTTGAACTGCGAAGATCAAGCCTAAACAATGCTTCTCAATTGTCGGGTATTTTATTTCCGTTGGAATTAAACAACGACTTAAATAGTATAATGTACTTTCTTTTCCCTCGTCATTTACTTGTGCTAATAAAGCTCCAAGTGAATTGTCCAATGCTGCGGTGTCAAGGATTAGAGGTCTTCCTAATATAAGGGCTGCTAAGACAGGAGGGGTTGTTAGATATTGTTTGATGTTTTCAAAGGTGTGCTGGCATTTTTCATCCCACACAAATTTGGTATCCTTTCTAGTAAGGGCAGTGAAAGGTTGACATCTACCCGATAGATTGGAAATGAAACGTCGTATATACGCTAATTTTCCTTGAAAGGATCTCAATTGGGTTAGATTTTTAAGAGGAGGCATATTCAGGATAACTTCAATTTTGAGAGGATCAATTTCTATCCCACGCTGTCGAACTATAAATCCTAAAAATTTTCCTGAAGTGACACCGAAGGCGAACTTTAAGGGATTCATTTTAAGATTGTATTGTCGTAGTCGTTCAAAGACAATTCTCAAATCGTATATATGATCATCTTTTTGTTTACTATTGACAACCGCATCGTCGACATAACATTCGACTTGATTATGTATTAATTCATCAAAAATCCGTGTCATGGCTCTTTGATAGGTTGCACCGACATTTTTTAGTCCAAATGGCATAACCTTATAACAATATATCCCCATGGGTGTTCGGAAAGCTGTATTTGCTTCGTCCTCCGAAAATATCTTTATTTGGTTATATCCTGATGATCCATCCATAAAGGAGAATATTGCATGTTTTGATGCTATATCGACCATTAATTCAGGAATTGGCAAAGAAAATTCATCTTTTGGACATGCTTTGTTCAAGTCTCTGAAGTCTATACAGACCCTTATCTGTCCAATTTTCTTTTTAACTGGCACCACATTGGCTAACCATGTCGGATAATTCTCTTCTCGTATGAAGTCAGCTTCTATCAATTTCTTGACTTCTGCAACGACTTTTTGCTCTATTTCAACACACATTCTCCTCGAAGCTTGTTTAACTGGGATTGTGATTTGATTTATCCCAAGTTTATGGACTGCGACTTCTGGAGACAAACTAGGCATCTTGTCGTAAGTCAAAGCAAAACAGTCTTTATATTCTATCAACAGTTGAGTTATGTCTTTTGCTTCCTCATCATTAAGGAATGAACTAATAAAATTTGGTTTTGGATTTTCATTAGTTCCTAAATTTATTTCTTTTAATTCATCAATTGTCGATTTAATTTCTTCTTCCAATTCTAGAGGAGCATCTTGAATTGGAAGATCAGGTAATGATTCAGAATCGTATTCTTCAGTGATGGTCAGACAAAATTCTGTGTCATCTAATGGTCCTAGAGTTCCAAATCCAATACCTTCTTTGGAGTTAGAATTTCGTTTATTATTATTCTACATTTGTTCAATGAAATGTGGTTGTTTTAAAGACCATTGTATGAGCATTAAACTATTTTGAATAAATTTTTGTGCCCAAGGAGAATACAACTCAAAAGGAATTTTCATTGATTGTGGAAGATTTTTATCTTCTATTTTTACATCATTTTCAGTAAAAGAGGAAGTAGAGCCAAGTCTAAACTTAATTGGCTTTTTGTCATCATTATATACTTCTTTGACTATTAGATTCTCAATCTTAGCAGTGGAGATTGGAGTCAAAGTCATAGAATGTATATAATGATTGATTTTGTCATACATAGATTCAAATTGTCTTTCTTTATCTTCTTCCAAAGATATTTTGAATTGAGGTTTCTTCGCAATCATAGATGTCGTTTCTTCTTCAAAGTCCAAGTGGATTTTGAATTTCAGTGGTTTATTCATTGTGACAATCAGATCTTCTTTCCCTCGTCCTCGTCCTCGAGTATGAGTTTGACGGGAATTAGTTCCTCTTGTCTTAATTGAAGAAGAACTCTTTTCATTTATTTTCTTTTCTTTGTTTTGTTCCTCCACATCCACTGTTGTTTCTTTGGAGGTCATTATTTTATTTATAGGAGCATAATATGCTGCATCTTCATGTATACCGATTTCATGAATTGAAAACGGTTGCAGATCTCCTATAATACTACATTCCTGTCCTTTCTGTAGTTATTTTATACATTGGTGTAATGAAGAAGGAACCATTTTGTATTCATGAAGCCATGGTCTGCCAAGTAAGGCATTAAAGGAGGTGTCTGAATCAATAATATGAAATTTTGTTGTCGTTGCCAAGTCAGCTATTTTTAAGAGTAATGTTATTGATCCAAGGGCCCGTTCTCCTTGTTGATTAAATCCTCGTAACATCATCGTATCCCTTGATAGTTAAGAGGCATCAATGTCCAAATATGCAAGAGTTCTCAAATTCATAATGTTGATTGAAGCACCTGGGTCAATAAGAACTCTTGAAAGTATTGTATCATTTATGTTCACCATAGTATACAGTGGACGATTGTGTTTAGTTGTTCCAGGCAACAAGTCATTGTCAGAGATGGTAATCTTCGTTGATTCCTCTAATGGGTAAGCTTCATTTTGGGTAATACTAGCAAGTTGAGTTAAGCAAATATCTGGATCTGAAAGGGCCTTTATTAACGATTCTCTCATTTCTTTGGAAAGTATGAGAGCGTCATAGATGCTTAACTTCGCAGGTAATTTTCTCAAATGAGCTAGTACATTATAACCCACTTTGTTATGAAGATCATCCTTATTTCCTTCAGGGGTTTGGGGATGTATTGGAGGAATGATCTTGTCTGGTGTGATTATTTGTTTTTCTTTTTGTTGTGGAATCATCCTAGGAGGCAAGATTTTTCTACTTCTCAAATTAATTTCAATTATTTCTTTAAGTTGATTATCTGAATCGTTAGTTTCTGAATCCGAGAATTCCAATTCTATGGAAATCGGAGTTCCTTGTAGTTGAAGTGTAGCAATGTCATTTTCATCTTTGTCGTTATCAAACTTTTCATCTGTATTTTCATTATTTTGGTTGTCTTTAGATTGATCATATACGATTTGAGTTTATCTATAGGGTTAGAATTCAAATGATTATTCTCAGAAACATCACCCAAAATAGACAAAATATAAGCAAAACTAGGATTGTTATTATTCATGGTAGTAAAAAGGAAGTCATACAAATTTATTGGTTTGAGGATTTTTCGTCCTTCACCCGATATAACTATCCTAGTACAAGAGTGAAAGGAACTAGAAGGTACAAAAGGAGTTGCAGCCCTTATATCTGGAAGACCTTTAATCTTTTTCAGTTTCTTGATTTTCTTTTTCTTTTCCTTCTTGGGAAATTTTGTGATTGGATATTTAGTAAAGATCTCTTCAGAAGTACTGTCTTTGTTTCTAGGATTGAGTTTCTCTATCGAAATCATATTGACTGATCCTTTTTTAGGTTCTTTCAAATATTCTTTCAGGATTATTATGTTGTCGTCTTTAAAATTAGCTCCAACTAGTCTTTAAAGACAAAACAGTCTTCAATTTTATGTCCAAGCATCTGTGATAAGGACAATAATTAGAATTGTCTTTCATGTCAATTTCTGCTGGCCTTTTAGCTTCTGGTAGCTTAAATTCGGGCATTTTAAGCAGACTACGAAATATCTTACTAACGGCTTCTGTTTTAAATGAATATTCTTTATTCATTCTTTCAGCCATTTTTTTCTTATCTGTTGGTACTGGGATTGGTTGTTGAAGTTGTAATTGAGGTGATGTTTGTGATGTCGAAGGATTCTGTCGTTGTTGTTTCTTTTGTTCTGGTTGAATCTGCATCACCTGTTTACCTTTTTCTACAACATTTCCAGGTTTCTTTTCAAATGTTTTGATAGTTTTTGTCTTTTCAGTTTTCTCTGTTACACTCATCTGCTTTGCTTCTTCTTAGAGATTAGCAGCTTTACTGAGTAGTTTTTCAAATGTCTTTATTGTGAATCCTTTGAGCATAAAAGCTATAGGACCATGGATATTTTTAAGCAATATTCCAACAGCATGTTGCTCTTGTAGTTGTGGTTCACATTTCATGCTGAGATTTCTCCAGCGTAAAATATAATCCACTAAGCTTTCTCCCGGTTTTTGTTTTTCTACCACCAAATCACCAACAGTGGTTTGATGTTTTGCTCCTGCAAAACGTTGCATAAAGAGGCTTTCAAGTTCCACAAAGGTTTTGACAGATCCATTGAGAAGTTCTGCATACCAATCGAAGGCAACTCCTATGAGACTGTTAACAAATTGTCGAAATAGGAGAGCATCACTTTCTCCAGCATTACAGCAGCTTGCTCTAAAATGTGCTAGGTGTTGTCGAGGATTACCCGTTCGATCAAACATTTTAAAGACAGGAGGAACAAAGCCTTTAGGGTACTGAATAGAATCAAATTCCTCTGGGTATGGTCTACCCTTTGGAGTTAATGCTCCATCTTTCACTTGAGCCATTGTTTCTTTAATTTTTTGTTCCACAAGTTTTGTAATATCCTTTTCTGGAATTTTATTATGAGGGGAATTCTCTTTCTTTTGAGTGCTTTCCTCAATATCTATTGGTTCTTCTTTATTTTCAAGGATATGAATAGCTTCCGGTCTGATGATTTCAATGGCTAGAGATGGGTTCATTGGTGGATTTTGTAGAGTTGCTACCAATTCTTCCATTTTTTGTTCAAGACGACTAATTTGTTCATCTCGTTGTTGTATCACTGCTCGCAATTCATTGGTTGCCTCCTCTTCAATTGATTCTCGTGCTATGGAAGTAGATCATGTTTCTACCATGTTAACACTGGCAACATTCTCATTGGAACTATCGGAAGTGTCTTTCTTCCTTTGCTCTGAAAGTTGTTTTATATCATTTTTTAATTTCTTCAATCTTTCTTCAAATGATTTTATAGAATGTTTTTTGCAAGTTTCTTCTTGTGAACTATTCATAGGAGTGTTGGTGGTATTTGAATTTCTTTCAGATGATTTTCATCTCCATACATTATTTTTAACTAGGGGACGAGAATTTTCAGGTGGTGTATCGTATCCTGTGTGAGGATAATTTGCTTTTTGTAGCATTTGGACCAAGTCTGACATTTTAGCAGTTGCATCTTCTGCTCCTGATATCAATTCATCATATTTAGCTTTGTCATTTGTGACTACCACATCTTTTATTCTAGGGCCCAATCAAAATTTTACTGGCACTCAAACACAATGTTTATCAGTTGGGAATTGATAGTCAGCTTCTTGATAGTTAGGATTTTCCATCGCTAAAATTCTCCTTTTCATGGTGTTGGAGACTGCACAACCAATTTTGTTTAATAATTTAGATAGTGAACATATCTTTTCGTGCTAATCTTTTAAACACTGAATATATAGCACGAAATGGAGGAGAGCTTTTAGGATGGAAGGAATTATCAGTGTATTCAACAGGAATTGGAATATATTGATTTTCTTCTAAAAAGGAAGGGTTTCCAAAATATTCTGTTGAAATTCAGGTGATTCAAAATTATCATTTTCATTCCACCTTTTCTTTCTTTTGAATGAAGGAGTTTTATGAATGTTTTTTGAACAAGATCCAATCTCATACATAGATGATGGTAGAGCATCATCTTCCTTGTAAACTTGTTTTCCTTTCCTATCAGCTTGTCTCTTCATTTCTTCAAAGGTATAAGGTTCTTCAGGTGTACATTCAGGCAAATTTTCTGTAAAATTCAGAAAGTCTTCATAAGGTTGTAAGTCAAATTCTTGGAAAGATTGTGTATCAGTTTGATATGGATTATCTAATATGAATTCCGTTTCACTAAATAATCCATAATCATTTTGATAAAAGGAAGGATTTTCCTCAATTAGTATGTCAAAGTCTTGAAAATAAGAAAAGATTGAATTCGGAGAATCCATCTCGATTTTTCTAAAATTTCAAGAAAAATGAATATTATTGACTTATTTATAAACTGTGAACTTATTTTAAAATTTGAAATGAAAACAAATGATGATAAAAGATGAGAAGAAAGATTTTCCCCAGCGGTGTCGCCACAAAATCTCTTGGTGACAACGGGAAGAGATTGGAGTTGAATGTCGATATTGAGGAGTCGCCATCTAATATTAGCCTAATTCTATTCCTATAAATCCCTTGAAAGATTTGAGACAATACTTATAGAAGAATATCTTAGAATAATATATCCTAGAATTTTCATATAAAGAAAATCATGGAAAACCAGAGATTTCTATTGTGGGTTCTTTTGGATCTCCTATAGAAGCAAGCTTCTATAGTTAATTACATCTTAAACAATTTTCAATTGTTCAAGAAAACTTTTGATTAATGTCAATCATTTGTTTTCTAAAATTTTATTTTTAAGGAGAGATGTACCCACAATCACTCGTAAATGTTATGTCATATTTATTATTTTAAAGTTTTGATTTTGTTTTTCATGTCGTTATCTTAAAAGTTTTGTTTTTGTTTTCCATGTCGTTGTTTTGTTTTTTTTTGGTGACTATCCAAAAAGTTTTTGTTTTTTTGGAATGTCGTCCTGCAAAACAGAGTTAGCACATCCTATAACATGCAAAGAAAATCTAAACGAAAATTTTTGTCTTCACACTGCAAAGAAAAGATTGTCAGAAAATAATGTCATGTTCATTGCCTTAGAATTTTGTAAGATGTTTTGATTTAACATGTCCTGGATGTCGGTTTATGCCAAATTATATTGATTAATATTTAATTTTGTTGAAATATCAGATTTAATTTCATTTAATATCGATATTTGTCAAATTTATATTTCAAATGTCAATTTTATGTCGGTTATGTTGATTTATGTTTGAAATGTCGATTAAGTCAAATTTTGTTTGAAATATCGAATTTATATTGATTATGTTGAATTTTTATTTAAAATATCGAATTTATGTCGATTTTGGTTTGAAATGTTGAATTTATGTTTTGACATAAGTTTAAACTTAAATTTTTAATTCATGTCTGTTTGAATTTGAGTTGAAAGTTGGGTTAGATTAATTTGAGTTCATATCTGTCTGATCTTAAGTTAAAAGGTTGGAAGTTAGATTCAATATTGATTGAACTAACTTGGGTTTGTGTCTGATTGAACCTAAATTAAATTCAATATTGATTAAATCTACTTAAGTTCATGTCTATCTGAACTTAAGTTAAAAAGTTGGAAGTTAGATTCAATATTGATTGAACTAACTTGGGTTCATGTCTGGTTGAACCTAAGTTAAATTCAATGTTAATTGAATATACTTAAGTTCATGTCTATTTGAACTTAAGTTAAAAAGTTGGAAGTTAGATTCAATATTGATTGAACTCACTTGGGTTCATGTCTGATTGAACCTAAGTTAAATTCAATGTTGATTGAATCTAATTAACTTGAGTTCATGTCTGTCTGAACTTTAAGTTAAAAGGTTAGTTTAGAATAGACTTAATTAAGTTTTTAGCTTTTTTTAAATAGGACTTAAAGGTTAATCAGTTTAATAAATTAGACTTAATTAGAATTACTGACCATCTGAGTCCTTTTTAGGTAAGACTTTAAGTTTTAATTAAGTCTATTTAGCTGTAGTTTATTGAGATAATAATGAATTAGACTTAATCAAGGTTTGTTGATTTAAATCTCAATTAATTAAAGGTTTGATGATTTAATTAAGTCTAATATGTTAGACTTAATTAAAATTTTATGTTAAATTTAGGTTTGAATTAAGTTAAGTTAAAAGTTTAATATGATTTGGTTTTAAGTTAAGGTTTGACTTAAGTTAGGTTCAAGTTAAGTTGAACCTATACTTAATGTTGGTTTGAGTTTAATATGGGTTGAGTCTTGAGTTAAGATTAAGTTTGGGTTAGAATTAGGTTCATGTCGGGTTGATCCAAAGTTTGATTTTGACTTAAGTCTGATATGGGTTAGACTTAAGTTTAGGTTTAGGTTTGACTTAGGTTCATGTCGTGTTGAATCTAAGTTTGGTTTGACTTAAGTCTAATGTAGATCAGACTTAAGTTAGGTTTAGGTTTGACTTAGGTTTATGTCGGGTTGATCCTAAGTTTGGTTTGACTTAAGTCTAATGTAGGTTAGACTTAAGTTAGGTTTAGGTTTTGTTAGATTCAATGTAAGTTGAACATAAGGTTTAAGTTAACTTGAGTTCAGTTAGGTTGAATTCAGGTTATATTAGATTTAATATAGGTTAAGTTTGATTATTTAAGTTTAATTAAACCAAATTTAGGTAAGGTTTAATGACTTAATTAGACTTATTTAAGGTTAATTAAACCTAATTTAGGCAAGGTTTAATTGATTAATAAAACTTAATATGGGTTAAGTCTAATTGTTTAAGGTTAATTAAACCTAATTTAGGTAAGGTTTATTGATTTAATTAGACTTATTATGGGTTAAGTCTAATTGTTTAAGGTTAATTAAACCTAATTCAGGTAAGGTTTAATTGATTTAATTAGACTTATTATGGGTTAAGTCTAATTGTTTAAGGTTAATTAAACCTAATTTAGGTAAGGTTTAATTGATTTAATTAGACTTATTATGGGTTAAGTCTAATTGTTTACGGCTAATTAAACCTAATTTAGGTAAGGTTTAATTGATTTAATTAGACTAAATATGGGTTAAGTCTAATTTGTTTAAGGTTAATTAAACTTAATTTAGGTAAGGTTTAATTGATTTAATTAGACTTATTGTGGGTTAAGTCTAATTGTTTAAGGTTAATTAAACCTAATTTAGGTAAGGTTTAATTGATTTAATTAGACTAAATATGGGTTAAGTCTAATTTGTTTAAGGTTAATTAAACTTAATTTAGGTAAGGTTTAATTGATTTAATTAGACTTATTATGGGTTAAGTCTAATTGTTTAAGGTTAATTAAACCTAATTTAGGTAAGGTTTAATTGATTTAATTAGACTTATTATGGGTTAAGTCTAACTGTTTAAGGTTAATTAAACTTAATTTAGGTAAGGTTTAATTGATTTAATTAGACCTATTATGGGTTAAGTGTAATTTGTTTAAGGTTAATTAAACCTAATTTAGGTAAGGTTTAATTGATTTAATTAGACTTATTATGGGTTAAGTCTAATTGTTTAAGGTTAATTTAACCTAATTTAAGTATGGTTTAATTGATTTAATTAGACTTATTATGGGTTAAGTCTAATTGTTTAAGGTTAATTAAACCTAATTTAGGTATGGTTTAATTGATTTAATTAGACTTATTATGGGTTAAGTCTAATTGTTTAAGGTTAATTAAACCTAATTTAGGTAAGGTTTAATTAATCTAATTAGATTATTATGGGTTAAGTCTAATTGTTGAAGGTTTATTAAACTTAATTTAGGTAAGGTTTAATTGATTTAATTAGACTTAATATGGGTTAAGTCTAATTTGTTTAAGGTTAATTAAACCTAATTTGGTAAGGTTTAATTGATTTAATTAAGCTTATTATGGGTTAAGTCTAATTTGTTTAAGGTTAATTAAAACTGATTTAGGTAAGGTTTAATTGATTAATTAGGTCTAATGGGTTAGACATAATTAGGGTTTAGGTTTGATTAAATTTAATGTAATAAAGATTTAACTTTACCTAGATAAGTTTTTGAAAAAAAATGTTTTAAACCTAATTAAGTCTAACTTTGTCATTTTAAACTTAATTGATTAAGCTTAAGGTTAAATAGGTTTAAATGATATTTTAAACCTAATTAAATCTAATTTTGTCATTTTAGACTTAATTGATTAAGCTTAAGGTTTAATAGGTTTAAATGATATTTTAAACCTAATTAAGTTTAATTTTGTCATTTTAGACTTAATTGATTATGCTTAAGGTTTAATTGGTTTAAATGATGTTTTAAACCTAATTAAGTCTAATTTTTTCATTTTTTAGACTTAGTTAAAGTTTTTCATGAGTCTAACATGGACTAGATTCATTTCAAACTTAGACTCTTAAAGAAAATAGGTTAAGTTTATAAAATGGTGATTTTTAGGATTAAATTTATTATTTAATAATGAATTTTAATCCTAAATTTTAAAATATCATTTAAAATTATTTTTATGACTTAGTAATTATTTTCCTAGGGTCATTTTCTGTTACCCTAACATTTCTAATCATTTTTATTTTATTTTTGTTAATTTTCATTTTTCTGTAATTATTATTTGAACTAATTACAAAATGTCTTGAAAATTAGAAAAAGGTGTCATAGGTATGTTTTCTGTCCTTGGAAAAATCATGAAACATTCCTAAAAGCATAAAGATAAATGCCTCAAAGTTTCATATTTTTTTGATTTATAAATAATTTTTAATAATTAAAATACTCCAGAGAGTATTTAATTATTTAAAAATTAAATAATGGGAATTAAATTATGATTTTTATTCCATAATTTTCCTCTCTTCAATATCTTTCTAGAGGTATTTTTATTTTATTTTTGTGACCTCTAGATTAAAAGATATCAAATTTTGAAGTTTCTAAGGTTTTCTGGAATTTATTAATTCCAGAAAATCTGTGAAGCTGCCGCGTGTCCTCGGATCCGTCGAAGAAGCTGGAGGATCTCGTGTGCGACACAGAACAGGAAACACGGCGGGAGTCGATCAGCGCCGTCCGTTCCAAAACACGGGAACGGACGACAGAGATAAATCCTCTATTAATTTGAAAAAATTCCGAACCGTTAAATTTCAAACATAAATATCTCACTCATTTCTTGATGAAATTGAGTGATTTTTGAACCTATGGAATCATCTAAATATGTAGAATATATCCATACGGTGATGCAACATTTCTAGGCTAGTATAACACATGATATTTCAAAAATATGAATTATTCTAAGAAAAATAATTTCATACCTTTGCCACAAGTAAATAAAGCTTGATCAGACCTTTTAGTTGTCTTCTAAGACTCCAAAGGAAGATTGTTGCTGCACCAATTTGGTTCAAAAGTCGGCCTCAAAGGAGAATTTTAAGAAGGTGGCTGGTTTGGGCTGTTTTTGAATTTTAATCAAATTGGCTCGATTGGGCTCAATCTATGGCTTGGTTTTTATCAAAATGGATTGCTAAGACTCTTGGGCTGTAATTTCTCTTCCTCATGAGCTCATTGTTTTGGCTCCTTTCCATTGGATCATGCATGAGGTGGTTTAGCTCTTTGAAATGAGCTGTAATTTCTCTTCCTCATGAGCTTACAAGTCACCCATTAGCTTTGGCAAATGGTGACACATATGTTTCCCCCTCATGATTTCATTTAACCTGGTGAGGAGTGGAGTTTAAGCTTTGTTCCCTTCCCATTGGTTAGCTTAGGAGGTGGGAAATATTCCTTAGTGTTGACCGACCACCTCATTGTTGAGTAGAGGTGAGTCATGGCTTAGAATGAAGGAGAAAGAGCCACCTCATTTTATTCACCATGATGGGAGTTAACCCATGGTTAGCCATAATTTAAGCTAAGCTTTGTCATGTGTTAATTATGTCTTATGATGGATTTAATTTACTTTTAACTTTAATTAATTATGGGAAGGCCATGTGTCATTTCCATTTTAATTAATTATTTTATAAAAAATTGTTGGAAATTATTTCATTAATCAATTTATTAATTGAAAATAATTTCAAATTAATTAATTGATTAATTTTATCATTTTTATTTAATTTTGTCATTTTACGATTTAAATTTAATTTTTATTTTAATTAATTATGTCATTTAATTAAAATACTGAAAATTAAATCATTAATTAATTTAATTAATCAAAATAATTTTGAAATTAATTTTTTGATTAATTTTGTTGTTTTTATTTTATTTTTTACCTATTTTGATTAAAATAGATAAGTGTTGACCAATTTTGATTTATGTTGACCTAAGTGAGCCTAAATTGATCAATTTAATTTCAAGATGTCCAATGTTACCTTTTCAACTTTGTCATGGTTGATTTGATCACAATATTTATGATTTTATCATTATGGGGTTTTAAACATGTCATTGCGTCAAAGGGTTGACCTATGGGGTCAACAGGTTTGGTCATAGGGTCTAGTTTGGTAATTTTGACAAAAGTTGACTTTTTAGGTCAAAAGGGTGACCTATGGGGTCAACAGGGTAGGTCATTGGGTCTGGTTTGGCCTTTTTGACCAAAGTTGACTTTTTAGGTCAAAAGGTTGACCTATGGGGTCAACAGGGTTGGTCATTGGGTCTAGTTTGACTATTTTGACCAAAGTTGACTTTTTAGGTTAAAAGGGTGACCTATGGGGTCAACAGGGTTAGTCATTGGGTCTGGTTTGACCATTTTGACCAAAGTTGACTTTTTAGGTCAAAAGGGTGACCTATGGGGTCAACAGGGTTGGTCATCGGGTCTGGTTTGATCATTTTGACCAAAATTGACTTTTTAGGTCAAAAGGGTGACCTATGGGGTCAACAGGGTTGGTCATCGGGTTTGGTTTGACTATTTTGACCAAAGTTGACTTTTTAGGTCAAAAGGTTGATCTATGGGGTCAACAGAGTTGGTTATTGGGTCTGGTTTGACCATTTTGACCAAAGTTGACTTTTTAGGTCAAAAGGGTGACCTATGGGGTCAACAGGGTTGGTCATTGGGTCTTATTTGACCATTTTGACCAAAGTTGGCCTTTTAGGTCAAAAGGGTGACCTATGGGGTCAACAGGGGTTGTCATTGGGTCTGGTTTGACCATTTTGACCAAAGTTGACTTTTTAGGTTAAAAGGTTGACCTATGGGGTCAACAGAGTTAGTCATTGGGTCTGGTTTGACCATTTTGACCAAAGTTGACTTTCTAGGTCAAAAGGTATTGACTCATTATAAAAATGAGATCAACACGACGCTTTCCGACAGACTTGCCAGGTGGTCGATGATACTATTGCAATTCGATATAACTTCCGTATCGCTTTGTGCCGTAAAGGGACAGGTCCTAGCAGATTTCCTCGCAGCACACCTTTTACCGGGAGAATCGCCTCTCAACGACGACTTGCCTGAAGAGCAGATAATGAGCCTAGAAGACTCCGACGATCAGCGTTGGGAGCTGTACTTAGATGGAGCATCCTCAGCACAGAAAGACAAAGAATTACAAACGATTGTGCCCGGTAAGGCATGAATCATATTGATATTTATAACACCGGAAAGGGGAATGTTAAGATACTCCTACCATCTAGTGGAACCATGTACGAACAACGAGGCCGAATACGAAGCTCTCATAACTGGATTAGAGTTAACGATTCAAATGGGGATAACAAACATCAACATCTACGGGGATTCACAGTTGATCATTCAACGAGTCGCCGGACGATATGCACTCGAGCCGAGACTCGAGCAGTACTTTTAGTATGCCATGAAGTTATGGGAACATATTCCGAATGTAACGATCTACAAGATTCCCAGAAGAGAAAATGCTCTCGGAGATGCGTTAGCCCGCCTTGCAAAGGAATTTGCCTGCTTGCATTATGAATCAGTTGAAGTGTCAGTTTAGGGATGTCAGGTTCTCTCGCAGCTCGACCTGGACATGATACACAAGTCAGAAAAAAAAGAAGAATCAGTTGCGGCAGTAATAGAAAATGCAGAAGACTGGCGTCAACCACTCATAGACTACATGCAAACGGGAAACCTACCGGACGATAAGTCATTAGCTCATCAGATTAAGAAAAGAACTCTGTCTTACACATTATTAAACAATACATTATACATAAGGTCTTTCGATCAGATGTGGCTAAGGTGCCTGAGCGAGTACGAGGCTCATGAAATTGTTAAAGAAATGCACTCAGGACTTTTTGGCGCTCATCTGTCAGGTCCGAAAATGAAGATGAGGATTAAGAGACTAGGGTACTACTGGCCCTCAATGATGACCGATTGCATGAAAGTTGCCAAGAGTTGTCACCAGTGCCAAGTGCATGGAGTGGTTTTACATCAACCTCCGAATGTGGTACTTCCGACAATCACATCGTGGCCGTTCGAATGTTAGGGCACAGATATCGTGGGTCCAATAGAACCGCCTTCTTCAAGAGGACATCGCTTCATTCTTCCAGCTACAGATTACTTTTCGAAATGGGTAGAAGCTATACCGCTCAGAGAAGTAAAAGCACATCACGTGCTATAGTTCTTCAAGAATCAAGTCGTCTACCGTTTCGGGGTACCACGCAAAATTATCTCAGATAATGGGTCCGCATTCAGAAGCACGAAGATCAACAATTTTGTCAGAAGACATGGGATCGACTGGCGATATTCGATGATCTACTACCCAAGAGCGAATGGCTTGGTCGAAGCTTTTAATAAAACTCTCGTCCAAATCCTAAAGAAAACTTTGGATGACAACAAAAGAAATTAGCACGAGAAGTTGTTAGAAGCCTTATGGGGATACAGAACAACTTTCAGAACTCCTACTCAGTTTACGCCCTACGCTCTAGTGTACGGGTCCGAGGCTGTCTTACCCTTGAGGTACAGTTTCCCTCACTCAGAATTGCAGTTGAAAACAAAATCACTACAGAAGAAAATGCCAAATTACGACTAGAAGAATTGGAAAGCTTGGATGGAAAACGACTTTCAGCGCAGCAGAATTTGGAACTGTATCAAGCCAAGATGATCCAGGCCACGATAAATTGGTCTGCCCAAAGACATTCAAAGTCGGTGACTTAGTTCTAGTCCTCAGGAGACCTATTCTTGTGCACCGCAAGATAAGAGGTAAATTTGAACCGACTTGGGAAGGGCCAATCGTGGTCGAGACAGTCTACTCAAGAGGTTCCTACCAGCTTGTGAATTGCCACGGAGAACTATCTATGCTTCCAATTAATGGACGATATCTAAAGAAGTATTACGCAACCTGATGCTTCAAAGAATGAATTCCCATTCCTAGAAGCACGGGCACAGTAATCACTTGTAACTGGGTCCGAACCCAAAAACATAAAAATGGATGATAAAAATCATTAACAAAAAAATGTGTTAAAAGAAAACATGTGAAATCATAATAATGAAATTTTGATTCCTCCTTTTAAATCAATTCATTCTTGATCTTTCCTCATCTCTTCCTAGTTTCTTTAAAATAAAAAAATTTTTTTTTTTCGTTAATAACTGTTTTCTTATTATTCTTGTTATTAGTACAGCCCCTGATCCTTTCCTTGTTTATAGCAGGGAAATGTCGAACGGGCGGCTGGTTCTAAACTTTAAGAATGGCGTGAGTCTAGCACTCGATGAAAAGAGGATGAAGGATGGGGCCGTGATTGAGATTGATTCTGATTTCACACTTGCCGGGCTATAGTACGAAGAAACTGATTGGACCCCGATTGACCGGGAAGAGTACCATAGCCAGACAGTAATGAAATTGGGTGGCCGAAGTCAACAGTCCACCAGCAAGAAAAGAAAAGCAAACGCCGCTCGTGCAACGGGGGAAGACAAGAAAGTTAAGTTCGTGGTTCTACAGCAGAGGACAGGCTTGTCAGTGCCATGCCAATAGAAATTTAAGAAGTAAGGAGAGCTACTCTCACTCCCACTCAACGAAGGAACAAGAATCATCGCATACACAAGATGCTGACCAAGCTGGCAGCAGATCAACAAGAAGAGACAGTTGCTACCGTCAACGCAAATACTTTGAAGAAATTGGTTCGTCAGGAACCAGAAAAGAGAAAGCCAATTCCAAGAGCAGCAGAAAAGATGAAAGAAATTCCAAGAACAACAGAAAGGATGAAAGAAACTCTAAAAAGAGCAGAAATAGAATCAGCGCCTCGATGCCAAGCAGATGTACCAATTTTTAAGAGACTTATTGCGAAGCAAACCCGGAGGATGTCTTGACAGAGACTATCCCCGAGGAGCCAAGACATGCTGGAGAACATGCTAGGGTCGAACAATACATCCCACAGTACGTTACCAGACCTCGCCAGTTGCAAAAAATTCCGGAATACAAGATGGAAAGGATGCAGAATGTTGAAAAGAAAACTTTTGAATATTTTGAAAGGATTCGAGGCAGGAGGATCAACATCCTAGAAGGCCTCGAGCTGCATACGAATGTGTTTTCAGATTATGAACAGTAGCAAATTGTAGAGTGCATCGTTGAACATCAGAAAATGGGTCGAGCTGGCCGCCTAAGGGAAAAGAACTATTCAGAACCCCGAAGATGGATGCCAGGAAAAGGAAGTGTTACGATCCAATGCGGGTGTTGCTATAACTTCGCGGTAGACAGAAAAGGAAATCGACCAGGGATACTCCGTCGCAGTAAGGTGGATCCGATGCCAAGAATTATTAAGAGAATGGTAAAGAGGATGGTGACATGGAGGGTATTGCCCGCGAACTGCATACCTAACAGCTGCATCATTAATATCTACAAGGAGGGCGACTGCAGACCTCCACACATAGACCATCATGACTTTGTTAGAACTTTCTGCACAGTGTCTTTTGTCAACCAGTGCAATATCATGTTCGGATCTGACCTTCGGATTGCAGGCCCCAGAGAATTCCGAGGGCCGGTGGAGATACCACTACCGGTAGGTTCCGTCTTGGTGTTAAAAGAAAATGGAGCGGATGTAGCAAAAAATTGCATTCCAGGAGTGCCTGTTGAGCGGAACTCCGTCACTTTCAGGAGGATGGATGACAGAAAAATGCCTTTCCACTTTCAGCCAGATCCAGAGTTAGAGAGCCTTCGGCCCTACGAGCTGTGAGCTACATGGGAGATAACACACCTCCAATGCACATCCAAACAACATTTCCTGCCAAAGGTGGCTTGGAAGGTGATGTTATTGTCCATGTAACTCACTATTCAGACATGGATTTCGACAGATGCTTTTGGAAGAAACATGCAAGAATCTTACACAATCTGTTTTGGATTTATGTGGATTGTATGAGATATTGAATTCTCAAGGAAAATATCATCATGTTTTGGATCAAGATATATGATGTATTTTCAACAGATTGGAATGAAAATGACCATGTCATGTTTTGCCTTCACCTCTTTTTGTGCAAATTGACTGGGAAACGCCATTAAGTTAAATGAACTTCGAACAAAGAATGAAGGAAAAATACAAAATAAATGAGAACTCTTTTGATGAATCTGAATGTCAAAATAAACTCCAAATTAACAAGAACCCTAAATAAACAACAAAAATGAAATTGAATCACCAAAACGAACAAAACTAGCCTAAATCCCGAATTGAATTCCGATTTGAATTCATCAATTCGAATCTTTCAATTCTTCTTTCGATTGAAATCCATCTGAAGCTCCTCTAAATCCTCTTTTGAGTTGATTCTTCCCCATAAAAGACTTCAACTTCAGTTTCAAACTTCAAAACTCTGAATATGAAATTCCCCAGTCTCAGGATATTCTCAAACCTTTTCGACTCTTCACGATCTCTTTCCTCTTTTGAGAAGGTCGACTGAGTCTACTGACACAGAACCACGAAATTTTCAATTTGGTTCTGATGGCATGGATTCATATTCTTCGCCAAATAATCAAAATTCAATCAACTCTCCTGGGATGTGAAATACTTTCATATCTCATTCCAATCTTCCACTAAACTGAAATTTCCACAAAATCTTCAAAACCAAATCAAATACAAACTTTTGGGATTGGTACCTAAATTCTAATTCCCATCCTTTCGAGACTAGTACCAAATTCCAGTTCTCTCCTTTCGAGGTCGGTAACAAATTCCGACTCTTTTTCTGAGATTGATACCAAATTTCAATTCTCTCTTTCTAGACTGATACCAAATTATAGTTCTCTCATTTCGATGTCGGTATAAATTCCGACTCTCGTCCGAGATTGATACCAAGTTTTAGTTCTCTCTTTCGAGACTGGTACCAAATTCTAGTTCTCTCCTTTTGAGGTCGGTACCAAATTCTGACTCTCTTTTCGAGATTGATACTAAATTTCAATTCTCTCTTTCGAGACTGGTACCAAATTCCAGTTCTCTCCTTTCGAGGTCGGTACCAAATTCTGACTCTCTTTCCGAGATTGATACCAAATTTCAATTCTCTTTTTCGAGACTGGTACTAAATTCTAGTTCTCTCCTTTCGAGGTCAGTACCAAATTCTGACTCTCTTCTGAGATTGATACCAAATTTCAATTCTCTCTTTTGAGACTGGTACCAAATTCTAGTTCTCTCCTTTCGAGGTTGGTACCAAATACCGACTCTCTTTCTGAGATTGATACTAAATTTTAATTCTCTCTTTCGAGACTGGTACCAAATTCCAGTTCTCTCCTTTTGAGGTCGGTACTAAATTCCGACTCTCTTCTGAGATTGATACCAAATTTCAATTCTCTTTTTCGAGACTGGTACCAAATTCCAGTTCTCTCCTTTCGAGGTCGGTACCAAATTCTGACTCTCTTTCTGAGATTGATATCAAATTTTAACTCTCTTTCGAGACTGGTACCAAATTCCAGTTCTCTCCTTTCGAGGTCGGTACTAAATTCCGACTCTCTTCCGAGATTGATACCAAATTTCAATTCTCTCTTTCGAGACTGGTACCAAGTTTCAGTTCTCATTTCGAGAACAGTACCTAAATTATGATTCTCATCCTTTTAAATCAATACTTAAACTCCGACTCTCACTTCGAGGCTGGTACCTAAATTCCAGTTCTCTTTGTAAATCTCGAGGTTGGAACCTAGGTTCCAATTCTCATTCAAATTCAGAATTTTCCTGAATAGATTTTAAATTAAACTTCAATCGAAATTGAAACTCGGAAGAAATTGAAATCCAAACACAACATTAAAACTTGAAATAGAGGATGAAACGAAATCTAAATCAAACTTCTCTAGATCTCATGATCTGGAATTCACTTCCTTTTCTTTTCCCGCCGAGAGTTCAGGGATCTTCAGTCTTGGAGGTTTACCTGTTACTCCCCAGCGAAAATTTTTCTGTGCTTCGTTCTAAGTGTCACTTAGACATCTGTGTTAGTTTTGTTGATCTCTTCGGTCAACGCCAATACACGCGGTGTGCTTGGTTAGCACACCACACCTATTGGGGGTCATCTGTTGACCTCATTTTTTATGAGGTCTTCCTCTTCTCTCTCCTTAGTACTTAGGATCTAGCCATAGGTCTTCTCCTTGACTATCTTAGAGGACTAGAAATGGGACCCATCACTTAGAAATTCAAACAATTCTTGGCTCCCTTCAAACCCCACAAGTTTGATTGTAAACCCCTAAGCCACTTGGAGGGTTAAAATTAAATGTGGAGGTTTAAAGGATGAGTTTCCTATAGGAGTCTTTGGCCTTAGAATTACCCTAGGTGGCCTGGTCTGGTGAGGGTTGACTTGCACACACCTCACTCCCACACACACATTCCAAGCCCTAAAACTTCCTTTAACCAATTTGACTTCCCGACTCATATAGGTAATTCATATGGATGGTCCTTAACCCCTAAGCCCCTGGCTAAGAGGGTTAGGAACAACATATTGAATGCCTAGAATGATTCCTCTAATGGATTTTGTGAGCTTAATATGGCTTCATGGCTCAACCAAAATGGTTTCATTTCACTTACACTTAATCAACCTTCATTTTTCCAAAATTTCAATTTTGACCCTCGGGACCCTAAACTTACAAAACCTATCAAATGCCCTTGCAATTGCCCAAAATTTTCAAAATTGCCTAAATTACCAAAAATTCCTCAAAATCAATCCTAAACATTCCCCCCACTCAAATTGATCATCCATGAACAAATACACCAAAATTTTCCAAATACCCCCTCAATACCCTCCAAATACCCAAAATACCCTTTTAACCCAAAAAATTCAAAAATTCAGAAAATTCCCAAAAACTTCCAAAAAATCCTAAATATTTCTAATTTCATTTTTTTCAACTACACTATAACCCAATTTTGTCAATTTAGCCCACTTTTACCAAAACCCCCAATTTGACCTTTTTTTAACCTAAAATGGACCTAATGTCCCACCAAACCAACCCAATTGACCTCAATTTTAATCCAATTCAATTCTAAACTTCAATTTAATATCCCAAATATCAATTTAAACTAAGTCCAAACCAAATTTGATCAACATGTGGATCTAATTTGAATTTGAAGCTTAAAGCCCAATTTTGGCTCATAAATTAAACTTAGCCCGAACCAACACAACTTAACTCCAATTAACCCCAAATCTTTTCCTAAACCTTCCTAACATCCCTACAAACAAAACACTAACATGATTTGCCCCAAATTTGAAACCAAACTCTACCCAAACCTAACCCAAACCAAAAAATCCCCAATTTGGCCTAAAGCCATCATGAACCCAAATGAGCCCAAATCCCAAAATCAAAGCCCAACCAAAGTTAAAAAATTTTTATCACACCCCCATAAACATTTTTCAACATTAATTTTATATTAAACCCAACATTAACCCAACCTTAGCCCAAGTTAGCCCAATTTGGCCCATTTTGACCCCATTACTAAAAAGCCCAAATTGAACACATTTCAATTCTAAATGGCATCAAATCTCTTCTAAAGTTCTCATTACACATCCCTAAAATAAACCCAACATTTATTTGACACAACCACTCACCAATTTTCATCCATCAATTTATTTCAAAACCTAAAAGCCCACTTCCTTAAACCATATTAAAAGTCCATCCAAAATGATTTCAAAAAGCCCAAGACTTATTCCAAAGCTCACATGAAGTTTCCTCTCATCATCATTTTAATTGAAATCATCCCTAAGTCATAAATCAATAATCAAATCATTCCAAATCAAGCCTCATGCCAATTTCCCCTAAACTCATCAAAAATCCCAAAATCCATTTCCATGTAAGTGAGCCAAGCCACTCCTAAGACAAATGGAGCCATTGAGCCATGCACAAGCCACATGAGAGCCATGGAAGCTACTTTACACATCATTAAGCCATTAATAATTAATGGTAAGAGAGGGGAGCTCTTTCCTAACCTATAATTAAACATTTTAACCTTACCCATGCTTCACCTAAACCCAAAATTAATCTAAATAAGCTTGGATAGAGACTTCTCCACTCAAAACCAGCTGACTCACCTGACTCTCCACATCACCCAAAGTCCCTTGGTGGGTGCACCTAGCTCAAGAGCATGGTTTGACCAAACCAGACTCAAAATGAGCCTTACCCCTTACCATATAAATCAAACCCGTTTATACATGTCAAGCCTCAATTGAACTCACCAACTTCCAGCCCTGACCCCACTGAGTCAGATGGTGACCCATGCCTGGCCGGCCAGCCACCACAGTTGCCGGAAAACACCAGGCCAAGAGCCTTATTTGGCTTTAAAAAATTCAAACAACCTGGATTAGTTGTCCCAACCCAAATGGACACCATGGCTGTCTTCTCCTCCCCTGAGCAGCTGATCCCAGCCTCCAATTGCCCCTGAGAAGCCCTTGAGCCACCTCTATTTAAACACCACCACCTCTCGGCCAAAAAAGGGTGCTGAACAAAACCTTACCAAAACTCTGCCAAAATCACTCCAGACCCTTCTCCAAACACAGAGCACTTGATCCCCATTGAAATCCACCCCTAAAACCCCCCTGTGAGCTCAATTTCGGAGTTCAATTTTGAGCCCAAAAACAGGACACTTCACCACAGTGAGACAATCCTCAAATTGATTGACCCTACACCTTAACCAGACTAAGAGAAGAAGTTCCGCAGCAAAAGCCCCCTCTCCAGGCCAGCCATTTATTCTATCAGCCAAGCTTTGAAATCGGGCTTGGTGGAAGTCTGGTCTAGACAATTCACCAGGGCCAGAGGCTTCATCCCTAGGCTCCTCCAGCTCCAACGAACGTGCCAAGCCCCTCTGATTGAAGCTTCACCTTTCAGAGCCAAGGTATGGAACTCCTCCTTCCTGAGAGCTTCTTTCGATTCTCCATTTTGTTTGAGTCGATTTCAATGCATGTTAGCCGTATGGATTTGTAGCTCTCATTTATACGAACACATAGGATTAAATTTCATGTAAATTGATTAAGAAATGAGGGAGATATTAGGGTTTTAGTGTGGACAGCTCTCAGGACACACCAGTCGGAGATGATGACCAGTAGCAGTCGGATCGTGCGTGTATCGAATGGACGATCCAGATTGAGCCGGACGAGGAGATGGAACGAGACCGCGGAACGCGTGGTTACTTACTCAGGTGGCGGCGTCGAATTGAAGCGCGCCGCGTGGGGCTTCAGAGCTGCAGAGGTTGACGCGGCGCTGACTGGGTTAAGTAGATAAATAGGGTATTTTCTATTTATTTAAATACCCAGAACCTCAAAATCCATATCTTTGTGTAGAAAAATCACAAAAATAAAATAAAAATACCTTCTTGCTCAGTGAATACAGGAGAAGAACGTGGAAAAAGAATTAAGTTATTTTGATGAGTATTTTATTTTTAATTAATTATTTACTGATTTCAGTATTTTAATTCTCCATGCACTTATACAATTCACCATGGCATGAGACCATAGGGCTTTCGTAGCCTCTGTTCTTGGGAACATTCCCTGAATTTTCCAAGGCCAGAGGCCATCTCTGTGGCAAGATGTTGTTTTTTTTCAAATTTATGTGTCTTTTTTGCCATTTTAATTCCAGTAATTAGCATGTTACTTAGAAAATTCTAGGAAACATTAGGGAGGTATCTTACGACTAGAGGACCCTAGGAAAATTTTGTTTTGGTTTAATTTCTTATGAATAACCCTAATTGGTCTAAACACCCAAAACTATATTTTAATTAATTAGGACTAATCACACATCAAAATTACTTGAAAATAATTCTTCACTGTTCTTTAGAGTCAGAGGAGCCTCACATAAAAATTTGAAATCAATTGAAAATTATTAGCCCCACTAAATGAATTATTTAAGTGTCATGATCATTATTAAATTTTAAAAATTCATAAAACAAAAAATATATTTCAAAATTCATCAAATTGGTTTTGGGACTTCTCTGATATCAGAAGAGTCTAAAAAAATTAAAATTTGAATTTTTCAAAAATATGCATTTTTCACCATATTTTTAATATTTTAATAATTAAAAAATAATAAAAATCACAAAAATATTGAAAATCACAAAAATGTCACATTTGGTCTCATAATCACTTAGGAACCCTTCCCCTGATTTTCTTAAGTCTTTAGGTTTAGAAATTGAATTTTAAAGGCTTATGGCAATTTTTAATGTTAAAAAAATGAATTTTTCAACATTTTCACCAAATTAATTCTAATAAATCAAAGAAAAAAAATTAGAAAAATATAAAATTTTGTTTCTCTGAACTCCTTGAGGTCAGAGGGACTTAAGAAAAATATAAAATCCATTTTCAACTTTAATTTTATTTTATAATTAATTAATACTCCAAAACTCAAAATAATTACAATAAATAAAATATAATTCAAAAAATCACAAAAATTGATCCAAGTGGTCCTCTAGTCAGTAGGAACATCCCATAATTTTTCTAAGGATAAAAACCTTACCTTGGTCATGTTGTTGAATTTTCATTGAAAACCCTCATTTTCTTACAAAAATAAATATATAAATTAAATTAGATTCAGAAAAATCACATTTTCTCCTTTAATGTCTTAGTTGACATATGAGTGAAGTGACATAAAAATTTTGAGTTCATTTGAGCTTAATTTCATGAGTTATGAAATAAATAAGCCTAAAGGGGCATAAAGGTAATTAAAGACTTTATCCCTAATTAATATTTAGGTCTAATCAAAAAGCGAGGGTAAAATATCTAATCTTAATTTTTCCATTGGATGATTAAAACTTAAATAATTAAGAGGTAGACACCCAATAATCATCTTGAAAATATTTAAAGTAAACCTTAATTAATTAAATAATTAAAATTTTGGAAGAATAATAAAATTTGGATTATTAAAGTTAGGGATGTGACATAGGAAGATACCAATTCTTTAATTTGAAATCCCGAAGTGAATCACTTTAATAATATTCAACTCTTAATTAAACTGAAGTTGATAATTGGAATTAATAATTAAGTAATTAAAAAGAAAATAAACCTTAATTAAATTAAAAGCTTAAAACATTAAGTGATTTGATAATCAAATTGAAATAAATTTAAGACATTAAAATTAATTTGAAGTCACTTAAAAAACAAACCTTAAACAAATTTAAAACATTAAAAAAAATTTGAAATGTTAAGATCATTAAAATATAAAGATTTAATTGAATTAAAACAACTTGAACACTATTCCAAACTTAAATTTATTAATTAAAATTTTATAACTAAACCAAATTATTTCAAAATCATCAATTTCTTAAATTAAGAATTGTTAAAAATCTTTAACACATTAATTTTCCCCTAAAGGCTTTCATTATCATAACTCTTAAATGAAGCATTAAGTGAAATGTCACTTTACTCATCGGATAATCCAATGTCCAAGTTCACTGAGCAAGAAGCAGAACTCAATTAAACTTTGAGATGGTTAATTCACCAGTACAATAAAATTCATTGGACTCAAAATAATCTCAGAAGTATTGAAAAGATGTAGACTACCATGTCCTTCCCTTAGCTCTATCTAGGTATTATCTTGCAAATATATAAATGCTTTAACATGTGTTTTAAGTGAAGCTCAGAATGACAGGAAGGCCATCTAGGTACGCTTTTATTTTATTACAATTTTCTTACCTGTACTGTACTTTACTTTTCTTGCATGTTAAACAAGAATGTCACCCTGCATGAAAACTAAAACCTTTAGGATAGCCACAAAACTGAAACCCAAAACTAAATAAAAAATCACAATAAGATAAAATTCACCGCCACTACATTTTAAAACATAAAACACCTCAAAATTTGACCACAAACTGAACAACAAAAATACAACTACAACTAAATTAAAATGTCTCGTTGGATGATCGGGAATACCTCGGATGATGTAACCTACGTGTTGCTAATGGGATTTCCCACAGTCTAAATAAAAGTGTGAAACTCATTCAGTTGGGTTTAGCAAATTCATTTGGACTAAGTGAATCCGATAAAAATAGTGGTGCCGGGATGACGGAACCGTGGGATCTTAATCGGTTCTACTTAATCAACTTTAAGATTTGTTTTAATTAAAATACTAAGCCATCTCAATTTTCAACTTTTCTAAACCAAAACACTTCTCTCATCTCTTGATTATCACTTTCTAAAACTAAACCTCTGCAACGATAAGGAGCTTGGAGCATAGTGGGCAGCACGGCCATCATCATCAGCAAAACTGGAATCTACATTAGCAAAAACTTTCCTAGAATTAAATAACAAAATCATAGGATTTTGAGGTAGTTTGCCTAGTGCAACATAAATCCTCAACTTTTCGTTAGGTATTTTCACAATCATGTTATGTAAATTAAGTCCTAACCAGTTTTAGGATTCCGAGGTAGTCGTTCGGTACGACATAAACCCTCACATCTACGAGGTTATTTGTATGATCATATCATATAAGTATAAGCCATAATTAATTAAAATTGATAGGATTGAAACATTAAATAAAACTCTCAAATTGAAGCCAAACGATAGGATAGTTTGGGAAGTTGTCAAGATTCTCCTTGGATCCCCAACTTCTTCTACTTCTCTTCCTTTGGATTCCCAAAATAACTGTTCCAAATTTGATCCATTCCCTTTTGAATTGAAAACCTTAAACTTTGAAATTCTTGAGAGCAAAACCACTGATCATTATCGAGAGTTTTCTTAAGTGTTTTCGTACATTTAAGATGCAATTAATTATAGGGGCTTGCCCTTATAGGGAACTTTAAGAACCCATGTAATATAAACCCTGCTTAATTCATTTATATTAAGCAGGGGAACTTATCGGCTTATAAAATTGGTTCGCAGACCAAACAGATGTCACAAATCTTTTAGTTTCTTTAATAGAGACCCATCATCAAACAGTGTGTCTATTCCTCGGGATAAATACACGACCTATGATGCAACGCTCGTTTATATAAACTATTTGGGATGTGAGATCGGTTTGATTTCATATCTTAAAGTTTTCAAACTTAAACATATTTTCAAAAAAAATTAAATGTTACTTTCTAAATTATATATATTTAAATTAAACTTAAAATTTAAAATTCGCCAATAATTTCTATTTGGCGACCCCTTTTCAAAATACACACAATCTAAAAATATACTGACAAGTAGAAATCGATAGTAGGTGGCATTCCTTAAAAAACATTGATCCTTTCCGGAGTAAATCCTACTCCAACACCTTTGACGAAGACTTCGTAGTCTTCCGCATCCAAAAAGTTAGCATAAATATCACGCACGACTGGAATAACAGCAACAGTGGTGAAATAACAGAATCGCTGCTAGTTGTGCGCAACGATCGTGTTCTCGATCATTTCACCGAGATTATAAAAGCTTTGCTCTAAGATAAATTTTCTGAACATCGCAAATTCGTGATATCGAAAATGCGGTGCCGTAGTCGCGAACTTACTACTGTCAAAATTTTCTCATGCCTTTCCTCGCTTAGATTTCGGTGCCATCTAAACTTGAAAGAAAACACAAATAAATTAAGGAATCAAAGATTTAAACTCTTTTTAAACTTAAGAACTTAAAATGAGTTTAAAAATTCATGGAGAAACATTAAAAATCAAAATTTTTCTCAAAATTTCAGTTTTTAGCCAAAAATAGGAAAATTATGGTGAAAATAAAAAATAAATGGATTAGAGTGTAGATCTAACCTTGAGATGAAGAAATTAAGTGATTTTGGGCTCAAAATCTTGATGTTTTGACCTTAAAATGGATTTAGAAGGTGGTTTTCACAAAAAAGAGGAAGGGGATGAAGCTTAGGCTTCAAAAATGGCTAATGGGGGTTTAAATGGTAATTTTCGGGTAAGCAGGCCGAACCGGCGCCCAGGCACCGAATTATGGCGCCTATGCGCCAGACTCGCCTTTTGCAAAAAAAAATCACTTTAAAAATTTTATTTTCCACCAAAATTCAAAAATTAAACTTCTAATTACTCATATAAGAGTATTACTTCAGTTTCCATCTTCCAAAATATTTTCCAAAAGTTTTTAAAAATTAAAAATTAAATCCACCAATTAAACACAAGTTTAAATCAAACTCTTCTAATTCCATTCCTGATTTTCAATTTCGAGCTCAATACAATTCAGATAAGTATCATAACATGATTCAAGTTCTAACAAAGATCAACAACACAAATTTGAAAGTAAATACAACACACATTGAACATGAAAGTAAACACACAAACAAACACGATTGATTCACTAAATCGATACAATGACACACTAGATAAATCACAATCTCACCACATCACTATCTAATTCCCATTATCTTCACAATGAAGATTACTTGGCCTACTGGGGAAGAATACTAACGCTCTCAAAAAATCCTTAGCCGTTTTCTCGTCGATCCAATTGTTCTTCACATACATCTCCACTTGAGCATCTTGATAAGCCGCTAGATGATCAAATTGAAGTTTCGCCTGCCATTCTAGATGTTCAATTTGATGAAACATCTCATGAAGGCGATCTCCAATGCTTTTAAATTCTGCTTCAAACTTATCTAGAAGACTAGAAATTTTCTCCAAACTTACAGTGATGAAACCATTGAAGTAGGGTTGAGGATCCTTTGAGACCTTGTCTCTAGCTTCTTCTCCAAGATTTCTCCTCTCCATTTCTTTAAAAATCCTAACTAATCTCTCAAGAATGGAGTGTATGGGTCGAAATAATGATTGCATAGGGATTGGGGATGAAGTTAGGGTAATTTGTAAAAGAAAATCGTGTAAAAAACTGAAGATTTTTTATTTTGACACGATCCAGTAATTGTGGCGCTTAGGCGCCAAATCTGACGCCTAGGCGCCGGAACCATGTTCGACTCCGTTTCGCCTAACGTCAAATTTCAAAGTTTCGTTCTCCAAAATAGGTAATTTAGAATGGTAAGATCAATATAGACTCAGTAACATAGATTATAAGTAATCATAATGAAGGTTAACTTGATCTCCTTTTTACTCATATATGAATAGAGTGATCCAATGTCTAAGCTTTATATATTTCGAGATAATTTTCAGCTTAAGTCAATAAAGACTTATTAGCATCAAATTTTCTGAAGTAATATAAAATTAAACAAGATTGAGGCATAACCATACATTAAAAATGTAAAAACACACAAAACAACGAATAACTATGGGTTGCCTCCCACAAAGCGCTTGGTTTAACGTCGTCAGCCTGACCTAATTAAGTTTTTAATCAGGTAGCTCAAATCATAAGCATCTTTATAAATATTTTTAATATCTCCCAAATAAGGCTTAAGTCTTAATCCATTAACTTTAAAAATTTTTCCCATTTTGGGATCTCTAATATCCACAGCTCCATAATGGTATACTTTTTCAATTATATACGGTCCTATCCATTTTGATCTCAATTTTCCAGGAAAAAATCTTAAACGAATATTAAATAATAATAGTTCTTGTTCAGGCTCAAATATTTTTCTTGAAATCTTTTTATCATGTAATATTTTCATTTTCTCTTTATAAATCCTTGCATTTTCATATGATTCATTTCTTATTTCATCCATCACTTTTAATTGCAATAAAGGATTTTCTCCTGCAGTATTCAAATCAAAATTAAACTCTTTTATTGCCCAATAAGCTTTATGTTCAAGTTCAACAGGTAAGTGACAATGTTTACCATAAACTAACCGGTAAGGTGACATTTCGATTGGTGTCTTATAAGCTGTTCTATAAGCCCATAATGCAGAATCAAGTCAATCAACTGAATCAGTTCATTTAGGATTAACAGTCTTCTCTAAAATTCTTTTAATTTCTCTGTTCGATACTTCAGCCATTCCACTGGTTTGTGGGTGATATGCGATTGCAATTCTATGTTTGATTCCAAATTTTTCCAATAATGATTGAATTCTTATATTTCTAAAATGACTTCCACCATCTGTGATAATTACCTTAAGCATTCCAAATCTTCAAAAAATCATCTTCTTTAAAAATTTTGAAACACTTTTGGAATCACAGCTAGGAAAAGCTAAGCTTTAATCCACTTTGAAACGTAAACAACTGCTAATAAAATATAAATCTTTCCAGATGATGGTACAAATGGTCCCATAAAGTCTAAACCCCATATATCGAAAATTTCAACTTCTAATATATAGTTTAAAGGCAGTTCATCTTTCTTGGATATATTTCCCATCCTTTGACATCGATCACATGTTTTCACATAATGTCTCACATCTTTAAATAATGTAGGCCAATAAAATTCTGAATTTAAAATTTTAAATGCAGTTTTATCTACTCCAAAGTGTCCTCCAAATTCGGAATCATGACATTTTTTAATAATAACAAAAGTTTCTTCATAAGGTACGCATCTACAAATTACAGAATCTCTTCCTAATTTAAATAAATGAGGATCTTCCCAAATATAAGATTTAGCATCATTTTTAAATTTCTTAATATATTTGTTATCCAATCCATAAGGTAAAATATTGCTAACTAAATAGTTAACGATATTTGCATACCAAAGTGTTTGGCATCCTTGAATAACATACAAATGTTCATCATGAAATTTCTCATTTATATTTTCTTCAGTAATAACTTCATTCTTAATTCTAGATAAATGATCAGCAATTTGTTTGTTCATTCCTTTTCTATCCACTATTTGAAAATCAAATTCTTGTAGAAGTAAAACCCATCTTATCAGTCTAGGTTTAGCATCTTTTTTCAACATTAAATATTTAATAGCGGAATGATTAATATGAACTATACATTTGGTACCAAGAAGATAAGGTCTAAATTTATCAAAGGCATATACTATAGCTAAAACCTCATTCTCAGTAGTAGTGTAAGTTCTTTGAGTTTCAGTAAGAGTTTTACTTGCATAATATATAACTTTGAAAATTTTCTCATATTTTTGTCCTAATACACCTCCAATTGCAAAATCACTTGCATCGCACATTAATTCAAAAGGTTTATTCCAATTAGGTGCAATAATTATAGGTGCAGTTATTAATTTTTCTTTTAAAATATTGAAAGCATTAACACAGTCTACATTAAGTTCAAATTTATCTTCTTTTTCCAATAAATGACAAAGAGGTTTTGCAATTTTAGAAAAATCCTTTATATATCTTCTATAAAATCCAGCATGACCCAGAAAACTTCTCACATCGATAATGATAGTTGGGGGTTGCAGTTCAACAATAATTTTCACTTTTGCTTGATCAACTTCCATCCCTTTTTGTGAAACTTTATGACCAAGTACAATACCTTTTGTGACCATAAATTGACATTTTTCCCAGTTAAGAACTAAATTTGTTTCTTCACATCTTTTCAGAACTTTGGAAATATTTTCCAAACAAGACTCAAAAGAACTTCCAAAAATTGAAAAATCATCCATGAATACTTCAATTCCTTTGTTAATTAGATCAAAAAATATTGACATCATACATCTTTGAAAGGTTACATGTGCATTACATAAACTAAAAGACATTCTTCTAAAGGCAAATGTTCCATAAGGACTTGTAAATGTTGTTTTCTCTTGGTCCTCAGGAGCGATAAGTAATTGATGATAACTAGAATATCCATCCAGAAAACAGAAATATGAGTGTCCAACTAATTTGTCAAGCATTTGATACAAGAAAGGTAAGGGAAAATGATCCTTTCTAGTGGCGTCATTTAACTTCTGATAATCAATGCAAATTCGCCATCCAGTAACTTGTAGGAATTAGTTCATTTTTATCATTAACAGTGACAGTTACTCCTCCTTTCTTTGGAACACAATGAATAGGACTTACACATTGGCTATCCAAAATAGGATAAATAATTCCAACATCTAACCATTTTAAAATTTCATTTTTAGCAACCTCTTTCATGATAGGATTTAATCTTCTTTGCGGTTCAATAGTAGGTTTAAATTTTTCTTCCATTAAAATTCTATGCATACAAATGGAAGGGCTTATTCCTCTTATATCAGCAATAATCCAACCAAAAGCTTTCTTATAATTCTTTAACACTCCTATTAATGTTTCTTCTTGATCTAAACTTAGCTCAGAAGAAATAATAACAAGTAAAGTTAATGAATTTCCAAGAAATGCATACTTTAAATGTGAAAGTAACATTTTTAATTCCAGTTCAGGGGCTTTTTTAATTGAGGGTAAAAGTATATCATTTTGAGTTATGTCTAAAGTTTCCCAGTTATCTTTAATATAATGAGTTTCTTTAAGTAATTCTTCTTCTTTTAGTTCTTCATTTTCATCAGTTAAAAATTCAATTTCTTCTTCAGGAATGATTTTAAATTTTTCTCGATAGTGTTTTTCAAATATAAAATCAAAAATATCCATTTGATAGCATTTTTCTTTGTCAGGGTACTTCATCAATTTAAGAACATTGAATTTAATCTCCTGATCATTAACTCTCATAGTTAATTGTCCTTTTTCACATCAATCATCGCTCGTCCGGTAGCCAGAAAAGGTCTCCCTAAAATAATTGGTATTTCTTTATCTTCTTCCATATCAAGTACAATGAAATCCACAGGGAAGATAAATTTATCTACTTTAACAAGTACATCCTCTATAACTCCTTTAGGGTAAGTGATAGATCTATCAGCTAACTGAAGGGTTACAGTGGTGGGAGTAATCTCTCCTAAATTCAACCTTCGATAAATAGAAAATGGCATGAGATTAATACTAGCTCCTAAATCACATAAAGCTTTTCCACAAAATTTTTCTCCAATAGCACAAGGTATAATAAAACTTCCAGGATCTTTAAGTTTCTGAGGAAATTTCTTTTTACTTATTGCACTACATTCTTCACTTAATGCAACAGTTTCAAAGGCTTCAAATTTTTGTTTCTTACTTAATATATCCTTCATAAATTTTGCATAAGTTGGCATCTGTTCCAAAGCTTCAGCAAAAGGTATGTTTATAGTAAGTTTCTTAAAAATTTCAAAGAACTTAGAAAATTGATGATCAAGCTTCTGCTGTTTTAATCTTTGAGGAAAAGGTGGTGGTGTTTTTTCAACTTCCACATTAATAGAAATATTAGTTTTATCTTGATTAAGAGAAGGAGTTTCTTCAGGTTTTTCAATCTTTTCAGCCTCAATCTCTTTTTCAATTTCATTTTGCATTCTTTCTTTTAATTCCTTTCCACTTCTAAGTTGTACAGCTTTAACATGTTCATGTTCTTTTCCAGTTTCTTTTGGATTAATTTCAACATTACTAGGAAGTGTTCCTGGAGGTCTGTAATTAATTAAATTAGCGATTTGTCCCATTTGATTCTCAATATTAAGAATAGCAGTATTTTGATTTTGTAATTGATTACTCATTTGTAAAATTAATTCTTCCATTGATAACTTTTTTTGTTGATTATTAAATCCAGGTGGTTTATAATTTGAATTTACTTGATTGTTCCAATTTCCAGTTGGATGGGATTTATTATTACCCCATTGTTGTTGTTGATTATTCCAGTTAAAATTAGGGTGATTTTTCCATCTAGGATTATAATAATTTGAATACGGATTATTTTTACTAGCAATAGCTTGTAAAGTTTCAATAGTTTGAGAATCTTCATTATTAGATGAGTTGTTATGTGATATGTTGATGGAAAAATTATCTAATTTCCTAGATATTGCAGCTACTTGTGAAGCTAAGATAAAAAAGGCTTCGTTATCTGAAATACTTGACATTCTTTTAGGATTAATCCTTTTAGAAGTCCTTTGAAAATTATTGTTAGTCATTTCTTCAATTAAATTATAAGCTTCTTCAAATGATTTAGACATTAAAGAACCTCCAGCAGGAGCATCAATAATTGATTTTAGTGATCCAATTAAACCATTATAAAATGTTTGAATAATTAACCAATCAGGTAAAGCATGGTGAGGACATTTTCTTAATAGTTCTTTAAATATTTCCCAAGTTTCATAAATTGTCTCCCCGTCAAATTGACTAAATGAAGTAATATCATTTCATAATTTAGCAGTTTTAGAAGGAGGAAAATATTTAGCAAGGAATTTTTGTGTCATTTCAGCCCATGTTTTAACAGAATATATTGCTAATGAGTTCAACCACATCTTTTCTTTATCTCTTAAAGAAAAAGGAAAGAGTTTAAGTCTAATAGCATCATCAGAAACATTGTTATATTTAAAGGTGGCACAAAGTTCTAAAAAACTAGTAAGGTGTTTTTGACCTCATTTTTGATGAGGTCTTCTCTTCTCTCTATAGTATTTAGGATCTAGCCTTAGGCTTTTTCCTTTGACTATCTTAGAGGATTAGAATTGGGACCCACCACTTAGAAATTCAAACCACTTCTTAACTCCCCGCAAACTCCACAAACTTGACTATAGACCCCTAATCACCTAGAGGGTTGAAATCAAATATGGAAGTTTAAAGGATGAGTTCCTATAGGACTCTTCGGCCTTAGGACTACCCCAGGTGGCCCAGTGCAGTGAAGGGCTGACTTACACACACACTACACTTATACACTACACTTTCACACACCGCCTAAAACCACACCCATACCCAACTTGACCTCCCGACTCATGTAGGTGATTCACATGGATGGTCCTTAACCCCTAAGCCCTTGGCTAGAGGGTTAGGAACAACGTAGTGGATGCCTCAAATGAGTCCCTTCATGGCTTATGTGGGCTTGATATGGCTTCATGGCTCAACCAAGATGATTTCATTCCACTTACATTCACCCAATCTTCAATTTTCCAAATTTTCAATTTTTGACCCCCGGGACCCTAAACCCGCCTAGCCTACCCAAAGCTCTTGAAATCACCCAAAATTTTCAAAAATACCAAATCACCCAAAATTCCTCAAAATTAACCTTGAACATTTCCACATCACTCAAATTGACCATCCATAGCCAAAAATATCAAAAATTCCAAAAATACCTCCCAATACCCTCTAAATACCCAAAATACCCCTCTTGACCCAAAAATCCAAAAATTCAGAAAATTCCCAGAAAATTCCAGAAAATCCCAAATATTCCCAATTTCATTTTGTTTAACTACACTATGGGCCCATTTTGTCAATTCACCCCACTTTTGTCAAAACCACCAATTTGACCCATTTTAACCCTAAGTGAACCCAATGTCAAGCCAAACCTACCCAATTGACCCAAATTCTGGTTTAATTCAATTCTAAACTTCAATTCAACATTCCCAACACCAATCTAGACCAAATCCAAGTCCAATTTGATTGACATTTGAACCCAATTTCACTTTTGGCCTAAAAGCCCAATTTGGACCATGACCCAAACCTAACCCAAACTAACCCAATTCAACTCCAATTAACCCCAAATCTTTTCTAAACCTTCCCTAACATCCCCACAAACAAAACACTAACATGATTTGCCCAAAATTTGGACCCAAACCCCAGTTAAATTCAACCCAAAGCTAAAAGGCCCAATTTTGACCTAAACCCAAACTTAACCCAAATAAGACCAAACCCCAAAATCAAAACCCAACCAAAGACAAAACTTCTTTGAAACACTCCCATAAACATTTCCCAATATTTATTTTACATTAATTTCAACCCTAGCCCAACATTGGCCCAAGTTAGCCCAATTTGACCTACATTGGCCCATTCACCTAAGAGGTCCAAATTCAACTCAAACCTAGCCCAAACACTTCAAATTTGTTCCAAATCATTCATGAAACATTCCTAAACTAAATTCAACACTTTTTTGGATCCAATCCTTTGCAAAATTCTCATCCTAAAATCAAAATAAAGCCACTTCCATAAATCATTTTAAAAGCCCATCTAAGACCATTTCAAAGAGCCCAAAATCTACCCTAAAGCCCAAAAGACATTTCCTTCTCATCATACACTTGATAAAATCATTCCCTAAAGTTTGAAACCTATGATTAAATCATTCCAAATTAGACTTTATCCAAATTCCCATCAAAATGCCAAAATTCCTAAAATCCATTCCAACGAAATTGACTAAGCCATACCCAAGCCAAAGATAAGCCATGAAGCTATCCTTAAGCCCCATGTAAAGCCATGAGAAGTTTGACATGTGACCATCCCATAAATGGCAAGAGGAGAAGCCTCTTTAAGGATTCTCTTAAAGGTGATTAAACCTTTTCATGCTTCCCCTAAACTATGTTTAAACTTAAACATGCTTGGATAGTGACTTCTCCCTGCTAATCTAGCTGACTCACCTGACCTCCCTCAGCCCAAATTAGAGCTTGGAAAGGTGCACCCAACCCAAACCCATATGATGACCAAATTGAGCCTAAAAGAGCCCCTTCCCCATTCCATTTTGAATTAAGCTTTCTACACATGGCCACTCTCCATTGCTTGCACCATTGCCAACCCTTGACCTTCCCGATGACAACGAGTGACCGACCACAGCCGGCCGACCACCACGGCCGCCGAAACCACCGGGCCGAGAGCTCGCATGTGAGCTCAAACTTGGAATTCTCACTCGCCGAGCCGCCCCATCCCCAGTGGCCATTGTAGCTGTTCTTCTCTTGCCAATAGCAGCTGATCCCAAGCCCTAACTCCCCCTGGGAGGCCCTCCACCCTCTCCTATTTAAACACCACCCCCTCTCGGCCAAGAGAGGTGCTGAACCAGACCTTACTGAAACCCTGCCAAAATTGTTCCAGAACACTCTCCATACTTAGAGCGAGTTGATCCCCAAGTGACATTTTGCCCTAATCCCCACCAACGAGCCCGATTTCTCAGCGAAAATTCCACCCAAAACCAGGACACTTCTCCACGGTGGATCAATCCTCAAATTGATTGGTCCTACACCTTCACCGGACCGAGGGAAGGAGTCCACCGAGCAAAGCCCCCTCTCCGGGCCACCCATCCGTTCCAGACTCCAAGCTTTGTGATCGGGCTTGGTCGAAATCATACCTAGGCGATTCAACAGACCAGGAGACTTCATCTGGAGCTTGCTTGGACCCAATCGAAGGTGACACAACCCTCAGATTGAAGCCACACTTCTCTGAGCAAAGGCATGAGCTAACTCTTTATCCCGAGCTTCTGGAGATTCTCCATTTCAAATGCCTTAATTTCAATGCATGATCACCATATAGATGTATTTGTCTCTTCAAGACGAATCCTTAGAGCACAAGAACACGAAAATCCGTTGAGAAATGAGTGAGTTCTTAGGGTTTTAGTGTGGACGGCTCTCGGGTGAGGACGCTTGGGGACGATGAACGGATGCCGTTCATTCCATACACGCGCGGACGAACGGCCAGGATCGCGCCGGATGAGGAGATGGAACGATACAGCGGGCCCCCGGAGCGCTGAGTTGGATGGCGGCGTCGAATGGCAGCGCGACACGCGGCGTTTCGGAGCTGCAGAGGATGGCGTGGCGCCGCGTGTATAAGTTGGAAATTAGGGTATTTTTGATTTATTTAATTCCCTAAACTTTAAAAATGCATTACTTTGTGTAGAAAAATCAGAAAAATAAAATAAAAATACCCCCTTTCTCAGTGAACAGAGGAGAATAATGTGGAAAAGAAATCATTTAATTTCATCAAGTATTTTATTTTTAATGATTTATTTACCCTCTCGCATTGTTTTAATTCTCCATGCATATAGGAAATTCACCATGTCATGAGACCATAGGGCTTTTGAAGCCTCTGAATTTGGGAACATTCCCTGAATTTTCCAAAGTCAGAGGCCATCCCTATGAGAAGTTATTGATTTTTCAAATTCATGTTGTTGTTTTGAGTATTTTAAATCTAATAATTAGCATGTTGTGAAATAAATTCTAGGAAAATTTGGTGATGTTTCTTATGACCAGAGGAACCTAGGAAAAATAGATTTTGAATTAATCCATATGGAATAACCCTAATTGGCTTAAACACCCAAAATAGGTCCTTAATTAATTAGAGCTAATCATACATCAAATTGGCTTGAAATCAATTCTCCACTGACCTTTAGGATCAGAGGAACCCACCATAAAAATTTGAAGTCAATTGAACTTGGTTAGCCCTACTAAATGGGTTGATTAAGCCATTTAGCCAATTTAAACTTTAAAAAATTCATAACCTTCAAAATATTTTTCAAAAATTCACCAAATTGGTTTTGGAGCCTCTCTGATATCAGGGGAATTTAAGAAAAATAAAATTGTAATTTTCTAAAAAAGGTGATTTTTTGTATTATTTTAATATTTTAATAATTAAAAAATAATAAAAATCATAAAAATAATAAAATTCACCAAAATGTCACATTTTGAACTCTAATCAATTAGGAACAAACCCCATATTTTTCTTAGGTCTATTTGATGAGATATTAAATTTTAAAGCCCTAAGGTAATTTTAGAATTAAAAAAAATGTATTTGTTTAGCATTTCCACTAAAATAATTCTAATAAATCAAAGAAAAATCAGAAAATTGTAAAAATTAATTCTCTGATTTCCTTAATATTAGAGGGATTTTTGAAAAATATAAAATTCATTTTTCAACCTTTATTTTATTTTTAAATTAATTAATACTCCAAAACTTAAAATAATTATAATAAAAATAATATAATTCAAAAAATCACCAAAATTGGTCCAAGTGGTCCTCTGACGATAGGTCCCTAGCCCATCATATCAAGAAAAGAACTCTGTCCTACGCATTAATAAACAACACGTTATACACAAGGTCTTTCGATCAAATGTGGCTATAGTGCCTAAGCGGGTCCGAGGCCCGTGAAATTGTTAAAGAGGTGCATTCAGGACTACGTGGCGCTCACCGATCGGGTCCGAAGATGAAAATGAAAATTAAAAGACTAGGGTACTACCGGCCCTCGATGATGACCGACCGCATGAAAATCGCCGAGAGCCGTCATCGATGCCAAGTGCACGAAGTGGTTCTACACCAACCTCCAAATGTGCTACATCCGACAATTGCGTCGTGGCCATTTGAATGTTGGGGCACAGATATAGTGGGTCCAATATAACCACCATCTTCAAAAGGACATTGCTTCATTCTTGCGGCCACAGATTGCTTTTCCAAGTGGGCAGAGACAGTTCCACTTAGAGAAGTGAAAGCACACCACGTGCTACAGTTTTTCAAGAACCAAGTTGTCTACCGTTTCGGAGTGCCGCGCAGATCATCTCGGATAATGGGTCAGCATTCGAAGCACACAAATCAATAATTTTGTCGGGAGACACGAAATCGACTGGCGATATTCAACAATTTACTACCCAAGAGCAAACGGCCCTGCTGAGGCTTTTAATAAAACTCTCGTTAAAATCTTAAAGAAAACTTTGGACGATAATAAGAGAAGTTGGCACGAGAAGTTATTAGAAGCCTTATGGGCCTACCGGACAACCTTCAGGACTCCTACTCAAGCTACACCTTACGCTCTGGTGTATGGGTCCGAGGCAGTGTTACCCTTAGAGGTCCAGCTTCCTTCACTCAGAATTGCGGTTGCAAACAAAATCACGACGAAGAGAATGCCAAATTACGACTAGAGGAATTAGAGAGCCCGGAAGGGAAAAGACTTGCGAGCACGGCAGAATTTAGAACTATACCAAGCTAAGATGGTTCAAGCCCATGACAAGCCGGGTCCGCCCAAGAACCTTTAAAGTTGGTGACCTAGTTCTCGTTCTCAAAAGACCTATTCTTGCACACCGCAAGATAAGAGGAAAATTTGAACCCACTTAGGAAGGACCGTTTGTGGTTGAGGCAGTCTACTCAGGAGGCTCCTACCAGCTAGTGAACTGCCAAGGAGAACGACATATGCTTCCGATCAACGGACGATACTTGAAAAAGTATTACGCTACCTGATGTTTCGAAGGAATGAATTCTTCATCCTTAGAAGCACGGGCGAAGTAGTTACTTATGATTGGGTCTGAACCCAAAAATAATAAAAAAAGTGCTAAAATAAATAAAATCATGATAATAAAGTTTTCCTTGTTTTCTCTTCCATATCAAAATCTCTTTCCTGATCTTATCCCGCTTCATTCCTGTTAAATTTAAAAATACAAAAAGTTATATAAAAAAAAACTATCTTTAATAAACATTTTCTTAATGTTCTTGTTCTTAGTACAACCCCTGATCCTTTTCCTTCTCTTTTCGCAGGGAAATGTCGAACGGGCGGTTGGTCCTAAAATTTAGAAATGGCGTAAGCCTTGCACTCGACGAAAAGAGGGTGAAAGATGGAGCGATAATCGAGATTGACTCAGACTTCGCACTAGCAGGCCTGCAATACGAGGAAAGTGAGTCGGGTCCCGGTTGACCGAGAGGAACTGCCCGGACGGACGATAATGAAAGTGGGTGGCCCAAGCCACCAATCCGGCAGCAAGAAAAGGAAAACAAACACTCGAAGAAGACAATAAGATCAAGTACGCAGTCGCTACAACGGAGGGCGGGCTTGTCGGCGCCGCGCCCACGAGAGATTCGGGAAGTACGAAGAGCTACTCTCACAACGAATCGAGCGAAGAAATAAAAATCGCCGTATCCGCAAGATGTTAACTAAACTAGCGACGGACCAGCGCGACGAGGCAGTTGCTACTGCCAGTGCATATACTTCAAGGACGCCAGTTCACCAGGTACCTGAAGGAAGGAGGCTAGCTCCGAGGATAACAGAAGAGACCTGGGAAATCTCAAGAAGATCAGAAGAAGGAAGGCTACCACGCCACCGGATAAAGTCACCAATAATGCATAACCTTGTTGCAGAAGCAACCCCGGAGGATGTCCCGACGGACACCATCCCCGAGGAGCCGAGGTATGCGAGAGAACGTGAAGGGATTGAGCCGTATATCCCACAATACGTCACTGAGCCTCGCCATTTGCAGATTATTCCATAATACGAGCTAGAAAGAATGCGAAAGTCGAGAAGAAAACTTTTGAATACTTCGAGAGAATCAGAGGCAGGAGGATCAATATACTAGAAGGCCTCGAGCTACATACAGACGTGTTCTCAGAATACGAGCAACAACAAATCGTGGACTGCATCCGGGATTTAAAAAGAATGGACCGAGCAGGCCGCTTAAGAGAAAACACCTACTCACAACCCCGGAGATGGATGCTAGGGAAAGGTAGAATTACAATACAATGTGGATGCTGCTAAAACTTCGCAGAAGACAGGAAGGGAAACCCATCGAGGATACTCCGTCATGGCCAGGTGGATCCAATGCCATTAGTCATCAAAAGGATGGTAAAAAGAATGATAACATGGAGGGTGCTGCCGGCAGATTGCATACCCAACGGTTGCATCATTAACATTTACAAGAAGGGTGATCGCATACCCCCACACATAGATCACCACGACTTTGTCGGACCTTTACGCACGGTTTCTTTTCGAATGAATGTAATATCATGTTCGGATCGACCTCCGGATAACAGGCCCGGAGTGAGTTCGAGGGCCGGTAAATATACCATTACCGGTAGGTTCCGTCATGATACCGAAGGGCAACGGAGCGGATGTCGCTAAACATTGCATACCGGGAGTACCAATGAAGCGGATCTCGGTTACTTTCGAAGGATGGATGACGGAAAGCACCTTACCACTTCCGACCGGACCGGAGCTAGAGAGCCTCCGACCTTACGAACTGTGAGTTACATGGAAAATATCACACCTCCAATTTACATCCATACGACATCCTTGCCAAGGATGGCTTGGAAGGTGATGTTATTGACCATGTACCTCACTATCCAGAAATGGATTTCTGACAGATACCTTTTTTGGATGGATCGACAAAGATCATACATAGTCCGTTTTGAGTCTACATGGATTGTATGAGATGTTTTCCATATCGAGTTGTATGATGTATCTTCAACATGATTGGAATGAAAGTGACCATGTCACATTTTTGGCCTTCACCTCTTTTGTGCAAGTTGACTGGGAAATGCCATTAAAGTTAAATGAACTTCGAACAAAGAACAGAAAAGAAACAAATAGAATAAAAGAAAACTTTCCTTAAAAAATCTAAATAAAAAAAATGATGAACGCCAAATTCACACGAACATTAAATGAATGATAAAGCAAATTTGAATCGTTAAAGGACAAACAAAATGAGCACAAAATCTCAATCAAATTTCAAATTCAATCTTTCCAAATCTCAAATCAAATCTCAATCAAATTTCAAATTCAATCTTTCCAAATCTCAAATCAAATCTCAATCAAATTTCAAAGTCAATCTTTCCAAATCTCAAATCAAATCTCAATCAAATTTCAAATTCAATCTTTCCAGATCTCAAATCAAATCTCAATCAAATTCAAACTCAATCTTCCAAATCTGAAATCCAATCCGTTCTGCTCTCTCCTTTGTCTGGGATGGAAGCGGTCGATTCCATTGACATGGAGCCACGAGGTTTTCGATTCGAATCTAGTGGCAAGGAATTATATCCAATCCAAACCAGCAACTCTCAATCAACTCTTTTGATTGGGATATGTAGCATCTACATATTCCCTCCTAATTTTTTTCTTTCCACAAAAAAAAAATCTCTTACAACTTTCATGAAATTCTCGAAACACTAATATTCCACACTTTTCAAATCAACACTGCAAATCTTTGCAAAATCAATTACACATCAAATTCAAACTTTTGGAGTTGAGGATTTTACATCCGAGACTGCATTGCTTTAGGATTCTTTCCCTATCGCAATGAAATACATCGAATTCAAACTTTTGGAGTTGAGGATTTTACATCCGAGACTGCATTGCTTTAGGATTCTTTCCCTATCGCAATGAAATACATCGAATTCAAACTTTTGGAGTTGAGGATTTTACATCCGAGACTGCATTGCTTTAGGATTCTTTCCCTATCGCAATGCAATACATCAAATTCAAACTTTTGGAGTTGAGGATTTTACATCCGAGACTGCATTGCTTTAGGATTCTTTCCCTATCGCAATGAGATACATCAAATTCAAACTTTTGGAGTTGAGGATTTTACATCCGAGACTGCATTGCTTTAGGATTCTTTCCCTATCGCAATGAAATACATCAAATTCAAACTTTTGGAGTTGAGGATTTTACATCCGAGACTGCATTGCTTTAGGATCCTTTCCCTATCGCAATGAAATACATCAAATTCAAACTTTTGGAGTTGAGGATTTTACATCAGAGACTGCATTGCTTTAGGATCCTTTCCCTATCGCAATGAAATACATCAAATTGAAACTTTTGGAGTTGAGAATTTTACATTTGAGACTGCATTGCTTTATGATTCTTTCCCTATCGCAATGAAATACATCAAATTTAAACTGTTGGAGTTGAGGATTTTACATCCGAGACTGCATTGTTTTAGGATCCTTTCCCTATCACAATGAAATACATCAAATTCAAACTTTTGGAGTTGAGGATTTTACATCCGAGACTTCATTGCTTTAAGATCCTTTCCCTATCGCAATGAAATACATCAAATTCAAACTTTTGGAGTTGAGGATTTTACATCCGAGACTGCATTGCTTTAGGATCCTTTCCCTATCGCAATGAAATACATCAAATTCAAACTTTTGGAGTTGAGGATTTTACATCCGAGACTGCATTGCTTTAGGATCCTTTCCCTATCGCAATGAAATACATCAAAATCAAACTCTTGAAGTTAAGGATTTTACATCCAATACCGCATTGCTCTGAGATCTCCCCTCGTTGCAATGATTCAATCCGATCAATTCAATTTTCTTTCGAGGTTGAAGATGTTACATCTAAAACCACAAAATTCCTTTTTTTCATTTCAAATCAAATCCCTTCAAATTAATCTTGACAAAACTTCAATCTAAATTAAAACTCAAACTAAAATCTAATCTCACACATCAAAACTTAAATTGAAACAAAATAAAATCTAAATCGAAATTCCCCCAGGTCATGTGATTTGGGATTCACCTCCTTTTCCTTTCCCCAGCGAGAGTTCAGGAATCTCCGGTCTCGGAGATATACTTGACACAACCCGGCGGAAACTCTTCTACTCCGTCCTAAGTTTGTCACTTGGACTTTTGTGTTAGTTTTGTTGATCGCTTCGGTCAACACCAATACGCCGGTGTGCTCCGTCGGCTCACCACACTTATTGGGGGTCCATTTGTTGACCTCATTTTCGATGAGGTCTTCTCTTCTCTCTATAGTATTTAGGATCTAGCCTTAGGCTTTTTCCTTTGACTATCTTAGAGGATTAGAATTGGGACCCACCACTTAGAAATTCAAACCACTTCATAACTCCCTGCAAACTCCACAAACTTGACTATAGACCCCTAATCTCCTAGAGGGTTGAAATCAAATATGGAAGTTTAAAGGATGAGTTCCTATAGGACTCTTTGGCCTTAGGACTACCACAGGTGGCTCGGTGCGGTGAAGGGCTGACTTACACACACACTACACTTATACACTACACTTTCACACACCTCCTAAAACCACACCAATACCCAACTTGACCTCCTGACTCATGTAGGTGATTCACATGGATGGTCCTTAACCCCTAAGCCCTTGGCTAAGAGGGTTAGGAACAACTTAGTGGATGCCTCAAATGAGTCCCTTCATGGCTCATGTGGGCTTGATATGGCTTCATGGCTCAACCAAGATGATTTCATTCTACTTACATTCACCCGATCTTGATTTTCCAAATTTTCGATTTTTGACCCTCGGGACCCTACACCCTTCTACTTACCAAAGCCCTCGAAATCACCCAAATTTTTCAAAAATCCCAAATCACCCAAAATTCCCCAAAATTAACCTTGAACATTTCCACATCACTCAAATTGACCATCCATAGCCAAAAATATCAAAAATTCCAAAAATACCTCCCAATACCCTCTAAATACCTAAAATACCCCTCTTGACCCAAAAATTCAAAAATTCAGAAAATTCCCAGAAAATTCCAGAAAATTCCAAAAATTCCCAATTTCATTTTGTTCAGCTACACCATGGGCCCATTTTGTCAATTCACCCCACTTTTGTCAAAACCCCCAATTTGACCCATTTTAACCCTAAGTGAACCCAATGTCAAGCCAAACCTACCCAATTGACCCAAATTCTAGTCCAATTAAATTCTAAACTTCAATTCAACATTCCCAACACCAATCTAAACCAAATCCAAGTCCAATTTGATTGACATTTGAACCCAATTTCACTTTTGGCCTTAAAGCCCAATTTGGACCATGACCCAAACCTAACCCAAACTAACCCAATTCAACTCCAATTAACCCCAAATCTTTTCTAAACCTTCCCTAACATCCCCAAAAACAAAAAACTAACATGATTTGTCTAAAATTTGGACCCAAACCCTAGTCAAATTCAACCCAAAGCTAAAAGGCCCAATTTTGACCTAAACCCAAACCTAACCCAAATAAGCCCAAACCCCAAAATCAAAACCCAACCAAAGCCAAAACCTCTTTGAAACACTCCCATAAACATTTCCCAACATTTATTTTACATCAATTTCAACCCTAGACCAACATTGGCCTAAGTTAGCCCAATTTGACCTACATTGGCCCATTCACCAAAGAGGTCCAAATCCAACCCAAACCTAGCCCAAACACTTCAAATTTGTTCCAAATCATTCATGAAACATTCCTAAACTAAATTCAACACTTATTGGATCCAATCCTTTGCAAAATTCTCATCCTAAAATAAAAAGAAACCCACTTCCATAAATCATTTTAAAAGCCCATCTAAAACCATTTCAAAGAGCCCAAAATCTACCACTAAAGCCCACAAGACAATTCCTTCTCATTATACACTTGATAAAATCATTCCCTAAAGTTTGAAACCTATGATTAAATCATTCCAAATTAGGCTTTATCCAAATTCCCATCAAAATGCCAAAATTCCTAAAATTCATTCCAACGAAATTGACTAAGCCATACCCAAGCCAAAGACAAGCCATGAAGCCATCCTTAAGCCCCATGTAAAGCCATGAGAAGTTTGACATGTGACCATCCCATAAATGGCAAGAGGAGAAGCCTCTTTAAGGATTCTCTTAAAGGTGATTAAACCTTTTCATGCTTCCCTAAACTATGTTTAAACTTAAACATGCTTGGATAGTGACTTCTCCCTGCTAATCTAGTCGACTCACTCGACCTCCCTCGGCCCAAATTAGAGCTTGGAAAGGTGCACCCAACCCAAACCCATAGGATGACCAAATTGAGCCTAAAAGAGCCCCTTCCCCATTCCATTTTGAATCAAGCTTTCTACACATGGCCACTCTCCATTGCTTGCACCATTGCCAACCCCTGACCCTCCCGATGACAACGAGTGACTCGACCACTGGCGGCCGCCCACCACGGCCGCCGGAAACCACCGGGCCGAGAGCTCGCATGTGAGCCCAAACTTGGAATTCTCACTCGCTGAGCTGCCCCATCCCTAGTGGCCATTGTAGCTGTTCTTCTCTTGCCGAGAGCAGGTCGATCCCAAGCCCTAACTCCCCCGGGAGGCCCTCCACCCTCTCTATTTAAACACCACCCCTCTCGGCCAAGAGAGGTGCTGGAACCGGACCTTACTGAAACTGCGCCAAAATTGTTCTAGAACACTCTCCATACTTAGAGCGAGTTGATCCTCAGGTGACAATTTGCCCTAATCCCACCAACGAGCCCAATTTCTCGGCCAAAATTCCACCCAAAACCGGGACACTTCTCCACGGTGGATTAATCCTCAAATTGATTGGTCCTACACCTTCACCGGACCAAGGGAAGGAGTCCACCGACAAAAGCCCCTCTCCGGGCCACCCATCTGTTCCAGACTCCAAGCTTTGTGTCGGGCTTGGTCGAAATCATACCTAGGCGATTCACCAGAACAGGAGACTTCATCTGGAGCTTGCTTGGACCCAATCAAAGGTGACACAACCCTCAGATTGAAGCCACACTTCTCTGAGCAAAGGTATGAGCTAACTCTTTATCCTGAGCTTCTGGAGATTCACCATTTCAAATGCCTTAATTTCAATGCATGATCACCATATAGATGCATTCATCTCTTCAAGACGAATCCATAGAGCACAAGAACACGAAAATCCATTGAGAAATGAGTGAGTTCTTAGGGTTTTAGTGTGGACGGCTCTCGGGTGAGGACGCTTGGGGACGATGAACGGATGCCGTTCATACACGCGCGGACAGACGACCAGGATCGCGCTAGATGAGGAGATGGAACGATACAGCGGGCCCCCGGAGCGCTGAGTTGGATGGCGGCGTCGAATGGCAGCGCGACATGCGGCGTTTCGGAGCTGCCGAGGATGGCGTGGCGCCGCGTGGATAAGTAGGAAATTAGGGTATTTTTGATTTATTTAATTCCCTAAACTTTAAAAATGCATAACTTTGTGTAGAAAAATCAGAAAAATAAAATAAAAATACCCTCTTTCTCAGTGAACAGAGGAGAATAATGTGTTAAAGAAATCATTTAATTTCATCAAGTATTTTATTTTTAATGATTTATTTACCCTCTGCATTGTTTTAATTCTCCATGCATATAGGAAATCACCATGTCATGAGACCATAGGGCTTTTGAAGCCTCTGAATTTGGGAACATTCTCTGAATTTTCCAAAGTCAGAGGCCATCCCTATGAGAAGTTATTGATTTTTCAAATTCATGTTGCTTGTTTTGAGTATTTTAAATCTAATAATTAGCATGTTGTGAAATAAATTCTAGGAAAATTTGGTGATGTTTCTTATGACCAGAGGAACCTAGGAAAAATAGATTTTGAATTAATCCACTTGGAATAACCCTAATTGGCTTAAACACCCAAAATAGGTCCTTAATTAATTAGAGCTAATCATACATCAAATTGACTTGAAATCAATTCTCCACTCGACCTTTAGGATCGGAGGAACCCACCATAAAAATTTGAAGTCAATTGGACTTGGTTAGCCCTACTAAATGGGTTGATTAAGCCATTTAGCCAATTTAAACTTTAAAAAATTCATAACCTTCAAAATACTTTTCAAAAATTCACCAAATTGGTTTTGGAGCCTCTCTGATATCAGGGGAATTTAAGAAAAATAAAATTGTAATTTTCTAAAAAAGTTGATTTTTTGTATTATTTTAATATTTTAATAATTAAAAAATAATAAAAATCATAAAAATAATAAAATTCACCAAAATGTCACATTTTGAACTCTAATCACTTAGGAATAAACCCCATATTTTTCTTAGGTCTATTTGATGAGATATTAAATTTTAAAGCCATAAAGTAATTTTAAAATTAAAAAAAATGTATTTTTTTTAGCATTTCCACTAAAATAATTCTAATAAATCAAAGAAAAATTAGAAAATTGTAAAAATTGATTCTCTGATTTCCTTGATATCAGAGGGAGTTTTGAAAAATATAAAATTCATTTTTCAACCTTTATTTTATTTTTAAATTAATTAATACTCTAAAACTTAAAATAATTATAATAAAAATAATATAATTCAAAAAATCACCAAAATTGGTCCAAGTGGTCCTCTGGTCATTAGAAATGTCCCATAATTTTATTAAGGACAGAAACTTTCCCTTGGTCATATTATTAAATTTTCCTTGGAAATCTCTATTTTCAACCAAAAATAATTACATAAATAAATTAAATACAGAAAAATCACATTTTCTCCTCTCATGTCTTTATTGACATATGAGTGAAGTCACATAAAATTTCAAGTTTATTTAAGCTCAATTTAGTGAGTTATGAAATTATTAAGCTTGAAGGGGCAAAATGGTAATTAAAATTTTAACCTTTAATTAAAACTTTAGGCTTAATAAAATTAAAGAGTAAAATATTAGATCTTAATCTGATTTGGATGATTGAAATTTAAATAATTAAAGGGTAGAAACCCATTAAACAATTTAAAAATAATTGAAATGAACTTTAATTAAATAATTGATTAAATTTGGAAGAATAATAAAAAATTGGAATTATTAAAATAGGGATATTATTAGAAAGAGATTTGTTCCTTAATTTAAGAATCCCTAAATTAATCATCTCAATAATGTTTAATTCCTAATTAAAATGATAATCCAAATTTAAGATTTAAAATGCTAAAAGACTTAATTATTAAATTAAATTAAAGTTAAATTATTTAAATTAAACCCTTTTAAAATTTCAATTAAATTAAATACTTTAACAATTAAAATTAAATCATCTTTAAAATCTAAAAAATAAAATATTAAATTAAAATTAAAAATAAAATAAAATTAAAATAAAATTAAATTAAAACAAATTAAATTTAAATTAAATCAAATCAAATTAAATTAAATCATATTAAATTAAATTAAATTAAATTAAATTAAATTAAATTAAATTAAATTAAAAAATATATATATAAAAATCAAGTTAAAATTAAAATTAATTTAAATTAATTAGATTAAATTAAAATTGAAACTAAACTAAATTAAATTAAATTAAAGTTAAATTAAATTGAATTAAAAATAACATCACTTAAGACATAAAGAAATTCAAAATAAAGCAACTTGAACACTATTCCAAATTTAAACCCGATAAGTGAAATTAAATTAAATCACAAACCATTTGAACACCAATTTGCCCTCGAAAGCTTTGGTTATCATAACTCCTAAACAGAACGTTAAATGAAATGTTACTTCAATTATAGGATATTCAAATGTCCTAGTTCACTGAGCAAGATAACAAAAATTAAATTCTCGGACGATTAATTCATTTGTATAATTGAATTCATTTGGACTTAAAATAATTCTAGCAATATTGAAAAGATGTTTAAGATTCTTCTTAAGCACTTCCTCAATATGATAGGATATTTATAAGAACAATTGAACTTAATTGTTCTTTGATGAAGAAAATCGTCCTCAAACCAAAACACAAGAACCTAGACGTCATAGGAGATGACTAGCTATAGGATTAGGAACTTGGTAGAAAACCATAACCCTTCCCTTAGCTTTACCTAGGAACTTGCTTAAAATTCTAAATTGTGTTTAAGTGCAGTTTGGGATGATGGGAAGACCCTCCATGTACGCTTTTATTTTATTGCAATTTATTTTATTGCAATTTATTTAATCGCATCGCACTTACTTTTCTTGCATGATAAACAACTGTTGCATGAAAACCTACACTTTTAGGATAGTCCCTAAAACTGAAACCAAAACTAAATTAAAAGTCATTACAAGATAAAATGCACTGCCACAACATTTCAAAATATAAAACAACTCAAAATTTAATCACAAACAGAACACAAAACGACAATTACAACTAAATTAAAACGTCTTGTTGGATGATCGGGAATACCTCGGATGATGTAACCTACGTGTTGCTAACGGGATTTCCCACGGTCTAAATGAAAGTGTGGAACTCATTCGGTTGAGTTTAGCAAATTCATCTGGACTAAGTGAATCCGATAAAAATAACGATGCCGGAAGGATGGAACCGTGGGATCTTAACCGGTGTTGTTATAATCAACTTTAAGATTTGTTTTAAATAAAACATAAAAAAACACTTGGAAATTAAGAATTCCTCTAAACCAAAACACTTTTCTCATCTCCTGATTTATGACTTCTAAAACTAAACCTCTGCAACAACAAGGAGCTCGGAGCATGGTGGGCGAGCACGACCATCGTCATCGACGAAAACTTGAATCTACATCAGCAAAACCATTCTTAGAATTAAATAACCAAGCCATAGGACTTCGAGGTAGTTTGCCTAGTGCAACATAAATCCTCAACCTGTTGTTAGGCATTTGCATTGCAAATTAAGCTCTAACAGGTTTTAGGATTCCGAGGTAGTCGTCGGATACGACATAAACCCTCACATCTTCCAGGCTATTTGTATGATTTTATCATACAAATATAAGTCCATATTAATTAAAATTTGCAAAATCAAAACATTAAATAAACATTAGGACTTTCCTAAATCTAAGCCAAACAATAGGATAGTTGGGAAATTACCGAAGTTCGCTTTGAATCTGTGATTTCTCCTACCTTTCTTCCTTTGAATTCCCAAAACAAAATGTTCCAAACTTGATTCATTCCCTATTGAAATTCCAAAATTCAATACTTTGAAAACTTAAACTTTGAAATTCTTGAGAGCGAATTACCGATTATTATCGAGAGTTTTCTTAGGTGATTCTCGTCACTTAAGATGTAATTAACTATAGGGGCTTGCCCTTATAGGGAATTTTAAGAACCCAGGTAATATAAACCCTGTTTAATGCTTTCATATTAAGCAGGGGAACTTGTCGGCTTATAAAATTGGTTCGCAGACCAAACGGATGTCACAAATCTTCTAGTTTATTTAATCGAGCCCCATTACCAAAAAGTGTGTCTATTCTTCGAGATAGATACACATTTTGTGATGCGGTGCTCATTTATATAAACTATTCGGGATGTGAGATCAGTTTGATTTCATATCTTAAAATTTTCAAATTTAAAATTATTTTCAAAATAAAATACTATTTTTCAAATTATTTATTTAAATTAACTCTAAAATTCGCTGACAATTTCTGTAGGCGACCCTTTTTCAAAAATACAACACAACCTAAATATAATGCCGACAGGTGTAAATTTGGATCCTCATTTGGTGTTCCTCCAAATTGATTATTTTGCACCATTTGAATGAAAGATGGTTTAAGCTCAAAAGAATTAGCATCTACGGTAGGTATTTGAATACTACTATGAAGTTCATCAATCGTAGGGTTAGCATAATCTCTTAATGGTTTGTAAACATTTTGTTCATTAATTTCAATTGGATATTATAAATTGTTATGTAAATTAGCCATCTTTTGGATTTTTTGAGTTTTTTTTCCTTTTTTAATTCTTTTACCAGTTCTTTCTAATTCAGAATCTAAAGGTAATAATCCTTCAGATCCAGCACTACACATAAAAAGTAAATTAGCAAGAAATAAAATCTCTACTTATATATATATATATATATATTTTATTATTTTTTTTGTATTTTATATTTTTGACAATAAAAGAAAATGAATAAAATAAAATAAAAATATTTAAAATCTAAAAATTTGCCTTTGCCCCTCCCCGGGCAACAGTGCTGAAAACTTGACCCGCGCTAAATATATGCGTACTAAAAGTTCGATCCCCGACAACGGCGCAAAAAACTTGACCCATGCAAAATATATGCGTACTAAAAATTCAATCCCCGGAAACGGCGCCAAAAACTTGACCCGTAATCCGCTGATGACAAATATAATAATTAATGCTTTCAAATATATGTAATAGACAATAATAGCGGCTAGTGTGTATAAATATAATTTTATCAAAAATATTTTACACACTAGGGGTACTACGCAAGTATACGTATCGTATCAAGTAATATAGGGCTTTGAAAAAAAGACCCCAGTATCGATCCCACGAGGAGTGAGTTATGGATTTTTAAATATTTTAATTTTATTTTTATGTATTTCTTTTATAGTTATAAATTTGATATTTTTAATTTACTAGATGCAATAATAAAGCAGTAATGAAATGATTGATGTAAATAACAATAAGAAAATAACTCTCTTCCTTTCAATTAATCCAAGATTTTCTAAGATAATGATAATATTCGTGGAGAATATAAATTTATGGTATTATGCCAAATAGAAGCATTCATATTCTTTACCCTTTGATCCAGATGTAAAGAACATTGGCTAGCTCTATAGATCGAGTCCGGATGTATTGTTAGTAGAATGGGTTAATCTAGGCTCACACTACTTAGATGTCCAAGGGTGGCTATGGTCGGCCCTACTAGTGACCCTTTCCTTCTCTATATACCAAATCACAAGAATTTAGTCTGTCACTCTAAAAACTTATCAATTCTACGCCCATTATATAATATCATCCTATTTATTTGCACTACACCTTGAATAACCCGCACAAGGCCTTCGACTACCCAAGGATTCATGTGATATCTACTAGTTAAGAATTCATCTCCTTCTAGGTATCAAAACTCTTCAACAGATTTTAACAATTTAAATGACCAATTTAAATAGTAAATTAAGATCCAGTATTAATACATCACAATGTTTTAAAATATAAATAGTTTTTAAATTCTCCAACGAATTTTATATTATGTTATTTATCTTTTCATAATTTAAAGGAGAAAGTAAACTAACTACCCAAAACACATTGAATTTAAACAACAAAACATGATAATGAAACTTTGAATAAAATTACAAATACTTATCTCAAGTGTTTCTCCTACTGAACTTCTGAATTCTTCTGACTCCAAAGCAAATAAACTTCAAAATCACCAACACATTAAACTCTCAATACAACTCTAAATAAAATAACTAACTAATTTATGAAGGATAGTAAAATGTAGCCCTAAAGTATCTCTCTAATTCTCTCTCTAGATTGGGCTCTAGATAGGGGAGAGATTTTTTCTGAAGGAGTACCCTCCTATTTATAGGCTTCAAGGGTTGCCTCAAGGCACCTCTTCAAAATGTGTCCACGTTCAAAGAATCTTCTAGAAGTTGTGTCTGGCTTCTAGGCGCCGGACTCTGCGTCCAGTTCTTCGCACCTCTTCACTTTGGATCGCACCTCTTCGTGATTAAAAACATTTTCAAGCGTCCAAATATATTGTATCACATGTCCTATAAATCAGGAACAACTGCCAGTCTTCTAGAAGGTCCAATAAAATTCTAAAACCGTCAAAATAACCGTCTAAAAGTCATCAAAATCTTGACAGATCCCGTCTCGACCTGACGCTTAGGCACCGAATTCTGGCTCCTAGGCTCCTGACAAATAATTTTGACAATTTTGTATTTTGGCACCATTTTTACTCCTTTTTTCTCCTTTTTGCTCCTTTTTCACTTTTTTTCCTTCTTGATCATTTTTCCATCACCTTTATCCAAAAACACAAAAATACCTTTCATGAAAGCATAATATCCTTAAAAATTTGATAAAAATCAAGGCATAAAAATGGGTATTATTTTCATGGATCACTCAGCCCTATAGCCCTAACCTTATAACTCACACCTCTCGGCCATGAGAGGGGTGTTGAAAAAGTTTCTCATAAAACCTCCCCAAATCACTGCTAAAGCTTCTCCCAGCCTAGAGAAGAAGAACCCCACAGGATTCCTACCCTAATTCCCACTGAGTGAGCTCAATTTGGAAGTTCAATCTCAGGCTAAAAAACAGGACAACCCTTGAAACTTCACCAAACTTCAATTAACTTCTCCCACACCTACACCAGAGGGAGAGAGGAAGTTCCCCAGTGAAAGCCCCCTCACCAAGCCAACCATTTGCTCCAGACGTGAAAATACCAAATCAGGTCTAAACGAAATCTTACCCAGGCATTTCACCATCGCAAGGCTTCAATCTGTAGCCTCCTAGGACTCCAACGAACGTGCCGAGCACCTCTGATCAAAGCTTCACTTCTCAGAGCAAAGTTATTGAGTTCTTCTTCCCGAGCTTTCATGGATTCTCCATTTTGTTCTGTTTAATTTCGATGCACATTAGTCGTATAGATGTGTAGCTCTAGTCTAGACGAGCATGTAGAAAGAAACTGCACTCGATTTGGTTGAGTATCAAGAGAAATATTAGGGAAAGAAGGTGGACAGTTCTCAGCTCACACCAGTTGGGACGATGAACGGATGTCGTCGGATCGCGTGTGTATCGGATGGATGGCCGGGATCAAGTCGGATGGAGGGATGGAATGTGAACAGCGGGCAGAGTGACTGCCAAGTCAAATGGCGCCCCGCCGCATAGAGCTTCGACCCGTTGTAGGATGCCGTGGGGCCGCGTCGGATAAGTAGAAAAATTGGTTTATTTTTTATTTATTAAAGTACCCTGAAACTTAAAAATCCATATCTTTGTGTAGAAAAATCACAAAATTAAGACAAAAATATCTTCTTACTCAGTGAACATAGGAGAATAATGTGAAAAAAAATTCAAGTCATTTGGTTAAGTATTTAATTTTTAATGATTTTAATACTGATTTGAGTGTTTTAATTCTCCACTCACACACACAATTCACTATGGCATGAGACCATAAGGCTTTTGTAGCCTCTGATCTTAGGAACATTCACTGAATTTTCCAAGACCAGAGGCTATGCCCTTGACAAGTTATCTATTTTCCAAGTTTTTATGTCTGTTTTAGTATTTTAATTCTATTAATTAGCACTATTTGGAAAATTCTAGGAAATTTAGGATAGGCTCCCGATGACCAGAGGAACTTGGGATAGTTATGGCATGGCTTAAAATGTTGTAAATAATCCTAATGGTTCACTTGACCTAAAACCAACTTTGAATTAATTAAGGCAACAAAAAATCAAAATAACTTGAAATAAATTCTCGACCAATCTTTAGGGTCAGAGGAACCCCCATAAAAAGTTTGGATTTAATTAAAAATGGTTTAGCCCACTAAATGGATTTTCTAGGTAACATAGCCAAAATTGAACTTAAAAAATTCATAAAACTCAAAATATATTTCAAAAATTCACCAAATTGATTTTGAGGCTTCTCTGGTGTTAGAGGAGTCTAATAAAATTAAAATTTGATTTTTTTCTAAAAACTTCATTTTTAACCTAATTTTGGGTATATTAATAATTAAAAAATTACAAAAATCAAAAAAATATTAAAATTCATAAAAATTTCATATTTGGTCCCCTAATTACTTAGGAATCAACCGAGTATTTTTCTTAAGTCCCAAAATAAAGATGTTGAATTTTATAGGCTTAAGGCAATTTTTAATATTAAAAATAAACTTTCCAACCATTTCACTAAAAATAATTCTAAAAATTCAAACAAAAATCAGAAAAATATAAAATTTAGTTCTCTAAGCTCCTTGGGATTAGAGAGATTAAAGAAAAATATAAAACCCCTTTTTTAACTTTACTTTTATTTTATAATTAATTAATGCCTCAAAAATTAAAATAAATATAATAAATAAAGTAAAATATAAAAAATTACCAAAATTGGTCCAAGTGATCCTCTGGTCAATAGGAACCTCCTATAATTTTCCTAAGAACGAAACTTTCTCTTGATCATGTTATGAAATTTTCATTGAAAATTCCTATTTTCATTAAAATAATTATTTAAATTAAATTAAAAATAGGAAAATCACATTTTCTCTGAATAAGGTGACATAAAAAATTTCAAGTTCATTTGAGCTTAATTTGATGAGTTATGAGACGAATAAGCTTAAGAGGGCATTAAGGTAATTAAAAGGCTTTAATCTTAATTAATGTTTAGGCTTAACCAGAGGGAGGGGTAAAATATTTGATCATAATTTTCCATTTGGATGATTGAAACTAAGATATTTAAGGGGTAGAAACCCATTAATCACCTTGAACATTTAAAAGAGAAGCCTTTATTAATCGAATAATTAAACTTTGGAAGTCAATTAAGAAATGAATTATCAGGATTAAGGGATTTAATATAGGAAGATTCTAACTCTTTGAAATTCAATCCCTAATCAATGAACCCTCACATCTTCGAGGTTATTTGTATGATCATATCATACAAGTATAAGCCCTAATTAATTAAAATTAACAGGATTGAAACATTAAATAAAACTCTCAAATTGAAGCCAAACAATAGGATAGTTTGGGAAGTTGCCAAGATTCTCCTTGGATCCCCAGCTTCTCCTACTTCTCTTCCTTTGGATTCCCAAAATAACTGTTCCAAATTTGATCCATTCCCTTTTGAATTTCCAGAATTCAATCCTTTGAAAACCTTAAACCTTGAAATTCTTGAGAGCAAAACCACTGATCATTATTGAGAGTTTTCTTAACTGTTTTCGGACATTTAAGATGTAATTAACTATAGGGGCTTGCCCTTATAGGGAACTTTAAGAACCCATGTAATATAAACCCTGCTTAATTCATTTATATTAGGCAGGGGAACTTGTCAGCTTATAAAATTGGTTCGAAGACCAAACATATGTCACAAATCTTTTAGTTTCTTTAATAGAGCCCCATCATCAAACAGTGTGTCTATTCCTCGTGATAAATACACGGCCTATGATGCATCACTCATTTATATAAACTATTTGAGATGTGAGATCAGTTTGATTTCACATCTTAAAGTTTTCAAACTTAAACGTATTTTCAAAAAAAATTAAATGTTACTTTCTAAATTAAATATATTTAAATTAAACTTAAAATTTAAAATTCGCCGACAATTTCTATTTGGCGACCCCTTTTCAAAATACAACACAATCTAAAAATAGGCCGACAAGTAGAAATCGATAGTAGGTGGCATTCCATAAAAAAACATTGATCCTTTCCGGAGTAGATCCTACTCCAATACCTTTGACGAAGACTTCGTAGTCTTCCGCATCCAAAAAGTTAGCATAAATATCACGGACGAATGGAATAACAGCAACAACGGTGAAATAACATAATCGTTGCAAGTTGTGCGCAAAGATCGTGTTCTCGATCATTTCACTGAGATTGTAAAAGCTTCGCTCTGAGATAAATTTTCTGGACGTCGCAAATTCGTGATATCGAAAATGCGTTGCCGCAGTCGTGAACTTACTACTGTCAAAATTTTCTCATGCCTTTCCTCGCTTAGATTTCGGTGCCATCTAAACTTGAAAGAAAACACAAATAAATTAAGGAATCAAAGATTTAAACTCTTTTTAAGCTTAAGAAACTTAAAATGAGTTTAAAAATTCTTGGAGAAACATTAAAAATCAAAATTTTTCTCAAAATTTCAATTTTTAGCTAAAAATAGGAAAAACTATGGTGAAAATAAAAAATAAATAGATTAGAGTGTAGATCTGACCTTGAGATGAAGAAATCAAGTGATTTTGGGCTCAAAATCTTGATGTTTTGACCACAAAATGGATTTAGAAGGTGGATTTTCACGAAAAAGAGGAAGGGGATGAAGCTTAGATGTCAAAAATAGCTAATGGGGGTTTAAATGGTGATTTTCGGGTAAGCAGGCCGAACCGGCGCCCAGGCGCCGAATTATGGCGCCTGGGCGCCAGACTTGCCTTTTGCAAAAAAAATCACTTTAAAAATTTTATTTTCCACCAAAATTCATAAATTAAACTTCTAATTACTCATATAAGATTATTGCTTCAGTTTCCATCTTCCAAAATATTTTCCAAAAGTTTTTAAAAATTAAAAATTAAATCCACCAACTAAACATAAGTTTAAATCAAACTCTTCTAATTCCATACATGATTTTCAATTTCGGGCTCAATACAATTCAGATAAGTATCATAACATGATTCAAGTTCTAACAACGACCAAACAACACAAATTTGAAAGAAAATACAACACACATTGAACATGAAAGTAAACATACAAACAAACACGATCGATTCACTAAATCAATACAATGACACACTAGATAAATCACAATCTCACCACATCACTATCTAATTCCCATTATCTTCACAATGAAGATTGCTTGGCCTACTGGGGAAGAATACTAATGCTCTCAAAAAATCCTTAACCGTTTTCTCGTCGATCCAATTGTTCTTCACATACATCTCCACTTGAGCATCTTGATAAGCCGCTAGATGATCAAATTGAAGTTTCGCCTGCCATTCTAGATGTTCAATTTGATGAAACATCTCATGAAGACGATCTCCAATGCTTTTAAATTCTGCTTCAAACTTATCTAGAAGACTAGAAATTTTCTCCAAACTTACAGTGATGAAACCATTGAAGTAGGGTTGAGGATCCGTTGAGACCTTGTCTCTAGCCTCTTCTCCAAGATTTCTCCTCTCCATTTCTTTAAAAATCCTCACTAATCTCTCAAGAATGGAGTGTATGGGTCGAAATAATGATTTCATAGGGATTGGGGATGAAGATAGGGTAATTTATAAGAGAAAATTGTGTGAAGAATTGAATATTTTTTATTTTGACACGATCCAGTAACTGTGGCGCTTAGGCGCCAAATTTGGAGCCTAGGCGCCGGAACCATGTTCGACTCCGTTTCTCCTAACGTCAAATTTTAAAGTTCTGTTATCCAAAATAGGTAATTTAAAATAGTAAGATCAATATTGACTCAGTAACACAAATTATAAGTAATCATAATGAAGGTTAACTTGATCTCCTTTTTACTCATATATGAAATAGAGTGATCCAATGTTTAAGCTTTATATATTTCAAGATAATTTTCAGCTTAAGTCAATAAAGACTTGTTAGCATCAAATTTTCTAAAGTAATATGAAATTAAACAAGACTGAGGCATAACCATACATTAAAAAAGTAAAAACACACAAAACAACGAATAACTATGGGTTGCCTCCCACAAAGCGCTTGGTTTAACGTCGTCAGCCCGACCTAATTAAGTTTTTAATCAGGTAGCTCAACTCATAAGCCTCTTTATAAATATTTTTAATATCTCCCAAATAAGGCTTAAGTCTTAATCCATTAACTTTAAAAATTTTTCCCATTTTGGGATCTCTAATATCCACAACTCCATAATGGTATACTTTTTCATTTATATACGGTCCTATCCATTTTGATCTTAATTTTCCAAGAAAAAGTCTTAAACAAATATTAAATAATAACACTTCTTGTTCAGGCTCAAATATTTTTCTTGAAATCTTTTTATCATGTAATATTTTCATTTTCTCTTTATAAATCCTTGCATTTTCATATGTTTCATTTCTTATTTCATCCATCTCATTTAATTGCAATAAAGGATTTTCTCCTGCAGTATTCAAATCAAAATTAAACTCATTTATTGCCCAATAAGCTTTATGTTCAAGTTCAACAGGTAAGTGACAATGTTTACCATAAACTAACCGGTAAGGTGACATTTCGATTGGTGTCTTATAAGCTGTTCTATAAGCTCATAATGTAGAATCAAGTCTATCAACCGAATCTGTTCTTTTAGGATTAACAGTCTTCTCTAAAATTCTTTCAATTTCTCTGTTTGATACTTCGACCATTCCACTTGTTTGTGGGTGATATGCGATTGCAATTCTGTGTTTGATTCCAAATTTTTCCAATAATGATTGAATTCTTAAATTTCTAAAATGACTTCCACCATCTGTGATAATTACCTTAGGCATTCCAAATCTTTAAAAAATTATCTTCTTTAAAAATTTTGAAACACTTTTGGAATCACAGCTAGGTAAAGCTACAGCTTTAATCCACTTTGAATCGTAATCAACCGCTAATAAAATATAAATCTTTCCAGATGATGGTACAAATGGTCCCATAAAGTCTAAACCCCATATATTGAAAATTTTAACTTCCAATATATAGTTTAAAGGCATTTCATCTTTATTGGATATATTTCCCATCCTTTGACATCGATCACATGTTTTCACATATTGTCTCACATCTTTAAATAAGGTAGGCCAATAAAATCCTGAATTTAAAATTTTAAATGCAGTTTTATCTACTCTAAAGTGTCCTCCAAATTCAGAATCATGACATTCTTGGATAATAGCATAAGTTTCTTCATAAGGTATGCATCTACGAATTACAAAATCTCTTCCAAATTTAAATAAATGAGGATCTTTCCAAATATAAGATTTAGCATCATTTTTAAATTTCTTAATAAATTTGTTATCCAATCCATAAGGTAAAATATTGCTAACTAAATAGTTAACTATGTCTGCATACCAAAGTGTTTGGCATCCTTGAATAACATACAAATGTTCATCAGGAAATTTCTCATTTATATTTTCTTCAGTAATAACATCATTCTTAATTCTAGATAAATGATCAGCAATTTGTTTGTCCATTCCTTTTCTATCCACTATTTGAAAATCAAATTCTTGTAGAAGTAAAACCCATCTTATCAGTCTTGGTTTAGCATCTTTTTTCAACTTTAAATATTTAAAAGCGGAATGATTAGTATGAACTATGCATTTGGTACCAAGAAGATAAGGTCTAAATTTATCAAAGGAATATACTATAGCTAAAAGCTCTTTCTGAGTAGTAGTGTAATTTCTTTGAGTTTCAGTAAGAGTTTTACTAGCATAATATATAAATTTGAAAATTTTCTCATAATTTTGTCCCAATACACCTCCAATTGGAAAATCACTTGCATCGCACATTAATTCAAAAGGTTTATTCCAATTAGGTGCAGTAATTATAGGTGCAGTTATTAATTTTTATTTTAAAATATTGAAAGTATTAACACAGTCTTCATTAAATTCAAATTTAGCTTCTTTTTCCAATAAATGACAAAGTGGTTTAGCAATTTTAGAAAAATCCTTTATATATCTTCTATAAAATCCGACGATGACCCGGAAAACTTCTCACATCGATAACGATAGTTGGGGGTTGCAGTTCAACAATAATTTTCACTTTTTATTGATCAAGTTCCATCCCTTTTTGTGAAACTTTATGAACAAGTACAATGCCTTCTGTGACCATAAATTGACATTTTTCCCAGTTAAGAACTAAATTTGTTTCTTCACATCTTTTTAGAACTTTGGAAATATTTTCCAAATAAGACTCAAAAGAACTTCCAAAAACTGAAAAATCGTCCATGAATACTTGAATTCCTTTGTTAATTAGATCACAAAATATTGACATCATACATCTTTGAAAAGTTGCAGGTGCATTACATAAACTAAAAGAAATTCTTCTAAAGGCAAATGTTCCATAAGGACTTGTAAATGTTGTTTTCTCTTGGTCCTCAGGAGCGATAAGTAATTGATGATAACTAGAATATTCATCCAGAAAACAGAAATATGAGTGTCCAGCTAATTTGTCAAGCATTTGATCCAAGAAAGGTAAGGGAAAATGATCCTTTCTAGTGGCGTCATTTAACTTCTGAAAATCAATACAAATTTGCCATCCAGTAACTTGTCTTGTAGGAATTAGTTCATTTTTGTCATTGACAGTGACAGTTACTCCTCCTTTCTTCGGAACACAATGAATAGGACTTACCCATTGGTATACGAAATAGGATAAATAATTCCAGCATCTAACCATTTTAAAATTTCATTTTTAACAACCTCTTTCATGATAGGATTTAATCTTCTTTGCGGTTCAATAGTAGGTTTAAATTTTTCTTCCATTAAAATTCTATGCATACAAATGGAAGGGCTTATTCCTCTTATATCAGCAATAATCCAACGAAAAGCTTTCTTATAATTCTTTAACACTCCTATTAATTTTTCTTTTTGATCTAAACTTAGCTCAGAAGAAATAATAACAGGTAAAGTTAATGAATTTCCAAGAAATGCATACTTTAAATGTGAAAGTAACATTTTTAATTCCAGTTCAGGAGCTTTTTTAGTTGAGGGTAAAAGTATATCATTTTGAGTTATGTCTAAAGATTCCCAGTTATCTTTAATATAATGAGTTTCTTTAAGTAATTCTTCTTCTTTTAGTTCTTCATTTTCATCAGTTAAAAATTCAATTTCTTCTTTAGGAATGATTTTACATTTTTCTCGATAGTGTTTTTCATATATAAAATTAAAAATATCCATTTAATGGCATTTTTCTTTGTCAGGGTACTTCATCGATTTAAGAACATTGAATTTAATCTCCTCATCATTAACTCTCATAGTTAATTCTCCTTTTTGCACATCAATCATCGCTCATCCGGTAGCTAGAAAAGGTCTCCCTAAAATAATTGGTATTTCTTTATCTTCTTCCATATCAAGTACAATGAAATCCACAGGGAAGATAAATTTATATACTTTAACAAGTACATCCTCTATAACTCCTTTAGGGTAAGTGATAGATCTATCAGCTAATTGAAGGGTAACAGTGGTGGGAGTAATCTCTCCTAAATTCAACCTTCGATAAATAGAAAATGGCATGAGATTAATACTAGCTCCTAAATCACATAAAGCTTTTCCACAAAATTTTTCTCCAATAGCACAAGGTATAGTAAAACTTCCAGGATCTTTAAGTTTCTGAGGTAATTTATTTTTACTTATTGCACTACATTCTTCACTTAATGCAACAGTTTCAAAGGCTTCAAATTTTCATTTCTTACTTAATATATCCTTCATAAATTTTGCATAAGTTGGCATCTGTTCCAAAGCTTCAGCAAAAGGTATGTTCATAGTAAGTTTCTTAAAAATTTCAAAGAACTTAGAAAATTGATGATCAAGCTTCTGCTGTTTTAATCTTTGAGGAAAAGGTGGTGGTGTTTTTTCAACTTCCACATTAATAGAAATATTAGTTTGATCTTGATTAGGAGAAGGAGTTTCTTTAGGTTTTTCAATCTCTTCAGCCTCAATCTTTTTTTCAATTTCATTCTGCATTCTTTCTTTTAATTCCTTTCCACTTCTAAGTTGTACAGTTTTAACATGTTCATGTTCATTTCCAGTTTCTTTTCGATTAATTTCAACATTACTAGGAAGTGTTCCTGGAGGTCTGTAATTAATTAAATTAGCGATTTGTCCCATTTGATTCTCAATATTACGAATAGCAGTATTTTGATTTTATAATTGATTACTCATTTATAAAATTAATTCTTCTGTTGATAACGTTTTCTGTTGATTATTAAATCCAGGTGGTTTATAATTTGAATTTACTTGATTATTCCAATTTCCGAGTTGGATGGGATTGATTATTACCCCATTGTTGTTGTTGATTATTCCTGTTAAAATTAGGGTGATTTTTCCATCCAGGATTATAATAATTTGAATACGGATTATTTTTACTAGCAATAACTTGTAAAGTTTCAATAGTTTGAGAATCTTCAATATTAGATGAGTTGTTATGTGATATGTTGATGGCAAAATTATCTAATTTCCTAGATATTGCAGCTACTTATGAAGCTAAGATAGAAAAGGCTTCGTTATCTTGAATACTTGATATTCTTTTAGGATTAATCCTTTTAGAAGTCCATTGAAAGTTATTGTTAGCCATTTCTTCAATTAAAGTATACGCTTCTTCAAATGATTTAGACATTAAAGAACCTCCAGCAGCAGCATCAATAATTGATTTTAGTGATCCAATTAAACCATTATAAAATGTTTGAATAATTAACCAATCTGGTAAAGTATGATGAGGAAATTTTCTTAATAGTTCTTCAAATATTTCCCAAGTTTCATAAATTGTCTCCCCGTCAAATTGACTAAATGAAGTAATATCATTTCTTAATTTAGCAGTTTTAGAAGGAGGAAAATATTTAGCAAGGAATTTTTGTGTCATTTCAGCCCATGTTTTAATAAAACCTGTTGCTAATGAGTTCAACCACATCTTTGCTTTATCTCTTAAGGAAAAAGGAAAGAGTCTAAGTCTAATAGCATCATCAGAAACATTATTATATTTAAAGGTGGCACAAAGTTCTAAAAAACTAGTAATGTGTAAATTTGGATCCTCATTTGGTGTTCCTCCAAATTAATTATTTTGCACCATTTGAATGATAGATGGTTTAAGCTCAAAAGAATTAGCATCTACAGTAGGTATTTGAATACTATTATGAAGTTCATCAACTGTAGGGTTAGCATAATCTCTTAATGGTTTGTAAACATTTTGTTCATTAATTTCAATTGGATATTATGAATTGTTATGTAAATTAGCCATCTTTTGGATTTTTTGAGTTTTTTTCCTTTTTTAATTCTTTTACCAGTTCTTTCTAATTCAGAATCTAAAGGTAATAATCCTTCAGATCCAGCACTACACATAAAAAGTAAATTAGCAAGAAATAAAATCTCTATTTATTAGAAAATTTTTTTTATTATTATTATATATATATATTATTATTTTTTTAGTATTTTATATTTTTGACAATAAAAGAAAATGAATAAAATAAAATAAAAATATTTAAAATCTAAAAATTTGCCTCTGCCCCTCCCCAGGCAACGGCGCCGAAAACTTGACCCACGCTAAATATATGAGTACTAAAAGTTCGATCCCCGACAACTGCGCAAAAAACTTGACCCGCGCTAAATATATGCGTACTAAAAATTCAATCCCTAGAAACGGTGCCAAAAACTTGACTCGCAATCCGCTGATGACAAATATAATAATTAATGCTTTCAAATATATGTAATAGATAATAATAGCGGCTAGTGTGTATAAATATAATTTTATCAAAAGTATTTTACACACTAGGGGTACTACGCAAGTATACGTATCGTATCAAGTAATATATGGCTTTGAAACAAAGACCCCAGTATCGATCCCACGAGGAGTGAGTTATGGATTGTTAAATATTTTAATTTTATTTTTATGTATTTCTTTTATAGTTGTAAATTTGATATTTTTAATTTACTAGATGCAATAATAAAGCAGTAATGAAATGATTGATGTAAATAACAATAAGAAAACAACTCTCTTCCTTTCAATTAATCCAAGATTTTCTAAGATAATGATAATAATCGTGGAGAATATAAATTTATGATATTGTGCCAAATAGAAGCATTCATATTCTTTACCCTTTGATCCAGGTGTAAAGAACATTGGCTAGCCTATAGATCAGGTCCGGATGTGTTGTTAGTAGAATGGGTTAATCTAGGCTCACACTACTAGATGTCCAAGGGTGGCTATGGTCGGCTCTACTAGTGACTCTTTCCTTCTCTATATACCAAATCATTAGAATTTAGTCTGTCACTCTAAAAACTTATCAATTCTACGCCCATTATATAATATCTTCCTATTTATTTGCACTACACTTTGAATAACCCACACATGGCCTTCGACTACCCAAGGATTCATGTGATATCTACTAGTTAAGAATTCATCTCCTTCTAGGTATCAAAACTCTTCAACAGATTTTAACAATTTAAATGACCCATTTAAATAGTAAATTAAGATCCAGTATCAATATCATCACAATGTTTTAAAATATAAATAGTTTTTAATTCCTAATGAATTTTATATTATGTTATTTATCTTTTCATAATTTTAAGGAGAAAGTAAACTAACTACCCAGAACACATTGAATTTAAACAACAAAACATGATAATTAAACTTTGAATAAAATTACAAATACTTAGGTCAAGTGTTTCTCCTACTGAACCTCTAAACTCTTCTGACTCCAAAGCAAATAAACTTCAAAAGTACCAACTCTTTAAACTCTCAATACAAACTCTAAATAAAATAACTAACTAATTTATGAAGGATAGTAAAATGTGGCCCTAAAGTATCTCTCTAATTCTCTCTCAAGATGGGGCTCTACATATGGGAGTGATTTTTTCTGAAGGCTTACCCTCCTATTTATAGGCTTCAAGGGTTGCCTCAAGGTACCTCTTCAAAATGTGTCCACATTCAAAGAATCTTCTAGAAGTTATGTCTGGCTCCTAGGCGCCCGACTCTACATCTAGTTCTTCGTACCTCTTCACTTTGGATCGCACCTCTTCTCAATTAAAACAATTTTCAAGCGTCCAAATACATTGTATCACATGTCCTATAAACCAGGAACAACTGCCAGTCTTCTATAAGGTCCAATAATCGCTAAAACCGTTAAAATAACTGTCCAAAAGTCATCAAAATCTTGACAGATCCCGTATCGACCTGGCGCTTAGGCGCCGAATTCTGGCGCCTAGGCTCCTGACAAATAATTTTGACAATTTTGCATTTTGGCTCCATTTTTGCTCCTTTTTGCTCCTTCTTGCTCCTATTTTACTTTTTTTTCCTTCTTGAACATTTTGCATCACCTATATCCAAAAACACAAAAATACCTTTCATTAAAGCATAATATCCTTAAAAATTTGATAAAAATCAAGGCATAAAAATGGGTATTATTTTCATGGATCACTCAGCCCTATTGCCCTAACCATATAACTTACACCTCTCGGCCAAGAGAGGGGTGTTGAAAAATTTTCTCACAAAACCTCCCCAAATCACTCTCAGAGCTTCTCCCAGCCTAGAGAAGAAGAACCCCACAGGTTTCCTACCCTAATTCCCACTGAGTGAGCTCAATTTTGAAGTTCAATCTCAGGCTAAAAAACAGGACAACCCTTGAAACTTCACCAAACTTCAATTAAATTCTCCCACACCTACACCAGAGGTAGAGAGGAAGTTCCCCAGTGAAAGCCCCCTCACCAAGCCAACCATTTGCTCCAGACGTGAAAACACCAAATCAGGTTTAGACGAAATCTTACCCAGGCATTTTACCATCGCAAGGCTTCAATCTATAGCCTCCTGGAACTCCAATGAACGTGCCGAGCACCTCTGATCAAAGCTTCACTTCTCAGAGAAAAGTTATTGAGTTCTTTTTCTTCCCGAGCTTTCATGGATTCTCCATTTTGTTCTGTTTAATTTCAATGTGCATTAGTCGTATAGATGTGTAGGTCTAGTCTAGACGAGCATGTAGGAAGAAACCACACTTGATTTGGTTGAGTATCGAGCGAAATATTAGGGAAAGAAGGTGGACGGTTCTCAGCTCACACCAGTCGGGACGATGAACGGATGTCGTCAGATCGCTTGTGTATCGGATGGATGGCCGGGATCAAGTCGGACGGAGGGATGGAATGTGAACCGCGAGCTGAGTGACTGCCAAGTCAGATGGCGCCCCGCCGCGTGGAGCTTCGACCCGTCGTAGGATATCGTGGGACCGCGTCGGATAAGTAGGAAAATTGGTTTATTTTTTATTTATTAAAATACCCTGAACCTTAAAAATCCATATCTTTGTGTAGAAAAATCACAAAAGTAAGACAAAAATATCTTCTTGCTCAGTAAACAGAGGAGAATAATGTGGAAAAAAATTCAAGTCATTTGGTTAAGTATTTAATTTTTAATTATTTTAATACTGATTTGAGTGTTTTAATTCTCCACTCACACACACAATTCACTATGGCATGAGCCAATAGGGCTTTTGTAGCCTCTGATCTTAGGAACATTAATTGAATTTTCCAAGACCAGAGGCTATACCCTTGACAAGTTATCTATTTTCCAAGTTTTTATGTCTATTTTGGTATTTTAATTCCAGTAATTAGCATACTATTTGGAAAATTCTAGGAAAATTAGGATAGGTTCCCTATGACTAGAGGAACTTGGGATAATTATGGCATGGCTTAAAATGTTGTAAATAATCCTAATGGCTCACTTGACCTAAAACCAACTTTGAATTAATTAAGGAAAACTAAAAATCAAAATAACTTGAAATAAATTCTCCACTAATCTTTAGGGTGAGAGGAACTCCCATAAAAAGTTTGGATTTAATTAAAAATGGTTTAACCTACTGAATGGATTTTCTAAGTAACATAGCCAAAATTGAACTTAAAAAATTCATAAAACTCAAAATATATTTCAAAAATTCACCAAATTGATTTTGAGGCTTCTCTGGTGTTAGAGGAGTCTAAGAAAATTAAAATTTGAGTTTTCTAAAAACTTTATTTTTAACCTAATTTTGGGTATATTAATAATTAAAAAATTACAAAAATCACAAAAATATTAAAATTCATAAAAATTTCATAATTGGTCCCCTAATCACTTAGGAATCAACCAAGTATTTTTCTTAAGTCCCAAAATAAAGATGTTGAATTTTATAGGCTTAAGGCAATTTTTAATATTAAAAATGAACTTTCCAACCATTTCACTAAAAATAATTCTAAAATTTTAAAAAAAATCAGAAAGATATACAATTTAGTTCTCTGAGCTCCTTGGGATTAGAGAGATTAAAGAAAAAAATAAAACGCCTTTTTTAACTTTACTTTTATTTTATAATTAATTAATGCCTCATAAATTGAAAAAAATATAATAAATAAAGTAAAATTTAAAAAATTGCCAAAATTGATCCAAGTGATCCTCTGGTCAATAAGAACCTCCCATAATTTTTTCTAAGAACGTACACTTTCTCTTGATCATGTTATGAAATTTTCATTGAAAATCCCTATTTTCATTAAAATAATTATTTAAATTAAATTAAAAATAGGAAAATCACATTTTCTCTTCTAATGTCTTAGTTGACATGTGAATAAGGTGACAAAAAAAATTTCAAGTTCATTTGAGCTTAATTTGATGAGTTATGAGACGAATAAGCTTAAGAGGGCATTAAGGTAATTATAAGGCTTTAACCTTAATAAATGTTTAGGCTTAACCAGAGGGAGAGGTAAAATATTTGATCATAATTTTCCATTTGGATGATTGAAACTAAGATATTTAAGGGGTAGAAACCCATTAATCACCTTGAACATTTAAAAGAGAAGCCTTTATTAATCAAATAATTAAACTTTGGAAGTCAATTAAGAAATGAATTATCAGGGTTAAGGGATTTAATATAGGAAGATTCTAATTCTTTGAAATTCAATCCCTAATCAATGAATTGATCAAACATCACCTAAATTTTATTAAATGAAATTGTAACAAGTAATGTTTGAAATTAAAAATAAAAAAAGAAATAATCTTGAAATTTTATAATTAAATTCAAAGCTTAAAAATACTTAAGTTAAGGAAAAATGATTTAAAGATCAAATTAAGATAACATAAAATATTAAAACTAATTTTAAATCACCCATAACTAATACTGAAACAAAATTGGAATATTAAGGTCCATTTAAAACAACTCATAATCAAGGCATTAAAATTAAATCGATTTAAAATTAATTCAGAAACATCATAATTAAGTTATAACAAGCTCAAGTCATTAAAACTTAACGAACCAGAAGATACTTTTCCAACTTAAAATAATTTGAAACATTTAAAACATTTAAAAAGACCAACTAAAACCTTATAACTAAATTAAATCACTTTAAACCATCAATCTAACTTTAACTAAGACTGGTTAAATTCTTTAATGAACCAACTTGCCCCTAAAGGCTTTCATTATTATAAGTCTTAAATGAAGCATTAAATGAAATGTCACTTTATTCATATGTTAATCAAACATCCTAATTCTCTGAGCAAGAGTAATCTGGGTGATTGATTCACCATCTCAATGAAACTAACTGAACTCAAAATAATTCATAAAATGTTTAAGAAGAAGTTCAAAATCCAGTTCCGAGCACTTCCCTAACTTGATGGGATGTTTTAAAAGAACATTGAGATTTCATTGTTCTTTTATGAAGAAAATCATCCTCAACAAAACACAAGAACTTAAACGTCATAGGAATTGACTAGTAATAGGATTAGGATTTTCGTAGACAACCAGAACCTCCACTTAGCTTTACTTAGGTATTTACCACAAATATATAAAAGTTTTAACAAGTGTTTTTAGTGCAGGTGAAAATGACGGGAATGCTTTCCAAGTACTCGTTTAAGCTTATTGCACTTTACATTCAACAATTTATTAAATTTCTTACTTTCCGGTACTTATAAGTGCATGAAAATGATCTAACCCAGCATGTTTAAACAACTCAAAATTTAATCACCAACAAAAATAAAACTGCAACTATAAATAAAATTAAAACATCTCGTTGGATGATCGGGAATCCCTCGGATGATGTAACCCACATGTTGCTAACGAGATTTCCCACTGTCTAAATGAAAGTGTGGAACTCATTCAGTTGAGTTTAGCAAATTCATTTGGACTAAGTGAATCCGATGAAAATAGCGGTGCTGGGATGACGGAACCGTGGAATCTTAATCGGTTCTGCTTAATCAACTTTAAGATTTGTTTTAACTAAAACATTTAGCCATCTCAATTTTCAACCTCTCTAAAACAAAACACATCTCTCATCTCTTTATTGCCACTTCTAAACCAAACCTCTGCAACAACAAGAAGCTTGGAGCACGGTGAGCAGCACAGCCATCTTCAACAGCAATACTAGTGTCTACATCAGCTAAACCTTTCCTAGAATTAAATAACCAAGCCATAGAATTTAGAGGTAGTTTTCCTAGTGCAACATAAATCCTCAACTTTTCGTTAGGCATTTGCATAATTATATGTCGGCCTCTTAAATGATTTGATTTTGAAAATTACCTTTTTGTTATTGGTTTGAGATTTTAAGATTCAATTTAATATATATATATTAGTTTTGAAAATAAAATTTTAAATTTGAAAAATAAGAAAGGATGAATCTCATTCATTTAGCAGTTTTAATGAACGAGCATCACATCGCAAGTAACACATCTATCCCGAAGAATAGACACCCTACTTAACGATATCTCTCGATCAAACAAACTGCGAAATTCATGACATCCGTTCTGCTCTGCGAACCTTTATGTGGACCAAAAAATTCCCCTATTTAATACAAAAAGAATTAAATAGGGTTTATATTACCTGGGGTCTTTAAAGCTCCATATAGGGGCAAGCCCCTATAGTCAATTACCCCTCAAATGACCGAAGTCACCTGAGAGAACTCTCGATTTAGATCAGGGTTTCTAACTTCATGAATTTAAGGGTAGGGTTTTCAACGAAGTGTGGTTGTAGGAAATCCATTAAGTGAAAGGTGCAATGTAGAACAATTATTTTCAGAGTCAAGGAAAAGAGAGGTAGGGGATGTCACGGATCTCGAGGAGAACCTCAATGACTTCCCAGACTATCCTAATGTTGGGCTTTAAATTTTGGAAATGAATTTATTTAAGTTTCAATCTTGCCAATTAATTATAGGAATTACATAATCACCAGATTATGCAAATAACCTGGAAGATGGGAGGATTTACGCCGTATCGGACGATGACCTCAAAATCCTAAGAGAGTTAGGGCTTATATAGCACAACTTAGTTGTGAAAAGGCCTAAAAGAATAGGTGAGGATTTATGTCACACTAGGCAGACTACCTCAAAGTCCTAGGGCTTGTTATTTAAACTAAAGAATGGTTCTGCTGATGTTGACACAGGTTTTGCTGTTGAAGATGGTCGTGTTGCCCTCGAAGTCATGCTCCGTGCTCCACGTCGTTGCAGAGGTTCAGTTTTAGAAAATGATAATCAAGAGATGAGAGAAGTGTTTTGGTTTAGAGAAGTCTAAAAATCCAAATATTTTAATATTTTAATTAAAACAAATCTTAAAGTTGACTAAATAGAACCGATTAAGATCCCACGGTTCCGTCATCCCAGCACCGTTATTTTCATCAGATTCACTTAGTCCAGATGAATTTGCTAAACTCAACTGAATGAGTTCCACACTTTCATTTAGACCGTGGAAAATCCCGTTAGCAACATGTGGGTTACATCATCCGAGGTATTCCCGATCATCCAACGAGACGTTTTAATTTAGTTGTAGTTGTAGTTTTGTTGTTCTGTTTGTGATTAAATTTTGAGTTGTTTTATCTTTTGAATGTTGTGGCGGTGAATTTTATCTTGTGTCGATTTTAATTTAGTTTTGGTTTTCAGTTTTGTCACTATCCTAAAGGTTTTCAGTTTTCATGCAGGGTGACATTCTTGTTTAACATGCAAGAAAAGTAAAGTACAGTACAAGTAAGTAAATTACATTAAAATAAAAGCGTACCTGGTAGGGTCTTCTCGTCATTCACAGCTGAAACTTTAGTATTGCATTGCATGTATGTGTTTATAATTTTGCAGAAATTAAAGCATGCCAAAAAACAGGAAGAAGAAGGACTAACATGCAGTAACTACTCAATCCTATGATGTCCATGTAATGATCCTGGTTGTCTACCAAGTCCTGTGATGTCTATGTGAATTTCTATGTTTTGTTTCAATAAACTTTGTTAATGTAATTGAGGATGGTTTCGTTAAGCAGACATATTAAGTTTAATAGACCTCCGAGGTATCCAAAAGGTCGAGAAGGATGCGAGTCCATGCTTCCCTCTCACAGCCTGATGAAAAGTCTCGGGCTCATTTAGACTTATTATGTTGCTTAACAACTCATCCTACCTATACCCTTTTGCTTAATGAACACAGGTGTTCGGGGTAGGTTGGGGCAGATGGGTTTAGGTGTGGTTTGGATTTGGATTGGTGGCAATTGGTAGTTTGATTTGGACTTATGGGAGTGTTGTAAAAAGTTTGTGATTTTATTTGTGGAAGATTTGATTGAGTTTGAGTTTGGATTTGGTTTGTGTTTGGATTTGATTTGGTTTTGGTTTTGAAACTAGGGATTTTGAGTTTGGAATGTGAATTGGGAAGGTTATGTGGACATCGGGTAAAATTTGGGTTACTCCATGCATTCACTAAACATAAGGGTATTCTAATTATGTTTTTTTTTTTTTTTACACCAAGTTGTGATTTCCTAGGGGTCTCTGTAAAGGGAAAAATAAACCATGCCTCAGGAGGCCTATCCTAGGTTTGATTGTTATAGTGTTGGTATTGTATTGTGGTCGGGATTGTTGTTGTATGTTGTGATTGTTGTGATTTGTGATGGTTGTGTTGTGTTATGATTGTATGTGTTATTTATATGTCATTATTGTTATTTATCATTTTATTATTGTTTATTTTGTTATGTGTTATCATTTTATGTTATTATCGTTAATTATTATTTATGTGTCGTTAGTTTTTATACGTGTTATTTAAAGTCATTATCTTTTATTTGTAATTGAAATTATTTATTTAATTTATTATCTTATTTAATTCATTGTGATTTATTTACTTTTATTTGATTGTTATTTATTTCTTTTATTTAGTTAATTGATCATCATTTACTTTACTTAATTAATTGTTATTTATTTATTGTTATTTTATTATGATTGCTTAATATTTATTTATTTGAATTATTATTTAATTTAATTTATTTATTTATTTTAACTTAATTTATTAATTTATTTACTTATATTATTATTTAATTCAAATTAATTAATTAAATTTAAGTTAATTAATTTAATTTAATTTAATTTATTATTATTTATTTAATTTAATTTATTTTATTTTATTTTATCATTTATTTATATTATTAATTAATTTAATTTAATTTGTTTAGTTTAATTTAATTTATATTATTTACAATTACTATTCAATTTAATTTAATTAATCTAATCTTTATTTATTTTCGGTTTTATGTAATTTTAATTTATTTAATTTTAATTTAATTTTTTATTTCTTTACATTATTATTTAGTTTAATTAAATTTAATTTTCGATTTTTACTTATTTAATTTAATTTATTTGATTTAATTTAAATTATTATTGTTTAATTTAATATAGTTTAATTCAATTTATTTTATTTTGTTTTATTTATTATTTATTTAAATTATTTAAATTATTTTTACTATTCCTTATATTCTTATCATTTAGTATATATAAATTATAAGTTATTTTTCTTGTAATTTATTATTGTTATTATTTAGATGTATATTTAAGTTTATTATTTATATCATTTATTTATCATTTATATTATTATTTACTTAATTATAAAGCTTTTCGTTTTCTCTCTCCTTCATTATTCTTAAAGTTATTATCATTTATATTAGGTTATTATATATTAAAATTATTGTTTACATATATATTTACATTTACATTATTTTAAAAAGAATGAAATTTTTATTTACTTATTTTTGTTATTTATTTATATTTACAATTATTATTTTAGTTATTATTATTATCATTTTCTTTTATTTTCATTATTTATTTAAGTTTATAGTTATTTATTTTATTCTTATCACATTATTTTTTATTATTTACATATTGTTATTATTAATTTACATTCATATATTAGTATTATTCATTTAGTTATTTATATTTTAGTAGTATTTATTTGAATTTAATATAGTGTAGTTATATTATTTAAATTTAGTGTGGTTCTTTTATTTAGTAAAGTTATTAAATTTAGTATGGTTATATTATTTACATTTAGTATAGTTATTTTAGTAGTTAAATTTAATATAGTTATTTTAAATTTATTATAGTTTATTTTAGTTAAAATTTAGTAAAGATATTTTTTAATTTATTTAAATTTACAATTTTATCACTTATGTTTTTACATTTTGTTATTTATTATTTTATTTACATTATTATAAACATTATTTATTTAGTGTATATAATTTATTTACAATGTATTTAACATTAATTTATATATTATTTAGTACATATAATTTATTTACATTTATATTATTAATTTACATATATGTAATTTATGTAATTATTTTAGTAGTATATTTGTTCATTATTATTTTCATTATGTCATTTTAAAATTTTATTTCATTTTCTTTTGTTTTATTTTTATTTTATCTTTATGTTTATTTCTCTTTTCTATTTTCTCTTTATTTCCTTTATGTTATATTATTTCTTTTAAATTTTAAAATTTATTTTTCAAAATGATAAAAACTAGGTGGTAGATTTGTAAATATTTAAAACTAGTTAACCTAATTAGGTAATTTGCATGAAAAAGAAATCCTAAGGCTAAACATGGAAAGATTTAAAAACTAAATAGCTAAATAACCTTGCATAAAAAAGGAATTCCTAAGCCTAAGCATGGAAACATTTAAAAAGCATACATGAAGATTTAAAAAAAAAATTAAATGCCTTGTATGTAAATTTAAAAATCTTTGTAAAGGAAGAAGTATTTTAAAGAAAATTCATGTAGGTGTGAAATATTTAGGCTAAACATGAAGATGGAATCTAAAAAGAATTTTTGAAACAAAAATTTCCATAGAAAAAAAAAGAATAAATGAGACGGGAAGAAAATTACTTTAGCTTTGGAGGAGTTGATGGAAGAATTTGAAGAGGGGATGCCTTTGTTGAAGCTCACGGCTAGGAGAGGTTGAGGGTATTGTGGTGAAGTGTGGCTAGCTTGGAAGGAGGAGAAGGGGAAGGGAGGCTCACGGCTAGGAGAGGAATTTGCAGGGGTGGAATGAGGAAGTGAGTGAAGTGAGTAAGTGAGTGTGTAGGAGTGTAAAAATGAGATGGTGAGTTGTTTTTAATGGGGGAGGCTCACGACTAGGAGTCAAAGGAGGAGTGAGGGAGAGATGAGGGAGAGATATGGTGAAGGTAAAGAGGAGGTGAGGTGGGTAGACTTTAGGGTGGCGTGTAGGGTGAGGGAGAGGTGAGGGAGAGATGAGGGAGAGAGGGATATTTTTTATTTTATTTACTTATTATATATTTATATATATATATATATATATATATATATATATATATATATATGTATATATATACATATATATATATATATATATATATATGTATATATATACATATATATATATGTATATATATATATATGTGTGTATATATATATATATATATATATATATATATATATATATATATGTATATATTTTATTTTATTTTTTTTGCCACAAAAAGGAAATTTCATTTAAATAAGAGAGTTACATACATCTAATGTAGGGGAGATCATTGAGATCACCAAAAAGTAAAGGCTCAAGAGGCCCAAAAGGTGTGGCGAGAAAAGAAATGGTACTAGTGGATGTAGCCTTTTTGGCCAACCAATTAGTCTGGTTGGTTACCTTCTCTATATATATGAGACCATTTTAAAGTTAAGTTGCTTGGAGATATGGATAATTTTTCCGAACAAGTAAACCAACTGCCAGGGAGGAGATGAAAGACCTTGTGAAATGTTAACTAATGACTTGGAATCAGATTCAATCCATATAAACTTGTAATTTAGAGCTTTAACAGTTAGCAAAGCCCAATAAGCAGCTTGCATCTCAGTAATCCAGAAGCTGAAACGAAATAATGGGTATCATGAAGCACCACAAAAATTGACCCAAGGAATTCCTACACACAGCTCCAATACCAGCGGATGAAGGAGTATAGCTACCATCAATATTGATTTTTATCCATGGCAAGGAAGGAGGGAACCATTTCAGCAAAACAGGTTTGCATTTAGGTGGGACATCTAACAATGAGTACTTACTCAAGAAGCTACAACAGCTAGCCACAATTTGATTGATAAAAGCAAGTTTATTATCAAACTTTACTCTATTTCTAGCCATCCATATGAACCAAAAGATAACCATAGGAACCTGAAACCAATTTTCATTTTTCCAATCCTCCCAGCAAGCCTCCACAGTGACCCAGTTATATTTTAGATGAAATAAATTGAAATGCATTAGTACAGCCTTCCAAACCTGATTAGAGACTTCACAGCTTATGAAAAGGTGGGATACAGATTCTTCATGGGATTTGCATAACCAGCATCTAGAGGCAGTTCTTAACCCTTTTAGCTTCGAATGTCATCCAAAGGGAGGTATTTATGAAAAAGTCGCCAGCAAAAATAGGACATTGATGGAGATAGCACTGTCATGCCCGATTTTCTTTCCCCAACTAGTGTCCGGCCAATAATTAAAGGAGCTGTAAATCATCTTGTTTAATGATTCATTGGTAGTTTATTTCAAAACAATCCTATCAGCTTTGGTTGAATCAATTGGTATATGAAGTATCTGTTGCACACTCTCCTCATCCATCACCTCTCTAAGTAAGTTGGTATTCCATTGATCTTCAATCCAGAAATCTGAAACTGAAAGTTGTGTGTCAAAAGCAGCAGTGAAGGTTAAAGGGTTACCCATAGTCCAGTTATCATATTGGAAATTAATTTTCCCCTTTCCAACTTCCCAATGAGAAAAGCTGATTAGCAAGTATCTCTTATTTTCAAGCAAATGTTTCCGAGTGTTTGGAATCCCCCATTTTGGGCAAGACAACGATTGGGATGGGACTTCCAAGCAAGTACTTGTTCTTTAAATAAGTAGCCCACATGGTGTCTTGTTGTCCGAACTTAATCCATTGTTTGCAGTAAAATAGTTGGCTCATTTGTTGAAAGCATTTGAATCCCGACCCACCGACCTTGATAGGTTTGCAAACTTTATTCCACACAGATCCGATGGGGTTGCTTGTATTGGCCCTCCCAAAGGAATTTGTTGAAAATTGTTTCAATCATCTTCGGGTGCTTCTCTTCATCCTTATCATTTGCAAATTATAAAGAGGAAAAGTTGCAAGGATACTTTTTAGCAAGGTTAGCCTACCCCCATTAGACAAGAAAGTATTGGTCCAACGAGTTTAAAGTTGAGGTAATTTTCACGTACCACCCCATCATACTTGTGACTGTTTTCTCCTTCCTTTCATTAATCGTATACCTAGGTACTTCGGAGGGAGATCGACTGCAGAGAAGCCGATTACATCCTTCATCCACTCGTTGATGTTTAAAGCCTTTACCAGCTAAAAATTGACATTTCTTGTGATTAAGCTCCAACCCAGCAATCATGGCTAAGTGATTAGTTAATAACAATGTTTTCCTTAAAGCTTGTTTACACCCATTGGTGAAGATGATAATATCATCAGCATAGGCCAAATGGCTGATGCATTGAGAGGCTCCATTTTTGAAGTTGAGATAAGGGTAATGGAGATGTGCAGCATTTAGAATTTTAGAGAAATAGTCAAAAGCTAAAATGAATATAGTAGGGGAAAGTGGATCCCCTTGCTTTAATCCCCTTCCTGCTTGAAAAAAACCACAAACTGTTACCATTTAGAAGAATACTATAATAAGCATTAGCTAACCATCTCGTATTAAATGACGAAGGAAGGATTAAAACCATGAGCTTTAAGTACCATATCAATAAACCGCCAGTCGATAGTGTCATAAGCTTTTTTAAGGTCCAGTTTTAAGATTAAATTCGTCCCCTACACCTGTTATCAAGATCAAGTAATAACTCTTGTGCAAGTAAGCAATTGTCAACAATGGATCTACCATGTACAAAAGCAGATTAGGTTAGGGCTAATTAATTGATTGAGATGTGGTTGTAATCTTCCAACAATAATTTTGCTGATTAGTTTAGAGAAAGTGGAGGTTAGGTTGATAGGTCCGAAATCGGCCAAATTGGTTTTATGATTATCTTTGGGGATCAAGCACAATACTAGTGGCAGCAAAGTATTTAGGTAAATCGATCCTTAAGAAGTAAGATTGAACAGACCTTTATGATGTCTTGTCCCACAATATCCCAAGCTTTGAGGTAAAAATTGGAAGTGAAGCCATCGGGACCAGACTGTCCCGTTACCATCAATATTCTTTAAAGCATTCTGAATTTCCAAGGCATCAGGAATGAAAGTCAGATTAAGCTGATTGGCATAGTTATAATTTTCAGAGAAAACTTCTCCATATAAACACTGGGAGGTGTTAGGTTGTGAAGCAAATAGTTGCTGAAAGTGCTGAATAGCACTATTAGAGATGAGAGTGGGGTCTGTAACCCAATTACCAGTTGAATCCTTTATTCTGAGAATAGCATTTATCTTCCTCCTGTGTTTGATCATAGCATGGAAATACTTAGTGTTTCTATCCCCAAAAAGAGACCTTGTGGTAGCAGCTTTTTGTTGCGGAAAACTCTCTTCTCTATCTAAAGCTTGTGCAAGTTGAGAATGAGCAATCAACAATTCTCGCTCCCGAATCTCTCCCAAAATCCGTTGAGCCTCCAATAGTTGGACTTTTATTTCAGCATCCCCGACTTGTTGGAACACATTGCCAAATGTGTGCTTATTCCAATACCCGAAATGAAATGCCGCATTCTTATGCGGTCTCCAAAGTCCGATAATTGGATTGATATTATGACAATCGGGTACTTTCCAAGAGTGCTTGACCTCTTCCGGAAAGGTGGGATGATCGGACCGGATGTTTAGAAATCGAAGGGAGAGTGTCTCGTATGAGTGCTCGAAGGAGATCCGAATCAATAATGGAGAATGATCGAAGTAGCTCTATGCGGATGAAGTACTTGGGTGATGGGAAAAGTGTTCAACCAGGAATCATTTACTAGCACTCTATCCGAGTCTCTCCATTAGTTTGCCTCTCCGCAAGTGAAGGGGGATCCAATGAATCCCAAATCAAAAAGCCCAGCGAGAGGTTATATTGTGAGAGAATTGCATCATAGTTTGGAGATCGGGGTTCTCGCCTCCCTTTTTTTCACTAGGGTCTCTAATACAATTAAAGTCCCCACCCACTAACCAATTTGAGGGATTAGAAGCACCGATGCTGCAAATTTCAGCCCAAAGATTAGATCCGTCAATGGAAGAACAACCGACATATAAGAAAGTGGCACGACCATGGAATTGATCTAACCCAAATTGAATGTGTAACAGTTGATAGTTATCAATAAGAGTAGTACAATGCAATTCTTTTCGGTAAAAACCCAAATCTTATTATTACAGTTTGATTGGAAGTGAAAACACGGGAATTTTTTTGTAATTTTAGTAATATTAGTGTGAACCAAAGGTTCTAAGAGAGCAAAAATCCAAAGTTTATAAGTCCTCGTTCAAATGTAGCAACTGTTGAGGGTGCCGGGACCTGCAACACCCCTAACATTCCAGCAGAGAAGATTAATCATGATGGAGTGCCTTACCAGACCCTAGTAAGCCTGGGGAGTGGTCGAAGATTGACCCATACCAATGATGTTATCTTGTGATAAATTTTGTAGTTCCATAAGATCTTTCCTCCTTCTTCTACTCTTTTGCATAGTACCATGCTCCTTCCGCTTCATTATTCAATTCGGAGAGTATAATTTGGGCTGACTCACTCGTTATAGGTTCGAAGGGGGAAGTAACACCTGTATTTATTGTAGGCTCTATGGGAGTAGCAAAGGTACCACCTGCAGCAGAACTGTCAGGTAGTTCCTGTACAAAAGTAGTAGGGGGTTCTTCAGCATTAACCTGGAGTGAGGGACTTTTATGTGTGTATATATATATATGTGTGTGTATATATATGTGTGTGTGTGTATATATATATATATATATATATATATATATATATATATATATATATATATATATATATATATATATATATATATATTTAAGGAAAGGGCAGAAGAAGCCCCTACATGTTGAGAAATATATATATTTAAGCCAATGGGCAGGTTTGTTACCCTCCCTGAAATTTGAAGAAAACTGGGTGTGAGGGGTCCTGAAAGAAAGAATGAGTTGCATCCAGTATTTGTGTTGCCACTGAAGCTGATGGGTAGAGTCAATGTTATTAATCAGGTCTTGAGAGTCCACCTCAATCCAGATATTTTCCCAACCAGCAATCTGAGCAAGCTGAAGAGCCCAAAGGACTGCAATCAGTTCAGATTCAAAGGCATCTTTGGCAGAAACTGGGGCAAGGAAATAAAGCAGACAATTACCCAGATGGTTCCTGAAGATGCCCCCCACCCCAGCTCCATCAATGGAGAAACTGCCATCAGTGTTTATCTTGATCTAATTGGAAGGGGGAGCCTGCCAGCTAATAGCTTTTACCTGAAAAGAGACAGCAGGGGCAAGAGGGGATAATGAGGGTGGTTGCTGAAGGATTGGAGGGAACCCCTTATGAATAATGAGTTTGCTAATGTAGGACTTGCAATTCCTAGCTACAGTAGGGGCAACAGCAGTAAGGTCTTCAAATTTGTCCTGGTTCCTGGCCATCCATATGAACCAGAGGGCAATGAAATGAATAGTATTGACCTTTGGGATTTCCCCCTCACACCAATGATGATGGAAAACCTCCCAATGAAGGTAACTGCTATTATGAGATATCTGGGATTTTAATTCATGCCAGACTGCCTGGGAGAAGTTGCACTGGAAGAACAAGTGGGGGATATATTCTTCTTGCTGATGACAAAGAACACTGATGGAAGGACCTCTCAAGCCTTTTAACTTAAGGATATCATCAGTGGGGATAATGCTGTGAAGGGCACGCCAGCAAAGGAAAGACATGGAAGGGGAGAGGTGTTGACTCCATACTTCCTTCCCCCACTTGACAGTTGGCCACTGATAAGAGGAGCTGTAGAGGTATTTAGTCAAGCTTTAATATTTGGAGACCCCCAGAGAGATACTGTCAGGTTTCCTCCAATGTATAGGAATCGTTGCAACTTGCTGTGCTGAATGGTCCTGCAGGATAGCTCTGAGATGTGGGATGGACCAAGTAGCACCATCCCAACAATCAGCAACAGATAGAGAGAGGTCAGTGTTTTCATATCTAGGGAGTAACCATTCTTTTGGACACCAGTTGTCCAGCCAGAAATTGATCTCCCCCTTCCCCAGATCCCAAAAAAATTTGGTTTCAGCTTCCTGTCTAGCTTTCAGCATTTTGACCCAGATCTTGGAATCCCCCAGTCTCCTAACAGCAAGGGAGGGGTGGACATGCTTGCAATACTTGCCTTTCAGAAATTTAGCCCATAAGGAGGTCTGAGCTCTAAAATGGATCCAAAGCTTGAGGAAGTTGACATGCTGCAGGTGGAGAAGACCCCAAAGCCAAGCCCACCAGCAGGAAGGGGTTTAGCAGTTTTAATCCAGGAAGTCCAATGTAGCTGGTGTCTTTGTCCAGACCAAAGAAATCTATTGAATGTTCTTTCCAGAAGCAATTGAGTACTCTTCTTCAAAGGAGTCAGTTGAAGTAGGTAAGAAGGGAAAGAGGTTAGAATGCTTTTCGATAGGGTGATTCTGCCACCATTAGACAGGAAGGAATTGGACCAGCAATTAAGTTGGGATTTTATCTTACCCAAACATTCATCAAATTGTATTTGTTTTGCCCTACCCACAGTAAGATAAGCACCCAGATATTTAATTGGGGGAGTTAAGCTAGAGAATCCAGTGAGCTCAGTAATCCAATGTCTGATGTGGGCAGGAGTATGCTTAGAGAATATCGATTGACATTTCTCTTTGTTGAAGACCATACCAGCTTGTTGTTGAAAAGTCTCCAAGCACCACTTAATCTTTTTGACAGCATTTTTGTGGGCAGTTGATAGAAGCATAATATCATCTGCATACATTAAATGAGAGACAACAATGTTAGATCTATGGAGGTACCTGGAAAAGTTTTGAGGCAGGAGCTCTCTATCCACCAATCTTGAAAAGTAGTCTAAAGACAGGATAAAAATGGTGGGGGATAGAGGGTCTCCTTGCTGAAGGCCCCTAGTAGCTTTGAAGCTCCCCAAGCTTGACCATTAATTAGGATGGAGTGCTGATTTGTTTCCAACCATCTCTTTATTAAATTGCAGAAGTGGCTTTTGAAACCCCTGGCAGCAAGGACTTCCATGATAAAATCCCAACTAATGGTATCATAAGCCTTTTGGATGTCAAGTTTGCAGATGAGGTTACCCCCCCCTTTGGCTCTTGTCAAGGTCAAGGAGAAGTTCCTGTGCCAAAAGGACATTGTCACTAATAGATCTCCCCTTGACAAAGGCAGACTGGTTTGGCCTGATTAACTTATCTAGATGGGGTTGTAATCTGCCCACAATTATCTTACTAATGGTCTTACTAATCACTGTTGTCAAACAAATAGGCCTGTAGTGGTTCCAATTCTGAGTAGTGGAGGCTTTGGGTACTAGCACATAATTAGAAGCACTAAAATAGCTGGGGAGGGGATGACCCATGAAGAAACTTTGAATGACTGCCACCACATCATTCTGAATCCAATCCCAGGACTTCTTGTAGAAGTCAGCAGTGTAGCCATCAGGCCCAGCTGTCTTAGAGCTATCCACAGAGTTAAGAGCATTCCAGATTTCCTTAGCTGATGGAGTGAGAGCCAGATCAAGGTTGGAAGTGAAATCAATCTCAGCTAGAAAGAGGGATTTATCAATGGCAGACTTGAGACCAGGCTGATGGGTAAGGAGTCGCTTAAAGTAATGAATCGCATCGACTGCAATGTCGGGGAGATTAGATAACGAGACGACCATCTTCGGATTTAATACCGTGAATGTTATTGCATTTCCTTCGTAATTAATTTGTGCATGATAAAATTTAGAATTTACGTCTCCATCAACAAAATGGGCAAGAGCGACTTTTTGTTTCAGACACAGCCTTACGATTAGCAATGGCAACCATAAGTTTAGCTTGGGCATCAAACAGTTGGTTTTCAGTATTAAGACCAGCCTGAAATTGGGTTTCCAAATGAGTAAGAGCAATTTCTGCATTATAAACAACCTGGTGAATGTCACCTAAGGAGTTCCAATTCCAGAATCTAAGGGCCTTGCTGAGTTTAATCTGGAGATGGCTGAGCTTGATGAGAGGATTAGAGTGAGTAATATTACACCAATGCTTCTGGACAATTCTGTTGAAATCAGCTTGGGAAGACCAAACATTCAGAAATCTGAAAGGAGGAGGGGAACTGGTCTGGTTTGGAGAAGTAATGGTGATCAAAAGGGGTCTATGATCAGATTCAGCAAAGCTTAGGTGGGTGACATAGGTAAGTAGCCAGGTGGAGAGCCAGAGGTGATTCTCAAGGATTCTATCCAATCTCTCCCATATAGTTCCTCTTCTCCAAGTGTACTTAGGACCACTATAGCCAATGTCAAAAAGATTTGCATCTTGTATATTTTCAAGGAAGTTAGACATCTTTGTCACATTTGGGGCCCTTCCTCCTAATTTTTCCCCTTGAGAGCCAATGCTGTTAAAATCCCCCCCCCCCACAAGCCAGGGGTGGTTAAGATTAGAGCCAATGTTAGTGAGCTGATCCCACGAAGCAGTTCTGTCACTATTTCTGCAACCTGCATAGACAAAAGTGATATAGCCTTGATGGCCATTAATTTGGAAGGAGGAGTAGAGGAATTGTTGATGATCAAGAAGATTAGACCAAGTAATTTCCTTTCTACAGAAAACCCAAATTTTGTTGCTGCAGTTGGTAAAATGGTTAAAACCATGGAATTTAGTGAGGAGTTTGCAAGGGTGCTCATGCACCATAGGCTCAAAAATGGCAAAGCACCATAACTTATGTTTCTTAATAAGGTGTAAAATTCTTTTTAGGGACAAAGGATTACCCATGCCCCTAATGTTCCAGCAAAGCATGTTAATCATTGAGGTGGGGGGAGGGAGTTGGATGTCTGAGATCTAGTTCTGGATCTAGATCTTCTTTTTGTAGAGCCTGCCATTTCCCCCTCTGATAAAGAGGATCCCAATTTCTGTAATTCAGTGCTTACCTTCTTTTTCTTCTTTGAAATTTGGGTTTCCCATTTTCCTTCCATAGCAATCTGCATATTATTAATAACATTGGGAGGAAGGGCCACTGGAGAGGGATTAGTAGGTTGAGTAGGTGTCACAATCCTGATTTCCTCTACTTCTCTTCTGCACCAGTCACCAGGGGACCCAGGGGAGCTGCCAGGTGACTGATCCAACAACTGTGGGTGGGCTGACTGAAAAGGTGGGCAGACAACTGGAAGAACAGAGTTCTCTCCCATAGCCAAAGGATGGGGGGAGACAGCCAGAGAGACTTCCAAATCCTGCCCTGCTGGAGGTGCCACAGATTTAGTGTTAATATTAACAGTATCTACTGGAGGAGAAGGAGTTCTACTAAGCAAGTTAGCTGTTCTTCTATGAGGGGGGTGAAGCCTATAACATTTTTCACTTGTGTGACCAAACATTTTGCAGTGAGAGCAAAAATGAGGCTTTTGCTGCATGATAATCTCCTGCCAGTGCCCTTCACTATCAAATCCAATCCAAATTCTTTTTATCTCAGGTAGAGAGATATCCCTTTCTACTTAAATTCTAGCAGATTCTGGCTTTGCCTTATTGATGGTTTCAGCATCCAATCTTAGAGGTGTACCTAGGGATCTCTCAATTTGAAATAAATCTGTTTGGTTAAAGTATCTATATGGAAGGTTGGGGAGTATGAACCAAATAGGCACTATGGGAGGATCTTTACTTGGATCAAAATTTGGGGTCCACTTAATTATCTTCATTTCAACTCCAACAATACTAACAACTTGTTTTGCAAATAATAAGGCAAAGTCTTCCTCATTGGAGAAGTTAATGAGCAAATGTCTACCATCTAAAAGACCTATCTTCTAGCTGCCTTTAAAATTAAGAGATTCAAAATATTTCCTCACTAACTCCATTTTAGGGTGACCCAACACAAATTTCCCAATGAGGGTGAGTTTGACTTCCTCATCCAGATCTTCCAGTTCCTTGTCAGTAAAAATGACAGCTAGGCATCCATCCTTGACTTCAAGAGGTCTGATGAAGGGGCAGGAAGCTTTACCAGCAGCAGCATCATGGAGCTTTTGAGGGAAGAAAAGCTTAGAGGGGTCAGAAATAGAGGGGGCATTCCCAACCACACCAGCATAAGTAACTTTAGCCCAAGAGAGATTAGTATCTAAATCAATGGGATAGGCCATGAAGTAGGGAAGAGAGGCTGACCACCAAAGGGCAGCACTCCAGAAAAACACTCAAAGGTAGAGACAGAGAGACCAGAACAAAGTCAAAGCCAGGAGCAACAGATGAAGCAGCGTGAAAGGGGGCAATGGAACAGTAGCAAATTTAAAAAAGAGCCGGCCCGGAAAGGCCAGGGCCACCAAAAACAAAACCAAAGCCAAAGTAGAGACCCCCCACCTTACCACCCACCGGAGAAGAAACCGATAAGACCGCCGCCGACGAGGTCATGGTCGGAACCCTAGCGAGAGCTCTTCCCCCTACGACCGCCATATATATATATATATATACATATATATATATATATACATGTATATATATATACATATATATATATATATATATATATATATATATATATATATATATATATATATATATGTATATATATATATATATATATGTATATATATATATACATATATATATATATATATATACATGTATATATATATACATATATATATATATACATGTATATATATATACATATATATATATATATATATATATATATATATATATATATATATATATATATATATACATATATATATATATACATATATATATATATATACTTTAGGGCTACCATGAGGTTAATTTGGTTAATTTTGGTTTAATTTGAATTATTAGTTCAATTTGGTTCATTTGGGTTCGGGCTGACTTAACTTAGGTTAGAGCGTGAATGAAGCCCAAGTGCCTTGATCAATATAGTCCACTTGATTGTAATGAAGATCTTTCATGAAGACATAAAGTGGTTTTGAGCTCATTTGGAAGTTCAATTTTGGTATGGATAGGATTTTTGATTATTTTGGACCATATTGGATTTATGTCAAGTTATCTTGAGTTTGAGTGGGAATGAGGTCCAAAGGTCTTCAACAATAGTGTATATATGGTTGTCTCAAAGATTTTTCATGAAGATATGAAATGGTTTTGACAAATTTTAGAGGGTCAATTTGGTGGATTTAGGACATGTGTTCAATTTGGGTCAAAATTGGGGGTTTTGGTCCAAAATGGATTTGGGTAAGACTTGAGCTCAAATTGGTGGAAATTATTGGTTTTATTTGATGTAGGGGAGTATTAGGAATGATTAGCAACATTATTTGGAGAAATTTGATTGACATTAGGCTAAATGTGGGGACCTTGGGTCAAGTGAGTAAATTTAGGGACTTTTGGGTTCAGGCTCAAATTGGTTTCAAATGTGGTCACAATTGAGTTTGGTTTTGATTGAAATTGATATTGGAGTTGTTTAATTGAAGTTTATAATTTAACTTGATCAAAATTAGGGTCAATTGGGTTAATTTTGTTTGACATTGTGTCCATTTAGGTTAAGATGGGTCAAATTGGGGATTTTGATAAAATTGGGTGAAATTGAAAAAATTAGCTTATGGTGTAGTTTGACAAAATGAAATTGGAAATATTTTAGATTTTCTAGAATTTTTTGATAATTTTTTGGAATTTTTGGATTTTTTGGCTAAAAGGGTATTTTCGGTATTTTCAGTGTATTGAAGGTATTTTTGGAAATTTTGGCATTTTTGGTCATGGATGGTCGATTTGAGTGGTAAGGAATATCTTGAAATGATTCTTCGTGAATTTGAAGAATTTTGGGTAATTTAGGGAATTTTGGGAGGTCAAGGGCCAAATTTTTGAAATTTTGGAAAATTGAAGCTTGGTTTGAGATGAATGCATGAGATGGTTTAAATTGAGTTACGGACCAAGGGTCACTCACATTTGGTCCTCTATGTATTGGTACTATTCAAACCCTAGCCCGATGCTAAGAGTTGAGAAGAACCATCTACATGAGTTTCCAAAGGTTTGGGGGAATGTGTGCATGTGAGTGGTGAAGTCCAGACCTCCTTCAGGGCAAATCCTAAAGTCTGACCACCTATTGGAGACTTCCCCTAAGATTCCTTATGCTTGCCTCTTTCCTACCAAAAGGTGGAGGTCAGGCCTTAAGCATATGAAAACCCCTAGTGAAGCAAGAAGAGTTTTGAATTTTTATGGGGAGGGTTCCATGACTTGTCTTCTAAGAAAGTCACCAGGAGAGTCCTACGGCTAGACCTTAGGCTATTCTAAAGAGAGACTAGACCTCAACCAAAAATGAGTTCAACATTATATTATGCAAACTAAGCCCTAACCGGTCTTAGGACTCCGAGGTAGTCGTTTGATATGACATAAACCCTCACATCTTCGAGGCTACTTGTATGATTATATCATACAAGTATAAGTCCTAATTAATTAAAATTGATAGGATTGAAATGTTAAATAAACTCTTAAATTGAAGCCAAACCTAGGATAGTTGGTAAGTCACCGAAGTTCACTTCGGGTCCATGACATCCCCTACTTCTCATCCGTTGAACTCTTAAAAATAAACTGTTCCAAATTTGAGCTATTGCCTATTGAAATTTCCAAAATCCAATTTGTTTGAAACCTTAAACTTTAAAAATCTTGAGAGTAAAACCACTGATCATTATCGAGAGTTTTCTTAAAAGATTCCCATCATTTAATATGTAATTAACTATAGGGGCTTGCCCTTATGGGGAACTTTAAGAACCCAGGTAATATAAACCCTGCTTAATCCCTTTATGTTAAGCCGGGTAACTTGTCTGCTTATAAAAATGGTTCGCAGACCAAACATATGTCACAAATCTACTAGTTTCTTTAATTAAGCCCATCAACAAGCAGTGTGTCTATTCCTCGGGATAGGTACATGGTTTGTGATGCGGTGTTCATTTATATAAACAATTCAGGATGTGAGATCAGTTTGATTTCATATCTTAAATTTTTAAACTTAAAGTTATTTTAAAAAATCAAATGCTTCTTTCTAGAATTATATATATATTTAAATTAAATTTAAAATCTAAAATTCGCCGACAGCTCCTGTAGGTGACCCCTTTTCTAAAACACAACACATAACCTAAAAATATGCCGACAACATGGTGGTTAATGTGGCGGTCATTGGGTCCAAAATTGACCATTTTGACCAAGTTTAACTAATTTTACCAAAGTTGATCAGTTTGACCAAATTTGACCAAGTTAGTGTTTAGGTGGAACAAATTTTCCATTTTGACCAATTGGGTGTCTGGTTTAACAAATATTTCAATTTGACTAAGTTTGACTAAAGTTAACTATTTTGACCAAGGTTGACCAATTTGGCCAAAGTTGACCATTTTGAGCAAATTTGACCAAAGTTGACCAGTTGGAAGTCTGTATTGACCAAAAGGTTTTTATGTTAATTATTAGTTCATTTTAACCAAAGTTTAACCAGTTTGGTCAAGGGTTAGTGAATCGGGGTTTTTGGGTGTGCTGCCTCTAACGTAAATATTCAAAGGATAGTTTTAGTTCAGTTTCACAATAAGATCAATTTAATAATTAGGCAGACACTCATATACGTAAGTATATGATCCACTGAAAATTTGATAGCTTTACTATTCATTTTATACATGTTTTTGTTGATATTGCACTTTAAAGAAAAGTATTTTTTATGATTTCATGCAGGTACAATGATTTTAGGCCTTTGGAACAAAAGTAAGCGAAAAAAGCAAATTTGGAGCGAAAAAGGAAAAAAGTGCATTTTATTGAACTAGCACTGAACGACTCTATGACCAGCTCCAGACAACGCCAGTTTCCAGAGAGTTACAACATTTTGGCGAAATAATGCACCAAACGGGTTCCTACCAGCGCCGGACAGCTCATTATCCCGATTTTGAACTAGATTCAATGTATTTGGTCGAATTTTGAAAGGTTGCTTGAGGAAACTCTTGGGAATTCAGTTTTGGCTAAATTTAAACACTTTTGGAACCAAATTTCAAAGGTGGGAAGAAAGGAGAAGAGAAGAGAAGAGGAGTTTAGAGTTTAGGGAGAGATTGTTTCCATTTTGTGTAGGAAGTTAGGTTTTGTATTTTCTCTTCTTAGGAGTGTGAGAGGAGAGGGAAAGTGAGAGAATTCTTCTTCCTTACTTTTCTAAAGAGAGAATTGTGTGTTGTTGTGAAGAAAGAAGAGGAGTCGAAGGATTTCTTGAGATTCGCTTGAGGAATATTTCGAGATAAGTTGTCTTCACTGTACTCTATTTGTGTGACAATGTTTTTATATATAATATTCATGTTTTGTCATATTTTCCTCATGAGTCTTAAGTAGATTTCTTTGTCTTTGTCGTTTTCATGTGATGTGTTCTTGTTGTGAAATGGAAATGATGTGTCGATTTATTATGGAAGATTTATGATGACCTTTTCACTTAGAATTTAATTTACTTTTTGATATGGCCAATTGAATTGTTAAAACTTGTTTTGAAACATATGTTCTGAAACGATTATGAGTTCCGCAACAAAAGTTAAGGTCACATTCAATGTTCATGAATGAGAGATGAAGTTCATAGGGATTTAGTGCAAATAAATAGGGAAATATACTTTGATGGGCGTAGAATTGGAAATTTCAGAGTGACGGGCTGAAATCATCAATCTGGTCCTAATGTTTAGAAACTGAAGCGAGAGTTAGCCTTCAGGTGAAGGGAAGTGGGAGCTCTGGAGTGAGAAGACTCTTTCTTGCAACTGAACTTTGTTATAAATTTAGTCTTGTATTAGTTTAACTTCCTAGAATTTAGAACGTACTTTGATAGAAATAGTAACTGAACCTATTTGTCTTTACTTAAAGAATTAAACTAGTTACAATTGTGTTGTGATTCGATAAGAGATTTCTGTGCTAGGCCCTAAAAGTGAGCCTCCCTGTGGGATCGATAACCAGGGCTTCACTAGAGCTCTGTATTACTTGAGCGATGTGTATACTTTCATTAATTGTGTGACTCCTTATTATTTAAATCAATATATAAATCTAAATCTGAGTTCATTAATTTTTGCAAATTAAAAAAGTCACACCAAGCTTTTTGCACCGTTGCCGGGGAGGCAAGGTAAAAGAAAAATTAATTGTTAAACTTTATTGTTGTAGTATTTGAAATTATATATTTGAATTGCAAGTCATAGATGTGTGTGTTTGTTTATTGTTAGTGTGTGTTTATTATGTTTGCATGCATAGTATCAGATCTATAGGTTTAGTGCCTTACGATTCTGAATTAGAGCATACTATTAGAAAAATTCAAAAATAACAAAAACAATCTACAATTCCTCACAAAATGGCGAACAATTTAAACAATGAAAATGAAAATATACCAAGACCTTTAAGAGATTATGCTAATCCAACAGCAGATGAAATTCACTTAACTATCCAAAATCCTGATGTTGTTGCTAACTCATTTGAGCTTAAACCTACTATTATCCAAATGATACAGAATAATCAATTTTGAGGAACACCTAATGAAGATCCTAATTTACATCTCGCTGATTTTCTAGAACTATGTTCTACTTTTAAATATGATTTAGTGTCGAACGATGCTGTTAGGCTTAGACTTTTTTCCTTTTTCACTAAGGGATAAGGCTAAGGCGTGGTTAAATTCGTTAGCACCTAGATCTATTAGAACTTGGGGAGAGTTTTCACAAAAGTTTCTGTCGAAATATTTTTCTCCTTATAAAATTATTAAGTTGAAAAATGACATCACATCATTTAGTCAGTTTGATGGAGAATCCGTATATGAAGCTTGAGAATAATTTAAAGATCTTCCAAGGAAATGTCCACAACATGCTTTACCAGACTGGTTAATAATTCAAACCTTTTATAATTGATTAGTAGGATTTTTGAGATCGATTATCAATGCTGCTGGTGGTGGATTGTTAATGTCAAAACCTTTTGATGAAGCATATTCGTTAATTGAAGAGATGGCTACGAATAATTTTCAATGGCCCTCTGAGAGGGTAAATCCTAAGAGAGTAGCCAGTATTCATGATTCTGATGCGATAACTATGATAGTCTATCAAATTGCTGCACTTTCCAAGAAAATAGATCAATATGGAATGAATTATCCTCCAATACCCCCATTGTTAGAAGAAAATTCATCTGAATAGATGATAGACTCTCAAATGTCTTATGAAACTTTAAATGCTATTCATAACAAAGCCAATAATCCTTATTCAAATTTTTATAATCCTAGTTGGAGAAATCATCCGAATTTCAACTAGAATAACACCAACGCTACTATTAATCAGCAATGGGGAAACAATCCTATGAATCTAGTTGGAAATCTGAACAACTAAGGAAATACCAATTTTAGATCTTCTTATCCTCCTGGTTTTAATAGTAATCAACAATTTAAGGAAAAGAAGTTGTCTACTGAAGAAATGATTCTGAATATGGGTAATTAAATTCAAGCTCAAAACGTTGTAATGAAGAACATTGAAAATCAATTGGGACATATTTTTACTGCACTTAATAATAGACCTTCTAGAAATCTTCCTAGCAATGTTGAGATCAACCCAAAAGATTAAAACAAAAGGGCAAACTAAGGTTATTCAATTAAGGAGGGGTAAAGAAGTGGAACCAAGATTTCAAAAATAAGTCAAAGTTGAAAGAGAGGAAGTGAATGATGAGAAATGTTCTAATAAGATATATCCTGGTGAATATCCGTTAGAACCAATGAAAATAAATATTGAAAAACCAGCTCCTCCTTTTCCTCAAAGACTGAGGAAACAAAAAAGGGGTAACAGATTTGCAAAATTTTTTGGAAATTCTTAAGAAATTAATGATTAATATTCCCTTTGTTGAAGCATTAGAGCATTGGCCTGATTATGCAAAGTTTATGAAGGATATACTTAAAAAAGAAAAGAAAGTTTAAAGACCACGAGACTGTTGCACCTAGTGGTGAGTGTAGTATAATTATTCAGAAAAAGCTTCCTGAAAAACTTAAAGACCCAGGTAGTTTTACTATGCTGTGCTCTATAGGTGAAAAATTTTTTGGAAAAGCTTTATGTGATCTTAGAGCTAGTATTAATCTTATGCCTTTATCAACTTTTAAAAGATTGGGAATGGAAGAAAATTCACCTACATCTGTGACTCTTCAACTGGCTGATCGTTCTATCACATATCCTAAAGGAGTTGTGGAAGATGTATTAGTAAAGGTGGATAAATTTATCTTTCATGTGGACTTTATTGTATTGGATATGGAGGAAGATAAAGAAATTCAATTATTTCGGGAAGTCCATTCCTTGCTACTGGGAGAGCTATGATTGATGTCCAAAAAGCAGAATTAATTATGAGAGTCAATGACAAAGAGGTAACTTTCAACATTTTGAAATCTATGAAGTACATTTCCACTGAAAAAGATGATGAGTGCTATCGAATGGAAGTTTGCGATTATTTAAAAGAAGATCATTTTAGAGAAGTATTTGAAGAAAATCTGGAATGTGAGGATGAAAATGAAAGTTAAAATGGAGACTATTTGGATGATATTAAGAATGAAAAATTAGACTTTATTCATGAATAATTTGAAAGATTGGATACTATGGAAAGGGGAATAAAAATTTTGATTCCATCTATCATTAAACCACTTGAACTTGAGCTGAAAATTTTTCCTAATCATTTAAAGTATATGTTTTTTAGGAGAATCATCTACTTTACCAGTCATTGTATCTTCGGATTTAAATGAATATCAAGAACAAAATTATTAGAAACTTTAAAAAGATACAAAAAGGGTTTTGGTTGGTCCATAGCTGATATTAAAGGAATCACTCATTCTATCTATATGCACAGAATTTTATTAGATGAACAACATAAACCAATAGTTAATCCACGAAGGAGACTAAACCCAATAATGAAAGAAGTAGTTACAAAGAAATTTTAATGTGGTTAGATGCTGGAATTATATATCCTATTTTTGATAGTCTTTGGGTGAGCCTAATACATTGCGTTCTTAAGAAAGGAGGAGTGACTGTTGACATAAATAATGAAATGAAATTATTCCGATAAGACAAGTCACTGGTTGGCAAATATATATTGATTATAGAAAATTAAATGCCTTCACCAGAAAAGATCACTTTCCTTTACAATTTTTAGATCAAATGCTAGACAAACTTGCTAGACACAAGTACTATTGCTTTGTAGATGGATATACTGGTTATCACCAAATACCTATTGCTTCTGAAGATCAAGAAAAGACTACATTTACTAGCCCTTATGGAACTTTTTCTTTTAAAATAATGCCCTTTGGATTATGTAATGCACCTACAACATTTCAAAGATGTATGACATCCATATTTAGTAAATTAATTGATGATGAAATAAAAATGTTTATGGATGATTTATCAGTATTTGGAGATTCATTTGATGCATGTCTATGCAACATAGAAAAAGTTTTAGAGGTATGCGAAAGAACAAATTTAGTCCTAAACTGGGAAAAGTGTCAATTTATGATTGCAGGAGGAATTGTGCTAAGGCATAAAATATTGGAATATAGTATGGAAGTAGATCCTGCAAAAATTCAAGTTATAGAAAAAGTACCACCTCCAACAACTATGATAGGGGTAAGAAGCTTTTTAGGACATGTAGGATTCTACAAGCGATATATTAAAGATTTTTCAAAAAATTCTAAGCCTCTATGCTAACTTTGGAAAAAGATAGAAATTTTGATTTTAATGAAGAATGTTTAAAAGTTTTCAATCTATTGAAGAAAAAACTAATTGTTACACCTATAATAGTTTCATCTAACTCGGAGAAACCATTTGAACTAATGTACGATGCTAGTGATTATGATGTTGGAGTCATTTTACGGCAAAGACATGACAAAATGTTTAAAGTTATATACTATGCTAGTAAAACTCTTACTCCTACTCAAATTAATTACACAACTACTGAAAGAGAGTTACTGCAATTGTATATGCCTTAAAAAAAATAGATCTTACTTAATCAGAGCTAAATGCATAGTGCATACTGATCATTCTGCTATTAAATACTTAATCCAAAAGAAGGATGTAAAACCAAGACAAATTCGATGGATGCTTTTAATGCAAGAATTTGACTTTGAGACTGTCAATAGAAAAGGGGTCGATAATCAAATAGCTGATCATGCATCTAGACTTGAACAACCTAATTTGGATGATTTTAAGAAATAAATTACTGAAACTTTTCTTCATGAGCAATTATATCATATTTTTTAAGGAAATTTACTGTGGTATACCGATATTGTGAACTACATCATTAGTAATATCTTACCACATGATTTAACAATACAACAGCAGAATTTAAGCATGATGCTAAATTTTATTTCTGGGATGATCCTTATCTGTACAAGCAATTTAAAGATCTAATGATTATGAGATGTGTGCCTTATGAAGAAACAGAAAAAATTATTAGATAATGTCATGATTCTGAATTTGGAGGACATTTTGAAATTGATAGAACTGCACATAAGATTTTGCAATCTGGATTTTATTGGCCTACACTTTTCAGAGATGTTTATAAATTTATCAAACTTGTGATCGATGTCAGAGAATAGGTAATATATCTAGAAGAAATGAAATTCCTCTTAATTTTACTTTGGAAGTTCAAATTTTTGATGCATGGGGATTAGATTTTATGGGACCATTTATGCCTTCATTTCGAAATATATATATATATATATACTAATTGCTATTGATTATAGATTAAAATGGATTGAGGCAATAGCTTTACCTAGGTGTGATGCTAAATGCGTTTTGAGGTTTTTAATAAAAAAGATTTTCACAAGATATGGAATGCCTAGAGTAATAATCACTGATGGAGGTTCCCATTATAAGAATAATCCGATTCAGAGATTGGTGAAAAAATATATCATTGTACATAGAATCTCTACAGCTTATCATTCCTAAACTAATGGTTTAGCAGAGGCATCTAATCGTGAAATTAAACAAATTTTGGAGAAAGTTTTTAATCCTGAGAAATTGGATTGGTCTGTTAGATTAGATACTGCTTTATGGGCATACAAAACTGCTTATAAAACTCCTATAGGAATGCCACCTTACAGATTAATTTTTTGAAAAACTTTTCACTTGTCAGTTGAATTAGAATATAAAGCATATTGGGTGATAAAGAAATTGAATTTTAATTTGATAGATCCTAGTGAGAAGAGACTGTTGCAATTGAATTAATTGGAAGAAATCAGAAATGAATCACATGACAATGATATAATATATAAGGAAAGAAGAAAAATATGACATGATCGGAAGATTGTCAAAAATAAGTTTGAAGCAGGACAAAAAGTTTTATTATATAATACAAGATTGAAGTTATTTCCTGGGACATTAAAATCTAGATGGACATGACCTTTCACTGTTGTAAAGGTATATCAATTTGGAGCTGTGATTATCGAAGACCCTAAATCTGAAAAAATATTCAAAGTGAATGGCCAAAGATTAAAACCATATTTTGAAGGCAATAAACCTCATTTTAAAGAGGTCTTAATGTTGGATCAACCTGATTAACTGAAAGTTATGTTGGGCTGATGACGTTAAACCAAGCGCTTTGTGGGAGGCAACCCATAATTATTAAGTGTGTGCTTTGTTTTATATGTTATTTGTGTTTGTTTGTTACTTAATTAAGTCTCATTCTTCCTTAATTATCATTAATAACATTTAAGAATTGAATCGAATCGAAATTTGGAAAAAAATTGAATGAAGTGAAGTTTGGCCAAAGTTAAACTAGCGTCGAACGACGCTGCTACTAGCATCAGGCAGCACCGCTGTTTAGAAAAATCATTTCTCATCATTAAATCCAAGTTTTGACGGTTCTAGGTGGTAAAACCTCCTTAAGAACTTCCAAAAAACTCCCCTAGACATAGGAACTGCCAAAGGAACGAAGAGGAAGACCCAAATTCTTATCTAAATGGATTTCAGTTTGACGGAAACTCAGAGATTTCATGTATTTAACCATAGAAAGTTCATAAGTTTAGAGGTGCAGTGACTTTTCAACAAAAATATCTTGAAAATGAGATTGATTAAGGAGCGAGGCTTTGTTAATCGAGGTACGAATTCTCCTACTACTAGAATTGATGAAATTTTTGTTCAGAGATGTTGAGAAGTATTGTGTTATACTACTATCGCCGTAGTTGTTCTGAATGTGAAAGAATTCTATGCAAATCTTCATGGAATCAACCAAGGATCTGTTTATGTGCGAGGTAGGTTTTTCACATTTACTCTTGCAAAGATTAATGATTTATACATGATTGAGAATGTACCAATCTGCACTATTTAAATTTTGCCCCGAAGAAGGACAATATGAATGACATATACAGATATTTGACAGAAGAAAGTAATGAATGTGAGATAAGAGATAGCAGGTATGTAAGTTTCTCGACCATACTGTTAAATCCTACGTCGAAACACTTCCATTATTTCATATGTGCAAAATTGCTCCCAACAATAAAAATCAGTAAGGTAATTAAGAGTGTGTTATTCTGAATTATTGCATTCAAATGGGAATGCCTATTGATTTTGGTTGGATAATTGTTAAGTCTGTTTTGGGATTGATCATTCATGTATTAAAGTATGGGCTTGGAAATCCTTCCACCATATTTCTCCTCTGCAGTCAATCACAAGTACCATATGAGAACTGGGAAAGAGTACTTCTACCTTGGAAGACTATAGACCTAGAAGAAGCATATAGTGACCAGGAAATTGGTGATATGAATGATATGAGCATCATTGAAGATCAACCATCTCAAAAGTCAGCACCAATTCCTCCTTATATTCCTGAAAGTTCACATATCATCCTGAAGAAAATCAAGAAATTGGAGAAGGAAGCACAATATTTGATGAATGGAATCAATAATCTTTCTGATTTCTTTAATCATTTGGATTGGAGAATGAAGGAGCACTTTGATCATTATGAATATCTTGAAGGAAATTTGACACGAGTTATGCAAAGAAAATGTTGGATTGAAGAGGATTCTATTGAAGAATTCCGTTTCGTCCATTCTACAATTTATTTGTTCATGCTCAATCGATGGGAGATCTGAGAATTGATGATAGTTTGGAGGAAGAATGAACTTAATTATTGTATTTCTGTAATTGTGTATCAGATTGCTTTGCTTTACTTTATTTTGCTTGAATGTTATATTTGGACGTGCTTTCTTGTTTAGTTCTCAGCGTTATTGTGTTGTGGTTGTGTGTGATGCTGAATTTAAAGATTGTATGACTTGAAAATGTGTAATGTCTAGTGTTGAGTGTGTGTGTATGACTCATGTATTTTATATATGAAAGTAATGTTATATGTTTTTTGTGCTAAAAAATATCATTTGCAAAGGCTTTAGAATGTTATTTAATGCTTAATTAGACTGGTTAGACATCGAAGCTGGCTTGAAAAGATCGAAATTGCAAATGAAAATTGGAAACCAAAATTTTGAACTAGCACCGAACGGCGCTGCCACTAGTGCCTGATAGCACCAAAAGTCAGAGAGTTTGGCCGTGTTTACAGAATAATGTGCCAAACGGCGCTAGAACCAGCGCTAGACAGCTCTCAAACTCGAAAACTGCCCGGAACTCCAAATTTTCACAATTAAACCCTGGGACCCACCATTTTTGCCCAAACCATTGTCTTCAACCTCCAGCCAAGGTCGGTTTTTGCACCTAGGACTCACTAGCATTTGGATTTGAAGCGATTTCGTGGCCAGAAAAGTTCGGATTTCATCTTATCTCGGTAAGAGCTACGCTTTAACCTAAAAGTTTTCGATTTTGATCGTGGAAATCTCCAACATTAGGAAGATTCAAAATTTTGAAGTTTTTAGAGAAAACTTTGGAAATGTTTCATGGATTTTATGTTCTTATCTTTTTAAATTTATGTTGGAGTCCATTGCTTTGTAATTTGAAGATTGATTTAAAAATTTGGTGTTTTTAGACAAATGGCTCCAAGATTGGCTAAGGGGAAGAGGAAATTTGAATTTGATGAAAGTAAATTTGTAAGTTTCAAAGCCTATTCACATTTTATTATGTTTCTTAGCAATAAGAAATGTATTCAAGAGAGATCTTATGAAAATCCTAGAGGAATGCTTGAAGAATTGATTGCTAATCATCTATGGGAGATTTTCTATTGTTTCACTGCTGATGCGATGCTGGGTATTGTTAGAGAATTTTATGCCAATCTGTTTTATTCTGAGAGTGATTATTATCCTCACTTTTCGTTAAGGTCTAGTTTCTTCTTAGATAGCCTAGGGTCTAGCCATAGGACTCTCTTGATGACTCTTCTTAGAAGACTAGCGATGGAACCCTACCAAATAAAGATTCCACATGCTTGCTTTAATCACTTGGATCTTTCACATGTTAAAGCCTAACCTCTAATGATCAGAGGAAAGAAACTAAACATAAGGAAGGCCAAGTGAAATCCCCTATAGGTGGTCAGACCTTAGGATTGACCCTGGGAAGTCTGGGACTCATGCTCTACACTCACACACTACACTCTTACAACTCTGAACCAATCATATCCTATTTTGAACCCTTAACTCTTTGGAAACTCATATGAGTGGTCTCACCAACCCTAAGCCTATGGCTAAGATGACTAGGACCAACACATGGAGGACCAAAGAGAGCCATTTCTGAGCTGTGACCCAAACAACGTGACATCCCAAATTGAATACAGAAAGCTACCAAACTCTCCTACCTTTTGACCCTTAGCCCTTAAACCCCATTAAATGACCAAAATGCCCCTAAAACTCAAAACTTCACAGAATCACCCGAGCTCTCCAAAAATAATTACAGAGCGTTCCTCTCATCAAATGATGAAGTTTAACTGTAAACATGCCATACTTTCGAGCAACTGGTGGATGCCTCGCAATCGAAAAAGCCAATACTTGGAAAAGCGCTCCGGGATTCGTAAAACTGTCCACATTGGTCAGAAATGCCCCTGGACACAGTCTTTCAACTCCTAATTCCATTTTAAACCAATTTGGACCTTTAAACTGGACTTTTGACCAAATTCCTAAAAAATCCCCGAAATTACCAAAATACCTCTGCATAGCCAAAAATTCAAAAAAATCCAAAAATTCCCAAAATCTCCAAAAAATTCCCAATTTCATTTTCTTCAACTACACCATAACACAATTTTGTCAATTTAAACTGATTTCGTCAAAAGCCCCAAATTTCACCTAGGCTCTGATTTGACCCAAATTGAACCCAATATTAACCAATTTCTTCCAAATTTGAATTTTAAACGCTTCGACACATCTCCCCAAACTAAATGCAACATTCAATCGCACCAATTTGGCCTTGAATTTCTTCCAAATCCAATTTAATCGAGAAAACCCCAAATTTAACCTGTTTTGACCTGTTTCGATGACGAGGTTGCCCAAACGACCTTGGATTCCGAAATGAAATGCACCGTTGCATACAGAACATTGAAATTACTTTGGAAGGATAAATAATTCGCTACGGTTTGATGCACAAGCGAACAGCTTCGAAATCGGCGTCGCCGGGTGAGTAAATATAAAAATATATTTTTTTGCTCACTCACTTAACCTAGCCGAATCCCTCTTCCTCCCCCTCCTTTCTAATTTGAGAACCAGCCCCCTCCACCTCTAAATGTGGAGTAAGTTCAGCCCTAGCCAAGCCATCATGGTGCAAGATCCCATGGTTTGGCTCCTTCCCCATTACTTCTTCTCCAAGGCATGACTTTCTCCCACCCCTAGCTTCAATCTAATCAATGGCAGCTTTTGGGTCAGTTCTCCTTTCACTTCTATCACCTCAAAAATTGTCTCATGGCTGCCTTATTCTCCCTACCAAAGGTCCTTACCCATTGGTATGTTCAATGGCTCACTTTTTCCCTTCTTCTTCTTCTTTTTCTTTGCCTATTTAATGGCCTTTCTGGGCCTTACTTGGGTTGGCCGAATTTTGCATAAGGAAGGGGGAGGTGCTGCCTTTTTTCTTCTTGAGCAAAATCTTAGATAAAATTATGTTTAAATTATGTTGGAGCTAAGTGCTTTACCATTCTTTCACCTCTCTTAGGCTTGGGTAATTTGTTTTAGCCATTAAAGCATATTTTTCCCCTCTCATGGCTTATATTTTCTTGCTTTTGGCTAATGAGTTATATGGTGAGAATTGAAGTTTATACTTGAGATTTTGGAAGCTTTTTCATGTGGCAAAGGTTTGAAATTTATTCTTGAATTCTTGAATTACTTTTCAAAGGCTAATGTTTAGAATTCATGCTAAGCTTGGGACACCTTTCATGTGGCAAAATTTGAAATTTTTGCTAAGTTTTGGAAAGGCTTTCATTTAAAAAAAAATTATATTTGAGTTTCATATTTAGTCTTAGGACTATTTTACATGCCAAACATTTTATGTTTCTTTAGCTAAAAAAAAGAGAAAAAATGAAGTTTCTTACATGTTCCCTATATGCTTGCACTCATTCATGTTGCTTGACTAAAAAAAAGTGTAAAAAAAAGAAATAAAAAAGAGAAAAGGAATGCTTGAAGTTGGTTTGCTTAGCTTTTCATTAATTAGCTCTTACATACTTGCTTGGGTTTTATTTAGGCTTGATTAAATCTCCTACATGCTAGCTTAAGTTCCTACATGTTTGCTTGGGTTTCCTATATGCTTCTTCTCATGTAGGTATGCTTGGAGAAGATGTGTAAAAACCCGATTTCTAGGGGAATTGCTGCCATTTTTTTATAAATTTAGTTGATTTTGCTCCCTAAGCATACTTGATAAATGTGGGGGCTAGGACCTTAAATGGCATAAGCTTTTCTTTGTGTTTCACATAGAGATTTGGAGTTGGGTTAGCTCATGGTATGTTTCATGGTGCTTTCTTATATAATTTGGATGGCTAAACTCATGTTCAAAATGTGTAGGACTTTTGTCATTTCTATGAGCAAGTTGGAGGGCTTGTTGGAAAGTTCATTTTTTTTAGAGCCAAAGCATATGTATCAATTGCTTAAAGCTTTTGTTATTTGCATGTGTAAACTGGAAATGAAACTGGGTTAGTGACATATTTTGCAATTGTGACCCTTGGAACACTTGCAAATATGACCCTAAATGCTTTCCTTTCACTTATTTCATCAAGTTATCATATATACAACACATGTGTATTGCTTTTACACACATTCCACCCCTCTATACATGAAATTAGCTTGGTGATACCTTATACATGTTCGAGAGTGCTTAAGGTTTGATACACCTCACTTAGAAGATGTCACATGTTTCTCTTTTGTTATTTGGGAGAACTTGGCTTTAGAGCTATGTATTTTCGAAGCATGAAAGACTTGTTCAACTTATGCAATTTTCGGATTTCAAGGTAACACCACAGGTAACACCCAAAATATGAAGAAATATGTGCCTCTTTTCACTCATTTTACTAGGCCTTTACATGTATAACGTATAGACTTTGTTTTCTTACACATATTCCATCTTTCCTCATGCACAAAATGATATTTTTTATGGTAAAAAACTTGAAGGTTTTGTACATTTGGTATCTTTTTCCTATAGTGCCTTTATGTTGAAAGCTTATACTTGGAAAGTTACATATTGCTTGAAAGTCACTTGCTCTATTGTGTCTTAGATGAACTTGTCACTTCTCTATTACATGTATTACATGGATTTGTGGTGATTCAATGTTGCCTGGCACTTATTGGTTTGCATGCAAAAGACTTGATAAAATTTGTACAATTTTCAGATCTAGAGATAGACACATGCATAACTATCAAAATTCGAACACATGTGTGATTGTTTGTTTCACTTACTTCCTCAAGTATTCATGTGTATAACATCCAAGCTTGGTTTTCACACATATTCTACTTTATTCTATGAATTTATGAAGCTTTGCATTGGTTGGAATACCATGAAACAATTTGGTGAAATATTTGCAATTTTCGGATTCAAACACGTTCACTCATGAAACATCAAAATTTGAACACGCCTACACTTGGTTTTCATCTTTTTCAATATGTATTCACATATGCAATATCAAAGATATAATTCCACATATGTTTCACATTATTTTAAGCACAAAAATCATGTTTTACTTGTAGAAATTCAAAATTCTCTTTTTCATACAAGTCATCCCATAGTTTTGAGGTGTTTACATATCACATACATGAAGTGCAGTTTTCACATTACACTCCACCTTTACTTCACTTTATTTTTCAAATAATTGCATGTGTTTCTTATGGAAATTATTATGAGCATCAAATACTTGATTGGAAATTTTGGCCATTGCTACATGGATGCCTGTAGCACCTTTTGGTGATGTCTATTGCACATATGAGAGAGTGCCATTGTTTATATGCTACCATTAAGTGAAAATCTACACTTTTGCACTTATTTTGAATTAATTTGTATTACTTCCTTGCTGTCCCTATGCAAAAAATACTTGATTTGGCTTGTGGTATGTTGGTTCTAAGTGTTCTTTTGTTTCCCCTATGTTGATAATTGCATGGATGATAACCATGCAAGTTTACTTTAAATGTTCCCTTGCCGCCCTTACTTAAAATTTACATTATTAAGCATCATTTAAATTGCTTTAAGTGAGAAAAAAGGAAATAAAAGGAGGTGACATGTTTACCCTTTCAAAAAGGGTGAAAGTTGTGGTATACTATTCATGCTCAATTTGCCTTAGACTCACATACTCATGTTGAGTGCCTTTACATTCTTATACATGCTCTTCTACTTGTTTAATATGCTTGGAATGATGTCATATGCTCATGTCACTTCACTGTCATGTTGTTACGAATGTGGGAAACTCAAAATTGGTGGAAATATTGAATGTTACATATATATACATGCTTGTGGTACTTCTTTTATGCAAATTGCAGGTTTGAGAAATTCATTTTTTATGTCATTATGGTGCCCGATTGTTCTCAATAAAATTCAGTTTTCCTACTTTGTTTATTGGTTTTGATTTTAAATGTCTTCTTTTGCCTTGCGTTACTACACCACATAAATAACCCACATCCTATACACTACATTATCCTACATAACCTACATCATCACACTCATTATATCACTACGCCACATTACCCTACACCACATTACCCTTATATGATACACTACCTCGCCACCTCACATGTCACATTACTTCACTTCTTACACTACCTCCCATAGATTACATTACCCTACATCACATCATATGCTACATTAGCTCACATCCTTACACCACATTACCCTACATGCCACATTGCCTGAAGTCTTACACTATCCCACCTCCTACATCACTTTACACATCATATCCCTACACCACTTCACTCACTACATTACCTTATTTGTGACATCGACTTTCTCTATAAGAATTTATGCACATGAAAGGATTTAAGACTTTTGCATCCTTGTTCTTAGCCACTTGTGGGCTCGGCCTAGTTGCCTTCGTCGATTCCCCTTCGCACCATGTTGGAGGGGTTTGTTGCTTTTCTCACCTTACATACTACATGATAGCCTCTTACACCATGTTGGAGAGGTTTGACTCCTTTACCATATACACTATATGGTTACCCCTTGCACCATGATGAAGGGGCATAGCCTACCTATTTCACATGTCTCACTGTTACCTCTCTACACCATGTTGGGAGAGGTTTAGTTGCTTTGACACATTTTTTGGTTTTTCTACAATTTTGAGAAACAACCCACCCCTTTTACAACAATGTGTTAGGTGGATTGTTTTCTCCGCTTTGTTCTCCTTGATCCCCCTGTCCTTTGTTTCTTCTTATTTCTTGACCTAAGTCACGTACTTATGCAGAACACATAAGTGCGCATTTATAGCCTTCCACTATATTTGGGGTGATCAAGCAAGGCTATAAGTAGGATGGATGGGGGAGGACGACGATGACACTTCATTAGAGAAGGATACGAGAGAATTCCTAGAATAGTGCCTCTTGACTCAAAGACCCTCGAGAAGGTAGTGGAAGGAATTCATGACACTATTTGCCAACCCTTGGGGTATCTACCACCGTTACCTTTATGTTGCTAGTAGTCTTAACTTGATTAGGGTAGTTAACCTGTGGATCACGTTGTTTTGTAAAATATACAAATACATTTTAAAATACAAAACTACCTCCACTACAAGACAGCCTTTCACCCATACATTTTTACTTGCATAAAATCCAAATTGAAATGAATGAAAAATCTACAAAGGTCCACGGTTGACTGCCTGGATCGAGTTAGGACTGCCCTCTGTAGGATGACAGTCTAGTAGACAACACCTAAGGTTGGAATATATAGCACAGCTCTGAGTCCTCCGCACCATCGTGCTTACGGTCCTCCCGGACTTGTAGTCCGTTCTTTGTGACTTTCACCAGTATTCCTACGAGTTTTCTACGAGCTTTTCCCGAGCTTTCTACAGAATTTATTTTTGATGTCTTTTATTAAACTTTCTACAGATTTTTTTTTTTTTTCAACTTTTTCCATACACCTTTACATTTTTACATACACCACAACACACACTTACACCTCTTGTACGCTACTACTATTTTACTTTGCTACTTGTACCGTCACTACTGTTTGTCTCCCTACTGTACTTTTACTTTTTGTGCTTCACTACACATTTACTATATTGCAAATCATAATACCTGCTTCTGAAGACTAAAATCACCTCACAACATTCAAAATATAAAATAACTCAAGATTTAATCACAAACAAAATAAGACTTGCAAATATAACTAAACTTAAGACGTCTCATTGGATGGTCCAGAATCCCTCCGATGACATAACCTACATGTTGCTGACTAGATTTCCCATGGTATGGATGAAAGTATGGAACAAATTAAGTTTGGTTTAGTAAATTCATCCGGACTAAGTGAATCCGATGAAAATGATGGTGCCGGAAAGAGGGAATCGTGGGATCCAAACCGGTGTCGCCATAATCAACTTAAACATTTGTTTTAATTAAAACACTAAGACATCTTGATTTTCAACTTTCTAAAAGACGATAATTTTCTCCCGCCCTGATTGTCACTTCTTAAACTAAACCTGCTACGACGAGGGAGCATGGAGCATGCATTGTGGGTAGCAAGAACATTTTCAATGGTAGAACATGTCTACTTTAGCTGAACCATTCCTTAGAATTAAATAACAAGCCGTAGGACTTTGAGGTTGCTTGTCTAGCGCATCATAAATCCTCACCTGATCTTTTAGGCATTTACGCAGCTTTACTGTGAAATATAAGCCCTAACTCGAATTAGGATTTCGAGGTTGTCATCTGATATAACATAAATCCTCCTATCTTCCAGCTATTCACATGATCGGTATCAAGTGAATGTAAGCCCTAAATAATTATAATCGACAAGTTGAAATCTAAAAAAATCTTCTCTAACCAAATTGAGCCGATCAATAGGATAGATTGGGAAGTCACCAAGACTCCTTCTTGGATCCGTGATCTCCCTTAGTTCTTTCTCCTTTGGATTCTCACAACAACTGCTCCAAAACTTGAACCTTTCACCTAGTGGACTCCGGTTATCACATTCATTGAAGATTCCTTAGCCTTTTGAAGTCAATTCGTAAAAATAACTTTCCTGATTTAAATCGAGAGTTTTCTTAGGTAACTTCAGTTATCTAAAATGTAATTAATTATAGGAGCTTGCCCTTATAGGAAATGAAAATGAACCCATCATTAATATAAACCCCATTTAATTCTCTTCTGTATTAAATGGGGGAAACCTGTCAGTCAAAACATAGGTTCCGCAGACCAAACGTATGTCATGAATTTTTCTAATTCATTTAATCGGCCGTATCATTAAGAAACGTGCTTATTCTTCGGGATAAATGCGTGGCTTAAGGTACATTGCTTGGCTATTTGAACTATCAGGGATAAGATATCAGTTTAGTTGTATTCCTTCCCTAAATTAAATCTACATATAAATTAAATTAAACATCGTCCTTCCGGAGCGGGTGACGGGATTTCAATTCTGGCAACCTACAGCTTACACTAGGTGACTCCTAAAATAAAAAACACCCACGCACCGCGATCGCACACGTCACAAAAATGCCCCGACAGGATTTCAGACTACTCCACTGAGGAATCATTTCTCTCTCCATTAAAATCAGGAAAGTTATTTTGACACATCGGTAATGTATCTATGTCCCTCATAGGCCAGATTAGCATTCTTCCGTCGATATGCTTCACCCATTTCTTTCTTGGGAAGGTAAGATCGACTCCCACTGACTTTAGGTCTGTTCCTTTAAATCACTTTTAAATGAAAGGGTCCAAAAGGCTTTTAGGAATTTTTCTTTGATCTTGTGGGGTCGGACCCTCAATTGGTGTGTTAGTGCACAGGGTGCGTTGTGCAATCAGCCTCAGGATGGATCCCAAATTTCACTTTTACTTAATGTTTTTCGGGCTTGATTCGCTACCGACAAATTGAACCAAGTTTCTTTACTCTTGCACCTCCTTAAAGTTTGAAATTAATTAAAATTCGTTAATTCATATACATGAGACACATTTCAAAGTTCGAGAATAAAGATAAAATAAAATGTCAAAACTTGAAAAATACATATAAAAGAAAAATTGCCCAGTTTACAGTACAAGTGCATTAACTTGAGTGCTCCCATTGAACTGCAAGCATGGGACGTCACTAACTTCCGTAAATTCTCTCCAACTAATAGGAACAATGTTTTCGCCAAAGTTGATCTTTTCTTTCACCTTCGGGATGGAGTTCACTGCCAATAGGGATGCATTGCCTAACCTGGCAGTTATTAAGTTTGGCTAATGGTTCGACAATGTTAAAGTCAAATTTGGAGATGTGGTCGTCGCAATGATGAAGCATGAAACGAACAAGTCTATAAGCCTGTTGTAGAGTTCAACCTGAAATTCATTGAGGAACTCCCAATGCCAAAGAAGGAATGGATTGAAAAGAACTCTGATGACATTATGAACATTGTGACTACTCTTAGGATTGCTTCTCCTCTTACTGTCGGATTCGCCATCACTACACCAGCTGTTCCACCGACTAAAGGGAAAGATATCCTATGCGGGGAAGAGTAAGTCGATACCTATATCCCGCCATTTTCTGAATTCAAGATTGGGGCCAATTCAATGCACGTGCAACTGACAAAGGCACAAGAAAGGAGGTGCAGCCAGGGAGTTCTGAAAGTCGAGCAGCTGCGATAGCCTCAGCCACCACAGTACAGTCAGCCGCGCCAACAACCATTTCAGCAGAGATCATACCGGTCAGATACGAGAAAGATAATAGCAGAATGTCTCAATAGGAGCTATTCCTTTAGGGATGACGTTGTAACAAGGATGTTACGCATCTTAATAAAGAAGCCATAATTCAGACTATCGGAGCCAAAGAAGCCGGAGGAAGTGGATAAGAAAGACCATCCCAACTACTGTCCCTACCACAAATTACTTGGATATACGATAGATGGATGCTTGAAGATTCAATTGACTTCTACACGACGCCGGTGCCCGAGGAAGTAAGCGATGCTGCTCGAAAATCTTTAGCTGACCTTAAAATTCTCAAAGGAATATCGATTAAGTCAGCCTTGGAAAAAATCTGAGTTGATATTGCACAACTATCGAACGATCAGAAAGAAGATATTGAAGATGAATGTTACAACTTAGCAAATTACATGGAAAGTGATTCCGCAGAAATCAACGTCGTTGAGACTAGGGCCACATCATATGCGTGTGAGGCTCCTCTACCTGAGGACAAAACTGCAGAAGAGTACCAAAGGGCCATCCATCAAATAGATGAGCAGATCAGTAGCCTCGAGAAGAAGATCGAAGATATGACGACCACTATGACTACAATGAAAGACAGTCACAATCACCTCAGATGGCGCCTCCAGAAACAAGCCAGTTAAAAGCCGTTCATGTTGGGGATGAAAGAAGAGAGTTCTCCTCTGACAAACAACTAAAGAAGGATTTAGTTCAGGGTCCGATGCTGGAAAATAACGTTAAACAGATGGTCGAACAACAGCTTAGAGAAGCCCTGGAGCAATCAAAACGAGCAACATCGATTCTGAAAGGTAGGCTCTACCCAGAGGAGTTTGATGACGTCCAATGCCCTAAGATTTTCATATCACCTTTGTTCAAAACTTTCAATGGGATTGGAAATCTCTGACAGCACGTTACACACTTTCGGGCAAGTTGATGCAACGTGGGGGTAGTGATTCTTTACCATTTCGATAGTTCGTGAGCAGTCTTTCAGGGATCACTTTCGACAGGTACGTAGAATTACCAAATGGTTCAGTAAAGACTTTTACGGAATTGGAAAACCTTTCTATCAAGCGATTTACAGGAATTCAGCACCATGTCACTATAGGCAATCCTGTGGAAGAGAAGCAGAGGTCAGACGAAACATTTGTAGAGTACCTTCTGCATTAGAGAATTCTTAGCATGAAATGTGAACTACAGCTTCAGAAGCAACATGCATTTGCAATTCTTCTAAAGAGCATCCTTGGTCCAGTAGGTTTCTTACTCATAGGACTTACGATTAAGACTTTCGAGAAGCTACTCAGCAAAGTCGGAAATCTTCAAGAAGAAGCTAAACAATTTGAGTTCAGGGAAAGAGCAGATGAGTCGAAGCTAGTAAAGACATATGAAAGGAGATCATGAACAGTCGCAATGGTTAGCAGGAGCAAGAGACCATTGCAAATACCATCTGAACAACATCAGCAAACCTCCAACTTCCTCGTTAGAATGGTTAGCAATCATTTCAGCAGATACCTCACCAGACAGATGAAAGACAAGTTCCAACTGTGGTTGATCGATCAAATAAAATATACTCTTTGAAAGATGAAGCAGTTAAGAAGATGGTCTGCAGTCTGATCAAGAATCCAAAATTAAGGTTACCCGAACCAAATAAACTGGATGAGGTTAAGAAGAAAGGACATATGAAATATTGGTCGTACCACAGGTCCAATGGACACACCATAGAGAAATGCTTCAGCTTCGAAGATTGGCTTGAAGAGAACCTCAAGAATGGGAACATAACAAGCCCAAAAGAATATTTGCAAAGAACCTGAAAGAGGTTCTATCAATATGCTTTCGATTGATCTGTTTGTTCCAACTTCTTCTACACAACTTACAATGGATGAGACGCCTCTTGACTATTATAGTATTACTACTACCATTAGTGTAAAGAGGGACTTTACCAGGATTGATGTTAGTTTACCCCGTCCCTCCCACCGCTTTGAATGAAAGAAAAGAAATAGTTTGTCGTTGTTTAAAATTATTCAATATTTGGAAGGCTCATCAACTCAAAGTAAAATTTGGATATTTTGATAAGACTGAGACTTTAGGGAAGAATGAAATTAATGCCCTAATAACTTTGTCCTTCACTTTAAGGAATTTGGACTGGGTATTAAGTAGATGTCAAAACGAAATAGTGTGGTTGAAATACTAGTAATTGACTCGAGATATCACGAGCCTTTTAATGCTCTGCCATGTGACTGGGTCCAGACTTTCTAATAAGTTATAATATCTCAGGATTCATGTTAAGGAACATTTCAGAATCATTAATTTGGGGAGTTTTGACATTCAAAATCTTTAAAAGAAATATGCTCTACTAGATACAGTAATTCACAAACAAAAGGAGTACAAAAAAAGAAGAAAAGAAAATGAAAAAGTTTTTTTTGTGAAAGTCCAACTGAGAAGAAGTTTGAGGTGAGCATATAAATCAAAAATTGGTGTCCCAATTCAGGCATTCAAAATCTTTAACATGTGCTCCACCAGATATAGAAATTCTCAATGAGAAAAAACAAAGAAAAGAAAAAAAAATTGTGCAAAAAGCTCAATAAAAGAAAAGAAAAAAAAAAAAAATAAGAAGGCTCCTTGAGAAGAAGCTTGAGGCAAGCATATGATCAAAAATTAGTGTCTTAATCCTCCCCCGATTAATAAAACTTGAAAGACCACCTTAAGAAGATTCCTATGATATTATGCTTGGAAAAGAGTCAAGTGATTTTATGCCTTTTGGTCGTTCATTAATTGGCTCAAAAATATCTTTGGATAGTGAAAAATATTTTTTATCACATGAACATAAACTTTGAAATTTGCTTAGACTCAAGAAGAAGGAATTAAAAGGAAGGGTTATGTTATTAACAATTAATGCAAATTCAACTCTGATGTCATATCCTTCAGTGCCCAACAAATATAACTCCAACATCAATTCGAAGAACGTTACAGCAATTTCTCAAACACAGTGTGAACAACTTTAACAAGATCGGTGATAAAGCAAATGACAACTGCTACAAATGAAGCTACTAAGTAGCGGCCTCTCCAGCTATGGTGTCCTTACAGATAACATATCTTTATAGGCACTTGAAAGAATAAAATTCTAATAGCACCTTAAAGAGTGTGATATTCTCTAAACACTTGCCTTCAGTCAATGGAAAATACCTCGAAGTGTACTGTGCATCGTGATGTTTCAAAGATAAAGCTTTGTCCTACGAAACACCGGTGCCGCACATGTCTAATATTTGGGTCCGAATATTAAAACAAAAAATAAAGGAAAGAAAACTCATAAAATAACAAAATAAATTAAATGAAATAAATCATCAATATGAAATCGATGATTATAAAAGAAAACAAAAAGATAAAAGAATAGAAAATAACAAAAAAAATTCAAAATTCAAGCATCCCGCAAAATTTCACACCTCACAAATTTTCATAAATCTCTGCATGGACTTTCCTACAGAATCCTGTACTGCATAAGTTCCACAAATCTTCTGCAAAATTCAAGAACCAATATCTAAAGGATTTTGACAATCTCACAAATTTCATATCTGATTTTATATCTGATTCTGCGTTTCTTTAAGTTCTCCTCTTATTACAATCTCACAAATTTCAAGTTCCAGAGGTTGAGGAATTTACATATGATTCCGTGTTGCTCTAGGATCCCCTCCTAGCAATCTCTCAAATTTCAAATTTTAGAGGTTGAGGATTTTACATCCGATTCTGCGTTGCTCTAGGATCCCCTCATATTGCAATCTCTCAAATTTTAAGTTTTAGAGGTTGAGGATTTCGATATCCGATTCCGCGTTGCTTTAGGATCTCCTCCTATTGCAATCTCTCAAATTTCAAGTTCTAGAGGTTGAGTATTTTATATCCGATTCCGCGTTGCTCTAGGATCCCCTCCTATTGCAATCTCTCAAATTTCAAGTTTTAGAGTTTGAGGATTTCGACAACCGATTCCGCGTTACTTTAGGATCTCATGCTATTGCAATCTCTCAAATTTCAAGTTCCAGAGGTTGAGGATTTTACATTTGATTCCGAGTTGCTCTAGGATCCCGTCCTATTGCAATCTCTCAAATTTCAAGTTTTAGAGGTTGAGAATTTTACATCTGATTCCGCGTTGCTCTAGGATCTCCTCCTATTGTAATCTCTCAAATTTCAAGTTTTAGAGGTTGAGGATTTTGACATCCGATTCCGCATCGCTTTAGGATCTCCTTCCATTGCAATCTCCCAAATTTCAAGTTTTAGAGGATGAGGATTTTACATCCGATGCCGAGTTGCTCTAGGATCCCCTCCTATTGTAATCTCTCAAATTTCTAGTTTTAGAGGTTGAGGATTTCGACATCCGATTCCGCATTATTTTAGAATCTCCTCCTATTACAATCTCTCATATTTCAAGTTTTAGAGGTTGAGGATTTTATATCTGATTCCGTGTTGCTTTAGGATCTCCTCCTATTGCAATCTCTCAAATTTCAAGTTCTAGAGTTTGTGGATTTTACATCCGATTTCACGTTGCTCTAGGATCCCCTCCTATTGCAATCTCTCAAATTTCAAGTTCTATAGGTTGAGGATTTTATATCCAATTTTGTGTTGTTTTAGGATCTCCTCCTATAAACAATCTCTCAGATTTCAAGTTCTAGAGGTTGAGGATTTTACATCCAAGTATTGCTTTAGGATCTCCTTCTATTGTAATCTTTCAAATTTTAAATTCTAGAGGTTAAGGATTTTATATCCTATTTTGCGTTGCTTTAGGATCTCCTCCTATTTCAATCTCTTAAATTTCAAGTTTTAAAGGTTGAGGATTTTACATCTGATATCGCATTGCTATAGGACCTCCTCCTATCGCAGCCTTTCAAATCAAACTCCAGAGGGTGAGGATTTTACATACGTTGCAATAGGATCCCCTCCTATTGAAATCTTTCAAGTGTTGAATTTTAGTGGTTGAGGATTTTACATCCGATACCGCATTGCTAAAGGACCTCCTCCTATCACAACCTTTCAAATCAAATTCCAGAGGTTAAGGATCTTACATCCGATATCGCGTTGCTATAGGACCTCCTCTTATCGCAACCTTTCAAATCAAATTCCAGAGGTTAAGGATTTTACATCTGATACTGCGTTGCTATAGGATCTCCTCCTATCACAACCTTTCAAGTGTCAAATTTTAGAGGATGAAGATTTTACATCTGATACCACGTTGCTAAAGGACCTCCTCCTATCGCAACCTTTCAAATCAAATTCCATAGGTTAAGGATTTTACATTTGATACAGCATTGCTATAGGACCGCCTCCTATCACAACCTTTCAAATCAAATTCCAGAGGTTGAGGATTTTACATCCGATACTGCATTGCTATAAGACCTCCTCCTATCACAACCTTTCAAGTTAAATTTTGGAGGATGAGAATTTTACATCTCAGTCCACGTTGCTATAAGACCTCCTCCTATCATAACCTTTTAAATCAAGTTTTAGAGGTTGAAGAGTAAGTCTGTCAATTCAATCGAGGCATCCAATTACACATTACATTTTAGGATTGGTGCAGAGTCGTCCAATTCCTTACACTTACTTTACATTCCCCAACATTCCTCATACAGTTTCCATACACTTTCCACATGTCAGATCTTCCGTGAGTGATGCAAGGTCATTCGATTACCTTCAACTTTCTGAATCAAATTCCCTAATAAAAAAAAGGATAATTCAATTTACTTAAATTGGAAAATTACAAACTCAAAATTCAAAAATGAAATCTCAAATCAAGTTCCAAAAATTACTTCAAATCACTTCTTAAATGCAAGTTCAATTTCAAATTCAGATCTGATCGGGTCCCCTTCGAAATGTGGATGAGTGAATTTTTTACTGCATTTTGAAGGCTTTCGCCCACTATTCCTCAGTCGGAGTTAGCTCTTCCCCAGTGGAAGTTTAATCCCCAGAGGATGCTCTCCTGTTGAAATTCCTGCGTCCTGTCTTGAGTTTTAACTCGTACTATTGTGTTGGTTTTGTTGATCACGTCGGTCAACACCAATACGTACGGTGTGCTTTTCTCGCACACCATACCTATTGGGGGTCCATTTGTTGACCTCACTTTTGGTTGAGGTCTAGTTTCTTCTTAGATAGCCTAGGGTCTAGCCATAGGACTCTCTTGGTGACTCTTCTTAGAATACTAGCGATGGAACCCTACAACATAGAAATTTCACATGCTTGCTTTTCTCACTTGGAGCTTTCACATGTTAAAGCCCAAACCACTCCGCGCACTTTGTGTAAGCTTAATATTGCAAGAATTTGATATAGAAGTGTATAAAAATATTCAATAATTGCAGAGTTACTCTTATCAACGCAAGTATACGCATCGCTCAAGTAATACAGGGCTCTAGTGGAGTCCTGGATATCCATCCCACAGGGAATATTTCAGAGGCTACGGACTAGGATTTTAGAAACCATTGTAGAATCACAACCTTGTAGTTCAAATTGCCTATTTTTCACTAACATGCAATTGTAAATAAGATGTAATTTTAATAAACTAATTCTACTAACAATAAATTAATTTTACTAATAAATTGAGGTTCAATATATAAGCAAGCATCCTTCTCCTTGTTAAGAAATTTAAGTGAATGGATAAATTGAATTAGTTTAAAAACTGTGTTGTCCCAAATAGGAGCAAACCTATTTTTTACCCTTTGGTCCAGGTATAAAGAACATTGACTAATCCTATGGTTGGTTACTGAATCTGCAGCTAGGTTGGGAGGATACCAACTCTCACTTCGGAGCTCCTACGTTCCCCTCTCCTGAGGGCTAACATCTACACTTCAGCACCCAAACGATAGGACCGAATTGAGGATTTTAGTTTATCACTCTAAAATCTCCAATTCTACACCCGATAAATAATATTCCCCTATTTATTTGCACCCTACATTCAAGGAATTTGACCTCTATGAATCTTGGATGTAATCTTCACTTTAGTTGTAAAAATCAAAATATTTTAACAAATCAATTGGCCAGATTGAAAGTAAATTAAGATTGAAGTGACAAGATTAGCAACATTCTCTTGGCACAAATAATTCAAATTACCATTTCACAAAAATCTCACAACATAGAGAAAGACAGATCTCCTCCTTTCTTTATAACACACAGAATTCTCCTTTGAAGCGGAAAGGAGGAAGAAATCTCTCACTTTCTTTCAACTCTTACAATCTCTTAAAGAATTCCTCACAATTAACACTAATTTAACTCACTCTCTATAACTCTTATGGCACCCAAAACACTAACAGACACTTACGGACGCCCCTTTTCGAACTAAAATTGTTTCTCTTAAAATTATGGAATAGTTTCCTAGAGTTTCCCAAGAATCCCTTCAAAAATTTTCCACATTCAATGCACCTCGTGAGAAAACTGACATACTCACCGTCGGCGACCTCGATCTCGCCGTCGGCAATCTTCTAGAATACTAGGTTTTGGACCTTCTTTGTTAAGGCTCGCTGTCAGCGGGGTCAAGCTTGCCGTCGGTGACCTTCTTTGTAATTTATTTTCTGAACTCTCTGGAAAAATATGCCGTCGGCGCCGTCGATCTCGCCTTCGGCGCCCAAGGTCAAGTCTTCATATTTTGGTCCTTTTTGCATCTTTTTGCTCCAATGTCCCTAAATCAACATACCTGCAACAAAACATAAAAAATACCTTTCTTTAAAGTGCAATATCAACAAAATCAATAGAAAAATTGGCATGAAAATCTCAACATATTTTTAGTTGGCCAAAATCCCCCAAATTTAATTATTACTTGTCTTCAAGTAATTTTTAGTACTACATAAAAGTTATGATTCATTGTGGTAAAGTTTAAATTTCGAAATACTATACTTTTGATTTAAATAAATATCGCAGTGATATTTCTTAGAAAGATTTTCAAGTAATTAGATTATCTCTGTAGATGTAAGGCTATCTAGTCATCAAGTCTAAGAGTTCTAGTCTTCTATTCAAGTCAATAATGACTATATGTTGCAATATCAATTCACTTAGAACATTCAGATGATAGGAAATTCATGAGAACACTACTAGTAAAGAAATTACTCCATAAATATAAGTTCAGAAATGTATTTAGTTTTCACTTTAGGTTAATCCAAGTGAAGCCAATTTTTGATAAGACATCTCCTCAAGTTTCTCATTACTTACTTTTTCTTTTATTTTCATTTGGATTGCTTTTCAATTATATATATATATATATATATTTCTATTCTTTTCAGGGATTGTTTTTTGTTCAATCTTTTCTTTTTCTTTTTCAAGTGAGGGTTACTATATTTGGATAGCTTGTTAATTATTTTGAACATTACTCTTCTTTTCCTAAATTTGAAACTTAAAGCATTTCTTTACCTTATATGTAATTCATAGTCTTTACATCATTGAGCCCCAATCTTTTCTTTCTCAACTAAATTCCTAAGATTTTTTAATATTTCAAAATATTGTTTTCTTTACTTAAGTAGTTAAGTATAGTCTTATCCCCTTATACTAAATATCTTAACCCACAAAATTAATTTTCATTACCAAAAATATTTCTTTGAATCTTCTACAATATTTAAATAACATCTAAATATAGTTAACTGAATTAAGTTTTATCACAAAAATCATATTTATAAATTTTGAAAATATTTTAATTGAGAACACATAACAGTTAATATTTTTCTCTCCCCCAAAATTAAATTTTTCAATATATATAAATAATACAGGTGGAAAGAAAAATTCTAAATATAAATCATACCTTTTGTACCTTAGTCATTTTCATCTTTCTGAAATTTTGCAGGTTCTTCTCAAAAATTTTTTAACTGGCTTATAATATTAGGAACTTTTATACACATATAATGGATTAGAAAATTTGCTGGGGTAATGAAAATTTTGAAATAAGTACATAAATTAAAACATTTAACAACCACAATTGATTACACTACACAGTACAATACCAAATAGCATTTGCATTTCACAACACAATAACAAACAATCTACTATTTTATCTTAGATTCCACAATTAAAATTACAATTATAATCTACGCATCACAATTCATCCAGAAATAAAATACAAAATACAAACAAAATAAACATCTCAGAAAATAATACAGTACACAAAATACAACTAACAGAATAAAAAAATGCTACAACAAAAAATACACATACATCACAATCATCAAATTTAAGATCAAACATTGAAATCCCATCTATGTCTTCATCTCCCTGGTCAGCAGGTGGATGTCACTGATAACGAGTATATCGGGGGCATTCAGGAAAAGTAACATCAGACTCACCTGTATAGTGTTTGGCCTGAGCATCGTAATAGGCAATCTCGAAATCAGAATGCCGCTGAAGATACTCACTATCTTGATCATGTCTATGCTTTAATCCTTCAATCCTTTGATCTATTCTCTCAAGTCTTTCATCTAACTTTTCAAAACTCTTCCGCTGCAGGGTCTTCTCATTCATCAAATCATAAAGGGTAGGGGAGCTAGAGGCAGGAGGGTCGTAACTAGTAGAGGGGATATCTCTACTAGTAGAAGGTGCTTTACTCCTACTCCTAGATCTCCATTCTTCATGGAATTTGTATGTCTTTAATTAGCTTTACTAATGGGTTTCATAGGGTAAACCCATTCTTCATCATATCTAGCTTCCACTCCAGATAATTGGCAAAGTGCATAAATGAGACCAGGATGTCCTAGTCCTTCACTTGATTCACTCTTTGCCATTGCCAAAATATTCTTATAAATTATATTCCCCACATTAGTGCTTCTATTGTTTTGAATACAGAATTTCAGAACCGCTCTATCTCTCGACACTTCACTGTGGTGGTAGGTAGGTAGCAGAGTAGAACAAATGAAATAATGTCATGCTTTAGCTGTGGCATTCATCATGGAAAGAGTTATCCATTCACGCTGCTTAATTTTCCATGTCTCTTTCCCATCAATGAGAAAGTCAACGCCATCGTTCAATGGAGCCTTCATGGTTCCAAATGTTTCATACTCTCTAGAGTTAAAATTGTGAAGTTCATAAAAAGAATTTGTGCGAGCGGGATTAAAATCAATAGAAACCCTCTTACTTTAACAGGCTCGTCCTCAATCTGAGTTAGATTTGTTTAAAACTCTTTCACAACTTCTACAGCAGCCTTGTTTGTAGAGTAATAGAAGTTTTCCCACTTCCTCTCTCTAATAACTCGTTCAATTTCTCCTCCATGATTATTAAAAACTCTATCTTGTATACATTTCTTTCCTTGGAAGATAGAAATGTACCTTGACTGGGATTTTGCATTTACAAATCCAGCCTCGTCAAATTCTAGTCGCCTCTTTTGTCGGGGAGGCATTTTTTGATCTATCAAATTTATAAAAATTAAACTAAACTCCAAAATAATGATAAAATGGCTTCCAAAGGTGACTTTAAGGATTCAAAATTAGGTTCCAAGAATCTCTTCCAAGTATTTTCTCCACATTTTCAATTTTTCAGAATTCTTAAATGTGGAAGAAAATCATGGTGAAAATAAAAATTTTTTACATAGGAGGGAAGCTCTTACCGAGGGAAGATGAAATCCGGTGTCGAAATGAGTTGAAATCACCCCAAATCCAATATCTCTTAAGCCCTAGGTCGAGATTTTAGGTGTTTGGAGGTTAGGGATGATGAATAGTGGTGTTTGACTGGTCAAAATCACTGTTAAAAGGTAATTTTTCAGATCTCACCGTCAGCGAGGTTGTTGGCGCTATCGGCGAGCTCTATTGAATTAAATAGCAGTACTCTCAGGAAAAACTCGCCGTCGGCGGCCACGAGGGCGCCGTCGGCGAGTTTCTTAAATATTGTTCATTTTCCAGATTTTTGCGATTTCGATCAATTTCAAGCCTCGTCGACAACCGTTCGATCATTTTAAGCATAATGTTTAGTGAATAAGTGATGTATTAACATAAATAAACATTCACAACACAAAACATCACAATTATATAAAAAATCCAAGGGTTACAATACACATTACACAACACACATAAGTTAGGTATTTTCTCAACCTCAATTCATCAATTCAGCGTCACAATCCAAGCCACAACACTCTAAACGCTAAAAACAAACATTCCAATCTTAATCTCAACTATATTGAGATCTAAAAGCAATCTTCGAAAGCAAGCAAACAAATAAATTTAAATAAATTTAGAAACATACAAAGTAAAGTAAATCTACTACTCCTTTGATTCAGTGCTAGTTTCTCCTCTGACATCACCCATAGATTGAACTTGAACGTAAAGATTATAAAAGGGTCGATAAGGGAATTTTCAGTGAGTCTTCTTCTATCCATCCCATCTTTCTTATTAAGCATATCAAATTTCCTTCGAAATGTCTAGAGTGATCAAAGTGCTCTTTCATCCTCCAATCAATATGATCAAAGAAATCAAAGATATTGTTAATTGGATTCATCACATTTTGTACCTCTTTTTCCAATTTCTTGATTTTGTGTAAGAACACTAGCATCTTCTCCGATACTAAAGGTTGAATTGGAATTGAGTTCTTTGATGATTGATCTATAATAATGCCCATATCATTCTCATCTTCATTTGCTGGGAACATTTTGGTTGGGTCTAAAGGCTTCCAAGGTAGAAGTACCTTTTCCCAAATCTCATATGAAACTTGGAACACAGTGCATAATGAGAAAATTGTAGAAGAATGTCCAAGCCCTTGAGTTGATCCTTGAACGATCAGGCACAAAAAAACTTCACAATTATCGATCCAATGTCAATTGGCAGTCCCATTTGAATACAATAATTCAAAATAACACTTTCTTTAGTAACTTTATAAATCCTCATCATCGGTAATAACCTTACAGAAATGAAAAAGAGCCAAAGTTTTGATACGAGATTTAGAAGTGTAGCAGAAAAGCTAACATAACAGTTATCTCTTATTTCCCAGTCTTCGGTCTCGTCCGTTAAATATTGGTAGATCTCATTCATCAGATTTCTTATCAGGACAAAGTTGTAATAATGGCAGACAAGAATATTCTCGATCATATATAATCCATTAATTCGTGTAGGAGTAAAAGTTACCCACCTACCTCGCACATAGACGCTTCCCTGGTTGATTCCATACAAATTAGCGTAAAACTCCTTCACCACAGGAACGACTACTGATGCAATAGTGTAGCAAAATACTTCCCATCATCGCCGCATGATCATCTCTTCAATCACTGTCGATGGATTGTTTAATCCTCGATTCACAAAGGCTCTTTCTTTAATTAGTCCCCTCTTTGACAGCTCTTTGTTGAAAAGTCATTGTGCCTCGGCACTAACGAACTTTCTCCGGTTCTACACTTGAAATCTAGGGTAATTTATGGAACTGGAAGCCATTAGGGATGAATTCGGTGGAGTTTCAATTTGTTTTTGGGTAATGGAGAGTTTAGGAACCACCTCTGGAAGTTTATAGGGAAATATTTCGCCTAAAAACGCCAAAAACTGTCAATTCAAACTCCTAAAACTGTCCACTCGCTAATCTCACTGTCGGCGGGATTTGTGCAATTAGATGTCAGGGCTCTCGAAAAAACTTATCGTCGGCAGCATCGAGGGTGCCATCGATGCCTAAGGCAAATTTTGCACAAAAATTTCGTGGTCCAAATATGTTCCAAATTTTCTCTATGGATCCAAATTTCATGATGATTAAAGGGTAAAGACGAGCAGTAGAATTCAATACTACCAAATACTAATGATAAATTCAAACAAATACTCAACAAATAAAGATAACTATGGGTTGCCTCCCATAAAGCGCTTGGTTTAATGCCGTCAGCCCGATCTATTCAGGCATTATTCAGGTTGACTTAGCATTAAAACTTCTTTAAAGTTCGGTCTTTTACCCTTAAAATATAGTTTTAATCTATGTCCATTTACTTTAAATCTATTCCCAGTCTTTGGATCTTCAATTTCAATAGCTCTGTAAGTATAAACTTGAGTCACAGTAAAGGGTCCTAACCAACGAGATTTCAATTTCCCAGGAATAACTTCAGCCTTGTATTGTAAAGCAAAACTTCTTATCCTGGTTCAAAGCTCTTCTAGTTAATCTTTCGATCATGCCTTAACTTCCGTTTTTCCTTATAAATTCTGTCATTATCATATGATTCATCTCTTAATTCTTCCAATTCATTCATTTGTAACAATCTTTTCTCACCAGCATTTTTTAAATTATAATTGAATTCTTTAATAGCCCAATATGCTTTATGCTCCAATTCTACTAGTAAGTGGCAGGTCTTTCCAAAAATGAGTCTGTAAAGAGTCATTGCAATAGAAGTTTTATAAGCAGTCCTATATGCCTATAATGCAGTATCCAGTCTCATAGACCAATCTAATCTACTAGGGTTTACAATCTTTTCTAGAATTCTTCTAATCTCTCGATTAGAAACTTCAGCTAACCCATTGGTCTGAGGATGATAAGCAGTAGAGATTCTATAAATAATATTAAAATTTTCTACCAATCTCTGAATATGTTTATTTTTGAAATGGGATCCTCAGTCAATGATAATCACTCTCGGCATTTCGTATCTTGTGAAAATGTTTTTGATTAAGAATCTTGAAACACTTTTAGCATCACAACAAGGTAAAGCTTGTGCTTCAATCCATTTTGATACATAATCAACTGCAATCAAAATATATAAGTTCCCAAATGAAGGAATAAATGGTCCCATGAAATCTAATCCCTAAACATCAAAGATCTCAACTTCTAACATGAAATTCAGAGGCATTTCATTTCTTCTAGATATATTACCTACTTGTTGGCATATATCATATGTTTTGATATATGTAAACATCTCTAAAGAGAGTAGGCCAATAAAATCCAGCTTGTAATATTTTATGTGTTGTTTTGTCAGTCCCAAAAAATCTTCCAAATTCAGAATCGTGACATTTTTGAATAATCTGTTCAGTTTCTTCATAAGGCACACATCTCCTAATAATAAGATCCTTCCATTGCTTATATAAATATGGTTCATCCCAAAAATATGATTTTGCATCATGAATAAATTTTTTCTGTTGTTGTAGTGTTAGCATAGGTGGCAAAATATGACTTACAATATAGTTAACTATATCAACATACCAAGGTATTTTCCACTCATTAATATTATAAAGTTGTTCATCAGGGAAACTATCTGTAATTTCATTGTCGGTGTCAGATAATTCATGATATTCTAAATTCATGATATTCTAATCTCGACAAATGATCAGAAATATTATTATCAGTTCCCTTTCTATCAATTACCACAAAATCAAATTCTTGCATGAAAAGTATCCATTTGATTAATCTTGGTTTGGTATCCTTCTTTTGCATCAGATATTTAATAGCAGAGTGATCAGTATGCACAATACAATTAGTTCTAATTAAATAAGATCTGAATTTGTCAAAAGCATACACAATAGCCAGTAACTCTTTTTCAGTAATCGTTTAGTTAATTTGAACATCGTTAAGAGTTCTACTAGCGTAGTATATAACTTTAAAAATTTTATCATATCTTTGTCCAAAAACAGCTCCAATAGCATAATCACTAGCATCACACATTTATTCGAATGGTTTCTCCCAGTCAGGTGAAACTATTATAGGTGCTGTGATTAGTTTTTCTTTTAGTAACTAAAAGGCATTCAAGCAGTCTTTAGTAAATTTAAATTTCTTATGCTTTTCTAAAAGTTGGCATAGAGGTTTGGTAATTTTTGAAAAATCTTTAATATAACGCCTGTAAAAACCAGTATGTCCAAGAAAACTTCTTAGCCCTCTCACTGTAGTAAGAGGTGGTAGTTTAGCTATAACTTGAATTTTTGCAGGGTCTACTTCCATACATTTTTCCAAAATTTTATGACCAAATACAATTTCTCTTGTGACCATAAATTGACAATTCTCCCAATTTAGAACTAGATTAGTTCTTTTGCATAACACCAAAACTTTTTCAAGATCATTTAAGCATGTGTCAAATGATGTTCCAAATATAAAGAAATCATCCATAAATACTTCTATTCCATCATCAATTAACTTACTAAATATAGACATCATACATATCTGGAATGTTATAGGTGCATTACATAATCCGAGAGGCATTCTTCGAAAAGCAAAAGTTCCATATGGACTAGTAAATGTAGTTTTCTCTTGATCCTCAGGAGCAATTAGAATTTAATGCTAACCAGTATATCCATCCAGAAAGTAGTAGTACTTGTGTCCAGCAATTCTATCCAACATTTGGTCTAGAAAAGGAAGAGGAAAATGATATTTTCTAGTGGCAACATTTAATTTTCTATAATCAATACCCAGTAACTTGCCTGATAAGTATTAATTCATTATTCTCATTTGCTTCAACAGTCACCCCTCCTTTCTTAGGAACATAATGAATTAGACTTACGCAAGCACTATCCGAAATAGGATATATAATTCCAGCATTTAACCATTTTAAAATCTCTTTTTTAACTACTTCTTTCATAATAGGGTTCAGTCTCCTTTGTGGATCAACTCTTGGTTTATGTTCATCGTTCAATAAAATTCTGTGCATACAAATCGAAGGGCTAATTCCCTTTATATCAGCCAAAGTCCAACCAAAAGCTCTTTTGTACTTTTTTAATGTATCCATTAATTTTTGTTCTTGAATTTCATTTAAGTCTGAGGATACAATTACTGGTAATGTTGACAACTCTCCTAAAAATGTATACTTCAAATGATTTGGAAGAGTCTTCAATTCAAGTTCAGGGCGTTTTACAATAGATGGAATTAAGATTTCATTCTCTAGTGCTGCTGAATTGAGTGTTTCAAATTGTTCCTGAATATAATCAGCTTCTTTGTTATCAATTTCATCATATTTATCATTTTCCATATCTTCATTTTCTTCAAATTTTTCTTTGAAATATTCTATTCTCAAATAATCGAATGTATCCATTCTAGAACATTCATCATCTTCTTCTATTAAAGGATATTTGATTGACTTTAAGATGTTAAAGGTCACTTCCTGATCATTTACTCTCATAGTCAATTCTCCTTTTTGAACATCTATCATTTCTCTTCCTATAGCTAGGAATGGTCTTCCTAAAATGATAGGTATTTCCTTGTCTTCTTCCATATCTAAAATGATAAAGTCTACATGAAAGATAAATTTATCTACCTTAACCAGAACATCTTCTACAACTCCTTTAGGATGTGTAATAGATCGATCAGCTAACTGTAGAGTTACAGAAGTTGGTGCAATCTCTCATATTCCTAATCTTTTAAAAGTTGATAGAGGCATCATATTTATGCTAGCTCCGAAATCAAATAAAGCTCGTCCATAAAATGTTTCACCAATAGCACACGGGATAGTATAACTACCAAGATCTTTAAATTTTTCAGGAAGCATTTTCTGAAATATAACACTACACTCTTCACTGAGTGTAACAGTCTCATGATTTAGTTACTTCCTCTTTTTGTTGAGTATATCCTTCATAAATTTAACATAATTAGGCATTTGTTCCAAAGCTTCAACAAAAGTAATATTTGACAATGTTTTTAAAATATCTAAGTATTTAGCAAATCTTTTTCCCTTATCTTGTTACTTCAGTCTTTGAGGAAATGGTGGTGGTGGTCTTTCAACAGTAATTTTCATAGGTTTCAGAGGATAATCAGGACATAAACTTTCATTTTCTCGTTGAGTCTCCACTTTTTCCTTTTCAACTACAATTTCTTTCTGGCCCCTTGTTTCCAACTCTTTTCCACTTCTTAATTGAATAGCCTTTATCTATTCATTTTCTTGATCCTTATGATTTACTTCAACATTGCTAGGTAAAGTTCCAACAGGTCCATTGCTCAGTGTAGTAGCAATATGCCCCAATTGGTTTTCTATGTTTTTAATAGCAGCTTCTTGATTTTGTAATAGATTTCCCATATTCAAAACTAGTTCTTCCATATACAGCTTCTTCTCCTTGAATTGTGAATTATTATAAAAACCCGGTGAATTAGAAGGTCTATAATTGGGATTACGTTGATTTTTTACATTTCCTAATGGGTTTACAGGATTGTTCCCGCACTGAGAATTAACAGGATTAGGATTACCTTGGTTATTCCAATTTAAGTTTGGATGATTCTTCCAACCTGGATAATACTAGTTTGAATAATGATTATTTTGTATATTATTTATCGATTTAAAGTTTCATAAGAAGATTGAGCATCTACAATTTGTCCCAATGAATTTTCTTCTAACACTTGAGGTACTTGAGAAATATTCATTCCGTATTGATCTATTTTCTTTGAAAGAGTAGCAATTTGAGAAACTATCATAGTTAAAGCATCCGAATCATGAATACTGGCTACTTTCTTAGGATTTACCCTTTCAATGAGCCATTGAAAATTATTATAGCCATTTCTTCGATTAATGCATAAGCTTCTTCAAAAGGATTAGACATTAGTGATTCACTAGCAGCAGCATCAATGATGGATCTAAGAGATCCTACTATTCCATTTTAAAGAGTTTGAATAATTAACTAATCTGGTAAAGCATGATATGGACATCTCCTAAGAAGATCTTTAAATCTTTCCCAAGATTCGTATATCGATTCTCCCTCATACTGATTGAAAGATGTGATATTGTTTCTAAGCTTAGCAGTCTTCGATAGTGGAAAATACTTCGATAAGAATTTTTATGAAAGTTCCCCCGAAGTTCTAAAAGATCCTGGTGCTAACGAATCTAACCAAGCCATAGCTTTGTCCCTTAGTGAAAAAGGAAAAAGTCTAAGTCTGACAACATCATCAGACACTCTATCATATTTAAAAGTAGCACAAAGTTCTAGAAACCTTGCAAGATGTAAATTAGGATCTTCGTTAGAAGTTCTGCCGAATTGATTATTTTGTATCATTTAGATAATTACAAATTTAAGCTCAAATGAATTAGCAGCTACATCAGGGTTTTGGATAGTTAAGTGAATTTCATAAAATGTAGGGTTAGCATAATCTCTTAGAGGTTTAGATTGATGTTCATTTTCTATTCCTTGGTTGTTTACGTTGTTTTCCATTGTGTCAGGATTTATATGTTCTTTTCTCAGTTTTCTAATTTTCCTAATAGTGTGTTCTAATTCCGAATCGTCGGGTATATGATTTGCAGGTCCAAATTTACGCATACAATCGAAATCAGTACACAGAAAAATAGTTGACTAAATATGATAATAAGTTGCAGTTCTAAAAAATTTTCTAATAATCCTAAATTGTTTGTTACTCTAATTATGTTATACTCCCCGACAACGGCGCCAAAAACTTGAACCACTTCCGCTCACTTTGTGTAAGCTTAATATTTCAAGAATTTTATATAGATGTGTATAAAAATATTCAATAATCGCAGAGTTACTTTTATAAACGCAAGTATATGTATCAGTCAAGTAATACAGGGCTCTAGTGGAGTCCTGGATATCGATCCCATAGGGAATATTTCAGAGTCTACGGACAAGGATTTTAGAAACCAATACAGAATCACAACCTTGTAGTTAAAATTGTCTATTTGTCACTAATATGCAAAAAATAAATAAGATGTAATTTTAATAAACTAATTCTACAAACAATTAATAAATTTTACTAATAAAGTGAGGTTCAATATATAAGCAAGCATCCTTCTCCTTGTTAAAAAAATTAAGTGAATGGATAAATTGAATTAGTTTAAAAACTGTATTGTGCCAAATAGGAGCATACATATTCTTTACCCTTTGGTACAGGCATAAAGAACATTGACTAATCCTATGCTTGATTTCTGAATCTGCAGCTAGGCTGGGAGGATACCGATTCTCACTTCGAAGCTCCCACATTCCCCTCGCCTGAGGGCTAACATCTGCACTTCAGCACCCAAACGATAGGACCGAATTGAGGATTTTAGTTTGTCACTCTAAAATCTCCAATTCTATGCCCGATAAATAATATTTCCTTATTTATTTACACCCTACTTTCCTTGAATCTTGGATGTAATCTTCACTTCAGTTGGAAAAATCAACATATTTTAACAAATCAATTAGCCAGATTGAAAGTAAATTAAGATTGAAGTGACAAGATTATCACAACTTCTTTAACATTCTCTTGGCAAAACTAATTCAAATCACCATTTCACAAAAATCTCAAAACAAGGAGAAAGACAAAGAAACTACTCAGATCTCATGGAGAAGATACAACAAAACTTGGATTTCATATATAAAAGTAAAGTTATACAAACTACAATAAGTAAATATAACTTATCTTGAATTCCTCCCCAAGCAATCTCCTTGAAGTTCCTCTGAATCTCTTCATTTCTTTATAGCACACACAATTCTCCTTTGAAGTGGTAAGGAGAAAGAAATTTGTCACTGTCCTTCCACTCTTACAATCTCTCGAAGAATTCCTCACAATTAACACTAATTTAACTCACTCTCTATAACTCTTATGGCACCCAAAACACTAACAGACACTAACGGACGCCCCTTTTCAGCCTAAAATTGTTTCTTTTAAAGTTGTGGAAGAGTTTCTTAGAGTTGCCCAAGCATCCCTTCAAAAATCGTCCACATTCAATGTCCCTCCTGAGAGAATCGACATACTAGTCGTCGGCGGCCTTCTAGAATACTAGGTTTTGGACCTTCTTTGTTAAGGCTCGCTGTTGGCGGGGTTGAGCTCGCCATCGACGAACTTCTTTGTAATTTATTTTCTGAACTCTCAGGAAAAATTCACCGTCGGCGCCGTCGATCTCGCTGTCGGCGCCCAAGGTCAAATCTTCATATTTTGGTCCTTTTTACTCCAAATTCGCTCATTTTTGTATCTTTTTGCTATAATGTCAATAAATTAACATACCTGCAATAAAACATCAAAAATAACTTTCTTTAAAGTGCAATATCATCAAAATCAATAAAAAATAGGCATAAAATCTCAACATATTTTTAGTTGGTCAAAGCCTAACCTCTAATGATCAGAGGAATGAAACTAAACATAAGGAAGGCCAAGTGAAATCCCCTATAGGTGGTCATGCCTTACAATTGACCCTGGGAGGTCTGGGACTCATGTTCTACACTCACACACTACAAACTTACAAATCTGAACCAAATACGTCCTATGTTTAACCCTTAACTCTTTGAAAACTCATATGGGTGGTCCCACTAACCGTAAGCCTATGGCTAAGAAGGCTAAGACCAACACATGGAGGACCAACGAGAGCCATTTATGAGTCGTAACCCAAACAGCTTGACATCCCAAATTGAATACTGAAAGCTACCAACTCTCCTACCTTTTGACCCTTAGCCCTCAAATCCCACTAAATGACTAAAATACCCCCAAAACCCAAAACTTCACAGAATCACCCAAGCTCTCCAAACATCTTTCAAGAGAGTTCCTCTCTTCAAATGATGAAGTTTAACTGTAAACATGCCATACTTTCGAGCAACCGGTGGATGCCTCACAACCGAAGAAGCCGATACTTGGAAAAGTGCTCCGAGATTCGTAAAACTCTCCACAGTGGTTAGAAATGCCCCTAGACACTGTCGTTCAACTCCAAATTCCATTTTGAACCAATTTGAACCTTTAAACCGGACTTTTGACCAAATTCCCAAAAAATTCCCAAAATTACCAAAATACCCTTGCATAGCCAAAAATTTGAAAATTCCAAAAATTCCCAAAACTTCCCAAAATCTCCAAAAAATTCCCAATTTTATTTTCTCCAACTACACTATAACCCAATTTTGTCAATTTAAACCTATTTTATCAAAAGCCCCAATTTTGACCTAAGGTCCGATTTGACCCAAATTGAACCCGATGTTAACCAATTTCATCCCAATTTGAATTTTAAACGCTTCGACACATCCCCCCACACTAAATGCAACATTGAATTTCCATCAATTTGGCCTTGACTTTCTCACAAATCTGATTTACTCAAGAAAACCCCAAATTTGACCTGTTTCGACGACGAGGTTGACCAAACGACCTCAGATTCCCAAACGGATTGCGTTGTTGCATTCAAAACATTGAAATTACTTTGGAAGCATATATAATTTGCTACGGTTTGACACACGAGGGAACGACCTCGAAATCGGTGTCGCCGGTTGAGTAAATAGCTAATAAAATATATTTTTTGTTCCCTCACTTAACCTAGCCGAATCCCTCTTCCTCCCCCTCCTTTATAATTCGGGAACTACCCCCCTCTTCCTCTAAAAGTGGTGCAAGTTCAGCCCTAGCCAAGCCATCTTGGTGCAAGCTCCCATGGTTTGGCTCCTTCCCCTTTACTTCTTCTCCAAGGCATGGCTTCCTCCCTCCCCTAGCATCAATCTAATCAATGGGAGCTTTTGGGTCACTTCTCCTTTCACTTCTATCACTTCAAAAATGGTCTCATGGCTGCCTTATTCTTGCTACCAAAGGTCCTTACCCATTGGTAAGTTCAATGACTCACTTTTGCCCTTCTTCTTTTTTCTTTTCTTTGCCTATTTAATGGCCTTTTTAGGCTTTACTTGGGTTGGTCGAATGTTGCATAAGGAATGTGCAGGTGCTGCCATTTTTCTTCTTAAGCCAAATCTTAGGTAAAATTATGTTTAAGTTATGTGGGAGCTAAGTGATTTGCCATTCTTTCACCTCTCTTTAGTTTGATTGATTTGACTTAGCCATTAAAGCATGTTTTTCCCCTCTCACGGCTTATATTTTCTTGACTTTGGCTAATGAGTTAAATGGTTGGAATTGAAGTTTATGCTTGAGTTTTTGGAAGCTTTTTCATGTGGCAAAGGTTTGAAATTTATGCTTGATTTCTTGAAGTACTTTTCAAAGGCTAATTTTTAGAATTCATGCTAAGCTTGGGACACCATTCATGTGGCAAAATTTGGAATTTTTGCTAAGCTTTGGAAAGGCTTTCATATAAAAAAAAATATATTTGAGTTTCATATTTAGTCCTGGGACAATTTCACATGCCAAACATTTTATTTTTCTTTAGTTAAAAAAAAGAGAAAAAATGTAGTTTCTTACATGTTCCCTATATGCTTGCTCTTATTTATGTTGCTTGACTAAAAAAAAAGTGTAATAAAAAGAAACGAAAAAAAGAGAGAAAAGAAATACTTGAAGTTGGTTGGCTTAGATTTGCATTAATTAGCTCTTACATACTTTCTTGAGTTTTATTTAGGCTTGATTAAGTCTCCTACAAGCTATCCTAAGTTCTTACAAGTTTGCTTGGGTTTCCTATATGCTTCTTCTCATGTAGGAATGCTTGGAGAATATGTGTAAAAATCCGATTTCTAAGGGAAATGCTGCCAATATTTTTTAAAATTTATTTGATTTTGCTCCCTAAGCATGTTTGATATATGTGGGGGCTAGGACCTTAAATGGCATGAGCTTTTCTTTGTGTTTCACATAGAGATTTGGAGTTGGGTTAGCTCATGGTATGTTCATGGTGCTTTCTTATATAATTTGGATGGCTAAACTCATGTTCAAAATGTGTAGGACTTTTTTCATTTCTACGAGCAAGTTGGAGGGCTTGTTGGAAAGTTCATTTGTTTTTTATTAGAGCTAAAGCTTATGTATCAATTGCTTTTAGATTTTGTTATTTGCATGTGTAAATTGGAAATGAAATTGGCTTAGTGACATATTTTGCAATTTTCGGATTGGAAAATATTCACTCTTGGAACACTTGCAAATGTGACCCTAAATGCTTTCCTTTCACTTATTTCATCAATTATCATATATACAACACATGGGCATTGTTTTTACACACATTCCACCCCTCCATACATGAAATTAGCTTGGTGATACCTTATACATGTTGGAAAGTGCTTAAGGCTTTTCACACCTCACTTAGAAGAGGTGACATGTTTCTATTTTGTTATTTTGGATATCTTGGCTTTAGAGCTATGTATTTTCAAAGCATGAAAAGACTTGTTCAACTTTTGCAATTTTTGGATTTCAAGGTAACACCCAAAATATGAAGAAATAGGTGCCTCTTTTCACTCATTTCACTAGGCCTTTGCATGTATAACATATAGGCTTTGTTTTCTTACACATATTCCATCTTTCCTCATGCAAAAAATGATATTTTTTATGGCAAAAAACTTGAAACTTTTGTACATTTTGTATGTTTTTCCTATAGTGCATTTATGTTGAGAGCTTACACTTGGAAAGTTACATATTGCTTGAAAGTCACTTGCTCTATTGTGTCTTAGGTGAACTTGTGACTTCTCTACTACATGTATTACATGGATTTGTGGGGGTTCAATGTTGCTCGCACTTATTGGTTTGCATGCAAATGACTTGATAAAATTTGTACAATTTTCAGATCTAGAGATAGACACATGCATAACTATCAAAATTTGAACAAATGTGTGATTGTTTGTTTCACTTACTTCCTTAAGTATTCATGTGTAAAACATCAAAGCTTGGTTTTCACACATATCCTACTTTATTCTATGCATTTATGAAGCTTTGCATTGGTTGGAATACCATGAAACAATTTGGTGAAATATTTGCAATTTTCGGATTCAAACACGTTCACTCATGAAACATCAAAATTTGAACACGCCTACACTTGTTTTTCATCTATTTCAACATGTATTCACATATGCAACATCAAAGCTATAATTCCACATATGTTTCACCTTATTCTAAGCACAAAAATCATGTTTTACTTGTAGAAATCCAAAATTCTCTTTTTCATACAAGTCATCTCATAGTTTTGAGGTGTTTACATATCACATACATGAAGTGCACTTTTCATATTACACTCCACCTTTACATCACTTTATTTTTCAAATGCTTGCATGTGTTTCTTATGGAAGTTACTATGAGCATGAAATACTTGATTTGAAATGTTGGTCATTGCTACATGGATGCCTATAGCCCATTTTGGTGATGTCTATTGCACATATGAGAGAGTGTCATCATTCATATGCTACCATTAAGTGAAAATATGCACTTTTGCACTTATTTTGAATTGATTTGGATTACTTCCTTGCTGTCCCTATGCAAAATATACTTGATTTGGCTTATGGTAAGTTGGTTCTAAGTGTTCTTTTGTTGCCCCTATGTTGAGAATTACATGGATGATAACCATGCAAGTTTACTTTAAATGTTCCCTTGTTGCCCTCACTTAAAATTTACATTATTAAGCAGCATTTAAATTGCTTTAAGTGAGGAAAAAGAAATGAAAAAGAGATGGAAGGTTTACCCTTTCAAAAAGGAAGAAAGTTGGGATATACTATTCATGCTCAGTTTGCCTTAGACTGACATACTCATGTTGAGTTCCTTTACATTCTTATACATGCTCTCCTACTTGTTTAATATGCTTGGAATGGTGTCATATGCTCATGTCACTTCACTGTCATGTTGTTGCGAATGTGAGAAACTCGAAATTGGTGGAAATATTGAATGTTATATATATATAAGTGCTTGTGGCATCTTTTATGCAAATTGCAAGTGTGAAAAATTCATTTTTTATGCTGTTATGCTGCCCAATTTTTCTCAATCAAGTTCGGTTTTCCTACGTTGTTTATTGGTTTTAAATTTACACGTCTTCTTTTGCCTTGCGTTACTACACCACTTACATAACCCACATCCTATACACTACATTATCCTACATAACCTACATGATTACACTCATTATATCACTATGTCACATTACCCTACACCACATTACCCCTACAGGATACACTACCTCACCACCTCACATGTCACATTACTTCACTTCTTACACTACTCCACATCTTACATCACATTGTCGGTATGTTTTAGGTTGTGTGTTTTGAAAAAGGGGGTCGCCTAACAGAAATTGTGAGGCGAATTTTTAATTTAATTTAAATAAATAATTTGAAAAGTAGTATTTGATTTTAAAAATAATTTTTATATTTGAAGATTTTAAGATATGAAATCAAACCGATCTCAAATCCCAAATAGTTTATATAAACGACCACCGCACCACAAACCGTGTATCTATCCCTAAGGATAGACACACTGCTTGACGGTGAGGCTCGATTAAATAAACTAGAAGATTTGTGACATCCGTTTGGTCTGCGAACCGATTTTATAAGCCGACAAATTCCCCTGCTTAATATGAAAGCATTAAACAGGGTTTATATTACCCGGGTTCTTTAAAATTCCCTATAAGGGCAAGCCCCTATAGTTAATTACATCTTAAGTGACGGGAATCACCTAAGAAAACTCTCGATAATAATCAATAATTCTCGCTTTCAAGAATTTCAAAGTTTAAGTTCTCAAAGGATTGAAGTTTGGAATTTCAATAGGGAATGGATCAAATTTGGAACATTTTGTTTTGGGAATTCAAAGGAAGAAAAGTAGGAGAAATCACGGCATTCGAAGTGAACTTCGGTAATCTCCCGACTATCCTATTGTTTGGCTTGGATTTAGGAAAGTCCTAATATTTATTTAAATGTTTTGATCTTGCCAATTTTAATTAATTAGGGCTTATATTTGTATGATAAAATCAAACAAATAGCCTCGAAGATGTGAGGGTTTATTGTCGTACCGGACGACTACCTCGGAATCCTAAGACCGGTTAAGGCTTAATTTGCAATGCAAATGCCTAACGAAGAGTCGAGGATTTATGTCGCACTAGGCAAACTACCTCGAAGTCCTATGGCTTGGTTATTTAATTCTAACACAGCTTTGCCGATGACGATGGTCGTGCCGCCCACCATGCTCCGAGCTCCTCGTTGTTGCAGAGGTTTAGTTTTAGAAGTCATAAATCGTGGGATGAGAAGAGTGTTTTGGTTTAGAGAAAATCTTAATTTCCAAGTGTTTTTTTTTATGTTTTAATTAAAACAAATCTTAAAGTTGATTATAACGACACCGGTTAAGATCCCACGGTTCCATCCTTCCGGCATCATTATTTTTATCGGATTCACTTAGTCCAGATGAATTTGCTAAACTCAATCGAATGAGTTCCACACTTTCATTTAGACCGTGGGAAATCCCGTTAGCAACACGTAGGTTACATCATCCGAGGTATTCCCGATCATCCAACAGGACGTTTTAATTTAGTTGTAATTGTAGTTTTGTGTTCCGTTTGTGATTAAATTTTGAGTTGTTTTATATTTTGGAATGTTGTGGCGGTGAATTTTATCTTGCAATGACTTTTAATTTAGTTTTGGTTTCAGTTTTAGGGACTATCCTAAAGGTGTGGGTTTTCATGCAACGCATTGTTTATCATACAAGAAAAGTAAGTGCGATGCGATTAATGAAATTGCAATAATGTAAATTGCAAGAAAGTAAATTGCAATAAAATAAAAGCGTACCTGGAGGGTCTTCCCGTCATCCAGGATATTTAAGCAAGTTCCAAGGTAAAGCTAAGGGAAGGGTTATGGTTTTCTACCAAATTCCTAATCCTATAGCTAGTCATCTCCTATGACGTCTAGGTTCTTTGTGTTTTGGTTTGAGAACGATTTTCTTCATCAAAGAACAATTAAGTCCAATTGTTCTTATAAATGTCCTATCATATTGAGGAAGTGCTTAAGAATAATCTTAAACATCTTTTTAATATTTCTAGGATTGTTTTGAGTCCAATTGGGTTAATTATACAAATGAATTAATCGTCCGAGGTTTAGTTAAGTTTTGTTGTTATCTTACTCAGTGAACTAGGACATTTGAATATCCTATAAATGAAGTAACATTTCATTTAATGTTTCGTTTAGGAGTTATGATAACTAAAGCTTTCGAGGGCAAATTGGTGTTCAAATGGTTTGTAATTTGGTTTAATTTACATTAATGGGTTTAAATTTGGAATAGTGTTCAAGTTGCTTTATATTTAATTTCTTTCTGTTTTAGGTGATGTTATTTAATTCAATTTAATTTAATCGAGTTTTAATTTTAATTTAATTTAATTTAATTCAATTTAGTTTGGTTTGATGTTACATTAAATTAATTTGATTTGATTTAATTTTTAATTTAATTTGATTTAATTTAATTTAATTTAATTTAATTTAATTTAATTTAATTTAATTTAATTTACTCTAATTTAATTTAATTTAATTTAATTTAATTTAATTTAATTCATTTAATTTGATTTAATTTAGTTTAATTTAATTTAATTTTATTTATTTAATTTAATTTAATTTTAATTTAAGTTATTTAATTTAATTTAATTTGTTTATTTAATTTAATTTAATTTAATTTAATCTTTAATTTAATTTTTAATTTAATTTTATCTTTAATTTAATTGAAATTTTTTAAAAGAGTTTAATAATTTAATTTTAGTTTAATGATTAAGTCTTTTAATATTTTGAATTTGAGTTATCATTTTAATTAAGAATTGAATATTAATGAGATGATTAATTTAGGGATTTTTAAATTAAAGAATAAATCTCTTCCTAATAATATCCTTATTTTAATAATTCCAATTTTCTTATTCTTCCAAATTTAATCAATTATCTAATTAAAGTTTAATCATTTTAAATTGCTTAATGGGTTTCTACTCTTTAATTATTTAAATTTCAATCATCCAAATCAAATTAGGATCAAAGATTGTACTTGCTAATTTTTTATTAAACCTAAAGTTTTAATTAAGGATTAAGATTTTTAATTACCATTTTACCCTTTAAGCTTAATAATTTCATAACTCACTAAATTGAATTCAAATGAACTTGAAATTTTTATGTAACTTCACTCATATGTCAATAAAGACATGAGAGGAAAAAATGTGATTTTTCTGTATTTAATTTATTTATATAATTATTTTTGGTAGAAAATAGAGATTTCCAAGGAAAATTTAATAACATGACCAAGGGAAAGTTTCTGTCCTTAAAAAAATTAGGGGACATTTCTAATGACCAGAGAACCACTTGGACCAATTTTGGTGATTTTTTGAATTATATTATTTTTATTATAATTATTTTAAGTTTTGGAGTGTTAATTAATTTAAAAATAAAATAAATGTTGAAAAATGAATTTTATATTTTTTAAAAATCTCTCTGATATTAAGGAAATCAGAGAAGCAAATTTTGCAATTTTCTGATTTTTCTATGATTTATTATAATTATTTTAATGAAAAAGCTAGAAAATATATTTTTTTAATTTTAAAATTACCTTAAAGCTTTAAAATTTAATATCTCACTAAATAGACCTAAGAAAAATATGGGGTTTGTTCCTAAGTGATTAAAATTCAAAATTTGACATTTTGGTGAATTTTATTATTTTTGTAATTTTTATTATTTTTAATTATTAAAAATATTAAAATAATATTAAAAATCAACTTTTTTAGAAAATTGAAATTTTAATTTTCTTAAATTCCCCTAATATCAGAGAGGCTTCAAAACCAATTTGGTGAATTTTTGAAAGGTATTTTGAACGTTATGAATTTTTTAAGTTTAAAATGACTAAGTGGCTTAATCAACCCAATTAGTGGGCTAACCGTGTCCAATTGACTTCAAATTTTTATGGTGGGTTCCTCTGATCCTAAAGGTCAGTGGAGAATTGATTTGAAGTCAATTTGATGTATAGTTAGCTCTAATTAATTAGAGATCCATTTTGAGTGTTTAAGCCAATTAGGGTTGTTTTAAATGAACTAACTCAAAACCTATTTTTCCTAGGGTTCTCTGGTCATAAGGAACATCATAAAATTTTCCTAGAATTTATTTCACAACATGCTATTTATTGGAATTAAAATACTCAAAACAGTAACATGAATTTGAAAAATCAATAACTCTTCATAGGGATGGCCTCTGACTTTGGAAAATTCAGGGAATGTTCCCAAATTCAGAGGCTTCAAAAGCCCTATGGTCTCATGTCATGGTGAATTGTATACATTCATGGAGAATTAAAAGTATGTAGAGAGTAAATAAATCATAAAAAATAAATTACTTGATGAAATTAAATGATTTCTTTACCACATTATTCTCCTCTGTTCACTGAGCAAGAGGGTATTTTTATTTTATTTTTCTGATTTTTCTACACAAAGTAATGAATTTTTGAAGTTTAGGGAATTAAATAAATCAAAAAATACCCTAATTTTCTATTTATCCACGCGGCGCCGCGTCAACCTCGGCAGCTCCGAAACGCCGCGTGGCGCGCTCCCATTCGACGCCGCCATCTAACTCAGAGCTCCCGGGGCCTGAGTATCGTTCCGTCTTCAGATCCGACGCGATCCTGGCCGTCCGTCCGCGCATGTATTAAATGAACGACATCCGTTCATCGTCCCCAAGTGTCCTCACCCGAGAGCCGTCCACACTAAATCCCTAATATCTCACTCGATACTCAATGGATTTTCATGTTCTTATGCTCTATGGATTCATCTTCGAAGAGACGAACACATCTATACGGCTATCATGCATCGAAATTAAAGCATTTGAAATGGAGAATCTCCGAAGCTCGGGATGAAGAGTTAGCTCATACCATCGCTCGGAGAAGTGTGGCTTCGATCCGAGGGTTGTTGCACCTTCGATGGGATCCCGACAAGCTCCAGCATGAAGTCTCCTGGTCCGGTGAATTGTCTAGGTGTGATTTCGACCACGCCCGATCACAAAGCTTCGGAGGCCGGAGCAACCGGGTGGCCTCGGAGATGGGGCTTTTGCCGGTGGACACCTTCCCTCGGTCCGGTGAAGGTGTAGAACCAATCAATTTGGGGATTGGCTCACCGTGGAGAAGTGTCCCGGTTTTGAGTGGAATTTTAGTCGAGAAATCGGATTTTATCGGTGGGGATTAGGGCAAATCGACACCTGGGATCAACTCGCTCCGAGGGTGGAGAAGGGTTTGAAACAATTTTGGCAGTAGTTTTGGCAAGGTTTTTGCAACTCTCCTCTCTTGGCCGTGAGGGGTGGAGTTTAGATCAGAGAGGGTGGAGGGCCTCCCAGGGAGAGTTAGGGCTCGGGATCGCCTGCTCCGGGCATGGGAAGAACGGACTCCAATGGCCACTAGTGGATGGGGCAGCTCAGCAGGTGAGAATTCCAAGTCGGGCTCACATGCGAGCTCTCGGCCATGGTGTTTTCCTGGCGGCTCGGTGGCCGGCCGGCCGAGCATGGGTCACCATCTTGTTCAGGTGGGTCGTGGCTGGGGTTTAGTGTATGCAATCGAAAAATGCCATGTGTAAAGAGCTTGGATTGAAATGGAATGGGGGAAGACCATTTTGGGTTCAAATGAGTCAACCCATGGTTTTGGGCTAGGTTCACCACCCAAGGCCTGGTCTTGGGCCGAAAAGGATCACTTGGGTCAGCCAAGAGAGAATGGTGTGGTCTCCTTCCATGATGAGGTGGCTAAGCATGGTTTAGTGTGCGACATGCTTAAGGTAAAAAGGGTTTAAGAAGGATTAGGAAAGGGGGCCCTCCTTTTGCCATTAATGTCTTGATCACATGTCAAGCCTTCCATGGCTTCATGTGGCTTGTCCATGGCTTGCATGGCTCACCTTTGGCTTCGGCAAAAAGTTTGGTCAATTTCATGAAAATGGATTTTAGGAATTTTTGGTAATTTGATAGAAATTTGTATGAAACTTGATTTGGAATTATTTGATGATGAATTTAGGACTTAGGTAATGGCTTTAATTAAGTGGATGGCAAATGGAGATGTCATGTGGGCTTTAGGGTAGATTTTGGGCCTTTTGAAATGGTTTTATATGGGCTTTTAAGATGGTTTAGGAAAGTGGGCTTTTGGATTTTAAAATGGATTTTGGGATGAAATTTTGTAAAGAGGTTGGGCTAAATAATTGTTGGGTTTAGCTCATGGATGTATCATGAGTGACTTGAAGCAAATTGGGAGTGGTTTGGGTTTGAATTGGGTTGAATTTGGGCTCTTTTGGTGAATGGGCCAATATAGGTCCAAGTGGGCCAAGTTGGGCCAATGTTGGGCTAGGGTTGAAATTGATGTAAAATCAATGTTGAGAAATGTTTATGGGAGTGTTTCAAAGATGTTTTACCTTTGGTTGGGCTTTGATTTTGGGGTTTGGGCCCATTTGGGTTAGGTTTGAGTTTAGGTCAAAATTGGGCCTTTTAGCTTTGGGTTGAATTTGATTGGGGTTTGGGTCTAAATGTTGGGCAAATCATGTTAGTTTTTTGTTTGTGGGAATGTTAAGGAAGGTTTAGAAAAGGTTTGGGGTTAATTGGAGTTGAATTGGGTGAGTTTGGGTTAGGTTTGGGTCATGGGTCCAAATTGGGCTTTAAGGCCAAAAGTGAAATTGGATCCAAATGTCAATCAAATTGGACTTGGATTTGGTCTAGATTGGTGTTGGGAATATTGAATTGAAGTTTAGAACTGAATTGGACCAGAATCTGGGTCAATTGGGTAGGTTTGGTTTGACATTGGGTTCACTTTGGGTTAAAATGGGTCAAATTGGGGGTTTTGACAAAAGTAGAGTAACTTGACAAAATTGGCCCATGGTGTAGTTGTACAAAATGAAATTGGGAATATTTGGGATTTTCTGGAATTTTCTGGGAATTTTCTGAATTTTTGGATTTTTTGGCCAAGGGGGGTATTTTGGGTATTTGGAGGGTATTGGGAGGTTTTCTTGGAATTTTTGGTATTTTTGGGTATGGATGATCAATTTGAGTAATGTGGAAATGTTTAAGATCAATTTTGAGGAATTTTGGGTGATTTAGGAAATTTTGAAAAATTTGGGTAATTTCAGGGTTTTGGCAGTAAGCTGTGTAGGGTCCCGGGGGTCAAAAATTGAAGATTTGGGAAATTGAAGATTTGGGAAATTGAAGATTTGGGAAATTGAAGATTGGGTGGATGTAAGTGGAGTGAAATAATTTTTTTTGAGCCATGAAGCCATATCAAGCCCACATGAGCCATGAAGGGACCCATTTGAGGCATTCACTATGTTGTTCCTAACCCTCTTAGCCAAGGGCTTAGGGGTTAAGGACCATCCATGTGAATCACCTACATGAGTCAGGAGGTCAAGTTAGGTATGGGTATGTGAAAATGTAGTGTATAGGTGTAGTGTGTGTGTAAGTCAGCCCTTCACCGCACTGTGCCACCTGTATGGGCCCTAAGGCCAAAGAGTCCTATAGGAACTCATCCTTAAACTTCCACATTTGATTTCAACCCTCTAGGTGATTAAGGGTCTATAGTCAAGTTTGTGGAGTTTGCAGGGAGTTAAGAGGTGGTTTGAATTTCTTAAAGGTGGGTCCCAATTCTAGTCCTCTAAGATAGTCAAAGGAAAAGCCTAAGGCTAGATCCTAAGTACTAAAGAGAAGAAGAGAAGACCTCATCAAAAATGAGGTCAACAAATGGACCCCCAATAGGTGTGGTGAGCTGACGGAGCACACCGCGCGTATTGGCGCTGACCGAAGCGATCAACAAAACCAACACAGATGTCCAAGTGTCGAACTTAGGACGAAGTAGAAGAGTTTCCGCTGGGGAGTAGCAAGTATATCTCTGAAACCGGAGATTCCTGAACTCTCGCTGGGAAAGGAAAAGGAGGTGAATCCCAAATCACATGATCTGGGGGAATTTCGATTTAGATTTTATTTTGTTTCAATTTAAGTTTTGATGTGTGAGCTTAGATTTTAGTTTGGAGTTTTAATTTAGATTGAAGTTTTGTCAAAATTAATTTGAAGGACTTGATTTGAAATGAAAATTGGAATTCTGAGGTTTTAGATGTAACATATTCAACCTTGAAAGAGAATTGAATTGATCAAATTGAATCACTGCAGTGAGGAGAGATCTCAGAGCAATGCGGTATTGGATGTAAAATCCTTAACCTCAAGAGTTTGATTTTGATGTATTTCATCGCAATAGGGAAAGAATCCTAAAGCAATGCAGTCTCGGATGTAAAATCCTCAACCCAAAAGTTTGATTTTGAGGTATTTCAGTGCAATAGGGAAAGACTCCTAAAGAAGTACAGTCTTGGATGTAAAATCCTCGACCCAAAAATTTGATTTTGATGTATTTCAAAGGCAATAGGAAAGAATCCTAAGCAAGTGCGACTTGGATGTAAAATCCTCGACCCAAAAGTTTGAATTTGATGTATTTCAAAGGCAATAGGGAAAGAATCCTAGAGCAATGCAGTCTTGGATGTAAAATCCTCGACCCAAAAGTTTGAATTTGATGTATTTCAAAGGCAATAAGGAAAGAATCCTAAAGCAAGTGCAGTCTTGGATGTAAAATCCTCGACCCAAAAGTTCGAATTTGACGTATTTCAAAGGCAATAGGGAAAGAATCCTAAAGCAAAGGCAGTCTTGGATGTAAAATCCTCGACCCAAAAGTTTGAATTTGAGGTATTTCGAAGGCAATAGGGAAAGACTCCTAAAGCAAGGTAGCCTTGGATGTAAAATCCTCGACCCAAAAATTTGAATTTGATGTATTTCAAAGGTAACAGGGAAAGAATCCTAGCAAGTGCAGTCTTGGATGTAAAATCCTCGACCCAAAAGTTTGAATTTGATGTATTTCAGTGCAATAGGAAAAGACTCCTAAAGCAAGGCAGTCTTGGATGTAAAATCCTCGACCCAAAAGTTTGAATTTGATGTATTTCAAAGGCAATAGTGGAAAGAATCCTAAAGCAAAGGCAGTCTTGGATGTAAAATCCTTAACCCAAAAATTTGAATTTGATGTATTTCAAGTGCAACAGGAAAGACTCCTAAAGCAATGCAGATCTTGGATGTAAAATCCTCGACCCAAAACTTTGAATTTGATGTATTTCAGTGCAATAGGGAAAGAATCCTAAAGCAGTGCAGTCTTGGATGTAAAATCCTCAACCCAAAAGTTTGAATTTGATTGAGATTTGATTTGAGATCTAGAAGATCGAATTCGAAATTTGGAAGGATGAGTTTGAACTCGATTGAAATTTGATTTAAGATTTGATTTGAAATTTGGAAGGTCAAATTTGAAATTTGATCGAGATTGGATTCGAAATTTGATTGAGAATTTGATTCGAGATTTGAAAAGATCAAATTTGAAATTTGATCGAGAGTGGATTCGGAATTTGATCGAGAATTTGATTCGAGATTTGAAAAGATCAAATTTGAAATTTGATCGAGAGTGGATTTGGAATTTGATTGAGAATTTGATTTGAGATTTGAAAAGATCAAATTTGAAATTTGATCGAGAGTGGATTTGGAATTTGATTGAGAATTTGATTTGTGATTTGGTTTAACATTTATGTTGATTTTGTTTATCTTCAAATGATTCAAATTTTATTTTATCGTTTATTTAATGTTCATGTGAATTTGGTGTTCGTCATTTTTTAAGATTTTTAAGGAAAGTTTTCTTTTATTCTTTTTTTTATTTCTTTTATGTTCTTTGTTCGAAGTTCATTTGACTTTAATGGCGTTTCCCAGTCAATTTGCACAAAAGAGGTGAAGGCCAAAAATGTGACACGGTCACTTTCATTCCAATCATGTTGAAGATACATCATACAACTCGATCTGGAATACATCTCATACAATCCATGTAGACTCAAAACGGACTATGTATGATCTTTGTTGGTCCATCCAAAGAAGCATCTGTCAAAAATCCATGTCTGAATAGTGGGGTATATGGTTAATAACATCACCTTCCAAGCCATCCTCGGCAAGGATGCCGGCTGGATGTACGTTGGAGGTGTGATATCTCCCATGTAACTCACAACTCGTAAGGCCGGAGGTTCTCTAGCTCGGGTCCGGCTGGAAATGGTAAGGTGTCTTCCCGTCATCCATTCTCCCGAAAGTAACGGAGATCCGCTTCACCGGTACTCCCGGTATGCAATGCTTAGCGATATCCGCCCCGTTGCCCTTCATTATCATGACGGAACCTACCGGTAAAGGTATCTTCACCGGCCCTCGGAACTCACCCGGGCCTCGCTATCCGGAGGTCGCATCCGAACATGATGTTACACTCGTTCGGGAAAGAGATCGTGCGAGTAGGTCCGACAAAGTCGTGGTGATCTATGTGTGGGGGTATGCAATCACTCCCGTTTGTAGATGTTGATAATGCAACGTATTGGGTATGCAATCTCGCCGGCGTACTCCTCCATGTTATCAATCTCTTTACCATTCTCTTGATGACTAATGGCATCGGATCTACTCGCCCATGAAGGAGTATTCCCGGTGGGTTTCCCTTCCTATCTTCAAGAAAGTTGTAGCAAGATCCGCATTGTATTGTGATTCTTCCCTTCCCCGGCATCCATCTCCGGGATTCCGAGTAGGTATTTTCCTCTAGCGGCCCGCTCGGCCCATTCTTTTCAAATCCCAGATACAATCCACGATTTGTTGTTGTTCATACTCTGAGAATATGTCGGTATGTAACTCGAGGCCCTCTAGTATATTGATTCTTCTACCTTTAATTCTCTCGAAGTATTCAAAGGTTTTCTTTTCAACATTCTGCATTCTCTCCAACTCGTATTCCGGAATGATCTGCAGATGGCGAGGCCTGGTGACATATTGTGGGATATACGGTTCAATCCCTTCACGTTCTCCTGCATACCTCGGCTCCTCAGGGATGATGCCTGTCGGGACATCCCCCGGGTTGCTTCTGCAACAAGGTCATGCATTACCGGTGGTTCTATCCGGTGGCGTGGTAGCCTTCTTCTTCTTCGGTCTTCGTGAGATTTCCCCGGTTCTTTCGTTATCCTAGGAGCCGGCCTCCTTTCTTCGTGTTCCCGGTGAACCGGTGTCCTCGAAGTGTACGTACCGGCGGTAGTAACTCGTCTCGTTGTGCCGGTCCGCGCCTAGTTTTGTTAACATCTTACGGATACGGCGATTCTTATTTCTTCGTTGCGTTGCTCGCGAGAGTAGCTCTCCGCACTTCTTGAATCTCCGCGGGCGCGGCGCCGACAAGCTCGCCTTCGCCGTAGCGACTACGTACTTCATTTTCTTGTCTTCTTCGCATTTGCCTTTCTTTTCTTGCCGTCGGATTGGTGGCTTGGGCCACCCACTTTCATCACCGTCCGCCCGGTAGTTCTTATCGGTTAACCGGGACCCAGCCACTTTCCTCGTATCGTAGGCCCGCCGGTGCGAAATCCGAGTCAATCTCGATTATCGCTCCATCTTTCACCCTCTTTTCATCGAGTGCAAGGCTTACGCCATTCTTAAAGTTCATGACCAACCGCCCGTTCGACATTTCCCTGCGAAAAGACAAGGAAAAGGATCAGGGGCTGTACTAAGAACAAGAACATTAAGAAAATGTTTATTAAAGACATTCTTTTTATTATATTATTTTTTGTATTTTTCAAATTCAACAAGAATGAAGTAGGATAAGATCAGGGAAGAGATTTTGATTTAGAAAAGAAAACAAGGAAAACTTAATTATCATGATTTTATTTATTTTAGCACATTTTATTTTATTTTATTTTATTTTATTTTATTTTATTTTATTTTTTTTATTTATTTTATTTTATTTTATTTTTTTTTGGGTTCGGACCCAATCATAAGTAATTACTTCACCCGTGTTTCTTAGGGATGAAGAATTCACTCCTTCGAAACATCAGGTGGCGTAATACTTTTTCAAGTATCGTCCGTTGATCGGAAGCATATGTCGTTCTCCCCGGCAATTCACTAACCGGTAGGAACCTCCCGAGTATACCGCTTCAACCACAAACGGTCCTTCCCAAGTGGGTTCAAATTTTTCTCCTATCTTGCGGTGTGCAAGGATAGGTCTCGAGAACGAGAACTAAGTCACCAACTTTCAAGGTTCTCGGCGGACCCGCTTGTCATGGGCTCGAACCATCTTAGCTTGGTATAGTTCTAAATTCGTTGCGCCGCAAGTCTTTTCCCTTCCAGGCTTTCTAATTCTTCTAGTCGTAATTTGGCGTTTTCTTCTCGCCGTGATCTTGTTTGCAACTCGCAATTCCGAGTGAAGGAAGTCGAACCTCTAAAAGTAACACTCGCCTCGGACCCATACACCGGAGCGTAAGGTGTAGCTTCGAGTAGGAGTTCTGAAGGTCGTCCGGTAGGCCCATAAGGCTTCTAACAACTTCTCGTGCCAATTTCTCTTATTATCGTCCAAAGTTTTCTTTAAGATTTGAACGAGAGTTTTATTAAAAGCCTCAGCGAGGCCGTTTGCTCTTGGGTAGTAAATTGTCGAGTATCGCCGCCGATTCCGTGTCTCCCGACAAAATTGTTGATTTGCGTGCTTCGAATGCCGACCCATTATCCGAGATGATCTCGCGCGGCACTCCGAAACGGTAGACAACTTGGTTCTTGAAAACTGTAGCACGTGGTGTGCTTTCACTTCTCTAAGTGGAACTGCCTCTGCCCACTTGGAAAAGTAATCTGAGGAAGCAAGAATGAAACGATGTCCTTTCGAAGATGGTGGTTCTATCGGACCCACTATATCTGTGCCCCAACATTCAAATGGCCACGACGCAATTGTCGGGTGCAGCACATTTGGAGGTTGGTGTAGAACCACTCCGTGCACTCGGCATTGGTGATGCCTCTCGGCGATTTTCATGCAGTCGGTCATTATCGAGGGCCGAGAGTACCCTAGTCTTTTAATTTTCATTTTCATCTTCGGACCCGACCGGTGAGCGCCACGGAGTCCCGAATGCACCTCTTTAACAATTTCACGGGCCTCGGACCCGCTTAGGCATCTTAGCCACATTCGATCAAAAGACCTTCCGTACAATGTGTTGTTTATTAATGCGTAAGACGAGTTCTTTTCGATCCGATGGGCTAGCGACCTATCGTCCGGTAGCTTTCCCGTTTGCGGTAGTTCATCAATGGCCGTCGCCAATCTTCTCGTGTTTTCCGTCACCGCCGCAACCGATTCTTTTTCTTTTCTCGATTTGTGTATTGTGTCTATGTCGAGCCGTGATAGGACCCGACGTCCATGAACCGACACCTCCACTCGATTCATCTTGTAAACAGCAAATTCTTTTGCAAGACGGCTAAAGTATCGCGCTAAAGCATTTTCTTTTCCGGGAATTTTGTAGATTGTCGCATTTGGAATCCGTTCCAACAACTCGTATGGCATACCGGAAGTATTGTTCGAGTCTTGGCTTTAAAATTTTGTATTATCCGGCGATCCGTTGAATGATTAATCGTGAATCCCCGTAGATGTTGATGTATGTTATCCCCATTCGAATAGTTAATTCCAGTCCCGTTATGAGGGCTTCGTATTCCGCTTCGTTGTTTGTACACGGCTCCGTCAAGTGGTAGGAGTATCTTAACATCCCCCGCTCCGGTGTTATAAAGATTAGCCCGATTCCCGCCTTACCGGCACTATCACTTGCGATTCTTCATCTTTGTGCGTCGAAGATGCTCCGTCGAAATATAATTCCCAACGTCGATCATCAAGGTCTTCTATGTTCATTATTTGTTCATCCGGCAAATCGTCATCGAGAGGAGATTCTGCCGCAAAGGGTGTGCCGCGAGAAAGTCCGCTAAGACTTGTCCCTTCACGAGCACGCGAGGCACGAAAGTTATATCGAATTGCAATAATATCATCGACCATCCGGCAAGTCCGCTGGAAAGTGTTGGACGAGTCATCAAGTATTGCAATGGATTAAACTTCGAGATTAGGTTGACCTTATGAGAAAGCATGTAGTGCCCGAGCTTTTGAGCGGCGAAGATCAGGGCTAAACAATGCTTTTCAATTGCGGGATACCTTACTTCCGTCGGAAGTAAACGACGGCTTAAGTAGTAAAGAACATTTTCTTTACCCTCATCATTGACCTGGGCTAACAGGGCTCCGAGAGAGTCGTCTAAAGCCGCGGTGTAAAGTATCGACGGTCTACCCGAGATCGGGGTCGCTATGACGAGGAGGTGTCATTAAATATTGTTTAATTTCCTCGAAGGCCTTCTCGGCATTTCTCTTCCCAAATAAATTTGGCGTCCTTTTTAACTAGTACCGAGAAAGGCCGACACCTACCCGACAAGTTTGAGATAAAGCGTCGAAGATATGCCGCCTTCCCTTGAAAAGATCGTAGTTGTTTTAAGGTTTTGGGAGGCGGCATTTCTAAGATAGCTTTAATCTTTTCCGGGTCGATTTCAATTCCACGATGTCGGACAACGAATCCTAAGAATTTCCCGGAGGTGACGCCGAAGGCGCATTTTAAAGGATTCATCTTAAGGTTAAATTGTCTTAATCGTTCAAAAATAATTCTCAAATCATACAGGTGGTTTTCCTTTACTTTGCTTTTGATGACCACATCGTCCACGTAGCATTCGACTTGATTGTGGATGAGATCATCAAAAATTCTTGTCATTGCTCTTCGGTAGGTTGCTCCTGCGTTTTCGGTCCGAATGGCATCACCGTGTAGCAAAATACTCCGATCGGCGTTCCGAATGCCGTAAACTTTTCATCTTCTCGGAGCCATTTTTATCCGGTTGTATCCCGAAGATCCATCCATGAATGAGAATATTTCATGTGTTGAAGCAATGTCGATCATTAATTCCGGGATCGGTAGAGGGAATTCATCTTTTCGGACATGCCTTGTTTAAATCTCTCGAAATCCACACAAATTCCGATCCGACCATTCTTCTTTCGATCGGCACCACATTGGCTAACCAAGTCGGTATTGTTCTTCACGTACAAATCTGGCGTCTATTAGCTTTTTAACTTCGGCTATGACTTGTTGTTCGATTTCTAGACGCATTCTTCCGGGACCTCGTCCGATCGGGACGATGTAGGATCCACTCCTAGCTTATGGACTCGCAACCTCCGGAGCTAATCCCGGCATTTCATCGTAGTTCCAAGCAAAACAGGTCTTTAAATTCCATTAATAATTTGATTATTTCTTCGGAGTCTTCTTTGTTGAGTAAGGAGCTAACAAAGGTAGGTCTAGGCTCTTCGCTAGTACCTAAGTTAACTTCCGTCAACTCATCTATCGTAGATTTAATTTCTTCTTCGAATTCCGTGGAGCGTCTCTAATTTGTAAATCTTCGAGTTCGTCCGTAGTTTCCATGCGCTTTCATTGGACTTGCAAGTGACAACCAAGCAAAATTCGCATCGTCAACCGACCCTACCGTGCCGAATCCGAGTCCATGCTTTGAATCGGGTGGACGACCGAGTTATTCCATAATTTTTCAAAATGTTGTGATTGGCCTTTTGTCCATTGTCGAGGTAAGAAACCACGTTGAATTAAATTTTGAACACAGGGAGAGTACCACTCAAAAAGTAATTCCATTAATTCCGATGAAGTGACATCTTCAAATTGTACATTATTTTCGCTTTTGGAGGAAGAAGCACCACGGTAGAACTCGATTGGCCTTGCACCGTCGTTACGTACCTCTTTGACCACCATACCCTCGATCTTGTTAGAATGAATCGGGGTTAGGGTCATAGTATGTATGTAGTGATTAATCTTCTCGTACATTGATTTATATTCTTCATTCTTCTCATCTTCGAGGGAGATCTTGAATTGCGGCTTCTTCTGACTTATTGTCGCTGCTTCTTGCTTGATTTCTTTTTCTTCTTCGTAACTATCTTCCCAATCAACATTGATGGTTGGTTTCTCCGTCCAACTCGTCCTAACGTCTCTACCACGACCTCGTCCCCGGCCTCGACCTCGGATGCGAGTTGTGGAGAAACCTTCACCATCTCGCCGTAAGGGAGTGGTGAGTGATCGTTGGACTAGAACTTCGAGTTCTTCGTTGTCCCGAACTTTCTTTGCTTCATTCGTTACGGTATCTCCGGAGAAGATTGTTTTCTTTGGCGGTGCATAATAAGCCGCGTCTTCATGGATTCCAATCTCATGTACGGAGAATGGTTGCAAGTCACCTTTGATGCACTCGTTCCCCTCCGTCGTAGTATTTGATGCACTGGTGTAGAGATGATGGTACCATCCTGTTTTCAAGTATCCATGGTCGGCCCAGTAGAGCGTTGAAAGACGTTTCTGAATCGATTATGTGAAATTTTACGGTTGTCTTTGCTAAGTCACCGGTCTTCATTAGTAGCGTTATTGACCCGAGGGCTCTTTCTCCTTTCTGGTTGAATCCTCTTAATAACATTTTGTCGGCCTCGAGCTCACGAGCATCAATTTCCAAGTATGCTAGTGTTCGAAGAGTCATTATATTGATTGATGCTCCCGGATCCACCAATACTCCGGAGAGCGTAAACTTCCCAATCAGTAACTCGAAATGTACAACGGTCGGTTGTGATCCGTCGTCCCAAGTAGTAGGTCATTGTCCGTGAAGGTAACACCTCGTCTGTTCCTTTAACGAACAAACCTCATCTAAGGAATCTCCGGCCATTTGAGCTAAGCAAATTTCCGGATCAAGTAAGGCTTTGATCGAGCTTCTCTCATCTCCTTTGATAAGATGAGAGCATCGTAAATGCTCGGCTTCGTCGGTAGTTTCCTAAGATGGGCTAGTACGTTGTAGTCCACTTTATTTTCATGCGTCTTGGCTTCTTCTCGAATGGGTATTTCTTCTGCTGGGGTTGGTTTTTCTTGAACAACCACCTGCTTTCCTTTGTCTTTCGGACCCATTCTTGGAGGTAGAACTCTTCCACTTCTTAAGTCGACTTCGTAATTTCTTCCGAATTTAGTGTTGAGTTTGCCGGCGTCTCCTCCCGAATCGGAATGACGAGCTCTTCCGGATTATCTTCGAATCCGAAGGCTCTAACTCTATCGCGACCGGAGCTCCTCGAAACTCGCAGCATAGATCCGTTGCTTGTTGAACTCTCATAGCCTCCTCGATGGATGTCTTCTTCGTTATTTTGATCGTCGAGATCGTGTATGATTCGAGAATTGTCGTTGGTATCGAAATCGATGTCCGGATTGTCGCTAGTTACGTAATCGTTAGAAACGATCAAAACGTAGCCAACGCCATCACCCTTATCATTATATGATCCCACCGAAGTGAGCAGATAATCATACAAAATCAGAGGTTCGAGGGATTTCTCCCCGAATCGAAACAACTATCCTAGGATAAGCAGCCCCTAGTCTAGCCTTAGGAGCCTCGGTCCTCTCTTCTTCGTCAATTCTCTTCTTCTCTCAATCGCCTCCTCGTTGAGGTGGTTCTTCTATCGCAAGTGATAAGTACTCGCTAACGGTGTCTCGAACTCGAATTGAAGCTCGCACCGAGGCGGTTCGGATGTCGTCTAAAATCTTCTTCGAGGACCTTGTCCGGGCGGTGGTCCATCCATCGTCGCTTGCATAGGGATCTATCGGAATGACGAGATCGCTTGAGATAACATCGACGGAACCTCCTTTCGGGGGTTCCTTCATGTACTCCTTCGGGATTGTTATATTTCCTTTCGAAGATTGTCGTCGAGCCAACTTTTAAAGGTAATGCAATCTTCTATCTTGTGCCCAAGCATCCGGTGGTAGGGGCAAAAGTTGGGATCACCTTTCTTGTTGACTTCCTCCGGTCTTTCGAGGCTCCGGCAGCTGGAAATCCGGAGTCTTCATCGACTACGGAACATTTTCGGCACTGCTTCATTCTTGAACGGATATTCTCTGCTCAGAAGCTCCCTTAATGTTCGTTGCGGACGAGATGGTTGTTCATACTGCGGAGACGACTGATAGCTGGACCGGGGTTGCTGGTAATTCTGTTGTGGTTGTTGCGGCCGTTCTGGTGGTATTTGCATCGGCTGCTTGCCTTTGTCAACCGCCGCAACGATCCCGAATTTCTTTTCGAAGGTCTTTACCGGCTTCGCTTGTCCGTCTTGTCGGCGAAACTTAATTGCTTCGCCTCTTCTTGCAAGCTTCCGGCCTTGCTTAACAACTTCTCGAAAGTCTTAATAGTGAATCCTTTGAGGAGAAGTGTTATCGGGTCGTGAATGCTTTTAAGAAAGATGCCGACTGCATGTTGTTCTTATAGTTGTGGTTCACACTTCATGCTTAAGTTCCTCCATTGAAGTATGTAATCCACCAAAGTTTCATTCGGCCTTTGTTTCTCTACCACTAAATCACCTATAGTGATGTGGTGCCGAGCTCCGGCGAATCGCTTGATGAAGAGGTTCTCTAGTTCCGAGAACGTCTTCACCCAACCATTTGCAGTTCCGCATACCCGCCGAAGGCGATTCCCGAGCAGACCGCCGACGAACCGTAGGAAGAGTAATGCATCGCTCCCGCCGGCGTTGCAACAACCGGCACGAAAGTGTGCAACATGCCGTCGGGGTTCCCGGTTCCGTCGAAGGTCTTGAACGCAGGTGGTACGAAGCCTTTCGGGTATTGGACGAGCATCGAATTCTTCCCGGTAAGGTCTACCCGTCCGAATGGATGTCCCGCTCTTCGATTGTGCTAAGGCTTCTGCACTCGCCGTTCCACCAAGTTCTTGATATCCTTTTCGGGGATCATACTTTGTGTTGTATCCTTTTTCGGCTGATCATCCCCATTGACGGATGTAATCTCCTTTCCTCCGTCTACAATGTGAATGACCTCTCGGGGGTGTCTCTCTTGTGGTTGTACTTCGACTGCGGAGAGTGGCCGGAGCTACGGCCATCTCTTCCATCCTTTTCGCCATTCGAGCGATCGTGTCGTCTTTTCCCTGAAGCCGCCTTCTCATCGCTCCGGCTCCTCTCTTCTGCGACTGCAGGAGCACCTTGCGAAGCCGATGAAGCTCGTGTCTCAACCATGTTGATTTCTCGCATATTCGTCGTCCATGAATTCCGATGAATCAATCTCATCTCCGAACTTTTCTTCTCTTTCTTTTGCCAACCGTCGGATATCGGTTCTCAACTTTTCCATGGCATCTTCTAGCGGGGCTTTCTGTGTGTCTTTGCGGTTGTCGTGCGATAACTGCCGGGTCTCTTTTTCACGAGTCCCCTTTATCGCAGTTGCACTTTCTTTAGATTCCAGCCTCCTGACGAGACTTTCTTTCTCGGGCTGCTGTTTCAACCTTAACTGCCCAGTAGTGGGACGCCATACCATCCTTCTAGCAGCAGAAGGTCTAGGACCAGATGGTCTGTCGGCCAAATGCTGGAAGGTGGTATCCTCCCTAATCTGTAATCCTGAGACTACGACAGGCGGACTAGCCTTCATTCTTTTACTCGGCTTTTCCGTCATGACGGCGGGTTCTACTCGGGGCCCAAGACGGGATTCGACCGGCACCCGCCTTATCCTTCGTAGAATCTCCGATACGGGCGCTTTTCCTTCTTTGCTAATTTTTCTACCAAAGTTTGCAGTCGAGCAAACGGCGTAGTTCTAGTTCTTTTCTTGCGGCTATCGTTGTAATATGCGGGTCGAGGTAATGTGGCGACAATCTTGCGAACATTTTCCTCGTCCTCTCGCGGCGGAGAGGGGATGGAACCCGCTTCCTCCCAAAAGTGGTATGTAGTCGTAGCGGTGGTGTATATTCTGGCAGCGGTGTATATTCCGGCAGCGGTGTATATTCTGGCAGTTCTGGGATTTCCTCCAGGAAAGCAATTTCAGCAGCTATGGCTTCTCTGGCGATCCTTCTACTTTTGTTTCTTCTTTGGGTCCTTGTCGGTGACGGAATCTTTGAACCGGACCCGATTTCGAAACGTAAGGCCTTACAGAAGATCTCGTACCCTCCACGGTAACGAGTTTACCATAGTTCCGGATTTCTTTCCCCTTTGATTTGGCGAAGTCGGGGTAGGTGCGAAACAACTAGACCAGCAAGGGTAGTAAGAACAGCTCCTCCCGCGGACGGCAGTACTCCTCCTAGTCGGGATCCTTTGCAGGGGAGGAAACTCTTGGGTCGACCTAAGGTTGAACTCAAGCAGCGGCTTCCCAGCTTCAGATACCTTGTTCGTCAGTGCAAAGAGGGAGACGTCGGTGATCTTGACATTTGTATTTTCAAATCCTTGTCCAAATCGGATGATCCCATTGTCGGGCAGCTCATCCCTATAGACAGCGAAGTCAAGTCCGTTGGTGAAGGAGAAAATCAGCTTTGGGGCTTCCATTTCTGCAGGGTAGATTCTGGTTGTCAGTCCGAAGTTATGCTTCTTTTCTTTAGGACGAAAAGAAAGGAATTGAAAAGAGTCCGAACACATCCTAGTTCATGTATTTATAAGAAGGAATCATTTGTTAAAAGAATCACTTATTAGAGGGTTTGTTTATTTAGAACGGAATGTTTAAAGGTGTAGAGAAGGTAAGGAATCAGATTCGGAGTTGGAAAGGAAATGAGAGTCTTAAGCAAGACTTCTCGACTCGAAGGATCATTCCTAAACTAACACCTATTGGGGGTCCACCCCACCTCAAAAATGAGGTAAAAGGATCTCGGAACCTCTCTGTTTAGGGGTGTCTAAACAGTGGCTCCTAAATCCGAGAGAATGTTGGCTATACTTGTTCAAGGTAGAAATGAACATAGTATTCCAATGGAAAGAAGGGTAGTTTGATCCACAAGGGACATGGATACACTACCGATTTTTGAAAGCAGAATTATCTGATTATAATGGAGAGAGGAATTGTCCCCAGCGGAGTTGCCAGAAATATGTCGGCATGTTTTAGGTTGTGTGTTTTGAAAAAGGGGGTCGCCTAACAGAAATTGTGCGGCGAATTTTTAATTTAATTTAAATAAATAATTTGAAAAGTAGTATTTGATTTTAAAAATAATTTTTAGATTTGAAAATTTTAAGATATGAAATCAAACCGATCTCACATCCCAAATAGTTTATATAAACGACCACCGCACCACAAACCGTGTATCTATCCCTAAGGATAGACACACTGCTTGACGGTGAGGCTCGATTAAATAAACTAGAAGATTTGTGACATCCGTTTGGTCTGCGAACCGATTTTATAAGCCGACAAATTCCCTCGCTTAATATGAAAGCATTAAACAGGGTTTATATTACTCGGGTTCTTTAAAATTCCCTATAAGGGCAAGCCCCTATAGTTAATTACATCTTAAGTGACGGGAATCACCTAAGAAAACTCTCGATAATAATCAATAATTCTGCTTTCAAGAATTTCAAAGTTTAAGTTCTCAAAGGATTGAAGTTTAGAATTTCAATAGGGAATGGATCAAATTTGGAACATTTTGTTTTGGGAATTCAAAGGAAGAAAAGTAGGAGAAATCACAGATTCGAAGTGAACTTCGGTAATCTCCCGACTATCCTATTGTTTGGCTTGGATTTAGGAAAGTCCTAATATTTATTTAAATGTTTTGATCTTGCCAATTTTAATTAATTAGGGCTTATATTTGTATGATAAAATCAAACAAATAGCCTCGAAGATGTGAGGGTTTATTGTCGTACCGGACGACTACCTCGGAATCCTAAGACCGGTTAAGGCTTAATTTGCAATGCAAATGCTCGACGAAGAGTCGAGGATTTATGTCGCACTAGTGTAAACTATCTCGAAGTCCTATGGCTTGGTTATTTAATTCTAACACAGTTTTGCTGATGACGATGGTCGTGCTGCCCACCATGCTCCGAGCTCCTTGTTGTTGCAGAGGTTTAGTTTTAGAAGTCATAAATCAGGGGATGAGAAGAGTGTTTTGGTTTAGAGAAAATCTTAATTTCCAATTGTTTTTTTTTTGTTTTTTTTTAATGTTTTAATTAAAACAAATCTTAAAGTTGATTATAACGACACCGGTTAAGATCCCACGGTTCCATCCTTCCGGCATCATTATTTTTATCGGATTCACTTAGTTCAGATGAATTTGCTAAACTCAACTCGAATGAGTTCCACACTTTCATTTAGACCGTGGAAATCCCGTTAGCAACACGTAGGTTACATCATCCGAGGTATTCCCGATCATCCAACATGATGTTTTAATTTAGTTGTAATTGTAGTTTTGTTTTGTTTGTGATTAAATTTTGAGTTGTTTTATATTTTGGAATGTTGTGGCGGTGAATTTTATCTTGCAATGACTTTTAATTTAGTTTTGGTTTCAGTTTTAGGGACTATCCTAAAGGTGTGGGTTTTCATGCAACAGTTGTTTATCATACAAGAAAAGTAAGTGCGATGTGATTAATGAAATTGCAATAATGTAAATTGCAAGAAAGTAAATTGCAATAAAATAAAAGCGTACCTGGAGGGTCTTCCCGTCATCCCAAGCTGCACTTAAAACACAATTAGAATATTTAAGCAAGTTCCTAGGTAAAGCTAAGGGAAGGGTTATGGTTTTCTACCAAATTCCTAATCCTATAGCTAGTCATCTCCTATGACGTCTAGGTTCTTTGTGTTTTGGTTTGAGAACGATTTTCTTCATCAAAGAACAATTAAGTCCAATTGTTCTTATAAATGTCCTATCATATTGAGGAAGTGCTTAAGAATAATCTTAAACATCTTTTCAATATTTCTAGGATTGTTTTGAGTCCAATCGGGTTTAATTATACAAATGAATTAATCGTCCGAGGTTTAGCTTAAGTTTTGTTGTTATCTTACTCGATGAACTAGGACATTCGAATATCCTATAAATGAAGTAACATTTCATTTAATGTTCCGTTTAGGAGTTATGATAACTAAAGCTTTCGAGGGTAAATTGGTATTCAAATGGTTTGTAATTTGGTTTAATTTACATTAATGAGTTTAAATTTGGAATATTGTTCAAGTTGCTTTATATTTAATTTCTTTCTGTTTTAGGTGATGTTATTTAATTCAATTTAATTTAATTAAATTTAATTTAATCGAGTTTTAATTTTAATTTAATTTAATTTAATTCAATTTAGTTTGGTTTGATGTTACATTAAATTAATTTGATTTGATTTAATTTTTAATTTAATTTGATTTAATTTAATTTAATTTAATTTAATTTAATTTAATTTTATTTAATTTTATTTAATTTAATTTAATTTAATTTAATTTAATTTAATTTAATTTAATTTAATTCATTTAATTTGATTTAATTTAGTTTAATTTAATTTGATTTTATTTATTTATTTTAATTTAATTTTAATTTAAGTTATTTAATTTAATTTAATTTGTTAATTTAATTTAATTTAATTTAATTTAAACTTTAATTTAATTTAATTTTTAATTTAATTTTATCTTTAATTTAATTGAAATTTTTTAAAAGAGTTTAATAATTTAATTTTAGTTTAATGATTAAGTCTTTTAATATTTTGAATTTGAGTTATCATTTTAAATTACTTAATGGGTTTCTACTCTTTAATTATTTAAATTTCAATCATGCAAATCAAATTAGGATCAAAGATTGTACTTGCTAATTTTTTATTAAACCTAAAGTTTTAATTAAGGATTAAGATTTTTAATTACCATTTTACCCTTTAAGCTTAATAATTTCATAACTCACTAAATTGAATTCAAATGAACTTAAAATTTTTATGTGACTTCACTTATATGTCAATAAAGACATGAGAGGAAAAAATGTGATTTTTCTGTATTTAATTTATTTATATAATTATTTTTGGTAGAAAATAGAGATTTCCAAAGAAAATTTAATAACATGACCAAGGGAAAGTTTCTGTCCTTAAGAAAATTAGGGGACATTTCTAATGACTAGAGAACCACTTGGACCAATTTTGGTGATTTTTTGAATTATATTATTTTTATTATAATTATTTTAAGTTTTGGAGTGTTAATTAATTTAAAAATAAAATAAATGTTGAAAAATGAATTTTATATTTTTTAAAAATTTCTCTGATATCAAGGAAATCAGAGAAGCAAATTTTACAATTTTCTGATTTTTCTATGATTTATTATAATTATTTTAATGAAAAAGCTAGAAAATATATTTTTTTAATTTTAAAATTACCTTAAAGCTTTAAAATTTAATATCTCACTAAATAGACCTAAGAAAAATATGGGGTTTGTTCCTAAGTGATTAAAATTCAAAATTTGACATTTTGGTGAATTTTATTATTTTTTGGATTTTTATTATTTTTAATTATTAAAAATATTAAAATAATATTAAAAATCAACTTTTTTAGAAAATTAAAATTTTAATTTTCTTAAATTCCCCTAATATCAGAGAGGCTCCAAAACCAATTTGGTGAATTTTTGAAAGGTATTTTGAAAGTTATGAATTTTTTAAGTTTAAAATGACTAAGTGGCTTAATCAACCCAATTAGTGGGGCTAACCAGGTCCAATTGACTTCAAATTTTTATGGTGGGTTCCTCTGATCCTAAAGGTCAGTGGAGAATTAATTTGAAGTCAATTTGATGTATAGTTAGCTCTAATTAATTAGAGATCCATTTTGAGTGTTTAAGCCAATTAGGGTTGTTTTAAATGAACTAACTCAAAACCTATTTTTCCTAGGTTTCTCTGGTCATAAGGAACATCATCAAATTTTCCTAGAATTTATTTCACAACATGCTATTTATTGGAATTAAAATACTCAAAACAGTAACATGAATTTGAAAAATCAATAACTCTTTATAGGGATGGCCTCTAACTTTGGAAAATTCAGGGAATGTTCCCAAATTCAGAGGCTTCAAAAGCTCTATGGTCTCATGTCATGGTGAATTGTATACATGCATGGAGAATTAAAAGTATGCAGAGAGTAAATAAATCATAAAAAATAAATTACTTGATGAAATTAAATGATTTCTTTTCCACATTATTCTCTTCTGTTCACTGAGCAAGAGGGAATTTTTATTTTATTTTTCTGATTTTTCTACACAAAGTTATGAATTTTTGAAGTTTAGGGAATTAAATAAATCAAAAAATACCCTAATTTTCTATTTATCCACGTGGCGCCGCGTCAACCTCGGCAGCTCCGAAACGCCGCGTGGCGCGCTCCAATTCGACGCCGCCATCTGACTCAGCGCTCCCAGGGCCTGCTGTATCGTTCCGTCTTCTGATCCGACGCGATCCTGGCCGTCCGTCCGCGCGTGTATAAAATGAACGGCATCCGTTCATCGTCCCCAAGTGTCCTCACCCGAGATTCGTCCACACTAAATCCCTAATATCTCACTCGATACTCAATGGATTTTCATGTTCTTATGCTCTATGGATTTGTCTTGAAGAGACGAACACATCTATACGGTTATCATGCATTGAAATTAAAGCATTTGAAATGGAGAATCTCCAGAAGCTCGGGATGAAGAGTTAGCTCATACCTTTGCTCAGAGAAGTGTGGCTTCGATCTGAGGGTTCTTGCACCTTCGATGGGATCCCAACAAGCTCCAGATGAAGTCTCCTAGTCTGGTAAATTGTCTAGGTGTGATTTCGACCACAGTCGATCACAAAGCTTGGAGGCTGGAGCAACTGGGTGGCCTGGAGATGGGGCTTTTGCTGGTGGACACCTTCCCTTGGTCTGGTGAAGGTGTAGAACCAATAAATTTGGGGATTGGCTCACTGTGGAGAAGTGTCCTTGTTTTGGGTGGAATTTCAGTCGAGAAATTGGATTTTATCAGTGGGGATTAGGGAAAATTGACACTGGGGATCAACTGCTCTGAGGGTGGAGAAGGGTTTGAAACAATTTTGGCAGAGTTTTGGCAAGGTTTTTTGCAACTCTCCTCTCTTGGCCGTGAGGGGTGGAGTTTAAATAGGAGAGGGTGGAGGGCCTCCCAGGGAGAGTTAGGGCTTGGGATCAGCTGCTCTGGGCATGGGAAGAACAGCTCCAATGGCCACCGGGGATGGGGCAGCTCAGCAGGTGAGAATTCCAAGTCGGGCTCACATGCGAGCTCTCGGCCATGGTGTTTTCCGGCGGCCCGGTGGCCGGCCGGCCGTGCATGGGTCACCATCTTGTTCAGGTGGGTCGTGGCCGAGGTTTAGTGTAGGCAATCGGCAAATGCCATGTGTAAAGAGCTTGGATTGAAATGGAATGGGGGGAAGACCATTTTGAGTTCAAATGAGTCAACCCATGGTTTTGGGCTAGGTTCACCACCCAAGGCCTGGTCTTGGGCTGAAAAGGATCACTTGGGTCAGCCAAGAGAGAATGGTGTGGTCTCCATCCATGATGAGGTGGCTAAGCATGGTTTAGTGTGTGACATGCTTAAGGTAAAAAAGGGTTTAAGAAGGATTAGGAAAGGGGGCCCTCCTTTTGCCATTAATGGCTTGATCACAAGTCAAGCCTTCCATGGCTTCATGTGGCTTGTCCATGGCTTGCATGGCTCACCTTTGGCTTGGCAAAAAGTTTGGTCAATTTCATGAAAATGGATTTTAGGAATTTTTTGTAATTTGATGGAAATTTGTATGAAACTTGATTTGGAATTTTTTGATGATGAATTTAGGACTTAGGTAATGGCTTTAATTAAGTGGATGGCAAATGGAGATGTCATGTGGGCTTTAGTGTAGATTTTGGGCCTTTTGAAATGGTTTTAGATGGGCTTTTAAGATGGTTTAGGAAAGTGGGCTTTTGGATTTTAAAATGGATTTTGGGATGAAATTTTGTAAAGAGGTTGGGCTAAATAATTGTTGGGTTTAGCTCATGGATGTATCATGAGTGACTTGAAGCAAATTGGGAGTGGTTTGGGTTTGAATTGGGTTGAATTTGGGCTCTTTTGGTGAATGGGCCAATATAGGTCCAAGTGGGCCAAGTTGGGCCAATGTTGGGCTAGGGTTGAAATTGATGTAAAATCAATTTTGAGAAATGTTTATGGGAGTGTTTCAAAGAGGTTTTACCTTTGGTTGGGCTTTGATTTTGGGGTTTGGGCCCATTTGGGTTAGGTTCGAGTTTAGGTCAAAATTGGGCCTTTTAGCTTTGGGTTGAATTTGATTGGGGTTTGGGTCTAAATGTTGGGCAAATCATGTTAGTGTTTTGTTTGTGGGAATGTTAAGGAAGGTTTAAAAAAGGTTTGGGGTTAATTGGAGTTGAATTGGGTGAGTTTGGGTTAGGTTTGGGTCATGGTTCCAAATTGGGCTTTAAGGCCAAAAGTGAAATTGGATCCAAATGTCAATCAAATTGGACTTGGATTTGGTCTAGATTGGTGTTGGGAATATTGAATTGAAGTTTAGAACTGAATTGGACCAGAATCTGGGTCAATTGGGTAGGTTTGGTTTGACATTGGGTTTACTTTGGGTTTAAATGGGTCAAATTGGGGGTTTTGACAAAAGTAGGGTAAATTGAAAAAATTGGCCCATGGTGTAGTTTGACAAAATGAAATTGGGAATATTTGGGATTTTCTGGAATTTTCTAGGAATTTTCTGAATTTTTGGATTTTTTGGCCAAGGGGGGTATTTTGGGTATTTGGAGGGTATTGGGAGGTTTTCTTGGAATTTTTGGTATTTTTGGGTATGGATGATCAATTTGAGTAATGTGGAAATGTTTAAGATCAATTTTGAGGAATTTTGGGTGATTTAGGAAATTTTGAAAAATTTGGGTAATTTCAAGGGTTTTGGGTAGGCTAAGCGGGTGTAGGGTCCTGGGGGTCAAAAATTGAAGGTTTGGGAAATTGAAGATTGGGTGGATTTAAGTGGAGTGAAATCATTTTGGTTGAGCCATGAAGCCATATCAAGCCCACATGAGCCATGAAGGGACCCATTTGAGGCATTCACTATGTTGTTTCTAACCCTCTTAGCCAAGGGCTTAGGGGTTAAGGACCATCCATGTGAATCACCTACATGAGTCAGGAGGTCAAGTTAGGTATGGGTATGTGAAAATGTAGTGTATAGGTGTAGTGTGTGTGTAAGTCAACCCTTCACCAAACCAGGCCACCCAGGGCAGTCCTAAGGCCAAAGAGTCCTATAGGAACTCATCCTTAAACTTCCACATTTGATTTCAACCCTCTAGGTGATTAGGGGTCTATAGTCAAGTTTGTGGAGTTTGCAGGGAGTTAAGAGGTGGTTTGAATTTCTAAAAGGTGGGTCCCAATTCTAGTCCTCTAAGATAGTCAAAGGAAAAGCCTAAGGCTAGATCCTAAGTACTAAAGAGAAGAAGAGAAGACCTCATCAAAAATGAGGTCAACACACATCCTAAGTTACTTCAAATGCTACATTATCACACACCACACATTACTTTACTCCTTACACTTTACCACATTTCCTACCCCCCATTCTATATTACATCCTACATTACCTTACATACTAAATTGCTCCACATCCCATATCACTTTACACACCACATGCTACACCACTTTACACTACATTACCCCATAAACTGCATTACCCTACATCTACGACATGCTACATCACTTTACACATCACATGCTACATTACCCTATATTACCCTACATACCACATCACATCATATGCTACATTATCTCACATCCATACACTACATTACCCCATATACTACATTACCCTACAAACCACATCACATCGTATGCTACATTATCTCACATCAATACACTACGTTATACTACATTACCCTACATCACATCATATGCTAAATTATCCCGCATCCCTACACTATATTACCCCATATATTACATTACCCTACATCACATCATATGCTACATTAGCTCACATCCCTACACTACATTACCCTAGATGCCACATTGCCTTAAGTCTTACACTATCCTACTTCCTACATCACTTTACACATCATATCCCTACGCCACTTCACTCACTACATTACCTTATTTGTGACGTCTTCTTTCTCTTTACGACTTTATGCACATGAAAGGATTTAAGACTTTTGCATCCTTGTTCTTAGCCACTTGTGAGCTCAGCCTAGTTGCCTTCGTCGATTCCCCCTCGCACCATGTTGGAGGGGTTCGTTGCTTTTCTCACCTTACATACTACATGATAGCCTCTTGCACCATGCTGGAGAGGTTTCACTCCTTTACCATATACACTCTATGGTTACCCCTTGCACAATGATGGAGGGGCTTAGCCTACCTATTTCACATGTCTCACCGTTACCTCTCTGAACAATGTTGGGAGAGGTTTAGCTACTTTAACACATGTTTTGGTATTTCTATGATTTTGAGAAACAAACCACCTCTTTTACGACATTGTGTTAGGTGGATTATTTTCTCCCTTTTCTTCTCCTTGATCCCCTGTCCTTTGTTTCTTCTTGTTTCTTGGCCTAAGTCACGTGCTTATGCAGGACACATAAGTGTGCATGTATAGCCTTCCGCTATATGTGGGGTCATCAAGCAAGGCTGTAAGTAGGATAGATGGGGGAGGATGACAATGACACTGCATTAGAGAAGGATACGAGAGAATTCCTAGAATAGTGCCTCCTGACTCAGAGACCCTGTAGAGGGTAGAGGAAAGAATTCACGACACTATTCGCCCACCCTCGGGGTACCTACCACCGTCACCCTTAGGTCACTAGTAGTTCTAACTTGATTAGGGTAGTCAACCTGTGGATCACGTTGTTTTGGAAAATATATAAATACAAATTTAATCACAACATTCAATATATAAAACAACTCAAAATTTAATCACAAATAAAATAAGACTTGCAATGATAACTAAACTTAAGACGTCTCATTGGATGACCGGGAATCCCTCGTACGACGTAACCTACGTGTTGCTAACGAGATTTCCACGGTCTGGATGAAAGTACGGAACTCATTAAGTTAGGTTTAGTAAATTCATCTGGACTATGTGAATTCGATGAAAATGGTGGTGACGGAACGAGCATTAATCAACTTAAACATTTGTTTTAATTAAAACAGTAAAACATCTTGATTTTCAACTTTCTAAAACATGACACTTCTCTCCCCCATGAAAGTCACTTCTTAAACTAAACCTGCTACGATGAGGGAGTGTGAAGCATGCATTGTGGGCTGCACGACGATCTTCAACAGCAGAACATGTCTACTTCAGCTGAACAATTACTTAGAATTAAATAACAAGTCATAGGACTTCGAGGTCACTTGACTAGCGCAATATAAAACCTCACCTGAACTTTTAGGCATTTATGCAGCTCTGCTGTGAAATATAAGCCCTAACTCGACTTAGGATTTTGAGGTTATCATCTGATATGACATAAATCCTCCTATCTTCCAGGTTATTCACATGATTGAGTGAACGTAAGCCCAAAATAATTAAAATCGACAGAATGAAATCTAAAAAAATATCCTCTCTACACAAATTGAGCCGAATAATAGAATAGATTGGGAAGTCACCAAGACTCCTTCTTGGATCCGTGATCTCCCCTTGTTCTTCCTCCTTTGGATTCTCACACCAACTGCTCCAAAACAAAAACCTTTCACTTATTGGACTCCGATTATCACATTCATTGATGAATTCTTAGCCTTTTCAAGTCAATTCATAAAAATATCTTTCTTGATTTAAATCGAGAGTTTTCTTAGGTAACTTCGATTATCTAAGATGTAATTAACTATAGGGGCTTGCCCTTATAGGAAATGAAAATGAACCCAAAATTAATATAAACCCCATTTAATTCTCTTTTGTATTAAATGGATGAAACCCATTGGTTAAAACACAGGTTCCGTAGACCAAGTAAATGTCATGAATTTTTTTAGTTCATTTAATCGAGCCGTATCATCAAGCAATGTGCTTATTCCTCTGGATAAATGTGTGGCTAAAGCTACATTGCTCGGCTATTTGAACTATCAGGGATATGATATCAGTTTAGCTGTATTCCATCCCTAAATTAAATCTACATTAAAATTAAATTAAACGTCGTCCTTCCGGAGCAGGTGATGGGATTTCAATTCCGGCAATCGATAGCTTCTTCTGGGTGACTCCTAAAATAAAATCACAAACAAACCGTGACCACACGCGACATACAAAATGCCCTGATAGTGAATACATTCTGGTTAGATGCCAAATGGTTGAATTCACCCCTGCCATAAGTGCATTTTATCAGTTGAGAGCACCCTACCATTGAGACTATGAAAATTTTCCTATTAAAAATGAAGCATTAGATATGATTGTAACTTTTTTGACTGATGGAAAAGGGGAATGGAGGATTAAATAGAGACTAAAAGTTAACTTCCCCATTTCTACTTTGAATCCTGTATCAAAAGCCTGACATTATTAATTTCTGCAAGACTGTTACCTACCAACTATCACAGTAATGTTACTGTGATAGAGCTGTTCTGAATTACTGTATCCAGACCACGAAGAATATAAATATTGGGGCTATTATTCATAAAAGTATTTTGACAAGCTCAAAAGGAGAAACTACAAGAGGACTAGGACACCCAAGTCTAATTCATGCCTTATGCATTCTGTCAGGAGTAGTAAATGAAGATAATGCTGAGTAGTCCATCCCCTGAAGCCCATTACTAAATTGAATCTGAAAACTTATGTAGCGCATGTAGGATGGAAATGGAGTAAGAAAGCTGATGATCCTTCTCCTAGTCGAGATAGACCATCTACATCTAGGGAGCCTACTCTACATGATGTTATGGATCAGTTGGAAAGGTTAAACACTAGAGTAGAGGGACTAGAAGTGAGGAACAAGGTAAATGATGATTATCAAGTGCGGTGAAGAGAATATGAGATAGCTTATCATGACACACAAATGAGATTTCTCAGGGGAGACACTGATGTTGTATTTCCAACTTACCTTGAGTATACTCAATACTAGCCTGAAGAACCTGATGGTGGTGGAGCTCCCGCAGAAGATGATAATTGGTAGTTTGTTTATTTTTATCTTTTATTGTTCTTTGTTTTATATTTGTGTTTAATATTTATGATGTACCTGAGACTCCTTATGATTTGTGTCTGAGATGTTATACGTGTATGTGGATGTACTTGTAGTAGACTCTGTTGTTGATTTGCAATATTTGTGATGTGATATGACAGAAAAGTTTTTATGTGTTTTGGATTGCTAGTTTAATTTGTAAAAGTAAAAGTTGGATGTTAATGTTATATGTACTGTTTATTGTGTTTTAACCTCTTCTTTATAAACTTCTAACCCATATTTGTGTATAGAAATGCTTCTTAATTTTTTTAGGCCTACTGTTCTACTTTATGAAGAAAAGTTTGCTTAAACTTAAAGGAATGAAAAGACCAGCATATTGAGGTATGAGTTATATTATTTAGATTTTTTTTATTTCTTCCATGTTAAATATATTCAAAATCTAAGTTTGGGTGAAGGGAAAGAGTTAACTGTTAATTGTTCTCATTTAAAATTATTTTCATGAATTAGTAACATGATTTTTCTGTAATATAACTCAATTTCATATAATTGTATTTTGATTTTATTTAAGTATTTTATAAGATTGAATGAAAGTATTTGGTAATGAAAAGTAATTTTGTGATGTAAGATATTTGGTATAAGAGAATAGGATTATAGTCAACTATTCAAAGTAAGAAAAACTGTATGTTTGAAGTATTAAGAGTATTAAAATATTATGTGATAGGAAAGGATTGAGACTCTATGATGAATCATTAATAAGTTAATGAAATGACTATAAGGTAAAGGAATGTGGAAGGTTTGAAATTTAGGGTGAGAAGGGTGAAGTTCAAAATCATTAAAGGCTATCCAGATACAGTAATCCTCACATGAAAAAAAAAAGCAAAACAAAAGAAAAGAAAAGAAAAAATCAAAACAAAAGAAAAGTGAAGTGAGGAGAAGCTTGAGGAGATGCCTAATAAAAAATTGGCTTCACTTGGACCTACCTAAAGAGAAAAACTTCACTACTTTCCTAAACTTATATGTATGGAATAGCATCTTTACTAGTAGTGCTCTCATAAACTTCTTTTCATGTAATTCTTTTAAAAGCCTTAATAGGAGAATCTATAGTCATTTTTGAAATGAATAGAAAGCTAGAACTCTTAGACTTGATTACTAGATATTCTTTCACCTGCAGAACTTACTTGAATTATTCTAAGATATTTCTGAAAATTTTACTATTGTACTTATCAAAATCAAAATTATGTTATTCTAGAAAAAAATTTTATTGTAGTGGATCATAATTTTATGTATTAACTAGAATTACTTGATGACAGATAAAGTTAAGTTTGGGGATCTTGATCCACTAAAAATTTGATAGCTTTTTACTATTCATTTCATATCTATTTTTAATGATATTGCACTTTAAAGGAAGGTATTTTTGATAATTTCATGTAGGTACAATGATTTTATGCATTTGGAGTAAAAGGAAGAGAAAAGGAGCAAATTTAGAGTGAGAAAGAATAAAAGTGTATTTTATTGAACTAGCATCGAACAACGCTGTGACTAGTCCCAGACAATGCCAGTTTCTGGAATAATACGCCGAACGGTGCTCCTACCAGCTCTAGATAGCGCCATATCCTGATTTTGAACTAGATTCAATGTATTTGGCCGGACTTTAAAAGGTTGCTTGAGGAAACTCTTGGGAATTCAGTTTTGGCAGAATTTAAACACTTTTGGAGCCAAATTTCAAAGGGGAGAATAAAGGAGAAGAGAAGAGAAGAGGAGTTTAGAGTTTAGGGAGAGTTTCTTTCCATTTTGTGTAGGAAGTTAGGTTTTGTATTTTCTCTTCTTAGGAGTGTTAGAGGAGAGGGAAAGTGAGAGATTTCTTCTTCCTTACTATTCCAAATAGAGAATTGTGTGTTGTTGTCAAAAAAGAAAAGGAGTCAAAGGAGTTCCTTGAGATTCTCTTGGGGAAGAGTTCGAGATAAGTTGTCTTTACTTTACTCTGTTTGTATGACGATGTTTTTATATATAAAATACATGTTTTGTCATCTTTTCCTCATGAGTCTTGAGTAGATTTCTTTATCTTTCTCCTTTTCATGTGATGTGTTAAAGTTATAAAATTAAAATGATGTGCAGATTTATTATGTAAGATTTGTGATGACCTTTTCACTTAGAACATAATTTACATTTTGATTTGGCCAACTGTTGGGAAACATATGTTCCGAAAGGATTATGAGTTCCATAACAAAAGTGATAGTCACATTCAACGTTCATGAATGAGAGATGAAGTTCATGGGGATTGAGTAAAAATAAATAGGGAAATATACTTTGATGGGTGTAGAATTGGATATTTCAGAGTGACGGGCTGAAATCCTCAATTTGGTCCTAATGTTTAGAAACTGAAGTGAGAGTTAGCCTTCAGGTGAAGGGAAGTGGGAGCTCTGGAGTGAGAGCCAGTATCCTCCCAGCCTAACCACTCATTTGGAGACTAAACTTAGGATTAGCCAATGTTCTTTATACGCTAAAATATGGGTAAAGAATAGTAATGCTCCTATTTGGCACAATATATTTGTATCACTGATCTATGTCGCAATAATCATCACATTTTGAATGGAAAGGAGGAAGACTCATTCTTGCAACGGAACTTTGTTATAAATTTAGTCTTGTGTTAGTTCAACTTGATAGAATTTAGAACGTACTTTGGTAGAAATAGTAACTGAGCATGTTTTTCTTTACTTTAAGAATTAAACTACTTGCAATTGTGCTGTGATTTGATAAGAGATTTTTGTGCTACGCCCTAAAAGTAAGCCTCCCTCTGGGATTGATAACCAGGACTCCACTAGAGCCCTGTATTACTTGAGCGTTACATATACTTGCATTAATTGTGTGTGACTCATTATCATTTAAATTAATATATAAATCTAAATATGAGTTCATTACTTTTTGTAAATTTAAAAAGTTGCACCAGTATACAAATCGTTCAAGTAATACAGGATCTAGTGGAGTCCTGGTTAACGATACTACGAGGAAGGTAGAAAATTTATCAAAATATAGCAAGGATTTGAAATCTAATACTCAACTCATAATGCAAGTTCAAGTATTATTTAAGTTGCTAGTGCAAAGATAACTAAGGCTAAGTTAACTACAATTACTTTCAAAATTTCTAAATAAGATTAGCTAACACCCACTAAGTTTTGTATTGAAAGGTTCTAATATGGAAAAGTATCTTTCCTCTTATAGTGATTCTGTGATGAGTGATTGATATAGATTGATAATATATTTGTATTGTGCCAAATAGGAGCAATTATATTTTTTACCCTCGTCAGAGTACCCCCTCTTCGAAGTATGAAAAGAACATTGGCAAATCCTAGGCTTAGTCACTAATCTAAGGTTAGACTGAGAGGATACTGGCTCTCACTTCAAAGCTCCCACTTCCCTTCACCTAAAGCCTAACCCTCGCTTTAGTTACCAAACTTTAGGACCAAATTGGGAATATCAGTACTCCTACTTTCTCCTCTCCCAACCACATGAGACTCATAAGTACGAATAATAGTCTTGGTAATAGGCCTCAGTGGATGGACTAACTCCTCAGAACTATCAAACTCAACTCCAGATTGTGCACATAATGCATGAATCAGGACAGGATGTCCTAATCCACCAGTGGTTTCTCCTCTAGCAATAGTCTGGATATTCTTATAGATAATCAATCCAATATTAATCTGTTTCATGGTCTGAATACAGTAATTAAGAATTTCTTTATCTCTAGTGACTTCACTGTGATGATAAGAAGGTAGTAATCTTACAGAGATGAAATAGCGCCATGCTTTAGAAGCTACATTTAACTTGGAAGCAGAGAAATTAATCATATATTTTTACGTTGTTTTCCATTACCCTCTTCCATCAGTAAGAAAAGCAATCACTTCTTTCATATTAGGTTCTATCATATCAAAGTTTTCATATTCACAGAATCTCATCCCTCTTAACTGATAAAAAGCATTAATACGCTGAGGGGTGAATTCTACCATTTTTCCTCGAACAAGCACATATTTCATTTCAGTCCAAGGTATATTTGCATAAAATTCTCGAATAGTACCTATAATAACATTAGTAGTAAAATAACAAAAGGTTTCCTAATTTCGATCAAAAATCAACTGCTCTACAGATCAACCTGGATTTTCAAAAGCCCGGTCTTGAATACACTTTTTGTTATATAAGAACGAATTGAAACGATATTGCGCTTTCACATATACAAATCTTTCTTCATTAAAATCCAACTTTCTCTTACTTTTACTTGTTTTAGGAGCCATGTGAAATTTTCTAAAAATTTGCAAGAAAATCAAATAAATTTCTAAATCATAATGTAAGAGACTCCTAATGCAAATCTAAGTAAATAAGAGCTTAAATCACTGTGGAAAATCTCAAAACTTCATTAAAATTTCCAAATCTCGAATCTAAGCAATGTGATAAATTTCCATGGTGAAAATATAAAAATTTTAGTTTGGGGTGAAGCTCTTACCAAGAGAAGACAAGAACCACACTTTTTAAGACTTGAAATTGCTTTAAATCCACGAGATCTAGCAATCCCAAGATCTTAAAAATGCGTTGGTTGGAGGTAGAAGATGATGGAAATGGCGTAAATTGTGGGTCCCAGGGCAAACATCGCGAAATAAAGAGGTTTCCGGCTATTTCTGTATTCGGGCGCCGGCAACACCCTGTTTAAATAAATTCTCATAATCTTTATATTTTGGCACTAGCGGCGCCAGTTTAATTTTCTGGGTCCGAAAAATTTTTGCAGTTTCGATCATTTCAACGTTACACCATCACAAAATTAGCCTCTTTAAGCATCCATTTCATTAATTAAGCAACTAACTAACAACAAACCTAAACAAACAACACAAAACATCACTTCAATATATAAAATCCATATTACAAACATCCACACTTAAGCATTCACCTATAAGTTCATCAAGCCATACAACTTCAACGTCGCATACACACTATGATATCTAACACTGAAAAACTAAACACAAACACAGAATCCAAGCATAATAAGTCCAAATACATACTATAAATTCGATCAAGCCTAACACTAAGCATACCAAAGAATAATAAAAATAACAGAATCTAAATGTAAAGAAGAGTCACAACTTGTTGTCAGTCTCAGTACTATCTTCTCCTCTGATATCTCCAATAGATTGATGATGCACAAACAGATTGTAGAAGGGATGTTACAGGAATTCATCAGTCTAATCCTCAACAATCAAAACATTACTTTTCATCACATTTACCAAACTATCTTCAATTCAACCAGTGTGATCAAATTGTTCTTGCATTCTCCAATCCATGTGATCAAATTAATCAGAGAAATTATTAATAGCATTCACAAGATTTTGTACCTCTTTCTCCAATTTGTTGATCTTCTTTAAAATCACGTAGGAACTTTCAGGAATGTAAAGCTGAATAGGTCGTGAACTCTGAGATGGTTGATCTGCAATAAGGCTCATATCATTCTCATCTCATATTCCCTGACAATCATAAAGATTAGTTGGGTCTATTGGCCTCCAAGGAAGAAGCACTTTTTACCAACTTTCATATGGAACCTGTGATTGGCTACAAAGAAGAAATATGGTGGAAGGATGTCCAAGCCCATATTTAGATCCATGAACAATCAATCTCAATACAGACTTCACAATTATATAACCAATATCTATCGGCCTTCTAGTTTGAATAAAGTAATTCAAAATAACACATTCCTTTGTCCCTTTACTAATTTTCATAGTAGGAAGTAACTTTGCAAAAATAAAGTAATGTCATTGCTTCGACATCGAATTTAGAAATGCAGTAGAAAAACTTACAAATTTATTGTCTCTTATCTCCCAATCTTCACATTCATCAGTGAAACAACGATAAATTTCATTCATATTGTCTCTCGTCACATCAAAATTCAGATAAGGCAGGTTCTCAATCATAAATATATCATTAATCTTTGAAGGAGTGAATGGTACAAACCTGCCTCGTTCATAGACAAATCCTTGGTTGATTCCATGAAGATTTGCATAAAACTCTTTCACAACCAGAATGACTATAGCGGTAGTAGTGTAGCATAACACTTCCCAATGCCTCTGCTTAGTAATCTATTCTACTTTAGTACTTAGAGTATCCATACCTCGATTCATAAAGCCTCTTTCTTTGATAATCCTCCTCTTCATATCCACTTTGTTAAATAATCATTGCGCCTCGAAATAGATGAATTTTCGTCGGTTGAAAAATCTAAATCTCGGGGTTTCTACAGAGTTGTAATCCATTGGATGCTAATTTGGAATGAATCCTTTTGTTTTTCTGGAGTTTATGGGGTTAAAAACACATTTTGGGGAGTTATTAAGATAAAATCCTGCCTAAAACTGACAAAAATTGTATTTTGAAACTCTAGGAACCGTATCTAAGAACTTCGGCATCGGCGGTGCCCAAACCCTAAAATTAAGTGCATCTCTATGGAATTGGGTGTCGGCGGCACCAGTGTTCAAAAATGGACTGAACTTTGTTTTGGTCTGAAATATTCTAATTCAATGATACGATCTAATAATTTCCAATCTTTTATGATATTTACGAATGAGTAGGTCTCAAATATTACTAACTACAAGCACAACTAATAAAAACAAGCAACAACAACAACAACAACAACAAAGCCTTAATCCCACTAAGTGAGGTCGGCTACATGAATCCTTTTTCTCCATTGTGTCCGATTTAGTGTCAAATTTTCGTTCAATTCTAATAAATTAAGATCATTTTTTATGCAATAAGCCCAAGTTTTCCTAGGTACTGCCTCTGCCTTTCTTAACATAAGTTGTATTTAAAATATCTACTCTCCTAATCGGATCATCAGGTGGTCGACGTTTAATGTGACCAAACCATCTAAGGCGACTCTCTCTAATTTTATCCGTCACCGGTGCAACTCCAACCCTTTTACGGATATATTCATTTCGCATTTTGTCTCTAAGAGTAAAGCCACTCATCCACCTAATCATTCTCATCTCGGCAACACTTAACTTAACATTATGCTTCTCTTTTAAAGGCCAACATTCAGCACCATAGAGCATTGAAGGTCTCACCACCATCTTGTAAAATTTTCCTTTCGAGCCTAAGCGGTACTTTTCTATCACACAAAAGGCCGGACGCATTCCTCCACTTCAACCAACCAACTCTGAATTCTACTATTCACATCCCCATCTATATCACCATCGCTTTGAACAATGGACCCAAGATATCTAAATCGTTCACACCTTTTAATAATTTGATCACCCAAAGTTACACTCGTTGTCACTAGACCTACTATTACTAAAATTACATTCCATGTATTCGGTTTTAGTTCTACTCAAACGAAGACCTTTAGACTCCAATGTAGACCTCCATAATTCAAGTTTTTCCTGGACTTTTTCTCTTGTCTTATCCACAAGGAGGATATCATCGAGCAAAAAGCATACACCAAGGTACATCCTCTTGTAAATGCCCGAGTAAGGCCATCCATAAATAAAGCAAAAGATATGGGCTTAAAGCCGATCCTTGATGTAAACCAACGAAATAGTAAAATACTTGGTCAATCCTCCTTCGGTTCGAACACATGTAACGACTCTAGCATACATATCTTTAATGACTTGAATATAAGTTATATCAACACCTTTCTTCTCAAGGACTCTCCAAAGAACATCTCTAGGAACCTTATCGTAAGCTTTTTCTAAATCAATAAAAATCAAATGTAGATCCTCCTTATTATCTCTATACTTCTCCATCAAACCTCTCAATAAATGTATAGCTTCCATGGTAGACACTGCCCGGCATAAATCCAAATTGATTATGAGAAATCTTCGTAATACGTCTTAACCTATGTTCAATTACCCTCTCCCATAATTTTAAAGTATGACACATCAATTTAATTCCTCTATAATTTGCACACTCTTGTGCATCTCCTTTATTCTTAAAAATGGGGACCAAAATGCTCTTTCTCCACTCCTCGGGCATCCTTTTAGTTTTTAAAATAATATTAAAAAGTTTAGTAAGCCAGAAACCCCCAAATCACCTAAACATTTCCACACTTCAATTGGGATATCATCGGGTCCTACGGACTTGCCCCCTTAGTTTTCTTTAAAGCCTCATCAACTTCTTTTTTACTAATGCGACGGTAAAAATGAAAAGTTTTATTATTATTAACGATATTAAGATCACTAAGGTCAATCGTACTTTCAGCATCATCATTAAAAAGTTTATCAAAATAACTCACCCACCTATGTTGAATATCTTTTTCTAAGAAAAGCACTTTTCGATTTTCATCTTTAATACACTTTACTTCGAGTTAAATCTTTACTTTTCTTTTCTCTTTGTTTGGTTAGTTTATACATATATTTTTCACCTTCCTTAGTATCTAACATATTATAAAAATCACTAAAAACAAAATTTTTAGCGTCACAGATTATTCTTTTACACTCCCTGCGGCCGTTTTATATTTTTCCCAGTTCTCTACGCTTTTACATTTAAACCAATTTTTATAACATAACTTCTTATATTACAACTAATAAAAAAGATAATAAAGATAATAAAGATAAATATGGGTTGTCTCCCACAAAGTGCTTGGTTTAAAGTCGTCAGCCCGACAAACATTCAGTTATTCAGTATGACTTAACATTAAAACCTTTTTAAAATCTACTCTTCAAAATATGATTTTAATCTATACCCATTAACTTTAAATATCTTTCCAATTTTAGGATCTTCAACATCAACAGCTCCAAAAGATGAAACTTTTATAACAGTAAGAGGTCCTATCCACCTAGACTTTAGTTTTCCAGGAAATAATTTCAATCTTGTATTGTGTAGTAAAACTTTTTATCCATTTTCAAATTTCTTTCTTAATATCTTTCGATCATGCCATAATTTCGTTTTCTCCTTATAAATCCTATCATTATGATAATATTCATTTCTAAATTATTCTGGTTCACTCAATTGTAAAAATCTCTTCTCACCTGCATTCTTTAAGTTAAAATTCAACTCCTTTATCACCCAATATGCTTTATACTCCAATTATACATGTAAGTAGCAAGTCTTTCCAAATACTAGTTTATAGGAAGACATTTCAATAGGGGTCCTATAAGCAGTCCTATATGCCCATAATGCAGTATCTATTCTCACAGACTAGTCTAATTTGTGAAGATCCATTGTTTTCTCTAAAATTCTTTTAATTTCACGATTAGACACTTCTGCTAAACCACTAGTTTGAGGATGATAAACAATAGAGATTCTATGAATAATATTATATTTTCCAACCAAACTCTGAATCAGATTATTACTAAAATGTGACCCACCATCAGTGATGATCGCTCTCGGCATTCTATATCTTGTAAAACTGTTTTTCATTAAGAACTCTGAAATACTCTGAGCATCACATCTAAATAAAGCAAAGGCTTTGATCTATTTTGTGACATAATCAATAGCGACCAATATATATAAATTTCCAAACGAAGGAGTAAATGTTCCCATAAAATCAATCCCTATACATCAAAGATCTCAACTTCTTATGTAAAATTTTGAGACATTTCATTTCTTCTAGAAATATAACCTACTCTCTGACATCAATCTCATGATTTTATATATCTGTATACATCCCTAAAAAGAGTAATTCAATAAAATCCAGATTGTAAAATCTTATAAGCAGTTTTTTCGGTACCAAAATGTCCTCCAAATTCTTAATCATGACAACTCTGAATAATTGGCTCAATTTCTTCATATAGCACACATCTTCTAATAATAAGATCCTTACACTATTTATATAAGTAGGGCTCATCCAAAAAATAAAATTTAGCATCATATCTAAATTTCTTTTATTGTTGTCTTGTAAAATCAGGTGGAAAAATATCACTTACTATATAATTAACAATATCAGTATACCAAGGCAAATTCCCTTCCTTAATGTTTTAAAGTTGCTCATTAGGGAAAGTTTTTGTAATTTCCTTCTCAAATTAAGATAGTCTATAATAATCCAATCTAGATAAATGGTCAACATGTTTATTATCAGTTCCTTTTCTATCAACAATCACAAAGTCAAATTCTAGCATTAGAAGTATCCATCTGATTAATCTCGGTTTGGCATCCTTCTTTTACATTAAATAATTGATAGCTTAATGGTCTGTATGCACTATACATTTAGTTCCAATCAGATAAGATCTAAACTTTTCAAAACCATACACAATAGCTAATAATTCTCTTTCCGTAGTGGTATAATTAATCCGAGCTTCATTAAGAATTTTACTAGCATAAAAAATAACTTTGAACATTTTATCATACATTTGCCCTAAAGCAACTCCAATCGCAAAATCACTGGCATCACGCATGCATTCAAAAGGTTTCTCCCAATCTGTTAAAAAAATTATAGGGGCAGTGATTAGTTTTTCTTTTAATAATTTAAAGGCATTCAAACATTCATCATTAAAATCAAAATTCTTATCTTTTTTTAAAAGTTGACACAGAGGTTTAGTAATTTTCGAGAAATCTTTAATGTAATGCCTGTAAAATCCAGCATGTCCTAAGAAACTTCTTACCTCTCTCACTATAGTAGGAGGTGGTAATTTCTCAATAATCTGAATTTCTACAGGTCAACCTCCATACCAAATCCATAAATTTTATGCCCATGTAAAATTTTCCTCATGCAACCATAAATTGACATTTTTCTCAATTTAGAACTAAATTTGTTTTCTAACAAAGCTCCAAAAGTTTTTCTAAGTTATTCAAACATATGTCAAATGAAGTTCCAAATACAGAAACATCCATAAAAACTTCTATTCCATCATCAACCAGATTACTAAAAATTGACATCATACATCTTTGAAACGTTGCAGGTGCATTACAAAATCCAAAGGGCATTCTTCTAAAAGCAAAAGTTCCATAAGGGCTAGTAAAAGTAGTCTTTTCTTGATCCTCATGAGCAATTGGTATTTGATGATAATCCGTATATCCATCCAAAAAGTAAAAATGCTTGTGTCCGACAATTTTATCCAACATTTAATCTAAAAATGGAAGAGGAAATAGATATTTCCTAGTGGTGGCATTTAATTTTCGATAAAAGATGTAAATTCACCAGCAATTAACTTACCTTGTTGGTATAATTTCATTCTGTTCATTTACATGAACAATCACTCCAGACTTCTTAGGGATAAAATGATTTAAACTTACCCAAGCATTGTCTGAAATTGGATAAATAATTCCAACATCAAGCCATTTTAAAATTTCCTTCTTAACTACTTCTTTCATCATTGGATTTAATCTCCTTTGCAGATAAGCTCTAGGTTTAAGTTTTTCATCCAACAAAATTCTATGCATACGTATCGAAGGACTGATTCCATTAATATCGGCTAATGTCCAACCAAAAGTCTTTTTGTATTTTTTTAAACTATTCAATAATTTTTTTCTTGATATTCATTTAAATCCCAAGATACAATAACTGGTAAGGTAAATAATTCTCTTAGAAACATGTATTTCAAATGATTAGGAAGAATTTTCATTTCTAGTTCATGAGGTTTTATGGTAGATGGAATTAAAATTTTATCATCACTTTTCATTGTATCCAACATTTCATATCTTTCTTGAACATAGTCTAAATCTTCATTCTTCATATCTTCAAAATCATCTTCACATTCATTATCATAGTCACATTTCAAACATTCATATTCTATTTTCTCATCCAATTTTCCATTAAAATGATAATCTCTTAAATAATCATAGATTTACATTTGAAAACATTCAATATCTTTTTATGTTGTGGGATATTTCATAGATTTCAAAAAATTAAAAGACACCTCTTGATCATTAACTCTCATAGTTAATTCTCATTTTTGAACATCAATCATAGCTCTTCCAATGGTAAGAAATGGTCTTTCCAAAATAATTGGGATTTTGTTATCTTCCTTCATATCTAATAGAATAAAGTCCATAGGAATGATAAATTTATCCACCTTAACTAATACATCTTCCGCAACTCCTTTAGGATAAGTAATAGAATGATCAGCTAACTAAAGAGTCACAGAAGTAGGTAAAATTTCTCTTGTTCCTATTCTTTTGAAAGTTGATAAAGGCATAATGTTAATACTAGCTCCTATATCACATAAAGCTCTTTCAAAAAAATTTTCACCTATAGCACATGGGATAGTGAAACTATCAGGGTCTTTAAGTTTTTCGGGAAGTTTTTTCTGAATAATTTTACTACACTCTCCGCAAAGTAAAACAGTCTCGTGATCTATGAACTTTCTTTTTCTTTTAAGAATATCCTTCATAAACTTCGCATAATCAGACATCTGCTTTAATGCTTCAACAAAGTAAATATTCACAATTAATTTCTTGAGAATTTCTAAAAATTTTGTAAATTGGTTATCCCTATTTTGTTTTTTCAATATTTGAGGAAAAGGTGGTGGTGGTTTTCCTATAGTAATTTTCATTGGTTCAAGCGGATATTCTAAGTCTGAATATATTTTGTTAGTTCCTTTTTCAATTTCCACCTTCTCTTTCTCAGTTTTAACTTCTTTTTGCACTCTCCTTCCTAATTCTTTTCCACTGCTTAATTGAATAGCCTTAATTTGTTCTTTGTATTGATCTTTTATATTGATCTCAACATTCCTGGGCAGAGTTCCTCAAGATCTACTATTAAGCACAGTGAAAATATGTCCTAATTGATTTTCAATGTTTTTAATTGCAACAGCCTGAGTTTGTAATTGAATACCCATATTTAAAATTAATTATTCAGTAGACAACTTCTTTTCCTTAAATTGTGGGTTACTATTAAAACTTGGAGGATAAGAAGTTCTAAAATTTGGGTTTCCTTGGTTGTTTAAATTTCTTACTGGGTTCATAGAATTGTTTCCCCATTACGGGTTAACAACATTGTTATTATTCCAGTTAAAATTTAGATGATTCTTCCAACTAGGATTATAATAATTCTTATAAGGATTGTTGGGTTTATTATTTTTAGCATGTAAGGTCTCATAGGGCGTTTGAGATTCTATTATCTGTCGTAATAAATTTTCCTCTAACACTGGGGGTGTTTGAGAATAATTCATTCTGTATTAATCTATTTTCTTTGAATAGACAGCAATTTGATATACTATCAAAGTTATAACATCGGGAATCATGAATACTAGCTACTCTCTTAGAATTTACTCATTCAGAGGGCCATTGAAAATTTTTAGTAGTCATCTCTTCTATTAGCGAATATGCTTCATCGAAATGTTTTGATATTAATGATTCACCAGCAGCAGCATCTAAAATTGATCTTAAAGATCCCACTAATCCATTATAAGTGTTTGAATTATTAGCCAATCTGGTAAAGCTTGTGTGATGCCCGAATATTTATGCTTACAATTTAAATATAAATTTTTTTATTTATAATATGGCATTTTACGTAAGTATACGTATCATTTATCAAGTAATATAAGACTTTCTGATTAAGCCCCGCGATATCGAACCCACAGGGAAATGTGTAAAAATTTAAAAAAATAAAAAAAATAACTTTTTACCTTTTTAATTTATTTTTGTAAGTATGTTTTAAGGTTTTAATTTTGAAAAGTTATTTTTGATATTTTTAATAACATGTTTAAGCAGAAAATGAAATTAAATACTCTAAACATGATATAAAAGTTATAAGAATCAAATATCTTTTTCTTTCTTTAATGAATCAGTTATAATTATGGAATTTTATGTCGTGGAAGTATATAAATGTATTGTGCCAAATAGGAGCAATTATATTCTTTACCCTTACTTTTTTCTATAGAGAAAATTGGCTAATTTGAAATTTTGAACTTTTGTAGATGGGTTAGGCAGGGAAGATAGTAGCTCTCACTCTAGAGTTCCCTCTATTCCCTCCACCTAAGGGCTAACATCTCATAACAAAATTTAAAATAACAAACCAAATTAGGGGGCTTTATCCTGTCACACTAAAGTTCTCTAATTTTACTCCCCATAAAGGCATATCTCCCTATATATTTGCATTCAATCATATGGACAACAATTCTTACCCATATAATTGCATGTGATTCTTTCCAATTATTGTTTGAGACAATACCGCATTGGATCTTACATAATCTCACAAAAAATTTTAACATCTTAATTGGCGAAATCAAGAAGTAAATTAAGTTCAAGAAATTGAATCATCACAATTTATTCCAGCATTAAACACTTATACTTTCAACAACATTACTTCCATAATTTAATTACTTCATCATCTAAGAAAGAAAAAGATAAACTAAACTACTCAGATTTCATGAAGTAAACACAAATAAAACTTGTTATGAAAGCATAAATCATAATGAAAACACAACAATCTTACTTAAAAACAAAATGTAAAAACAAAAATAAATACTTATCTGAAAATCTTCTCCACCAGACTCTGGAAGTTCTTTTGGAATTTTGCTTTACACAATACAACTCTATAGAGGTTGGCGCCTAACTCTGGTGACTCTAATAAAGACTTTAAACTTTAATAAAAATTAGATATAAGGATAAAAGAAAATTGGTGAGAAGAAGGCTTCACACCAACCATTTTTCCTTTCTTACTCTCTACTCTCTACTATAGAAAAGAACTCTAAAACTTAACACAATCTAATAACCACTCTAATAACACACTCTGAATAATAACCCTTTCAACACACACACACACACACACACTTGCAAATTATGAGGCTTCATTTTTATAATTTTCCAAAAGGTGCCTTGGTGTCTCTTCAAATCATGTCCAGATTCAATGTATCCACCAAACGATGCATCCCTTCATTTAAATTTGTCGCCCAAAGGATGTTAAAGAATTCACCACCAAAAGTTGCTTCAAACACCCCTTGAAAATGGTGCCAAAATTCATTTAAATTCGATTTTTAACTGTGGCGCTTAAGCTCCGGCACTTTGGCGCTTAGGCGCTAGAGGCAAAATTTCTCAAACTTCATAATTTTGCTCCAAATTTGGTCATTTTTCACTCCTTTCATCATACCTGCAAGAAAAACACAAAATACCTTCCATTAAATTGCAATTTCATCAAAAATAGGTATGAAAATGTGCATAAAAATACTATATATTTAAGGTGTATTAAAATCTCCCAAAATTAAAATGTTACTTGTCCTCAAGTGACTCTTAACCATAAAAATTTTAACATGCAAATTATGTAAATGAGTTTCTTTAGGAAGATTTCAAAATTTTGTTCTAGAAATGAAATAATCTAATTTAGAAAAAATTTTAGTAAATAAGACAAATTTAAAGTTTAGAAAGTTCTTAAGTAAAGGATAATGAAAATATAAGTTTCTATCTAATTCAGAAATACTTATAGATTTTCAAAATATAAGATTCAAACATTTTATTTTCTTTACTTAAAAATTTTAATTGAGAATAATTTTACTTACTATATTATAACCTTAAGTTTTAGATTTTCTAAGAACTTATATTTTAAACTTTAGTTATGGAACCAATTTTTGATTAGGACCTTAAATCCTCAAGCTCCTTCCTTTTTTGATATTATTTTTCACTTTTTTTCTCTTTTTCTTTTTTTTGTTTTCTTTTTTTTATAAAGCAAGAATTGTTGTATCTTGATAGGCCTTTAATGATTTTGAATTCCACCCTTTCATTTAAAATAAAGGTCTGATATTTATCTTTCACTTAAAAATCATAACAATAGTGTTGAAAATTATTCTTCAATAAAAGAAATTTAAGCTTTGAAAAATAAAAGTCAAATCTTCTATTTATCCAAAAATACAACATTTCATACTAAATTTAGTTTAACTATATTTAACATTTCTTTATTAAGAATATTATAACTTTAAATTTTTCATTATTACTATAAATTTTAACTAAATTCTTTTATTCATTTCTATATTAAATTTTTTTCCCTAATATAACATCATATACATAATTATTTTCATTCAAAAACCAAATTTATTTTAAGTATTCTAAAGAACAAATAAAATTTTAGGTTTTTGAAAAATTTAGTTTTTTAAATCTCCCCAAACATTAATCTTTAGTTATTATAAAAACATTTAAGCATAAGAAATGATACATGAGTCAGAATTAAAAAAACTAAAATAACATGCTTGCAAGAATTTCAATATCCTAAATATGCAAGTATAGTATTTTTAAAGATAAATAGGAGTAAAAAAAATCTAAATTCATCTTTTCATAAAAGAAAAATTACAAAAGACTTCTACAACAGTGGATGTTTTCAAAGAAAATACACACCAACATAATATAGCTAAAATCACAACTATAGTAGATAATAATTTGTAGTAGATTTTGAGAAGTTTAAACATGCAATTTTCAAATAGTGGTTTTTAATAGTGTTCTAAATTTTCTAACAAATTTGGAATTAATTTATACTCTTTTAAAAATTTAAACACTAAATACACATTTAAAATTTTCACTACTACACACATATCACAAATTACAACATTAAACATTACATTATCGCATAAACATCTGAATGTACATAAAAAGAAATAGTCCAACTATGCTCTCTATACAAAATTAGAGTTCATATCATAAATACATCACACAACAATCAAACATAACATCACATATAAAAAAATTGAAATAAAAACATAACTACACATAAGAAATCAAAAATCAAAACAAACTGAACACAACAACTCTAATCATCATCTTCTTTAGCCCAGTCTCTGGATGGCACATAAGGTATATAAAATGGATGAGGGGGCATCTCAGCACTTTGATAACCTCTAATCACTTTATCCATGTACTGCTGATAACTCTCCTCATATTTATCATGCTTAACAATATACCTTTCAATATTTTCAATCTTACCATCCATATCTCAAACATGTTCTATGGTAACACTCACTTTCTTCAAAATCTTATTCAATTGTCCAGTTTGTGAATCACTAAATGATGATGCTCTTAAATTATGGCACGTTAAGTAGTAGCAGCAGAAGCAGAAGCAGTGAAAGTTCTAAATCCTCCTCTCCAGCCAAACTTTGAAAGTACAGTGTAAACACCAACGTTTACACTGGTAATAGGTCTCATTGGCTGAAAAACTTCCTCCCATGTTTCAAACATAACACCAGATCACTCACAAATCGAATGAATTAAGGATGGAAATCCCATACCTGAAGTAGTAGCAGATCTGGAACAGTTCATCACATAGTAAAAAATAATAGCCTCTACATCAATAGGCTTTCCCAACTGAATACAATGATTCAGAACTGCTCTCTCCCTTGTAACTTCACTAGTATGACTTGAAGGCAACAGTTTAGAGGAAATAAAGTAATACCATGCCTTTTAAATGGCATTCAACTTAGAGGCCTGAAAATTTACTCTTCTTTCATTTGTTATCTTCCATAAACCTCTTCCATCAGTCATAAATGATATGATTTCATCTAATTCTCCTTCGGTAGGATCATAATTAGCATAAAACAAAACACCGTAGAAGGCAAGCGGTAAAAGACATTGTTTACTACAGGTGAAAAATGTACTTGTTCACCTCTAACCATCACCAAATTTTCTTCTGTTTTAAGCAAGTTTGCATAAAACTCTCTCACCACAGAAACAACAGTGACAGCGAAGAAGTAACAGTAATTTTCCTAATTCATTCTAGTAATCATTTCTTTAATAACTTCCTCTGGCTTACGAAACACTAGTTCCAGAATCAATTTACGTGACGACAGTGCATCGACATATCAATCCTCAGCTCTTGCACTAAAAAATTTGTTGGAATCAAATTTCGCTTTATCTTTTGATCTCTTTGACTTTGGAGCCATCTCTAAAAAAAATCGCAAAAATTCACCATAAATTCCAAAATTAAGCTAAATTAGCAAATTTAACTTTCAAAGGTAATTTCCACAAAATACAAGCAATTTTCCAAGCTTTTCCTCAAATTTCACCATAAATAATCATCTTAAAATTTCACAATAATTTACTCAAAATATATGGTGAAAATTAAAAATTTTTTTACTTAGGAGTAGTGCTCATACATAAAGGAATTCAAATCTGAGAAATCTTGTTGAAATTGACTCTTAATTAATCCAACTTAAGGATGCCCTAAATCCTATTTCGCTAATTTAAGAGGTTGAGGGTGACGGGAGGTGTTAAAAATGTCAATTTTCGGGTTATTAACTACAAAAAATCAGTTTTCACGAACCGGCGCTTAAGCGCTAGGCTTCGGCACTTAGCCGCGAATTCTGGTACTTAAGCGCCTAAAATCTGGTGCTTAGCCGCCAACATCCTTATTTTCACAATTAATTTAAAATTTTACTAAACCCCTTCGTTAATCCCCCTAAATCACTTTAAATAATAATTTCTCCCTTCTAAACTTTTCTAATTCTCCAAAGAATGTTAATTTCCATCAATTCCAAACAAATTTCACACAAACACAAACTTCCATTAAAAACAATCACACTTAATACATACTAAAAATTTCTATCCAAATATTTTGGATGAAATTTCCCAATACACAATAATTCAAATATAACAGAACAAATATAATTTTACATAATTAAGATGTAATAAACACACATTTAAGTTCAACAAAAGACAAACATATAAGACTAGACACTAAGCACTTATCACATAAAACCACAATACTAGACTATACTCAAATTAATTCCAATCTCCATTAGGTTGAATGTATCCAGAACCACCATTAGTTTCATTTAAACCATCTAGAATATAGATCTGATAAAATGGGCGATGGTTGAAAACTCTTACATCTTCTTCTTCTAACAATTTTTTTTTCAGAAACATCGCCTTATCTGCTTCTTCCACATGACTTGTATGATTGAATTGCATTTTAAGTTGTCATCCCATATGCGCTAAATGAGTGTTAGTTTCATTTACCTTTGCCTTAATTGACTCCACGTTGGCTTCAATCTTCGCAATCCTTTCTGCAAAATCATGAATACTAACTGCTAGGAATCCGTTGTATAACTCTTGCACACTTTCACCAATAAATTTCTTCTTGTTGGCTTCATCCTTCTTCTTAATTTAACTCTACCAAGAAGACATTTTCGCAGTCAAAATACTCTTCTTAAGACTGAGAAATGGAAATAGAGATTCGGGCAAGTGTTTCTCTTAATCTAGGGCCATTTTATAGACATGGGAAGTGCTAAAACCTACCCTAGGCATTTTAAAACTCCAAAATAACTCTTAAAACCACTTCCCCATGATTTTGGCTTCTAGAAATTCATTTATCACATTTTTCTTAACTGCGACGCTTAAGCGCCAACTAGGCGGCGCTTAGCCGTCAGTGCACATTTTTGCACAGGTCTGTCAAATGTCCAAAATTTTCATTCTGACTCTTTCTAGTCATATTTTAATGTTAAATAAATACCACTATAACTATTCTCTTCAAAATACTACCATATAATCATAAAACAAACCATACAAACAACACAAAGCAAACATAAAGGAAAGAACACCGATAAATATAAAGCAAAGAGCACCAATAAATATAGGTTGCCTCCCATGAAGCGCTTGATTTAATGTCTTCAGCCTGACATACCCAGAACTTATTCTGAGTGACCCAACATCAGATTCTCATCAAATTTAAGTTGATCGGCTGAAAACTAAGGTTTAAGTCTATGACCATTAACTTTGAATATTTTTTCAGTCTAAGGATCTTGAATATCCACAGGTCCATCAGAATAAACTTTTATCACAATAAGTGGACCCATCCATTTGCACTTAAGTTTTCTAGCAAAAATTTTCAACCTTTCATTATACAACAAAACTTTTTGTCCAGGCTCAAGATTTTTAGTAAGAATCTTCCGATCATGCCATAACTTCATTTTCTCTTTATAAATCTTAACATTTTAATAAGATTCATTTCTTATCTCTTCAAGCTCATTTAATTGCAATAATCTCTTCTCAGCAACATCTTTTAAATTATAATTGAACTCTTTAATAGCCCAATATGTTTTATGCTCAAGTTCAATAGGGAAATAAGCTTTTCCAAAAATTAGCCTATATAGGGACATCCCTATAGGAGTTCTGTAAGCAGTCCTATAAGCAAACAAAACATAATCCTATTTGATTGACCAATCATTTCTGTTTGGATTAACAGTCATTTCCAATATTCTTTTAATTTCAAGATTTGATAATTCAACCAAACCACTTGTCTGTGGATGATAAAAAGTAGCAATGTGATGGTTAATAAGATATTTCTTTACTAACTTCTCTATAATTAGATTTCTAAAATGACTTCCCCCATCTGTTATGATTACTCTTGGTATTCCAAATCTGCAAAATATAATCTTTCTTAAAACCTTTGCAACACTTTGAGCATCACATTGAGGTCAAGGGTTGACCTAGTGGTCAATGTGGTGGTTATTAGGTCCAAAATTGACCATTTTGACCAAGTTTAATAAATTTGATCAAAGTTGACCAGTTTGACCAAATTTGACCAATTTAGTGTTTAGGTTGACCAATTGGTCCATTTTGACCAATTTGGTGTCTAGGTTGACCAAATGGTTCAATCAAACCAAGTTTGACAAAAGTTGAGCATTTTGATCAGGGTTAACCAATTTGACCAAACTTGACCACTTTGACGAAATTTGTCCAATTGGGTCAATTGGATGTATGTATTCACCAAATGGTTATTGTGGTAACTATTAGGTCATTTTAACCAAAGTTTGGTCAGTTAGGTCAAGGGTTGACTTGATGGTCAATGTGGTGGTCATTGGGTTCAAAATTAATCATTTTGACTGAGTTTGACTAATTTGACCAAAGTTGGCCAATCTGACCAAATTTTACTGAATTAGTTTTTAGGTTGACCAAAGAGTCCATTTTGACCAATTTGGAGTATGGGTTAACCAAATGATTCAATTTAACCAAGTTTGAACAATTTTTACCATTGTCTAAAATTGGATAAATATTTCCGACATCGAGCCATTTTAAAATTTCCTTCTTAACTACTTCTTTCACCATTGGATTTAATCTCCTTTGCGGATCAGCTCTGGGTTTATGTTTTTCATCCAACAAAATTCTATGCATACATATCGAAGGACTTATTCCATTAATATCGGCTAAGGTCCAACCAAAAGTCTTTTTGTATTTTTTTAAAGTATCCAATAATTTTTGTTATTGACATTCATTTAAATCCAATGATACAATAACTGGTAAGGTAAATGATTCTCCTAGAAACATGTATTTCAAATGATTAGGAAGAATTTTCATTTCTAGTTCAGGAGGTTTTATGATAGATGGAATTAAAATTTTATCATCACTTTTCATAGTATCCAACATTTCATATCTTTCTTGAACATAGTCTAAATCTTCATTCTTCATATCTTCAAAATCATCTTCACTTTCATTATCATCCTCAAATTTCAAATTTTCATATTCTATTTTCTCATCCATTTTTTCATTAAAATGATAATCTCTCAAATTATCATAGATTTACATTCGAGAACATTCATCATCTTTTTCTGTTGTGGGATATTTCATAGATTTCATAAAACTAAAAGACACCTCTTGATCATTAACTCTCATAGTTAATTCTCCTTTTTGAACATCAATCATAGCTCTTCCAATGGAAAGAAATGGTCTTCCCAAAATAATTGGGATTTTGTTATCTTCCTCCATATCTAATACAATAAAGTCCATAGGAAAGATAAATTTATCCACCTTAACTAATATATCTTCTACAACTCCTTTAGGATAACTAATAGAATAATCAGCTAACTAAAGAGTCACAGAAGTAGGTGAAATTTCTCCTGTTCCTAATCTTTTGAAAGTTGATAAAGGCATAATGTTAATTAGCTCCTAGATCACATAAAGCTCTTCCGAAAACATTTTCACCTATAGCACATGGGATAGTGAAACTATCAGAGTCTTTAAGTTTTTCGGGAAGTTTTTTCTGAATAATTTTACTACACTCTCCGCAAAGTGCGACAGTCTCGTGATCTCTGAACTTTCTTTTCCTTTTAAGAATATCCTTCATAAACTTCGCATAATCAGACATCTGCTTTAATGCTTCAACAAAGGGAATATTCCCAATTAATTTCGTAATTTGGTTATCCCTATTTGGTTTTTTCAATCTTTGAGGAAAAGGTGGTGGTGGTTTTCTTATAGTAATTTTCATTGGTTCAAGCAGATATTCTAAGTCTAGATATATTTTATTAGTTCCTTTTTCAATATCCACCTTCTCTTTTTCAGTTTTGACTTATTTTTACACTCTTGTTCCTAAATCTTTTCCACTCCTTAATTGAATAGCCTTAATTTGCTCTTTGTATTAATCTTTTATATTGATCTCAACATTACTGAGAAGAGTTTTTGAAGGTTTACTATTAAGCACAGTGAAAATATGTCCTAATTGATTTTCAATGTTTTTAATTGCAACAGCCTGAGTTTGTAATTGATTACACATATTTAAAATTAATTATTCAGTAGCCAACTTCTTTTCCTTAAATTGTGGGTTACTATTTAAACTTGGAGGATAAGAAGTTCTAAAATTTGTGTTTCCTTGGTTGTTTAAATTTCTTACTAGGTTCATAGAATTGTTACTATTTAGAATTTTTTTTTAAAATTTTTAATATTATAAGTGCTTATGCTCCTCAAGTTGGTTTAGATATAGGCTCTAAAGATAAATTCTGGAATGATTTAGAAGACTTAATACACTTGATACCCCTTGAAGAAAAAATTTTTATTGGAGGAGATTTAAATGGACATGTCGGTAGAGTGATAGAAGATTTCAGAAATATTCATGGTGGCTACGGTTATGGAGCGATTAATGAAGAAGGTAGAGTCATTTTAGATTTTGCTTTAGCATATGATATGATTATTACTAATACTTTATTCAAGAAATGAGATGAGCATCTTATTACTTATAAGAATGGATCTAATAAAACACAAATTGATTATTTTTTTATAAGAAGAAGAGATCGTCGAGATTGTAAGGATTGTAAGGTCATTCCAAGTGAGCAATTAAGTACCCAACATCGATTATTAGTTCTAGATTTTAAGATGAAGAGTTGTAAAATAATGAATACTATGATTCAACATCATAGAATAAGATGGGGGCACTTAAAAGACACAAATAAAATTATTTTTATGAGTAAAATTCAAGATTTAAATATTTGGGATGTTCATGAAGAAGCGAATGTTATGTAAGAAAAATTAACTAATACTATTAAACAACTGGCTAAAGATGTACTTGGAGAATCAAAAGAAAAAGTTTCTATAAATAAAAATAGTTGGTGGTGGAATATTAATGTGCAAGAAAAGATAAAATATAAGAAGTTATGTTATAAAAATTGGTTTAAATGTAAAAGCGTAGAGAACTGGGAAAAATATAAAATAGCCCGCAGGGAGTGTAAAAGATAATCTGTGACGCTAAAAATTCTGCTTTTAGTGATCTTTATAACATGTTAAATACTAAGCAAGGTGAAAAATATATGTATAAACTAGCCAAACAAAGAGAAAAGAAAAGTAAAGATTTAACTCAAGTAAAGTGTATTAAAGATGAAAATCAAAAAGTGCTTTTCTTACAAAAAGATATTCAACATAGGTGGGTGAGTTATTTTGATAAACTTTTTAATGATGATGCTGAAAGTACGATCAACCTTAGTGATTTTAATATCGTTAATAATAATAAAACTTTACATTTTTACCGTAGCATTAGTAAAAAAAGAATTTGATGAGGCTTTAAAGAAAACCAAGGGGGGAAAGTCTGTATGACCTGATGATATCCCAATTGAAGTGTGGAATTGTTTAGGTGATTTGGGGGTTTCCTGGCTTACTAAACTTTTTAATATTATTTTAAAAAGTAAAAGGATGCCTGAGGAGTGGAGAAAGAGCATTTTGGTCCCCATTTTTAAGAATAAAGGAGATGCACAAGAGTGTGCAAATTATAAAGGAATTAAATTGATGTGTCATACTTTAAAATTATGGGAGAGGGTAATTTAACATAGGTTAAGGCGTATTACAAAGATTTCTCATAATAAATTTGGATTTATGCTGGGCAGGTCTACCATGGAAGCTATACATTTATTGAGAGGTTTGATGGAGAAGTACAGAGATAATAAGGAGGATCTACATTTGATTTTTATCGATTTAGAAAAAGCTTACGATAAGGTTCCTAGAGATGTTCTTTGGAGAGTCCTCGAGAAGAAAGGTGTTGATATGACTTATATTCAAGTCATTAAAGATATGTATGCTAAAGTCGTTACATGTGTTTGTACTCGAAGGAGGATTGACCAAGTATTTTACTATTTCGTTGGTTTACATCAAGGATCGGCTTTAAGCCCATATCTTTTTGCTTTATTTATGGATGGTCTTACTTGGGCATTTACAAGTGGATGTACCTTGGTGTATGCTTTTTGTCGATGATATCCTCCTTGTGGATAAGACAAGAGAAAAAGTCCAGGAAAAACTTGAATTATGGAGGTCTACATTGGAGTCTAAAGGTCTTCGTTTGAGTAGAACTAAAACTCGAATACATGGAATGTAATTTTAGTAATAGTAGATCTAGTGACGGAAGTGTAACTTTGGGTGATCAAATTATTAAAAGGTGTGAACGATTTAGATATCTCGGGTCCATTGTTCAAAGCGATGGTGATATAGATGGGGATGTTAATAGTAGAATTCAGGTTGGATGGTTGAAGTGGAGGAATGCGTCTGGCCTATTATGTGATAGAAAAGTACCCCTTAGACTGAAAGGAAAATTTTATAAGATGGTGGTAAGACCTTCAATGGTTGCACCAGTGACGGATAAAATTAGAGAGAGTCGCCTTAGATGGTTTGGTCACATTAAACGTCGACCACCTGATGATCCGATTAGGAGAGTAGATATTTTAAATACAACTTATGTTAAGAAAGGCGAGAGGCGGACCTAGGAAAACTTGGGCTTATTGCATAAAAAATGATCTTAATTTATTAGAATTGAACGAAAATTTGACACTAAATCGGACACAATGGAGAAAAAGGATTCATGTAGCCGACCCCACTTAGTGGGATTAAGGCTTTGTTGTTGTTGTTGTTGGTGGTAAGACCTTCAATGCTCTATGGTGCTGAATGTTGGCCTTTAAAAGAGAAGCATAATGTTAAGTTAAGTGTTGCCGAGATGAGAATGATTAGGTGGATGAGTGGCTTTACAGTTAGAGACAAAATGCGAAATGAATATATCCGTAATAGAGTTGGAGTTGCACCAGTGACGGATAAAATTAGAGAGAGTCACCTTAGATGGTTTGGTCACATTAAACGTCGACCACCTGATGATCCGATTAGGAGAGCAAATGTTTTAAATACAACTTATGTTAAGAAAGGCAGAGTGCGTACCTAGGAAAACTTGGGCTTATTGCATAAAAAATGAACTTAATTTATTAGAATTAAACGAAAATTTGACACTAAATAGGACGCAATGGAGAAAAAGGATTCATGTAGCCGACCCCACTTAGTGGGATTAAGGCTTTGTTGTTGTTGTTGTTGTTGTTGTTCATAGAATTGTTTCCCCATTACGGGTTAACAACATTGTTGTTATTCCAGTTAAAATTCAGATGATTCTTCCAACCATGATTATAATAATTCATATAAGGATTTTTTTGTCTATTATTTATTACATTGAAGGTCTCATAGGGCATTTGAGATTCTATTATCTGTCCTAATAAATTTTCCTCTAACACTAAGGGTTTTTGAGAATAATTCATTATGTAATGATCTATTTTATTTGAATGGGCAGTAATTTGATATACTATCATAGTTATAGCTTCGGGAATCATGAATATTAGCTACTCTCTTAGGATTTACTCATTCAGAGGGCCATTAAAAATTTTTAGTAGCCATCTCTTCTATTAGCGAATATGCTTCATCGAAAGGTTTTGACATTAATGATCCACCAGCAGCAGCATCTATAATTGATCTTAGAGATCCCACTAATCCATTATAAGTGTTTAAATTATTAGCCAATCTGGTAAAGCTTGATGTGTGATGCCCGAATATTTATGCTTACGATTTAGATATAAAATTTTTTATTTATAATATGGCATTCTGACCACGACTTTATATATTAAGCAAGAATTTATGAAGTAGAATTTATATATATTTAGAATGATTTAGTAAAGTCACAAATTCAACACAAGTATACGTATCGTATCAAGTAATACATGGCTCTAATGGAGTCCTGGTTATCGATCCCACAGGGAGGTGAACGTTCTTTAAATCAGATAATATAGTACTAAAATCCAATACCCAATGTAACAATTACGTAAGTGTACTACCACTAGTTAATGCAAAGTATAATAAAGCTACTACAATTACTTCTAATTACTGAACTATATTAACTAACAAACACACTAACTTATGTGATTTATAAGATACTTCTATATGAAAAAGTTTCTTTCTTCCTTGCAACACTTGATTCTCTTCTTGGAACAAATATGAAGAAGCAATCTCTCACTTTACTCCCTCTTCTCCCCTCCTTAGAGAAGAATCTCTCTTAAAATCACAAACCCCAACTCTCTCTCACACTTTATTCACACTCTCTACAGCAATTCTCTTCTCTTCTTCCTCTCTATTTTTGTCTTGGACACTTAATTTAATGTTAGGAACGAATTCCCCTAAAGTTTCTTCAAGCACCTCTTCAAAAATCTGCCAAAACCTTTTCAATTCGAAGTGAACCGACATAGGGCGCCAGCGGTGCCCTATTGTGCCAATTAATTCTGGAGTTCTCTGGAATAGGGCGCTGGCGGCGCCAGGGCTGTTTTCCTCTAAATTGCTCCATTTTATTCCGAATTCGTTCCTTTTTACATATTTTCGCTCCAATCACCCATAATCATCATAACTGCAATAAATCATGAAAAATACCTTCCTTTAAAGTGCAATATCTCCAAAATATGTAAAAACATATAGCTAAAAGAGTATATATTTTTGGTGCATCAAAATCCCCCAAACTTAAACTATTACTTGTCCTCAAGTAATCCTTTTACTACATAAAAATATAACTCTAGGCAATGTAATTTTTAATTGTAAGAGACCAAAACTTTTCAATCAAAAGAATATAGTGTTTAGATTTTCAAAAAAAGTTTAGCAACTCAAGTCAACAATACAGGTATAAGAATATTCAGTACTTAAGTCTAAGAATTATAGTCTTCTATTTTTTTTCAAAATGAACCATAATTTGTTATATTAAGAGTGCTTTAAAGGACTATGTGAAAAAGGAGTTCATGAAAACTTTATTAGAATGTAGGCTAGTACCTTAAACATAAATTCAGAAATGAAATCAAGCTCTGCATTTAAGGTGATTTAAGTGAAGCCAATTTTTGATTAGGCGTCTGTTGACCTCATTTTTGATGAGGTCTTCCCTTCTTCTTTTTAGTGCTTAGGATCTAGCCTTAGGCTTTTCCTTTGACTATCTTAGAGGACTAGAATTGGGACCCGCCTTTTAGAAATTCAAACCACTTCTAAACTCCCCGCAAACTCCACAAATTCGACTATAGACCCCTAATCACCTAGAGGGTTGAAATCAAATGTGGAAGTTTAAAGGATGAGTTCCTATAGGACTCTTTGGCCTTAGAGCCCGCCCCGGTGGCCCAGTCCAGTGAAGGGGCTGACTTACACATACACTTACATACACACTACACTTACACACTACATTTCCACACACTTCCTAAAACCACACCCATACCCAACTTAACCTCCCGACTCATGTAGGTGATTCACATGGATGGTCCTTAACCCCTAAGCCCTTGGCTAAGAGGGTTAGGAACAACATAGTGAATGCCTCAAATGAGTCCTTTCATGGCTCATATGGGTTTGAAATGGCTTCATGGCTCAACCAAAATGATTTCTTTCCATCTAGATTCACCCAATCTTTAATTTCCCAAATTTTCAATTTTTGACCCCCGGGACCCTACACCTATTAAACCTACCCAAAACCTCGAAATTACCCAAATTTTCGCAAAATTTCCAAATTACCCAAAATTTTCCAAAATCAATCCCAAACATTTCCAAATCACTCAAATTGATCATCCATACCCAAAAATACCAAAGATTCCAAAAATACCCCCCAATACCCTCCAAATACCCAAAATACCCTTCTTGGCCTAAAAATCCAAAAATCCAGAAAATTCCCAAAAAAATTCCAAAAAATCCTAAATATTCCCAATTTCATTTTGTCCAACTACACCATGGGTCAATTTTTTCAATTTACCCTACTTTTGTCAAAACCCCCAAATTGACCCATTTTAACCCAAAGTGGACCCAATGTCAAACCAAACCTACCCAATTGACCCCAATTTTGGTCCAATTCAATTCTAAACTTCAATTCAACATTCCCAATACCAATTTAGACCAAATCCAAGTCCAATTTGGTTGACATTTGGATCCAACTCCACTTTTGGCCTTAAAGCCCAATTTCGACCTAAACCCAAACCTAACCCAAATAGGCCCAAACCTCAAAATCAAAACCCAACCAAAGCTAAAACCTCTTTGAAACACTCCCATAAACATTTCTAAACATTTATTTTACATCAATTTCAACTCTAGCCCAACATTGGCCCAACTTGGCCCACTTGGACCTATATCGGCCCATTCACCAAAAGAATTCAAATCCAACCCAATTCAAGTCCAAACTACCCCAAATTTGCTTCAAGTCACTCATGACACATCCATGAGCTAAACCCAATAATTATTTGGCCCAACCTCTTTACAAAATTTCATCCCAAAATCCATTTTAAAATTCAAGAGCCCACTTTCCTAATCCATCTTAAAAGCCCATCTAAAACCCTTTCAAAAAAGCCCAAAATTCTTCCAAGGCCCATATGACATTTCCCCTCATCATACTTTCAATTAAAATCATCCCTAAGTCCTAAATTCATCATCAAATAATTCCAAATCAAGCCTCATGCCAAATCACCCCTAAATACCAAAATTTTCCTTAAATCCATTTCCATGAAATTGACTTTACTTTTCCCAAGCCAAATGGAGCCATGGAGCCATGCATAAGCCATATGCAAGCCATGAGAGCCTCTTTACATGTCACCATGCCATTTTGGGCAAAAGGAGGAGGCTCTTTCCTTAACTCCTAAAGGTGGTTAACCACTTACATGATTCCACTAAACCATGCTTAAGCCTAATCGTACTTGGATCGTGACTTGACCCCACTAATCAAGCTGATCCAAATCACTTTCTCCTCAGCCTAAACCAGGCCTCGGGTGGTGCACCTAGCCCAAATGGGTGGGTTGACCCATTTAGGTCCAAATCTAGCCATGCCCCATTCCACTTTGGATCAAAGCCTTTACACATGTCCATGGCCAATTGATTGCACAAACCTCCAGCCCCCGACCCACCCGACCCCGAGGGTGACCCATGCTCGGCCGGCCGGCCACCGAGGCCGCCGGAAAACACCATGGCCGAGAGCTCACATGTGAGCCAACATTGAAATTCTCACTCGCCGAGCCGCCCCGTCCCTAGCGGTCACCATGGCCGATCTTCTCCTCACCGGAGCAGCTCGATCCCAAGCCCTAACTCTCCCCGGAGGCCCCCCACCGACTTCTATTTAAACTCCACCCCTCTCGGCCATAAGGGGAGCCAAGCACAAACCTTGCCGAAACTCGCCAAAATTGTTCCAAACCCTTCACCATCCTTGAGAGCAGCTTGATCCCCAAAGTGTCAATTTGCCCTAATCCCCACCAACAGAGCCCAATTTCTCAACCGAAATTCCACCCAAAACCAGGACACTTTGCCACAGCTGAGCCAATCCTCAAATCGACTGGTCCTACACCTTCACCGGACCAAGAGGAGAAGTTTCTCACCGAAAGCCCCATCTCCAGTGCCACCCGGCTTGCTCCAGCCTCCAAGCTTTGTGATCTAGCCGTGGTCACTTTCATAGCTGAGCACTCACTGCACCGGAAGACTTTATCCGGAGCCCGCTGGACCCAATCGAAGGTGCAACAACTCTCGGATTGAAGCCACACTTCTCCGAGCTAAGGTATGAGCTAACTCTCCATCCCGAGCTTCGGAGATTCTTCATTTCGAATGCCTTAGTTTCAATGCATGTTAGCCGTATAGATGTGTTCGTCTCTTCAAGACGAATCCATAGAGCATAAGAACATGAAAATCCATCGAGAATCGAGTGAGATCTTAGGGATTTAGTGTGGACGGCTCTCGGGTGAGAACACTTGGGGACGATGAACGGATGCCGTCCATTCGATACACGCGCGCACGGACGGCCAGGATTGCGTCGGACCAGGAGACGGTACGAGAACCGCGGGGCCCGGGCTGCTGACTCGGTGGCGGCGTCGAATGGGAGCGCGACGCGTGTGCGTTCGGAGCCGCCGAGGTTCTCGCCGGCGCCGCGTGGATAAATAGAAAATTAGGGTATTTTCTTATTTATTTAATTCCCTAAACTTCAAAAATCCATATCTTTGTGTAGAAAAATCACAAAAATAAAATAAAAATACCCCTCGCTCGAGTGAACAGAGGAGAATAATGTGGAAAAGAAATCATTTAATTTAATTAAGTATTTTATTTTTTATGATTTATTTACTCTCTGCATACATTTAATTCTCCATGCATGTATACAATTCACCATGGCATGAGACCATAGTGGCTTTTGAAGCCTCCGAACTTGGGAACATTCCCCGAATTTTCCAAGGTCGGAGGCCATCTCTGTGAAAAGTTATTTATTTTTCAAATGCATGTTGTCTGTTTTGAGTATTTTAATTCCAAAAATTAGCATGTTGTGAAATAAATTCTAGAAATATTTGGTGATGTTCCTTATGACCGGAGAACTCTAGGAAAAATAAGACTTGAGTTAATTCACTCGCATTAACCCTAATCGGCTTAAACACCCAAAATAGGTCTTTAATTAATTAGAGTTAACCAGTGCATCAAATTGACTTGAAATCAATTCTCCACTGACCTTTAGGATCGGAGGAATCCACCATAAAAATTTGAAGTCAATTGGACTTGGTTAGCCCCACTAATCGGGTTGATTAAGTCACTTAGCCATTTTAAACTTTAAAAATTCATAACTTTTAAAATACTTTTCAAAAATTCATCAAATTGGTTTTGGAGCCTCTCTGATATCAGGGGAACCTAAGAAAATTAAAATTTCAATTTTCTAAAAAGTTGATTTTTAATAATATTTTAATATTTTTAATAATTAAAAAATAATAAAAATCACAAAAATAATAAAATTCACCAAAATGTCACATTTTAAATTTTAATCACTTAGGAACAAATCCCACATTTTTCCTAAGTCTATTTAGTGAGATATTAAATTTTAAAGCCCTAGGGTAATTTTAAAATTAAAAAATGTATTTTCTAGCATTTTCACTAAAATAATTATTATAAATCATAGAAAAATCAGAAAATTGCAAAATTTGTTTCTCTGGTTTCCTTGATATCAGAGAGATTTTTGAAAAATATAAAATCCATTTTTCAACATTTATTTTATTTTTAAATTAATTAACACTCCAAAACTCAAAATAATTATAATAAAAATAATATAATTCAAAAAATCACCAAAATTGGTCCAAGTGCTTCTCTGGTCATTAGGAATGTCCCCTAATTTTCTTAAGGACAGAAACTTTCCCTTGGTCATGTTATCAAATTTTCCTTGAAAATCTCTATTTTCCACCAAAAATAATTATATAAATAAATTAAATACAGAAAAATCACATTTTCTCCTCTCATGTCTTTATTGACATATGAGTGAAGTCACATAAAAATTTCAAGTTCATTTGAGTTCAATTTAGTGAGTTATGAAATTATTAAGCTTAAAGGGTAAAATGGTAATTAAAATCTTTAATTCTTAATTAAAACTTTAGGTTTAATAAAAATTTAACAAGTGAAATATTTGATCTTAATCTGATTTGGATGATTGAAATTTAAATAATTAAAGGGTAGCAACCCATTAAATAATTTTAAAATGATTAAACTTTAATTAAATAATGGATTAAATTTGGAAGAATAATAAAATTGGAATTATTAAAATAAGGGATCTTTATTAGGAAGAGATTTATTCTTTAATTTAAAAATCCCTAAATTAATTATATCAACTAATACTCAATTTTTTAATTAAAATGATAACTCAAATTTAAAATATTAAAAGACTTAATTAAATTATTAAAATCTTTTGAAATTTCAATTAAAATTAAAAATAAAGTAAATTAAAGATAAATTAAATTAAGATTAAATTAAATTTAATAATTAAATTAAATTAAATTAAACAATTAAATTAAATTAATTAAAATTAAATTAAATTAAATTAAACAATTAAATTAAATTAAATTAAATAATTAAATTAAATTAAATTAAATAATTAAATTAAATTAAATTAAAAAATTAAATTAAATTAAATAATTAAATTAAATTAAATTAAATTAAATTAAATTAAATAATTAAATTAAATTAAATTAAATCAAATTAATTAAACATCAAATCAAATTAAATTAAATTAAACTAAATATAAAACAACTTGAACACTATTCCAAATTTAAACTCTTTAACTTAAACCAAATCATTTGAATACTAACTTACCCTCGAAAGCTTTAGTTATTATAACTCCTAAATAGAACATTAAATGAAGTGTTATCTCACTCATAGGATATTCAAATGTCCTAGTTCACCGAGCAAGTTAACAAGACTCGAAAACCTCGGATGATCGATTCATTTATATAATTAAATTCATTTGGACTTAAAACAATCCTAGAAATATTGAAAAGATGTTTAAGATTCTTCTTAAGCACTTCCTCAATATGATAGGATATTTATAAGAACAATTGAATTTGATTATTCTTCGATGAAGAAAATCGTCCTTAAACCAAAACCCAAAGAACCTAGACGTCATAGGAGATGACTAGCTATAGGATTAGGAATTTGGTAGAAAACCATAACCTTTACCTTAGCTTTACCTAGGAACTTGCTTAAATATTCTAATTGTGTTTTAAGTGCGACTTGGGATGACGGGAAGACCCTCCGTGTACGCTTTTATTTTATTGCAATTTACTTTCTTGCAATTTACTTTCTTGCAATTTACTTTATTGCAAATGCATTTTACTTTTCTTGCATGATAAAACAACAGTTGCATGAAAACCCACACCTTTAGGATAGCCCCTAAAACCGAAACCAAAATTAAGTTAAAAGTCATTGCAAGATAAAATTCACCGCCACAACATTTCAAAATATAAAACAACTCAAAATTTAATCACAAACGGAACACAAAACCACAATTACAACTAAATTAAAACGTCCCGTTGGATGATCGGGAATACCTCGGATGATGTAACCTACGTGTTGCTAACGGGATTTCCCACGGTCTAAATGAAAGTGTGGAACTCATTCGAGTTGAGTTTAGCAAATTCATCCGGACTAAGTGAATCCGATAAAAATAATGATGCCGAAGGATGGAACCGTGGGATCTTAACCGGTGTCGTTATAATCAACTTTAAGATTTGTTTTAAATAAAACATAAAAAACACCCGGAAATTAAGATTTTCTCTAAACCAAAACACTTTTCTTAACTCCCGATTTATGATTTCTAAAACTAAACCTCTGCAACAACAAGGAGCTCGGAGCATGGTGGGCAAGCACGACCATCGTCATCGCAAAACCCGAGTCTACTTCAGCAAAATTTTCCTAGAATTAAAACAACCAAGCCATAGGACTTCGAGGTAGCTTCGCCTAGTGCAACATAAATCCTCAACTCTTCGTTAGGCATTTGCATTGCAAATTAAGCCCTAACCGGTCTTAGGATTCCGAGGTAGTCGTCCGATACGACAATAAACCCTCACATCTTCTAGAGCTATTTGTTTGATTTTATCATACAAATATAAGCCCTAATTAATTGAAATTGGCAAGATCAAAACATTTAAATAAGTATTAGGACTTTCCTAAATTCAAGCCAAACGATAGGATAGTCGGGAAATTATCGAAGTTCACTTCGAATCAGTGATTTCTCCTACCTTTCTTCCTTTGGATTCACAAAACAAAATGTTCCAAAAATTTGATCCATTCCCTATTGAAACTCCAAAATTCAATCTTTGAAAACCTTAAACTTTGAAATTCTTGAGAGCGAGAATCATTGATTATTATCGAGAGTTTTCTTAGGTGATTCCCGTCACTTAAGATGTAATTAACTATAGGGGCTTGCCCTTATAGGAATTTTAAAGAACCCGGGTAATATAAACCTCGTTTAATGTTTTCATATTAAGCAGGGGAAACTTGTCGGCTTATAAAATTGGTTCGCAGACCAAACGGATGTCACTAATCTTCTAGTTTATATAATCAAGCCCCACCATCGAGCGATGTGTCTATCCTTAGGGATAGATACACGGTTTGTGGTGCGGTGCTCGTTTATATAAACTATTTGGGATGTGAGGTCGGTTTAATCTCATATCTTAAAACTTTCAAATTTAAAAATTATTTTCAAAATCAAATACTACTTTTCAAATTATTTATTTTAATTAAATTAAAAATTCGCCGACAGATTTCTGTTAGGCGACCCCTCTTCAAAATAAAACACGACCTAAAATATGCCGACAGCGTCTCCTCAAGCTTCTCCTCATAACCTTTTTCTTTTCTTTTCTTTTCTTTTTCTTTTTCTTTTTTTCTTTTTCTTTTCTTTTTCTTTTTTCCTTTTCTTTTTTTTCTGATGATTACTATATCTGGATAGCCTTTAATGATTTTGAACTTCACTCTCCTCTTTATAAAGTTCAAACTTAAGTCATCTCTTTACTTTATAGTTAAGTACAAGCTTTATTATTCATCATAAAGTTACAATCTCTTCTTAACACACAATACTTTAAATCCCATAACAATTCAAAATACAGTTTTCTTTACTTTAAATAGTTAACTATAATCAAATCCTTTTATACCAAATATCTTACTTCTATAAAATCAACTTTTATCACTAAAAATTTTCATCCTTTCATTCCATAATATTCAACTGAATTGAAAAGTTTAGTTATCTTATAATGAAGTTAAATTGCCAAAAGTTATGCTAATAATTTTTGAAAATATAATAATTGAGAAAAAATAAAAGTTTAGCATTTCTCTACCCTCCCCCAAACTTACATTTTTCAATAAATTTGAAATAGTTGAGAGTAAAAGAAAACTAACCTTTATGTGCTGAGATTTTGAAATCTTCATAATTTACCTGGTATTAATCAAAATTTACAGCTAGAAAGCATGAAACAATTAGTAGTAGTGATATAACAATTTAAATATTTGCATGGGTAAAGAGAAATATACATTAAACAACTAAATATCCAACAGAATACTATAACATAAAGCAAATTATCACACCACATAACAGTACAACTAACAGTTCAACATAAAAAAATGACACTACATCACATAGTACAACACAGGGTTACACATCACATGAAAAGTAAATGTCCACTACATCATGTACGGCTTATTTTTGGTTGGTGTGTATTATTTTAAAAAGGAGGTCGCCTAACAGAAGTTGTCGGCAAATTTTAGATTTTAATCTTAATTTAAATATATATATATGATTTAGAAAGTAGTATTTAATTTTGAAAATAATTTTAAGATATGAAATCAAACTGACCTTACATCCCAGATAGTTTATATAAACGAGCTCCATATCACAAACTGTGTATCTATCCCGAAGAATAGACACACTGCTTGATGATGGGGCTCGGTTAAATAAACTTGGAGATTTGTGACATCCGTTTGGTCTGCGAACCAATTTTATAAGCCGAAAAATTCCCCTGCTTAATATAAATGAATTAAGTAGGGTTTATATTACCAGGTTCTTAAAATTCCTATAAGGGCAAGCCCCTATAGTTAATTACATCTTAAGTGACGGGAATCACTTAAGAAAACTCTCGATAATAATAAGTAATTCTACTCTCAAGAATCTCAAAGTTTAAGTTTTCAAGGGATTGAATTTTGGAATTTCAATAAGGAACGGATCAAGTTTGGAACATTTTGTTTTGGGAATTCAAAGGAAGAAAGGTAGGAGAAATTACAGATTCGAAGAGAACTTCGGTAATTTCCTGACTATCCTATTGTTTGGCTTGAATTTTAGGAAAGTCCTAATGTTTATTTAATGTTTTGATCTTGCCAATTTTAATTAATTAGGACTTATATTCGTATGACATGATCATACAAATAGCCTCGAAGATGTGAGGGTTTATGTCGTATCGGATGACTACCTCGGAATCCTAAGACAGGTTAGGGCTTAATTTGCAATGCAAATGCCTAACAGAAGGTTGAGGATTTATGTTGCACTAGGCAAGCTACCTCGAAATCCTATGGCTTGGTTATTTAATTCTAAGAAAGTTTTGTTGAAGTAGACTTAGGTTTTGCTGATGACGATGGCCGTGCTGCCCACCATGCTCCGAGCTTCTTGTTGTTGCAGAGGGTTTAGTTTTAGAAGATTGTAATCAAAAGAACAGAGAGGAGTTTGGTTTTAGAAATCTTAAAGTCCAAGTGTTTTTTATGTTTTAATTAAAACAAATCTTAAAGTTGATTATAACAACACCGGTTAAGATCCCATGGTTCCATCCTTCCGGCATCGTTATTTTTATCGGATTCACTTAGTCCAGATGAATTTGCTAAACTAAACTAAATGAGTTTCACACTTTCATTTAGACCGTGGGAAATCTCGTTAGCAACACGTAGGTTACATCATCTGAGGTATTCCCGATCAACCAACAAGACGTTTTAATTTAGTTGTAGTTGTGGTTTTGTTGTTTTGTTTGTGATTAAATTTTGAGTTGTTTTATATTTTGAAATATTGTAGCGGTGAATTTTATCTTGTAATGACTTTTAGTTTAGTTTTGGTTTCAGTTTTAGGGGCTACCCTAAAGGTGTGGGTTTTCATGCAACATTTGTTTATCATGCAAGAAAAGTAAAGTACATTTGTAATAAAGTAAATTACAAGAAGGTAAATGCAATAAAATAAAAGCGTACCTGGAGGGTCTTCCCGTCATCCCAGGCTGCACTTAAACACAATTTAGAATATTTAAGCATTTAAAACAAATTCCTAGGTAAAGCTAAGGGAAGGGTTATGGTTTTCTACCAAGTCCCTAATCCTATAGCTAGTCATCTACTATGACGTCTAGGTTCTTGTGTTTTAGTTTGAGGAGGATTTTCTTCATCAAAGAACAATTAAGTTCAGTTGTTCTTATAAACATCCTATCGTACTGAGGAAGTGCTTAAGACGAATCTTAAACATCTTTTCAATACTTTTAGGATTGTTTTAAGTCCAAGAGAATTTAATTATATAATGAATCAATTATCCAGGAGTTCAAGTTTTGTTATCTTGCTCAGTGAACTAGGACATTTGAATATCCTATGAGTGAAGTAATACTTCATTTAACACTCCATTTTGGAGTTATGACAACATGAGTTTTTGAGGGCAAATTAACGTTCAAGTGATTTGTGATTTAATTTAATTTCAATTAATGGGTTCAAGTTTGGAATAGTGTTCAAGTTATTATAGATTTATTTTTGAATTCTTTATGTCTTAAGTGATGTTATATTTAATTCAATTTAATTTAATTTAAATTTAATTTAATTTGATTTAGTTCTAATTTTAATTTAATTTTATTTATTTAATTAAATTTTAATTTTATTTTAACTTGATTTTATTTTTTTTATTTAATTTAATTTAATTTGATATGTTTTAATTTAATTTAATTTAATGTGATTTAATTTAATTTAATTTAAATTTTAATTTAATTTAAATTGTAATTTGGTTTTATTTTTAATTTTAATCTAATTTTATTATTTTTTCTTTTAATTTTAATTTAATATTTTATTTTTTTTATGCTTTAGGGATGATTTAATTTTAATTGTTAAAGTATTAATTTAATTGAAAATTTTAAAAGGATTTAATTTAAATGTTTTAATTTTAATTTAATTTAATGATTAAGCATTTTAAGTTTTGAATTTGGATTATCATTTTAATTAGGAATTGAATATTATTGAGGTGATTAACTTAGGGATTCTTAGATTAAAGAATAAATTTCTTCCTAATAATATCCCTATTTTAATAATTCTAATTTTTCATTATTCTTCAAAATTTAATTAATTATTTAATTAAGGTTTATTTTAATTACTTTCAAATTATTTGGTAGGTTTCTACCCTTTAAATACCTAGGTTTCAAACATCCAAAATCAACTTAATATCAAATATCTTACCCACCCTTTTAATTAAACCTAAAAATTTTTAATTATAGGTTAAAATTTTAATTACTATTTTGCCCTTTAAACTTACTAATTTCATAACTCACTAATTGAGCTTAAATGAATTTAAAATTTTTATGTGACTTCACTCATATGTCAATCAAGACATTAGAGGAGAAAATGTGATTTTTCTGTATTTAATTTATTTATATAATTATTTTTTGTGGAAAATAAGGATTTTCAAGGAAAATTCAACAACATGACCAAGAGAAAGTTTCTGTCCTTAAGAAAATTATGGGACATTCCTAATGACCAGAGGACTACTTGGATCAATTTTGGTGATTTTTTGAATTATATTATTTTTATTATAATTATTTGGAGTTTTGGAGTTTTAATTAATTTAAAAAAATAAAATAAAGATTGAAAAATCAATTTTATATTTTTCAAAAATCTCTCTGATATCAAGGAAACTAGAGAACCAATTTTTATAATTTTCTGATTTTTCTTTGATTTATTAGAATTATTTTAGTGGAAATGCTAGAAAATACATTTTTTTTAAATTTTAAAATTACCTTAGGGCTTTAAAATTTAATATTTCATAATAGAGACCTAAGAAAAATATGGGGTTTGTTCCTAAGTGATTAAAATTCAAAATATAACATTTTGATGAATTTTATTATTTTTGTGATTTTTATTATTTTATAATTATTAAAAATATTAAAATAATGCAAAAAAAATCAAATTTTTTTAGAAAAGTGCAATTTTAATTTTATTAAATTCCCCTGATATCAGAGAGGCTCCAAAACTAATTTAGTGAATTTTTGAAAAGTATTTTGAAGGTTATGAATTTTTAAAGTTTTAATTGGCTAAATGGCTTAATCAACCCATTTAGTAGGGCTAACCAAGTCCAATTGACTTCAAATTTGATGGTGGGTTCCTCTGATCCTAAAGGTCAGTGGAGAATTGATTTCAAGTCAATTTGATGTATGATTAGCTCTAATTAATTAAGGTTCCATTTTGGGTGTTTAAGGCAATTAGCGTCATCACAAGTGAATTAACTCAAGACCTATTTTCCCTAGGGTCCTCTGGTCATAAGAAACATCACCAATTTTTCCTAGAATTTATTTCACAACATGCAAATTATTAGAATTAAAATACTCAGAATAGTAACCTAGAATTCAAAAAATCAATAACTCTTCATAGGGGTGGCCTCTAACTTTGGAAAATTCAGGGAATGTTCCTAAATTCAGAGGCTTCAAAAGCCCTATGGTCTCATGCCATGGTGAATTGTATACATGCATAGAGAATTGAAGATGTACAGAGAGTAAATAAATTATTAAAAATAAAATACTCAATGAAATTAAATGATTTCTTTTCCACATTATTCTCCTCTGTTCACTGAGCAAGAGGGTATTTTTATTTTATTTTTCTGATTTTTCTACACAAAGTTATGTATTTTTGAAGTTTAGGGAATTAAATAAATAAGAAAATGCCTATTTTCCTACTTATCCAGCGCGGCGCCCTGTCATCCTCGGCATCTCCGAACGACCACGCGGCGCGTTCCTATTCGACGCCGCCACTTGAGTCAGCAGCCTGGGTCCCACCTTCCGCATATCATCCACTGATCCGACTTGATCTGAGCCGTCCATCCACGCGTGTATTGAATGAACGACATCCGTTCATCGTCCCCAAACCTCCTAGCCGGAGAACCGTCCATCTTCTAGGCTTAAGATCTCGCTAAATACTTGACCAAATTAAATGTTCTTATGCTCTATGAATTTGTCTCGAGAAGACGAACACATCCATACGGTTCATGTGGCATGAAATTGACTCAATAAAAATGGAGAATGTTCAGAAGCTCGGGAAGAAGAGTGAGGCCATACCTTTGCTCAGAGAAGTGTGGCTTCGATCTGAGGGTCGTGTCACCTTCGATTGGGTCCAAGCAAGCTCCAGATGAAGTCTCCTATTCTGGTGAATTATCCAGGTATGATTTTGACTAAGCCCGATTTCAACCTTTGGAGTCTGGAACAGATGGGTGGCCTCGAGAGGGGGTTTTCACTGGGGAACTTCTCCTCTTGACCTTATGCAGGTGTAGGTGAGTTTAATTTGACTTTGGTGGAGGATTTGGGAATGTCCTGTTCGCTCGAGAATTGAGCTCCAAAATTGAGCTCAATTAGTGGGGATTAGGGCAAGAGGACAGTGGGGAACAAATGCTCTAGGTGTGGGGAGACTCTGGAGTGATTTTGGCAGAGTTTTCTTAAGGTTGATTCAGCACCTCCTCCATGGCCGAGAGGGGTGGGGTTTAAATAGGAGAGTCTGGAGGGCCTCCCAGGGGGAGTTAGGGCTTGGGATCAGCTGCTTAGGTCAAGGGAAGAACAGCCATGGTGGCCATTGGGCATGGGGCAACTCAGCAAGGTGGAATTCCAAAGTTTGGCTCCTCCCCATGTCTCGGCCATGGCATTTTCCGGCGGCCCAGGTGGCTGGCCGGCAGGCAAGGGTCACCCTCAAGGTCAGGGAGGTCAGGGGTTGAAGTTGGTGAATTCAATTGAAGCCTTACATGTGTAAAGTGGTTGGATCAAAATGGCATGGGGAGGTGGCTTCTTTTGCACTTGGTTTGGTCAACCCATGGAAATGGGCTTGGTTCACCTCCCCATGGCTAATTTGGGCTGAGGGAAGATCAGATGAATCAGCTAGGAAAGGGTAGAGAAGTCACCATCCATGAATATTTTGATTAATCATGGATTAAGGTGAAGCATTAAAAGGGTTAAAACCATTTTAAGGGGGCTTAAAAGAGGCTCCTCCTTTTGCAATTAATATTATGATGATGTGTAAAGTGGATCACATGGCTTCATGTGGCTTGTGCATGGCTTCAAGGACTCCATTTGGCTTAGGGATGGCTTGGCTTATTTACATGAAAATGGATTTTAGGGATTTTTGGCATTTAGGGGTGATTTGGCATATGGCTTGATTTGGAACCATTTGATGATTAATTTAGGACTTAAGGGATGATATTAATTGAGTGGTGATGGGATGAGATTGTAATGTGGGCTTTAGGATGAGTTTGGGCTTTTAAAATTTAATGAAGATGGGCTTTTAAAATGGTTTAGGGAAGTGGGCTTTTGGATTTTAAAATGGATTTTAGGATGAAAGTTTGGTAAAGGCTTGGGCCAAATAATTGTTGGGTTTGGCTTAAGGATGTGTCATGATTGATTTGAAACAAGTTTGGAGTGATTTGGGTTTGAATTGGGTTGAATTTGTGTTGATTTGATAAATGGGCCTATGTAGGTCAAATTGGGCTAACTTGGGCCAATGTTGGGCTAGGGTTGAAATTGATGTAAAATTGATGTTGGGAAATGTTTATGGGAGTGTTTGAAAGAGGTTCCAACTTTGGTTGGATTTTGATTTTGGGATTTGGGCTCATTTGGGTTAGGGGTGGATTTAGGTCGAAATTGGGCCTTTTGGTTTTAGGTTGAATTTGAGTGGGGTTTGGATCCAAATTTTGGGCAAATCATGTTAGTGTTTTGTTTGTGGGGATGTTAGGGAAGGTTTAGATAAGATTTGGGGTTAATTGGAGTTAAATTGGTTTGGTTTGGGCTAGGTTTGGGCTAGGTTTGGGTCATGGGTCCAAATTGGCTTTAAGGCCAAAAGTGAAATTGGATTCAAATGTCAATCAAATTGGACTTGTATTTGGTCTAGATTAGTGTTGGGAATGTTGAATTGATGTTTAGAATTGAATTGGACCAGAATTTGGGTCAATTGGGTAGGTTTGGTTTGACATTGGGTTCATTTTGGGAAAAAATTGGTCAAATTGGGGATTTTGACAAAAGTGGGGTAAATTGACAAAATTGGCCCATGGTGTAGTTAAACAAAATGAAATTAGGAATAGTTTGGATTTTCTGGAATTTTCTGGGAATTTTCTGAAGTTTTGGATTTTTTGGCTAAGAGGGGCATTTTGGGTATTTGGAGGGTATTGGGGGGTACTTTTGGAATCTTTGGTATTTTTGGCTATGGATGATCAATTTGAGTGGTGAGGAAATGCTCAAGGTTAATTTTGGGGAATTTTGGGTGATTTGGAAATTTTGAAAGTTTTGGGTAATTTCAAGGGTTTTGGGTAGGCTAGGCGGGTCCGGGGTCCCGGGGGTCAAAAATTAAATATTTGGAAAATTGAAGATTGGGTGAATGTAAGTGGGATGAAATCATTTTGGTTGAGCCATGAAGCCATATCAAGCCCACATGAGGCATGAAGGGACTCATTTGAGGCATTCGCTATGCTGTTCTTAACCTCTTAGCCGAGGGCTTAGGGGTTAAGGACCATCCATGTGAATCACCTTCAAGAGTCGGGAGGTCAAGTTGGGTATAGGTGTGGTTTTAGGAGGTGTGTGAAAGTGTAGTGTACAAGTGTAGTGTGTGTAAGTCAACCTTCACCAGACCAGGCCACCCAGGGCAGTCCAAAGGCCAAAGAGTCCTATAGGAACTCATCCTTTAAACTTCCACATTTTATTTCAACCCTCTAAGTGATTAGGGGTCTATAGTCAAGTTTGTGGAGTTTGCAGGGAGCTAAGAAGTGGTTTGAAATTCTAGGTGGTGGGTCCCAATTCTAATCCTCTAAGATAGTCAAAGGAAAAGCCTAAGGCTAGATCCTAAGTACTAAAAAGAAGAAGAGAAGACCTCATCAAAGACCGAGGTCAACAAATGGACCCTCAATAGGTGTGGTGAGTCGACAGAGCACACCGCACGTATTGGTGTGACCGAAGTGATCAACAAAACCAACACAAAAGTCCAAGTAACAAACTTAGGACAAAGTAGAAGAGTTTCCGCTGGGGAGTGTCAAGTATATCTCTGAGGCCTGGAGATTCCTGAACTCTCGCTGGGGAAAGGAAAAGGAGGTGAATCCCAAATCACATGATCTGGGCAAATTTTGATTTAGATTTCATTTTTTTTAGTTTAAGTTTTGATGTGTGAGCTCAGATTTTAGTTTGAGTTTAAATTTAGATTGAAGTTTTGTTAAGATTAATTTTAAGGGATTTGAACTTGAAATGAAAATTGGAATTTTGTGGTTTTATATGTAACATCTTCAACCTCAAAAGAAAATTGAATTGATTGGATTGAACCATTATAATGAGGAGAGATCTCAGAGCAATGCGGTATTAGATGTAAAATCCTTAACCTCAAGAGTTCGATTTTGATGTATTTCTTTGCAATAGGGAGAGAATTCTAAAGCAATGCAGTCTCGGATGTAAAATCCTCTACCCCAAGAATTTGAGTTTTGATGTATTTCATTGCGATAGGGAAAGAATCCTAAAGCAATGCAGTCTCGGATGTAAAATCCTTAACCCCAACAATTTGAGTTCTGATGTATTTCATTGCGATAGGGAAAGAATCCTAAAGCAATGCAGTCTCGGATGTAAGATCCTCAACCCCAAGAATTTGATTTTGATGTATTTCATTGCAATAGGGAAAGAATCCTAAAGCAATGCAGTCTTGGAAGTAAGATCCTCAACCCTAAGAATTTGATTTTGATGTATTTCATTGCGATAGAGAAAGAATCCTAAAGCAATGCAGTCTCGGATGTAAGATCCTCAACCCCAAGAATTTGATTTTGATGTATTTCATTGCGATAGAGAAAGAATCCTAAAGCAATGCAGTCTCGGATGTAAGATCCTCAACCCCAAGAATTTGATTTTTGATGTATTTCATTGCGATAGAGAAAGAATCCTAAAGCAATGCAGTCTCGGATGTAAGATCCTCAACCCCAAGAATTTGATTTTTGATGTATTTCATTGCGATAGGGAAAGAATCCTAAAGCAATGCAGTCTCGGATGTAATATCCTCAACCCCAAGAATTTGATTTTGATGTATTTCATTGCAATAGGAAAAGAATCCTAAAGCAATGCAGTCTCGGATGTAAGATCCTCAACCCCAAGAATTTGATTTTGATGTATTTCATTGCAATAGGGAAAGAATCCTAAAGCAATGCAGTCTCGGATGTAAGATCCTCAACCCCAAGAATTTGATTTTGATGTATTTCATTGCAATAGGGAAAGATTCCTAAAGCAATGCAGTCTCGGATGTAAGATCCTCAACCCCAAGAATTTGATTTTGATGTATTTCATAGCGATAGAGAAAGAATCCTAAAGCAATGCAATCTCGGATGTAAGATCCTCAACCCCAAGAATTTGATTTTGAATGGTAATTGATTTTGCAAAAGATTTGTAGTGTTAATTTGAAAAGTGTGGAATTTTGGTGTTTCGAGGATTTCATGAAAGTTGTAAAAGATTTTTGTGGAAAGAAACAGATTAGGAGGGAATACATAGATGCTACATATCCCACTCAAAAGAGTTGATCGAAAGTTGCTGGTTTGGATTGGATAAAATTCCTCACCATCAGATCCGAATCAAAAACCTCGTGGCTCCGTGTCAATGAAATTGACCGCTTCCATCCCAGACAAGGGAGAGAATAGAACGGATTGGATTTCAGATTTGGAATGTTGAGTTTGAATTTGATTGAGATTTGATTTGAAATTTGGAAGGTTGAATTTGATTTTAATTGAGATTTGATTTGAAATTTGTATTCATTTTGTTTGTCCTTTAACGATTCAAATTTATTTTATCGTCCATTTAATGTTCATGTGAATTTTGTGTTCATCATTTTTTATTTAGATTTTTAAGGAAAGTTTTCTTTTAATCCTTTTGTTTCTTTTCTGTTCTTCGTTCGAAGTTCATTTAACTTTAATGGCGTTTTCCAGTTAACTTGAACAAAAGAGGTGAAGGCCAAAAATGTGACATGGTCACTTTCATTCCAATCATGTTGAAGATACATCATACAACTCGATCTGGAATACATCTCATACAATCTATGTAGACTCAAAACAGATTATGTATGATCTTTGTCGATCCATCCAAAAAGGCATCTGTCAAAAATCCATGTCAGAATAGTGAGGTACATGGTCAATAGCATCACCTTCCAAGCCATCCTTGGCAAGGATGTCGTATGGATGCACGTTGGAGGTGTGATATTTTCCATGTAACTCACAGCTCGTAAGGCCGGAGGATCTCTAGCTCTGGGTCCTGGAAGTTATAAGGTGCTTTCTTGTCATCCATCCTTCTGAAAGTAACTGAGATCTGCTTCATTGGTACTCCTGGTATGCAATGTTTAGCGACATCTGCTCCGTTGCCCTTTAATATCACGACGGAACCTACCGGTAATGGTATCTTTACTGGCCCTCGGAACTCACCCGGGCTCGCTATCCGGAGGTCGGATCCGAACATGATATTACACTCGTTCGGAAAAGAAACCGTGCGAAAGGTCTGACAAAGTCGTGGTGATCTATGTGCGGGGGTATGCAGTCACCCTGCTTGTAAATGTTAATGATGCAACTGTTGGGTATGCAATCTGCTGGTAGTTATCATTCTCTTTACCATCCTTTTGATGACTAATGGCATTGGATCTACCTTACCATGACGGAGTATCCCTGGTGGGTTTCCCTTCCTGTCTTCTGTGAAGTTGTAGCAGCGTCCACATTGTATTGTAATTCTCCCTTTCCCTAGCATCCATCTCCGGGGTTCCGAGTAGGTGTGTTCTCTTAGGCGGCCTGCTCGACCCATTCTTTTCAAATCTCGGATGCAGTCCACGACTTGTTGTTGTTCGTATTCTGAGAACACGTTTGTATGTAGCTCGAGGCCTTCCAGTATATTGATCCTCCTGCCTCTAATCCTCTCGAAGTATTCAAAAGTTTGCTTCTCGACATTCTGCATTCTTTCTAGCTCGTATTCTGGAATAATCTGCAAATGGCGAGGCCTGGTGACATACTGTGGGATATATGGCTCAATCCCTTCGCGTTCTCCTGCATACCTCGGCTCCTCAGGGATAGTCTCCGTCGGGACATCCTCCGGGGTTGCTTCTACAACAAGGTTATTCATTACTGGTGGCTTTATCTGGTGGTGTGGTAGCCTTCCCTCTTCTGATCTTCTTGAGATTTCCCTGGTCTTTTCTGTTATCCTCGGAGCTGGCCTTCTTTCTTCAGGTTCCTGGCGAACCGGTATCCTTGAAGTATATGCACTGGTAGTAGCGACTGCCTCGTCGCGCTGGTCCTTTGCTAGTTTAGTTAACATCTTGCGGATACGGCGATTTTTATTTCTTCGCTGAGTTGCTGTGAGAGTAGCTCTTCGTACTTCTTGAATATCTGTGAGCGCGGTGCTGACAAGCCTACCCTCTGCTGTAGCGACTACAGACTTGATTCTCTTGTCCTCCTCAGTGTTTGTTTTCCTTTTCTTGCTGCTGGGTTGGTGGCTTGGGCCACCCACTTTCATTATCGTCCGGTCGGGCAGTTCCTCTCCGTCAACTGGGACCCAGTCACTTTCCTCTTATTGTAGGCCTGCTGGTGTGAAGTCTGAGTCAATCTCTATTATCGCTCCATCTTTCACCTTCTTTCCTTCGAGTGCAAGGCTTACGCCATTTCTAAAGTTCAGGACCAACCGCACGTTCGACATTTCCCTGTGAAAAGACAAGGAAAAGGATCAGGGGCTGTACTAAGAACAAGAACATTAAGAAAATGTTTATTGGAGACAGAGTTTTCTTTTGTATTATTTTTATTATTCCTTTTATATTTTTAAATTCAACAGGAATGAAGTGGGAGAAGATCGAAAAAAGATTTTGATTTGGAAGAGAGAACAAGGAAAACTTTATTATCACGATTTTATTTATTTTAGCACATTTTTTATTATTTTTGGGTTCGGACCTAGTCATAAGTAATTACTTCGCCCGTGCTTCTAGGGATGAAGAATTCATTTCTTCGAAACATCAGGTAGCGTAATACTTCTTCAAGTATCATCCGTTGATCGGAAGCATATGTCTTTCTCCTTGGCAATTCACAAGCTGGTAGGAGCCTCCTGAGTAGACTGCCTCAACCACAAACAGTCCTTCCCAAGTGGCTTCAAATTTTCCTCCTATCTTGCGGTGTGCAAGAATAGGTATCTTGAGAACGAGAACTAAGTCACCAACTTTAAAGGTTCTTGGGCGGACCAGTATGTCATGGGCTTGAACCATCTTAGCTTGGTATAGTTCTAAATTCTGTTGTGCTGCAAGTCTTTTCCCTTCCAGGCTTTCTAATTCCTCTAGTCGTAATTTGGCATTCTCTTCTGTCGTAATTTTGTTTGCAACTCGCACTCCGAGTGAAGGAAGCCTGGACCTCTAAGGGTAACACTCGCCTCGGACCCATACACTAGAGCGTAAGGTGTAGCTTCGAGTAGGAGTTCGAAGGTTGTCCAGTAGGCCCATAAGGCTTCTAATAACTTCTCGTGCCAATTTCTCTTATTATTGTCCAAAGTTTTCTTTAAAATTTGAACGAGAGTTTTATTAAAAGCCTCAGCAAGGCCGTTTGCTCTTGGATAGTAAATTGTTGAATACCGCCAGTCGATTCTGTGTCTCCTGACAAAATTGTTGATTTGCGTGCTTTTGAATGCTGATCCATTATCTGAGATGATCATGCGCGGCACTCCGAAACAATAGACAACTTGGTTCTTGAAAAACTGTAGCACGTGGTGTGCTTTCACTTCTCTGAGTGGAACTGCCTCTGCCCACTTGGAAAAGTAATCTGTAGCCGCAAGAATGAAGCGATGTCCTTTTGAAGATGGTGGTTCTATTGGACCCACTATATCTGTGCCCCAACATTCAAATGGCCACGACGCAATTGTCGGATGTAGCACATTTGGAGGTTGGTGTAGAACCACTCCGTGCACTTAGCATTGGTGACAGCTCTTGGCGATTTTCATGCGATCGGTCATCATCGAGGGCCGTAGTACCCTAGTCTTTTAATTTTCATTTTCATCTTCTGACCCGACTGGTGAGCGCCACAGAGTCCTGAATGCACCTCTTTAACAATTTCACGGGCCTCGGACCCGCTTAGGAACCTTAGCCACATTTAATCGAAAGACCATCTGTATAACGTGTTGTTTATTAATGTGTAAGACAGAGTTCTTTTCTTAATCTGATGGGCTAACGACCTATCGTCTGGTAGTTTTCCTGTTTGCGGGTAGTCTATCAATGGCTGTCACCAATCTTCCGTGTTTTTCATCATCGTCTGCAATCGATTCTTTTTCTTTTTCGATTTGTGTATTGTGTCTATGTCGAGTCGTGATAGGACTCGACGTCCGTGAACCGACACTTCCATCGATTCATCTTGCAAGCAAGCAAATTCTTTTGCGAGGCGGGCTAACGCATCTGCTAAAGCGTTTTCTTTTCTGGGAATTTTGTAGATTCTCACATTCGGAATCTGTTCCAACAACTGTATGGCGTACTGGAAATGTTGCTCGAGTCTTGGCTTTAAAATTTTGTATTGTCCTGCGATCTGTTGAATGATTAACTGCGAATCCCGTAGATGTTGATGTTTGTTATCCCCATTTGAATAGTTAATTCCGATCCCGTTATGAGGGCTTTGTATTCGCTTCGTTGTTTGTACATGGCTCCGTTAAGTGGTAGGAGTATCTTAACATTCCCCGCTCCGGTGTTATAAAGATTAGTCCGATTCCTGCCTTACCGGCGGTATCACTTGTGATTCTTCGTCTTTGTGTGCTGAAGATGCTCCGTCGAAATATAATTCCCAACGTCGATCATCGGGGTCTTCTAAGCTCATTATTTGTTCATCTGGCAAGTCGTTATTGAGAAGAGATTCTGCCGGCAGAGGGTGTGCTGCAAGGAAGTCTGCTAGGACTTGTCCCTTTACGGCATGAAGAGGCACGAAAGTTATATCGAATTGCAATAATATCATTGACCACCTAGCAAGTCTGCCAGAAAGTGTTGGACGGGTCATCAAGTATTGCAATGGATTAAATTTCGAGATCAGGTTGACCTTATGAGAGAGCATGTAGTGCCTGAGCTTTTGAGCGGCAAAGATCAAGGCCAAATAGTGCTTTTCAATTGTGGTATACTTTATTTCCATCGGAAGTAAACGACGGCTTAGGTAGTAAAGAGCATTTTCTTTACCCTCATCATTGACGTGGGCTAACAGGGCTCCGAGAGAGTCGTCTAAAGCCGCGGTATAAAGTATCAACGGTCTACCTGAGACCAGGGCTGCTAAGTCGGGAGGTGTCATTAAATATTGTTTAATGTCCTCGAAGGCCTTCGGCATTTCTCTTCCCAAATAAATTTGGCGTCCTTTTTAACTAATGCCGAGAAAGGTCGACACCTACTCGACAAGTTTGAGATAAAGCGTCGAAGATATGCCGACTTCCCTTGAAAAGATCGTAGTTGTTTTAAGGTTCTAGGAGGCGGCATTTCTCAGATAGCTTTAATCTTTTCCAGGTCGATTTCAACTCCACGATGTCGGACAACGAATCCTAAGAATTTCCCAGAGGTGACGCCGAAGGCGCATTTTAAGGGATTCATCTTAAGGTTAAATTGTCTTAATCGTTCGAAAACAATTCTCAAATCATACGAGTGGTTTTCCTTTACTTTGCTTTTGATGACCACATCGTCCACGTAGCATTGAACTTGATTGTGGATGAGATCATCAAAAATTCTTGTCATTGCTCTCGGGTAGGTTGCTCTCGCGTTCTTCGATCCGAATGGCATCACTCGTGTAGCAATATACTCCGATCGGCGTTACGAATGCTTGTTAGTTTTTCATCTTCCGGAGCCATTTTTATCTGGTTGTATCCTGAAGATCCATCCATGAATGAGAATATTTCATGTGTTGAAGCAATGTCGATCATTAATTACGGGATCGGTAGAGGGAATTCATCTTTTGTACATGCCTTGTTTAAATCTCCGAAATCCACACAAATTCGATCCGACCATTCTTCTTCCTGATCGGTACCACATTGGCTAGCCAAGTAGGGTATTGTTCTTCACGGACAAATTTAGCATCTATTAGCTTTTTAACTTCAGCTATGACTTGTTGTTCGATTTCTAGACTCATTCTTATGGGACCTTGTCTGACTGGGACAGAAGTAGGATCCACTCCTAGCTTATGGACTGCGACCTCTGGAGCTAATCCTGACATCTCATCATAGTTCCAAGCAAAACAGTCTTTAAATTCCATTAATAACTTGATTATTTCTTTGGAGTCTTCTTTATTGAGTAAGGAGCTAACAAAGGTAGGTCTAGGCTCTTCACTAGTACCTAAGTTAACTTCCATTAACTCATCTATTGTAGATTTAATCTCTTCTTCGAATTCTGGTGGAGTGTCTCCAATTTGTAAATCTTCAAATTCTTCTATAGTTTCCATGCAGTTTTCATTAGACTCGCAAGTGACAACCAAGCAAAATTCAGTTTCGTCAACTGATCCTACTATGCCGAATCCGAGACCATGTCTTGAATTGGGTGGACGACCGGAGTTATTCCATAATTTTTTAAAATGTTGTGATTGACCTTTTGTCCATTGTCGAGGTAAGAAACCACGCTAAATTAAATTTTGAACACAGGGAGAGTACCACTCAAAAGGTAATTCCATTAATTCTGATGAAGTAACATCTTCAAATTGTACATTATTTTCAGTTTTGGAGGAAGGAGCACCACGGTAGAATTTGATGGGCTTTGCACCGCAGCTACGTACCTCTTTGACCACCATACCCTCGATCTTATTAGAATGGATCGGGGTCAGGTTCATAGTATGTACCTAGTGGTTAATCTTCTCATACATCGATTTATATTCTTCGTTCTTTTCATCTTCGAGAGGGATCCTGAATTGCGGCTTCTTCCGACTTATTGTCGCTGCTTCTTGTTTGATCTCTTTTTCTTCTTCTGAGTCATCTTCCCAATTAACATTGATGGCTGGTTTCCTCTGTCCAACTATCCTAACGTCTCTGCCACGACCTCGTCCCCGACCTCGACCTCGGATGCGAGTTGTGGAGAAACCTTCATCATCTTGCCGTAAGGGAGTGGTGAGTGACTGTTGGACTAGAAATTCAGGTTCTTCGTCGTCCCGAACTTCCTTTGCTTCATTCGTTATAGTATCTCTGGAAAAGATTGTTTTCTTCGGAGGTGCATAATAAGCTGCATCTTCATGGATTCCAATTTCATGTACGGAGAACGGTTGTAAGTCACCTTTGATGCACTGTTCTCCTCCATCGTAGTATTTGATGCACTGATGTAGGGATGATGGTACCATCCGATTTTCATGTATCCATGGTCGGCCCAGAAGAGCGTTGAATAACGTTTCTGAATCAATTATGTGAAATTTTGCGGTTGTCTTTGCCAAGTCACCGGTCTTCATTAGCAGTGTTATTGATCCGAGGGCTCTTTCTCCTTTCTGGTTGAATCCTCTTAATAACATTTTGTCCGCTTCGAGCTCGTGAGCATCAATTTCCAAGTATGCTAGCATTCGAAGATTCATTATATTGATTGATGCTCCTGGATCCACTAATACTCTGGATAGTGTAAACTTCCCAATTGTAACTGAAATGTATAACGGTCGGTTGTGGTCTGCCGTCCCAAGTAGTAGGTCATTGTCCGTGAAGGTAACACCTCGCTGTTCCTTTAACGAGCAAACCTCATCTAAGGAATCTCCGGTCATCTGGGCTAAGCAAATTTCTGGATCAAGTAAGGCCTTGATCAGAGCTTCTCTCATCTCCTTTGATAAGATGAGAGCGTCATAGATGCTTAGTTTAGCCGGTAGTTTCCTAAGATAGGCTAACACGTTGTAGTCCACTTTATTTCCATGTGTCTCAATTTCTTCCCGAATGGGTATTTCTTCTGCGGGGGTTGGTTCTTCCTGAACAACCACCTGCTTTCCTTTGTCATTTGGACCTATTCTCGGAGGTAGAATTCTTCCACTTCTTAAGTTGACTTCTATAATTTCTCCTGAATCCAATATTGAGTTTGCTGGTGTTTCCTCCTGAATCGGAATGACAGGTTCTTCTGGATTAGCTTCAGAATCTGAAGGCTCTAACTCTATTGTGACTGGAGCTCCTTGAAACTCGCAAATAGATTCATTGCTTGTTGAACTCTCGTAGCCTCCCTGGTGGATGTCTTCTTCATCATTGTGATCGTCGAGATTGTGTATGATTTGAGAATTGTCACTTGTATCGGAATTGATGTCCGGATTAGGTTGGTTGTCGCTAGTTACGTAATCATTAGAGATAGTCAAAACGTAGCCAACGCTATAACCCTTATCATTATAAGATCCCGCTGGAGCGAGCAAATAATCATACAGAGTCAGAGGTTCGAGGGATTTCTCCCCCGAATCGGAAACAACTATCCTAGGATAAGCAGCCCCTAGTCTAGCTTTAAGAGCCTCGGTCTTTTCTTCTTCATCAATTTCCTTCTTTTCTTCAATAGTCTCATGTTGAGGTGGTTCTTCTATCGCAAGTGATAGTGTCGACTTGACAGGTTTCGAACTCTGAATTGACCCTCGCACCGAAGCGATTTGGATGTGATCCAAAATCTTCTTCGAAGACTTTATCCAAGCGGTAGTCCATCCATCATCAGTCGCATAGGGATCTATCAGAACAATGAGATCCATCGAGATAACATTGACGGAACCTCCTTTCTGGGGTTCCTTCATGTACTCCTTCAGGATCGTTATATTCCCTTTTCGAAAATTGTCGTTGAGCCAACTTTTGAAGGTAATACAATCTTCTATCTTATGTCCGAGCATCCGGTGGTAATGGAAAAAGTTGGGATCACCTTTCTTGTCGACATCTTCTGGTCTCTTAGGTTCTAGCAGTTGGAAATCTGGAGTCTTCATCAGACTGCAGAACATTTTCGGCACTGCCTCATTCTTGAACTGATATTCCCTGCTCAGAAGCTCCTTTAGCGTACGTTGTGGACGAGGCGGTTGTTCATACTGTTGAGATGACTGATAGCTCGGTTGAGGTTGCTGGTAATTCTGTTGAGTTTGTTGTGGCCGTTCTGGCGGTATTTGTATTGGCTGCTTGCCTTTATCGCTTGCTGCGACGATTCCGGACTTCTTTTCAAAAGTTTTCACGGGCTTCTGTTTGTTTATTTTGTCGGTGAAACTTAATTGCTTCGCCTCCTCTTGCAAGCTTCCGGCCTTGCTTAACAACTTCTCGAAAGTCATAATAGTAAATCCCTTGAGGAGAAGTGCTATCGGGCCATGAATGCTCTTAAGTAAAATGTCGACTGCATGTTGTTCTTGTAGCTGTGGCTCACACTTCATACTTAGATTCCTCCATCGAAGTATGTAGTTCACCAAAGTTTCATTCGGCTTCTGCTTCTCTACCACTAAATCACCTATAGTGATGTGGTGCTGAGCTCCAGCAAATCGCTCGATAAAGAGGTTCTCTCTAATTCTGAAAATGTCTTCACCGAACCGTTCGGTAATTCTGCATACCAATCAAAGGCGATCCACGACGAGTCGGCGACAAATTGTCGGAAGAGTAAAGCATCACTTCTGCCGGCATTGCAAAAACTGGCACGAAAATGTGCAACATGCTGTCGGGGGTTTCCGGTTCCATCAAAGGTCTTGAACAAAGGTGGTACGAAGCCTTTCGGGTATTGGACAGCGTCGAATTCCTCGGGGTAAGGCCTACCCGTCCGAATGGATGTCCCACTCTTTGATTGTGCCAAGGCTTCTCGCACCTGCTGTTCTACCATGCTCTTGATATCCTTTTCCGGAATCATGTTTTGTGTTGTGTCCTTCTTTAATTGATCATCCCCGTTGATGGATGTAATCTCCTTTCCTCCGTCTACAATGTGAATAACTTCTGGGGGTGTTTCTCTTTTGGGTTGAACCTGACTCTGGAGAGTGGCTAGGGCTACAGCCATCTCTTCCATCCTTTTGCCATTTGGGCGATCGTATCATCTTTCTCTTGAAGCTGCATCCTCATTACTTCGGTTCCTCTCTTCTGCGACTGCGGAGAGCACCTTGTGAAGCTGACGAAGCTCGTGTTTCAACCATGTTAATTTCTGCATATTCATCATCCATGAACTCTGACGAGTCAACTTCATCTCCGAATTTCTCTTCTCTTTCTCTTGCTAATCGCCGAATATTAGTTCTTAGCTTTTCCATAGCATCTTCTAGTGGTCTTTTCTGTACATCTTTGCAGTTGTCATGCGATAGCTATCGGGTTTCCTTTGCATGAGTCCCCTTCACTGCAGTAGCACTTTCTCGGACTCAAGTCTCCTGACGAGACTTTCCTTTTCAGGTTGTTGTTTTAATCTTAATTGTCCAGTAGTAGGACGCCATACCATCCTTCTAGCAGCAGAAGGTCTGGGACCGGATGGTCCGTCGACCAAATGCTTCGGAAGGTGATATCCTCCCTAATTTGTAGTCCCGAAACAATGATAGGTGGACTAGCTTTCATTCTCTTATTTGGCTTTTCCGCGAGCGATAGCGAGTTCTACTCGTCGCCCAAGACGGGACTTGGCTGGCACCCGCCCTATCCTTCTTAAAATCTCTGACACAGGGCATTTTTCTTTCTTTGCTAACTTTTCTATCAGGGTTTGCAGTCGAGCAAATGGCGTAATTCTAGCCCTTTTCTTACGGTCGTCATTGTAATATGCTGGCTGGGGCAATGCAGCAGCAATCTTGCAGACATTTTCCTCATCCTCTGCGGCGGAGAGGGGATGGAACCTACTTCCTCCCAAGAGTGGTATGTATTCAGGCAGCGGTGTATATTCGGGCAGTTCTGGGATTTCCTCTAGGAAAGCAACTTCAGCAGCTCTGGCTTCTCTAGCAATCCTTCTACTTTTGTTCCTTCTCTGAGTCCTTGTCAGTGATGGAATTCTCGAGCTGGACCCGATTTAAAAAACAAAAGGTTTCACAGGAAGATCTGTACCCTCTACAGTAACAGGTTCATCACAGTTCTGAATTTCCTTTCCCTTTAATTTGGCGAGAGCTGGGGTAGGTGCAGAAACAACTAGACTAGTGGGGGTAGTAACAACAGTCCTTCTGCGAATAACAGTACTCCTTTCAGTTGGAATCTTTTGCAGAGGAGGGAATTAATGAGTTGACTTGAGATTAAACTTAATCAACGGTTTCTCAGTTTCCGGTACTTTTCTTGTGAGTGAAAAGAGAGTGACGTCGAGGATTTTGATGTCGGTGTCCCCGAATCCTTGTCTGAATCGAATGATTCCATTATCAGGCAGTTCATCCTTGAACACAGCCAGGTCCAGTCCGTTGACGAAGGAGAAGATCAGTTTTGGGGCTTCCATTTCTGCAGGGCAGATTCCAAGTGTTAGTCCCCGAATCGTGCTTCTTCTTGTCATAAAACTTATGACGAAAAAGAAAGAGTCCGAACACATTTTTTTTACCTTAGTCTATTTGTGGTATTAAAAGAAAATTGTTTTTCGAAAAGATTTGTTCGTTAAGACAGAGAGTTATTAAAAGAAGGAGAGTTGTAGGAAGGATAAAAGGAATTGATTAGGAATTGGAAAAGGAAGAGAAAGTTTTGTAGAAACTTCTTGACCCACAAGATCGCTCCTAAACTAATACCTATTGGGGGTCCACCCCACCTCCGAAATGAGGTAAAAGGATCTCGGAACCTCTCTGTTTAGGGGTGTCTAAATAGTGGCTCCTAAATCCGAGAGAATGTTGGCTATACTCGTCCAAGGTAGAAATGATCATAGTATTCCAACGGAAAGAAGGGTAGTTTGATCCACTAGGGACATAGATACACTACCAATTTTTGAAAGCAGAACTATTTCATTAAAATGGAGAGAGGAATTGTCCCCAGCGGAGTCGCCAGAAATTGTACGGCTTATTTTTGGTTGGTTTGTATTATTTTAAAAAGGGGGTCGCATAACAGAAGTTGTCGGAGAATTTTAGATTTTAATCTTAATTTAAATATATGTATATGATTTAGAAAGTAGTATTTAATTTTGAAAATAATTTTAAGATATGAAATCAAACTGACCTCACATCCCAGATAGTTTATATAAACGAGCTCCATATCACAAACCGTGTATCTATCCCGAAGAATAGACACACTGCTTGATGATGGGGCTCGGTTAAATAAACTAGGAGATTTGTGACATTTGTTTGGTCTGCGAACCAATTTTATAAGCCGACAAATTCCCCTGCTTATTATAAATGAATTAAGCAGGGTTTATATTACCTGGGTTCTTAAAATTCCCTATAAGGGCAAGCCCCTATAGTTAATTACATCTTAAGTGACAGAAATCACTTAAGAAAACTCTCGATAATAATCAGTAATTCTGCTCTCAAGAATCTCAAAGTTTAAGTTTTCAATGGATTGAATTTTAGAATTTCAATAAGGAACGGATCAAGTTTGTAACATTTTGTTTTGGGAATTCAAAGGAAGAAAGGTAGGAGAAATTACAGATTCGAAGCGAACTTCGGTAATTTCCCGACTATCCTATTGTTTGGCTTAAATTTTAGGAAAGTCCTAATATTTATTTAATGTTTTGATCTTGCCAATTTTAATTAATTAGGACTTATATTCGTATGACATGATCATAAAAATAGCCTCGAAGATGTGAGGGTTTATGTCGTATCGGACGACTACCTCGGAGTCCTAAGATCGGTTAGGGCTTAATTTGCTATGCAAATGCCTAACGAAGAGTTGAGGATTTATGTTGCACTAGGCAAACTACCTGGAAATCCTATGGCTTGGTTATTTAATTCTAGGAAAGGTTTGCTGAAGTAGACTCAGGTTTTGCTGATGACGATGGCCGTCTTGCCCACCATGCTCCGAGCTCCTTGTTATTGCAGAGGTTTAGTTATAGAAGTCATAAATCAGGAGATGAGAAAAGTGTTTTGGTTTAGAGAAAATCTTAATTTCCAAGTGTCTTTTTTATATTTTATTTAAAACAAATCTTAAAGTTGATTATAACGACACCGGTTAAGATCCCACGGTTCCATCCTTCCGGCATCGTTATTTTTATCGGATTCACTTAATCCAGATGAATTTGCTAAACTCAACTAAATGAGTTCCACACTTTCATTTAGACCGTGGGAAATCTCGTTAGCAACACGTAGGTTACATCATCCGAGGTATTCCCGATCATCCAACAGGACGTTTTAATTTAGTTATAATTGTAGTTTTGTGTTCTGTTTGTGATTAAATTTTGAGTTATTTTATATTTTGAAATGTTGTGGCGGTGAATTTTATCTTGCAATGACTTTTAATTTAGTTTTGGTTTCAGTTTTAGGGACTATCCTAAAGGTGTGGGTTTTCATGCAATAGTTGTTTATCATGCAAGAAAAGTAAGTGCGATGCGATTAATTAAATTGCAATAAGGTAAATTACAATAAAATAAAAGCCTACCTGGAGGGTCTTCTCGTCATCCCAAGCTGCACTTAAAACACAATTAGAATATTTAAGCAAGTTCCTAGGTAAAGCTAAGGGAAGGGTTATGGTTTTCTACCAAGTTCCTAATCCTATAGCTAGTCATTTCCTATGACGTTTAGGTCCTTGTGTTTTGGTTTGAGGGCGATTTTCTTCATCAAAGAATAATTAAATTCAATTGTTCTTGTAAGTATCCTATCATATTGAGGAAGTGCTTAAGAAGAATCTTAAACATCTTTTCAATATTACTAGGATTGTTTTAAGTCCAAATGAATTTAATTATACAAATGAATTAATCGTCCGGGAATTCAAGTTTTGTTATCTTGCTCGGTGAACTAGGACATTTGAATATCCTATAAGTGAAGTAGCATTTCATTTAACGTTACGTTTAGGAGTTATGATAACCAAAGCTCTCGAGGGCAAATTGGTGTTCAAATGGTTTATGATTTAGTTTAACTTCGATTAACGAGTTTAAATTTGGAATAGTGTTCAAGTTGCTTTATATTCGATTTCTTTATGTCTTAGGTGATGATATTTAATTCAATTTAATTTAACTTTAATTTAATTTAATTTGGTTTAGTTTTAATTTTAATTTAATTTTGATTGTTTTAATTTTAATTTTAATTTTAATTTTAATTTTAATTTTAGTTTTATTTGATTTTATTTTAATTTAATTTAATTTAATTTAATTTAATTATTTATTTAATATTTTTTTTAATTTAATTTAATTTAATTTAATTTATTTGATTTAATTTAATTTAATTTATTCAATTTGTTTGATTTAATTTAATTTAATCTTTAATTTAATTTTATTTTTAATTTTAGTTTAATTGAAAATTTAAAAAGAGTTTAATAATATAACTTTTTAATTTAATTTTAATGATTAAGTCCTTTAACATTTTAAAACTCAAATTTGAATTATCATTTTAATTAGGAATTAAATATTATTGAGATGATTCATTTAGGGATTTTTAAATTAAAGAATAAATCTCTTCCTAATAATATCCCTATTTTAATAATTCCAACTTTATTATTCTTCCAAATTTAATCAATTATTTAATTAAGGTTTATTTCAATTATTTTAAATTGTTTAGTAGGTTTCTACCCCTTAATTATTTAAATTTCAATCATCCAAATCAAATTAAGATCAAATATTTTACTTGTTAATTTTATTAAACCTAAAGTTTTAATTAAGGGTTAAAATTTTAATTACCATTTTGCCCTTCAAGCTTAATAATTCCATAACTCACTAAATTGAGCTCAAATGAATTTGAAATTTTTATGTGACTTCACTCATATGTCAATAAAGACATGAGAGGAGAAAATGTGATTTTTCTGTATTTAATTTATTTATGTAATTATTTTTGGTGGAAAATAGGGATTTCCCAGGAAAATTTAATAATATGACCAAGGGAAAGTTTCTGTCCTTAAGAAAATTATGGGACATTCCTAATGACCAGAGGACCACTTGGACCAATTTTGGTGATTTTTTGTATTATATTATTTTTATTATAATTATTTTGAGTTTTGAAGTATTAATTAATTCAAAAATAAAATAAAGGTTGAAAAATGAATTTTATATTTTTCAAAAATCTCTCTGATATCAAGGAAATCAAAGAATTAATTTTTGCAATTTTCTGATTTTTCTTTGATTTATTATAATTATTTTAGTGAAAATGCTAGAAAATACATTTTTTAATTTTAAAATTACCCTATGGCTTTAAAATTTAATATCTCATTAAATAGACCTAAGAAAAATATGGGGTTTGTTCCTAAGTGATTAAAATTCAAAATGTGACATTTTGGTGAATTTTATTATTTTTATGATTTTTATTATTTTTTAATTATTAAAATATTAAAATAATACCAAGAAATCAACTTTTTTAGAAAATTGAAATTTTAATTTTCTTAAATTCCCCTGATATCAGAGAGGCTCCAAAACTAATTTGGTGAATTTTTGAAAGGTATTTTGAAAGTTATGAATTTTTAAAGTTCAAAATGGCTAAATGGCTCAATCAACCTATTTAGTAGGGCTAACTAAGTCCAATTGACTTCAAATTTTTATGGTGAGTTCCTCTGATCCTAAAGGTCAGTGGAGAATTGATTTTAAGTCAATTTGATATATGGTTAACTCTAATTAATTAGGGATCTATTTTGGGTGTTTAAGCCAGTTAGGGTTATTTTAAATGAGTTAACTCAAAACCTATTTTTCCAAGGGTCCTCTAGTCATAAGAGATATCACCAAATTTTCCTAGAATTTATTTCACAACATACTAATTATTGGAATTAAAATACTCAAAACAACAACATGAATTTGAAAAATCAATAACTTCTCATAGGGATGGCCTCGACTTTAGAAAATTCGGGGAATGTTCCCAAATTCGGAGGTTTCAAAAGCCCATAGTCTCATGCCATGGTGAATTTCCTATATACATGGAGAATTAAAACAATGCAGAAGGGAAATAAATCATTAAAAATAAAATACTTGATGAAATTAAATAATTTCTTTTCCACATTATTCTCCTCCGATTCCATCGAGCAAGAGGGTATTTTTATTTTATTTTTCTAATTTTCCTACACAAAGTTATGGATTTTTGAAGTTTAGGGAATTAAATAAATAGAAAAATACCCTAATTTTCTATTTATCCATGTGGCGCCGCGTCAACCTCGGCAGCTCCGAAACGCCGCGTGGCGCTCTCCGATTCGACGCTGCCATCTGACTCAGCTCTCCAGGGCCCCGCTGTGTCATTCCATTTCCTGATCCGGCGTGATCCTGACCGTCCGTCCGCGCGTGTATTAAATGAACGGCATCCGTTCATCGTCCCCAGGCGTCCTTACCCAAGATCCGTCCGTCTTCTAGGCCTAAGATCTCACTCGATACTTGACCAAATTTAACGTTCTTATGCTCTATGGATTCGTCTCGAGAAGACGAACACATCCATACGGTTTATGTGGCATGAAATTGACTCAATAAAAATGGAGAATGTTCGGAAGCTCGGGAAGAAGAGTGAGGCCATACCTTTGCTCGGAGAAGTGTGGCTTCAATCCGAGGGTTGTGTCACCTTCGATTGGATCCCGGCAAGCTCCGGATGAAGTCTCCGGTGCAGTGAATTGCCTAGCTATGAAAGTGACCACAGCCGATCACAAAGCTTGGAGGCTGGAGCAAGCCGGGTGGCTCGGAGATGGGGCTTTACGTGGGAAACTTCTCCTCTTGGTCCGGTGAAGGTGTAGGACCGGTCAATTTGAGGATTGGCTCAGCTGTGACAAAGTGTCCTGGTTTTGGGTGGAATTTCAGCTCGAGAAATTGGGTTCCGTTGGTGGGGATTAGGGTAAATTGACACCGGGATCAAGCTGCTCTACAGGATGGAGAAGGGTTTGGAACAATTTTGGCGAGTTTCGGCAAGGTTTGTGCAACTCTCCTCCATGGTCGTGAGGGGGTCGGGTTTAAATAGAGGTGGTTGGAGGGCCTCGCGGGGATGGCCGAGGGTTGGGATCAGTGCTGCTGCGGGCATGGGAAGAACGGCCATGGTGGCCATTGGGCATGGGGCGGCTCGGCGAGGTGGAATTCCAAAGTTTGGCTCCTCCCGAGGTCTCGGCCATGGTGTTTTCCGGCGACCCGAGCGGGCTGGCCGGCGAGCATGGGTCACCCTCGAGTCCGAGTGGGTCGGGGCTGGAGGTTTGTGCGGTCGATTGGCCATGGACATGTGTAAAGGGTTTGAATCGAAAGGGTATGGGGAGAGGCTCATTTTGGGTCCAAATGGGTCAACCCACCATTTTGGGTTTGGTGCACCCTTCCATGGCTGATTTGGGCTGAGGGAGGATCGGGTGAATCGAGCTAGAAAAGGGTAGAGAAGTCACCATCCATGAATATTTTGATTAATCATGGATTAAGGTGAAGCATTAAAAGGGTTAAAACCTTTTTAAGGGGGCTTAAAAGAGGCTCCTCCTTTTGCCATTAATGGCTTGATCACATGTCAAACCTTACATGGCTTCATGTGGCTTGTCCATGGCTTGCATGGCTTGTCTTTGGCTTGGGGAAAAGCTTGGTCAATTTCATGAAAATGGATTTTAGAAATTTTGGTAATTTGATGGGAATTTGTATGAAGCTTGATTTGGAATGGTTTAATGATGATTTTGAAACTTAGGGGTGATATCAATTAAAGGTATGATGAAAAGAAATTGCCATGTGGGCTTTTGGGCCAATTTTAGGCTTTTGTATTTGGTGGAAATGGGCTTTTAGAATGGTTTAGGAAAGTGGGCCTTTAGGTTTGAAAACAAATTGGTGGATGTAAATTTTGCGAAAGGATTGGATCCCATGAGTGTTGAATTTAGTTTAAGAATGTTTCATGAATGATTTGGAATAAACTTGAAGTGTTTGGGCTAGGTTTGGGTTGGATTTGGACCTCTTTGGTGAATGGGCCGATGTAGGTCGAATTGGGCTAACTTGGGCCAATGATGGGCTAGGGTTGAAATTAATGTAAAATAAGTGTTGGGAAATGTTTATGGGAGTGTTTCAAAGAGGTTTTGGCCTTGGTTGGGTTTTGATTTTGGGGTTTGGGCTTATTTGGGTTAAGTTTGGGTTTAGGTCGAAATTGGGCCTTTTAGCTTTGGGTTGAATTTGAGTGGGGTTTGGGTCTAAATGTTGGGCAAATCATATTAGTGTTTTGTTTGTGGGAATGTTAAGGAAGGTTTAGAAAAGATTTGGGGTTAATTGGAGTTGAATTGGGTGAGTTTGGGTTAGGTTTGGGTCATGGGTCCAAATTGGGCTTTAAGGCCAAAAGTGAAATTGGATCCAAATGTCAATCAAATTGGACTTGGATTTGGTCTAGATTGGTATTGGGAATGTTGAATTGAAGTTTAGAATTGAATTGGACCAGAATTTGGGTCAATTGGGCAGGTTTGGTTTGACATTGGGTTCACTTAGGGTTAAAATGGGTCAAATTGGTGTTTTCACAAAAGTAGGGTAAATTGACAAAATTGGCCCATAGTGTAGTTGAACAAAAAAAATTGGGAATATTTGGGATTTTCTGGAATTTTCTGGGAATTTTACGAATTTCGGATTTTTGGGTCGAGGGGGTATTTTGGGTATTTGGAGGGTATTGGGAGGTATTTTTGGAATTTTTGGCATTTTTGGGTATAGATGATCAATTTGAGTAATGTGGAAATGTTTAGGAATTATTTTGAGGAATTTTGGGTAATTTAGGTGATTTAGGAGGATTTCAAGGGTTTTGGGTAGGCTAGGCGGGTGTAGGGTCCCGGGGGTAAAAAATTGAAAATTTGGAAAATTGAAGATTGGGTAAATGTAAGTGGAATAAAATCATTTTGGTTGAGCCATGAAGCCATATCAAGCCCACATGAGCCATGAAGGGACTCATTTGAGGCATTCACCATGTTGTTCCCAACCCTCTTAGCAAAGGGCTTAGGGGTTAAGGACCATCCATGTGAATCACCTACATGAGTCAGGAGGTCAAGTTGGGTATAGGCGTGGTTTTAGGAGGTGTGTGCAAGTGTAGTGTATAAGTGCAGTGTGTGTGTAAGTCAGCCCTTCACCAGACCAGGCCACCCAGGGCAGTCCTAAGGCCAAAGAGTCCTATAGGAACCCATCCTTTAAACTTCCACATTTGATTTCAACCCTCTAGGTGATTAGGGGTCTACAATCGAGTTTGTGGAGTTTGCGGGGAGTTAAGAAGTGGTTTGAGTTTCTAAGTGGTGGGTCCCAATTCTAATCCTCTAGGATAGTCGAAGGAAAAGCCTAAGGATAGATCCTGAAGTACTAAAGAGAAGAAGAGAAGACCTCATCGAAAATGAGGTCAACAAATGGACCCCCAATAGGTGTGGTGTGCTAACCAAGCACACCGCGTGTATTGGTGTTGACCGAAAAGTTCAACAAAACCAACACAGATGTCCAAGTGACAAACTTAGGACGAAGTATAAGAGTTTCCGCTGGGGAGTGTCAAGTACATCTCTGAGACTGTAGATTCCTAAACTCTCGCTGGGGAAAGGGAAAGGAGGTGAATCCCAAATCACATGACACAGGGGAATTTCAATTTAGATTTCGTTTTGTTTCAGTTTAAGTTTTGATGTGTGAGCTTAGATTTTAGTTTTAGTTTCAATTTAGATTGAAGTTTGTTAAAATTAATTTGAAGGGATTTGAACTTGAAATGAAAATTGGAATTTTGTGGTTTTAGATGTAACATCTTCAACCTCAAAAGAAAATTGAATTTATTGGATTGAGTCATTACAACGAGGAGAAATCTCAGAGCAATGCGGTATTGGATGTAAAATCCTTAACCTCAAGAATTTAATTTTGATATATTTCATCGCAATAGAGAAAGAATCCTAAAGCAATGCAGTCTCGGATGTAAAATCCTCAACCCCAAAAATTTGATTTTTGATGTATTTCATTGCGATAGGGAAAGGATCCTAAAGCAATGCAGTCTCGGATGTAAAATCCTCAACCCCAAAAGTTTAATTTTGATATTGATGTATTCCATTGTAATAGGGAAAGAATCCTAAAGCAATGCAGTCTCGGATGTAAAATCCTCAACCCCAAAATTTTGAATTTGATGTATTTCATTGTGATAGGGAAAGGCTCCTGAAGCAATGCAGTCTCGGATGTAAAATACTCAACCCCAAGAATTTGAATTTGATGTTGATGTATTTCATTGCAATAGGGAAAGAATTCTAAAGCAATGCAGTTTCGGAAGTAAAATCCTCAACTCCAAAAGTTTGAATTTGATGTATTTCATTGCGATAGGGAAAGGCTCCTGAAGCAATGCAGTCTCGGATGTAAAATCCTCAACCCCAAGAATTTGAATTTGATGTATTTCATTGCTATAGGGAAATGATCCTAAAGCAATGCAGTATCGGATGTAAAATCCTTAACCCCAGGAATTTGACTTTGATGTATTTCATTGCGATAGGGAAAGGATCCTAAAGCAATTCAGTATCGGATGTAAAATCCTCAACTCCAAAAGTTTGAATTTGATGTATTTCATTGCGATAGGGAAGGAATCCTAAAGCAATGCAGTCTCGGATGTAAAATCCTCAACCCCAGGAATTTGACTTTGATGTACTTCATTGCGATAGGGAAAGGATCCTAAAGCAATGCATTATCGGATGTAAAATCCTCAACTTCAAAAAGTTTGAATTTTGATGTATTTCATTGTGATAGGGAAAGGATCCTAAAGCAATGCAGTCTCGGATGTAAAATCCTCAACTCCAAAAAAGTTTAAATTTGATGTAGTCATTGACTTTGCAAAGATTTGTAGTGTTGATTTGAAAAGTGTGGAATTTTGGTGTTTCAAGAGTTTCATGAAAGTTGTAAAAGACTTTCATGGAAGGAAATAGATTAGGAGGGAATATGTAGATGTCACATATCCCGTTCAAAAGAGTTGATCGGAAGTCACTTGGTTGGATTGGATATAATCCCTCGCCATCAGATTCGATCCGCGTCAATGGAATCAACCGCTTCCATCCCAGACAAGGGAGAGGGTAGAACGGATTGGATTTCAGATTTGGGAGATTGAATTTGAATTTTCGATTGAGATTTGATTTGAGATTTGATTTGAGATTTGGAAGGATTGAATTTGAATTTGGTTTAGATTTGATTTGAAATTTGGAAGGATTGAATTTGAATTTGGTTTAGATTTGATTTGAAATTTATGTTCATTTTGTTTGTCTTTAACGGTTCGAATTTATTTTATTTATTTAATGTCCATGTGAGTTTGGTGGTTATCATTTTTAGATTTTTAAGGAAAGTTTTCTTTTATTCTCTTTTTTTTTATTTCTTTTCTGTTCTTTGTTCGAAGTTCATTTAACTTTAATGGCGTTTCCCAGTCAATTTGCACAAAAGAGGTGAAGGCCAAAAATGTGACATGGTCACTTTCATTCCAATCATGTCGAAGATACATCATACAACTCGATGCGGAATACATCTCATACAATCCATGTAGACTCAAAACGGATTATGTATGATCTTTGTTGATCCATCCAAAGAAGTATCCGTCAAAAATCCATGTACGAATAGTGGGGTACATGGTCGATAACATCACCTTCCAAGCCATCCTTGGCAAGGATGCGGTATGGATGTACGTTGGAGGTGTGATATTTTCCATGCAACTCGCGGCTCGTAAGGTCGGAGGCTCTCTAGCTCGGGTCACGGCTGGAAGTGGTAAGGTGTCTTCCTATCATCCATCCTTCGAAAGTAGCGAGATCCGCTTCACTCGGTACTCCTGGTATGCAATGTTTAGCGACATGCTGCTCCGTTGCCCTTCGGTATCATGACGGAACCTACCGGTAATGGTATCTTTACTGGCCCTCGGAACTCACACGGGCCTGCTATCCGGAGGTCGGATCCGAACATGATGTTACACTCGTTAAGGAAAGAGAGCGTGCGAAAGGTCGACAAAGTCGTGGTGATCTATGTGCGGGGGTATGCAATCACCACGCTTGTAAATGTTAATAATGCGAGTTGTTGGGTATGCAATCTGCTGCGGTACCCTCCATGTTATCAATCTTTTTACCATTCTCTTGATGACTAATGGCATTGGATCCACTTGGCCATGACGGAGTATCCCTGGTGGGTTCCCCTTCCTGTCTTCCGCAAAGTTGTAACAGCATCCACATTGTATTGTAATTCTACCTTTCCCTGGCATCCATCTCCGGGGTTCTGAGTAGATGTTTTCTCTTAGGCGGCCCGCTCGGCCCATTCTTTTCAAATCCTGGATGCAATCCATGATTTGTTGTTGTTCATATTCTGAGAATACATCTGTATGTAGCTCGAGGCCATCTAGTATATTGATCCTTCTGCCTCTGATTCTCTCGAAGTATTCAAAAGTTTTCTTTTCGACATTCGCATTCTTTCCGGCTCGTACTGCGGAATAATATGCAAATGGCGGGGCTCAGTGACGTATTGTGGGATATACGGCTCAATCCCTTCACGTTCTCCTGTATACTTCGGCTCCTCGGGGATGATGTCCGTCGGGACATCCTCGGGGTGCTACCGCAACAAGGTTATGCATTGCGGGTGGTTCTATCTGGTGGCGTGGTAGCCTTCTTTCTTCGATCTCCGTGAGATTTCCACAGTCCCTTCGTTATCCTAGGAGCTGGCCTCCTTTCTTCGGTACACGGTGAGCTGGCGTACTTGAAGTGTATGTGCGCGGTAGCAAGCTGCCTCGTCGCGTTGGTCCGCTGCTAGTTTGGTTAACATCTTACGGATACGGCGATTCTTATCTCTTCGTTGCGTTGCTGTGAGAGTAGCTCTTCGAACTTCCTGAAACTCTGTGGGCGCGGCGCTGACAAGCCTGCCCTCTGCTGTAGCAACTACAGACTTGATTTTCTTGTCTTCTTCGAGTGTTTGTTTTTCTTTTCTTCTTCTTTGGATTGGTGGCTTGGGCCACCCACTTTCATCACTTTACGCCGGGCGGTTCCTCTCGGTCGGCGGGATCCGGTCACTTTCCTCATCTTGTAGGCCTGTTGGTGCGATGTCTGAGTCAATCTCGATTATCGCTCCATCTTTCACCCTCTTCTCATCGAGTGCAAGGCCTACGCCATTTCTAAAGTTCAGGACCAACCGCCCGTTCTACATTTCCCTGCGAAAAGACAAGGAAAAGGATCAGGGGCTGTACTAAGAACAAGAACATTAAGAAAATGTTTATTAAAGATAGTTTTATATTATATTTTTTTATTTTTTTATTTAACAGGAATGAAATGGGATAAGATCAGGAAAAAGATCTTGATATGGAAGAGAAAACAAGGAAAACTTTATTATCATAATTTTATTATTTTAGCACATTTTATTATTATTTTTGGGTTCGGACCTAGTCATAAGTAATTACTTCGCCCGTGCTTCTAAGGATGAAGAATTCATTCCTTCGAAACATCAGGTAGCGTAATACTTTTTCAAGTATCGTCCATTGATCGGAAGCATATGTCGTTCTCCTTGGCAATTCACTAGGCGGTAGGAGCCTCACGAGTATACTGCTTCGACCACGAAACGGCCCTTCCCAAGTGGGTTCAAATTTTCCTCCTATCTTGCGGTGTGCAAGGATAGGTCTCTTGAGAACGAGAACTAAGTCACCAACTTTAAAGGTTCTTGGGCAGACCAGTTTTTCATGGGCTTGAACCATCTTAGCTTGGTATAGTTCTAAATTTTGCTGCGCTGCAAGTCTTTTCCCTTCCAGGCTTTCTAATTCCTCTAGTCGTAATTTGGCATTCTCTTCTGTCATGATTTTGTTTGCAATCGCAATTATGAGTGAAGGAAGTTCGGACCTCTACAGGGTAACACTTGCCTCGACCCATACACCGGAGCATAAGGTGTAGCTTGAGTAGGAGTTCGAAGGTTGTCCGGTAGGCCCATAAGGCTTCTAATAACTTCTCGTGCCAATTTCTCTTATTATCGTCCAAAGTTTTCTTTAAAATTTGAACAAGAGTTTTATTAAAAGCCTCATCCAGGTCGTTTGCTCTTAGGTAGTAAATTGTTGAATATCGCTCGATCGATTCCATGTCTCCGACAAAATTGTTGATTTGTGTGCTTATGAATGCGGCCCATTATACGAGATGATCTGCGCGGCACTCGAAACGGTAGACAACTTGGTTCTTGAAAAGCGTAGCACGTGGTGTGCTTTAACTTCTACGAGTGGGCCTCACTCTGCCCACTTGGAAAAGTAATCTGTAGCGACAAGTATGAAGCGATGTCCTTTTGAAGACGGTGGTTCTATTAGACCCACTATATCTGTGCCCCAACATTCAAATGGCCATTACGCCATTGTCGGATGTAGCACATTTGGAGGTTAGTGTAGAACCACTCCGTGCACTTGGCATTGGTGACAGCTCTTGGCGATTTTCATGCAGTCGGTCATCATCGAGGGCCAGTAGTACCCTAGTCTTTTAATTTTCATTTTCATTTTCGGACCCGACTGGTGAGCGCCACAGAGTCCTGAATGCACCTCTTTAACGATTTCACGAGCCTCGGACCCGCTTAGGCACCTTAGCCACATTTGATCAAAACACCTTCTGTACAATGTGTTGTTTATTAATGCGTAGGACAGAGTTCTTTTCTTGATCTGATGGGCTAGCGACCTATCGTCCGGTAGCTTTCTGTTTGCGGGTAGTACATTAATGGTCTGTTGCCGATCTTCTTTGTTTTACATCCTTTGTTACAGCTGATTCTTTTTCTTTTTCGATTTGTGTATTATGTCCATGTCGAGCTTTGATAGGACTGACGTCCGTGAGCCGACACTTCCACTGATTCATCTTGCAAACGGGCAAATTCTTTTGCGAGACGAGCTAACGCATCTGCTAAAGAATTTTCTTTCTGGGAATTTTGTAGATCGTCACATTCGGAATCGCATTCCAGCAAGTTTGTATGGCATACTTGGAAGTATTGCTCGAGTCTTGGCTTTAAAATTCAGTCTTGTCCAGCGATACGTTGAATGATTAACTGCGAATCCCCGTAGATGTTGATGTACTGTTATCCCCATTTGAATAGCTAATTCCGGTCTTGTTAGGAGGGCTTCGTATTCCGCCGTTGTTTGTACACGGCTGCGTCAAGTGGTAGGAGTATCTTAACATCCCCCGCTCCGGTGTTATAAAGATTAATCCGATTCTGCCTTACTGGGCACTATCACTTGTGATTCTTCGTCATTGTGTCTTGAAGATGCTCCGTCGAAATATAATTCCCAACGTCGATCATCGGGGTCTTCTAGGCTCATTATTTGTTCATCGGCGGATCGTTATTGAGAGGAGATTCCGCCGGCGGAGGGTGTCTTTGCGAGGAAATCTTCTAAGACTTGTCCCTTTACGGCACGAAGAGGCACGAAAGTTATATCGAATTGCAATAATATCATCGACCATCCGGCAAGTCCGCGGGAAGCGTCGGAGGAGTCATCAAGTATTGCGATGGATTAAATTTCGAGATCTGGTTGACCTTATGAGAAAGCATGTAGTGTCTGAGCTTTTGAGCGGCGAAGATCAGGGCCAAACAATGCTTTTCAATTGCGGGATACCTTATTTCCGTCGAAAGTAAACGACGGCTTAGGTAGTAAAGAGCATTTTCTTTACCCTCATTATTGACCTGGGCTAACAGGGCTCCGAGAGAGTCGTCTAGAGCCGCGGTATAAAGTATCGACGGTCTACACGAGGCTCGGGTTGCTAAGACGGGAGGTGTCATTAAATATTGTTTAATGTCCTCGAAGGCCTTCTGGCATTTCTCTTCCCAAATAAATTTGGCGTCCTTTTTAACTAGTGCCTAGAAAGGCTGACACCTACCTGACAAGTTCGAGATAAAGCGTCGAAGATATGCCAACTTCCATTGAAAAGATCGTAGTTGCTTTAAGGTTCTGGGAGGTGGCATTTCTAAGATAGCTTTAATCTTTTCCGGGTCGATTTCAATTCCACGATGTCGGACAACGAATCCAAAGAATTTCCCGGAGGTGACGCCGAAGGCGCATTTTAAGGGATTCATCTTAAGGTTAAATTGTCTTAATCGTTTGAAAACAATTCTCGAATCATACGAGTGGTTTTCCTTTACTTTGCTTTTGATGACCACATCGTCCACGTAGCATTCGACTTGATTGTGGATGAGATCATCAAAAATTCTACTCATCGCTCTACGGTATGTTGCTCATGCGTTCTTCGATCCGAATGGCATCATCTGTGTAGCAATATACTCCGATCGGCGTTACGAATGCTTGTAAGCTTTTCATCTTCCGGAGTCATTTTTATCCGGTTGTATCCACGAAGATCCATCCATGAATGAGAATATTTCATGTGTTGAAGCAATGTCGATCATTAATTCAGGATCGGTAGAGGAAATTCATCTTTTGGACATGCCTTGTTTAAATCTCGAAGTCCACACAAATTCGATCGACCATTCTTCTTTCGATCGGCACCACATTGGCTAACCAAGTCGGGTATTGTTCTTCACGGACAAATTTGGCGTCTATTAGCTTTTTAACTTCGGCTATGACTTGTTGTTCGATTTCTAGACGCATTCTTCAGGACCTTGTCCGGCGGGATAGAAGTAGGATCCACTCCTAGCTTGTGGACTGCGACCTCTGGAGCTAAACCTGGCATCTCATCATATTTCCAAGCAAAACAGTCTTTAAATTCCATTAATAACTTGATTATTCCTTCGGAGTCTTCTTTATTGAGTAAGGAGCTAACAAAGGTAGGTCTAGGCTCTTCGTTAGTACCTAAGTTAACTTCCGTTAACTCATCTATTGTAGATTTAATTTCTTCTTCGAATTCTGGTGGAGCGTCTCCAATTTGTGAATCTTCAAGTTCTTCTGTAGTTTCCATGCAGTTTTCATTAGACTCGCAAGTGACAACCAAGCAAAATTCAGTATCATCAACTGATCCTACTGTGCCGAATCCGAGACCATGCTTTTAATTGGGTGGGCGACCGGAGTTATTCCATAACTTTTCAAAATGTTGTGATTGGCCTTTTGTCCATTGTCGAGGTAAGAAACCACGCTGAATTAAATTTTGAACACAGGGAGAGTACCACTCAAAAGGTAATTCCATTAGTTGTGATGAAGTGACATCTTCAAATTGTACATTATTTTCAGTTTTGGAGGAAGTAGCACCACGGTAGAATTTGATGGGCTTTGCACCGCCGCTATGTACCTCTTTGACCACCATACCCTCGATCTTATTAGAATGGATTGGGGTCATGGTCATAGTATGTACATAGTGGTTAATCTTCTCGTACATCGATTTGTATTCTTCGTTCTTCTCATCTTCGAGAGAGATCTTGAATTGCGGCTTCTTCCGACTTATTGTCGCTCCTTCTTGTTTGATCTCTTTTTCTTCTTCAGAAGTGTCTTCCCAATCAACATTGATGGCTGGTTTCCTCTGTCCAACTATCCTAACGTCCCTTCCACGACCTCGTCCCCGGCCTCGACCTCGGATGCGAGTTGTGGAGAAACCTTCACCATCTCGCCGTAAGGGAGTGGTGAGTGACTGTTGGACTAGAACTTCAGGTTCTTCGTTGTCTCGAACTTTCTTTGCTTCATTTGTTAGGGTATCTCTGGAGAAGATTTTTTTCTTCGGAGGTGCATAATAAGCTGCATCTTCATGGATTCCAATTTCGTGTACGGAGAATGGTTGTAAGTCACCTTTGATGCACTGTTCCCCTCCATCATACTATTTGATGCACTGATGTAGAGATGATGGTACCATCCTGTTTTCATGTATCCATGGTCGGCCAGATAGAGCGTTGAACGATGTTTCGAATCAATTATGTGAAATTTTGCGGTTGTCTTTGCTAAGTCACCGGTCTTCATTAGTAGTGTTATTGATCCGAGGGCTCTTTCTCCTTTCTGGTTGAATCCTCTTAATAACATTTTGTCGGCTTCGATCTCGCGAGCATCAATTTCCAAGTATGCTAGTGTTTGAAGACTCATTATATTAATTGATGCTCCTGGATCCACCAATACTCTGGAGAGTGTAAACTTCCCAATTATAATCGAAATGTACAACGGTCGGTTGTGGTCTGCTGTCCCAGCGGTAGGTCATTGTCCGTGAAGGTAACACCTCGATGTTCCTTTAACGAACAAACCTCATCTAAGGAATCTCCGGCCATTTGAGCTAAGCAAATTTCCGGATCAAGTAAGGCCTTGATCAGAGCTTCTCTCATCTCCTTTGATAAGATGAGAGCGTCGTAGATGCTCAGTTTGGCTGGTAGTTTCCTAAGATGGGCTAGCACGTTGTAGTCCACTTTATTTTCATGTGTCTCGGCTTCTTCTTGAATGTGTATTTCTTCTGCCGGGGTTGGTTCTTTTTGAACAACCACCTGCTTCCCTTTGTCCTTTGGACCCATTCTCGGAGGTAAAACTCTTCCACTTCTTAAGTTGACTTCTGTAATTTCTTCTGAATCTAGTGTTGAGCTTACTGGTGTTTCTTCCTGAATCAGAATGACAGGTTCTTCTAGATTAGTTTCGGAGTCTGAAGGCTCTAACTCTATTGTGACTGGAGCTCCTCGAAACTCGCAAATAGATTCATTGCTTGTTGAACTCTCGTAGCCTCCTTGATGGATGTCTTCTTCGTCATTGTGATCATCGAGATTGTGTATGATTTGAGAATTGTCATTGGTATCGAAATCGATACCCGGATTGTCGCTAGTTACGTAATTGTTAGAAACAGTCAAAATGTAGCCAACGCCATCACCCTTATCATTATAAGATCCCACCGGAGTGAGCAAATAATCATACAGAGTCATAGGTTCGAGGGATTTCTCCCCCGAATCCGAAACAACTATCCTAGGATAAGCAGCCCCTAGTCTAGCCTTAGGAGCCTCGGTCCTCTCTTCTTCGTCAATTTTCTTCTTCTCTTCAATCGTCTCCTGTTGAGGTGGTTCTTCTATCGCAAGTGATAGTGCCGACTTGACAGGTTTCAAACTCTGAATTGAAGCTCGCACCGAAGCGGTTTGGATGCTGTCTAAAATCTTCTTCGAAGACCTTGTCCAAGCGGTAGTCCATCCATCGTCAGTCGCATAGGGATCTATCGGAACAATGAGATCAGTCGAGACAACATTGACGGAACCTCCTTTCTGGGGTTCCTTCATGTACTCCTTCGGGATTGTTATATTCCCTTTCTGAAGGTTGTCATTGAGCCAACTTTTGAAGGTAATACAATCTTCTATCTTATGCCCAAGCATCCGGTGATAGGGGCAAAAGTTGGGATCACCTTTCTTGTTGACTTCTTCTGGTCTCTTAGGCTCTGGCAGCTGGAAATCCGGAGTCTTCATCAGACTACGGAACATTTTTGGTACTGCCTCATTTTTGAATGGATATTCCCTGCTCAGAAGCTCCCTTAATGTACGTTGCGGACAAGGCGGTTGTTCATACTGTGGAGATGACTCGATAGGCTGGGTCGGGGTTGCTCGGTAATTCGTTGAGGTTCTTTGCGGCCGTTCGGACGATATTTGTATCGGTTGCTTGCCTTTGTCTACTGCTGCAACGATCCCGGATTTCTTTTCAAAAGTCTTCACAGGCTTTTGCTTGTCTGTCATGTCGGCGAAACTTAATTGCTTCGCCTCCTCTTGCAAGCTTCCGGCTTTGCTTAACAACTTCTCAAAAGTCTTAATAGTGAATCCCTTGAGGAGAAGTGCTATCGGGCCGTGAATGCTTTTAAGCAAGATGCCAACTGCATGTTGTTCTTGTAATTGTGGTTCACACTTCATACTTAGGTTCCTCCATCGAAGTATGTAATCCACCAAAGTTTCGTTCGGCTTCTGCTTCTCTACCACTAAATCACCTATAGTGATGTGGTGCTGAGCTCCGGCGAATTGCTTGATGAAGAGGTTTTCTAGTTCTAAGAATGTCTTCACTGAACCATTCGGTAATTCTGCATACCAATCAAAGGCGATCCCTGACAGACTGCTGACGAACTGTCGGAAGAGTAATGCATCGCTCCCGCCGGCATTGCAACAACTGGCACGAAAGTGTGCAACATGTTGTCGGGGGTTCCCGGTTCCATCAAAGGTCTTGAACGGATGTGGTACGAAGCCTTTTGGGTATTGGACGAGCGTCGAATTCTTCCGGGTAAGGTCTGCCCGTCCGAATGGATGTCCCGCTCTTTGATTGTGCTAAGGCTTCTCGCACCTGCTGTTCCACCAAGCTCTTGATATCTTTTTCTGGAATCATAATTTGTGTCGCATCTTTCTTTAGCTGGGGGTGTCTCTCTTTGGGGTTTCACTTGACTTTGGAGAGTGGCTAGGGCTACAGCCATCTCTTCCATCCTCTTCGCCATTTGGGCGATCGTATCATCTTTCTCTTGAAGCTGCCTCCTCATTACGTCCGGCTTCTCTCTTTCTGCAGCTGCGGGAGCTCCTTGTGAAGGCGACGAAGCTCGTGTTTCGACCATGTTGATTTCCGCATACTCATCATCCATGAATTCGATGAATCAATCTCATCTCTGAATTTCTCTTCTCTTTCTTTTGCTAGTCGTCGAATATCAGTCCTCAACTTTTCCATAGTGTCCTCTAGTGGTCTTTTCTGTGCATCCTCACAGTTGTCATGTGATAGCTACCGGGTTCCCTTCTCACGAGTCCCCTTTACTGCAGTGGCGCTTTCTTCAGATTCAAGTCTCCTGACGAGACTTTCCTTCTCGAGCTATTGTTTCAATCTTAGTTGTCCGGTAGTGGGACGCCATACCATCTTTCTAGCGACGGAAGGTCTAGGACCGGATGGTCCGTCGACCAAATGTCTGGAAGGTGGTATCCTCCCTAATCTGCAACCACGAAACAACGATAGGCGGACTAGCCTTCATCCTTTTATTTGGCTTTTCGCGCAATGATGGCGGGTTCTACTCGTGGCCCGAGACGGGATTTGGCCGGCACCCGCCCTATCCTTCTTAGAATCTCCGATACGGGGCATTTCTCTTTCTTTGCTAGCTTCTCGATCACAGTCTGTAGTCGGGTAAATGGCGTGATCCTAGCCCTTTTCTTTCTGCTGTCATTGTAGTATGCTGGTCGAGGTAATGTAGAAACAATTCTGCAGACATTTTCCTCGTCAGCTGCGGCGGAAAGGGGGTGGAATCTACTTCCTTCCAAAAGGGTGTATCTTCGAGCAATGGTATGTATTCGGGTAGTGGTGTGTACTCGGGGATTTACGGGATTTCCTCCGGAAAGCAACTTCGAGCGGCTACGGCCTTCACGGCGATCTTTCTACTTGTTCCTTCTTTGGGTCCGTGTTAGTGATGGAATTCTTGAGCTGGACCCGATTTCAAAAATAGAAGGTCTCGCGGGAAAGTCCGTACCCTCCACGGTAACGGGTTCACCATAGTTCCGGATTTCCTTACCCTTTAATTTGGCGAAGCCGGGGTAGGTGCGGAGACAACTAGACCGAGTGGGGGTAGCAAGAGCAGTCCTTCGCGGACGGCGATGACTCCTCTCAGTCGGGATCTTTTGCAGGGGATGAAACTCTTGGGTTGACCTAAGGTTGAACTCGATCAACGGCTTCTCAGCTTCAGATACTTTGTTTTTCAACGCGAAAAGGGAAACGTCGGTGATCTTGACATTTGTGTTCTCGAATCCTTGTCCAAACCGGATGATCCCATTGTCGGGCGGCTCATCCTTGTAAACGGCGAAGTCCAGTCCATTGGTGAAGGAGAAAATCGGCTTTGGGGCTTCCATTTCTGCAGAGCGATTCGATTAGTCGATCCCGAGTTATGCTTCTTCTCATTAAGACGAAAAGAAAGGAATCGAAAAGAGTCCGAACACATTCTTATTCATGTATTTATAAGAAGGAGTTATTTGTTAAAGGAGTCATTCATTAGAGGGTTTGTTTATTTAGAACGGAATGTTCAAAGGTGTAGAGAAGGTAATGAATCCAATTCAGAGTTGGAAAGGAAAAGAAAGTCTTATGCAAGACTTCTCGACTCGAAGGGTCACTCCTAAACTAACACCTATTGGGGGTCCACCCCACCTCGGAAATGAGGTAAAAGGATCTCGGAACCTCTCCGTTTAGGGGTGTCTAAACGAGTGGCTCCTAAATCCGAGAGAATGTTGGCTATACTTGTTCAAGGTAGAAATGAACATAGTATCCCAACAGAAAGAAGGGTAGCTTGATCCACAAGGGACATGGATACACTACCGATTTTTGAAAGCAGAACTGTCCGATTAAAATGGAGAGAGGAATTGTCCCCAGCGGAGTCGCCAGAAATTGTCGGTGAATTTTTTAATTTAATTTAAATAAATAATTTGAAAAATAGTATTTGATTTTTTTGAAAATAATTTTAAATTTGAAAATTTTAAGATATGAAGTTAAACTGATTTCACATCCCAAATAGTTCACATAAACGAGCGCCGCACCACAAACCGTGTATCTATCCCGAAGAATAGACACACTGCTTGATAATGGGGCTCGATTAGATAAACTAGAAAGGTTTGTGACGTTCGTTTGGTTTGCGAACCAATTTTATAAGCCAACAAATTCCCCTGCTTAATATGAAAGCATTAAACAGGGTTTATATTACCTGGGTTCTTTAAAATTCCCTATAAGGGCAAGCCTCTATAGTTAATTACATCTTAAGTGGCGAGAATCACCTAAGAAAACTCTCGATAATAATCAATAATTCTGCTCTCAAGAATTTCAAAGTTTAAGTTTTCAAAGGGATTTAATTTTGGAATTTCAATAGGGAATGGATCAAATTTGGAAGATTCTATTTTGGGATTTCAAAGGAAGAAAGGTAAGAGAAATCACAGATTCGAAGCGAACTTCGGTAATTTCCCAACTATCCTATTGTTTGGCTCGGATTTAGGAAGGTCCTAATATTTATTTAATGTTTTGATCTTGCCAATTTGAATTAATTAGGACTTATATTTGTATGATAGAATCACACAAATAGCCTTGAAGATATGAGGGTTTATGTTGTACCGGACGACTACCTCGGAGTCCTAAGATCGGTTAGGGCATAATTTGCTATGCAAATGCCTAACGAAGAGTTGAGGATTTATGTTGCACTAGGCAAACTACCTCGAAATCGTATGGCTTGGTTATTTAATTCTAGGAAAGGTTTGTTGAAGTAGACTCAGGTTTTGCTGATGACGATGGCCGTGCTGCCCACCATGCTCCGAGCTCCTTGTTATTGCAGAGGTTTAGTTATAGAAGTCATAAATTAGGAGATGAGAAAAGTGTTTTGGTTTAGAGAAAATCTTAATTTCCAAGTGTCTTTTTTATATTTTATTTAAAACAAATCTTAAAGTTGATTATAACGACACCGGTTAAGATCCCACGGTTCCATCCTTTCGGCATCGTTATTTTTATCGGATTCACTTAGTCCAGATGAATTTGCTAAACTCAACTAAATGAGTTCCACACTTTCATTTAGGCGTGGGAAATCCCGTTAGCAACACGTAGGTTACATCATCCGAGGTTTTCCCGATCATCCAATAGGGACGTTTTAATTTAGTTATAATTGTAGTTTTGTGTTACTGTTTGTGATTAAATTTTGAGTTGTTTTATATTTTGAAATGTTGTGGCGGTGAATTTTATCTTGCAATGACTTTTAATTTAGTTTTGGTTTCAGTTTTAGGGTCTATCCTAAAGGTGTGGGTTTTCATGCAATAGTTGTTTATCATGCAAGAAAAGTAAGTGTGATGCGATTAATTAAATTGCAATAAGGTAAATTACGATAAAATAAAAGCGTACCTGGAGGGTCTTCCCGTCATCCCAAGTTGCACTTAAAACACAATTAGAATATTTAAGCAAGTTCCTAGGTAAAGCTAAGGGAAGGGTTATGGTTTTCTACCAAGTTCCTAATCCTATGTTAGTCATTTCCTATGACGTCTAGGTCCTTGTGTTTTGGTTTGAGGGCGATTTTCTTCATCAAAGAATAATTAAATTCAATTGTTCTTGTAAGTATCCTATCATATTGAGGAAGTTCTTAAGAAGAATCTTAAACATCTTTTCAATATTACTAGGATTTTTTTAAGTCCAAATGAATTTAATTATACAAATGAATTAATCGTCCGGGAATTCAAGTTTTGTTATCTTGCTCAGTGAACTAGGAAATTTGAATATCCTATAAGTGAAGTAGCATTTCATTTAACGTTCTGTTTAGGAGTTATGATAACCAAAGCTCTCGGGGGCAAATTGGTGTTTAAATGGTTTATGATTTAGTTTAACTTCAATTAACGAGTTTAAATTTGGAATAGTGTTCAAGTTGCTTTATATTCAATTTCTTTATGTCTTAGGTGATGTTATTTAATTCAATTTAATTTAACTTTAATTTAATTTAATTTGATTTAGTTTTAATTTTAATTTAATTTTGATTGTTTTAATTTTAATTTTCATTTTAGTTTTATTTGATTTTATTTTAATTTAATTTAATTTAATTTAATTTAATTATTTATTTATTATTTTTCTAATTTAATTTTATTTAATTTAATTTAATTTATTTGATTTAATTTAATTTAATTTATTTAATTTGTTTGATTTAATTTAATTTAATCTTTAATTTAATTTTATTTTTAATTTTAGTTTAATTGAAAATTTAAAAAGAGTTTAATAATTTAACTTTTTAATTTAATTTTAATGATTAAGTCCTTTAACAATTTAAAACTTAAATTTGAATTATCATTTTAATTAGGAATTAAATATTATTGAGATGATTCATTTAGGGATTTTTAAATTAAAGAATAAATCTCTTCCTAATAATATCCCTATTGTAATAATTCCAACTTTATTATTCTTCCAAATTTAATCAATTATTTAATTAAGGTTTATTTCAATTATTTTAAATTATTTAGTAGGTTTCTATCCCTTAATTATTTAAATTTCAATCATCCAAATCAGATTAAGATCAAATATTTTACTTGTTAATTTTGTTAAACCTAAAGTTTTAATTAAGGGTTAAAATTTTAATTACCATTTTGCCCTTTAAGCTTAATAATTCCATAACTCACTAAATTGAGCTCAAATGAATTTGAAATTTTTATGTGACTTCACTCATATGTCAATAAAGACATGAGAGGAGAAAATGTGATTTTTCTGTATTTAATTTATTTATGTAATTATTTTTTGTGGAAAATAGGGATTTCCGAGGAAAATTTAATAATATGACCAAGGGAAAGTTTATGTCCTTAAGAAAATTATGGGACATTCCTAATGACCAGAGGACCACTTGGACCAATTTTGGTGATTTTTTGAATTTTATTATTTTTATTATAATTATTTTGAGTTTTGAAGTATTAATTAATTTAAAAATAAAATAAAGGTTGAAAAATGAATTTTATATTTTTCAAAAATCTCTCTGATATCAAGGAAATTAGAGAATCAATTTTTGCAATTTTTTTATTTTTCTTTGATTTATTATAATTATTTTAGTGAAAATGCTAGAAAATACATTTTTTAATTTTAAAATTACCTTAAGGCTTTAAAATTTAATATCTCATTAAATAGAACTAAGAAAAATATGGGGTTTGTTCCTAAGTGATTACAATTCAAAATGTGACTGGGAGTGTTTCAAAGAGGTTTTGGCCTTGGTTGGGTTTTGATTTTGGGGTTTGGGCTTATTTGGGTTAAGTTTGGGTTTAGGTCAAAATTGGGCCTTCTAGCTTTAGGTTGAATTTGAGTGGGTTTTGGGTCTAAATGTTGGGCAAATCATGTTAGTGTTTTGTTTGTGGGAATGTTAAGGAAGGTTTAGAAAAGATTTGGGGTTAATTGGAGTTGAATTGGGTGAGTTTGGGTTAGGTTTGGGTCATGGGTCCAAATTGGGCTTTAAGGCCAAAAGTGAAATTGGATCCAAATGTCAACCAAATTGGACTTGTATTTGATCTAGATTGGTATTGGGAATGTTGAATTGAAGTTTAGAATTGAATTAGACCAGAATTTGGGTCAATTGGGCAGGTTTGGTTTGACATTGGGTTCACTTAGGGTTAAAATGGGTCAAATTGGGGGTTTTGACAAAAGTAGGGTAAATTGACAAAATTGGCCCATAGTGTAGTTGAAGAAAATGAAATTGGGAATATTTGGGATTTTCTGGAATTTTTTGGGAATTTTCTGAATTTCTGGATTTTTGGGTCAAGGGGGGTATTTTGGGTATTTGGAGGGTATTGGAAGGTATTTTTGGAATTTTTGGCATTTTTGGGTATGGATGATCAATTTGAGTAATGTGGAAATGTTTAGGAATAATTTTGAGGAATTTTGGAAATTTAGGTGATTTTGGAGGATTTCAAGGGTTTTGGGTAGGCTAGGCGGGTGTAGGGTCCCAGAGGTCAAAATTTGAAAATTTGGAAAATTGAAGATTGGGTAAATGTAAGTGGAATAAAATCATTTTGGTTGAGCCATGAAGCCATATCAAGCCCACATGAGCCATGAAGGGACTCATTTGAGGCATTCACTATGCTGTTCCCGACCCTCTTAGCGAGGGCTCGGGGGTTAAGGACCATCCATGTGAATCACCTACATGAGTCGGGAGGTCGAGTTGGGTATGGGTGTGGTTTTAGGAGGTGTGTGCAAGTGTAGTGTATAAGTGTAGTGTGTGTGTAAGTCGGCCCTTCACTGAACCGGGCCACCCGGGGCGATCCTAAGGCTAAAGAGTACTATAGGAACCCATCCTTTAAACTTCCACATTTGTTTTCAACCCTCTAGGTGATTAGGGGTCTACAATCAAGTTTGTGGAGTTTGCAGGGAGTTAAGAAGTTGTTTTAGTTTCTAAGTGGTGGGTCCCAATTCTAATCCTCTAGGATAGTCAAATGAAAAGCCTAAGGCTAGATCCTAAGTACTAAAGAGAAGAAGAGAAGACCTCATCAAAAATGAGGTCAACAATGCCATGGTGAATTGTATACATGCATAGAGAATTGAAGATGTACAGAGAGTAAATAAATTATTAAAAATCAAATACTCAATGAAATTAAATGATTTTTTTCCACATTATTCTCCTATGTTCACTGAGCAAGAGGGTATTTTTATTTTATTTTTTTGATTTTTCTACACAAGGTTATGTATTTTTGAAGTTTAGGGAATTAAATAAATAAGAAAATGCCTATTTTCCTACTTATCCAGCGCGGCGCCCTGTCATCCTCGGCATCTCCGAACGACCACGCGGCACACTCCTATTCGACGCCGCCACTTGAGTCAGCAGCTCGGGTCCCACCTTCCGCGTATCATCCACTGATCCGACTTGATCTGAGCCGTCCATCCGCGCGTGTATTGAATGAACGGCATCCGTTCATCGTCTCCAAACCTCCTAGCCCGAGAACCGTCCATCTTCTAGGCTTAAGATCTCGCTCAATACTTGGCCAAATTAAACGTTCTTATGCTCTATGAATTTGTCCCGAGAAGACGAACACATCCATACGGTTTATGTGGCATGAAATTGACTCAATAAAAATGCAGAATGTTTAGAAGCTCGGGAAGAAGAGTGAGACCATACCTTTGCTCAGAGAAGTGTGGCTTCGATCTGAGGGTCGTGTCACCTTCGATTGGCTCCAAGCAAGCTCCAGATGAAGTCTCCTGGCCTGATGAATTGTCCAGGTATGATTTTGACCAAGCCCGATTTCAACCTTTGGTGTTTGGAACAGATGGGTGGCCTCGAGAGGGGGCTTTCACTTGGGAACTTCTCCTCTTGACCTTGTGCAGGTGTAGGTGAGTTTAATTTGACTTTGGTGGAGGATTTGGGAATGTCCTGTTCGGCTCGAGAATTGAGCTCCAAAATTGAGCTCAATTAGTGGGGATTAGGGCAAGAGGACAGTGGGGATCGAATGCTCTAGGTGTGGGGAGAGTCTGGAGTGATTTTGGCAGAGTTTCCGTAAGGTTGATTCAGCACCTCCTCCATAGCCGAGAGGGGTGGGGTTTAAATAGGAGAGGCTGGAGGGCCTCCCAGGGGGAGTTAGGGCTTGGGATCAGCTGCTTAGGTCAAGGGAAGAACAGCCATGGTTGCCATTTGGCATGGGGCAACTCAGCAAGGTGGAATTCCAAAGTTTGGCTCCTCCCCATGTCTCGGCCATGGCATTTTCCGGCAGCACAGTGGGCTGGCCGGCGAGCGAGGGTCACCCTCGAGGTCGGGGAGGTGCGGGGTTGAAGTTGGTGAATTCGATTGAAGCCTTACATGTGTAAAGTGGTTGGATCAAAATGGCATGGGGAGGTGGCTTCTTTTGCACTTGGTTTGGTCAACCCATGGAAATGGGCTTGGTTCACCTCCCATGGCTGATTTGGGTTGAGGGAGGATCAGATGAATCGGCTAGGAAAGGGTAGAGAAGTCACCATCCATGAATATTTTGATTAATCATGGATTAAGGTGAAGCATTAAAAGGGTTAAAACCTTTCTAAGGGGGCTTAAAAGAGGCTCCTCCTTTTGCAATTAATAGTATGATGATGTGTAAAGTGGATCCCATGGCTTCATGTGGCTTGTGCATGGCTTGAGGACTCCATTTGGCTTAGGGATGGCTTGGCTTATTTACATGAAAATGGATTTTAGGGATCTTTGGCATTTAGGGGTGATTTGGCATATGGCTTGATTTGGAACCATTTGATGATTTATTTAGGACTTAAGGGATGATATTAATTGAGTGGTGATGGGATGAGATTGTAATGTGGGCTTTAGGATGAGTTTGGGCTTTTAAAATTTAATGAAGATGGGCTTTTAAAATGGTTTAGGGAAGTGGGCTTTTGGATTTTAAAATGGATTTTAGGATGAAAGTTTGGTAAAGGCTTGGGCCAAATAATTGTTGGGTTTGGCTTAAGGATGTGTCATGATTGATTTGAAACAAGTTTGGAGTGATTTGGGTTTGAATTGGGTTGAATTTGGGTTGATTTGATAAATGGGCCTATGTAGGTCAAATTGGGCTAATTTGGGCCAATATTGGGCTAAGGTTGAAATTGATGTGAAATTGATGTTGGGAAATGTTTATGGGAGTGTTTGAAAGAGGTTCCAACTTTGGTTGGATTTTGATTTTGGGATTTGGGCTCATTTGGGTTAGGGGTGGATTTAGGTCAAAATTGGGCCTTTTGGTTTTAGGTTGAATTTGAGTGGGGTTTGGATCCAAATTTTGAGCAAATCATGTTAGTGTTTTGTTTTTGGGGATGTTAGAGAAGGTTTAGAAAAGATTTGGGGTTAATTGGAGTTAAATTGGTTTGGTTTGGGCTAGGTTTGGGTCATGTGTCCAACTTGGGCTTTAAGGCCAAAAGTTAAATTGGATTCAAATGTCAATCAAATTGGACTTGGATTTGGACTAGATTGGTGTTGGGAATGTTGAATTAAAGTTTAGAATTGAATTGGACCAGAATTTGGGTCAATTGGGCAGCTTTGGTTTGACATTGGGTTCATTTTGAGAAAAAATTGGTTAAATTGGGGATTTTGACAAAAGTGGGGTAAATTGACAAAATTGGCCCATGGTGTAGTTAAACAAAAGGAAAATGGGAATATTTGGGATTTTCTAGAATTTTCTGGGAATTTTCTGAATTTTTGGATTTTTTGGCTAAGAGGGGCATTTTGGGTATTTGGAGGGTATTGGGGGGTACTTTTGGAATCTTTGGTATTTTTGGCTATCGATGCTCAATCTGAGTGGTTAGGAAATGCTCAAGGTTAATTTTGGGGAATTTTGGGTGATTTGGAAATTTTGAAAATTTTGGGTAATTTCAAGGGTTTTGGGTAAGCTAGGCGGGTCCGGGGTTCCGGGGGTCAAAAATTGAATATTTGGAAAATTGAAGATTGGGTGAATGTAAGTGGGATGAAATCATTTTGGTTGAGCCATGAAGCCATATCAAGCCCACATGAGCCATGAAGGGACTCATTTGAGGCATTCACTATGTTGTTCCTAACCCTCTTAGCCAAGGGCCTAGGGGTTAAGGACCATCCATGTGAATCACCTTCATGAGTTAGGAGGTCAAGTTGGGTATAGGTGTGGTTTTAGGAGGTGTGTGAAAGTGTAGTCTACAAGTGTAGTGTGTGTAAGTCAACCTTCACCAGACCAGGCCACCCAGGGCAGTCCTAAGGCCAAAGAGTCCTATAAGAACTCATCCTTTAAACTTCCACATTTGATTTCGACCCTCTAGGTGATTAGGGGTCTACGATCAAGTTTGTGGAGTTTGCGAGGAGCTAAGAAGTGGTTTGAAATTCTAGGTGGTGGGTCCCAATTCTAATCCTCTAAGATAGTCAAAGGAAAAGCCTAAGGCTAGATCCTAAGTACTAAAAAGAAGAAGAGAAGACCTCATCAAAAAATGAGGTCAACACATCACATCAATACATCTCAACAGACTAAGAACAATAGAAATAAAACAAGCAAGCTATCTACCAGTCTCCATCCCCAGGATCAGTAGCAGGGTCATCAACAGGGTCAGATGGTCCAGGCCTGTACGGTGTATAACTAGGGCAAGAAGGAAATGTCACATCTGACTCCTCATAAATCTGACCTGAGCATCGTAATAAGCCATATCAAACTCAACTCTTCTCTGCAAATAGTCTTCATTCACATCACTTCGGGCCTCAAATACATCCATCCTATGATGCATCCTATCCATGCTATCACTCTACAATCTCAACTGCTGCATGATATCAGATAGTGTCGGGGGCTCAGAAGTAGATGGAACATTATAACTCGTGGTAGGAATATCAGTACTCCTACTCTCGTCTCTTGCACCCACATGAGCCTCATAAGAACGAATAATGCTCTTTGTAATCGGCCTCAAAGGTATTGCCACTTCCTCAGAACAACTATACTCCACTCCAGACTGAACACAAAGTGCATGAATCAGGGCAGGATGTCCTAATCCACCAGTGGTTTCTCCTTTGGCAATAGAGTTAATGCTTTTAAAAATAATTGCTCCAATATTAATCTTCTTCATATTCTAGATGCAATAATTTAAAATAACTCGATCCCTAGTAACTTCACTGTGATGATAAAAAGGCAATAGTCTTGCAGAAATAAAATAATGCCAAGCTTTAGAAGCAACATTTAAAGTAGAAGCAGGGAAGTTAATCATCTTTCTCTGATTCATCTTCCATTCCCCTCTTCCATCGGTCAGATACGTGATTACACTCATTAAATTCCCCTCACTAGTATCAAAATTTTCAAATTCACAAACAAAAGGTTCTCGAATTTGATAAAATGCATTGATACGTTGTGGGGTGAACTTAACCAGTTTCCCTCGGACTAGCACATATTCTGTTTCAGACCAGAGCACGTTAGCATAAAATTCTCGGACTCTCCCAAAACAACATTAGCAGAAAAGTAATAGAAATGTTCCCAATTTCGCTCAGAAATCAACTGTTCTATAGATCTACCAGGATTTTCAAACGCTCGATCCAAAATACACTTCTTGTTTTGCAATTGAGAGTTAAAGCGAAACTGAGCCTTAATATTAACAAATCTTTCATCGTTCCAATCAAATTTTCGCTTCCCCTTACTCGTTCTAGGAGCCATGTGCATTTCTAGAAAAGTTACAAAAATTTGCCAATAAATTCCAAATCCACAATGTATTAACTCCAAGCATTAATCTATTCAAGTAAGAACAAATTCTACTATATGAAACTTCACTTTTTTCTCAAAAATCTCCAAAAATATCATCCAACAATGTGATAGTTTCACATGGCGAAAATCCAAAAAATTTAGGTTAAAGTAAAGCTCTTACCAATAGAAATGCAGATCCGGCCTTAGAAATCCTTGAAATCCTCTCTAATCCGAGATCTAACAAGCCATAAAGCTTCAAAATCGCGAATATGGAGGTGGGAGACGAAAGAAATGGTAGAAAAATGGGTCCTAGGCTATTTTCGAGAAATTTTAAGGGTCCCGGGCTATTTCGGTGTTTGGGTGTCGGCGGCGCCCGATCTGGCGCCGGCGACGCTCTATTCAAAATAATAGCCGATTTCTCTGGATTTGGGCGCCGGCGGCGCCAGTCCAAAATTCTATTGGGTTCAAAAATTTTCATCGTAAATTCAATCATTTCAACCTCCGCATTCCTATTTAACACATCAACAAGCATCTATTTAATTTCAATTTACACAAATAACACATCACATTACTTTTATATATATTAAATCCATGATACAACGATTACACACATATGTTCATCAAATATAAGCAACACTCCTTAGATCCTTAGTGTTGCAAGTACACTACGATAAGCAAACACTAAGTCCTAAGTTCACACAAGAAATCAAAGCAAAGTCCAAACACACCCTACTAAAACAAAGAAAAGCAAACAACATAGCAATCAAAGTAAATACTTAAACATAACAAAGCAGCATATAGAATCTACTAATTACTCATCATCAGTATCAGAAGTCTCATCCTCTCTAATGTCTCCCATTGATTGATGATGAACGAACAGATTGTAGAATGGATGATAAGGGAATTCCTCAGATGAATCTTCAGCCACCACAGCATTCTTCTTCAACAGATTAACCAAACCAAACTCAATTCGACCAGTATGATCAAATTGCTCTTTCATTCTCCAATCAATGTGATCAAATAAATCAGAAATGTTGTTAATAGCATTCATAATATTTTGTACCTCATTTTCCAACTTCTTTATCTTCTTCAGTATCACCCTCGAACTTTCAGAATAGTAAGGCTGAATAGGTTGTGAACTCTTAGTGGGCTGATCAGCAAGCACATCCATGTCTCCTTCATCACCTACTGCACGGTAGTCATAAAGATCGAGTGGGATCGATAGGTCTCCAGGGTAGAAGAACTTTTTCCCAACTCTCATATGGCACTTGTGATTGACTACATAACAGAAATATGGTGGACGGGTGTCCAAGCCCATATTTAGATCCATGCACAATCAATCCCAAACAAATTTAGTAATGATTGATCCAATATCCACTGGCCTTCCAATTTGTATGCAGAAATTCAGAAAAGCACTTTCCTTCGTTACCTTACTTATCTTCATAGAAGGAATTAATTTTGCCGAAATAAAGTAATGCCACTGCTTTTATATAGGATTCAAGGATGAAGAAGAGAAACTGATATATCCATTATCCCTTACTTCCCATTCATCATTCTCATCCGTCAAATAACGATAGATGTCGTTCATATCATTGCTCGTCGCATTAAAATTTGCATAATGAAAAATAGGTACACTTTCTATCATGAAGAGATCATTTATCCTCACTGGAGTGAATGTTACATACCTTCCTCGAACAAAAACACATCCTTGGTTGATCCCATGCCGATTTGCATAAAATTCTTTCACGACCAGAAAACCCACCGCGGCGGTAGTGTAGCATAACACTTCCCAACGTCTTTGCTTCACTATCTCATCAACTCTTGTAGTCAGACTCTCCACACCTCGATTCACAAAGCCTCTTTCCTTGATAATCCTTCTCTTCATCATCACTTTATGGATTATACGTTGCGCCTAGAAACTAACGAACTTCCATCGATTGTAGATGCGAGATCTAGGGAGTTCAATGGAGTGGGAATCCATGGGATACAAATTGAGAAAGGGAGTTTTCGTTTCTCTGGTGGTTATGAATTTAAAATGGAGTTTTGGGGTGTTTTAAAGAAGAAAATCCCGCTCAAAACCACCAAAAACCGTATTTTAAAAATTAAAAACTGTCACCCAGAATTTGGGCGCCGACGGTGCTCGATAGGGTGCTGATGACGCTCAAACTAGAAATTCGGCTTTTATAAAAGAATAGGGGGCCAGCGGCGCACAATCTGGAGCCGGCGGCGCCAGTGACAAAAATTTTTACTGAACTTCGTTTGGCTCAAAATATTTCGTTTCCTCAATACGATCCAATAAATTTTTAATTTTTAACTTATTTAGGGGTAATTAGGATTCTTAAATATCTAACTAAAAGCACAAACAACAATAAGCAAGCAAACTCAACATACAAACAAACATATGGGTTGCCTCCCATAAAGCGCTTGCTTTAAGGTCGTCAGCCCGACTAACTATTCAGTTAACTAGGATGAGTTAACAATAATACCTCTTTGAAATCAGGTAAAGACCCTCCAAAGTAAGGTTTTAAACGATGCCCATTAACCTTGAAAATATTTCCAGTTTTAGGATCCTCAATATCAACAGCTCCGAAAGAATAAACTTTTACTACAGTAAAAGGTCTTATCCATCTGGATTTAAGTTTTCCCAGAAATAATTTCAATCTCGTATTATATAATAAAACTTTTTGTCCCAGTTCAAATTGTTTTTTCAATATCTTCTGATCATGCTACAATTTCATTTTCTCTTTATAAATCCTATCGTTATGATATGATTCATTTCTGATTTCTTCCAACTCATTTAATTGCATAAATCTTTTTTCTCCCTCATTTCTCAAATTAAAATTCAACTCCTTAATCGCCAAATATACTTTATGCTCCAATTCAACCAGCAAATGGCAAGTTTTCCCAAACACTAATCTATAAAGAGACATTCCAACAGGGGTCTTAAAAGCAGTCCAATAAGCCCATAATGCGGTGTCTAATCTAGCAAACCAATCTAATTTATAAATATTCACTGTTTTCTCCAAAATTCTTTTAATTTCCCGATTCGATACTTCTGCTAATCCACTAGTCTGGGGATGATAAGCAGTAGAGATTCTATGAATAATGCTATATTTTCCAATTAATCTCTTAATTATAATCACTCTCGGCATTCCATATCTTGTAAATATATTTTTCTTTAAAAATTAGAAACACTCCGAGCATCACATCTTGGTAAAGCAACAGCTTCAATCCATTTCGAAACATAATCAGCAGCGACCAATATATATAAATTTCCAATTGAAAGTGCAAATGGTCCCATAAAATCTAATTCCCATACATCAAAAATTTTAACTTCCAAATTATAATTCAGAGGCATTTCATTTCTTCTAGAAATATTATCTACTCTTTGACATCGATCAAAAAATTAACGTATTTATAAACATCACGAAAAAGAGTGGGCCAATAAAATCCAGATTGTAAAATCTTATAAGCCATTTTATCAACACCAAAATGACCTCCAAATTCAGATTCAAGACATCTCTGAATGATTGGATTAATTTCTTCATGTGGCACACATCTTCTAATAATCAGATCCTTACACTGTTTATATAAATAGGGCTCATCCCAAAAATAAAACTTAGCATCACATTTAAACTTTTTTTATTGTTGCCTTATTAAATTTGATGGTATAATATCACTTACAATATAATTCACAATATCAGCATACCAAGGCAAATTCTTTTCCATAAGAATATACAATTGTTCATCAGGAAAAGTTTCTGCAACTTCCTTCTCAAATTTAGAAAATCTATCATATTCTATTCTTGACAAATGATCAGTAATTTGATTATCAGATCCTTTCCTATCAACTATCTTAAAATCAAATTCTTGCAAAAGGAGTATCCATCTAATCAATCTAGGTTTAGCATCCTTCTTTTGCATTAAATACTTGATAGTTGAATGATCGGTATGCACTTATACTTTTAGTTCCAATTAAATAAGGTCTAAACCTATCGAAAGGAAATACTATAGCTAATAACTCTCTTTCAGTAGTGGTATAATTAATTTGAGCATTATTAAGAGTTTTACAAGCATAGTAAATAACTTTGAAAGTTTTATCATACCTTCGCCCCAACTCAACTTCAATAGCATAATCACTAGCATCACACATTAATTCAAAGGGTTTCTCCCAATCAGGTGAAACAACTATAGGAGCAGTGATTAATTTTTCTTTAAGTAATTTAAAAGCACACAAACATTCATCATTAAAATCAAACTTCCTATCATTTTCTAGAAGTTGGCACAAAGGTTTAGTAATTTTAGAAAAATGTTTAATATAACGCCTGTAAAATCCAGCATGTCCTAAGAAACTCCGCACCTCTCTCACAGTAGTGAGTGGCGGTAATATCTCAATCATTCGAATTTTAGCAGGGTCGACCTCCATACCATATTCAGAAATTTTATGCCCAAGCACTATTCCTCCTGCAACCATAAATTGACACTTTTTTCAGTTCAGAACTAAATTTATTTTCTCATAGAGTTCCAAAACTTTTGCTAAGTTTTCCAAACAAATATCAAATGAAGTTCCAAACACAGAAAAATCATCCATGAAAACTTCTTTTCCATTATCTATTATACTACTAAAGATAGACATCATACATCTTTGAAATGTTGCATGTGTGTTACACAATCCAAAAGGCATTCTTCGAAAAGCAAATGTTCCATAGGGGCTAGTAAATGTTGTACTTTTTTATCCTTAGGAGCAATAGGTATTTGATGATAACCAGTATATCCATCCAAAAATCAATAGTACTTGTGTCCAACAAGTCTATCCAACATTTGATCGAGAAAAGGAAGAGGAAAGTGATTTTTTCGGGTGGCAGCATTTAGTTTTCTATAATCAATACCAATTTGCCATCCATTAACTTGTCTAGTAGGTAAAATTTCATTCATTTCATCCACTTCTTCAGTCACTCTGCCTTCCTTCAGTACACAATGAATTGGACTTACCCAAGAACTATCTGAACTAGGATAAATAATTTCAGCATCAAGGCATTTTAAAATCTCCTTCTTAACTACTTCTTTCATTATAGGATTTAATCTCCTTTGCGGATCAATTTTAGGTTTATGTTCTTCATTTAATAAAATTCTATGCATACAGATCGAATGACTGATTCCTTTGATATCTTTCAAAGTCCATCCAAAAGCTCTTTTGTATCTTTTTAAGATTTCCAATAATTTTTGTTCTTGATATTCAGTTAATTCCGAAGATACAATAACTGGTAAGGTAGATGATTCTCCTAAGAACATATACTTTAAATTTTTAGGGAGAATTTTCATCTCAAGTTCAGGAGGTTTAACAATAGATGAAATTAAACTTTTATCTCCACCTTCCATGGTATCTAACACTTCAAATTTCTCCCTACTATACTCCAATTCCTTATTCTTCTCATTATCTGAATCTGTTTCATTTTTGTTTCATCTTCAATTATATTTTCATACTCCACTTTCTTTTCAAACATCTTCAATTATATTTTCACACTCCACTTTCTTTTCAAACATCTTCAATCATTTCTCAAATATTCGCATACTTCCATCCTAAAACATTCATAATCTTTTGCAACTAAAAGATATTTCATAGACTTCAAAATATTAAAGGTCACCTCTTGATCATTAAATCTCATAGTTAATTCACCTTTTTGAACATCAATTACATCTCTTCCAGTAGCTAGGAATGGTCTTCCTAAAATAATTGGAATATCTTTATCTTCCTCCCTATGAAGCACAATAAAATCCAAAGGAAAGATAAATTTATCTACTTTTACTAACACATCTTCTACCACTCCCTTAGGATAAGTAATAGAATGATCAGGTAATTGAAGAGTTACAGATGTAGGAGAAATTTCTCTAATGCCCAATCTTTTGAAAGTTGATAAAGGCATAAGATTAATACTAGCTCCCAGATCACATAAGGCTCTTCCAAAAAACTTTTCACCTATAGCACACGAGATAGTGAAACTACCAGGATCTTTAAGTTTTTCAGGAAGTTTTTTCTGAATTATTGCACTACACTATCCACTAAGTGCAACAATCTCATGATCCGTGAACTTTCTCTTCTTTTTAAGAATATCCTTTATAAATTTTGCATAATCAGGCATCTGTTCTAATGCTTCAACAAAAGGTATATTTATTGTTAGCTTCTTAAAGATTTCTAAAAATTTTTCAAATCTATTATCCCTATTCTTTTGCTTCAATCTTTGAGGGAATGGAGGAGGTGGTTTCTCAACAGTAATCTTCATTGCTTCAAGAGGATATTCCAGCTCTGGATTAATCTTATTTGAACCTTTTTCAATATTCACCTTCTCCTTCTCTTCTTGACTTCTTTACGCGTTCTAGTTTCTAATTCTTTTCACTCCTTAATTGAATAGCCTTAAGTTGCTCCTTGTTTTGACCTTTTGGATTGATCTCCACATTACTAGGAAGCATTCCAAAAGGTCTATTACTAAGCGCAGTGAAAATATGTCCCAATTGACTTTCAATATTTTTGATCGCAACACCTTGAACTTATAATTGGTTACCCATATTCAAAATCATTTCATCTATAGACAACTTCATATCCTTAAACTGTGGGTTAATATTTAATCCAGAATGATAAGATTGTCTAAAGTTAGTATTTCCTTGGTTGGTTGAGTTTCCAACTGGGTTTATAGAATTGTGTCCCCACTGTGGGTTTACATTAGTATTATTATTATTCCAATTGAAATTTTGGTGATTCTTCCAATCAGAGTTATAATAATTCGAATAAGGGTTATTAGGTCTAATAATCGCGTTCAAAGTTTCATAAGGTGTTTGAGATTCAGTTATCTGCCCAAATGAATTTTCCTCTAACACTAGGGGTGGTTGAAAATAATTTATTCCATATTGATCTATTTTCTTAGAAAGTGCTGCTATTTGAGAAACTATTATAGTCATCATGTCAGAATCATGAACACTAACTACTCTTTTCGGATTTACCTGTTCAGAGGGCCATTGAAAATTATTAGTAGTCATCTCTTTAATTAATGAATATGCTTCATCAAAAGATTTTGACATTAACGATCCACCAGTAGCAGCATCAATAGTTGATCTTAATGATCTCACTAATCTGTTATAAAAAGTTTGAATTATTAACCAATCTGGCAAAGCATGATGTGGACACTTCCTAAGAAGATCTTTAAACCTCTCTCGAAGCTTCATATATTGACTCTCCTTCAAGTCGATCAAAAGATGTGATATCAATTCTTAATTTAGCAGTTTTCGATGGAGGGAAATATTTCGATAGAAACTTTTAAGAAAGTTCTCCCAAAATTCGAATAGATCTAGGTGCTAACGAGTTTAACCACGCCTTAGCCTTATCCGTTAAGGAAAAAGGAAAAGTCTAAGTCTGACAGCATCACTCGACACTCCATCATACTTAAAAGTAGCATACAGTTCTAAAAAACTAGCGAGATGTAAATTTGGGTCTTCATTAGGTGTTCCTCCGAATTGATTATTTTGTACCATTTGGATAATAGCAGGTTTAAGTTCAAACAAATTAGTAGCAACATCAGGATTTTGAATAGTTATATGAATTTCATCTATTGTTGGGTTAGCATAATCTCTTAAATGTCTTGGCAAATTTCCAACATTAATATTCTGATTCTCTTGATTATTTGCCATTTCACAGTAATTTTCAGTTTGTTTTTGGTGTTTTCTAATTTTTCTAATAGTACCCTAACTCTGAATCGTAAGGTATTAAACCTACATATCCACTACAACACATATAAAATCACACTATAAAGTAAAGGTTTTCAGTTACTACAATATCTATTAATAAGTACCGTTTATCTACCTCCCCGGCAACGGCGACAAAAACTTGATCGCGACTTTATATATTAAGCAAGAATTTATGAAGTCGAATTTATATATATTTAGAATGATTTAGTAAGGTCACAAATTCAACACAAGTATACGAATCGTATCAAGTAATACAGGGCTCTAATGGAGTCCTGGTTATCGATCCCACAGGAAGGTGAACGTTCTTCAAATCAGATAATGTAGTACTAAAATGCAATACTCAATGTAACAATTACGTAAGTGTACTACCACTAGTTAATGCAAAGTATAATAAAGCTAATAAAATTACTTCTAATTACTGAACTATATTAACTAACAAACACACTAACTTATGTGATTTATAAGATACTTTTATATGAAAAAGTGTCTTTCTTCCTTGCAACACTTGATTCTCTCCTTGGAACAAAGCTGAAGAAGCAATCTCTCACTTTACTCCCTCTTCTCCCCTCCTTAGAGAAGAATCTCTCTTAAAATCACAAACCCTAACTCTCTCTCACACTTTCCTCACACTCTCTACAGCAATTCTCTTCTCTTCCTCCTCTCTATTTTCATCTTGGACACTTAATTTAATGTTAGTAACGAATTCCCAAAGAATTTCTTCAAGCACCTCTTCAAAAATCTGCCAAAACATTTGAGTTCGAAGTGAACCGACATAGGACGCCGGTGGCATTTGATAGTGACGTTGGCAGCGCCCTATCGTGCCAATTAATTCTGGAGTTCTCTGGAATAGGGCGTCGGGGCTGTTTTCCTCCAAATTGCTCCATTTTGTTCCAAATTCGTTCCTTTTTGCATCTTTGTTCTCCAATCACTCATAATCATCATACCTACAACAAATCATGAAAAATACCTTCCTTTAAAGTAAAATATCACCAAAAATAGGTAAAAACATATAGCTAAAAGAGTATATATTTTTAGTGCATCACATTCTATGCAAGTATACGTATCGTTTATCAAGTAATATAAGACTTTCTGATTAAGACCCGACATATCGAACCCACAAGGAAATGTGTAAAATTTAAAGAAATAAGAAAAATAACTTTTTACCTTTTTAATTTATTTTTGTAAGTATGTTTTAATATTTTTATTTTGAAAAGTTATTTTTGATATTTTTAATAACAAGTTTAAGCAGAAAATGAAATTATTAATACTCTAAACATGGCATAAAAGTTATAAAAATCAAATATCTTTTTCTTTCTTCAATGAATCAGTAATAATTATGGAATTTTATGTCGTGGAAGTATATAAATGTATTGTGTCAAATAAGAGCAATTATATTCTTTACCCTTACTTTGTTCTATAAAAAAAATTGGTTACTGTGAAATTTTGAAATTTTGTAGATGGGTTAGGCAGGGAAGATAGCAGCTCTCACTCTAGAGTTCCCTCTATTCCCTCCACCTAAGGGCTAACATCTCATAACAAAATTTAAAATAAAAAAACAAATTAGGAGGTTTTAGCCTGTCACACTAGAGTTTTCTAATTTTACTCCCCATAAAAGCATATCTTCCTAGATATTTGCATTCAATCATATGGACAACAATTCTTACTCATATAATTGCATGTGATTCTTTCCAATTATTGTTTGAGACAATACCGCATTGGATCTTACATAATCTCACAAAAAATTTTAACATCCTAATTGGCCAAATCAAGAAGTAAATTAAGTTTAAGGAATTGAATCATCACAATTTATTCCAGCATTAAACATTTATACTTTCAACAACATTACTTCCATAATTTAATTACTTCATCATCTAAGAAAGAAAAAGACAAACTAAACTACTCAGATTTCATGAAGTAAACACAAACAAAACTTGATATGAAAGCATAAATCATAATGAAAACACAACAATCTTACTTAAAAACAAAATGTAAAAACAAATATAAATACTTATCTGAAAATCCTCTCCACCAGACTTTGGAAGTTCCTTTGAAATTTTGCTTTTCACAATACAACTCTATAGAGGTTGGTGCCTAACTCTGGTGACTCTAATAAAGACTTTAAAATTTAATAAAAATTAGATATAAGGATAAAAGAAAATTGGTGAGAAGAAAGCTTCACACCAATCCTTTTTCCTTTCTTACTCTCTACTCTCTGCAATAGAAAAGAACTCTAAAACTTAACACAATCTAATAACCACTCTAATAACACACTCTGAATAATAACCCTTTCAACACACACGCACACTTTCAAATTATGAGGCTTCATTTTTATAATTTTTCAAAAGGTGCCTTGGTGTCTCTTCAAATCATGTCTAGATTCAATGTATCCACCAAAAGATGCATCCCTTCATTTAAATTTGCCGCCCAAAGGAAGTTAATGAAGTCACCACCAAAAGTTGCTTTAAACACCCCTTGAAAATGGTGCCAAAATTCATTTAAATTTGATTTATAACTGTGGCGATTAAGCGCCGGCACTCAAACTTCATAATTTTGCTCCAAATTTGGTCTTTTTTCGCTCCTTTCATCATACTTGCAAGAAAAACACAAAATACCTTCCATTAAATTGCAATTTCATCAAAAATAGGTAAAAAAATGTGCATAAAAACACTATATATTTTAGGTGTTTCAAAATCCCCCAAAATTAAAATGTTACTTGTCCTCAAGTGACTCTTAAACATAAAAATTTTAACATGCAAATTATATAAATGAGTTTCTTTAGGAAGATTTCAAAATTTTGTTCTAAAAATGAAATAATCCAATTTAAAAAAAAAATTTAGTAAATAAGACCAATTTAAAGTTTAGAAAGTTCTTAACTAAAGGATAATTAAAATATAAGTTTCTATCTAATTCAGAAATACCTATAGATTTTCAAAATATAAGATTCAAACATTTTATTTTCTTTACTTAAAAATATTAATTGAGAATAATTTTACTTACTATATTATAACCTTAAGTTTTAGATTTTCTCAAAACTTATATTTTAAACTTTAGGTATGGAACCAATTTTTTTATTAGGCCCTTAAATCCTCAAGCTTCTCCTTCCTTTTTAGAAATTATTTTTCACTTTTTTTCTTTTTTTTTTGTTTTCTTTTTTATATATAAAGTATGAATTGTTGTATATCAATAAGCCTTTAATGATTTTGAATTCCACCCTTTCATTTAAAATAAAAGTCTGATATTTATCTTTCACTTAAAAATTATAACAATAGTTTTGAAAATAATTCTTCAATAAAAGAAATTTAAGCTTTGAAAAATAAAAGTCAAATCTTCTATTTATCCAAAAATACAACATTTCTTACTAAAGATAGTTTAACTATATTTAACATTTCTTTATTAAGAACATTTTAACTTTTAATTTTTCATTATTACTATAAATTTTAACTAAATTCTTTTATTCATTTCTATATTAAAATTTTTTTCTCTAATATAACTTCATATACATAATTATTTTCAATCATAAACCAAATTTATTTTAAGTATTCTTAAGAGCAAATAAAATTTTAGGTTTTTGAAAAATTTAGTTTTTTAAATCTCCCAAAACTTTAATCTTTAGTCATGATAAAAACATTTAAGCATAAGAAATGATACATGAGTGAGAATTAAAAAAACTAAAATGACATGCTTGCAGGAATTTCAATATCCAAAATATGCAAGTATAATATTTTTAAAGTTAAACAGGAGTAAAAAAGAACCTAAATTCAGTTTTTCATAAAAGAAAAATTACAAAATACTTCTACAGTAGTGGAGGTTTTCAAAGAAAATACACACCAACTTAATATAACTAAAATCATGACAATAGTAGATAATAATTTGTAGTAGATTTTGAAAAGTTTAAACATGCAATTTTTAAATAGTGGTTTTTAATAGTGTTCTAAATTTTCTAACAAATTTGGAAGTAATTTATACTCTTTTAAAAATTTAAACACTAAATACACATTTAAAACTTTTACTACTACACACATATCACAAATTACAACATTAAACATTACTTTATCACATAAACATCTGAATGTACATAAAAAGAAATAGTCCAACTATGCTTTATACAAAATTAGAGTTCATATCATAAATACATCACACAACAATCAAACATAACATCACATATAAAAATATCAAAATAAAAACATAACTACACATAAGAAATCAAAAATCAAAACAAATTGAACACAACAACTCTAATCATCATCTTCTTTAGCCTAGTCTCTAGATGACACATAAGGTATATAAAATGGATGAGGGGGCATCTCAGCACTTTGATCACCTCTAATCACTTTATCCATAAACTGCTGATAATTCTCCTCATATTCATCATGCTTAACAATATACCTTTCAATATTTTCAATCTTACCATCCATATCTCTAACATATTCTCTGGTAAGACTCACTTTCTTTAAAATCTTATTCGATAGTCTAATTTGTGAATCACTAGATGATGATGCACTAGAAGTAGTGGGACATGAAGTAGTAGCAGCAGAAGCAGAAGAAGAAGCAGTGAAAGTTCTAAATCCTCCTCTCCAGCCAAACTCTGAAAGTACAGTGTAAAAACCAACGTTTACACTGGTAATAGGTCTCAATGGTTGAAAAACTTCCTCCCATGTTTCAAACTTAACACCAGATCACTTACAAATCGAATGAATTAAGGATGGAAATCCCATACATGAAGTAGTAGCAGATCTGACACAGTTCATCACATAGTCAAAAATAATAGCCTCTGCATCAATAGGCTTTCCCAACTGAATACAATGATTCAGAACCGCTCTCTCCCTTGTAACTTCACTAGTATGACTTGAAGACAACAGTTTAAATGAAATAAAGTAATACCATGCCTTTGAAATGGCATTCAACTTAGAGGCCTGAAAATTTACTCTTCTTTCATTTGTTATCTTCCATAAACCTCTTTCACTGATCGAAATGGTATAATTTCATCTAATTCTCTTTCAGTAGGATCATAATTAGCATAAAAACAAAACACTGTAGCAGTCAAGCGATAAAAGACATTGGTTACCGCAGGTGAAAAATGTACTTGTTCACCTCTAACCATCACTAAATTTTCTTCTGTTGCTGACAAGTTTGCATAAAACTCTCTCACTACAAAAACAACAGTGACAGCGGAGAAGTAACAGTAATTTTTCCAATTCATTCTAGTAATCATTTCTTTAATAACTTCCTCTGGCTTACTAAACACTTGTTCCAGAATAAATTTACGTGACGACAGTGCGTCGACATATCAAGCCTCAACTCTTGCACTAAAAAATTTGTTGGAATCAAATTTTGCTTTATCTTTTGATCTCTGTGACTTTGGAGCCATCTCTAAAAAAAATCGTAAAAATTCATCATAAATTTCAAAATCAAACTAAACTAGCAAATTTAACTTTGAAATGTAATTTCTACTAAATCCAAGCAATTTTCCAAGCTTTTCCTCAAATTTCAACATAAATAATGATCTTAAGATTTCTCAATAACGTACTCAAAATATATGGTGAAAATAAAAATTTTTTTTACTTAGGAGTAGTGCTCATACCTCAAGGAATTCAAATCTGACAAATCTCGTTGAAATTGACTCTTAATTGATCCAACTTAAGAATGCCCTAAATCCTATTTCGCTAATTTGAGAGGTTGAGGGTGACAGGAGGTGTTAAAAATGTCAATTTTTGGGTTTTTAACTACAGAAAATTAGTTTTCGCGAACCGACGCTTCAGCGCTAGGCTTCGGCTCTTAGCCGCGAATTCTGACACTTAAGCGCCTAAGTTCTTGTGCTTAGCCACCAACATCCTTATTTTCACAATTAATTTAAAAACTCACTAAACCCCTTGATTAATCCCCCTAAATCACTTTAAATAATAATTTCACCCTTATAAACTTTTCTAGTTCTCTAAAGAATGTCAATTTCCATCAATTCCAAAAAACTTTCACACAAACACAAACTTTCATTAAAAAAAATCACACTTAATACATACTAAAAATTTCTATCCAAATATTTTGGATGAAATTTCCCAATACACAATAATTCAAATATATCAAAATAAAGATAATTCAACAAAACCCAAACATATAACACTAGACACTAAACACTTATCACAAAAAACCACAATACTAGACTATACTCAAATCAATTCCAATCTCCATTAGGTTGAATGTATCCAGAACCACCATTAGTTTCATTTAAACCATCTAGAATATGGATATGATAAAATGGTTGATGGTTGAAAACTCTTACATCTTCTTCTAACAATTTGTTTTTCAGAAACATCGCCTTATCTGCTTCTTCCACATGACTTGTATGACTGAATTGCATTTTAAGTTGTCATCCCATATGGTGTAAATGAGTGTTAGTTTCAATTACTTTTGCTTTAATTGACTCCACGTAGGCTTCAATCTTTGCAATCCTTTCTGCAATACCTTGAATATTAACTGTTAGGAATCCGTTGTATATCTCTTGCGCACTTTCACTGATAAATTTCTTCTTGATGGCTTACTCCTTCTTCATTTCACTCTCCCAAGAAGACAATTTTGCACTCAAAATACTCTTCTTAAGACTCGGAAATGGAAATAGAGACTGGGGCAATTATTTCTCTTAATCTAGGGCCATTTTATAGACATAGGAAGTGCTTAAACCGACCCTAGGCGTTTTAAAACTCCAAAATAACTCCTAAAACCACTTCCCCGCGATTTTGGCTTCTAGAAAATTCATTTATAACATTTTTCTTAACTACGACGCTTAAGCGCCACCAGGCGGTGCTTAGCCGTCAGTGCACAGGTCTGTCAAATGTCCAAATTTTTCATTCTGACTCTTTCTAGTCATATTTTAATGTCAAATAAATACCACTATAACTATTCTTTTCAAAATACTACCATATAATCATAAAAGAAACCAAACAAACCACACAAAGCAAACATAAAGCAAAGCACACCGATAAATATAAAGCAAAGCACACCGATAAATATAAGTTGCCTCCCACAAAGCGCTTGGTTGAATGTCTTCAGCCTGACATACACAGAACTTATTCTGAGTGACTCAACATCAGATTCTCATCAAATTTAAGTTGATCGACTAAAAAATAAGGTTTAAGTCTATGACCATTAACTTTGAATATTTTTTCAGTCTTAGGATCTTGAATATCCACGGGTCCATAAGAATAAACTTTTATCACAATAAATGGACCCATCCATTTGGACTTAAGTTTTCCAGCAAAAATTTTCAACCTTGCATTATACAACAAAACTTTTTTTCCAGGCTCAAGATTTTTAGTAAGAATCTTCCGATCATGCCATAACTTCATTTTCTCTTTATAAATCTTAGCATTTTAATAAGATTCATTTCTTATCTTTTCAATCTCATTTAATTGCAATAATCTCTTCTCAGCAACATCCTTTAAATTATAATTGAACTCTTTAATAGCCCAATATGCTTTATGCTCAAGTTCAACAGGTAAATGACAAGATTTTCCAAAAATTAGCCTATATGGGGACATCCCTATAGGAGTTATGTAAGCAGTCCTATAAGCCCACAAAGCATAATCCTGTTTGATTGACCAATCATTTCTATTTGGATCTTTTCCAATATTCTTTTAATTTCATGATTGGATAATTCAACCAAACCACTTGTCTGCAGATGATAAGAAGTAGAAATGCGATGGTTAATATGATATTTCTTTACTAACTTCTCCATAATCACATTTCTAAAATGACTTCTCCCATCTGTTATGATTACTCTTGGTATTCCAAATCAGCAAAATATAATCTTTCTTAAAAACTTTGCAACACTTTGAGCATCGCATTGAGGTCAAGGGTTGACCTAATGGTCAATGTGGTGGTTATTAGGTCCAAAATTGACTATTTTGACCAAGTTTAACAAATTTGATCAAAGTAGACCAGTTTGACCAAATTTGACCAATTTAGTATTTAGGTTGACCAACTGGTCCATTTTGACCAATTTAGTGTCTAGGTTGACGAAATGGTTCAATCAAACCAAGTTTGACCAAAGTTGAGCATTTTGATCAGGGTTGACCAATTTGACCAAGTTGACCTCTTTGACAAAATTTGGCCGATTGGGTCAATTGGATGTTTGTATTCACCAAATAGTTATTGTGGTAACTATTAGGTTATTTTAACCAAAGTTTGGTCAATTAGGTCAAGGGTTGAACTGATGGTCAATGTGGTGGTCATTGGGTTCAAAATTAACCATTTTGACTAGGTTTGCCTAATTTGACCAAAGTTGGCCAATCTGACTAAATTTGACCAAATTAGTTTTTAGGTTGACCAAAGTCCATTTTGACCAATTTGGTGTATGGGTTGACCAAATGGTTCAATTTAACCAAGTTTGACCAATTGTTACCATTGTATGAAATTGGATAAATAATTCCAACATCAAGCCCTTTTAAAATTTCCTTCTTAACTATTTCTTTCACCATTGGATTTAATCTCCTTTGCGGATCAGCTCTGTGTTTATGTTTTTCATCCAACAAAATTCTATGCATACATATCGAAGGACTGATTCCATTAATATCGGCTAAGGTCCAACCAAAAGTCTTTTTATATTTTTTTAAAGTATCCAATAATTTTTGTTCTTGATATTCGTTTAAATCCTAAGATACAATAACTGGTAAGGTAAATGACTCTCCTAGAAACATGTATTTCAAATGATTAGGAAGAATTTTCATTTTTAGTTCAAGAGGTTTTATGATAGATGAAATTAAAATTTTATCATCACTTTTCATAGTATCTAGCATTTCATATCTTTCTTGAACATAGTCTAAATCATCATTCTTCATATCTTCAAAATCATCTTCACTTTCATTATCATCCTCAAATTTCAAATTTTCATATTCTATTTTCTCATCCATTTTTTCATTAAAATGATAATCTCTCAAATAATCATAGATTTACATTCGAAAACATTCATCATCTTTTTCTGTTGTGGGATATTTTATAGATTTTAGAAAACTAATAGACACCTCTTGATCATTATCTCTCATAGTTAACTCTCCTTTTTGAACATCAATCATAGCTCTTCAAATGGAAAGAAATGGTCTTCCCAAAATAATTGGGATTTTGTTATCTTCCTCCATATCTAATACAATAAAGTCCATAGGAAAGATAAATTTATCCACTTTAACTAATACATCTTCCGCAACTCCTTCAGGATAAGTAATAGAATGATCAGCTAACTAAAGAGTCACAGAAGTAGGTGAAATTTCTCCAGTTCCTTATCTTCTGAAAGTTGATAAAGGCATAATGTTAATTAGCTCTTAAATCACATAAAGCTCTTCCGAAAATATTTTCACCTATAGCACATGGGATAGTGAAACTATCAGAGTCTTTAAGTTTTTTGGAAAGTTTTTTCTGAATAATTTTACTACACTCTCCACAAAGTGCGACAGTATCGTGATCTATGAACTTTCTTTTCCTTTTAAGAATATCCTTCATAAACTTCGCATAATCAGACATCTGCTTTAATGTTTCAACAAAGGGAATATTCACAATTAATTTCTTGAGGATTCCTACAAATTTCGTAATTTGGTTATTCCTATTTGGTTTTTTCAATCTTTGAGGAAAAGGTGGTGGTGGTTTTCCTATAGTAATTTTCATTGGTTCAAGCGGATATTCTAAGTCTAGATATATTTTATTAGTTACTTTTTCAATTTCCACCTTCTCTTTTTAGGTTTTGACTTATTTTTACACTCTTGTTCCTAAATCTTTTCCACTCCTTAATTGAATAGCCTTAATTTGCTCTTTGTATTAATCTTTTATATTGATCTCAACATTACTGGGAAGAGTTTTTGAATGTCTACTATTAAGCACAGTGAAAATATGTCCTAATTGATTTTCAATGTTTTTAATTGCAACAGCCTGAGTTTGTAATTGATTACCCATATTTAAAATTAATTATTCAGTAGCCAACTTCTTTTCCTTAAATTGTTGGTTACTATTTAAACTTGGAGGATAAGAAGTTCTAAAATTTGTGTTTCCTTGGTTGTTTAAATTTCTTACTGGGTTCATAGAATTGTTACTATTTAGAATTTTTTTTTAATTTTTAATATTATAAATGTTTATGCTCCTCAAGTTGGTTTAGATATATGCTCTAATGATAAATTCTGGAATGATTTAGAAGACTTAATACCCTTGATACCCCTTGAAGAAAAAAATTTTATTGGAGGAGATTTAAATGGACAAGTCGGTAGAGTGGTAGAAGATTTCAGAAATATTCATGGTGGCTACGGTTATGGAGCGATTAATGAAGAAGGTAGAGCCATTTTAGATTTTACTTTAGCGTATTATATGATTATTACTAATACTTTATTCAAGAAAAGAGATGATTATCTTATTACTTATAAGAATGGATCTAATAAAACACAAATTGATTATTTTCTTATAAGAAGAAGAGATCATCGAGATTGTAAGGATTGTAAGGTCATTCCAAGTCAGCAATTAAGTACCCAACATCGATTATTAGTTCTAGATTTTAAGATGAAGAGTTGTAAAATAAAGAATACTAGGATTCAACATCGTAGAATAAGATGGGGGCACTTAAAAGACACAAATAAAATTATTTTTATGAGTAAAATTTAAGATTTAAATATTTGGGATGTTCATGAAGACGTGAATGTTATGTAGGAAAAATTAACTAATACTATTAAACAAGTGGCTAAAGATGTACTTGGAGAATCAAAAGAAAAAGTTTCTATAAATAAAAATAGTTGGCGGTGGAATAATAATGTGCAAGAAAAGATAAAATATAAGAAGTTATGTTATAAAAATTGGTTTAAATGTAAAAGCGTAGAGAACTGGGAAAAATATAAAACAGCCCGCAGGGAGTGTAAAAGAATAATTTGTGACGCTAAAAATTTTGCTTTTAGTGATCTTTATAATATGTTAAATACTAAGCAAGGTGAAAAATATATGTATAAACTAGCCAAACAAAGAGAAAAGAAAAGTAAAGATTTAACTCAAGTAAAGTGTATTAAAGATGAAAATCAAAAAGTGCTTTTCTTACAAAAAGATATTCAACATAGGTGGGTGAGTTATTTTGATAAACTTTTTAATGATGATGCTGAAAGTACGATCGACCTTAGTGATTTTAATATCGTTAATAATAATAAAACTTTTCATTTTTACCATCGCATTAGTAAAAAAGAATTTGATGAGGCTTTAAAGAAAACCAAGGGGGGAAAGTCTGTAGGACCTGATGATATCCCAATTGAAGTGTGGAATTGTTTAGGTGATTTGGGGGTTTCCTGGCTTACTAAACTTTTTAATATTATTTTAAAAACTAAATGGATACCTGAGGAGTGGAGAAAGAGCATTTTGGTGCCCATTTTTAAGAATAAAGGAGATGCACAAGAGTGCGCAAATTATAGAGGAATTAAATTGATGTGTCATACTTTAAAAGTATGGGAGAGGTTAATTGAACATAGGTTAAGACGTATTACAAAGATTTCTCATAATCAATTTGGATTTATGCGGGCGGTCTACCATGGAAGCTATACATTTATTGAGAGGTTTGATGGAGAAGTACAGAGATAATAAGGAGGATCTACATTTGATTTTTATTGATTTAGAAAAAGCTTACGATAAGGTTCCTAGAGTTTTTCTTTGGAGAGTCCTTGAGAAAAAAGGTGTTGATATGACTTATATTCAAGTCATTAAAGATATGTATGCTAGAGTCGTTACATGTGTTCGTATCGAAGGAGGATTGACCAAGTATTTTACTATTTACGTTGGTTTACATCAAGGATCGGCTTTAAGCCCATATCTTTTTGCTTTATTTATGGATGGTCTTACTTGGGCATTTACAAGAGGATGTACCTTGGTGTATGCTTTTTGCTGATGATATCCTCCTTGTGGATAAGACAAGAGAAAAAGTCCAGGAAAAACTTGAATTATGGAGGTCTACATTGGAGTCTAAAGGTCTTTTTTTGAGTAGAACTAAAACTGAATACATGGAATGTAATTTTAGTAATAGTACGTCTAGTGACAGAAGTGTAACTTTGGGTGATCTGTCGGCATTATTTTTTAGGTTGTGTTTTATTTTGAAAAGGGGGTCGCCTAACAGAAGTTGTCGGCGAATTTTTAATTTAGTTTAAATAAATAATTTTGAAAAGTAGTATTTGATTTTGAAAATAATTTTAAATTTGAAGGTTTTAAGATATGAGATTAAACCGATCTCACATCCCAAATAGTTTATATAAACGAGCACCGCACCACTAACCGTGTATCTATCCCTAAGGATAGACACAGCTGCTTGATGGTGGGGCTCGATTAAATAAACTAGAAGATTTGTGACATCCGTTTGGTACGCGAACCAATTTTATAAGCCGACAAATTCCCCTGCTAATATGAAAGCATTAAACGGGGTTTATATTACTCAGGTTCTTTAAAATTCCCTATAAGGGCAAGCCCCTATAGTTAATTACATCTTAAGTGATGGGAATCACCTAAGAAAACTCTCGATAATAATCGATAATTCTGCTCTCGAGGATTTGAAAGTTTAAGTTTTCGAGGGATTCGATTTTGGAATTTCGATAGGGAATGGATCGAGTTTGAAACATTTTGTTTTGAGAATTCAAAGGAAGAAAGGTAGGAGAAATTACGGATTCGAAGTGAACTTCGGTAATTTCCCGACTATCCTATTGTTTGGCTTGGATTTAGGAAAGTCCTAATGTTTATTTAATGTTTTAATCTTGCCAATTTTAATTAATTAGGGCTTATATTTATATGACAAAATCATACAAATAGCCTCGAAGATATGAGGGTTTATTGTCGTATCGGACGACTACCTCGGAATCCTAAGACCGGTTAGGGCTTAATTTGCAATGCAAATGCCTAACGAAGAGTTGAGGATTTATGTTGCACTAGGCAAACTACCTCGAAGTCCTATGGCTTTGTTATTTAATTCTAGGAAAGTTTTGCTGAAGTAGACTCGAGTTTTGCTTGATGACGATGGTCGTGCTGCCCACCATGCTCCGAGCTCCTTGTTGTTGCAGAGTTTTAGTTTTAGAAGTCATAAATCAGGGGATGAGAAAAGTGTTTTGGTTTAGAGAAAATCTTAATTTCCAAGTGTTTTCAATTTTTTAATTAAAATAAATCTTAAAGTTGATTATAACGACACCGGTTAAGATCCCACGGTTCCATCCTTCCGGCATCATTATTTTTATCGGATTCACTTAGTCCAGATGAATTTGCTAAACTCAACTGAATGAGTTCCACACTTTCATTTAGACCATGGGAAATCTCGTTAGCAACACGTAGGTTACATCATCCGAAGTATTCCCGATCATCCAACAAGACGTTTTAATTTAGTTGCAATTGTAGTTTTGTGTTACGTTTGTGATTAAATTTTGAGTTGTTTTATATTTTGAAATGTTGTGGCGGTGAATTTTATCTTGCAATAACTTTTAACTTAGTTTTGGTTTCGGTTTTAGGGACTATCCTAAAGGTGAGGGTTTTCATGCAACAATTGTTTATCATGCAGGAAAAGTAAGTGCAATGCAGTTAAATGAATTGCAATAATGTAAATTGCAAGAAAGTAAATTGCAATAAAATAAAAGCGTACCTGGAGGGTCTTCCCGTCATCCCAAGCTGCACTTAAAACACAATTAGAATATTTAAGCAAGTTCTAGGTAAAGCTAAGGTAAGGGTTATGGTTTTCTACCAAATTCCTAATCCTATAGCTTAGTCATTTCCTATGACGTCTAGGTTCCTTGTGTTTTTGTTTGAAGACGATTTTCTTCATCAAAGAATAATTAAATTCAATTGTTCTTATAAACATCCTATCATATTGAGAAAGTGTTTAAGAAGAATCTTAAACATCTTTTTAATATTGCTAAAATTGTTTCAAGTTCAAATGAATTTAATTATACAAATGAATTAATCGTCCAAGAATCTCAAGTTTTGTTATCTTGTCTCGGTGAACTAGGACATTTGAATATCACTATAGGTGAAGTAACATTTCATTTAATATTCTTTTTAGGAATTATGATAACTAAAGCTTTTGAGGGTAAATTGGTGTTCAAATGGTTTGTGAATTAGTTTAATTTCAATTAATGGGTTTAAATTTGGAATAGTGTTCAAGTTATTTTAGATTTATTTTGAATTCTTAATGTCTTTGGTGATGTTATATTTAATTCAACTTAATTTAATTTAATTTAATTTAATTGAGTTTTAATTTAATTTAATTCAATTTAATTCAATTTGATGTTACATTAAATTAATTTGATTTGATTTAATTTTAATTTAATTTGATTTAATTTAAATTAATTTAATTTAATTTAATTTAATTTAATTTAATTTTAATTCATTTAATTTAATTTAATTTTTAATTTGGTTTAACTTAATTTAATTTGATTTTATTTATTTATTTTAATTTAATTTAATTCATTTAATTTAATTTAATTTGTTTATTTAATTTAATTTAATTTAAGTTAATTCAATTCGATTTACTTAATTTAATTTAATTTTTAATTTAATTTTATTTTTTTAATTTTAATTAAAATTTTAAAAGAGTTTAATAATTTAATTTTAGTTTAATGATTAAGTCTTTTAATGTTTTGAATTTGAGTTATCATTTTAATTAAGAATTTAATATTAATGAGTTGATTAATTTAGGGAATTTTAAATTAAAGAATAAATCTCTTCCTAATAATATCCCTATTTTAATAATTCCAATTTTATTATTCTTCCAAATTTAATCGATTATTTAATTAAGGTTTAATTATTTTAAATTGCTTAATGGATTTCTACCCTTTAATTATTTAAATTTCAATCATCCAAATCAGATTAGGATCAAATATTTTACTTGTAAATTTTTTATTAAACCTAAAGTTTTAATTAAGGATTAAAAATTTTAATTACCACTTTACCCTTTAAGCTTAATAATTTCATAACTCACTAAATTGAACTCAAATGAACTTGAAATTTTTATGTGACTTCACTCATATGTCAATAAAGACATGAGAGGAGAAAATGTGATTTTTCTGTATTTAATTTATTTATATAATTATTTTTGGTAGAAAATAGAGATTTCCGAGGAAAATTTAATAACATGACCAAGGGAAAGTTTCAGTCCTTAAGAAAATTAGGGGACATTCCTAATGACCAGAGGACCACTTGGACCAATTTTGGTGATTTTTTGAATTATATTATTTTTATTATAATTATTTTAAGTTTTGGAGTGTTAATTAATTTAAAAAATAAAATAAATGTTGAAAAATGAATTTTATATTTTTCAAAAATCTCTCTGATATCAAGGAAATCAGAGAATCAAATTTTACAATTTTTTGATTTTTCTATGATTTATTATAATTATTTTAGTGAAAATGCTAGAAAATACATTTTGGGTGTTTAAGCCAATTAGGGTTGTTTTAAATGAACTAACTCAAAACCTATTTTTCCTAGGGTCCTCTGGTCATAAGGAACATCACCAAATTTTCCTAGAATTTATTTCACAACATGCTATTTATTGAAATTAAAATACTCAAAACGAGTAACATGAATTTGAAAAATCAATAACTTTTCATAGGGATGGCCTTGACTTTGGAAAATTCAGGGAATGTTCCCAAATTCAGAGGCTTCAAAAGCCCTATGGTCTAATGCCATGGTGAATTGTATACATGCATGAAGAATTAAAAATATGCAGAGAGTAAATAAATTATTAAAAATAAAATACTTGATGAATTTAAATAATTTCTTTTCCACATTATTCTCCTCCGTTCGGTGAGCAAGAGGTATTTTTATTTTATTTTTATGATTTTCCTACACAAAGTTATGAATTTTTGAAGTTTAGGGAATTAAATAAATAGAAAATACCCCTAATTTTCTATTTATCCACGCGGCGCCGCGTCATCCTCGGCATCTCCGAACGCACACGCGTCGCGCTCCCATTCGACGCTGCCGCTTGAGTCGGCCGGCCCGGGCCCCGCGGTTCTCGTATCGTCTCTGGTCCGACGCCATCCGAGCCGTCCGTCCGCGCGTGTATTGAATGGACGGCATCCGTTCATCGTCCCCGAGCGTCCTCGCCCGAGAGCCGTCCACACTAAATCCCTAAGATCTCACTCGATACTCAATGGATTTTCATGTTCTTATGCTCTATGGATTCGTCTTGAGAAGACGAATACATCCATATGGTTTATGTGGGGTGAAATTTACGCAATAGAAATGGAGAATGTTCAGAAGCTCGGGAAGAAGAGTGAGGCCATACCTTTGCTCAGAGAAGTGTGGCTTCGATCTGAGGGTTGTTGCACCTTCGATTGGATCCCGGCAAGCTCCGGATGAAGTCTCACAGTCGCGGTGAATCGCTCAGGTAGGATTTCGACCACGGTCGATCACAAAGCTTGGAGGCTGGAGCAATTGGGTGGCTCGGAGATGGGGCTTTTCTTTGGTGGACACCTTCCCTTGGTCCGGTGAAGGTGTAGAACCAATCAATTTGGGGATTGGCTCACCGTGGAGAAGTGTCCTGGTTTTGGGCTTGGATTTCGACTTTGAAATTGAGCTCGCAGAGAAGAAATGGCAGGGGGATTTCGGTGGGGATCAAGTGCTCGTGTATGGGGAGTAGTCTGGAACAATTTTGGCAGAGTTTCCTTAAGGTTTGTTTCAGCACCTCTCTTGGCCGAGAGGGGTGGTGTTTAAATAGGAGAGGGTGGAGGGCCTCCCAGGGAGAGTTAGGGCTTGGGATCAGCTGCTCTTGGCAAGAGAAGAACAGCTACAATGGCCACTGGGGATGGGGCAGCTCGACGAGGGAGAATTCCAAAGTTGGCTCACATGTGAGCTCTCGGCCATGGTGTTTTCCGGCGGTCCGGTGGCCGGCCGGCCGAGCATGGGTCACCCTCGAGGTCGGGTGGGTCGTGGCGGGACTTGGTGCGAGCGATTGGCAAATGCCATGTGTAAAGGCTTTGATCCAAAGTGGAATGGAGCATGGCTAGTTTTGAGTCTAAATGGGTCAACCCACCCATTTGGGCTTGGTGCACCCCTCGAGGTGGCTTTGGATGCTGTGGGGAATCAAAGGGATCGACTGGTTTGGCATGGAGAAGTCTCCATCCAAATATATTTGGATTAAATTTAAGTTTAGGTGAAACATGATTAAGGCTAATGAGCTTTAGGGATTAAGGAAAGCCCTCCCTCTTCTTACCCGATATGGCATGGTGGAGTGTCCAAGGCTCTCATGGCTCACATGTGGCTCATGCATGGCTTCATGGCTCACCTTTGGCTTGGCAAAAAGTTTGGTCAATTTAATGAAAATGGATTTTAGGAATTTTTGGTAATTTGATGGAAATTTGTATGAAACTTGATTTGGAATGATTTGATGATGAATTTAGGACTTAGGGAATGGCTTTTATTAAGTGGATGGCAAGTGGAGATGTCATGTGGGCTTTAGGGTAGATTTTGGGCTTTTTGAAATGGTTTTAGATGGGCTTTTAAGATGGTTTAGGAAAGTGGGCTTTTGAATTTTAAAATGGATTTTGGGATGAAATTTTGGTAAAGGCTTGGGCTAAATAATTGTTGTGTTTAGCTCATGGATGTGTCATGAGCGACTTGAAGCAAATTGGGGGTTATTTGGGTTTGAATTGGGTTGAATTTGGGTTCTTTTGGTGAATGGGCCAATATAGGTCCAAGTGGGCCAAGTTAGGCCAATGTTGGGCTAGGGTTGAAATTGATGTAAAATTAATGTTGAGAAATGTTTATGGGAGTGTTTCAAAGAATTTTTGACTTTGATTGGGCTTTGATTTTGGGGTTTGGGCTCATTTGGGTTAGGTTTGGGTTTAGGTCGAAATTGGGCCTTTTAGCTTTGGGTTGAATTTGAGTGGGGTTTGGGTCCAAATTTTGGGCAAATCATGTTAGTGTTTTGCTTGTGGGGATGCTAAGGAAGATTTAGAAAAGATTTGGGGTTAATTGGAGTTAAATTGGGTGAGTTTGGGTTAGGTTTGGGTCATGGGTCCAAATTGGGCTTTAAGGCCAAAAGTGAAATTGGATCCAAATGTCAATCAAATTGGACTTGGATTTGGTCTAGATTGGTGTTGGGAATGTTGAATTGAAGTTTAGAATTGAATTGGACCAGAATTTGGGTCAATTGGATAGGTTTGGTTTGACATTGGGTTCACTTAGGGTTAAAATGGGTCAAATTGGGGATTTTGACAAAAGTAGGGTAAATGGACAAAATTGGCCCATGGTGTAGTTGAAAAAAATGAAATTGGGAATATTTGGGATTTTCTGGAATTTTCTGGGAATTTTATGAATTTTTGGATTTTTGGGTCAAGAGGGGTATTTTGGGTATTTGGAGGGTATTGGGAGGTATTTTTGGAATTTTTGGTATTTTTGGGTATGGATGATCAATTTGAGTGATGTGGGAATGCTTGGGATTGATTTTGAGGAATTTTGGGTAATTTAGATGATTTTTGGAGGATTTCCAGGGTTTTGGATAAGTTAGGCGGGTGTAGGGTCCCGGAGGTCAAAAATTGAAAATTTGGAAAATTGAAGATTGGGTAAATTTGAGTGGAATGAAATCATTTTGGTTGAGCCATGAAGCTACATCAAGCCCACATGAGCTATGAAGGGACTCATTTAAGGCATTCACTATGTTGTTCCTAACCCTCTTAGCCAAGGACTTAGGGGTTAAGGACCATCCATGTGAATCACCTACATGAGTCAGGAGGTCAAGTTAGGTATGGGTGTCGTTTCTAGGATGTGTGTGAAAGTGTAGTGTATGAGTGTAGTGTGTGTGTAAGTCAGCCCCTTCACCAGACCAGGCCACCCAGGGCAGTCCTAAGGCTAAAGAGTCCTATAGGAACTCATCCTTTAAACTTCCACATTTGATTTCAACCCTACAGGTGATTAGGGGTCTACAGTCGAGTTTGTGGAGTTTGCGGGGAGTTAAGAAGTGGTTTGAAATTCTAGATGGTGGATCCCAATTCTAGTCCTCTAAGATTGTCAAAGGAAAAGCCTAAGGCTAGATTCTAAGTACTAAAAAGAAGAAGAGAAGACCTCATCAAAAATGAGGTCAACATGATCAAATTATTAAAAGGTGTGAATGATTTAGATATCTTGGGTCCATTGTTCAAAGCGATGGTGATATAGATGGGGATGTTAATAGTAGAATTCAGGTTGGATGGTTGAAGTGGAGGAATGCGTCCGACTTATTGTGTGATGAAAAGTACCACTTAGGTCGAAAGGAAAATTTTATAAGATGGTTGTAAGACCTTCAATGCTCTATGGTGCTGAATGTTGGCCTTTAAAAGAGAAGAATAATAATAAGTTAAGTGTTGCCTAGATGAGAATGATTAGGTGGATGAGTGGCTTTACACTTAGAGACAAAATGCGAAATGAATATATCCATAATAGGGTTGGAGTTGCACCAGTGACGGATAAAATTAGAGAGAGTCGCCTTAGATGGTTTGGTCACATTAAACGTCGACCACACGATGATCCGATTAGGAGAGTAGATGTTTTAAATACAACTTATGTTAAGAAAGGCGAGAGATGAGACCTAGGAAAACTTGGGCTTATTGCATAAAAAATGATCTTAATTTATTAGAATTAAACGAAAATTTGACACTAAATAGGACACAATGGAGAAAAAGGATTCATGTAGCCGACCCCACTTAGTGGGATTAAGGCTTTGTTGTTGTTGTTGTTGTTGTTCATAGAATTGTTTCCCCATTACGGGTTAACAACATTGTTGTTATTCCAGTTAAAATTCAGATGATTCTTCCAACCATGATTATAATAATTCATATAAGGATTTTTTGGTCTATTATTTATAGCATTTAAGGTCTCATAGGACATTTGAGATTCTATTATCTGTCCTAATAAATTTTCATCTAACACAGGGTTTTTGAGAATAATTCATTATGTAATGATCTATTTTATTTGAATGGGCAGTAATTTGATATACTATCATAGTTATAGCTTCGGGAATCATGAATATTAGCTACTATCTTAGGATTTACTCATTCAGAGGGCCATTGAAATTTTTTAGTAGCCATCTCTTCTATTAGCGAATATGCTTCATCGAAAGGTTTTGACATTAATGATCCACCAGCAGCAGCATCTATAATTGATCTTAGAGATCCCACTAATCCATTATAAGTGTTTGAATTATTAGATAATCTGGCAAAGCTTGATGTGTAATGCCCAAATATTTATGTTTACGATTTAGATATAAAATTTTTTATTTATAATATGGCATTCTGACCACGACTTTAGAAGCAACATATAAAGTAGAAGCAAGGAAGTTAATCATCTGTCTCTGATTCATCATCCATTCCCCTCTTCCATCGGTCAGATACGTGATTACACTCATTAAATTCCCCTCACTAGTATCAAAATTTTCAAATTCACAAACAAAAGGTTCTTGAATTTGATAAAATGCATTGATACGTTGTGGGGTGAACTCAACCAGTTTCCCTCAGACTAGCACATATTCTGTTTCAGACCAGAGCACGTTAGCATAAAATTCTCGGACTCTCACAAAACAACATTAGCAGAAAAGTAACAGAAATGTTCCCAATTTCGCTCAGAAATCAACTGTTCTATAGATCCACCAGGATTTTCAAACGCTCGATCCAAAATACACTTCTTGTTTTGCAATTGAGAGTTAAAGCGAAACTGAGCCTTAATATTAACAAATCTTTCATCGTCCCAATCAAATTTTCGCTTCCCCTTACTCGTTCTAGGAGCCATGTGGATTTCTAGAAAAGTTACAAAAATTTGCCAATAAATTCCAAATCCACAATGTATTAACTCCAAGCATTAATCTATTCAAGTAAGAACAAATTCTACTATATGAAACTTCACTTTTTCTCAAAAATCTCCAAAAATATCATCCAACAATGTGAGAGTTTCACATGGCGAAAATCCAAAAATTTTAGGTTAAAGTAAAGCTCTTACCAAGAGAAATGCAGATCCGGCCTCAGAAATCCTTGACATCCTCTCTAATACGATATCTAACAAGCCCTAAAGCTTCAAAATCACGAATATGGAGGTGGGAGACGAAAGAAGTGGTAGAAAAATGGGTCCTAGGCTATTTTTGGGAATTTTTAAGGGTCCCGGGCTATTTCGGTCTTTGGGTGCAGGCGGCACCCGATCTGGCGCTGGCGACGCTCTATTCAAAATAATAGCCGGTTTCTCTGGATTTGGGCGCCGGCGGCGCCAGTCCAAAATTCTATTGGGTTCAAAAATTTTCATCGTAAATTCAATCGTTTCAACCTCCGCATTCCTATTTAACACATCAACAAGCATCTATTTAATGTCAATTTACACAAATAACACATCACATTACTTTTATATATATTAAATCCATGATACAACGATTACACACATATGCTCATCAAATATAAGCAACACTCCTTAGATCCTTAGTGTTGCAAGTACTCTACGATAAGCAAACACTAAGTCCTAAGTACACACAAGAAATCAAAGCAAAGTCCAAACACACCCTACTAAAATAAAGAAAAGCAAACAACATAGCAATCAAAGTAAATACTTAAACATAACAAATCAGCATATAGAATCTACTAATTACTCATCATCAGTATTAGAAGTCTCATCCTTTCTAATGTCTCCCATTGATTGACAATGAACGAACAGATTGTAGAATGGACGATATGGGAATTCCTCAGATGAATCTTCAGCCACCACAGCATTCTTCTTCAACAGATTAACCAAACCTGACTCGATTCGACCAGTATGATCAAATTGCTCTTTCATTCTCCAATCAATGTGATCAAATAAATCAGAAATGTTATTAATAGCATTCATAATATTTTGTACCTCTTTTTCCAACTTCTTTATCTTCTTCAATATCACACTCGAACTTTCAGAATAGTAAGGCTGAATAGGTTGTGAACTCTTAGTGGGCTGATCTGCAAGCACATCCATGTCTCCTTCATCACCTACTGCACGGTAGTCATAAAGATCAGTGGGATCAATAGGTCTCCAGGGTAGAAGAACGTTTTCCCAACTCTCATATGGCACTTGTGATTGACTACATAACAGAAATATGGTGGACAGGTGTCCAAGCCCATATTTAGATCCATGCACAATCAATCCCAATACAGATTTAGTAATGACTGATCCAATATCCACTGGTCTTCCAATTTGTATGCAGAAATTCAGAAAAGCACTTTCCTTCGTTACCTTACTTATCTTCATAGTAGGAATTAATTTTGCCGAAATAAAGTAATGCCACTGCTTTGATACCGGATTCAAGGATGAAGAAGAGAAACTGATATATCCATTATCCCTTACTTTTCATTCATCATTCTCATCCGTCAAATAATGATAGATGTCGTTCATATCATTGCTCGTCGCATTAAAATTTGCATAATGACAAATAGGTACACTTTCTATCATGAAGAGATTATTTATCCTCGCAGGAGTGAATGGTACATACCTTCCTTGCACAAAAATTCATCCTTGGTTGATCCCATGCAAATTTGCATAAAATTCTTTCACGACCGGAACAGCCACTGTGGCGGTAGTGTAGCATAACACTTCCCAACGTCTTTGCTTCACTATCTCATCAACTCTTGTAGTCAGACTCTCCACAACTCGATTCACAAAGCCTCTTTCCTTGATAATCCTTCTCTTCATCATCACTTTATGGATTAGATGTTACACCTCGGAACTAACGAACTTCCATCGATTGTAGATGTGAGATCTAGGGAGTTCAATGGAGTGGGAATCCATGGGTTGCAAATTGAGAAAGGAAGTTTTCGTTTGACTGGTGGTTATGAATTTAAAATGGAGTTTTGGGGTGTTTTAAGGAAGAAAATCCCACTCAAAACCGCCAAAAACCGCATTTTAAAACTTAAAAACTGTCACCCATAATTTGGGTGCCGACGGTGCTCGATAGGGTGCTGATGACGCTCAAACTAGAAATTCGGCTGTTATAAAAGAATAGGGCGCCGGCGGCGCCAGTGACAAAAATTTTCACTGAACTTCGTTTGGCTCAAAATACTTCGTTTCCTCAATACGATCCAATATATTTTTATTTTTTAACTTATTTAGGGGTAATTAGGATTCTTAAATATCAATAATAAGCAAGCAAACTCAACATATAAAAAAACATATGGGTTGCCTCCCATAAAGCGCTTGGTTTAACGTCGTCAGCCCGACAAACTATTCAGTTAACTAGGATAACTTAACAATAATACCCCTTTGAAATCAGCTAAAGACCCTCCAAAGTAAGGTTTTAAACGATGCCCATTAACCTTGAAAATATTTCCAGTTTTAGGATCCTTAATATCAACAGCTCCGAAAGAATAAACTTTTACTACAGTAAAAGGTCCTATCCATCTGGACTTAAGTTTTCCCGAAATAATTTCAATCTCGTATTATATAATAAAACTCTTTGTCCCAGTTCAAATTGTTTTTTCAATATCTTCTGATCATGCCACAATTTCATTTTCTCTTTATAAATCCTATCGTTATGATATGATTCATTTCTGATTTCTTCCAACTCATTTAATTGCATAAATCTTTTTTCTCCCGCATTTCTAAAATTAAAATTCAACTCCTTAATCGCCAAATATGCTTTATGCTCCAATTCAACCAGCAAATGGCAAGTTTTGCCAAACACTAATCTATAAGGAGACATTCCAATAGGGGTCTTAAAAACAGTCCTATAAGCCCATAATGCGGTGTCTAATCTAGCAAACCAATCTAATTTATGAATATTCACTGTTTTCTCCAAAATTCTTTTAATTTCCCGATTCGATACTTCTGCTAATCCACTAGTCTGGGGATGATAAGCAGTAGAGATTCTATGAATAATGCTACATATTCCAATTAATCTCTTAATTTGATTGTTTATGAAATGGGATCCACCATCAATTATAATCACTCTCGGCATTCCATATCTTGTAAATATATTTTTCTTCGAAAATTAGAAACACTCCGAGCATCACATCTTGGTAAAGCAACAGCTTCAATCCATTTCGAAACATAATCAACAGCGACCAATATATATAAATTTCCAAATGAAGGTGCAAATGTCCCATAAAATCTAATCCCCATACATCAAAAATTTTAACTTCCAAATTATGATTCAGAGGCATTTCATTTCTTCTAGAAATATTACCTACTCTTTGACATTGATCACAAAATTTAACGTATTTATAAACATCACGAAAAAGAGTGGGCCAATAAAATCCATATTGTAAAATTTTACAAGCCATTTTATCAACACCAAAATGACCTCCAAATTCAGATTCATGACATCTCTGAATGATTGGATTAATTTCTTCATGTGGCACAAATCTTCTAATAATCAGATCCTTACACTGTTTATATAAATAGGGCTCATCCCAAAAATAAAACTCAGCATCACATTTAAACTTTTTTTATTGTTGCCTTATTAAATCTGATGGTATAATATCACTTACAATATAATTCACAGTATCAGCATACCAAGACAAATTCTTTTCCATAAGAATATACAATTGTTCATCAGGAAAAGTTTTTGCAACTTCCTTCTCAAATTCAGAAAATCTATCATATTCTATTCTTGACAAATGATCAGTAATTTGATTATCAGATCTTTTCCTATCAACTATCTTAAAATCAAATTCTTGCAAAAGGAGTATCCATCTAATCAATCTAGGTTTAGCATCCTTCTTTTGCATTAAATACTTGATAGTCGAATGATCAGTATGCACTATACTTTTAGTTCCAATTAAATAAGGTCTAAACTTATCGAAAGGAAATACTATAGCTAATAACTCTCTTTCAGTAGTGGTATAATTAATTTGAGCATCATGAAGAGTTTTACTAGCATAGTAAATAACTTTGAAAGTTTTATCATACCTTTGCCCCAACGCAACTCCAATAGCATAATCACTAGCATCACACATTAATTCAAAAGGTTTCTCCTAATCAGGTGAAACAATTATAGGAGCAGTGATTAATTTTTCTTTAAGTAATTTAAAAGCACACAAACATTCATCATTAAAATCAAACTTCCTATCATTTTCTAGAAGTTGGCACAAAGGTTTAGTAATTTTAGAAAAATCTTTAATATAACGCCTGTAAAATCCAGCATGTCCTAAGAAACTCCGCACCTCTCTCACAGTAGTGGGTGTTGTAGTATCTCAATCACTCGAATTTTAGCAGGGTCGACCTCCATACCATAGTCAGAAATTTTATGCCCAAGCACTATTCCTCCTACAACCATAAATTGACACTTTTTTCAGCTCAGAACTAAATTTGTTTTCTCACAGAGTTCCAAAACTTTTGCCAAGTTTTCCAAACAAATATCAAATGAAGTTCCAAACACAGAAAAATCATCCATGAAAATTTCTTTTCCATTATATATTATACTACTAAAGATAGACATCATACATCTTTGAAAAGTTGTGTGTGCGTTACACAATCCAAAAGGCATTCTTCGAAAAGCAAATGTTCCATAGGGGCTAGTAAATGTTGTACTTTTTTATCCTTAGGAGCAATAGGTATTTGATGATAACCAGTATATCCATCCAAAAATCAATAGTACTTGTGTTCAGAAGTTTATCCAACATTTGATCGAGAAAAGAAAGAGGAAAGTGATTTTTTCTGGTGGCAGCATTTAGTTTTCTATAATCAATACAAATTTGCCATCCATTAACTTGTCTAGTAGGTAAAATTTCATTCCTTTCATCCACTTCCACAGTCACTCCACCTTTCTTCAGTACACAATGAATTGGACTTACCCAAGAACTATCTGAACTAGGATAAATAATTTCAGCATCAACCCTTTTTAAAATCTCCTTCTTAACTACTTCTTTCATTATAGGATTTAATCTCCTTTGCGGATCAATTTTGGGTTTATGTTCTTCATTTAATAAAATTCTATGCATACAGATCGAAGGACTGATTCCTTTGATATCTGTCAAAGTCCATCCAAAAGCAATTTTGTATCTTTTTAAGATTTCCAATAATTTTTGTTCTTGATATTCAGTTAATTCTGAAGATACAATAACTGGTAAGGTAGATGATTCTCCTAAGAACATATACTTTAAATGTTTAGGGAGAATTTTCATCTCGAGTTCGGGAGGTTTAACAATAGATGAAATTAAACTTTTATCTCTACCTTCCATGGTATCTAACACTTCAAATTTCTCCCCACTATACTCCAATTCCTTATTCTTCTCATTATCTGAATCTGTTACATTTTTTGTTTCATCTTCAATTATATTTTCATACTCCACTTTCTTTTCAAACATCTTCAATTATATTTTCATACTCGACTTTCTTTTCAAACATCTTCAATCATTTCTCAAATATTCGCATACTTCCATCCTAAAACATTCATAATCTTTTGCAACTGAAAGATACTTCATAGACTTCAAAATATTAAAGGTCACCTCTTGATCATTAACTCTCATAGTTAATTCCCCTTTTTGAACATCAATTACAGCTCTTCGAGTAGATAGGAATGGTCTTCCTAAAATAATTGGAATATTTTTATCTTCCTCCCTATCAAGCACAATAAAATCCAAAGGAAAGATAAATTTATCTACTTTTACTAACACATTGTTGACCTCATTTTTGATGAGGTCTTCTCTTCTTCTTTTTAGACATTAGAATCTAGCCTTATGCTTTTCCTTTGACTATCTTAGAGGACTAGAATTGGGATCCACCATCTAGAATTTCAAACCACTTCTTAACTCCCTGCAAACTCTACAAACTTTACTGTAGACCCCTAATCACCTAGAGGGTTGAAATCAAATGTGGAAGTTTAAAGGATGGGTTCCCATAAGACTCTTTGGCCTTAGGGACTGCCTACAGGTGGCACTGGTGCAGTGAAGAGGCTGACTTACACACACACTACACTCATACAATACACTTTCACACACCTCTAAAACCACACCCATACCTAACTCGACCTCTTGACTCATGTAGGTGATTCACATGGATGGTCCTTAACCCCTAAGCCCTCAGCTAAAAGGGTTAGGAACAACATAGTGAATGCCTCAAATGAGTCCCTTCATGGCTCATGTGGGCTTGATGTGGCTTCATAGCTCAACCAAAATGATTTCATTCCACTCAAATTTACCCAATCTTCAATTTTCCAAATTTTCGATTTTTGACCCAGGGACCCTACACCCGCCTAACCTACCCAAAGCCCTTGAAATTACCCAAATTTTTCAAAATTTCCAAATCACCCAAAATTCCCCAAAATCATTCCTAAACATTTCTCTCCACTCAAGTTGATCATCCATACCCAAAAATACCAAAAATTCCAAAAATACCTCCCAATACCCTCCAAATACCCAAAATACCCCTCTTGACCCCAAAAATCCAAAAATTCACAAAATTCCCAGAAAATTTTAGAAAATCCCAAATATTCCCCATTTCATTTTGTTCAACTATACCATGGGCCAATTTTGTCAATTTACTCTACTTTTGTCAAAACCCCCAATTTGACTCATTTTAACCCTAAGTGAACCCAATGTCAAACCAAACCTACCCAATTGACCCAAATTATGGTCCAATTCAATTCTAAACTTCAATTCAACATTCCCAGCACCAATCTAGACCAAATCCAAGTCCAATTTGATTGACATTTGGATTCAATTTCACTTTTAGCCTTAAAGCCCAATTTGGACCCATGACCCAAACCTAACCCAAACTCACCCAATTCAACTCCAATTAACCCCAAATCTTTTCTAAACCTTCCTTAGCATCCCCACAAGCAAAACACTAACATGATTTGCCTAAAATTTAGACCCAAACCCCACTCAAATTCAACCCAAAGCTAAAAGGCCCAATTTTGACCTAAACCCAAACCTAACCCAAATGAGCCCAAACCCCAAAATCAAAGCCCAAACAAAGTCAAAACCTCTTTGAAACACTCCCATAAACATTTCTCAACATTAATTTTACATCAATTTCAACCCTAGCCCAACATTGGCCCAACGTGGCCACTTTGACCTATATTGGCCCATTCACCAAAAGAGCCCAAATTCAACCCAATTCAAACCCAAATCACCCCCAATTTGCTTCAAGTCACTCATGACACATCCATGAGCTAAATCCAACAATTATTTGGCCCAACCACTTTACAAAATTCCCATCCATAAACTCATTTTTAAACTTAAAGGCCCATTCCTTAAACCATTTTAAAAGCCCATCTTTTACCACATCCAAAGGCCCAAAATTGGTCCCAAAGCCCATATGACATTTCCCTCATCATACTTTCAATTAAACTCAATACCTAAGTCCTAAATTCATCATCAAATCATCCCAAATCAAGCCATATGCCAATTCCCATCAAAATACCAAAATCTTTCTTAAGTCCATTTCCATGAAATTGACTTAACTTTCCCTAAGCCAAAGGTGAGCCATGAAGCCATGCATGAGCCACATGTGAGCCATGAGAGCCTTGGACACTCCACCATGCCATATTGGGTAAGAAGAGGGAGGGCTTTCCTTAATCCCTAAAGCTCATTAGCCTTAATCATGATTCACCTAAACTTAAATTTAATCCAAATATATTTGGATGGAGACTTCTCCATGCCAAACCAAGTCGATCCCTTTGATCCCCCACGCATCCAAAGCCACCTTGAGGGGTGCACCAAGCCCAAATGGGTGGATTGACCCATTTAGACTCAAAACTCAGCCATGCCCCAATCTACTTTGGATCAAAGCCTTTACACATGGCAATTGCCGATTGCTTGCACCAAGTCCGAGCCTTGACCCACCCGACCTTGAGGGTGACCCATGCACGAGTCGGCCGGCCACCGTGTCGCGGAAAACACCATGGCCGAGAGCTCGCATGTTAGCCTGACTTTGGAATTCTCCCTGTCGAGGCGCCCCATCCCCAGTGGCCATTAGTAGCTGTTCTTCTCTTGCCGAGAGCAGCTCGATCCCAAGCCCCTAACTCTCCACGGAGGCCCTCCACCCTCTCTTATTTAAACACCACCCCCTCTCGACCATGAGAGGTGCTTGAAACAAACCTTAAGGAAACTCGCGCAAAATTATTCCGTACTACTCCCCATACATAGAGCATTTGATCCCCATCGAAATCCCCCTGCCATTTCCTCTCGCGAGCTCGATTTCGGAGTTGAAATCCGAGCCCAAAACCAGGACACTTCTCCACAGTGAGCCAATCCCCAAATTGATTGGTTCTACACCTTCACTGGACCAGAGAAGGTGTCCACCAAGCAAAAGCCCCATCTCCAAGCCACCCGGTTGCTCCGGCCTCCAAGCTTTGTGATCGGTACTGTGGTCGAAATTCTACCTAGGCAATTCACCGAGACCGGGAGACTTCATCCGGAGCTTGCCGGGATCCGATCGAAGGTGAAACAACCCTCGGATCGAAGCCACACTTCTCTGAGCAAAGGTATGGCCTCACTCTTCTACCCGAGCTTCTGAACATTCTCCATTTTTATTGAGTAAATTTCATCCCACATAAACCGTATGGATGTGTTCGTCTTCTCGAGACGAATCCATAGAGCATAAGAACACGAAAATCCATCGAGTATCGAGTGAGATATTAGGGATTTAGTGTGGACGGCTCTCGGGTGAGGACGCTCGGGGACGATGAACGGATGCCGTCCATTTAATACACGCGCGGACGGGCGTCTCAAATGGCGTCGGACCAGGAGATGGTACGTGAACCGCGGGACCCGGAGTGCTGAGTCAGATGGCGACGTCGAATGGGGGCGCGACATGCGGCGTTTCGGAGCTGCCGAGGTTGACGCGGCGCCGCGTGGATAAATAGAAAATTAGGGTATTTTTCTATTTATTTAATTCCCTAAACTTCAAAAATCCATAACTTTGTGTAGAAAAATCGAAAAATAAAATAAAAATACCCTCTTGCTCGGTGAACGAGAGGAGAATAATGTGGAAAAGAAATTATTTAATTTCATCAAGTATTTTATTTTTAATGATTTATTTCCCTTCTGCATTGTTTTAATTCTCCATGCATATAGCAAATTCACCATGGCATGAGACCATAGGGCTTTGAAGCCTCCGAATTTGGGAATATTCCCTGAATTTTCCAAAGTCAGAGGTCATCCCTATGAGAAGTTATTGATTTTTCAAATTCATGTTACTGTTTTGAGTATTTTAATTCCAATAATTAGCATGTTATGAAACAAATTCTAGAAAAATTTGGTGATGTCCCTAATGACCAGAGGACCCTAGGAAAAATAGGTTTTGAGTTAGTTCATTTAAAATAACCCTAATTGGCTTAAACACCCAAAATAGATCCCTAATTAATTAGAGCTAACCATACATCAAATTGACTTGAAATCAATTCTCCATTGACCTTTAGGATCGGAGGAATCCACCATAAAAATTTGAGGTCAATTGGACTTGGTTAGCCCTACTTAAATGGGTTGATTAAGCCATTTAGTCAATTTGAACTTTAAAAATTCATAACTTTCAAAATATCTTTCAAAAATTCACCAAATTGGTTTTGGAGCCTCTCTGATATTAGGCAAATTTAAGAAAATTAAAATTTCAATTTTCTAAAAAACTTGATTTTTAATATTATTTTAATATTTTTAATAATTAAAAAATAATAAAAATCACAAAAATATTAAAATTCACCAAAATGTCACATTTTGAATTTTAATCACTTAGAAACAAACCCCATATTTTTCTTAGGTCTATTTAATGAGATATTAAATTTTAAAGCCCTAGTGGTAATTTTAAAATTAAAAAAATGTATTTTCTAGCATTTTCACTAAAATAATTATAATAAATCAAAGAAAAATCGAGAAAATTGCAAAAATTGATTCTCCGATTTCCTTGATATCGGAGAGATTTTTGAAAAATATAAAATTCATTTTCAACATTTATTTTATTTTTAAATTAATTAACACTCCAAAACTTAGAATAATTATAATAAAAATAATATAATTCAAAGAATCACCAAAATTGGTCCAAGTGGTCTCTCAGTCATTAGAAATGTCCCCTAATTTTCTTAAGGACATAAACTTTCCCTCAGTCATGTTATTAAATTTTCCTTGAAATCTCTATTTTCTACCAAAAATAATTATATAAATAAATTAAATACGAGAAAAATCACATTTTCTCCTCTCATGTCTTTATTGACATATGAGTGAAGTCACATAAAAATTTCAAGTTCATTTAAGCTCAATTTAGTGAGTTATGAAATTATTAAGCTTAAAGGGCAAAATGGTAATTAAAATTTTAACCCTTAATTAAAATTTTATGTTTAATAAAATTAACAAGTAAAATATTTGATCTTAATCTGATTTGGATGATTGAAATTTAAATAATTAAAGGGTAGAAACCCATTAAACAATTTAAAATAATTAAAATAAACTTTAATTAAATAATTGATTAAATTTGGGAAGAATAATAAAATTGGAATTATTAAAATAGGGATATTGTTAGGAAGAGATTTATTCTTTAATTTAAAAATCCCTAAATTAATCATCTCATTAATATTTAATGCTTAATTAAAATGATAACTCAAACTTAAAATATTAAAAGACTTAATCATTAAACTAAAGTTAAATTATTAAACTCTTTTAAAATTTCAATTAAAGTTAAAAATAAAATTAAATTAAAAATTAAATTAAATTAAATAAATCAAATTGAATTAAATTAAATTAAATCAAATTAAATTAAATTAAAGATTAATTAAATTAAATTAAATTACAAATTAAATTAAGTTAAATTAAATCAAATTTATATTAAATTAAATCAAACAAATTAAATTAAATTAAATTAAATTAAATTAAATTAAAATTAAAAGTAAAATTAAATTAAAGATTAAATTAAATTAAATTAAATTACAAATTAAATTAAATTAATTGAATAAATTAAATTAAATTAAATTAAATTAATAAATTAAATTAAATTAAATCGGACTAAATTAAATTAAAACAAATAAAATTAAATTAAATAAAATTAAATTAAAACATATTAAATTAAATTAAATTAAATTAGATTAAATCAAATTAAATTAAATTAAAGGAAATTAAATCAAATTAAACTAAATTAATTTAATATCAAACCAAACTAAATTAAATTAAATTAAATTAAATTAAAGTTAAAATTAAATTGAATTAAATAACATCACCTAAAACAGAAAGAAATTAAATATAAAGCAACTTCAACACTATTCCAAATTTAAACTCATTAATTGAAATTAAATTAAATCACAAACCATTCGAACACCAATTTACCTCGAAAGCTTTAGTTGTCATAACTCCTAAACGAATATTAAATGAAATGTTACTTCATTTATAGGATATTCAAATGTCCTAGATCATCTGAGCAAGATAACAACAAAACTTAACTAAACCTCGGACGATTAATTCATTTGTGTAATTGAATTCATTTGGACTTAAAACAATCCTAGAAATATTGAAAAGATGTTTAAGATTTGCCTTAAGCACTTCCTCGATATAATAGGATGTTCATAAGAACAATTGAACTTAATTACTCTTTGATGAAGAAAATCGTCCTCAAACCAAAACACAAAGAACCTAGACGTCATAGGAAATGACTAGCTATAGGATCAGGAACTTGGTAGAAAACCATAACCCTTCCCTTAGCTTTTTCTAGGAACTTGCTTAAATATCCTAATTGTGTTTTAAGTGCAACTTGGGATGACGGGAAGACCCTCCAGGTAAGCTTTTATTTTATTGCAATTTACTTTCTTGCAATTTACATTATTGCAATTTATTTAACCGCATTGCACTTACTTTCTTTGCATGATAAACAACTCGTTGCATGAAAACCCACACCTTTAGGATAGTCCCTAAAACCGAAACCAAAACTAAATTAAAAGTCATTGCAAGATAAAATTCACCGCCACAACATTTCAAAATATAAAACAACTCAAAATTTAATCACGAAACGAACACAAAACTACAATTACAACTAAATTAAAACGTTTTGTTGGATGATCGGGAATACCTCGGATGATGTAACCTACGTGTTGCTAACGGGATTTCCCACTGTCTAAATGAAAGTGTGGAAATCATTCAATTGAGTTTAGCAATTCATCCGGACTAAGTGAATCCGATAAAAATAATGATGCCGGAAGGATGGAACCGTGGGATCTTAACCGGTGTCGTTATAATCAACTTTAAGATTTGTTTTAATTAAAACATAAAAACACTTGGGAATTAAGAATTTCTCTAAACCAAAACATTTTTCTCATCTCCTGATTTATGACTTCTATAACTAAACCTCTGCAATAACAAGGAGCTTGGAGCATAGTGGGCAGCACGGCCATCGTCGTCAGCAAAACTTGAATCTACATCAGCAAAACTGTCTTAGAATTAAACAACAAAGCCATAGGATTTCGAGGTAGTTTGCCTAGTGCAACATAAATCCTCAACCTTTTGTTAGGCATTTGTATTGCAAATTAAGCCCTAACCGGTCTTAGGATTCCGAGGTAGTCGTCTGATGCGACATAAACCCTCACATCTTCAAGGCTATTTGTATGATTCTATCATACAAATATAAGTCCAAATTAATTAAAATTGGCAATATTGAAATACTAAATAAATATTAGGACTTTCCTAAATCCAAGCCAAACAATAGGATAGTCGGGAAATTACCGAAGTTCGCTTCGGATCCGTAATTTCTCCTACCTTTCTTCCTTTGAATTCCCAAAACAAAATGTCCCAAATTCGATCCACTCCCTATTGAAATTCCAAAATTCAATCCTCGAAAACTTAAACTTTGAAATTCTTGAGAGCAGAATTATTGATTATTATCGAGAGTTTTCTTAGGTGATTCCCGTCACTTAAGATGTAATTAACTATAGGGGCTTGCCCTTATAGGGAATTTTAAAGAACCTGTGTAATATAAACCCTGTTTAATACTTTCATATTAAGTAGGGGAATTTGTCGGCTTATAAAATTGGTTCGCAGACCAAACGGATGTCAAAAATCTCTTAGTTTATTTAATCGAGCCCCATCATCAAACAGTGTGTCTATTCTTCGGGATAGATACACAGCTTGTGATGTGGTGCTCGTTTATATAAACTATTTGGGATGTGAGATCGGTTTGATTTCATATCTTAAGACCTTCAAATTTAAAATTATTTTCAAAAATCAAATACTACTTTTCAAATTATTTATTTAAATTAAATAAAAAATTCGCCGACAACTTCTGTTAGGCGACCCCTTTTCAAAATAAAACACATAACCCGAAAATATGCCGACACACATCTTCTACCACTCCCTTAGGATAAGTAATAGAACGATCAGGTAATTGAAGAGTTACAAATGTAGGAGAAATTTCTCTAATTCCCAATCTTTTGAAAGTTGATAAAGGCATAAGATTAATACTAGCTCCCAGATCACATAAGGCTCTTCCAAAAAACTTTTCACCTATAGCACACGAGATAGTGAAACTATCGGGATCTTTAAGTTTTTCAGGAAGTTTTTTCTAAATTATTGCACTACACTCTCCGCTAAGTGCAACAGTCTCATGATCCGCGAACTTTCTCTTCTTTTTAAGAATATCCTTCATAAATTTCGCATAATTAGGCATCTGTTATAATGCTTCAACAAAAGGTATATTTATTGTTAGCTTCTTAAGGATTTCCAAAAAATTTTCAAATTTATTATCCCTATTCTTCTGCTTCAATCTTTGAGGGAATGGAGGAGGTGGTTTCTCAACAGTAATCTTCATTGGTTCAAGAGGATATTCCAGGTCTGGATAAATCTTATTTGAACCTTTTTCAATATTCACCTTCTCCTTCACTTCTTCAACTTCTTTCTGCGTTCTAATTTCTAATTCTTTTTCACTCCTTAATTGAATAGCCTTAAGTTCCTCATTGTTTTGATCTTTTGGATTGATCTCCACATTACTAGGAAGCGTTCCAAAAGGTCTATTACTAAGCGCAGTGAAAATATATCCCAATTGACTTTCAATATTTTTGATCGCAACACCTTGAACTTGTAATTGGTTACCCATATTTAAAATCATTTCATCTATAGACAACTTCATATCCTTAAACTGTGGGTTAATTTTAAATCCAGGATGATAAGATTGTCTAAAGTTAGTATTTCCTTGGTTGGTTGAGTTTCCAACTGGGTTTATAGAATTGTGTCCCCACTGTGGGTTTACATTAGTATTATTATTATTCCAATTGAAATTTTGGTGATTCTTCCAACCAGAGTTATAATAATTCGAATAAGGGTTATTAGGTCTATTAATCGCGTTCAAAGTTTCATAAGGTGTTTGAGATTCAGTTATCTGCCCAAATGAATTTTCCTCTAACACTGGGGGTGGTTGAGAATAATTTATTCCATATTGATCTATTTTCTTAGAAAGTGCTGTTATTTGAGAAACTATTATAGTCATCATGTCAGAATCATGAACACTAACTACTCTTTTCAGATTTACCTGTTCAGAGGGCCATTGAAAATTATTAGTAGCCATCTCTTTAATTAATGAGTATGCTTCATCAAAAGGTTTTGACATTAACGATCCATCAGCAGCAGCATCAATAATTGATCTTAATGATCTCACTAATCTGTTATAAAAAGTTTGAATTATTAACCAATCTGGCAAAACATGATGTGGACAATTCCTAAGAAGATCTTTAAACCTCTCTCAAGCTTCATATATTGACTCTCCTTCAAACTGATCAAAAGATGTGATATCATTTCTTAATTTAGCAGTTTTCGATGGAGGGAAATATTTCGATAGAAACTTTTAAGAAAGTTCTCCCCAAATTCGAATAGATCCAGGTGCTAACGAGTTTAACCACGCCTTAGCCTTATCCCTTAAGGAAAAAAGGAAAAAGTCTAAGTCTGACAGCATCACTCGACACTCCATCATACTTAAAAGTAGCATAAGTTCTAAAAAACTAGCGAGATGTAAATTTGGGTCTTCATTAGGTGTTCCTCCGAATTGATTATTTTGTACCATTTGGATAATAGCAGGTTTAAGTTCAAACGAATTAGCAGCAACATCAGGATTTTGAATTGTTATATGAATTTCATCTGTTGTTGGGTTAGCATAATCTCTTAAAGGTCTTGGCAAATTTCCAACATTAATATTCTGATTCTCTTGATTATTCGCCATTTCACAGTAATTTTCAGTTTGTTTTTGGTGTTTTCTAATTTTTCTAATAGTACGCCCTAACTCTGAATCGTAAGGTATCAAACCTACAGATCCACTACAACTCATATAAAATCACACTATAAAGTAAAGGTTTTCAGTTACTACAATATCTATTAATAAGTACCGTTTATCTACCTCCCCGGCAACGGCGCCAAAAACTTGATCGCGACTTTATATATTAAGCAAGAATTTATGAAGTCGAATTTATATATATATAGAATGATTTAGTAAAGTCACAAATTCAACGCAAGTATACGTATCGTATCAAGTAATACAGGGCTCTAATGGAGTCCTGGTTATCGATCCCACAGGGAGGTGAACGTTCTTTAAATCAGATAATATAGTACTAAAATCCAATACTCAACGTAACAATTCGCAAGTGTACTACCACTAGTTAATGCAAAGTATAATAAAGCTACTACAATTACTTCTAATTACTGAACTATATTAACTAACAAACACACTAACTTATGCGATTTATAAGATACTTTTAAATGAAAAAGTGTCTTTGTTCCTTGCAACACTTGATTATCTCCTTGGAACAAAGCTGAAGAAGCAATCTCTCACTTTACTCCCTCTTCTCCCCTCCTTAGAGAAGAATCTCTCTTAAAATCACAAACCCTAACTCTCTCTCACACTTTCCTCACACTCTCTACAACAATTCTCTTCACTTCCTCCTCTCTATTTTCATCTTGGACACTTAATTTAATGTTAGGAACGAATTCCCCAAGAATTTCTTCAAGCACCTCTTCAAAAATCTGCCAAAACATTTGAATTCGAAGTGAACCGACATAGGGCGCCGGTGGCGTTTGATAGTGACGCTGGCAGCGCCCTATCATGCCAATTAATTCTGGAGTTCTCTGGAATAGGGCGTCGGGGCTGTTTTCCTCCAAAATGCTCCATTTTGTCCCAAGTTTGTTCCTTTTTGCATCTTTTTGCTCCAATCACCCATAATCATCATACCTGCAACAAATCATGAAAAATACCTTCCTTTAAAGTACAATATCACCAAAAATAGGTAAAAATATATAGCTAAAAGAGTAGATATTTTTAGTGCATCACATTCTATGCAAGTATACGTATCGTTTATCAAGTAATATAAGACTTTCTGTTTAAGCCCCGAGATATCGAACCCACAAGGAAATGTGTAAAAATTTAAAGAAATAAGAAAAATAACTTTTTACCTTTTTAATTTATTTTTGTAAGTATGTTTTAAGATTTTTATTTTGAAAAGTTATTTTTGATATTTTTAATAACAAGTTTAAGCATAAAATGAAATTATCAATACTCTAAATATGGTATAAAAGTTATAAGAATCAAATATCTTTTTCTTTCTTCAATGAATCAGTAATAATTATGAAATTTTATGTCATGGAAGTATATAAATCTATTGTGTCAAATAAGAGCAATTATATTCTTTACCCTTATTTTGTTCTATAAAGAAAATTAGTTACTTTGAAATTTTGAAATTTTGTAGATGGGTTAGGCAGGGAAGATAGCAGCTCTCACTCTAGAGTTCTCTCTATTCCCTCCACCTAAGGGCTAACATCTCATAACAAAATTTAAAATAACAAACCAAATTAGGAGGCTTTAGCCTGACACACTAGAGTACTCTAATTTTACTCCACATAAAAGCATATCTTCCTAGATATTTGCATTCAATAATATGGACAACAATTCTTACTCATATAATTGCATGTGATTCTTTCCAATTATTGTTTGAGACAATACCGCATTGGATCTTACATAATCTCACAAAAAATTTTAACATCCTAATTGGCCAAATCAAGAAGTAAATTAAGTTCAAGGAAATGAATCATCACAATTTATTCCAGCATTAAACATTTATACTTTCAACAACATTACTTCCATAATTTAATTACTTCATCATCTAAGAAAGAAAAAGATAAACTAAACTACTCAGATTTCATGAAGTAAACACAAACAAAACTTGATATGAAAGCATAAATCATAATGAAAACACAACAATCTTACTTAAAAACAAAATGTAAAAACAAAGATAAATACTTATCTGAAAATCCTCTCCACCAGACTTTGGAAGTTCCTTTGAAATTTTGCTTTTCACAATACAACTCTATAGAGGTTGGTGCCTAACTCTGGTGACTCTAATAAAGCCTTTAAAATTTAATAAAAATTAGATATAAGGATAAAAGAAAATTGGTGAGAAGAAGGCTTCACACCAATCCTTTTTTCTTTCTTACTCTCTACTCTCTACTATAGAAAAGAAATCTAAAACTTAAAACAATCTAATAACCACTCTAATAACACACTCTGAATAACAACCCTTTCAACACACACGCACACTTTCAAATTATGAGGCTTCATTTTTATAATTTTCCAAAAGGTGTATTGGTGTCTCTTCAAATCATGTCCAGATTCAATGAATCAACCAAAAGATGCATCCCTTCATTAAAATTTGCCGCCCAAATCAAGTTAATGAAGTCACCACCAAAAGTTGCTTTAAACACCCCTTGAAAATGGTGCCAAAATTCATTTAAATTTGATTTTTAACTGTGGCGTTTAAGCGCCGACACTCAAACTTCATAATTTTGCTCCAATTTTGGTCTTTTTTCGCTCATTTCATCATACTTGCAAGAAAAACATAAAATACCTTCCATTAAGTTGCAATTTCATCAAAAATAGGTAAAAAAAGTGCATAAAACACTATATATCAAAATCCCCCAAAATTAAAATGTTATTTGTCCTCAAGTGACTCTTAAATATAAAAATTTTAACATGCAAATTATATAAATGAGTTTCTTTAGGAACATTTCAAAATTTTGTTCTAAAAATGAAATAATCCAATTTAGAAAAATTTTTAGTAAATAAGACCAATTTAAAGTTTAGAAAGTTCTTAACTAAAGGATATTGAAAATATAAGTTTCTATCTAATTCAGAAATACCTATAGATTTTCAAAATATAAGATTCAAACATTTTATTTTCTTTACTTAAAAATATTAATTGAGAATAATTTTACTTACTATATTATAACCTTAAGTTTTAGATTTTCTCAAAACTTATATTTTAAACTTTAGGTATGGAACCAATTTTTTATTAGGCCCTTAAATCCTCAAGCTTTTCCTTCCTTTTTAGATATTATTTTTCACTTTTTTTCTCTTTTTCTTTTTTTTTGTTTTCTTTTTTATATATAAAGTATGAATTGTTGTATCTCAATAAGCCTTTAATGATTTTGAATTCCACCCTTTCATTTAAAATAAAAGTCTGATATTTATCTTTCACTTAAAAATTATAACAATAATGTTGAAAATTATTCTTCAATAAAAAAATTTAAGCTTTGAAAAATAAAAGTCAAATCTTCTATTTATCCAAAAATACAACATTTCTTACTAAAGATAGTTTAATTATATTTAACATTTCTTTATTAAGAACATTTTAACTTTAACTTTTTCATTATTATTATAAATTTTAACTAAATTCTTTTATTCATTTCTATATTAAAATTTTTTTCCCTAATATAACTTCATAAACATAATTATTTTCAATCAAAAACCAAATTTATTTTAAGTATTCTTAAGAGCAAATAAAATTTTAGGTTTTTGAAAAATTTAGTTTTTTAAATCTCCCCAAACAGTAGTGGAGGTTTTCAAAGAAAATACATACCAACTTAATATAACTAAAATCACAACAATAGTAGATAAAAATTTGTAGTAGATTTTGAAAAGTTTAAACATGCAATTTTTAAATAGTGGTTTTTAATAGTGTTCTAAATTTTCTAACAAATTTGGAATTAATTTATACTCTTTTAAAAATTTAAACACTAAATACACATTTAAAACTTTTACTACTACACACATATCACAAATTACAACATTAAACATTACTTTATCACATAAACATCTGAATGTACATAAAAAGAAATAGTCCAACTATGCTCTATACAAAATCAGAGTTCATATCATAAATACATCACACAACAATCAAACATAACATCACATATCAAAATATCAAAATAAAAACATAACTACACATAAGAAATCAAAAATCAAAACAAACTGAACACAACAACTCTAATCATCATCTTCTTTAGCCTAGTCTCTAGATGACATATAAGGTATATAAAATGGATGAGGGGGCATCTCAGCACTTTGATCACCTCTAATCACTTTATCCATAAACTGCTGATAATTCTCCTCATATTCATCATGCTTAACAATATACCTTTCAATATTTTCAATCTTACCATCCATATCTCTAACATATTCTCTGGTAAGACTCACTTTCTTTAAAATCTTATTCGATAGTCCAATTTATGAATCATTAGATGATGATGCTCTAGAAGTAGTTGGACATGAAGTAGTAGCAGCAGAAGCAGAAGAAACAGTGAAAGTTCTAAATCCTCCTCTCCAGCCAAACTCTGAAAGTACAGTGTAAAAACCAACGTTTACACTGGTAATAGGTCTCAATGGTTGAAAAACTTCCTCCCATGTTTCAAACTTAACACCAGATCACTTACAAATCGAATGAATTAAGGATGGAAATCCCATACATGAAGTAGTAGCAGATCTGATACAGTTCATCACATAGTCAAAAATAATAGCCTCTATATCAATAGGCTTTCCCAACTGAATACAATGATTCAGAACCGCTCTCTCCCTTGTAACTTCACTAGTATGACTTGAAGACAACATTTTAGATGAAATAAAGTAATACCATGCCTTTGAAATGGCATTCAACTTAGAGGCCTGAAAATTTACTCTTCTTTCATTTGTTATCTTCCATAAACCTCTTTCACCAGTCAGAAATGGTATAATTTCATCTAATTCTCTTTCAGTAGGATCATAATTAGCATAAAAACAAAACACCGCAGCAGGCAAGCGGTAAAAGACATTGGTTACCGCAGGTGAAAAATGTACTTGTTCACCTCTAACCATCACTAAATTTTCTTCTGTTGCTGACAAGTTTGCATAAAACTCTCTCACCACAAAAACAACAAAGAAAGCGGAGAAGTAACAGTAATTTTTCCAATTTATTCTAGTAATCATTTCTTTAATAACTTCCTCTGGCTTACTAAACACTTGTTCCAAAATCAATTTACGTGACGACAGTGCGTCGACATATCAAGCCTCAGCTCTTGCACTAAAAAATTTGTTGGAATCAAAGTTCGCTTTATCTTTTGATCTCTGTGACTTTGGAGCCATCTCTAAAAAAAATCGCAAAAATTCACCATAAATTCCAAAATCAAACTAAACTAGCAAATTTAACTTCGAAAGGTAATTTCCACTAAATCCAAGCAATTTTTCCTCAAATTTCACCATAAATAATGATCTTAAGATTTCTCAATAACGTACTCAAAATATATGGTGAAAATCAAATTTTTTTTTACTTAGGAGTAGTGCTCATACCTCAAGGAATTCAAATCTGACAAATCTCGTTGAAATTGACTCTTAATTGATTCAACTTAAGGATGCCCTAAATCCTATTTCGCTAATTTGAGAGGTTGAGGGTAATGGGAAGTGTTAAAAATGTCACTTTTTGGGTTCTTAACTACAGAAAATCAGTTTTCGCGAACCAGCGCTACGCTTCGGCGCTTAGCCGCGAATTCTGGCACTTAAGCGCCTAAGTTCTGGTGCTTAGCCGCCAACATCCTTATTTTCACAATTAATTTAAAAACTCACTAAACCCCTTGGTTAATCCCCCTAAATCACTTTAAATAATAATTTCTCCCTTCTAAACTTTTCTAGTTCTCCAAAGAATGTTAATTTCCATCAATTCCAAACAAATTTCACACAAACACAAACTTTCATTAAAAAAAATCACACTTAATACATACTAAAAATTTCTATCCAAATATTTTGAATGAAATTTCCCAATACACAATAATTCAAATATATCAAAATAAAGATTATTTTACATAATTAAGATGTAATAAACACACATTTAAGTTCAACAAAACGCAAACATATAACACTAGACACTAAACACTTATCACAAACAACAACAATACTAGACTATACTTAAATCAATTCCAATCTCCATTAGGTTGAATGTATCCAGAACCACCAATAGTTTCATTTAAACCATCTAGAATATGGATCTGATAAAATGGGCGATGGTTGAAAACTCTTACATCTTCTTCTAATAATTTGTTTTTCAGAAACATCGCCTTATCTGCTTCTTCCACATGACTTGTATGACTGAATTGCATTTTAAGTTGTTATCCCATATGGGGCTAAATGAGTGTTAGTTTCAATTACTTTTGCTTTAATTGACTCCACGTAGGCTTCAATCTTCGCAATCCTTTCTGCAATACCTTGAATACTAACTGTTAGGAATCCGTTGTATATCTCTTGTGCACTTTCACTGATAAATTTCTTCTTGATGGCTTACTCCTTAATTTCACTCTCCCAAGAAGACGATTTTGCACTCAAAATACTCTTCGTAAGACTCGAAAATGGAAATAGAGACTGGGGCAAGTATTTCTCTTAATCTAGGGCCATTTTATAGACATGGGAAGTGCTTAAACTGACCCTAGGCGTTTTAAAACTCCAAAATAACTCATAAAACCACTTCCCCGCGATTTTGGCTTCTAGAAATTCATTTATAACGTTTTTCTTAACTGTGAAGCTTAAGCGCCAACCAGGCGGCGCTTAGCCGTCAGTGCACAGGTCGTTCAAATGTCCAAATTTTACATTCTGACTCTTTCTAGTCATATTTTAATGTCAAATAAATACCACTATAACTATTCTCTTCAAAATACTACCATATAATCATAAAAGAAACCAAACAAACCACACAAAGCAAATATAAAGCAAAGCACACCAATAAATATAAGTTGTCTCCCACAAAGCGCTTGGTTTAATGTCTTCAGCCTGACATACACAGAACTTATTCTGAGTGACCCAACATCAGATTCTCATCAAATTTAAGTTGATCGACTGAAAAATAAGGTTTAAGTTTATGACCATTAACTTTGAATATTTTTTCAGTCTTAGGATCTTGAATATCCACGATTCCATAAGAATAAACTTTTATCACAATAAATGGACCCATCCATTTGGACTTAAGTTTTCCAACAAAAATTTTCAACCTTGCATTATACAACAAAACTTTTTGTCCAGACTCAAGATTTTTAGTAAGAATCTTCCGATCATGCCATAACTTCATTTTCTCTTTATAAATCTTAGCATTTTAAAAAGATTCATTTCTTATCTCTTCAAGCTCATTTAATTGCAATAATCTCTTCTCAGCAACATCCTTTAAATTATAATTGAACTCTTTAATAGCCTAATATGCTTTATGTTCAAGTTCAACAGGCAAATGACAAGCTTTTCCAAAAATTAACCTATATTGGGACATCCATATAGGAGTTCTGTAAGCAGTCCTATAAGCCCACAAAGCATAATCCTATTTAATTGACCAATCATTTCTATTTGGATTAACAATCTTTTCCAATATTCTTTTAATTTCATGATTGGATAATTCAACCAAACCACTTGTCTGCGGATGATAAGCAGTAGCAATGCGATGGTTAATATGATATTTCTTTACTAACTTCTCCATAATCACATTTCTAAAATGACTTCTCCCATCTGTTATGATTACTCTTGGTATTCCAAATCAGCAAAATATAATCTTTCTTAAAAACTTTGCAACACTTTGATCATCACATTGAGGTCAAGGGATGACCTAGTGGTCAATGTGGTGGTTATTAGGTCCAAAATTGACTATTTTGACCAAGTTTAACAAATTTGATCAAAGTTGACCAGTTTGACCAAATTTGATCAAAGTTGACCAGTTTGACCAAATTTGACCAATTTAGTATTTAGGTTGACCAACTGGTCCATTTTGACCAATTTGATGTCTAGGTTGACCAAATGGTTCAATCAAACCAAGTTTGACCAAAGTTGAGCATTTTGATCAGGGTTGACCAAGATGACCTCTTTGACAAAATTTGGCAAATTGGGTCAATTGGATGTCTGTATTCACCAAATAGTTATTGTGGTAACTATTAGGTCATTTTAACCAAAGTTTGGTCAATTAGGTCAAGGGTTGACCTGATGGTCAATGTGGTGGTCATTGGGTTCAAAATTAACCATTTGACTAGGTTTGCCTAATTTGACCAAAGTTGGCCAATCTGACCAAATTTGACCAAATTTGACCAAATTAGTTTTTAGGTTGACCAAAGAGTCCATTTTGACCAATTTTGTGTATGGGTTGACCAAATGGTTCATTTTAACCGAGTTTGACCAATTGTTACCATTGTCTGAAATTGGATAAATAAATCCAACATCAAGCCCTTTTAAAATTTCCTTCTTAACTATTTCTTTCACCATTAGATTTAATCTCCTTCGCGGATCAGCTCTGGTTTTCTTTTTCATCCAACAAAATTCTATGCATACATATCGAAGGACTGATTCCATTAATATCGGCTAAGATCCAACCAAAAGTCTTTTTATATTTTTTTTAAAGTATCCAATAATTTTTATTCTTGATATTCATTTAAATCCTAAGATACAATAACTGGTAAGGTAAATCACTCTCCTAGAAACATGTATTTCAAATAATTAGGAAGAATTTTCATTTTTAGTTCAGGAGGTTTTATGATAGATGGAATTAAAATTTTATCATCACTTTTCATAGTATCCAACATTTCATATCTTTCTTGAACATAGTCTAAATCTTCATTCTTCATATCTTCAAAATCATCTTCACTTTCATTATCATCCTCACATTTCAAATTTTCATATTCTATTTTCTCATCCAATTTTTCATTAAAATGATAATCTCTCAAATAATCATAGATTTACATTCGAAAACATTCATCTTTTTCTGTTGTGGGATATTTCATAGATTTCAGAAAATTAAAAGACACCTCTTGATCATTAACTCTCATAGTTAATTCTCCTTTTTGAACATCAATCATAGCTCTTCCAATGGCAAGAAATGGTATTCCCAAAATAATTGGGATTTTGTTATCTTCCTCCATATCTAATACAATAAACTCCATAGGAAAGATAAATTTATCCACCTTAACTAATACATCTTCCACAACTCCTTTAGAATAAGTAATAGAATGATCAGCTAACTGAAGAGTCACAGAAATAGGTGAAATTTCTCATGTTCCTAATCTTTTGAAAGTTGATAAAGGCAAAATGTTAATACTGGCTTCTAGATCACATAAAGCTCTTCCGAAAAAATTTTCATCTATAACACATGGGATAGTGAAACTATCAGTCTTTAAGTTTTTCGGGAAGTTTTTTCTGAATAATTTACTACACTCTTCGCAAAGTGCAACAGTCTCGTGATCTATGAACTTTCTTTTCTTTTTAAGAATATCCTTCATATACTTCGCATAATCAGACATCTGCTTTAATGCTTCAACAAAGGGAATATTCAAAATATATATTTTACATTTTTTAACACTTATAACATTATTCATCGCCATCGTAGGTGATTGACCAAATGATCCATTTTGACTGATTTGATGTATGGGTCGTCCAAATTGTACTGTTTGACCAATTTTCACGAATGTTGACCATTTGACCAAGGTTGATCAATTTGACAAAAGTTAACCAATTTACCAAGTTTGACCAATTTGGTTAATTGGATGTCTGTATTGACTAAATGATTATTGTGATAACTACTAGGTCCTTTTAACCAAAGTTTAACCAGTTATGTTAAGGGTTGACCTGGTGGTCAATGTGGTGGCATTGGGTTCAAAATTGTACATTTTAACCAAGTTTGAGTAATCTGACCAAAGTTAACCAGTTTCCCCAAATTTGATTAATTTAGTGTTTAAGTTAACAAAATGATAGATTTTTTCCAATATGGTATCTGGATTGACCAAATGGTTCCATTTGACCAAGTTTTAACAAAGTTGACCATTTTGACGAGTGTTGACCAGTTTCACCAAAGTTGACTAGTTTGACCAAATTTGATCAATTGGGTCAATTGGATATCTGATTGACCAAATGGTTATTATGATAACTATAAGGTCATTTTAACCAAAGTTTAAAAAGTTAGGTCAATGGTTGACCTGGTGGTCAATGCGGTGGTCATTGGGTCCAAAATTGACCATTTTGACAAAGTTTGACTAATTTGACCAAAGTTAACCAATATGACAAAATTTGACCATTTTAGTGTTTAGGTTGACCGAATACTCCATTTTGACCAATTTATTGTCTAGGTTGACCAAATGGTTCATTTTGACCAAGTTTGACCAAAGTTGACCATTTTGACCAGGGTTGACCAATTTAACCAAAGTTTACCAGTTTGATAAAATTGGACCAATTGTGTCAATTGGATGACTGTTTTGACCAAATGGTTATTGGGGTAACTATTATGTCGTTTTAGCCAAAGTTTGATCAGTTAGGTCAAGGGTTGACCTGATAGTCAATCTGGTGGTCATTGGGTCTGAAATTAACCATTTTTATCAGATTTGACTAATTTGACCAATGTTGATCAATTTGACTATATTTGGCAAATTTAGTGTTTAGGTTAACCAAAGGGTCCATTTTGACCAATTTGGTATTTGAGTTGACAAAATGGTTTAATTTGGCCAAGTTTGACCAAAGTTGACCATTTTTATCTCGGTTGACCAATTTGACAAAAGTTGACAAATTTGACCAAATTTGATAAATTGGGTCAATTGGTTATCTATATTGACAAAATGGTTTTTGTTGTAACTATTTGGTCATTTTAACTAAAGTTTGATCAATTCGGTCAAGGATTAACCAGGTGGTCAATGTGGTGGACTTTGGGTGTAAAATTGACCATTTTGACTAAGCTTGACTAATTTTACCAAAGTTGACCAGTATGACCAAATTTGACCAATTTAGCGTTTAGATTGATCAAATCGTCCATTTTGAACAACTTGGTGTTTGGGTTGACCAAATTGTTCAATTTGACCAAGTTTGATGAAAGTTGACCATTTTAATCAGGGTTGATCCATTTGACTAAAGTTAAACAGTTTGACCAAATTTGAACAATTGGGTTAATTCGATGTCTATATTGACCAAATGGTTATTGTGGTAACTATTAGGTAATTTTGACCAATGTTTGACCACTTAGGCCTAGGGTTGACCTGGTGATCGATGTGATGATCAATGGGGGTCCAAAATTGTACATTTTAACCAAGTTTAACTAATTTGACCAAAATTGACTAGTTTGACCAAATTTAACCAAATTAGTGTTTATGTTGAACAAGTTGTCTATTATGACCAATTTGGTGTCCAGGTTGATCAAACGGTTCAATTTGACCAAATTTTATCAAATTTGACCATTTTGACCAGAGTTGACTAAATTGACAAAAATTGTCCATTTTGACCAAATTTGACCAATTTGGTCAATTAGATGTCTGTATTTACCAAATAGTTATTGTGGTATCTATTATGTCATTTTAACCAAAGTTTGACCAATTAGTACAAGGATTGACCTTGTAATCAATGTGGTGGTCATTGGGTCCAAAATTGACCATGTAAAGAACTCAAACGTGACAACGGCATGATAATACGATATGATGACAATGCAGCGATTATCATTGACTATATCAAAACAGATGTAAATTGACCATTTTGATCAACTTTGACTAATTTGACAAAAGTTGACCAGTTTGACCAAATATGACCAATTTAGTATTTAGATTGACAAAATGGTCCATATTGACCAATTTGGTGTATGGGTTAAATAAATGGTTCAATTTGACCAAGTTTGATGAAAGTTGACCATTTTGACCAGTTGACCAATTTAACTAAAGTTGACTAGTTTTACCAAATTTGACCATGTCTGTATTGACCAAATGGTTATTGTGGTAACTATTAGGTCATTTTAACATATGTTTGATAAGTTATAGGTTAAGGGTTGACCTGGTGGTCAACATGATGGTCATTGAGTCCAAAAATAATCATTTTGATCAAGTTTAACTAATTTGACCAACAATGACTCGTTTGACCAAATTTGACCAATTTAGTATGTAGGTTGACCAAATGGTCCATTATGACCAATTTGGTGTCTGGGTTGACCAAATGGTTTAATTAGGCCAAGTTTGACGAAAGTTGACCATTTTGATCAAGGTTGACCAATTTAACCAAATTTAACCAAATTAGTGTTAATGTTAACCAAATGGTTCATACGTCTGGCTAGACAATCTACCTCGAAATCCTATGGGTTTATTTAATCCTAAAGAAAGCTTTCTTGATGTAGACCGATTTCGTTGCTGTAGATCGCCCTCCTTCGTCCGCTGCATCCTCATTGTGCTGCCCTCAAAGTTTTGCTTCAAGCTCCACATTCCTCGTTGTAACGATTACAGGTTTAGAGTTCATGTTTTGTGTTTACATGTATAATTATTGTTGGGTCTCAGGGCCTGTCGCGGGATACCTCCTAAGCCGGGTATCCTAGTCTTTATCCTAGTCCCCTGCAAGTCTCTAAAAAGCAACCTAATAATAGGAAAGAAAACATGCTACAAAATGTAATCAGTAGTAAACAGTAGCAATTGCAAGTATGTATACAGTAAAGTGCAGTAGGTAAGGAAAAGCAGTAATGTGTGCAGTAAAAGAAATGAAATATTGTAAATATAAGACAAACATGTACACCTGATCAGTCCGCTGACTCCGAAGATCTCGAGTAAAAGCAACAAAACGACTTATATTGACTCAAAGAAAATCATCAGAAAAGCAAAAAAAATCCGAAAAGGAATCACTAATAACCTATAAAGACTCGATAAAAGCAAACAAATCCCAAAAGAAATCACCAATGACCTATAATGACTCGAATAAAACCGTATAAAAAGTCCGAGAAAACCGAGTAAAGAAAGAGGACCGTAAGCATCAGGTCAGGGTAGGCTCAGATTAAGGCAATCTAGAGGCGACTATCGGTCACCCATATGTATAAAGCCCGCTACTCAACTATAATAGTGTCTTACTAAACCTAACTTGGGAGGGTGCCCCTTGGCCCGGTACTGGTAATCGACAAGTGGACAACCCCATTACGATATATATTTAAAATTTACATTTTAGCATGCACATGGATTGCAGGCATACAAAAGAAAGTTGTATCAATTTTGTTTGTAGTAAAAAATCTTTCTTTATAAATATTGTATCTGTTCCTATCAAGTTTTTTCTTTTAGTTTTGGAAATTGTAATTGTCCACAAGTCAATCACGTCGTCGTGCGTTGGACCATCAACAACCTAAGAAGGTACGGGTACCTCGCTAATCTCGTAACGGTGAATGATATTATCATCCTACGATTCATCGGGTCCCCAGATTGGGGCCCGATGTCGTAGGATGAAATATTGTTCCGCTCTACCACCGGTATGCCTTTATCATCAAGGCCTTTTAAAACTCCAAAACCGTATAGCTTACAGCCTTGCTTGATGGCCAACGTATATCTCTCATACATAAGCGCAAAAAGACTCGGCCAAGAAGCGAGAAGAAACAAGGAGAATGAGAAGAGGGAACGACCCGCCTAAAACGATGACACAAAGGAGGCGGATCGATCCTCAAAACCGTATAAAAGCTATTTCCAAACCCCAAATATCGCATTCACGCCATCCAAACCTTTCACATTATCTCAAAATTCCACCAAGCAAACCAGCCATATGAAACTCAAAAATCGTCAGACAAATCCAACAAAAGTTGTCGGAAAACTATAAACAAATCCACCAAATGCGACTCAAAAACTAACAAAACGACTCATCAAATGCGACTTAAAAGTCATAAAACAAACCCACGGATGCTAACAGAAAGCCACCAAGAGAGAGTTTGAAGCTCTGCTTCCAACCAAACTAAAGCCTCAAAAATTGGTCCAAAAGGATTCACAAATTCAAATCCCATAAAGAACCAACTCGTCAAAGCTCCCGAACTTACGTACATACGAGCGTCAAATTTCATATTTCCCTTTTCTCTCCTATTTTCATTTTCTTCTTATTTCTTTCTTTCTTTCTTTATATATATATATATATATATATATATACATACACCTCACAGCAACAGTATGGTATCAACATTTAATTAAAAAAGAAGGAATCCACCACAACACAAAATAAAAACATGACTTTAGATTGTTCCACATTTCCTTTTCAAACAGTTTGGAGCTGTTCTTTCTTTTTATCCAAAGAAAAAATAAATCAGTCTTTCTTCTCAAAAGCATCTTATACATAAAATTGTGAAACGCAGGTGTATGCTTGAGACAAAGGAAACCATCTAATCCTTGCTTGAGACAAAGGAAACTATCTAATCCTCATTCCAGCAAACTTATGATAAATTCAACAATACTATAGAATCTGGCAATTGAAAGCAAGCCTAGCCGTGGGCTCCGAACTTCAGCCCCCAAACACATATAATATCCATGATATATAAATATGCTACAGCTACAAAGAAACTCTCTTTATATAATGTATATATACACATACGAATACATATATGTATTGTAACTTTAAAAAACAATCTATATTTTGAAGTGCCCAATCTTCCATATACGTAAGTATAGATAGATACACAGGAATTGGGTGGTAGGTATGTAAATGCAACTGTTTAGATGTCATGAATATACATATAAGAATCAGGTGGTATATATGTAAATAGAACATCGCCAAGTATTAATGGAGCAATTGCATATAGACCACCCAACTCTTATGTATTTAAATATGTGACACCCGCATTTTACCCCAACTCTTTCATAGTATATCAGAAGATCAACAAAATAACCCCTTGTGCACAAGTGAAGTAACACGAAAAAAAGCTGTGATTCAGGGAGTTAGATATGCAAACACGTTAGGAGTGAAAGGCATTTATGCACACTAATCAATTCCCATATATCATGATGATCATATTTGAATTTAAAATCAAACCATATAGTCACTGGAATCCAAAGATGGGCAACTAAGAGAATGCAACCTCTTTAGAATACATCGGCAACTGTAACAGAATTAAATCACATAGCTTACCATCGTCGCCTTCCACATCAACCATCTACCAATAGTAACACAAAAGATTGACTCGCTTAGTCAATAAGCACCTAGATATGCAAAGGCTCAGCCAATCAAGTATGTTAAATAAATACTTTATAAAGGAAGTGAGGCAGGAATGTGTATTGATAACAAAAGGCACATCATCCAGCTTATTGTAAATGCAAAATTGCAAATAACCATAATGCACCAAGCATACAAACATTTACACAAAAAAATCCATAATTCCTTTAAGAAGCAGGCTTTAGGAAACCAGCTGCCAACAACTACGTTAAAAGTGGTCTCAATAACTGGAAAAATTTTTGCATCAGGAGACCGCACCTGCGGACTCCTCATCTCCACCGCCCATCACTCAAAGTGTATGGGTGGTGGGTCCCATTTTTAATTTTTTTTTTTTTAAAATGGAGCGATGTGTGGTTGAGATCGGACTCCGCACGTAGCTCTACGTGCGGAGTCCTGATGCAAAAATTTTTCCAATAACCAAATAAATAAATGTAAATATATATATATATATATATATATATATATATATATTGAATATCAATCAGAATAGTCAGTTGGACATAAAAGTAATTCAGGACTCAGATGTTTGGATGTAATTTATGAACAATTGTAGCGACTTTCTAATCCCCAAATGATTATTTTGGTGCTGAACACTAAACAAAACGGCTACCTACAATAGAATGTTTTAAGATTCGGATTATTTAGAACCGCCTCGCAACAACAGCTAAATTGGTTAGTCTCAGCCACCAAAAGGTTTATACCGCATGCATACCGAATGCTTCAAAACATAACATATCAAAGATGCCTATAAACATATTTAGCATTAGAAACCTGAAAGAAATAAGCATAAGCTCATTACCATAATGAATGTATTCCGAAATATAAAATTCTCTAGCAAACTTTCCCTCCTCTAAATACTGAGTACTGCTATTAAAATATACATGTGAAGTTGCGGAAGAAGCACGATATTAGGAGTATATATTCATCATTGCATCCAATAAGTAACCATTTCAAGTTTTCAGGAAAGATTAATACATGATTGTCAAAAATTGCAAATCTTGCACCTTCTCAAAACAGTAGAATAATCAGGTGATATATTTCTTATAAAACCAGCTATAGAAATTTCAGGTTTCTAAAGCATTGAATCATCCGTAATGCATTGATGTATATTTAAAAAAAGCCAACCTAAAAAAATCATTTCAACTTTTAAAAGTAACGCCTGATTATGAAGAAACTCTGCATTCTCACCCTAAACCCTTAAGAGAGACCATGGACCCCAAATCCTGCTCCAATAGTGCGATACGAAATCATTCACCCCAAAATTTTCAAGCCACCCAAGCAAGAACTCCCATTGTAAATGAAGTATCAGAGGTGTTTAAATAGAGAGGAGGCAGCAAACTACAGGTAATAAAAATAATGCCAAAGAAATCTTACTTCACCAAATCTCCAAAAATTCTCGCGGCTTAGCCGAATAAGCACGAGAACGACCACAAGAACCTCCGATCCAAAGGTCCTAAGAATACTAGACTACAAGAAGCACTCTCCAACGCCAACACAAAATTTCGACAGAAACTCCCCCTCACCTAGAACTTTCGGCCAACCCTTGATCCCTCCCCCAAGTGGGGTTTTTACAGCAAGAGGAGAGGAGAAGCACTTACCTTGACCTACCTGGGCAATGAGCCGGATGCGACAAGGGAGGAAGAGTAGCGACAAGAGGCGGCAGAGAGCGTGGCAAGGAAAAGCCTGAGCGCGGCAGGGAGTAGGTGGAGGCAGTGGAAGCTTTACCAGAGCACGGGGAGGGACCTCGGCCGAAGCTTCGCAAGAAGAGATGGGGGCTCGGCTCGCAACAGGGAGGAGGATTCGACTGGATTCGCGAACAGGAAAGGAAGGGAGCGGGCGGGTGCGTGAGTCGTGGATCTAGGTTTAGGGATTTAAGGGATTTTCTCCTTTTTTTTTTTATTTTTTATTTCACTTCTTTTTTATTTTAAATTAATATTTTACTTAAATTTCAACGATTCAGAAAAAAAAGCGATCTTGCACGAAATCATATCAAAATTGGTGTACTTCCTAGCTAAAATCGATGTTCCGGACGTAACGGCGCAGTCCGTTCGTCATCCGGGGTTGTTTGGACAACCTCGTCGACGATCGGGCCGAAAACGCGTCGAATTTAATTTTCGTCGAAACTTCATCTCGCGATCAATCGTTTTAAAATTTTCATTTAATTCTGATTAATTTCGACGCAAATAAATGTTCAAGTGATGTGAATCACATTTAATCATGTCGACGGTCCGAATCGTGAAATTCGTGCATGCGGAGGTGTGAAATTGTGCACAGGACAACCCTAAGGCTTAATGGTCTTATGGGGACTCCTTTTGAGTTCCTTCACGTTAGTTTCAACCTTCTAAATGTTAGCGGTCGGCAACAATTCATGAAAAACTTCAAAATGAGTAAAGAGGGTTTTTAACTGCCGAAATTTGATTTTTGCGAATCGGCGCCTATGCGCGAGACATACGGCGCTTAGCCGCGAAATCTAGCGCTTATGCGTCGTCGGTTTGGCGCTTAGGGGCCAGTGCCCAATTTTTGATAATTAAGTTAATTCTATCAAAAAATCCGAGTTAATCACCTTTAATCACTTCAAATAATTATTTCTCCCCATAAACTCTTCTAATACTCCAAAAGTACACTTTAGTTTCCAATGATTCCACACAATTTTCACACAAACACAAACTTATATTACTTAAATATCAAAACACATTTAATACAAACTATAATTTTTATCCAAACACTTTGGATGAAATTCTTCAATACATAAGTTCAAACACATGTAATTAAACATTAACATTATGTCATTAAGATGTATCAAACACATGTAAAGTGCAACAAACACAAATATTAATTAAAAATCACACTTAAAAAATACTAAACACGCATAATCAAACTACACATAAATCAATTCCAATATCCATTAGGTGGAATATATCCAGAACCACCATTAGTTCCATTTGACCGATCTAGAATGTAATTCTGATAAAACTGGCGATGATTAAAAGCTCTTATATCTTCTTCAATCCATTTGTTTTTCAGATAAATCGCTCAATTTGCTTCTTTTACATGACCTGTATGATTGAATTGCATTTTGAGTTGTCATCCAATGTGCGCTAAATGAGCATTAATTTCATTTACCTTTGCATCAATAGACTTCACATTGGCCTCGATCTTCGTAATCTTTTCTGCTATACCTTGGATACTCAGAGCCAGAAATCCATTATATAACTCTTGAGCACTATCACAAATAAACTTCTTCTTGTTGGCGTCCTCTTTCTTCTTAACTTCACTCCCCCAAGAATACATTTTTGCACTCAAAGTACTCTTTCAGAAGACTCAGGAATGAAAATAAGAACTGGGTCAAGTATTTAATAAATTCAGGGCCTTTTTATAGACTTGGGAAGGCACAAAACCAACCCTAAACGTGTTAAAACTCCTTAATAACTCAAAAAACTACTCACCCATGATTTTGGCTTCTAGAACCTCATTTTTCACGTTTTTAATAACTATGACACCTATGAGGCAACCAGCGGCACATAGCCGCCAGTGCACATTTTTGCACAGTTCTGCCAAATGTCAAAATATTCATTCTAATTCTTTTAAGTTATTAAATAAGGTCAAATAAACACCACTATAACATAAAAAAGTCCGAAATAATACCAAATTTCTCAAATCAAACCAAATAAAAGCACACAAAGAAAATATAAAACAAAGCATACCGATAAATATAGGTTGTCTCCCACAAAGCGCTTGGTTTAACGTCATCAGCCTAACATACCCAGAGCTTATTTTGAGTGACCCAACATTAGATTCTCATCAGGTTTAGACTGATCGATTGAAATGTAAGGTTTAAGTCTATGACCGTTCACTTTAAATATTTTTTAAGTCTTAGGATCTTAAATATCCACGTCCCATATGAATACACTTTCATCACAATAAATGGGCCTGCCACCTGGACTTAAGTTTTGCTGCAAAAATTTTCAATCTAGCATTATATAACAAAATTTTTTGCCCTGGCTTAAGATTTTTAGTAAGAATCTTCTGATCATGCCATAACTTCATCTTTTCTTTATAAATCTTAGCATTTTCAAAATTCATTCATTATCTCTTCAAGCTCATTTAATTGCAATAATCTTTTTTCTCCAGCATCTTTCATATTAAAATTGAACTCTTTAATAGCCCAATATGTTTTATGCTCAAGTTTAACTAGTAAATGACAAGTTTTTCCAAAAATTAGCCTATATGGGGACATTCCTATAGGAGTTCTGTAAGCAGTCCTGTAGACCCAAAAAGCATAATCCAATTTGATTGACCAATCTTTTCTATTTGGATTAACAGTCCATTCCAAAATTCTTTTAATTTCACGATTAGATAATTCAACCAAACCACTTGTCTGCGAATGATAAGCAGTAACAATGTGATGGTTAATATGATATTTCTTTACTAACTTTTTCATAATCGCATTTCTAAAATGACTTCCCCCGTCAGTTATGATTACTCTTGGTATTCCAAATCCGCAAAATATATTCTTATTTAAAAACTTTACAACACTTTGAGCATCACATTGAGGCAAAGTAACAGCTTCTATCCATTTAGATACATAGTCTACTATAATCAAAATGTATGTATTTCTGAAAGATGGTATAAATGGTTCCAAAAAATCTAATCCCTAAATGTTAAATATTTCAACTTCCAACATATAATTGAGGGGCATCTCATTTCTTCTAGAAATATTGCCTGCACATTGACATTGATCGTAATTTTTAATATAAACATTAACATCCTTAAAAATTGTAGGCCAATACAATCTAGATTGTAAGATTTTATATGCAGTTTTATCAACTCCAAAATATCCCCCATAATCAGTGTTATGACATTTTTGAATAATTTCATAAGTTTCTTCTAAAGACACAAATCTAAAAATAATCAAATCCTTTCCTTATTTATATAAAAACGGGTCATCCCAAAAATAAGTCTTAGCTTCAGATGTAAATTTCTTCCTCTCGTGCTATATCAAACCATAGGGTAAAATATCACTGACAATAAAGTTTACAATGTCGACATACCACGGAACACACCACTCATTAACAGTGAACAATTTTTCATCAAGAAAATTTTCATTAATTTCTTCAACATCACAGAGAGAATTTTTAGTTTTAAGCCTGGACAGATGATCAGCAATTTGATTATCAGCACTCTTCCTATCTAATATCTCAAAATCAAATTATTACAAAAGAAGATTTATCTAATCAATCTTGGTTTTGCATCATTCTTCTTCATTAAATACTTAATAGCAGAATGATCAGTATACACCACACATTTAGTTCCAATTAAATATAGCTAATAACTATAGCTAATAACTCTTTCTCAGTAGTGATACAATTAATTTGAGATTCATTAAGAGTTTTACTAGCATAGTAAATCACTTTGAAAATGTTATCATATTTCTAACCCAAAACAGCTCCAATAGCATAATCACAAGCATCATACATTAATTCAAAAGGTTTTTCGTAGTTAGGTGACACTATAACAGGTGCAGGGATTAGTTTTTCTTTTAAAGTTTCAAAAGCTTTTAGGCAGTCATTATCAAAATTAAAAAATTACATCTTTTTCCAGTAAACGGCATAAAGACTTCAAAATTTTTGAAAAGTCTTTAATATATCGCCCGTAAAATCCAGCATGTCCTAGAAAACTTTTAATTCCCCTTACATTAGATGGGAAATGTAAATTAGAGATCACTCAAATTTTTGCAGGATCTACTTCCATACCATTTTTCGATATACAATGTCTCAAAACAATTCCTTCTGCTACCATAAATTGGAATTTCTCCCAGTTAAGAACCAAATTTTTTTCTTCATAGCATTTCAAAACTTTAGATAGATGTTCTAAACATGATTCAAATGAAATTTCAAACACTGAAAAGTCATCCATAAAAACTTCAATTCCTTTTTCTATTAAATCACAGAAAATTGTCATCATACATCTCGGAAATGTAGCAGGGGCATTACATAAACCAAAGGGCATTCTTCTAAAAGCAAATGTACCATAAGGACTAGTAAATGTTGTTTTTTCTTGATCCTTAGGAGTAATCTGAATTTAGTGGTAACCAGTATATCCATCCAAAAAATAAAAGTATTTATGCCCAGCCAGTCTATCCAACATCTGATTTAGAAAAGGAAGTGGAAAATGGTCTTTCCTGATGGTAAGGTTTAATTTTCTATAATCAATGCATATTCGTCACCCTGTAACTTGTCTTATTGGTATTATTTCATTCTTTTCATTCACAGTCACAGTAACTCCTCCTTTCTTAGGTACACAGTGAATAAGACTAACCCATGCACTATCTGAAATAGGGTAGATAATTCCAGCATCCAACCACTTTAAGATTTCTTTCTTAATAATTTCTTTCATGATAGGATTTAATCTCCTTTGAGGATCAGCCCGAGGTTTGCAGTTATCCTCCACAAGGATTCTATGCATACAAATTGAAGGACTAATTTCTTTAATATCAGTTATTGTTCATCCAAAGGCTTTCTTATATTTCTTTAAATTTTCTAGCCAACTCTCTTCTTCTTTTTCATTTAATTGAGAGAAAATTATAATTGGCAAAGTTGAGGAATCACCTAAAAAGCATACTTTAAATGATTAAAAAGCATCTTTAAATCAAGTTCAGAAGGTTTTTCAATTGATGGACCAAAAGATTCATCTTTTTCTGTCATGTCCAAAATTTTAAAATTTTCATGAACATAATTTAAATCTTCCTCATAAAAATCTTCAAAATCTTGTAATTCCTCTTCTTGCTCGTGTTCCAATTATTTATTTTCAAATTTTTCTTCATAGGTTGACTTGAAATGGCATTCACTCAAATATTTGATAACAACCACCCTATAACATTCATCATTTTTACCTCTTATAGAATATTTCATTCAATTTGAAATATTGAATGTAACAGTTTGATGATTAACTCGCATCGTTAATTCCCCTTTTTGGGTAGGAAAGGTCTCCCTAAAATTATGGGCATCTCTTTATCTTCCTCCATATCCAACACAATGAACTCAACAAGAAAAGTAAATTGACACTTTCACCAAAATATCCTCTATAACTCCTTTAGGATATGTGATCGAACGATCAGCTAATTGCAAAGTTACAGTGGTAGGGGTTATTTCTCTTAATCTCAGTCTTCTAAATATTGATAATGACATAAGGTTAATGCTTGCACCCAAATCACATAAAGCTTTTCCAAAAAATTTGTCTCTAATTGCACATGGAATTGTGAAACTTCCAGAATCTTTAAGCTTTTGAGGAAGCTTTTTCTGAATTATTGCACTGCACTTTTCACTAAGGGAAACAGTCTCATTATCTTCAAACTTCCACTTTTTGTTGAGAATATCCTTCATAAATTTCACATAACTTGACATTTGTTCTAAGGCTTTAGCAAATGGAATGTTGATTGTAAGCTTCTTAAATATCTCCAAGAATTTTGAAAAGTGCTTATCCAATTTTTGTTGTCAAAGTCTCTGAGGAAATGGAAGTGGTGACTTTTCTAAATCAACTTTAAGTGGAGAATTTGGTTTTTCCAAACCTTACGGAGCGTCCTCTTTTAGTTTTTCATTTTCTTCTTTTTCTACTTCAGTCTCTTTTTGAACTCTACCTTTCAGCACTCTTCCACTTCTCAACTGAATAACTTGTACTTACTCTTTAGTTTTGTCTCTTAGATTTACTTCTGTAATACTAGGAAGCGTACCTTGGGATCTATTACTTAATGAATTGGCAATCTGTACCATTTGATTCTCAATATTTCTAATTGTATCTCCTTGACTTTGTAAATAATTTCCCATTTGTAATACCACTTCTTTAATATACAACTTCTTCTCCTTAAATTGTGAAGTATTGTTAAAACCTGGAGGATAGTTTGGTCTATAATTATTATTCTCTTGGTTGTTCCAGTTTCCCAATGGGTTTACTTGGTTGTTCCCCCATTGTTGATTACCACCACCCTGATTATTGGTACTCCAATTAAAGTTTGAATGATTTTTCCAACCTGGGTTATAATAATTGGAATATGGGTTATTAGGCTTACTTATAGCATTCAAAGTTTCTGGTGAAGTTTGAGAATGAACCATTTGGCTTAATGAATTTTCTTCAATCGTGGAAGTTAGCCGAGAAAAATTCATCCTAAATTGGTATATCTTCCTTGAAATTGCATGAACTTGATTTGCTAGCATCGTAAAAGCATCATTTTCATGAATGTTGGCTAGCTTTTTAGGATTTAACCTTTCAGAAGGCCATTGAAAATTATTAGTAGCAATTTCTTCAATTAAAGCATAAGCATCAACAAACTGTTTAGACATCAATGAACCACCAATAGTGGCATCAATAATAGATCTAAGAGATCCAACTAATCCATTATAAAAGGTCTGAATTATTAACCAATATGGTATCGAATGATGTGGACACTTTCGTAAGAGATCTTTAAAATGTTCCTAAGCTTCATATATAGATTCCCCTTCAAACTGACAAAAAGATGTTATATCATTTCTACGCTTCATAGTCTTCGATGGTGGAAAATATTTAGCAAGAAATTTTTGTGTTAAATCACCTCAAGTTCTGATAGATCCAGGTGCTAACGAATTTAACCAAATCTTAGCTTTATCCCTCAGTGAAAAAGGAAAAATTATAAGTCTAATAGCCTCGTCCGAAACACCATCATATTTAAAAGTAACACACAATTCTTGAAATTTGAAAAGATGTAAATTAGGATCTTCAGTTGGTGCTCCCCCATACTGATTATTAGATACCATCTGGATAATAGCAGGTTTAAGTTCAAATAAATTAGCACTACAACAGAGTGTTGAATACTACCATGAAGTTCATCCAATCTTGGGTTAGCATAATCCCTTAAAGTTCTAAATTCTTGATGGATTTTAACATTTTGATGATCATAATTTGTCGTTTTCTTGAGTATTTTTATCTTTTTCTAAATTTTAATTTTTTTTATTTTTCTTATAGTTCTCTCTAATTCAGAATCGTAAGGCACAAGTCCTTCAGAACCTGAACTACGCATAGACAAAATAAAATAAAACACACTAAAAAATAATGAAAAGTAAAAACTTAATTTTCTTGAATTTTCTTTAAATACAATTTTAATTAATTTCCCCAGCAACAACGCCAAAAACTTGATCCCCAAATATTTACCCTTACGTTTTCGATATGAAATTATACTTTGATTATTTATAACATAAAATATTATGCAAGTATACGTATCGTCTATCAAGTAAAATTGAACTTTTTAATTAAGCCCCGAGATATCAAACCCACAGGGAAATGTCTAAAAATTTAAAGAAATAAGAAAAATAACTTTTTACTTTTTAATATGATTTTGTAAAGTATGTTTTAAGATATAAATTTTTTCATTTTTGTTTTTGATATTTTCTGAATAAAAAGTAAAGCAAACGACTAAAGTTAACACAACTATAAAATAGTATGAAAACAAATGAGAATAAAATATATTTTTCCTCTTTCAATGAATCAATAATAATTATGGAATTTAAATGTGGAAGTATCTAAAATGTGTTTTGCCAAATAGAAGCAATTATATTCTTTACCCTTACGTGGTTCTATAAAAAACATTGATTAATTTGATGATTTGAAATCTTGTAAATGGGATAGGCAAGAAAGATACTAGCTCTCACTCTAGAGTTCCCTCGATTCCCTTCACCCGGAGGCTAACATCTCATAACAAAATTTTCACATTGAACCAATTTAGAGGGCTTTAGCCTGTCACTCTAAAGTCTTTTAATTTTAATCCCCACTATAAGGATATCTTCCTATTTATTTGCACCCAATCATATGTACTACAATTCTCATCCATACAATTGCATGTGATTTTTTCCAATTGTTGATTGAGACAATACCGCAATGGATCTTACATAATCTCCCAATAAATTTTAACATCATAATTTACCAAATCAAGACGTAAATGAAGTGTAAGGTAGTGAATCATCACAACTTCTTCTAACATTGAAATCACATACTTCACACAACTTCCTTCCATAATTTAATTATTTTATCATTTAAAAGGAAAAAGATAAAGAAAACTACTCAAAATCCATGGAGAAAACACAATCACAACTTGATTTAAAAACAGAAATCATAGTGAAAACACAACAAGTTTTACTTAAAAAAACCAAATGTAAAACAAAGGTAAACACTTATCTAAAAATCCTTTTCACAAGACTCTTGAAGTTCATTTGAAACTTTGCTTTCCCCTTCCCCTTACAAGACATAATATAGGTTGGCGCCCAACTTTGTTGACTTCAAATCTTTATTCTACTCTTAATAAAAACTAGATGCAATTGATAATAAAAGTGGTGAAGTAGAAATGTGTACTCTCAATAACTCTCTAACATAAACTTGACTTTTAACACTAATCACACCCTCCAACAACAATCCTTTTTCTGATCTTGAAGTCTTCTTTTTAAAATTTTCCAAAAGGCGCCTTGGTGTCTTTTTCAAATATGTCCAGATTCAATGTATCCACTAAGAATTCATCTATCTGTTCAAATTTTAAATGAGTTTTGGCGTTGATGGGAAGTTAGGGAAGTTTAAACCAAAGGATGCTTCAAAAAACCCTTCAAATTTTGCGCTAAAATCAAATAAATTCATTACTTTAATTGTGGCGCCTATGCGCCAGTCAGCCAACCAGTGCTTAAGAGCCAGAGTCCAATTTTACACATCTTTTAGTTTGACCAAAATTTAGTGTTTAGTTTGACCAAGATGACCATTATGAACAAAGTTAAACATTTTGACCAAGTTAACCAATTTAACCAAAGTTGAACAGTTTGACCAAATTTGACCAAAGTTGACCTGTTGCATGTCTGTATTGACCAAAAGGATTTTGTGGTAACTATTAGGTCATTTTAACCAAAGTTTGACCAATTAAGTTAAGGGTTGACCTGGTGGTCAAAGTGGTATTCATTGGATCAAAAATTAATCATTTTGACCAAGTTTGACTAATTTAACAAAAGTTGACCAGTTTGACCAAATTTTACTAATTTACTGTTTAGTTGACCAAATGGTCCATTTTGACTAATTTGGTGTCTGGGTTGACCAAAAGGTTCAAATTGACCAAGCTTTTTCAAAGTTAACCATTTTGATCAGGGTTGACCAATTTGACCAAATTTGACAATGTTTTGACCATAAGTTTAACCAGTTAGTTCAATGTTTGACCTGGTGGTCAATGTGGTGGTCATTGGGTCCAAAATTGACCATTTTGACCAACTTTAACTAATTTGACCAAAGTTAACTAGTGTAACCAAATTTGACCAATTTAGTGTTTATGTTGACTAAATGGTCCATTTTAACTAATTTGGTGTCTAGGTTGACCAATTGGTTCAATTTGACCAAGTTTGATTAAAGTTGACCATTTTAATCAGGGTTAACTAATTTGAACAAAGTTGATCAGTTTGACAAAATTTAACCAATTGGGTCAATTAGATGTCTGTATTGACCAAATGATTATTGTGGTAACGTTTCAGTCGTTTTAACCAAAGTTTGACCAGTTAGTTCAAGGGTTGACCTGGTGGTCAATATGGTGGTCATTGGGTCCAAAATTAACCATATTTACTAAGTTTAAGTAATTTTACCAAATTTGACCAATTTAATGTTTGGATGACCAAATGGTTAATTTTGACTAATTTTGTGTCTCGGTTGACCAAATGGTTCAATTTTACCAAGTTTGACCAAAGTTAACCATTTTGACCAGGGTTGACCAATTTGACCAAAGTTGATAAGTTTGTCCAATTTTGACATGTTGGATGTCTGTATTGAACAAATAGTTTTTAAGGTAACTATTATGTCATTTTAACCATAGTTTCACCAGTTAGGACAAAGGGTTGACCTGATGGACAATGTGGTTATCATTGGGTCCAAAATTGATAATTTTTTAACAAGTTTGACTAATTTGATCAAAGTTCACCAATTTGACCAAATTTGACCAATTTATTAGGTTGACCAAATCATTTATTTTGAACAACTTGGTGTCTGGGTTGACTAAATGGTTTAATTTGTCCAAGTTTGACAAAAATTGTCCATTTTGATCAGAGTTGAATAATTTGACCAAAGCTGATCAGTTTGACCAAATTTGGCAAATTGACTTAATTGGATGTTTGTATTGACCAAATGGTTATTGTCGTAACTATTATGTCATTTTGACAAAATTTTGACCAGTTAGTTCTAGGGTTGACCTGGTAGTCGATGTGGTGGTCAATGAGTCCAAAAGTATACATTTTGACCAAGTTTGACTAATTTGACTAAAGTTGACTAGTTTGACTAAATTTGGCAAATTTAGTGTTTATGTTGAACATATAGTCCATTCTGACCAATTTGGTGTCTTGGTTGACCAAATGGTTCAATATGACCAAGTTTGCCAAAGTTGACCATTTTAACCAGGGTTGACCAATTTGACTAAAGTTATCATTTTTATAAAATTTGACTAGTTGGGTTAATTAGATGTCTATATTAACCAAATGATTATTGTGGTATCTATTAGGTCATTTTAACAAAAATTTGATCAATTAAGTCAAGGATTGACCTTGTAGTCAATGTGGCGGTCATTGGGTCCAAAATTGACCATTTTGATCAACTTTGTCTAATTTGACAAAAGTTAACCAGTTTAACCAAATATGACCAACTTAGTTTTAGGTTGACCAAATGATCCATTTTGACCATTTTGGTGTTTGGGTTGAGAAATGGTTCAATTTGAACAAGTTTGTCGAAAGTTGACCATTTTGATCAGGGTCAACCAATTTGACCAAAGTTGACCAGTTTGACCAATTTTGACCAATTATATTAATTCGATGTTTGTATTGACAAAATGGTTATACTTGTAACTATTAGATCATTTTAACAAAAGCTTCACTAGCTAGGTCATGGGTTTACCTGATGGTGATTGCGGTGGTCATTGGGTCTAAAAATTGTCCATTTTGACCAAGCATGACTAATTTGACTAAAGTTGACCAGTTTGACCAAATTTGACCAATTTAGTGTTTAGGTTGTCCAAATGGTCCATTTTGACCAATTTGGTGTTTGGGTTGAGCAAATGGTTCAATTTGACCAAGTTTGTCCAAAGTTGACCAAGTTTGACCAAAGTTGACCATTTTAACAATGGTTGACCAATTTGACCAGTTTGACCAAATCTGACCAATTGGGTCAATTGGATGTCTATATTGACAAAATCGTTATTGTGGTAACTATTAGGTCATTTTAACCAAAGCTTGACCAGTTAGGTCATTGGTTGGCCTGGTGGTTAATGTGATGGTCATTGGTTCCAAAATTGATCATTTTGACTAAGTTTAACTAATTTGACTAAAGTTGACCAAATTTGACCAATTTAGTATTTAGGTTGGCCAAATAGACCATTTTGACCAGGGTTAACCAATTTGACTAAAGTTAACCAGTTTGAACAAATTTGATATTTTGGGTCTTTACAAGTGTGTATTGACCAAACAGTTATTATGGTAACTATTAGTTCATTTTAACCAAAGTTTAACTAGTTAGGTCAAGGGTTGACATTGTGATCAATGTGGTAATCAATGGGTCAAAAATTGACCATTTTGACCAAGTTTGACAAATTTGACCAAAGTTGACCAGTTTGATCAGATTTGACCAATTTAGTGTTTATGTTGACCAAATGGTCCATTTTGACCAATTCGGTGTCTGAGTTGACCAAATTGTTCAATTTGACTAAGTTTGACCATAGTTCACCATTTTGACCACGTTGACCAATTTGACCAAAGTTGACCATTTTGACCAAATTTGACCAAAGTTGAGCAGTTAATGTCTGTATTGACCAAATGGTTAATTTTTAACTATTAGGTCGTTTAAAAAAAAGTTTGACCAGTTAAGTCAAGGGATGACCTGGTGGTCAATGTGATGGTCATTGTTCCAAAATTGATCATTTTGACCAAGTTTGAATAATTTATCCAAAGTTAACCAGTTTAACGAAATTTGACCAATTTAGTGTTTAGGTCGACAAAATGGTCCATTTTGACCAATTTATTGTCTAGTTTGACCAAATGGTTCAATTTGACCAAGTTTAACCAAAGTTAACCATTTTGACCAAGATTGACAAATTTGACCAGAGTTGACTAGTTTGACCAAATTTGACCAATTGAGTCAATTGAATGTCTGTATTGACTAAATGGTTTTGTGGTAACTATTAGGTCAGTTAAACCATGGTTTGACCAGTTAGAGCAATTGTTAACTTAGTGATTGATGCGACGCGACTTTAAATATGCTTTAAAATACAAGAATTTGATACTACTTTTTAGAATATTTAATTTTCTCCAGCAAATGGCTTCAAAAACTTGATGTGCGAGGTTTACTTTTATTATTTTATATTTAGATTTTATTATAGTAAAAGTCACAATTTTAAACGCAAGTATACATATCGTTCAAGAAATACAAGGCTCTAGTGGAGTCCTGGTTATCGATCCCACAGGGATAGTGAAATAAAAAGTAAGAGATATAAATAATATTTTGAAATTTTCGAAAGCAATTTATATATACTCCTTTTATATATATATATATATATATATATATTCAAATTTAACTAACTCATAATTTTTACTAAAAGAAAGTAAGCAATAAGCAGGAAAGTAAAGTAAGCAGTAATTAAAATCCAATGCAATTATAAAAACGACTTTCTCTTTTTTCAACTAATCCAAGAATTATAGATTAATTATCTTTTGTAGAGAATTAAGATTATGGTATTGTGTCAAATAGAAGCATTCCTATTTTTACCCTTTGGTCTAGGTGCAAAGAACATTGATTAATCTATAGTTAGGCTCAAGATGTTTTATTAGTAGAATGGGTTAATCTAGGCTCACACTACTAGATGTCCAAGGGTGGCTATGGTCGGCCCCACCAATGACCCGTTACCTTTCTATAAACCAAATTATTAGAATTTAGTCTGTCACTCTAAAAACTAATTAATTTTACCGCAAATAAATAATATCTTTCTTTTTATTTGCACTTCATCTTAAACAATCCGCGTATAGCCCGCGATTACCTAAGGATTCATGTGATATCTACTAGTTAAGAATTTATCTCGGATAGGTCTCAAAATTCTTCAACAGGTTTTAACAAATTAAATGGCCAATTTAAAAAGTAAACTAAGATCAGGTATTAATATCATCACAATATTTTAAAAATATTTTATATTTAATTCTCCTACAAAATTTATTTAATTTATAATCTTTTATAGTTGAAAGGAGAAAGATAACCAACTACTCAGAACTCATTGAAATAACACAACAAAACATATTTATAAAACTTTGAACCAAAGTACAAATACTTATCTGAAGTGTTCCTTCAAGAGATCCGCTGACTTCTACTGACTCCAAAGCAATGATGAAATACTCTAACAACAATAACACACAATAAACACTCAAAATAAACTCACTAGATACAAAATAAAGTGGCACCCTAAGTATGGAAGAGACTAAATAAAACTAGAGATGAGAGAGAAGATGTTAAATGGGTATGTGTACTAAGAGGGGGGGGGGGGTTGGTGAGATTTTCTCTGTAGAATGGGCTCCTATTTATAGAGCTCTGAATTTGACTAGGGGTTGCTTAAGGCACCTCTTCAAAATTCGTCCAAATTCAATGTATCTTCTAGAAGGTAACCGTCGCGCCTAGAGGCCGGGATCTGGCGCCTAGGCGCCGGACTTCGTGACCAGGTCTTTTGCACCTCTTCACTTTGGGTTGTACCTCTTCGCAAACCTGACCATTTTCTTGTGTCCAAATACATTGTATCACATGTCCTATATATTAAGAGTAACTTCCAGTCTTCTAGAAGCTCCAATAACTACTTAACATCGTCAAAATAACTACCCAAACTCATCAAAAAAACTTAACAGTGTCTGTATCGAACTGGCGCCTAGGCGCCGGACTCTGGCGCCTAGGCGCCAGACCAATAATTCTAAAATTTTGCTCCATAAGCTCCATTTTTGCTCCATTTTGCTCCTTTTTCTTTCTTTTTCTTCTTGGACTCTTTTTTAATAATCTACATCCAAAAACATGAAAATAACTTTTATTAAAGCGTAATATCCTTAAGAATTGAATCATAAAGAAGGCATAAAAATGTGTATTTTTTAAGTAGATCAAATTCCCTCAAACTTAAATGTTACTTATTCTCAAGTAGCCCTTTTAATTACAAAAAATAGATAACATTTGGAATGAAGTTAAAATATTTAAGATTCCTTATAATTTTTTGTTTTATAAATGCTTTTGCAAATCATTAACCAAATTTCATTAATTAAGTTTAGTTTTAAGAATTTAAGAACATTTAATTACCAAATCATAAGACTTCCAATTTTTCATTTATTTCAAGAATAATTGTAGTTTATCATATCAAGGTCACATAGAATATTTACAAGAAGAAGATTTTCATGAAATATTTTTCTAGTAAAAATATATATACATAGAAATTAAGCTAAAAATGTAATCAGTTTTCTTACTATAAGATAATTCAAGTGAAGCCAATTTTTGATTAGACATTTCCTCAAGCTTCTCCTCACTTTCTTTTCTTCTTCTTTTTTTTTTTTTTTTTTCTGGATTGTTTTTCTATCCCACCCTTTTTTTTAAGTGAGGATTAGTATTTTTGGATAACCTGTTAATTATTTTGAACTTCACTATCCTTAACTTATTTTCAAAAACTTATACAATCTTACTTAATAAATATGACATTAATAATTTATTATTTTTCAAAAAATTATTTCAATCTTTTATTTTTCAATCAATAATCTTGATTCCTTAGTATTTCAAAAATACAATTCTCTTTACTATAAATAGAAAAATTTTCATCTTATTATTCTTTAAGATAAATAGTTCTATTCTTAAAATCAACCAAAATTTTTGAAATTTTAGTTAAGTTTACAATTATTTTTAAATTAAAAAATTTAGGTAATCTTAAATAGATTTTTCATTCCTTATGTTATGTTAATATATTTTTTTAAAGAAAATATTAGTTCTTTAAGGACTAATAATATTTAAATTTGATAAATGTTTTCCCTTCCCCCAAACTTCAACTTTAGTATAAATATGAATTATGAAATTTTCAAAATCATGAGAGAAAGAAATAAACAAGAGTCAATCTAAGTACAATAATGTAGTAAGGAAAAACTAACTTCTACTTCTACACATGCTTCAATATGAATATAACAGAAATGATTAAGCATAGATAGAAAAGTTTTGCAGAGCAGGAGTTAATTTATAATTTTTTTTTAAATTTTTTTGAACATGCAATTTTTGATTAGGTTTCTCCTCAAGCTTCTCCTCACTTATTTTCTTTTCTTCTTTTTTTTCTTTTCTTTCGGGATCATTTTCAATCCCTTTTTTTTCACTTTTTTTTTTCATTGGGGATCATTTTTAATCCCCTTTTTTTCTATTTTGTCTTTTTTTATGTGAGGATTTCTATATCTGGATAGGCCTTTAATAATTTTGAATTTTACTATCCCCTTTCTAAAGTTTAAAACTCAAAAATTTCCCTTACTTTTTATAAGTGTAAGTATTAGATCGAAAAAGGTTTTCAATAAAGACTCAATTCTCATTAAGTATAAATCTAAGAATTTTAGCTTTTCAAGCAATCAACTCCTTTCTACCATAAATAGCAAAATCATTTTCACAATGTTTCCTACAAAATATATTAACTCTAGAACAGTTTCTTCACATAGGATTTCAACTAAATTATTTTTCTAACATTCCTAAAATCAAAATTATAGTAACCTAAATGTAACACCACATACCACAAGTCATTTTAAAAGTAATATTAAATTAAATACAGGCTACTGAGGACAAATAAAGTTTAAACTTTGAAAGTTATTTTTCTTTCTCCCCATAAACTTAAATTTTTAAATATTTTGTAATTAATTCCATAAAATGTAGCAGAAAGAAAAAGTAAAAACTGAATCTACTAACTACTACAACATCCTATCAAATTCATATACATGAAAAATCAGGATAGAATGACTGCAGGAGAAAGTAAATCTAGCTTAAAACATGCTTACAATAATATTACACTAAAAGAAAGTATTTTCACTTTAAAAATTTTTTTTTTTTCCTACCACCAAACTTAATTCTTAACATATATAGCATTTAGTACAAAAAATATAAGTAGGAAGAAAAACAGTTTAAAAATTTTATCTACCATAAATGTCTATCAAAAACATCTTCAATTATTCATCAGGATAAAACAATATGCAATAGAAAGTAAATCTAAACTAATCATGCCATAATGAAGTTCACTAAATAAAATTTTAATTAGCATAACAAGTATTAACAAGGGAATATAAAAATGTTCTTTGATCACTAGAAAATGTATTAAGAATTTCTTACCAATTTTATATGAAATTGCACTTTAAAAAAAGGTATTTTCTTTGTTTTGTTGCAGGAACAAAGAATTATAAATACTGAAAGCAAAAAGCACAAAAGAAGAGGATTTGGAGCAATAAGGACTCAATTTGATATCCCGTGGATGACGAGATCTAGTCTGCCGACGACGAGATTTTCCAGAGAATTTTTTAATATATTATAAAGAGCCCGCCGAGGATGAGATCGAGCCCACTGACAGTGAGATCGGCGTGGTTAGCCTACCTTCTAGAAGCCCGCCGATGGCGAGACAGTTGAAAAAAGCCAGTTATAATGAACCCGGATGCTTTTTGAAGAGGTGCTTAAGCAACCTTTGAAGATTTGACTCCTTCTATTAATAGAGACGATTTCTGTCCCTTTAGTGTGTTATTTTTGGTGTCTTTTGGTGTCGTTTTAAAGTCAATTGGTGTTCATTTGTGTTGGAGTGTAAATTAGAGAGTCTTAGTGAGTTTAATTAAGTGTGCTGTACTGGAAGAAAGAGTCAAAGGAACTTCAAGGAGTCTTCTTGGAGAGAAGAATTGAGATAAGTATATTTTTTATTGTTTGTTAACTTTAATGAAATCCATGCTTTGTGTTATTTTTCCCATGCTTTCTGAGTAGTTTCCTTAGTCATTTTCCTTGTTGTTGAGATTATGTGAAGTGATGAGTCAAAGTAACTGTGCTTAAAATTATTAAATAAAAATTGTGACAATCTTTTACTTAAAACTTAATATACTTTCAATTTGGTCAATTGATTTGTTAACATATGTTGAATTATCAACTATAGTAAAGTTTACATCCGAGATTCAAGGAAGTCAAAGGCCTTGGATGGAGGGTGCAAATAAATAGGAAAATATTAACTATCAGGCGTAGAATTTGACATTTTAGTGTGACAGACTAAAATATTCAATTCGGTCCTATTGTTTGAGAGCTGAAGTGTGGATGTTAGCCCTCAGGAGAGGGGAACGTGGGAGCTCTGAAGTGGTAACCGGTATCCTCCCAGCCTAGCCGCAGATTTAGTAATCAAACATAGGACTAGTCATTGTTCCTTGCACCTAGACCAAAGGGTAAAGAATAGGAATGCTCCTATTTGGCACAATACAAACTCTAAACTACTTTAATTCATCATTCACTTAATTCTCTCAACAAGGAGAAAGATGCTTTTCTAAATTAGAATTTTACATTTAAACCTTTTTGAGCAATAGTTTTAGTATAAATGTTCTTAATTTCCGTATACTAGCTTAGTAAGTAAATCTACTTTAATTTATCTTTGAAATTCTCTAACTTCCCTGTGGGATCGATATCTTGGACTCCATTAGAGCCTTTTATTACTTGATAATGATACGTATACTAGCGTAGTATCCACATTATAAATCATAATTTTCATAAAAGAATCATCAGTGTAAATACATATATTTGGTGAGATTAAGTTTTTGGTGTCGTTGCCAATATCAATAACATATTTTTGTATGTATAAATATCAAAAGTGGGCCAAGTTTTGGTGCCGTTGCCAGGGAAGTAAAGTAATTATTAAGGTAATTAACAGAATTATTAGAAGTAATTACTAGAGTAACGGACTATTTTAAATTTTACTTAAAAATTGTATGCGCAAATTTAGAAATGAAAATTTAATACCTTACTATTCAGAATTAGAGCACACTATTAAAAAAATCAGAAAATAAAAAAAAAAAGAAATTTTAAATTTAGCACAAATGGCAAATAATCCAGAAATTGAAAATATAAACCAACAAAGACCATTAAGAGATTATGCCAACCCTACATTAGATGAAATTCACCTAACTATTCAAAACCCTGATGTAGCTGCTAACACATTCAAACTTAAACCTGCAGTTATCCAAATGGTACAGAATAATCAATTTAGTGGTTCACATAATGAAGATCCTAATTTACATCTTGCTAGTTTCTTGGAACTATGTGCTACTTTTAAATATGAAAGAGTATCTAATGAAGCTATTAGACTTAGGCTTTTTCCTTTTTCTTTAAGGGATAAGGCTAAGATGTGGTTAAATTCATTAGCACCTGGATCTATTAAAACATGGGGAGAATTTTCACAAAAATTTCTATCCAAATATTTTCCTCCCTCAAAAACTGCAAAACTTAGAAATGATATAACATCTTTTAGTCAGTTCGATGGAGAATCCATATATGAAGCTTGGGAGAGATTTAAAGAACTTCTAGGAAATGCCCACATCATGCGTTACCAGATTGGTTAATTATACAAACTTTTTACAATGGATTATTAGGATCTCTTAGATCAATCATTGATGTTGCTGCTGGAGGTTCGTTAATGTCAAAACCATTTGATGAAGCCTATGCGTTAATCGAAGAAATGACTACTAATAATTTTCAATGGCCTGCTGAAAGGATAAATCCTAAAAATATAGCCAGTGTTCATGAAAATGATGCAATATTTATGTTAACTTCTCAATTTGCTGCTATATCAAAAAAATTAGATCATTTTGGAATGAATTACTCTCCAACTATATTAGAAGAAAACTCATCTGGACAAATTATAGATTCTCAATCTCCTCATGAAACTATAAATGCTATTAATAATAGACCCAATAATCCTTATGTGAATTATTATAATCCTGGTTGGAAGAATCATCCAAATTTTAATTGGAATAACAATACAGCTAATCAACAATGGATGAACAACTCTATAGGAAATCCGCCTAATCAAGGAAATACGAATTATAAACCTTCTTATCCACTTGGATTTAATAACACTCAATTTAAAGATAAGAATTTATCTATAGAAGAATTAATATTAAGTATGGGTCAGCACTTGCAAAATCAAGGAAATCAATTACAAATTCGAGGAAATCAATTACAAAATCAAGGAACAACAATTAAAAATATTGAAACTCAACTCGGACATATCACTACCGCGCTTAACAATAGAATTCCTGGAACTTTTCCTAGTAATGTGGAAATAAATCCTAAAGACCAAGGAAAGAACAAATTAAAGCGATACAATTACGAAGTGGAAAAGAGTTAAAAATTAAAATTAAGAAAGAAACATAAAGTAAAAATGAGGAAGTGGAAATCGAAAAAGAAAAGGACTAGCAAGATCAAAACTTAGAATATCCATTGATCCCTATGAAAATATCTATAGAAAAACCACCATCACCATTTCCTCAACGACTAAAGCAACATAAAAAAGATAAGCAATTTGCTAAATTCCTTGAAATTTTAAAAAAATTAAAAGTAAATATTCCTTTTGTAGAAGCATTAGAACAAATGCCTAATTATGTAAAATTTATGAAAGATATTTTAAATAAAAAAAGAAAATTCACAGATAATGAAACTGTTGCACTTCGCGAAGAGTGTAGTGCAATTATTCAGAAAAAGCTTCCTGAAAAATTAAAAGATCCTGGTAGTTTCACTATACCTTGCGCTGTTGGAGAAAATTTTTTTGGAAAAGCTTTGTGTGACTTAGGAGCAAGCATCAATCTAATGCCTCTATCAATTTTTAAAAGATTAGAAGTAAGAGAAATTTCACCTACTTCAGTAACTCTTCAGTTAGCTGATCTTTCTGTGACTTATCCTAAGGGAGTTATTGAAGATGTGTTAGTAAAAGTGGATAAATTTATCTTCCCGGTAGATTTTATTGTTCTAGATATGGAAGAAGATAAAGAAATTCTCATAATATTAGGAAGACCCTTTTTAGCCACTGAAAAAGCTTTGATTGATGTTCAGAAAGGAGAATTGACTATGAGAGTAAACGATCAAAAAGTAACTTTTAACATAACAAAATCAATGAAATATCCTGCTTTAGAAAAAGATGATGAATGTTTTCGAATGGAAATACTTGAACATTTGCAAAATGAACATTTTAAAGAATATTATGAAGAAAAGTTAGAAAAAGAAAATACTGAATTAATTGAAGAAGCAGATAATGAAAAACTGGATTATATATAGGAAAAATTTGAAATGTTGGATAATACTGAAAACGCTGAAAAGAATATAGTTCCGTCATTTATTAGACCTCCTAAACTCGAATTAAAAATTTTACCTATTCATTTAAAATAAGCTTACTTAGGAAAATATTCAACCCTACCAGTTATTATATCAGCTGAATTGAATGAATCACAAGAACAAAAACTGTTAGACACATTAAAAAAATATAAGAAAACTTTTGGTTGGACTTTAGCAGATATTAAAGGAATTAATCCTTCAATCTGTATACACAGAATTATTTTAAATAATGAACATAAGCCAAGAGTAGATCCCCAAAGGAAATTAAACCCAATAATGAAAGAAGTAGTCAAGAAAGAAATATTAAAATGGTTAGATAATGGTATTATATATCCTATTTCGGACAGTGCTTGGGTAAGCCCAATTCACTGTGTTCCTAAGAAAAGAGGAGTGACCGTTAAAGCTAATGAAAATAATGATATAATACCTATAAGACAAGTTACTGAATGGCGTATATGTATTGACTATAGAAAATTAAATGCAGCCACTAGGAAAGATCACTTCCCATTACCATTTCTAGAACAAATGTTGGATAGATTAGTCAGACATAAATATTTTTGTTTTTTAGATGGATATACCGGTTATCATCAGATACCTATTGCTCATGAGGATCAAGAGAAAACTACATTTACTAGTCCTTATGGAACATTTGCTTTTCGAAGAATGACATTTGGATTATGTAATGCACCTACAACATTACAGAGATGTATGATGTCTATATTTAGTAAATTAATTGATGATGGAATAGAATTATTTATCGATGATTTCTCTGTATTTGGAACGTCATTTGACGCATGCTTGAATCATCTTGAAAAAGTATTAGAGGTATGCGAGAAAACTAACTTAGTTCTAAATTGGGAGAAATGTTAATTTATGGTTTCAGGAGGAATTGTATTAGGGCATAAAATTTCATAAAATGGCATGTTAGTAGACCCTGTAAAAATTCAAGTTATAGTTAAATTACCACCTCCAACTACATTAAAAGGGGTAAGAAGTTTTCTTGGACATGCTGGATTCTACAGACGCTACATAAAAGATTTTTCAAAAATTACTAAACCTCTATGCCAACTTTTAGAAAAGGACAAGAAATTTGAATTCATAACTGAATGCCTAAATGCTTTTGAATTATTAAAAGATAAATTAATCACAGCACCTATAATAGTTTCACTTGATTGGGAGAAACCATTTAAACTTATGTGTGATGCTAGTGATTATGCTATAGGAGCAGTACTTGGGAAAATATATGATAAAATTTTCAAAGTTATATACTATGCTAGTAAAACTCTTAATAATGCTGAAATGAATTATACAGTTACTAAAAAAGAGCTATTAGCAATTGTTTATGCTTTTGATAAATTTAGGCCTTATCTAATTGGAATTAAATGTATTGTGTATGCTGATCACTCTGCTATTAAATATCTAATGCAAAAGAAAGATTCCAAACCAAGATTATTTAGATGGATTTTACTAATGCAAGAATTTGATTTTGAAATCATTAACAAAAAGGGAACTGATAATCGAATTGCAGATCATTTATCAAGGCTAGAATATAATGAATTATCTGACACTGATAATGAAATTACTGACATTTTTCCTGAAGAACAACTATATAATATAAATGAGTGGAAAATACGATGGTATGCTGATTTTGTAAATTATATTGTAAGTGATATTTTACCACCTATGTTAATTTTGCAACAACAGAAAAAATTCATTCATGATGCTAAAATATATTTTTGGGATGAACCATATTTATATAAGCAATGTAAAGATCTTATAATTAGAAGATGCGTGCCTTATGAAGAAACAAAACAAATCATTCAGAAATATCATGATTCTGATTTTGGAGGACATTTTGGAACACATAAAACTGCTTATAAAATTTTACAATCTGAATTTTATTGGCCTAATCTTTTTAGAGATGTTTATAGATATATCGGAACTTGTGACAAATGCCAACGAGTAGGTAATATATCTAGAAGAAATGAAATGCCTCTAAATTTTATATTAGAAGTTGAGATTTTTGATGTTTGGGGATTAGATTTTATGGGACCATTTGTTCCTTCATTTGGAAACTCATATATATTAGTTGTTGTTGATTATGTTTCTAAATGGATTGAAGCACAAGCTTTACCTCGATGTGATGTTAAGAGTGTTTCAAAGTTTCTAATGAAAAATATTTTTACTAGATTTGGAATGCCGAGAGTGATTATCACTGACGGAGGATCTCATTTTAGAAATAAATATATTCACAAACTAATAGAAAAATTTAACATTATTCATAAGATATCAACTGCTTATCATCCACAAACCAGTGGATTAGCTGAAGTTTCTAATCGAGAAAATAAACATATTTTATAAAAGACTGTAAACCCTAATAGATTGGATTGGTCTATAAGACTAGACACTGCATTATGGGTATACAAGACTGCTTATAAAACTTCGATTGGAATGACTCCTTACAGGCTTATTTATGGAAAGAATTGTCACTTACCAGTTGAATTAGAACATAAATCTTATTGGGCAATTAAAAAATTTAATTACAATCTGAAAGAAGCTGGTGAGAAGAGATTATTGCAAATGAATGAATTAGAAGAATTAAGAAATGACTCTAATCATAATGATAGAATTTATAAAGAAAAAATGTAATTATGGCATGATCGGAAGATTAACCTGAAGAATTTTGAGCCAGGACAAGAAGTTTTGCTTTATAATACAAGATTGAAATTATTTTCTGGGAAATTGAAATCTCGATGGTTAGGGCCTTTCACTATAGCTCAAATATTTTCATACGAAACTATAGAAATTGAAGATCCAAAAACTGGGCATAGATTTAAGTAAACGAACACAGATTAAAATCTTATTTTGAAGGGAGAAGACCAAATTTTAAAGAGGTTTTAATGCTCAGTCAACCTGATTACTAACTAAATCAGGTCGGGCTGACGACGCTAAACCAAGTGCTTTATGGGAGGCAACCCATAGTAGTTATTAATTATGATCTATTTACTAATGTTATTGAAAATTAAAATACAGAATAAATTCTACTACTCATTTTACTTTTTAAAATCATCACAAATTTGAATCTATACAAAGAAATCAAAAAATATTCGGACCGGAGCAAAAATTGGGCAATTTAACTAATCTCGCCGACGGCGAGATCGATCCCGCCGACAGCTAGATCGGCGCTCCCAAATTCAGTTTAAAGTATTAACTAGCTCGCCGACGGCGAGATCGTTATCGCCGACAGCGAGATAGTTAAAAAGTGTTTTTTAAGAGTTATTTTGCAGTTTTGGGCGGTTCTAACCTATAATATTCACTACAAAACGTTTAGAACTCATTATTTATACCATTCCTTCACTAGAAACGAATAGAGCCCCTCCAAAACAATCCATAATGGCCCCCAACCCATTAGAAACCATGAAATCCAGAGTGTTTAACCGACGAAAGTTCATCAGTTCTGAGGCTCAGAGACTATTCAACAAAGTTTTGATGAAGAAGCGACCGATTAAAGAAAGAGGATTCGTAAAAAATCTGCTGTTGTCATTCCAGTAGTCAAGGAATTCTACTCTAATTTGCATGCGATCCATAATGGAAGTGTTTACGTAAGAGGCAGATGGGTAACTTTCACTCCTTCTCGAATCAATGAATTATACTCGATTGAAAATACCTCTGTTTGCGACTATTCAAATTTTTTTCCGACAAGATTCAACTTAAACGAGATATATCGATATCTTACCGACTAACCTGATGACTGGGAAATACGAGAAGACCAATATGTAAGTTTTTCTACATCACTTCTTAACCCCATCTCAAAGCATTGTCTTTTCTTTATTTTGTCGAAGTTATTACCCACTATGATGGTAAACAAAGTCTCGAAGGAATGCACAATTTTAAATTACTATATTCAATCTGGATTACCAATCGATGTTGGATCTATCATTGTGAAGTCTGCATTAGGATTAATTGTGAATGGATCGATTCATGGACTCGGACACCCATCAATAATTTTTGCTTTATGTAGTCAGTACCAAGTTTCCTATGAAGCTTGGGAAAAAGTGTTGTTACTCTGGAAACCATTAGATTCGACAGATATGTTTCATACTTTGGATAACAATGATGATATAACAATTATTTCTGATCAAGCATCTTAAAACAATCCTTTAATCAGGCCTTTGACTGATAAAACTAACCTGATTCTACGAAAAATTAAAGGATTGGAGAAGGAATTACAGAATGTGATGAATTCTACTGATAATATTTCTGATTTATTCAATCACATAGACTGGAGAATGAAGGAGCATTTCGATCATTCAGGACATCTGGAGCCAAGTTTCATACGACTGTTGAGACAGAAGGGATGGATTGAAGAAGATTCTACAGAAGAATTCCCCTTCAGGCCTTTCTACAATCTATTTGAGCATCTACGATCTATTGGGAATATCAGGGAAGAAGTTAGTTCAGATTCCAATGAGTAGCAGAGATTTATCCTTATTTTATTTTTGTGTGTTGATTTGAACTTAGTTTTTAATATAATTTGGATTTTACGAAGTTAATCGCTGTTTATATGAGATTGTATGTTGTTTGTTTAGTCTCAGCATTTAGAGTATTGTTGTATGGATTGCAATGCTGAGTTAGATGTGTTTTGGTTAATTTGCTAAGTCAATTGTTAGTTTTGTGGTATTTGAAGTTTGTAAGTTCATGTATTTCATTTATAAAAGTTATAATGTTTGTGTTGTGTAAACCTTATATGAGTTAGTAGAATATCTAATCTTAGAAAAATATATCAAATTAAGTGACCGAACATTAGAATAAGGCTTAATTAAATTGAACATAATTGAAAACATAAAAATTTTTCAAAATTCAGAAATTCCGCTGACGGCGAGATCGACCCCGCCGACTGTGAGATTTTCCCGAAACTTTGGCCTTAGTGAATTAATTAGCTCGCCGACGACGAGAAATTTCTCGCAGACAGCGAGATTGTGAAATTTACTATATTTTGACCGGTCAACAGACACTATTCATCATCCCCTTCCTCAAAACTTCGAAAAACTGACCTAGGGCTTGATAGATCTCGGATTTGGAGCTATTTCAAGACATTTTAACGCCAGATTTCATCTTCCCTTGGTAAGAGCTTCACTCCTATGTAAAAATTTTTGATTTTCACCATGAATTTCTCCTACATTGAGGATTTTGGGAAAATTTTGAAACGTGAAGAAAAGACTTGGAAGAAATTCATGGAATTTGATTTGAAATGATTTTAGTAACATTAGGAAGCCATTTTAGTAATATTTTGGAGATTAGTTAAGATTTTTGTAAATTTCATAGATAAAAAAATGGCTCCGCGATAAAGAAGACGATTGGATTATGACGAAAACCGATTTATGAATGCGAGGGCACAGTCAAAATATTATCACAACATTCAAGCCAGGAAATGCATTCAAGATCGAGTTTTTAAAAATCCAGGAGGAGAAGTGGAACAAATAATCAAGGAAAGAGGATGGGAGAACTTCTGTTACACCACAAATATATCTGTAGTGGAAGTAGTTAAAGAATTCTATGCCAATCTGATAGTGATAGAAGATGCACCAATCAAGGTGAGAGGATTTTTGGTTGATTTCAGTGCTGCTAGAATCAATTCATTTTATGAAGTACGAGACTTGCACACCAGTGAGTACGATACTTTTGGTACTATGGAAGGACCTCTGGAAGAAGTGATAGACTTTCTCACTGACGGGACAGGAGTTTGGAAGATCAAGCAGTGAGAAAGGGTAAATTTTCCTCTCACTATGTTGAATGTGTTGTCTAAAGCCTGGCATTATTTCATCTGTTCTACTCTGTTACCCACGTATCACCATAGTGAGGTAATAAGGGATAGAGCAATTCTGAATTTCTGTATTCAGAATCAGAAGAGTATTAATGTGGGAAATGTAATTTTCAAGAATATATTAGCCACTGCTAGAAGTGAGAGCGGAGGAGGACTAAGACACCCTGGTATGATTTATGCACTCTGCCAATTAACAGGCGTAAAGGCGAGAGATGATGAGGAATGGGTGGAGCCTATGAAACTCATTACTCCGGCTAATATTAAAACCTATGAATCCCACGAAGGATGGAGATCTGGAACAAGGAGTTATGTATCTTCTTCGAGTAGAGATATTCCCTCTACAAGTTATGACCCACCTACTTACAGTTCCCCTACCCTTCATGATCTGATGAATGAGACGACCACGCAGAGAAATAGTTTTGAGAAGATAGAAGAGAAATTGGAGCATATTGATCATGGGATTGGATGTTTGGAGAGGTGACATGATTATGACAGTGAGTATCTCCAGAGACACTCTGATTATTATAGAGCTTATTACGATGCGGAGAGGAGAGCTCGATGTTGTATTCCCTGAGTGCCCTCGATACATTCAATATCAGCCTACTCCACCTGCAGATCAAGGAGGCGAGGACGTGGCTTGGGATTTTGATTTAGGAGATTAGATTTTAGATTTGATGTTTATTTTTATTTGTTTTTATTTGTTTAAGTTGTTTTAATTATGAACTTTAACTGTTATGTTGGATGATTGTTTATGTGAGTTTTGTGGAACTTTAAAATGGATGTTTAGTTTATGAACTGATTGTGATTTAATATTAAATTGTGGAATTTTGTTGTTGAAATTAGTTAGTTTATTTTAATATTTCAAACTGTTATTGTAATTTCTAAATAGAATAGCAATTGTATGTTTAGCAGTAGATTAAATATAAGTTGTGTTAGTATTTTGTACTTATTTCAAAAATTTCTTTACCCAGCAATTTTTCTTAAATATTATATGTGTAAAAAGATACTAACAGTACATGTTAAGTAAGTAATGTAGAAAACCTGCAAATTTCAAAAAGAGAAATACCTAAAGCTCGAAGTTATGATTTAAATATTACAGTTTATTTCCTTTTCACCTTATATGATTAGATAGAAAAACTTAAGTTTGGGGGAGGAGAAAACACAAATTTAATTATTAAATTGTTCTCATTTTATATTTTCAAAATAAAAAAACTATTATAAAAATGATTTTCTGTAGTAACTTTAATTCAGTAAACTAGAATTAATTTATTTAATTATTATAAGAAAGTTGAATAAAATATTTCTAGTAATTAAACTAATTTTGTAGATTTAAGATATTTGGTATAAAAGAATAAGAATATAGTCAACTATTTAAAGTAAGGAATACTATATTTTAAAATATGAAATTCTTAAGTATTTAATCGAGAAAGAAGAGATTAAAACCCTATGAAGTAAAAACTATAAAATACATATAAGGTAAGGAAATATTTCAAGTTTCAAATTTAGAAAAGAGGAAAATGAAGTTCAAAATCATTAACAGGCTATCCAGATACATTAATCCTCACTTGGAAAAGAAAAAGAAGGATTGAAAATCAATCCCTGAAAAGAAAAATAAAATAATAAATATAAGTGAGGAGAAGCTTGAGGAGATGCCTTATCAAAAGTTGGCTTCATTCGAATCAACCTAAAGGGTAAACTCAATTATATTTCTAAACTTATATTTATGGATTAGTATTTTACTGAGTAGTGTTTTCATGAATTCCTATCAACTGAATATATGAAGTAGTTTAATATTACAAATATAGTTATTCTTGAAATAAATAGAAGACTAGAAATCTTAAGCTTGATGACTAGATAGCCTTATATCTATAGAGTTAATTTAATTATCTAAAAATATTTCTATTAAACTTTACTATAATATTTATTAAAATTTAATTCATAGTTTTTTTGAATTAAAAGTTTTATTACAAATAATCATTTACTTTTATTAAGTATAAAAATTACTTGAGGACAAGTAATACTTAAGTTTGGGGGAATTTGATCACTATAAAATGTATTAAGAATTTCATACCAATTTTATATGAAATTGCACTTTAAAGAAAGGTATTTTCTTTGTTTTATTGCAGGAATGAAGAATTATAAGTACTAAAAGCAAAAAACAAAAAAGAAGCTGATTTGGAGCAAAAAGGACTCAATTTGATGAAAAATGAACTATCCCGCCGACAGCGAGATCAAGGCCGCCGACAGCGAGAGAATTTTTGAATATATTATAAAGAGCCCGCCGATGGCGAGATCGAGCCTGCCGAAAGCGAGATCAGCGCGGTTAACCCACCTTCTAGAAGCCCGTCGACGACGGGATTGAGCCCGCCGACGGCGAGACAGTTGAAAAAAGCCAGATACAATGAACCTGGACTCTTTTTGAAGAGGTGCTTAAGCAACCTTTGAAGATTTGACTCCTTCTATAAAGAGAAACGATTTCTGTCCCTTTAGTGTGTCATTTTTGGTGTCTTTTAGTGTCGTTTTAAAGTCAATTAGTGTTCATTTGTGTTGGAGTGTAAATCAGAGAGTCTTAGTGAGTTTAATTAAGTGTGTTGTACTTGAAGGAAGAATCAAAGGAACTTCAAGGACTCTGCTTTGGGAGAAGAATTGAGAAAAGTATATTTGTTATTGTTTGTTAACTTTAATAAAATCCATGCTTTGTGTTATTTTTCCCTTGCTTGCTGAATAGTTTCCTTGGTCTTTTTCCTTGTTGAGATTATGTGAAGTGATGAGTCAAAGTAACTGTTCCTAAAATTATTAAATAAAAATTGTGATAATATTTTACTTAAAACTTAATTTACTTTCAATTTGGCCAATTGATTTGTTAAAATATGTTGAATTATCAACTATAGTAAAGATTACATCCGAGATTTAAGGAAGTCAAAAGCCTTGGAAAGAGGGTGCAAATAAATAGGGAAATATTAACTATCGGGCGCAGAATTGGACATTTTAGTGTGACAGACTAAAATATTCAATTCGGTCCTATTGTTTGAGAGCTGAAGTGTTGATGTTAGCCCTCAGGCGTGGGGAACGTGGGAGCTCTAAAGTGGCAGCCGATATCCTTCCAGCCTTGACGCAGATTCAGTAATCAAACATAAGACTAGTCAATGTTTTTTGACTTGGACCAAAGGGTAAAGAATAGGAATGCTCCTATTTGGCACAATACAAACTCTAAACTACTTTAATTCATCATTCACTTAATTCTCTCAATAAGGAGAAAGATGCTTTTCTAAATTAGAATTTTACATTTAAACCTTTTTGAGCAATAGTATTAGTATAAGTGTTCTTAATTTCCGTATACTAGCTTAGTAAGTAAATCTACTTTAATTTGTCTTTTAAATTCTTTAACTTCCCTATGGGATCGATATCTTGGACTCCATTAGAGCTCTTTATTACTTGATAACGATACGTATACTTGCGTAGTATCCACATTATAAATCATAATTTTCATAAAAGAATCATCAGTGTAAATACATATATTTGGTGCAGGATCAAGTTTTTGGTGTCATTGCCAATGTCAATAACATATTTTTGTAAGTATAAATATCAAAAGTGGGTCATTCTTCAAGTCTTATATAAAATTGTAACACAAACATAAACACACGTAAGATAAATGAGGTCAATTCATCCTTTAACTCATCCAATCTCACTACCTTACCTCCAATTTCTAACGGAATCACTACACTCATAAATTAGGTACTTTCAAATGATTTTATAGATTATAATCCCAAAGATAAGATTATCCCTGATAAATTGGTTTCCGGACACCAATCTCAGGTATCATCTAGTCCCTATAATTAAGCACCTCTAACAGTTATAAAGATAGTGTAAGATCATCCTAATGGTATTCATCAAATAGGTTCGTGACTCCTACCAAATGAAAATAAAGTTGTAGAAAGGAAGTAACAAATTAAGATGGAACTATCAATGTTCCAAATTCATGATTTCTCTTGTAAAACTCAAGTCTGGGTGAGACCCAAGTCACAGTGGATGCATCAATCCAACTACTACAAGAGAAAATAAAAGTCTAACCAAAATAAGAAGTTAAGGAATCACCTCCTTCATGACACAGAAAGATAAAATCCAACCACTAACAATCCAAACATTTACCAACAACAATCAAACTGATCAATCCCTAATGAGACATAAAGATCAAGTCAATCCACTAATCCAAACATGAATTAAGCTGATCAATTCACACTAAAGCAAACATAATACAATACTAACAATCATGACTCTCAAGCACACTAAATCAAAACAAACTGATATCTATGGGTTGCCTCCCATAAATCGCTTGGTTTTAACGTCGCAGGCCAGACAAATGATTCCTCCAGGATCAAAATTCCAATTAAGTAATCCTCGATCAATTGCCCAATTTTTTTCAGATCCAGGAATTCCTACAAAATCCTCAAATTGTAATTTTTCATTTAGCTCTTCCTTTTTAGATGGATTTATATCAATGTTCCTCATATTTCTTTCTAGATCCAATATTCTTCTATTGATTTTCTGAATTTGCATATTAATATTGTGCGGCTTATTTTTTAGGTTATGTGTTTTGAAAAGGGGTCGCTTACATAAGTTGTTGGCAAATTATTTAGATTTTAAATTTAATTTAAATATATATGAAATTTAGAAAGTAGTATTTGATTTTGAAAATAATTTTGAGTTTGAAAATTTTAAGATATGAAATCAAACTGATCTCACATCCTAAATAGTTTATATAAACGAGCACCGCACCACAAACCGTATATCTATCCCGAAGAATAGACACACTGCTTGATGATGGGGCTCGGTTAAATAAACTAGAAGATTTGTGACATCAGTTTGGTCTGCGAACTAACTTTATAAGCCGACAAGTTCCCCTACTTAATATAAAGAAATTAAGCAGGGTTTATATTACCTTGGTTCTTAAAGTTCCCTATAAGGGCAAGCCCCTATAGTTAATTACATCTTAAATGACATGAATCATTTAAGAATACTCTCGATAATGATCAGTGGTTTTGTTCTCAAGAATTTCAAAGTTTAAGGTTTTTAAAGGATTGAATTTTGGGATTTCAAGAGGGATTAGCTCAAATTTGAAACAATTAATTTTAGGAGTCCAAAGGAAGAGAAGTAGGAGAAGCTGAGGATCCATGAAGAATCTTGGCAACTTCCCAAACTATCCTATTGTTTGGCTACAATTTGGGAATTTACTTAATAATTCAATCCTGCCAATTTTAATTAATTAGGACTTATATTTGTATGACATAATCATACTAATAGCCTTGAAAATGTGAGGGTTTATGTCATACCAAACAACTACCTCGGAGTCCTCAGACCAGTTAGGGCTTAATTTGCATAACATCATTATGCAAATGCCTAACGAAAAGTTGAGGATTTATGTTGCACTAAGCAAACTACCTTGAAATCCTGTGGCTTGGTTATTTAATGCTAAAGAAGGTTTTGTTGAAGTAGACCCGAGTTTTGCTGATGAAGATGGCCGTGCTGCCCACTGTGCTCCAAGCTCTTTGTTGTTGCAGAGATTTAGTTGTAGAAGGTGAAAATCAGGAGATGAGAGAAGTGTTTTGGTTTAGAAAAGTTTTAAAGTCCAAATATCTTTAGTATTTTATTAGGAGAATCTTAAAGTTGATTATAACAACACCGGTTAAGATCCCACAGTTCCATCATTCCGACACCGTTATTTTTATCGGATTCACTTAGTCCAGATGAATTTGCTAAACTCAACTGAATGAGTTCCACACTTTCATTTAGACCGTGGGAAATCCCGTTAGCAACACATAGGTTACATCATCCGAGGTATTCCCGATCATCCAACAAGACGTTTTAATTTAGTTATAATTGTAGTTTTGTTGTTCTGTTTGTGATTAAATTTTGAGTTGTTTTATATTTTGAATGTTGTGGCGGTGAATTTTATCTTGTTGTGACTTTTAATTTAGTTTTGGGTTTCTGTTTTGTGGCAATCCTACAGGTTTCAGTTTTCATGCAACAATCTTGTTTAACATGCAAGAAAAAGTAAAGTGCAGTGCATGTAAGTAAATTACAATAAAATAAAAGCATACTTGGAGGGTCTTCCCGTCATCCCAAGCTGCACTTAAAACACATGTTAAGGCATTTAAATATTTCAACAAGTACCTAGGTAAAGCTAAGGGAAGGTTCTGGTTGTCTACCAAGATCATAATCCTATAACTAGTCATTCCCTATGACGTCTAGGTTCTTGTGTTTTGTTTATGGATGATTTTCTTCACCAAAGAACAATTAAGTTCAATTGTTCTTCTAAAACATCTCATCAAATTGAGAAAGTGCTTAGGACGTGTCCTAAACATCTTTTCAATACTTCCGAGATTATTTTGAGTCCAAGTAAATTTAGTTGCACAGGTGAATTAATCATCCAGGAGTTTAGTTAAGCTTTGTCTCTTGCTCAGCGAATTTGGGCATTTGATTACCTGATGAATGAAATGACATCTCACTTAATACTCCATTTAAGAGTTATAATAATTAAAGCCTTTAGGGGCAAGTTGGTTTGTTGAGAATTTTAATCATTCTTAATTTGAAGTTTAAGTTAATGGTTTAAAGTGATTTAGTTTAATTATGAGGTTTTAATTAATAGTTTTAAGTTTGGAATAGTGTTCAAATTATTTTTGGCTTAAATCTTTATACTTTAATTGATCTTAATATTTTAAATTAATCTTCGGTGTTTCAAATTCACTTATTTTATTCATATATCTTAATGATTTGGTTTAGGTTAATTATGTTATTTTAGGTTAATCTTGATTAGTTTGATTTTTTATATTCTTAATTATGAATTGTCTTAATATTTCAAATTTGTTTTACTTTTATTATTGAGTGATGTTAATTTAATATAATTTAAATTTAATTTAATTGAATTTAACTTAATTTAATTTAATTTAATTTCAATATTCTAAATTTAATTTAATTTAATTATTAAAATGTTAATTTAGTTTAATTTTAATTTTAATTTAATTTTTACTTAATTTAATTTAATTTAATTTTAATTTAATTTAATTTAATTGTTAAACCACTTAATTTTTTGAGCTTTCCTTTAATTTAAGGGTTATTTTTTTTTAATTTTTAATTTACTTTGTTTGGATTATCATTTTAATGTTAATTAGGAGTTAAATATTAATGAAGTAATTTTTTTAGGGATTTTTTTATTAAAGAATCAATATCCTCTCAAGTTATATCCCTATTTTTAATTATTCAAATTTTCAATAATCTTCCAAATTTTAAATTGTTTAAATAATTGAAGTTTCATTTTTGGTTTATTAAAAGTGATTAATGGGTTCCTAACTTTTAATTTTCCAAAGTTTAAATCATCCAAGAAAGACAAAATTAAATATTTTACCCTCCATTTTAATTAAACCTTAAATTTTAATAAAGGGGTTTAAATTCTTTAATTACCTTTATGCCCTTTTAGGCTTATTTATTTCATAACTCACTAAATTGAGTTCAAATGAACTTGAAATATTTATGTCACCTCACCCACATGTCAATTAAGACATTAGAGGAGAAAATGTGATTTTTCTGAATTTAATTTATTTATATAATTATTTTTAGTGTAAAATAAGGGATTTCAAGGAAAATTCAACAATATGACCAAAGTAAGGTTTCTATCCTTAAGAAAATTATGGGATGTTCCTAATGACTAGAGGACACTTGGACCAATTTTGGTGATTTTTTAAATTATATTTTATTTATTATAATTATTTTAAATTTTGAGTGTTAATTAATTATAAAATAAAATTAAAGTTGAAAAATAGATTTTATATTTTTCCTAAATCTCTCTAACCTCAAGGAGTGTATAGAAATAAATTTTATAATTTTCTGATTTTTCTTTGATTGATTGGAATTAATTTAGTGAAAAGGTTGGAAAATACATTTTTTAATATTAAAAATTATTTTGAGCCTTTAAAATTCAATATCTTAGCTTAAAGACTTAGGAAAAATATTTGGTTAGTTTCTAAGTGATTAAGTGTCAAAATGTGACATTTTTATGATTTTTATTATTTTTGTGATTTTTATTATTTTTAATTATTTAAATATCAAAAATATCATTAAAAATGAAAATTTTTAGAAAATTCCAATTTTAATTTATATAGACTCCTCTGATATCAGAGAGCCCACAAAACCAATTTGGTGACTTTTTGAAATGTATTTTTGGAGTTATGTATTTTTAAAGTTTAATTTTGATCATGTGGCCTAATTAATTCATTTAGTGGGGCTAATCAATTCCAATTGACTTAAAATTTTTATGCAAGGTTCTCTATATCCTAAAGATCAATGAAGAATTAATTTCAAGTTATTTTGATGTGTGGTTAACCCTAATTAATTAAAAATCAAATTTGAGTATTTAGGCTATTTAGGTTTATTCTTAATGAATTAAGCCTAACCATAATTATCCTAGGGTCCTCTGGTCCTAAAAAACTTCCCCAAATTTTTCTAAAATTTATTGAGCAATATGCTAATTATTGGAATTAAAATACCAAAATAGTGACATAAACTAGAAAAATACATAACTTGCCATAGAGATAGCCTTTGACCTTGAAAAATTCAGAGAATGTTCCCAAGATCAGATGCTTCAAAAACTCTATGATCTCATGTCATGGTAAATTGTGTATGCAAATGGAGAATCAAAATACTTAAAACAGTAAATAATTAATTAAAAATAAAATACTCATCAAATTAACCCAATTCCTTTTCCACATTTTCTCCTTTATTCACTGAGCAAGAGGGTATTTTAATTTAATTTTTGTGATTTTTCTATGAAAAGTTATGATTTTTTGAAGTTTATGTTCAAAAATAAATCAAAAATCCAATTTCCCTCTCAAACTATTATTATCAAGAGGGCCACGTGTCGCTCTGTGATTGGCTGGCGCATTTCTGCTTATGGATGAAGCTCCCATTCGACTGCATCTTAGCCGTCCGTGCGATACACATGTGATCGGACGGCTACTGCTCCTCTCTCCTAGTTCTATTCACCCAAAACCGTCTACCTTCAAACCTTGATATCTCCCTTGTTTCTCAATGAAATTGAGTGAATTTTTTTTAAAAATGATCGTCTAATCGAGTAGCACACATCTATATGGTGATGATATACTTAAAGCATGTGAATATTTACATAAATTAAAAATAAGCTTAGTTGGAGGAGAAAACATTTGATACCTTTGTCCAAGATGAGAGGCCTCAATTGGAAAGGGTTGGATTGAGCTTAGGAGTGCTTGGAGAAGCTTTGGGAACAATTTGGCAGAGTTTACCAAGGTAATCTTTTGCATTTCTTCTCTTTGGCCATGAATGGAGCTTAAATAGAGGAGTTTAAGTTCAAATTGGTCAAAGCATGAGGTTGGGCTTGGTTAACCTTTCCATGGTTTGATTTGGGCTGAGAAAAGCTCCCTTGATTCAGCTTGATTAGTGGGGAGAAGTCACAATCCAAGTACAATTTGGCTTAAGCATGGGTTAGAGTGCTTAATTACTTTAAGGGAATCAAGAAAAAGGCTCTGCCTCTTGCCCAATATGGTATGGTCACATGAACACCACTCACATGGCTTGCATGGGGCTTAAGGATGGCTTCATGGCTAGCCTATGGCTTGTCCATGGCTTGGTGAATTTTCATGAAAAAAGGTTATTTGGAATTTTTTGAAAACTTTGGATTTTTTGGTTGGTTTTGTCATCATGCTATTTTGGTTTAATCAAAATGTTGGGTTTTGTACTTAGGGGTGATTTAAATCATAGGGAATGATGAGGGAAAATTTCATGTGGGCTTTGGAATGAAATTTGGGCTTTTGAATTTGTTGGAAGTGGGCTTTTAAAAAGGTTTAAGGAGGTGGGCTTTTAGGTTTGAAAACAAATTGGTAGATGGAAATTTTGTAAAAGATTTGGTCAAAAAAATGTTGGGTTTAGTTTAGGGATGTGTCATGAGTGATTTGGAACAAATTTGAAGTGATTTTGAATTGAATTAGGTTTAATTTGGGTCTTTTTAGTAAATGGGCCAAAGTGGGTCAAATTGGGCTAACTTGGTTTAAGGTTGAGCTAATGTCGGATTTGATGTAAAATTAATGTATAGAAATGTTTATGGGGTGTAACAAAGAGTTTTCAATTTTTGTTGGGCTTTAATTTTTGGGATTTGGGCCTAATTGGGTTAAGTTTGGGTTTAGGCCAATTTAGGGGATTTTGACTTTGGGTTAGGTTTGCGTGGAGTTTAGGTTAAAATTTGAGGAAAATCATGTTATAGTTTTGTTTGTGTGGATATTAGGAAGGTTTTAGAAAAGATTTGGGGTTAATTGGAGTTGAATTGGGTTGGATTGGGCTAGGTTTAGGTCATGGGCCAAAATTGGGCTTTAAGCTTTAAATTGAAATTGGATTCAAATGTTAATCAAATTGGACTTAGATTTAGTCTAAATTGATATTGGGGATATTGAATTGAAGTTTAAGATTGAATTGGACCATCATTGAGGTCAATTGGAGTGGTTTGGTTTGACATTGGGTTCACTTTAGGTTAAAAATGGGTCAAATTGAGGGTTTTGATAAAAGTGAGTTAAATTGATAAAATTGGCTTATGGTGTAGTTGAACAAAATGAAATTAGAAATATTTGGGATTTTATGGAATTTTCTGGGAATGTTTGGAATTTATGGATTTTTTGGTTAAAAAGGGCATTTTGGGTATTTGGAGGGTATTGGGGGGTATTTTTGGAAATTTTGGTATATTTGGCTAAGGATGATCAATTTGAATGGTGGGAAATGTTTAGGATTAGTTTTGAGGAATTTTGGATAATTTAGGCAATTTGAATTACGGGCTCCTCCGTTTCTGGCACTTTGTCTATTAGCGCGAAGAGAGTGATGTCAGTGAACTTAATATCTGTGTTGTCGAGTCCTTGTCCAAAACAGATGATCCCATTGTCAGGCAGCTCATCCATATAGATGGTGAAGTCCATTCCATTGGTGAAGGAGAAAATTAACTTTGGGGCAGTCATTTTCTGCAGTGTAGATTTCGAATGTCAGTCCCGAATTATGCTTCCTCTCCTCACATAACTTAGAACGAAAAAGAAAGAGTCCGAACACATTCTCGTTTATCTTAATGTATTTGTGATTTTTAAGAGAATTCGTTTATTAGAAGGTTGTTTATTAGAGGATTTGTTTGTTATGAACAAAATGATTAAAGGTATAGAAAAGGCAAAGGACCCGATTCAGAATTGGAAAGGAAGATAAAGTCTCGTAAAACTTCTCAACCTGAGGACCGCTCCTAAGCTAACACTTATTGGGGGTCCACCCCACCACAGAAAAGAGGTAAAAGGATTTCAGAACCTCTCTTTTTAGGGGTGTCTAAACAGTGGCTCCTAAATCCGAGAGAAGTTAGTTATACTCGTTCAAGATAGAAATGAACGTGGTATGTTAATGGAAAGAATGGTAGTTTGCTCCCCTAGGGACATGGATACACTACGATTTATGAAAGCAAAACCATCTGATCAAAATGGAGAGAGGAACCTTTCCCCAGCGGAGTCACCAGAAATTGTGCGGCTTATTTTTTAGGTTATGTGTTTTGAAAAGGGGCCGCCTACAGAAGTTGTCGGTGAATTTTTTAGATTTTAAATTTAATTTTAATATATATATAATTTAGAAAGTAGTATTTGATTTTGAAAATAATTTTGAGTTTGAAAATTTTAAGATATAAAATCAAACTGATGTCACATCCTAAATAGTTTATATAAACGAGCACCACACCACAAACCGTATATCTATCCCGAAGAATAGACACACTGCTTGATGAAGGGGCTCGATTAAATAAACTAGAAGATTTGTGACATCCATTTGGTCTGCGAACCAACTTTATAAGCCGACAAGTTCCCCTGCTTAATATAAAGAAATTAAGCAGGGTTTATATTACCTGGGTTCTTAAAGTTCTCTATAAGGGGAAGCCCCTAGAGTAAATTACATACGGGAATCATTTAAGAAAACTCTCGATAATGATCAGTGGTTTTGCTCTGAAGAATTTCAAAGTTTATGGTTTTTAAAGGATTGAATTTTGGGATTTCAAGAGGGATTAGCTCAAATTTGAAACAATTAATTTTAGGAGTCCAAAGGAAGAGAAGTAGGAGAAGCTGAGGATCCAAGAAGAATCTTGACAACTTCCCAAACTATCCTATTATTTGGCTTCAATTTGGGAATTTTCTTAATGTTTCAATCCTGCCCATTTTAATTAATTAGGACTTATATTTATATGACATAATCATACGAATAGCCTAAAAAATGTGAGGGTTTATGTCGTACCAAACAACTACCTCGGAGTCCTAAGACCGGTTAGGACTTAATTTGCAAAACATGATTATGCAAATGCCTAACGAAAAGTTGAGGATTTATGTTGCACTAAGCGAACTACCTCGAAATCCCGTGGATTGGTTATTTAATGCTAAAGAAAGTTTTGTTGAAGTAGACCCGAGTTTTGCTGACAAAGATGGCCGCGCTGCCCACTGTGCTCCAAGTTCCTTGTTGTTGTAGAGGTTTAGTTGTAGAAGGTGAAAATCAGGAGATGAGAGAAGTGTTTTGGTTTAGAAAAGTTTTAATGTCCAAATATCTTTAGTATTTTATTAGGGAAATCTTAAAGTTGATTATAACAACACCGGTTTAGATCCCACGGTTCCATCATTTTGGCACCGTTATTTTTATCAGATTCACTTAGTCCAGATGAATTTGCTAAACTCAACTGAATGAGTTCCGCACTTTCATTTAGACCGTGAGAAATCCTGTTAGCAACACGTAGGTTACATCATCCGAGGTATTCCCGATCATCCAACAAGACGTTTTAATTTAGTTATAATTGTAGTTTTGTTGTTCTATTTGTGATTAAATTTTGAGTTGTTTTATATTTTGAATGTTGTGGCGGTGAATTTTATCTTGTTGTGACTTTTAATTTAGTTTTGGGTTTCAGTTTTGTGGCTATCCTATAGGTTTCAGTTTTCATGCAACAATCTAGTTTAACATGTAAGAAAAAGTAAAGTGCAGTGCATGTAAGTAAATTGCAATAAAATAAAAGCGTACTTGGAGGGTCTTCCCGTCATCCCAAGCTGCACTTAAAACACATGTTAAGGCATTTAAATGTTTCAACAAGTACATAGGTAAAGCTAAGGGAAGGTTCTGGTTGTCTACCAAGATCATAATCCTATAACTAGTCATTTCCTATGACGTCTAGGTTCTTGTGTTTTGTTTATGGATGATTTTCTTCACCAAAGAACAATTAAGTTCAATTGTTCTTCTAAGGCATCTCATCATATTGAGAAAGTGCTTAGGACGTGTCCTAAACATCTTTTCAATACTTCCGAGATTATTTTGAGTCCAAGTAAATTTAGTTGCACAGGTGAATTAATCATCTAGGAGTTTAGTTAAGCTTTGTCTCTTGCTCAATGAACTTGGGCATTTGATTACCTGATGAATGAAGTGACATCTCACTTAATACTCCATCTAAGAGTTATAATAATTAAAGCCATTAGGGGCAAGTTGGTTTGTTGAGAATTTTAATCATTCTTAATTTGAAGTTTGAGTTAATGGTTTAACGTGATTTAGTTTAATTATGAGGTTTTAATTAATAATTTTAAGTTTGGAATAGTGTTCAAATTATTTTTGGTTTAAATCTTTATACTTTAAGTGATCTTAATATTTTAAATTAATCTTTGGTGTTTCAAATTCACTTACATTATTCATATATCTTAATGATTTGGTTTAGGTTAATCTTTGATTAGTTTGATTTTTTATATTCTTAATTATGAATTGTCTTAATATTTCAAATTTGTTTTACTTTTATTATTGAGTGATGTTAATTTAATATAATTTAAATTTAATTTAATTGAATATAATTTAATTTAATTTAATTTAATTTCAATATTCTAAATTTAATTTAATTTAATTGTTAAAATGTTAATTTAATTTAATTTTTACTTAATTTAATTTAATTTAATTTTAATTTAATTTAGTTTAATTGTTAAAGCACTTAATATTTTGAGCATTCCTTTAATTTAAGGGTTATTTTTTTTAATTTTTAATTTACTTAGTTTGGATTATGATTTTAATCTTAATTAAGAGTTACATATTTTGAAGTGATTTATTTAGGTATTTTTTTATTAAAGAATCAATATCCTCTCAAGTTATATTCCTATTTTTAATAATTCAAATTTTCATTAATCTTCTAAAATTTAAATTATTTAAATAATTAAAGTTTCATTTTTGGTTTATCAAAAGTGATTAATGGGTTCCTACCCTTTTAATTTCCCAAAGTTTCAATCATCCAAGAAAGATAAAATCAAATATTTTACCCTCCATTTTAATTAAACCTAAAATTTTAATAAAGAGGTTTAAATTCTTTAATTACCTTTATGCCCTTTTAGGCTTATTTATTTCATAACTCACTAAATTGAGTTCAAATGAACTTGAAATTTTTATGTCACCTCACCCACATGTCAATTAAGACATTAGAGGGGAAAATGTGATTTTTCTGAATTTAATTTATTTATATAATTATTTTTAGTGAAAAATAAGGGATTTCAAGGAAAATTCAACAACATGACCAAAGTAAGATTTATATCTTTAAGAAAATTATGGGATATTTCTAATGACTAGAGGACGGCTTGGACCAATATTGGTGATTTTTTAAATTATATTTTATTTATTATAATTATTTTGAATTTTGGAGTGTTAATTAATTATAAAATAAAATAAATGTTGAAAAATGGATTTTATATTTTTCTTAAATCTATCTAACCTCAAGGAGTTTAGAGAAATAAATTTTATAATTTTCTGATTTTTCTTTGATTTGTTGGAATTAATTTTGTGAAAAGGTTGGAAAATACATTTTTTAGTATTAAAAATTGTTTTGAGCCGTTAAAATTCAATATCTTAACATAGAGACTTAGGAAAAACATTTGGTTAGTTTCTAAGTGATTAGGAGTGAAAATGTGATATTTTTCTTAATTTTTATTATTTTTGTGATTTTTATTATTTTTTAATTATTTAAATATAAAAAATATCATTAAAAATGAAAAATTTTAGAAAATTTCAATTTTAATTTTTATAGACTCCTCTGATATCAGAGAGCCCACAAAACCAATTTGGTGAATTTTTGAAATGTATTTTTGGAGTTATGAATTTTTAAAGTTTAATTTTGATCATGTGGCTTAGTTAATTCATTTTGTGGGGCTAATCATTTTCATTTGGCTTCAAATTTTTATACAAGGTTCTCTGTATCCAAAAGATCAATGGAGAATTGATTTCAAGTTATTTTAATGTGTGGTTAACCCTAATTAATTAAAATTCAATATTGAGTATTTAGGCTAATTAGGGTTATTCTTAATGAATTAAGCCTAACCATAATTATCCTAGGCACTTCTAGTTCTAAAAAACTTCACCAAATTTTGCTAGAATTTATTGAGCAATACGCTAATTATTGGAATTAAAATACCAAAACAGTGACATAAACTTAAAAAATACATAACTTGCGATAGAGATAGCCTCTAACCTTGATAAATTCAGGAAATGTTCCAAAGATCAGAGGCTTCAAAAGCCCTATGGTCTTATGCCATGGTGAATTGTGTATGCAAATGGAGAATCAAAATACTTAAAACAGTAAATAATTAATTAAAAATAAAATACTCATCAAATTAGCCCAATTATTTTTCCACATTGTTCTCCTCTGTTCACTGAGCAAGAGGGTATTTTTATTTTATTTTTGTGATTTTTCTATGAAAAGTTATGATTTTTTGAAGTTTATGTTCAAAAATAAATCAAAAATCCAATTTCCCTCTCAAACTATCGCTACCAAGGGGGCCATGTGTCGCTCCGTGATTGGCAGGTGCATTTCTGCTTATGGATGAAGCTCCCATCCGATTGCATCTCGGCCGTCCGTGCGATACACATGTGATCGGACGACTACTGCTCCTCTCTCCTAGTTCTATTCACCCAAAACCGTCTACCTTTAAACCTTGATATCTCACTTGTTTCTCAACAAAATTGAGTGAATTTTTTTTTAAAATAATCGTCTAATCGAGTAGCACACATCTATACGGTGATGATATACTTAAAGCATGTGAATATTTACAAAAATTTAAAATAAGCTCGGTTGGAGGAGAAAAAAATTGATACCTTTGTCCAATAGGTGAGGCCTCAATTGGAAATGTTGGATTGAGCTTAGGAGTGCTTGGAGAAGCTTTGGGAACAATTTGGCAGAGTTTCCGCAAGGTAATCTTTTGCATTTCTTCTCTTTGGACATGAATGAAGCTTAGATAGAGGAGTATAAGTTCAAATTGGTCAAAGCATAAGGTTGGGATTGGTTCACCTTTCCATGGTCTGATTTGGGCTAAGAAAAGCTCCCTTGATTCAACTTGATTAGTGGGGAGAAGTCACAATCCAAGTACAATTAGTCTTAAGCATGATTTAGGGGAGACATGGGAGTGCTTAATTACTTTAAGGGAATCAATAAAGAGGCTCCTCCTCTTGCCCAATATGGTATGGTCACATTAACACCACTCACATGGCTTGCATGTGGCTTAAGGATGGCTTGATGGCTAGCCTATGGCTTGGTCAATTTTCATGAAAAAAGGTTATTTGGAATTTTTTGAAGACTTTGGATTTTTTTATTGGTTTTTTCATGATGCTATTTTGGTTTAATCAAAATGATGGGTTTTGGACTTAAGGGTGATTTAAATCATAGGGAATTATGAGGGAAAATTTCATGTGGGCTTTGGAATGAAATTTGGGCTTTTGAATTTGTTGGAAGTAGGCTTTTAAAAAGGTTTAAGGAGGTGGGCTTTTAGATTTGAAAACAAATTGGTAGATGGAAATTTTGTAAAGATTTGGTCAAACAAATGTTGGGTTTAGTTTAGGGATGTGTCATGAGTGATTTGGAACAAATTTGAAGTGATTTTGAATTGAATTGGGTTTAATTTGGGTCTTTTTAGTAAAGGGGCCAAAGTTGGTCAAATTGGGCTAACTTGGTTCAAGGTTGGGCTAATGTTGGATTTGATGTAAAATTAATGTTGAGAAATGTTTATGGGGTGTAACAAAGAGTTTTCAATTTTGGTTGGGCTTTAATTTTGGGATTTGAGCCTATTTGGGTTAGGTTTGGGTTTAGGCCAATTTAGGGGATTTTGACTTTAGGTTAGGTTTGGGTAGAGTTTGGTTCAAATTTGGAGCAAATCATGTTAGAGTTTTGTTTGTGGGGATATTAGGAAGGTTTTAAAAAAGATTTGGGGTTAATTGGAGTTGAATTGGGTTGGATTGGGCAAGGTTTAGGTCATGGGCCAAAATTGGACTTTAAGCTTTAAATTGAAATTGGATTCAAATGTTAATGAAGTTGGACTTGGATTTAGCATATTAGGGATATTGAATTAAAGTTTAAGATTGAATTGGACCATCATTGAGGTCAATTGGAGTGGTTTGGTTTGACATTGGGTTCACTTTAGGATAAAATGGGTCAAATTGGGGGTTTTGGTAAAAGTGGGTTAAATTGACAAAATTGGCTTATGGTGTAGTTGAACAAAATGAAATTGGGAATATTTGGAATTTTTTGGAATTTTCTGGGAAGTTTTGGAATTTATGGATTTTTTGGTTAAAAAGGGCATTTTGGGTATTTGGAGGGTATTGGGGGGTATTTTTGGAAATTTTGGTATATTTGGCTAAGGATGATCAATTTGAATGGTGGGAAATGTTTAGAATTGGTTTTGAGGAATTTTGGATAATTTAGGTAATTTTGCAAATTTTGGGTAGTTTCAAGGGCATTTGGTAGGTTTGGTGGGTGTAGGGTCCCGGAGGTCAAAAATTGAAATTTTGGAAAAATGAAGATTGATCAAGTTTGAGTAGAATGGAATCACTTTGGTTGAGCCATGAAGCCATATCAAGCCCATAAGAGCCATGAGAGGACTCATTTGAGGCATTCACTATATTGTTCCTAACCCTCTTAGCCAGGGGCTAAGGGGTTGAGGACCATCCATATGGATTACCTTTATGAGTCAGGAAGTCAAGCTAGGTATGAATGGTTTTAGGATTTGGAATGTGTGTGAAAGTGTAATGTGTGCAGTTCAACCCTCACCAGACCACCCAGGGTAGTCCTCAGGCCAAAGAGTCCTATAGGGAACTCATCTTTTAAACCTCCACATTTGATCTTAACCCTCCAAGTGACTTAGGGGTTTACAATCAAACTTATGTGTTTTATAGGGAGTTAAGAGGTGTTTAAATTTCTAAGTGGTGGGTCCCATTTCTAGTCCTCTAAGATAGTTTAAGGGAAAGCCTAAGGCTAGATCCTAAGTACTAAAAAGAGAGAAGAGAAAAGACCTCATCAAAAATGAGGTCAACAAATATCATCCTTGAAATTTATAAGAAATGGATCTCTATAAGATAATTCAAGATCTCCCAAATTTTGGATCAGATTCTCTCTAGATAATTCAGATTCAAGATCAAATTCTTCTATGTCACTCTTCTGTTTCAAGTTATCTTCTAATTCTTCCCCTTTATAATTATTAAGTGATCGAGAATCTATCTTAGTTGAGGAAATAGAGTTTTCTAATTCCTTAGGAATTTCTTCCAATGGTCTTCCAATATCCTTATCCTCTTTTCTCAACTCAAAGTTTTTTTGAAATATATCCTCAAATTTTCTTCCACGTCTTAGTTCAATAATTTTATCTTGTTCATCATTCAATTCAGGTTTTTCTTGTGATTGAGTCGAATCTAAAGATATAAAGATTGGTTGTGTAGATGAATTTCTTAAATAGACAGGTTTTAAAATTGTATGGGGTACATCCATCTTAAGTTCATGAGATTTTTCAACAGATGGTTTTAAAAGATTACTATTTTTGGTAGCGTCCATCATTTCACACCTCTCCTGAACATACATACAGTCTTCTTTAAATAACCTTTTCGAATCATAAAAAAAGTCTATTTCAATCACATTTGTTAACTTACTCTTAAAACTTTCTTAGAAATGATCTTTACTTAGATAATCAATTTCATTTATCCAAAAACAATTATCGTCTTTTCTCTCAGCTGGAATTTCATAGTCTTTAATACATCAAAAGTGACTTCATGGTCATTAATATTCATAGTCAACTCTCCTTTTTGCACATCTATCATAGCTTGTCCAGTAACAAGGAAAGGTCTCCATAAAATAATTGAAATTTCTTTATCTTGCTCCATATCTAATACAATAAAGTCCAAAGGAAAGTTAAATTTATCCACTTTAACAAGCACGTCTTCTATAACTCCTTTTGGATAACCGATACATAGATCAGCTAACAGAAGGGTTACAGTAGTGGGAGAAATATCGACTAAACCTAACCATCTAAATATAGATAGAGGCATCAACTTAATGTTCACTCCTAAATCACATAAAGTTTTTCCACATAATCTTTTTCCAATTGCACAAGGGATTGTAAAGCTACAAGGATCTTTAAGTTTCAGAGGAAAATTTTTCTGAAGTATAGCACTGCACTCCTCACTTAGTGCAACTATCTCATAATCCCCAAATTTCCTTTTCTTGTTTAATATATCCTTTATAAACTTTGCATAACTTGACACCTGTTCCAAAGCTTCAGTGAAAGGAATATTTATCGTTAATTTCTTAATTACTTTCATGAACTTTGAATATTTTTTATCTAACTCATGTTGTCTACGTTTTTTAGGAAATGAAGGTGGTGCTCTTTCCAAACTGAATTTAGTTGCAGATACTAATTTTTCTAGATCCTTAGAAACAGTTATTCAGGTCTTTTAGTTTCTTTTGTTTCTCTCACAACATCTTTCTCTTTTCTAACCACATCCTCTATCTCTCTTCCACTTTTTAATTGGATAGTTTCTACTTTTTCATTAGTGTTCTCTTTAGGGTTTATCTCAATGTTGCTAGGAAGTGTTCCTTGGGTTCCATTGCTAAGTGAATTAGCAATTTGTCCCAGTTGATTCTCTATGTTTCTAATCACATCATTTTGACTTTTCAACTGGTTTCCCATTTGCAATACCACTTCTTTCATTGACATCTTCTTATCCTCAAATTGTTGATCATTGTTAGAGTCTGGTGGATATGAAGGTCTATAGTTTATGTTCCCCTGATTATTCCAACTTCCATTAGGATTTGCATAATTATTTTCCCATTGTTGGTTTCCACCATTAGTAGTATGATTCCAGTTAAATTTAGGATGGTTCTCCCAACCTGGGTTGTAAAAGTTAGATTACGGGTTGTTTATGGTATTTAAAGTCTCATATGATAATTTAGAATCAATCATATGCTCTAATGAACTTTCCTCACTTACAGGAGTAAATTGAGGTTGGTTCATTCCAAATTGGTCCAACTTCCTTGATATTGTAGCATCTTGAGATGCAAGAATTGAAATCGCATTTGTATCATGAACACTGGCCACCTTTTTAGGATTTACCATTGTAGATGGCCATTGAAATTCATTTGTAGCCATTTTTTCAATTAACACATACGCTTCATCAAATGGTTTTGACATTAATGATCCACCAGTGGCAGCATCAATTATAGACCTAAGGGATCCTACTAACCCATTATAAAAAGTTTGAATGATTAACCAATTGGGCAGAGCATGGTGTGGACACTTTCTTAGGAGTTCCTCAAATCTTTCCTAGGCTTCGTATATTGATTCCCCTTCATACTGACAAAATGTGATAATATAGTTTTTAAGTTTAGTAGTCCTTGAAGGTGGAAAATACTTAGCTAGGAATTTTTGAGTTAACTCCTCCAAATTTTTAATAGAGCCAGGTGCTAATGAGTATAACCACATTTTAGCCTTATCCCTTAGTGAGAAAGGAAAAGCCTTAGCCTTACAGTGTCGTCTAACATGCCATTATAACGAAATGTAGCACAAAGTTCTAGAAAATTTGATAAGTGTAAATAGGGATCCTCCGAAGGAGTTCCCCCAAACTAATTGTTCTGCACCAGTTGGATAATCTCAGGATTTATTTCAAATAAGTCAGCTTCTACGACAGGCTTTTGTGTACTTGAGTGAATTTCATCTGTCGTAAGATTTAGGTAATCCCTCAATGAAGTAGATAATTTTCTAAGTTATTATCATGAAAGTTTTCCATCTCCATTTCTAGTTTTTTGAGTCCTTTTTGTATTTATATTTTTTTATTTTCTTCAAACTCGGGATCATAAGGCACGAGTCCTGCAGATCTATTGTTTCGCATACGTAACACAACAAACAACACATTAACAATTAAACAAATAATAGATGAAATATATTTAACAAAATAAAACATTTTCACAAACACCTTATTTTTCACACAAACAGTTTTTCCACAACACTTTTTCATACAACAAAATATTTTTCACAAAAAATAGTTTTTATGACACTACAGTTTTCCAAGTCTAAGCCTAATTACTTCAACTAAAATTCTCCTAAAGTTCTTACTAAAGCTTCCCTAGCAACGGTGCCAAAAACTTGATGCGACTTTTTTATATGTAAGAATTTATACCTTAGATTTATATATTTATAATGATTTTTGTAAATTCATAATTTCAAATGCAAGTATATGTATCGTATCAACTAATACAGGACTCTAATGGAGTCCCGTTTATCGATCCCACAGAGAAGCGAGGTAAGAGGTTCTTAGTCAAATTCTAGTCTACTACTAACAATCTTATTTTGGAAGGGTGATATAAGTGGTTTTTCTAACAACTACTCCTAAATGCAGATGATTATATGTAAGGATAATAACTACTCCTAAATGCAAATATTACTTCTAAAGATAACCCTTTTTTGGGAAATTGGCTTGGTGAATTTTGAGATTATGAAATCTACTATTCTTATGTAATGAATTGGATAAAGTTTAGGAATGAGATGCATTAAATATTGTATGTGACAAATAAGAGCAATCCTATTCTTTACCCTCAAAAGAGTACCCCCTCTTTCAAGCATGTAAAGAACATTGACATATCCTAAGTTTAGTCACTAAATCTAAGGCTAGGCTGGGAGGATAGCGGCTGTCACTATGGAGCTCCCACTCACCCTTCACCTGAAGGCTAACCTTCGAGTTTAGTTAATAATCTTAGGACTGAATTAGGGATCTCAGCATGTCACCCTGAAACCTCTAATTCAACGCCCATCAAAACCATATTTCCCTATTTATTTGCACTCAATCCCCATGACCTACGCAATTCATTCATGGACATTGAATGTGGTTCCAATTTATTGAGAATTACACTTCCCTTTCAAGATAATGCAATTACAATTAATTTTAACAATACAACGGGCCCTTATTGTAATGTAAATGAACTGCAAGTAAAAACCATCACATTTATAATTAGAACTTCTTTTATCAAGCATCCCAATATCCTAAACATGAGTCCTACTCATTGCAAAAGAAAAGTAGAATGAAAACAATGGCATAATCTTTTCATGCCACTATTTTCATAGAAGAAGAAAGAGTAAGAGAATGACATCATAAAGCACGAAGAAAACACTACGGAAAACTTCATTTCAAAGAAAATCCATAAAATATGTGTTTAAAATATCAAAAGATAATGAAAAACACAATACATAGCTTTTTCCCCTTATAAGAAAGATAAAAATCTCTCCCACAAAGTCTCCTGCGGATCCATGCAATGCTAGAGCATTCCCTTACAGATTCTCTCAAAATCCCCCCACCAATCTCTCCAAAAAGGTAGAAATCTACATTTCTACTCCTATTCTCAGATCTCTAAGCATTCTCCAAGTTTTCCCTAACATCTCTTCTTCATTTTTGTCTTCAAATTCGGTTTAACATAGAGTAGGGACGAATTTCCCAAGAGGTGCATGAAGAAACCCTCCAAAAAGCGTCCAAATTTGATGTATTTGGCCAAAAACTGCCTAATATCGCATCCAAGCCATCTCAGGCACCTCCGACGCTGAATAGGGTGCTGCCAGCACCCTATTTATTGTGGTCTCAGGCTTCTGGAGCCGCCGGCGCCCATCCTGCGCAGCTCCACCATTTTGCTCTGTTTGGCTCCGTTTCAGCTTCGATTCACTCGTTTCAGTTGCGTTGCGCTCCTAACAGATAGCCCTACAAAATAAGCATAAAAACAACCTTTCTTTGAAGTGCAATCTCATTTAAAAATATGCAAGAAGTGTAAAAGAGATTAAACATAGATAGACTTATCGAAAGGTGTCAAGCCAAAATTTGCTTTCTTGCTCGTTTTTGCTCCAAATTGCACCATTTTTGTTTCATTTTGCTCCAATCACCATTTTTGTACCTAAAACCAAAAAACATACAAAATACCTTCCTTTAAAGTGTAATATCATAAAAAATGAGTAAAATCATATAGCAAAAAACATATATTTTTTAGGCTGGTCAACATCTCAGTCTTAAACACACATCAGATAATCTAAAAACAGTTTTAACATAAAAAGTTCACAACAAACATCACAATAAACAACACAAGAAACAAGAAAATACTCTTAAAACAGAATCAACAATCTCTAGAGATAAGTCAAGCTACTAATCACTGTCTGTAGCTTCATCATCATCATCATTAAAAGAGAACTCCATATCCTTAGGATCAACATAGGGTAAAAATCTGGGACAAGTAGGGAACTGAACATCATGCTCACCCTTTAGAAATCTCACTAAAGACTCTGAATACTCAGCATCGAAATCACTCTTTCTTTGTGTACACTCAGAAAGATGATCAATCTTCTTGTCTATAGTATCTACTATGCAGTGAGTTAAGAATAACTCATGCTGCTGCTCTATGAAATGATCATGCATGGTTTCCTAAAAAGAAGATGATGGCTCAACAGAAGTAGATGGTCTAGAAGTAGAAGCTCTACCTGAAGTAGGTAATGAACCAGAAGGTGCAGTAGAACTCTTACCTCGTAGTCGATCATAAATGCTGACGCTTTCTCTTCCTATAGGCTTCATCGACTTGAGCTTTTCCTCAGAAAGCTCAGTAACTACTCCAGCACTTTGACATAGAGAATAGATCAGAGATGGAAAACTAAGTCCAATATATGTGCTAGAATGAGTAGTAGCCTCTACAAAATCATAAAAATTTCTCCCTACATCAATAGATTTCCTCTCTTGAATGCAGTAGTTTAGAATAGCTCTATATCTGGTAACTTTACTCAGATGATTGGATGGAAGGAGACGAGCAGAAATAAAGTAGTGCCATGCCTTGGAAACACCGTTAAGCTTAGAAGATGAAAATTTTACCCTTTTTCTATTTTGAATCTTCCAGGCTCCAGTACTATCAGTCAGGTAGGCAATGATCATGTCCAAATCTCCCTCAGATGGAGATAAACCTGAGTAATAACAGGCCATAGAAAATATTAATGTGTTCAGGAGTGAATCCTACTCCAACTCCTCGAACGAAAATCTCAAATTCTTCCGCATCCACGAAATTAGCATAAAATTCTCTAACCACCGGGATAACGGCAACAACTGTGAAATAGCAGAATCGTTGTCGATTGAGTGTAACGATTGTTTCCTCAATTCTTCCTCCAGGATTATAAAAACTTTGCTCTGAGATAAACTTCCGAGTCATAGCAAAATCATTGTATCGGAAGTGTCCAGCAGCAGTGACGAACTTGCTATGATTAAAATTTGTTCGTTCCTTTCCTCGCTTAGATTTGGATGCCATCTAAATGTGAAAGAAAAACGTGAAATAAATTCAACGGATATAGGAAAATAAATTAATTTAAGCTTTCAAACTTGAAAAGGCTTAAAAATTCATGGATTTAACCATAAAAATCAAAATTTTTCTCAAAATTTAGGTTTTTCTAAATGAGAGCAAAATCCATGGTGAAAATAAAAAAATAATGAGTTTATAATGTAGATCTGACCTCGAGATGAAGAAATCGGGTGATTTCAGGCCAAGAAACTTGAAAATATGGCTCTAAATGGGATCTCTAGGTGGTATTTTCGCGAAAACTGTGGAGAAGGAAGCGTAGGCGTCAAAAATGGCATGGGGGGTTTAAGAAGATGAGTTTTCAGGTTCAGGCAGAACCAGCACCAAAGCGCTGAATTCTGGCGCCTAGGTGCCAGACTCACCTTTCCAAAAATTCGATTTAAATTAAATATTTTCCACCAAATCTTATCAAATTTGACTCCTAATTACTCTTATGAGAGTATTAATCCATTCTTTAACCTACAAATATTTTCACAATCAATTTAAAATGATAGTATAGATCCACATAAATGTATCCAAATTCTTCAATTCTAAATCCTAATATCCATTCGAAATTCAATAATTTTCAGTACAAGACTTGTATCAAGGTTCATTGTTTTATAAATAACACAAACAACAACATATTCAAAGCAAACATTCAATTCCAACAACACACATTGAACAATTTAAGCAAACACACAAATGAGATATTCAACACACTAACACAAGACTCGATCACACCTAAAATACATATAGAATCTATTTAACACCGATCTTCAATTTCCATCTCTTTCGTAATGAAGTTCGCTAGGACCAAAGGGATAGAACACTAACGCCCTTGGAAATTCCAAAGCCATCTTTTCATCAATCCACTTGTTCTTCGAGTACATTTCTACTTGAGCGTCATGATAGGCAGCCATATAATCAGATTGAAGTTTGATTTGCCATTCTAAGTGTTCGTATTGGTGGTACATCTCACGGAGACGATTACCAATACTTTGATGTTCTGCATCAATCTTACCCATTCAACTAAACATTTTCTCCAGACTAACAATAATAAAACCATTAAAATAAGGCTGAGGATCTTTAGGAGATTTGTCTCTTACCTTATTTGCATGATTTCCTCTATCCATTGCCTCCAATTCCTTCCTAACTCCTCCAAAATAAATTGCTCTGGTCAAAATTAGTGTTTCTATGGGATTGGGGATGAAAAATAGGCTACATATAAAGAGATTTCGTGTGAAAAACTGAAGAATTTTGGTTTTTCCACAATCTGTAACTGCAGCGCTTAGGCGCTGGAATCTGGTGCCTAGGCGTCGGATCATCGATACGCTAGTTATTCTGGCGCTTAAGCGCCAACTTTTGGCGCCTAGGTGACGGAACCTCGATCGACACCGATTCGCCTATCGTCAAATTTTACAAAGTTTCGGTCGTAAAAATAGGTCTGACAAATAAGTATGATCAATACACAAACACAATTACGAAAAATTCAAATCACAAACAATCACAAACAAAGGTTTACTTGATCTCCTTTTTACTCAAATTTGACATGGAGTGGTCCAAGTCCAAATTCTATATACTTCAAGAAAATGTTTAGCTTAAGCCAATACAGACTTGTTAGCCTTCTATTTCTAGAAGTTATATACAAATTTAGTCAAGACCAAGGCATAACCTTACAAAAATAATTAAACTCAAACTAATAAATATGGGTTGCCTCCCACAAAGCGCTTGGTTTAACGTCGTCAGCCTGACCTAATTAATTGAATTAATTGGGTAGACTCAGCTCATAAGCCTCTTTGTAGTTTAATTTCATTTCTCCCAAATAAAGCTTCAGTCTTAATCCGTTAATTTTAAATACTTTTCCAGTTTTGGGATCTTTAATATCCACAGCTCCATAAGGGTATACTTTCTCAATTATAAATGGTCCCATCCATTTAGATTTTAATTTTCCAGGGAAAGTTTTAAACGAGCATTAAATAATAATACTTCTTGTCCAGGCTCGAATATTTTCTTTGAAATCATTTTGTCATGCAATTTCTTCATTCTTTCCTTATAAATTCTTGCATTATCATAAGACTCATTTCTTATCTCCTCCATTTCATTCAGTTGTAATAATCATTTTTCTCCTGCAGTATTCAAATTATAATTGAACTCCTTTATCGCCCAATAAGCTTTATGCTCCAGTTCAACAGGTAAGTGACAATGTTTACCATAAATTAACCAATAAGGTGACATTCTGATAGGTGTCTTATAAGCTGTTCTATAAGCCCATAATGCAGAATCAAGTCTATCAACCCAGTCAGTTCTTTTAGGATTAACAGTCTTTTCCAATATTCTTTTAATTTATCTGTTTGGCACTTCACCCATTCCACTTGTTTGAGGATGATAAGCAGTTGCAGTTCTATGCTTAATTCTGAATTTCTCCAGCAATGATTGAATTCTTATATTTCTGAAATGACTTCCTCCATCTGTGATAATTATTCTAGGCATTTCAAATCTTGTAAAAATCATTTTCTTTAAAAATTTCGAAACACTTTTGGAATCACAGTTCGGTAAAGCTACGGCTTTGATCCACTTTGAAACATAATCAACTACTAATAAATCATAAATCTTTCCAGATGATTGTACGAAAGGTCCCATAAAGTCTAAACCCCATACATTGAAAATTTCGATTTATAATATAAAGTTTAGAGGCATTTCATCTTTTCTGGATATATTTCCCATTCTTTGACATCGATCATAAGTTTTCATATAATGTCCAACATCTTTAAATATAGTAGGCCAATAAAATCCAGAATTTAAAATTTTAAATGCAGTTTTATCCACTCCAAAGTGTCCTCCAAATTCAGAATCGTGACATTTTTGAATAATTGCAAAAGTTTATTCATAGGGTACACATCTTCAAATCACAAAATCTCTTTCTAATTTAAATAAATGAAGATCTTCCCAAATATATGATTTACAATCATTCTTGAATTTCTTAATGTATTTACTATTCATCCCATATGGTAAAATATTGCTAACCAAGTAGTTAACTATATCTGCATACGAAGGCATTTGTAATCCTTGAATGACATATAATTGCTCATCTGAGAATTTCTCATTCATGTTTTCTTCATAAATCTTCTCATTATTATTTTTTATTATTGATAAATGATCAGCAATTTGGTTGTAAGTCCCTCTTCTGTTCAAAATTTCAAAATCAAATTCTTGCAAAAGTAAAACCCATCTGATCAATCTAGGTTTAGCATCCTTTTTAGATATTAAATACTTAATAGCAGAATGATCAGTATGCACGATACATTTTATTCCAAGAAGATATGGTCTAAATTTAGCAAAGGCATATACTATTGCTAAAAGCTCTTTTTCAGTAGTAGTATAATTTACTTGAGTTTTATTAAGAGTTTTCCTAGCATAATATATAACTTTGAAAATCTTCTCATACTTTTGTCCTAATACAACTCCGATTGCATAATCACTTGCATCACTCATTAATTCAAAAGTTTTATTCCAATCAGGTGCAACAATGACAGGTGCAGTGATTAACTATTCTTTCAGAATATTGAATGCATTCAGAAAATCTTCATTAAATTCAAATTTAGCTTCTTTTTCCAATAAATGACAAAGAGGTTTAGCAATTTTAGAAAAATCCTTTATATATCTCCTATAAAATCCAGCATGACCTAGAAAAATTCTTCAGTAACAATAGTAAGTGGTTGCAATTCAACAATAATTTTCACTTTTTCTTGATCAAGTTCCATCCTTATTTGTGAAACTTTATGTCCAAGTACAATGCCTTCTGTGACCATAAATTGACATTTTTCCCAGTTTAGGACTAAATTTTTTTCTTCACATCTCTTCAAAACTTTCGTTATATTTTCCAAGTAAGATTCAAAAGAAGTTCAAAAAACTGAAAAATCATTCATAAATACTTCAATTCCTTCATCAATCAAATCATAAAATATTGACATCATACATCTTTGAAAAGTTGCAGGTGCATTGCATAAACCAAAAGACATTCTTCTTAAAGGCAAATGTTCAATAAGGACTTGTAAATGTTGTCTTTTTTTATCCTCAAGAGCAACGGGTAATTGATGATAACCAGAATATCCATCCAGAAATTAAAAATATGAGTGTCTAGCTAGTTTATCCATCATTTGATCGAAGAAAGGTAAAGGAAAATGACCCTTTCTAGTGGTGTTGCTTAATTTTTTATAGTCAATGCATATCCGTCGTCCAGTAACTTGTCTTGTTGGGATTAATTCATTCTTTTCATTAATAATGACAATTACTCCTCCTTTCTTTGGAACACAATGAATAGGACTTACCCATTGGCTATCCGAAATAGGATAAATAATTCCAGCATTTAACCATTTCAAAATCTCTTTCTTAACAACCTCTTTCATAATTGGATTTAATCTTATTTGGGGTTCAATAGTGGGTTTACAATTTTCTTCCATTAAAATCCTATGCATACAGATTGGAGGGCTTATTCCTTTTATATCTGCAATACTAAAACCAAAAGCTTTCTTATAATTCTTCAGAACTCCTATTAATTTTTCTTGTTGATCTTTGCTTAATTCTGAAGATATAATTGTAGTTAAAGTTAATGAATCTCCAAGAAATGCATACTTTAAATGTGTAAGTAACATCTTTAATTCTAGTTCAGGGGCTTTTTCAATTGAGGGTAAAAGTATAAAATTTTTAGTTGTGTCTAAAATTTCCCAATTTTCATGAATATAAAGATCTTCTTCAGTTAAATTTTCTTCATTTAATGACTCATCATATAACATAGATTCTTTATCTTTATCATTAAAAATGACCTTACATTTTTCTTGGTAATACTTTTTAATCATATAATCACAAATATCCATTCAATAGTATTTTTCTTTTTCAAGATACCTCATTGATTTTAGAACATTGAATGCTATCTCTTAATCATTAGCTCTCATCATTAATTCTCCTTTTTGCACATCAATCATAGCTCGACTGGTAGCTAGAAAAGGTCTCCCTAAAATGATAGGTATTTCTTTATCTTCTTCCATATCTAGAACAATGAAATCCACAGGGAAGATAAATTTATCTACCTTAACAAGAACATCCTCTATAACTCCTTTAGGATAAGTGATCGATCAATCAGCTAACTGAAGAGTTATAGTGGTAGGAGAAATCTCTCCTAAATCTAACTTTCAAAAGATTGAAAATGGCATGAGATTAATACTAGCTCCTAAATCACATAAGGCTTTTCCACAGTATTTTTCACCAATAACAAATGGTATAGTGAAACTTCCAGGATCTTTAAGTTTCTGAGGTAATATCTTCTAAATTATTGCAGTACATTCTTCACTTAATGAAACAGTTTCAAAAGCTTCAAATTTTCTCTTCTTGCTTAAAATATCCTTCATAAATTTTGCATAGCTTGGCATTTGCTCCAAAGATTCAGCAAAAGGAATGTTGATGGTAAGTTTCTTAAAAATTTCAAAGAACTTAGAAATTTGATGGTCAAGCTTCTGCTGTTTAAGTCTTTGAGGAAAGTGTGGTGGTGGTATTTCAACTCCCACTTCAATAGGTATAATAGTCTGATCTTTACTTGGAGAAAGGGTATCTTTAGGTTTTTCAATCTCTTCAACTTATTTCTCTTTTTCAATCTCATTCTGTATTTTCTCTTTTAATTCCTTCCCACTTCTGAGTTGTACAGCTTTTTCTTGTTCATGTTCTTTTCCAGATCCTTTAGGATTAATTTCGACATTGCTAGGCAGTGTTCCTTGAGGTCTGTAATTAATGAAATTAGTAATTTGACCCATCTGATTCTCAATATTACGAATAACAGTGTTTTGACTTTGTAGCTGATTGCTTAGTTGCAAGATCAATTCTTCTACAGACAACTTTTTCTGCTGATTTTATAACCAGGAGGATAAGTTGGTCTATAGTTTGAATTTCCTTGATTGTTCCAATTTGGATTAACTTGGTGTCCATCACTCCAATTAAAATTAGGATGATTTTTCTAATCAGGATTATAATAATTGGAATAAGGGTTATTAGTTTTACTAGCAATAGCTTGCAAAGTTTCCATTATTTAAGAATCATTAGAATTTGCAGAATTATCATTACTTACATGCGATATATTAATAGAAAAATTATCTAATTTCTTAGATATCGCAGCCACTTGTGAAGCTAAAATAGAAAAGGCTTCATTAGCATGAATACTGGCCATTCTTTTAGGATTAACCCTTTCAGAAGGCCATTGAAAATTGTTATTAGCCATTTCTTCAATTAAGGTGTAGGCTTCTTCAAATGTCTTAGCCATTAAAGAACCATCAGCATCAGCATCAATAATAGATCTAAGTGATTCAAGAAGTCCATTATAAAATGTTTGAATAATTAACCAATCTGGTAAAGCATGATGAGGACATTTTCTTAATAGTTCCTTAAATCTTTCCCAAGCTTCATAAATTGTTTCTCAATAAATTTACTTAAATGAAATAATATCATTTCTCAATTTAGCAGTTTTAGAAGGAGGAAAATATTTAGCAAGGAATTTTTGTGCCATATCTACCCATGTATAAATAGAACAAGTTACTAATAAGTTAAGCCACATCTTTGCTTTATCTTTTAAGGAAAAAGGAAAGAGTTTAAGCTTAATAACATCATCAGAAACATTATTATATTTAAAGGTAGCACAAAGTTCTAAAAAACTAGCAAGGGGTAAATTTGGATCCTCATTAGGTGTTCCTCCAATTTGATTGTTTTGAATCATTTGAATAATAGAAGGTTTAAGCTCAAAAGAAATAGCATCTACAGCTGGAATTTGAATACTAACACGAAGTTCATCAGCTGTAGCGTTTGCATATTCTCTTAATGGTTTATAAATATTTGGTTCATTAATTTCGATTGTATTTTGATTATTGTTATGTAAGTTAGCCATTTTTTGATGTTTTGAAATTTGTTTTCCTTTTTTAATTCTTTTAATTATTTTTTCTAATTTAGAATCAAAAGTTAGTAATACTTCAGATCCAGAACTATGCATAAAAATTTAAAGAAAATATTTTTGTTTTGTTTTTTTTTTTTGCTTTTTACTTTTTTTTACTTTTTGTTTTATCCTATCCTTTTACTTTTTATTTTATCCTATCCCCGACAACGATGCCAAAAACTTGATGCGATGCGACTTTAAATATGCTTTAAAATACAAGAATTTGATACCACTTTTTAGAATATTTAATTTCCAGCAAATGACTTCTAAAACTTGATGTGTGAGGTTTACTTTTATTATTTTATATTTAAATTTTATTATTGTAAAAGTCACAATTTTAAACGCAAGTATACGTATCGTTCAAGTAATACAGGGCTCTAGTGGAGTCCTGGTTATCGATCCCACAGGGATAGTGAAATAAAAAGTAAGAGATATAAGTAATATTTTGAAAATTTTGAAAGTAATTTATATATACTCCTTTATATATATATATATATATATATATATATATATATATATATATGTATATATATATATATATTCAAATTTAATTAACTAATAATTTTTACTAAAAGAAAGTAAGCAATAAGCAGGAAAGTAAAGTAAGCAGTAATTAAAATTCAATTCAATTATAAAAATGACTTTCTCCTTTTTCAACTAATCCAAGAATTATAGATTAATTATCTTTTGTAGGGAATTAAGATTATGGTATTGTTCCAAATAGAAGCATTCCTATTCTTTACCCTTTGGTCCAGGTGCAAAGAACATTGACTAATATATAGTTAGGCTCAGGATGTTTTATTAGTAGAATGGGTTAATCTAGGCTCACACTACTAGATGTTCAAGGGTGGCTATGGTCGGCCCTACCAGTGACCCTTTACCTTTCTATAAACCAAATTATGAATTTAGTTTGTCACACTAAAAACTAATTAATTTTATGCCGAATAAATAATATCTTCTTATTTATTTGCCCTTCACCTTAAACAATCTGCGTATAGCCTGTGATTACCTAAGGATTCATGTGATATCTACTAATTAAGAATTTATCTCCCGATAGGTCTCAAAATACTTCAACAGGTTTTAACAAATTAAATGGCCAATTTAAAAATTAAACTAAGATCAGGTATTAATATCATAACAATATTTTTAAAATATTTTATATTTAATTCTCCTACAAAATTTATTTAATTTATAATCTTTTCATAGTTGAAAGGAGAAAGATAACGAACTACTCAGAACTCATTGAAATAACACAACAAAACATATTTATAAAACTTTGAACTAAAGTTCAAATACTTATCTGAAGTGTTCCTTCAAGAGATCTGCTAACTTCTATTGACTCCAAAGCAATGATGAAAGAATACAACAGGAATAACACACAATAAACACTCAAAATAAACTCACTATATACAAAATAAAGTGGCACCCTAAGTATAGAAGAGACTAAATAAAACTAGAGATGAGAGAGAAGATGCTAAAATGGGTATGTGTACTAAGAGAGGGGGTTTTGGTGCAATTTTCTTCGTAGAATGGGCTCCTATTTATAGAGCTCTGAATTTGACCAGGTGTTACTTAAGGCACCTCTTCAAAATTTGTCTAAATTCAATGTATCTTCTAGAAGGTAACTGTCGCACCTAGGCGCCGGGATCAGGCGCCGGACTCCGCGACTAGGTCTTTTGCACCTCTTCACTTTGGGTCGCACCTCTTCGCGATCCAGACCATTTCCTTGTGTCTAAATACATTGTATCACATGTCCTATATATTAGGAGTAACTTCTAGTATTCTAGAAGCTCCAATAACTGCTTAACACCCTCAAAATAACTGCCTAAAGTCATCAAAAAAACTTAACAGCATCTGTATCGAACTGCCGCTTAGGCGCCGGACTCTGGTACCTAGGCACCAGGCCAATAATTCCAAAATTTTGCTCCATAAGCTCCATTTTGCTCCTTTTTCCTTTTTGTTTTCTTTCTTGGACTCGTTTTTAATCATCTACATCCAAAAACATGAAAATACCTTTCATTAAAGCATAATATCCTTAAGAATTGAATCATAAATGAGGCATAAAAATGGGTATTTTTTAGGTAGATCAGTGATCAAAGTGGTGGTCATTGGGTCTAAAGTTGACCATTTTAATAAAGTTTGATTAATTTGACCAATGTTGACCAGTTTGACCAAATTTGACCAATTTAGTGTTTAGGTTGACCAAATGGTCCATATTGACCACTTTGGTGTCAGGTTGACCAAATGGTTCAATTTGACCATGTTTGACCAAACATGACCGTTTTGACTAGGGTTAGTCAATTTAACCAAAGTTGACTAGTTCGACAAAATATGACTAATTTAGTCAATTGGATGTCTATATTCACCAAAATGTTATTATGGTAACTATTAGGTCATTTTAGCCAATGTTTTACCAATTAGGTTAAGGGTTAACCTGGTGATCAATGTGGTGGTCATTTGGTCCAAAATTGGTCATTTTGACCAAGTTTCACTAATTTGACCAAAGATGACTAATTTGACCAAATTTGATTAATTTAGCATTTAGGTTGACTAAGTGATCCATTTTCGCCAATTTGGTGTCTGGGTTGACCAAATGGTTCAATTTAGCTAAGTTTGACCAAAGTTAACCATTTTGACTAAGGTTGAACAATGTCACCAAATTTGACCTGTTTGACCAAATCTGACCAAAGTTGACCAGTTGGATGTTTGCATTAACCAAATGGTTATTGTGATAACTATTAGGTAGTTTTAACCAAAGTTTGACCATGTAGGTCAAGGGTTGACCTGGTGGTCAATGAGTCCAAGATTGACCATTTTGATTAAGTTTGACTAATTTATGCAAAGTTGACCAGCTTGACAAAATTTAACCAATTTAGTGTTTAGGTTGACCAAATGATTCATTTTGACCAATTTAGTGTCTGGGATAATAAAAGGTTTAGTTTGACCAAGTTTGACCAAAGTTGACCAATTTGATCTAAGTTGAGCAATTTGATCAAATTTGACCAAAGTTTGAACAGTTGGATGTCTGTATTGACCAAAAGGTTTTTGTAGTAACTAATTGGTCATTTTAACCAAAATTGGACCGTTAGGTTAAGGTTTGACCTGGTGGTCATAGGGTCCAAAATTAACCATTTTGATGAAGTTTGACTAATTTGATCAAAGTTGACTAGTTTGACCAAATTTTACCAATTTAGTGTTTAGGTTGACCAAATGGTCCTTTTTGACCAATTTGGTGTATGGGTTGACCAAATGGTTTAAATGGACCAAGTTTGACCAAAGAACCATTTTGACCAGGGTTGACTGGTTTGACCAAAGTTGACCATTTTGATTAAATTTGACCAATTTATTCAATTGAATGTCTGTATTGCCCAAATGGTTATTGTGGTAACTATTAGGTAATTTTAACAAAAGTTTAACAAGTTAGGTCAAAAATTGGGCTGGAGGTCAATGTGGTGGTCATTGGGTCCAAAATTTACCATTTTGACCAAGTATGACTAATTTGACCAAAGTTGACCAATTTGACAAAGCTTGACCAATTTAGTGTTTAGGTTGACCAAATGGTCCATTTTGACCAATTTGGTGTCTGGGTTGACCAAATGGTTCAATTTGACCAAGTTTGACCAAAGTTAACTGTTTTGACCAAGGTTGATCAATTTAACCAAAGTTGACCAGTTTGATAAAATTTGACCAAAGTTGATCAAATTTGACCAGTTGGATCTCTAAATTAACCAAATTATTTTTGCGCTAACTATTATGTCATTTTAACCAAAATTTTGACTATTCAAGTTAAGGGTTGACCTAGTGGTCAATGTGGTGGTCATTGGTCCAAAATTGACCATTTTGACCAAGTTTGACTATTTTGACCAAAATTGACCAATTTGACTAAATTTGACTAATTTACTGTTTATGTTGAACAAATGGTCCATTTTGACCAATTTGTTGTCGGGGTTAACCAAACGGATCAATTTGACTAATTTTGACAAAAGTTCATCATTTTTACTAGGGTTGACAAGTTTGAACAAAGTTAACCAAATTGACAAAATTCGACCAATCGGGTTAATTGGATGTCCGTATTGACCAAATGAAAATTCTAGTAACTATTATGTTATTTTAACAAAAATTTGACCAGTTAGGTCAAGGGTTGACCTGGATGTTAATGTGGGGTCATTGGGTCCGAAATTGAACATTTTGACCAAGTTTGACTAATTTAACCAATGTTGACCACTTTAACCAAATTTGACTAATTTAGTGTATAGGTTGACCAAATAGTCAATTCTAACCAATTTTTTGTCTGAGTTGACGAAATGGTTCAATTTGACCAAGTTTGACCAAACTTGACCATTTTGACCAGGGTTAACCAATTTGACCAAAGTTGACCAGTTTGACCAAATTTGACCAATTGGGTCAATTGAATGTCTGTATTGACCAAATGGTTTTTGTGGTAACTATTAGGTCATTTTAATAATGGTTTAACCTGTTAGGTCATGGGTTGACTTGGTGTTCAAAGTGGTGGTCATTGGGTCCAAAATTGACCATATTAACAAAGTTTGATTAGTTTTACCAAAGTTGACCAGTTTGACCAATTTGGACCAATTTAGTTTTTATGTTGACAAATGGTCCATTTTGATCAATTTGGTGTATGGATTGGCCAAATGGTTCAATTTAACCAAGTTTGACCAAACATGACCATTTTGATCGGGGTTGACCAATTTAACCACAGCAGACCAGTTTAACCAAATTTGACCAATTGGGTCATTTGGACGTCTATATTGACCAATCTGTTATTGTGCTAACTATTAGGTCATCTTAAGAAAAGTTTGACTTGTTGGCTTAAGGGTTGACCTGGTGATCAATGTGGTGGTCATTGGTTGCAAAATTGACCATCTTAACCATGTTTGAATAGTTTGACCAAAGTTGAGCAATTACACAAAATATGACTAATTTAGTGATTAGATTGAACAAATTGTCCATTTTGACCAAGACTGTATCTTGGTTGACCAAATGGACAATTTGACCAAGTTTGAACAAAGTTGACCAATTTGACCAGGGTTGACAATTTTGACCAAAGTTGACCGGTTTGACCAATTTTGACCAATTGGGTCTATTGGACGGCTATATTCACCAAATAATTATTGTTGTAACTATTAGGTCATTTTAACCAAAGTTTGACCAGTTAGGTCTAGGGATTACCTGGTGGTCAATGTGGTGGTCATCAGATCCAAAATTGATCATTTTAACAATGTTTGACAAACAAATGTTGACCAATTTGACTAAATTTGACCAATTTAGTGTTCAGGTTGACCAAGTGTTCCATTTAGACCAATTTCATGTCTTGGTTAATCAAGTGGCTTAAATTGACCAAGTTTGACCAAAGTTAACCATTTTGACCATGGTTGACCAATTTGATCAAAATTTGATCAAATTTAACCAGTTTGATCAAATTTGACCAAAGTTGATCTATTGGATGTCTATATTGACCAAATAGTTATTGTGGTAACTATCAGGTCATTTTAACCAAAATTTGCCAGTTAGGTCAAGGGTTGACATGGTGGTAAATGTGGTGGTCATTGGGTCAAATTGATCATTCTCACCAAGTTTGACTAATTTGACCAAAGTTGACCAGTTTGATGAAATTTGACCAATTTAGTGTTTAGGTTGACTAAATGGTCCATTTTGACCAATTTGGTGTTTTGGTTTACCAAATAGTTCAATTTAACAAAGTTTAACTACAGTTAACACTGTTGACCTGGGTTGACCAATTTGACCAAAGTTGATAAGTTTGACCAAATTTGACTAAAGTTGACCAATTGGATGTCTTTATTGACCGAAATGTTTTTGTAGTAACGATTTGGTCATTTTAACCAAAGTTTAACCAGTTTACTTAAGGGTTGACCTAGTGGTCAATGTAGTGGTCATTGGGTCCAAAATTGATCATTTTGACCAAGTTTGATTAATTTGACAAAAGTTGACCTGTTTGACCAAATTTGACCAATTTAGTGTTTAGGTTGAGCAAATGATCTATTTTTACCATTTTGGTGTTTGGATTGACAAAATGGTTCTATTTGACCAAGTTTGACCAAAGTTGACCATTTTGACCACGGTTGACCAATTTGACTAAAGTTGACCAGTTTTACCAAATTTGACAAATTGGGTCAATTGGATGTCTGTATTGACCAAATGGTTATTGTGGTAACTATTAAGTAATTTTATCCAAGGTTTAATCTGTTAGTTTAAGGGTTGACCTGGTTGTCAATGTGGTGGTCATTGGGTCTAAAATTGATAATTTTGACCAAAGTTGACTAATTTGACCAAAGTTTACCAATTTGACTAAATTTGACCAATTTGGTGTTTAGGTTGACCAGATTGTCCATTTTGACCAATTTTGTGTCTCGGTTTACGCAACGGTTCAATTTGACCAAGTTTGACCAAAGTTGACTATTTTGACTAGGATGACTAATTTCACCAAAGTTGACTAGAGTTGACCAGTTGGATGTCTATATTAACCAAATGGTTATTGTAGTAACTATTAGATCATTTTAACTAAAATTTGACCAGTTAGGTCAAGGGTTGACCTAGTGGTCAATTGGTTCAAAATTGACCATTTTGACTAATTTGACCAATATTGACAAGTTTAACCAAACTTTACCAATTTAGTGTTTAGGTTGACCAAATGGTCGATTTTGACCAATTTCTTATTTCGGTTGACCAAATGTTCAATTTGGCCAAGTTTTGACCAAAGTTAACCATATTGACCAAGGTTGACTATTTTGACCAAAGTTAACCAGTTTGACCAAATTTGACCAATTTGGTAAATTGAATATCAGTATTGACCAAATGGTTTTTTTGGTAACTATAAAGTCATTTTAACCATGGTTTGACCTGTTAGGTCAAATGTTAAACTGATGATCAATGTAGTAGTTATTGGGTCTAAAGTTGACCATTTTGACCAAGTTTAACTAATTTGACCAAAATTTACTTGTTTGACCAAAATGACCAATTTAGTGTTTAGGTTATCTAAATGGTCTGTTTTGACCAATTTGGTGTATAGGTTGACCAAATGGTTTAATTTGACCAAACATGACCATTTTGACTAGGGTTGACCATTTTAACCAAAGTTGACTAGTTTGACAAAATTTGACTAATTGAATCAATTAGATTTGTGTATTGACTAAATTGTTATTGTTGTAACTATTAGGTCAATTTAGCCAAAGTTTTACCATTTAGGTAAAGGGTTGACCTGTTGGTCAATGTGGGGGTCATTGAGTTCAAAATTGACCATTTTGACCAAGTTTGACTAATTTGACCAAAGTTGACCAATTCGACCAAATTTGACTAGTTTAGTGTTTAGGTTGACCAAGTGGTCCATTTTGACCAATTTGTCGTCTGGGTTGACCAAGTTTGACCAAAGTTAACCATTTTGACCAGGGTTGAATAATTTGACCAAATTTGACCAAAGTTGACCAATTGGATGTTTGTATTAACCAAATGGTTATTGTGATAATTATCAGATCATTTTAACTAAAGTTTGACCAATTAGGTCAATGGTTGACCTGGTGGTCAATGTGGTGGTTGACCCAATGCTATATATATGCGTACTAAAAATTTAATCCCCGGCAACGGTGCCAAAAACTTGACCCGCAATTTGCTGATGACAAATATAATAATTAATGCTTTCAAATATATGTAATTGATAATAATAACAACTAGTGTATACAAATATAGTTTTTTTGAAAATATTTTACACACTAGGGGTACTACGCAAGTATACGTATCGTATCAAGTAATATAGGGCTTTGAAACAAAGACCCCAGTATCGATCCCACGAGGAGTGATTTATGGATTTTTAAATATTTTAATTTTATTTTTATGTATTTCTTTTTTAGTTTATTAATTTGATATTTTTAATTTACTAGATGCAATAATAAAGCAGTAATGAAAGATGCAATAATAAAGCAGTAATGAAATGATTGGTGTAAATAGCAATAAGAACACAACTTTCTTCCTTCCAATTAATCCAAGATTTTCTAAGATAATGATAATATTCGTGGAGAATATAAATTTATGATATTGTGCCAAATAAAAGCATTCATATTCTTTACCCTTTGATCCAAGTGTAACGAACATTGGCTAGCCTATAGATCAGGTCCGGATGTATTGTTAGTAGAATGGGTTAAACTAGGCTCACACTACTAGATGTCCAAGGGTGGCTATGGTCGGCCCTACGAGTGACCCTTTCCTTCTCTATAAACCAAATCACAAGAACTTAGTCTGTCACTCTAAAAACTTGTTAATTCTACACCCATTATATAATATCTTCCTATTTATTTGCACTTCACCTTGAATAACCCGCACAAGGCCTTCGACTACCTAAGGATTCATGTGATATCTACTAGTTAAGAATTCATCTCCTTCTAGGTATCAAAACTCTTCTACAGATTTTAACAATACAAGTGATTAATTTGTAAAGTAAATGAAGATCCGGTATTAATATCATCACAATGTTTTAAAATATAAATAGTTTTTAATTCTCCATCGAATTTTATATTATCTTATTTATCTTTTCATAATTGAAAGGAGAAAGTAAACTAACTACTCAGACCACATTGAATTTAAACAACAAAACATGACAATAAAACTTTGAATAAAATTACAAATACTTATCTTAAGTGTTTCTCCTACTGAACCTCAGAATTCTTCTGACTCCAAAGCAAATAAACTTCAAAAGCACCTACTCTTTAAACTCTCAATAGACACTCTAAATAAAATCACTAATTAATAAAAGTGGCCTTAAAGTATTTCTCTAATTCTCCCTCTAGATGGGGCTCTAGATAGGGGAATGTATGGGAGGCGTATGGGGGCTTATGTGGGTTTTTTTCTCTGAAAGAGTACCCTCCTATTTATAGGCTTCAAGGGTTGCCTTGAGGCACCTCTTCGAAATATGTCCACATTCAATGAATCTTCAAGAAGGTGTGTCTGGCGCCTAGGCGCTGGACTCTGCATCCATTTCTTCACACCTCTTCACTTTGGATCGCACCTCTTTGCGATTAAAACCTTTTCCAAGCGTCCAAATACATTGTATCACATGTCCTATAAACCAGGAACAACTGTCAGTCTTCTAGAAGGTCCAATAACCTCAAACACCTTCAAAATAACAGTCCAAAAGTCGTCAAAAATCTTGATAGATCCCGTATCAACCTGGCGCTTAGGTGCCGGATTCTGGCGCCTAGGCGCCAGACCAATAATTTTGACAATTTTGCATTTTGGCTCCATTTTTGCTTCTTTTTGCTCCTTTTTGATCCCTTTTCACTTTTTTTTCTTCTTAAACATTTTTCCATCACCTATATCCAAAAACACAATAATACCTTTCATTAAAGCATAATATCCTTAAAAATTTGATAAAAATCAAGGCATACAAATGGGTATTTTTTTCATGGATCAAAATCCCCCAAACTTAAATGTTACTTATCCTCAAGTAACCCTTTTTACTATATAAAATGTATAACATTTGGAATGAAAGATAAATATTTAAGACTCCTTGTAATTTTTGATCTTATAAAGGCTTTAGAAAATCATTAACCAAATTTCACTAACTAAGTTTAATTTTAAGAATTTAAAGAATATTCAACTACCAAATCATAGGACTTAAAAAATTTTTCATTCATTTCAAAAATAATAGAAGTTTATTATATTAAGATCACATAGATTATTTACAAGAAAAAGATTTTCATGAAATGTTTTCCTTAAATAAAAATTCATGCATGAAAATTAAGTAAAAGTATGTAACTAGTTTTCTTCATATAAGATAATTCAAGTGAAGCCAATTTTTGATTAGGCATATCCTCAAGCTTCTCCTCTTTCTCTCTCTCTCTCTTTTTTTCACAGTGAGGATTACTGTATCTGGATAGCCTGTTAATGATTTTGAACTTCACTATCCTTAGCTTATATTTTCAAACTTTTACATTTTCACTTAATTATTATAACATGAATAGAATTTCAATAAGATTTTCAATCTTTTCTTTTTCAAGTTATAATTTTTAATTTCCTAATACTTCTAAAATTCAATTATTTCTGTTATAAATAGAAAAATTTCTTAATCTTATTCTTCTTTAAGTTAAATAATTTTATTCTTAAAATCAATCAAAGTTATTAAAATTTTGGTTAAGTCCACTAAATTATTTATAATTTCAAAAATTTAAGTGATCTTAAATAGATTCTTCATTCCTTATGTTTTGTTAAGATTTTTTTTTTAGAAAATATTAGTTTATTAAGGACAATAAAATTTAAATTTGCATGTATTTTCTCTTCCCCCAAACAGAAGTTTTGGTATATCATGAAAATAATAAGGTATGAGAGAGAGAAAAATATAATTTAAAAAGGAATTTTATAAGCATGTAAAAAAATTCTAGAAAGAAATATAATTTACTTCTACACATGCTTTTTATGAATATTACGAAATAATAGAGCATATAAAAGTAAGGAGGCTAAAAAATTTTATGTAGCAGTAGTTGAATTAAATAACTATATTACTAACAGAAATAAAATAACATTACTAACTATTCTAGAATACTAAGCAGTAGGCTGAAACAAAAAATAAACACAAATTCATCCAATTTCAGTCTGCAACTAAATATCTAAAGTAGAAAACATCAAATAATCCATACAAAGTCTCATAAACAAATCTAAACTAGTAAACAACATACAACAATCAGTACTAGCAAACAAAAACTAAACTAACAACAGACTCAGCACATCTCAGAGGTAAATCAGGCCACTAATCACTGTCTGTAGCCTCGTCATCATCATCACCAAAAGAAAACTCCACATCCTTAGGATCAACATATGGTGAAAATCTAGGACAGGTGGGAAACTGAATATCATGCTCACCCTTCAAGAATCTGACTAAAGATTCTGAATACTCAGCATCATATTCACTCTTCCTCTGGGTGTAATCAGATAGGTGATCAATCTTCTTATCCATAGTATTAATTATGTAGTGAGTTAGAAATAACTCATACTGCTGCTCAATAAATTGATCATGCATCGATTCCCAAAAACTAGACGGTGGCTCAGCAGTAGAAGTAGAAGGTCTGGAACTGGAAGCTCTACCTGGAGTTGTCGGCATATTTTTAGGTTATGTGTTTTGAAAAGGGGTCGCCTATAGAAGTTTTCAGTGAAATTTTAGATTTTAAATTTAATTTAAATTTATATATAATTTAGAAAGTAGCATTTGATTTTGAAAATAATTTTAAATTTTAAAATTTTAAGATATGAAATCAAATTGATCTCACATCCCAAATAGTTTATATATACGAGCGCTGCATCACAAACCATATATCTATCCCGAAGAATAGACACATTGCTTGACGATGGGGTTCGATTAAATAAACTAGAAGATTTGTGACATCCGTTTGGTCTGCGAACCAACTTTAAGTTCCCTTGCTTAATATAAAGGAATTAAACAGGGTTTATATTACCTGGGTTCTTAAAGTTCCCTATAAGGGCAAGCCCCTATAGTTAATTACATCTTAAATGACGGGAATCATTTAAGAAAACTCTCGATTAAGATCAGTGGTTCTACTTTCAAGAATTCAAAGTTTAAGGTTTTCAAAGGATTGGATTTTGGAAATTTCAATTGGGAATGGATCAAAATTGGAACAGTTATTTTAGGAGTCCAAAGGAAGAAAAGTAAGAGAAGCTAAGGATCCAAGAAGAATCTTGGTAACTTCCAAAACTATCCTATTGTTTGGCTTCAATTTGGGAGTTTATTTAATTTTGCAATCCTGCCAATTTTATTTAATTAGGACTTATATTAGTATGACATAATCATACAAATAGCCTCGAGGATGTGAGGGTTTATGTCGTACCCAACAACCACCTCGGAGTCCTAAGACTGGTTATGGCTTAATTTGCATAACATGATTATACAAATGCCTAACGAAAAGTTGAGGATTTATGTTGCATTAGGCAAACTACCTCAGAATCCTATGGGTTGGTTTTTTAATTCTAAGGAAAGTATTAGCTGATGTAGATTCAAGTTTTGCTGATGACGATGACCGTGCTGCCCACTGTGCTCCCAGCTCCTTGTTGTTGCAAAGGTTTAGTTTTAGAAGGTGAAAATCAGGAGATGAGAGAAGTGTTTTGGTTTAGAAATCTTAAAGTCCAAATATTTTTAATATTTTAATTAAAAAAAATCTAAAAGTTTTTTAAACAGAACCGATTAAGATCCCACGGTTCCGTCATCCACGCACAGTTATTTTCATCGAATTCACTTAGTCCAGATGAATTTTCTAAACTCAACTGAATGAGTTCCACACTTTCATTTAGACCGTGGGAAATCCCGTTAGCAACACGTGGGTTACATCATTCGAGGTATTCCCGATCATTCAATGAGAGGTTTTAATTTAGTTACAATTGTAGTTTTGTTGTTCTGTTTGTGCTTAAATTTTGAGTTGTTTTATATTTTGAATGTTGTGGCAGTGAATTTTATTTTTTGTGACTTTTAATTTAGTTTTGGTTTCAGTTTAGGAGCTATCCTAAAGGTTTTGGTTTTCATGCAATAGTTTTGGTTTTCATGCAATAATTTAGTGTCTGTAAGTAATTTGTAATAAAGTAAATTACAATAAAATAAAAGCGTACCTAGAGGGTCTTCCCGTCATCCCAAGCTGCACTTAAAACACATGTTAAGGCATTTAAATATTTCAACGAGTACCTAGGTAAATCTAAGGGACAAGTTTTGGTTGTCTATCAAAGTTCTAGTCCTATAACTAGTCATTTCCTATGACGTCTAAGTTCTTGTATTTTGTTTAAGGATGATTTTCTTCATCAAAGAACACTTAAATTCAATTGTTGTTCTAAAACATCTCATCATGTTGAGAAAGTTCTTAGGATGAGTCCTAAACATCTTTTCAATATTTCTGAGATTATTTTGAGTTCAAGTAAATTTAGTTGCACAGGTGAATTAATCATCGAGGAGTTTAGTTAAGCTTTGTCTCTTGCTCAGTGAGCTTGGGCATTTGATTACCTGATGAATGAAGTGACATCTCACTTAATACTCCATTTAAAAGTTATAATAATTAAAGCCTTTAGGGGCAAATTGGTTTGTTGAGAATTTTAATCATTCTTAATTTTCAAATGGTTTAAAGTGATTTAGTTGAATTATGAGGTTTTCATTAATAATTTTAAGTTTGGAATAGTGTTCAAATTATTTTTGATTTAAATCTTTATAGTTTAAGTGATCTTAATATTTTAAATTTGTTTCACTTTTATTATTGAATGATGTTAACTTTAATTTAATTTAAATTTGATTTAATTGAATTTAATTGAATTTAATTTAAATATCTTTTTAATTTAACTTAACTTAATTGTTAAAATTTTAATTTAATTTAATTTTAACTTTAGTTTAATTTTTACTTAATTTAATTTAATTTAATTTAATTTAATTTAATTGTTAAATTATTTAATATTTTTAACTTTTCTATAATTTAAGAATTATTTATTTTTTATTTTTAATTTACTTAGTTTGGATAATCATTTTAATCTTAATTAAGAGTTAAATATTATTTAAATGATTTATTTAGGGATTTTTTTATTAAAGAATTAATATCCTCTCAAGTTATATCCCTATTTTTAATAATTCAAAATTTCATTAATCTTCCAAAATTTAAATTTGTTTAAATAATTAAAGTTTCATTTTTGTTTATTAAAAGTGATTAATGGGTTCCTACCCTCCTAACTTCCCAAAGTTTCAATTATCCAAGAAAGATAAAATCAAATATTTTACCCTCCATTTTTAATTAAACCTAAAATTTTAATAAAGGGGGTTAAATCCTTTAATTACCTTTATGCCCTTTTAGGCTTATTAATTTCATAAATCACTAAATTGAGTTCAAATGAACTTAAAATTTTTATGTCACTTCACTCATATGTCAATTAAGACATTAGAGGAGAAAATGTGATTTTTCTGAATTTAATTTGTTTATATAATTATTTTTAATGAAAAATAAGGGATTTTAAGGAAAATTCAACAACATGACCAAAGTAAGGTTTCTGTCCATAAGAAAATTATGAGATGTTTCTAATAACAAGAGGACCACTTATACCAATTTTGGTGATTTTTTGAATTATATTTTATTTATTATAATTATTTTGAGCTTTGGAGTGTTAATTAATTATAGAATAAAATTAAAGTTGAAAAATGAATTTTATAATTTTCTTAAATCTCTCTGACCTCAAGGAGTCCAGAGAAACAAATTTTACAATTTTCTATTTTTTTGATTTAATGAAATTAATTTAGAGAAAAGGTTGGAAAATACATTTTTTAATATTAAAAATTGTTTTAAGCATTTAAAATTCAATATATTTACTATGAGACTTGGGAAAAATATTAGGTTTATTCCTAAGTGATTAGGAGTTAAAATGTGACATTTTTATGATTTTTATTATTTTTGTGATTTTTATTATTTTTGTGATTTTTATTATTTTTTAATTATTAAAATATTAAATATATCATTAAAAATGAAAAATTTTAGAAAATTTCAATTTTAATTTTTATAGACTTCTCTGATATCAGAGAGCCCACAAAACCAATTTAGTGAATTTTTGAAATGTATTTTTGGAGTTATGAATTTTTAAAGTTTAATTTTAATCGTGTGGTTAATTAATTCATTTAGTGGGGCTAATCATTTCCAATTGACTTCAAATTTTTATATGAGGTCCCTCTGATCCTAAAGATCAGTGGAAGTTTGTTTTCAAGTTATTTTAATGTGTGGTTAGCCCTAATTAATTAAAATTTAATTTTGAGCATTTAGGCTAATTAGGGTTATTCTTATTGAGTTAATTCAAAATATAATTATCCTAGGATCCTCTGGTTCTAAGAAACTTTTGAAAATTTTCCTGGAATTTATTGAACAATATGCTTATTATTGGAATTAAAAAACCAAAAACAGTGACATAAACTTGAAAAATACATAATTTTCCATAGAGATGGCCTCTGACCTTAAAAAATTCAGGGATTGTTCCCAAGATCAGAGGCTTCAAGAGCCCTATGGTCTCATGCCATGGTGAATTGTGTATACAAATGGAGAATCAAAATACTGAAATGAGTAAATAATTAATTAAAAATAAAATACTCATCAAAATAACTTGATTTCTTTTCCACATTACTCTCCTCTGTTCACTGAGCAAAAGGGTATTTTAAGTTTATTTTTATGATTTCTCTACATAAAGATATGGATTTTCTAAGTTCTGGGTATATAAATAAATAAAAAATCCATATTTTTCTACTTATCCACGCGGCGCCGACTCATCCTCGGCAGCTACGAAAGCCCACGCGTCGTGCTCCCATTCGACGCCACCATTTGACTCAGCGCTCCAGGTCTCAACGGATTTTCGTGTTCTTATGCTCTACGGATTCGTCTTGAAGAGACGAACACATCCATACGGTTTACATGATATGAAATTAAGTAAAATAAAATGGAGAATCACTGGAAGCTCGAGAGGAGGAATGATCCATACCTTTGCTCTGAGAAGTGTAGCTTCAATCAGAGAGTTGTGTCACCTTCGATTGCACCCAAGGAAGCTCCAGATGAAGTATCTGGTGCTGGTGAATTCTCTAGGTGTGAAAGTGTCCACAGCCGATTTTAAAGCTTGGAGGCTAGAGCAACTGGGTGGCTTGGAGAGGGGGCTTTCACTAAGGAACTCCTTCTCTTGGTCCCGTGCAGGTGTGGGTGAGTTTAATTTGGATTTGGTGTAGGTTTGGGAGATGTCCTGTTTTTGGACTTGAATTTGAACTCAGAAATTGAGCTTTGCTGGGGGAAATTAGGGTTGGAATCCAATGGGGATCAAGTGCTCTAGGTGAGGAGAAGGTCCTGGAGCAATTTTGGCAGAGTTTTGTTTAGGTCTGGTTCATCACCTTCTTTGGCCGAGAGGGTGGTGGATTTAAATAGACATGGCTGGAGGGCTTCCCAGGGGGGTTTAATGCTTGGGATCAGCTGCTCTATGCAAGAGAAGAACAGCCATGGTGTTCAATTGGACTGGGACAACTCAGCAAGGAAGAAATGAAAAATTTGGCTCACATGGAGCTCTCGGCCATGGCATTTTACGGCGACCCAGGCGGCTGGCCGGCAGGGTTAGGTCACCATCTTGATCAGAAAGATCAAGGGGTTGGCAATGGTGTAGTCAGTTAGCCATGGACATGTGTAAAGAGTTTAGCTTTAAGTGGTATGAGGAGAGGGGTGATTTTGGATCCAAATGGGTCAAGTCATGCAAATGGTTTGGGTTCACCTCTCCAAGCTCTGGTTTGGGCTGAGGGAGATCAGGTGAGTCAGCAAGCTTAGTGGGGAAAAGTCACCATCTAAGCATATTTAAGTTTAAGCATGGTTTAGGGGAAAGATGGGGGTGCTTAATCACTTTAAGGGAATCAAGAAAGAGGCTCCTCTTTTTGCCCAATATGGCATGGTCACATTAACATCACTCACATGGCTTGCATGGGGCTTAAGGATGGCTTCATGGCTTCATTTGGGCTTGGGGCAAGGCTTGGCTCAATTTCATGAAAATGGATTTTGGAAACTTTGGCATTTTAGTGGGAAATTCTCATGAAGCTTGATTTGGAATTATTTGGTTATTGATTTAAAACTTAGGGATGATATCAATTAAAGATATGATGAGAAGAAATTGTCATGTTGGTTTTGGAGCTAATTTTGGGCTTTTAGATTTGGTGAAGATGGGCTTTTAGCATGGTTTAAGAAAGTGGGCCTTTGGGTTTGAAAACAAATTGGTGGATGAAAATTTTGTGAAGCATTGGGCCAAACAAGTGTTGGGTTTAGCTTAGGGATGTGTCATGAACATTTTAGAAAAGGTTTGGTGTCATTTAAAGTGGAATTTGATTTAATTTGGGCTTTTTTGGTAAAGGGGCCAAAGTGGGTCAAATTGGGCTAACTTGGGCTAAGTTTGGGCTAAGGTTGGATTTGATGTAAAATTAATGTTGAGAAATTCTTATGGGAGTGTCACAAAGAGTTTTCAACTTTGGTTGGGCTTTGATTTTGGGATTTGGGCCTATTTGGGTTAGGTTTGGGTTTAAGCCAAAAATGGAGATTTTGGTTTTAGGTTAGGTTTGGGTGGAGTTTAGGTTCAAATTTAGGGCAAATCTTGTTGGTGTTTTGTTTGTGAGGATTTTAGGAAGGTTAAGGAAAAGATTTGGGGTTAATTGGAGTTGAATTGGGTTGGTTTGGGCTAAGTTTAGGTCATGGGCCAAAATTGGGCTTTAGGCTTCAAATTGGAATTGAATCCAAATGTTAATCAAATTTGGCTTGTATTTAGTCTAAATTGGCATTGGGTACATTGAATTGAAGTTTAGAATTGAATTGGGTCAAAGTTGGGATCAATTGGGTTGATTTGGTTTGACATTGGGTCCACTTGGGTTAAAAATGGGTCAAATTGGGGGTTTTTATAAAAGTGGACTAAATTGATGAAATTGGCCTATGGTGTAGTTGAATAAAATGAAATTACAAATATTTGGGATTTTCTGGAATTTTCTGGGAATTTTTGGAATTTATAGATTTTTTGGTTAAAAAGGGCATTTTGGGTATTTGGAGGGTATTGGGGGGTATTTTTGGAAATTTTGGTATATTTGGCCATGGATGATCAATTTGATTGGGGGGAAATGTTTAGGACTGATTTTGAGGAATTTTGGGTAATTTAGGCAATTTTGCAAATTTTGGGCAATTTCAAGGGTATTTGGTAGGTTTGGCGCGTTTAGGGCCCCGTGGGTTAAAAATTAAAATTTTGGGAAAATGAAGATTGATCAAGTGTGAGTGAAATGAAATCATTTTGGTTGAGCCATGAAGCCATATTAAGCTCACAAAAGCCATGAGAGGACTCATTTGAGGCATTCACTATGTTGTTCCTAATCCTCTTAGCCAAGGGCTTAGGGGTTGAGAAGCATCCATATGAATTACCTACATGAGTCAGGAAGTCAAGCTAGGTATGAATGGTTTTAGGATTTGGAATGTGTGTGAAAGTGTAATGTGTGCAGGTCAACCCTCACCAGACCAGGCCACCCAGGGTAGTCCTCAGGCCAAAGAGTCCTATAAGGAACTCATCTTTTAAACCTCCACATTTGATCTTAACCCTCGAAGTAACTTAGGGGTTTACAATCAAACTTATGGAGTTTTGTAGGGAGTTTAAGAGGTGTTTAAATTTCTAAGTGGTGGGTCCCATTTCTAGTCCTCTAAGATAGTCAAAGGGAAAGCCTAAGGCTAGATCCTAAGTACTAAAGAGAGAGAAGAGAAAAGACCTCATAAAAAATGAGGTCAACAGGAGTAGGTACAGAAGAAGAAGGGGTTGTAGATCTCTTCCCACGAAGACGATCATTGATACTAGCACTCTCATGCCCAATTGGTTTGGTAGACGTCAGCTTCTCCTCAGAAATATCAGCAGTGACTCTATTGTTCACACATAAAGAATAAATCAGAGATGGGAATCCTAGTCCTACAGAAGTACTGGATCTAGCAGTAGACTCCACAGAATCATAAATAATACTGCCGACATCTATCGGCTTCCTCTTCTGAATGCAGTAGTTTAAGATAGCTCGATCTCTTGTCACTTCACTCAGGTGGTTGGAAGGTATACTTCTTGCAGAAATAAAGTAATGCCATGCCTTTGAAATACCATTTAACTTAGAAGATTTGAAATTTACCCGTTTATCGTTCCGAATCTTCCAAGCTCCAGTACCGTCAATCAAATAAGCAATAATCATCTCAAGATCTCCCTCAGATGAAGATAATCTAGAATAGTGGCACTCGATGGTAGGTGGCAGTCCATAAAAAACTTTGATCCTTTCTGGAGTAATCCTACTCCAACACCTCTGACGAAGACTTTGTGGTCGTCCGCATCCAAAAAGTTAGCATAAAATTCGCGCACGACTGGAATAACAGCAACAGCGGTGAAATTACAGAATAATTGCCAGTTGTGCACAACCATCGTGTTCTCGATCATTTCACTGGGATTCTAAAAGCTTCGCTCTGAAATAAATTTTCTGGACGTCGCAAATTTGTGATATCGAAAATGCGCTGCCGCAGTCGCGAATTTGCTACTGTCAAAATTTTCTCGTGCCTTTCCTCTCTTAGATTTCGGTGCCATCTAAACGTGAAAGAAAACACAAATAAATTAAGGAATCAAAGAGTTAATGAATTTCCAAGAAATTCATCCTTTAAATGTGAAGGTAACATTTTTAATTCTAGTTCAGGGGGTTTTTAAATTGAGGGTAAAAGTATATCATTTTGAGTTATGTCTAAAGTTTCTCAGTTGTCTTTAATATAATGAGTTTCTTTAAGTAATTCATTTTCTTTTAGTTCTTCATTTTCATCAGTTAAAAATTTAATTTCTTCTTCAGAAATGATTTTACATTTTTCTCGATAGTGTTTTTCAATTATAAAATAAAAAATATCCATTCGATAACATTTTTCTTTATCAGGGTACTTCATCGATTTGAGAACATTGAATTTAATCTCTTGATCATTAAATCTCATAGTAAATTCTCCTTTTTGCACATCAATCATAGCTCGTCTGGTAGCTAGAAAAGGTTTCCCTAAAATAATTGGTATTTCTTTATCTTCTTCCATATCAAACACAATGAAATCCACAGGGAAGATAAATTTATCTACTTTAACAAGTACATCCTTTATAACTCCTTTAGGGTAAGTGATAGATCTATCAGCTAACTAAAGGGTTATAGTGGTGGGAGTAATCTCTCCTAAATTCAACCTTTGATAAATAAAAAATGACATGAGATTAATACTTGCTCCTAAATCACACAAAGCTTTTCCACAAAATTTTTCTCCAATAGTACAAAGTATAGTAAAACTTCCAGGATCTTTAAGTTTCTGAGGTAATTTCTTTTGAATTATTGCACTACATTCTTCACTTAGTGCAACAGTTTCAAAAACATCAAATTTTCATTTCTTTCTTAATATATCCTTCATAAATTTTGCATAAGTTGGCATCTGTTCTAAGGCTTCACCAAAGGGTATATTTATAATAAGTTTCTTAAAAATTTCAAAGAACTTAGAAAATTGATGATCAAGCTTCTGTTGTTTTAATCTTTGAGGAAATGGTGGTGGTGGATTTTCAACTTCCACATTAATAGAATATTAGTTTGATCTTGATTAGGAGAAGGAGTTTCTTTAGGTTTTTCAATCTCTTCAACCTTAATCTCTTTTTCAATTTCATTCTGCATTCTTTCTTTTAATTCCTTTCCACTTCTAAGTTGTACAGCTTTAACATGTTCATGTTCTTTTCCAGTTTCTTTAACATGTTCATGTTCTTTTCCAGTTTCTTTCTAAGTGTTCCTGGAGGTCTGTAATTAATTAAATTAACGATTTGTCCCATTTGATTCTCAATATTACGAATAACAGTATTTTGATTTTGTAATTGATTACTCATTTGTAAAATTAATTCTTCTATAGATAACTTTTTTTGTTGATTATTAAATCCAGGTGGTTTATAATTTGAATTTACTTGATTATTCCAATTTCCAGTTGGATAGGATTGATTATTACCCCATTGTTGTTGTTGATTATTTCAGTTAAAATTAGGGTGATTTTTCCATCCAGGATTATAATAGTTTGAATACAGATTATTTTTACTAACAATAGATTGTAAAGTTTCAATAGTTTGAGAATCTTCAATATTAGATGAGTTGTTATGTGATATGTTGATGGCAAAATTATCTAATTTCTTAGATATTGCAGCTACTTGTGAAGCTAATATAGAAACGGCTTCGTTATCTTAAATACTTGACATTCATTTAGGATTAATCCTTTCAGAAGGCCATTGAAAATTATTATTAGCCATTTCTTCAATTAAAGTATAAGCTTCTTCAAATGATTTAGACATTAAAGAACCTCCAGCAGCAGCATCAATAATTGATTTTAGTGATCCAGTTAAACCATTATAAAATGTTTGAATAATTAACCAATTAGATAAAGCATGATGATGACATTTACTTAATAGTTCTTTAAATCTTTCCCAAGTTTCATAAATTGTCTTCCCGTCAAATTGACTAAATGAAGTAATATCATTTCTTAATTTAGCAGTTTTAGAAGGAGGAAAATATTTAGCAAGGAATTTTTGTGCCATTTCAGCCCATGTTTTAATAGAACCTGTTGCTAATGAGTTCAACCACATCTTTGTTTTATCTCTTAAAGAAAAAGGAAAGAGTCTAAGTCTAATAGCATCATCAGAAACATTGTTATATTTAAAGGTAGCACAAAGTTCTAAAAAACTAGCAAGGTGTAAATTTGGATCCTCATTCGGTGTTCCTCCAAATTGATTATTTTGAACCATTTGAATGATAGACGGTTTAAGCTCAAAAGAATTAGCATCTACGGTAGGTATTTGAATACTACTATGAAGTTCATCAATCGTAGGGTTAGCATAATCCCTTAATGGTTTGTAAACATTTTGTTCATTAATTTCTATTGGATTTTGTAAATTGTTATGTAAATTAGCCATCTCTTGAATTTTTTTAGTTTGTTTTCCTTTTTTAATTCTTTTAATAGTTCTTTCTAATTAAGAATCTAAAGGTAATAATCCTTCAGATCCCGCACTACGCATAAAAAGTAAATTAACAAGAAATAAAATCTCTACTTAAAATTTTTATTTTATTTTATTTTATATATATATACTTGGTATTTTATATTTTTGACAATAAAAGCAAATGAATAAAATAAAAATATTTAAAATCTACTCTGCTCCTCCCTGTGCAACGGCGTCAAAAACTTGACCCAATGCTATGTATATGGGTACTAAAAATTCAATCCCCCACAACGGCGCCGAAAACTTGACCCGCAATCCACTGATGAAGAATATAATAATTAATGATTTCAAATATATGTAATAGATAATAATATCAACTAGTGTATACAAACATAATTTTATTGAAAATATTTTACAAACTAGGGGTACTACGCAAGTATACGTATCGTATCAAGTAATATAAGGCTTTGAAACAAAGACCCCGGTATCGATCCCACGAGGAGTGAGTTATGGATTTTTAAATATTTTAATTTTATTTTTATGTATTTCTTTTATAGTTTATAAATTTGATATTTTTAAATTACTAGATGCAATAATAAAGCAGTAATGAAAGATGCAATAATAAAGTAGTAATGGAATGATTGGTGTAAATAGCAATAAGAACACAACTTTCTTCCTTTCAATTAATCCAAGATTTTCTAAGATAATGATAATATTCATGGAGAAAATAAATTTATGGTATTGTGCCAAATAGAAGAATTCATATTCTTTACTCTTTGATCCAGGTGTAACGAACATTGGCTAGCCTATAGATCAGGTCCGGATGTATTGTTAGTAGAATGGGTTAATCTAGGCTCACACTACTAGATGTCCAAGGGTGGCTATAGTCGGCCCAACTAGTGACTCTTTCCTTCTCTATAAACCAAATCACAAGAATTTAGTCTGTCACTCTAAAAAATTTTTAATTCTATGCCCATTATATAATATCTTCCTATTTATTTGCACTTCACCTTAAATAACTCGCACAAGGCCTTCGACTACCCAAGGATTCATGTGATATCTACTAGTTAAAAATTCATCTCCTTCTTGGTATCAAAACTCTTCAACAGATTTTAACAATACAAGTGATCAATTTGTAAAGTAAATGAAGATCCGGTATTAATATCATCACAATGTTTTAAAATATAAATAGTTTTTAATTCTCCATCGAATTTTATATTATCTTATTTATCTTTTCAAAATTGAAAGGAGAAAGTAAACTAACTACTCGAACATATTGAATTTAAACAACAAAACATGATAATAAAACTTTGAATAAAATTACAAATACTTATCTCAAGTGTTTCTCCTACTCGAACCTCGAATTCTTCTGACTCCAAAGCAAATAAACTTCAAAAGCACAAACTCTTTAAACTCTCAATACACACTCTAAATAAACTCACTAATTAATAAAAGTAGCCCTAAAGTATTTCTCTAATTCTCCCTCTAGACGGGGCTCTATATAGGGGAATGGTTGGGGGAGTATGGGAGCTTATGTGGGCGTTTTTCTCTGATGGAGTACCCTCCTATTTATAGGCTTCAAGGGTTGCCTTGAGGTACGTCTTCAAAATGTGTCTACATTCAATGAATCTTCTAGAAGGTGTGTTTGGCGCCTAGGCGCCAGACTCTGCGTCCAGTTCTTACAAGACTTCAACAGCAACAATACTTACAAAATCTCACTTACTCCTGAAGGAATTGAGTAGTAACACTAAAAATCTAAAATAAACTCACTAAATACTTAAGAAGAAAATATGGAAAACTATCTCCGGATGCTGGAGTTCTAGGGGGGCATCGTTCTCTGTAAAAATGTCTCCTATTTATAAAGCTTCAAAAATGACCAGGGGTTGCTTAAGGCACCTCTTTAAAATTCGTCCAAATTCAATGAATCTTCTAGAAAGTAACTGTGGCGCCTAGGCGCCGGGATCTGGTACCTAGGTGCAGGACTCCATGACCAAGTCTTCGCACCTCTTAACTTTAGATCGCACCTCTTCGCGATTAAAACTATTTTCCTGTGTCCAGATGTATTGTATCACATGTCCTATGTATTAGAAGTAACTTTCAGTCTTCTAGTAGGTCTGATAATCGCTTAACACAGCCAAAATAATTGCCTAAAGTTGTCAAAAATCTTGTCTACTTTAGTATCGAACTGGCGCTTAGGAGCCGGATTCTGGCGCCTAGGCGTCAGACCTATAATTTCGACAACTTTGCTTTTTAGCTCCATTTTTGCTCCTTTTTCCTTCTTGAACTCTTTTTTCATCAATTATATCCAAAAACATAAAAATACCTTTCATTAAAGCATAATATCCTTAAAAATTGAATCATAAATAAGGCATAAAACTAGGTACTTTTTAAGTGGATTAAATTCCCCAAACTTAAACGTTACTTGTCCTCAAGTAACCCTTTTTATTACATAAAATGTATAACATCTGGAATGAAGTTTAATTAATTAAGATTCCTTTGTAATTTTTGGTTTTATAAATGCTTTAGCAAATCATTAACAAAATTTCACTAATTAAGGTTAATTTTAAGAATTTAAAGAATACCTAACTACCAAATCATAAGACTTTAAAATTTTCATTTATTTCAAAAATAATTGTAATTTATTATATTAAGGTCCCATAGATAATTTATAAGAAAAAGACTTTCATGAAAACTTTTCTAGTAAATATGTTTGTACATAAAAATTAAGTTAAATATGTAATTAGTTTTCTTCCTATAAGATAATTCAAGTGAAGCTAACTTTTTATTATGCATCTCCTCAAGCTTCTCCTCACATTTCTTTTTTTTGCTCTTTTTTTTTTTTCTTTCTTTTTTTCTTCTTTTCTTTTCTTTTTAAGGATATTTTTCAATCATTCATTTTGTTTGTTTAATTTGTGAGGATTACTATATCTGGATAGTCTGTTAATGATTTTGAACTTCACTATCCTTAACTTATATTTAAAAACTTATACATTTTCACTTAATAAATGTGGCATTCTTAATAAATATTTTTCAAAAAATTATTTGAGTCTTTTCCTTTTCAATTAATAATATTGATTCCTTAGTATTTCAAAAATACAATTCTCTTTACTATAAATAGAAAAAATTTTAATCTTATTATTCTTTAAGTTAAATAATTCTATTCTTAAAATCAATCAAAATTATTGAAATTTTAGTTAAGTTTACTAAATTATTTATAAATTCAAAAATTTAAGTAATCTTAAATAAATTTTTCATTCCTTATGATATGTTAATATTTTTTAAAGAAAATATTAGTACTTTAGGACAAATAATATTTAAATTACAAAGAATTTTCCCTTCCCCCAAACTTCAGTTATGGTATAAACATGAATCATGAAAATTTCTAAAGTAATAGAGAAAGAATAGCATATTTCTACCAGAAATTTTTCTAAGCATATGAAAAATAATCAAGAAAGGAAAATTTTATTTCTACACATGTTTTTTATGAATATAAAAGAAATGTATAAGCGTATATAGAAAAATTTTAGTAAGTAGGATCAATTTCTACAAAAATCATATTTTTTTATTTTTATTGTTTCTTATTATAAGTTTAAACAACAATAACTAAACTAAATAGGTGTTCTGGTCACTATACTAACACAGAAATAAAACATCTCATAACAGAAATAAACTTTAGGAATCCAACAATCATTAATACAACAATAAGTGTCCCAGAATAGTGCATCAAAACAAACAAATAAATCATCACATACATGCAAAACTAACAAACTAACAAAACATAATATAAATAACACAAATACACAATCCTAGAAATCTACTCATCACTAGCAGTCTCCTCATCCTTATCATCATCAAAAGAAAATTCTACATTCTTGTTCTGGATATCAAATGGTGAGAATCTAGGGCAGGTCGGGAACTGAACAGAATGATCACCCTTTAGGAATCTAACAAGAGACTCAGAATACTCAGCATCAAAATCACTCTTCCTCTGGGTGTACTCAGAAAGATGATCCAATTTCAAATCTATAGTATCGACTCTACACTGGGTCAAAAGTAACATATTCTGCTGCTCTATAAATTTCTCATGCATATTCTCCTAAAAACTAGATGGTGGCTCAGCAGCAGAAGTAGAGGGTCCATAAGTAAAAGGTCTAACAGAAGTAGGTAATAAACTAGAGAGTGCAGTAGAACTCTTACCTCGGAGTCGATCATAAATATTGACACTTTCTCGTCCAATGGGCTTGGTAGATTTGAGGTTCTCCTCTGAAAGCTCAGCAACAACTCCAGCACTCTCGCACAAATAATAAATCAGAGATGGTAATCCCAATCCCACAGAAGTGCTAGAACAAGCAGTGACCTCCACAAAATCATAAATAATACTCCCAACATCAATCAGCTTCCTCTCGTGTATGCAATAGTTGAGGATAGCTCTATCCTTGGTGACCTCACTCAAATGATTGGATAGAAGGAGGCGAGCAGAAATAAAGTAATGCCATGCCTTAGAAACACCATTTAGCTTAGAAGATGAAATATTTACCCATTTTTCATTCTAGATCTTCTAAGCTCCAGTACCATCTGTCAGGTACGAAATAATCATCTCCAAATCTCCCTCAGATGGAGATAATCCAGAATAAAAGCACTCGATGTTCGGTGGCAGGCCGTAGAAAATGTTGATTCTCTCTGGAGTAAATCCTACTTTAACTCCTCTGACGAAGATCTCGTAATCTTCGGCATCCATGAAATTTGCATAAAATTCCCTGACAACGGGGATAACAGCAACAACAGTGAAGTAACAGAATCATTGTCAGTTCAGTGCAAAGATCGTATCTTCAATCCTTCTACCATGATTGTAGAAGCTCCTCTCCGAGATAAATTTTTTTGTCGTAGCAAAATCGTTGTAACGAAAATGTGCTGCAACAGTGGCAAACTTGCTACGATCGAAATTTTCTCGTTCTTTCCCTCGCTTAGATTTTTGAGCCATCTAAACGTAAGAGAAAGAAAACGCAAAATAAATTAAAGGATCAAAAGAATAAGCTTATTTAAGCTTTTAAAAACTTAAATAAAGCTTTAAATCCATGGATTAAACTCCAAAAATAAAAAAATTTTGGTTTTTCTCAAAAGTTGAAAAATTGATGGAGAAAATAAAAAATAAAGGGATTAGAAGGTAAATCTGACCTCAAGATGAAAAAATTGAGTGATTCTAAGCTTAAAAACTCAAAATCCAGCCTAAAAATGGATCCCTAAGGTTGATTTTCATAAAAAAATAGAAGAAGAAGGGAGCTTAGGCGTCGTTAATGGCGTCGGTGGGTTTAAAACCTGACTTTCAGGTGCAGGCCAAACCGACGCTTAGGCGCCGAATTCTGGCGCCTAGGTGCCAGACTCGCCTTTCCAAAAATTCAATTTAAAAATTGTATTTTCCACCAAAACTTAACAAATTCAACTTCTAATTACTCACATGAGAGTATTACTCTAATTTCTAACTTCCAAACATTTCCACAAACAATTAAAATGATAGAATAGATCCAACATTCAAAACACCATATATAATCAAATTCTTCTAATTCCATTTCACATTTTTCTATTCCAAGCTCAAGAAATTCCAGAAAAATACTATAACAAGGTTCATCATTCTATAAACAACACAAACATTACTAATTCAAAGCAAATTCACAATCAAACAACACACTTTGAACATTGAAAGCAAACACACAAACTAAATATTCGACTCATTAGAACATGACTCAATCACACCTAGAACACATCAAAGATCTATTCATCTCCGAACTTTGAATTTCCTTCCCTCTCACAATGAAGTTTGCTAGGCCCGCACAGATAAAAAGCCAACACCCTTAGAAATTCCAAAGCCAGCTTCTCATCAATACACTTGTCCTTCGCATACAACGCTACTTGAGAATCTTGAAAGACCGTCATATGATCGAATTGAAGCTTCGTCTGCCATTCCTAGTGCTCGATTTGGTGATCCATCTCAATGTGACGATTTCCAATGATTAGCAATTCCGCCTCAATCTTATCTAAATGAATGAATAATTTCTCCAAACTTACAACAATAAATCCGTTAAAATAAGGTTGAGGATCGTTAGAAGACTTATCTCTTATTCCATTGCCATGATCTCCTCTCTCCATTGCTTCCAAACTTATCTTTTCTCCTCCAAAATGAATTGTTTTGAACAAAATTAGGGTTGCTTAGGGATTGGGGATGAAGATAAGGCAATTTATAGGAAGAATTCGTGTGAAAAACTGAAGGTTTTTCGTTTTTGCATGAACTGTAACTGGGGCGCTTAGGCACCGAAATCTGTCCCTTAGGCACCGGACCATCAATACACATGGGTTATGCTGGCACTTAGATGCCAAGTTTGGGCGACTAGGCGCCAGAACCATGTTCGACTTCTTTTCATCTATCGTTAAATTTATAAAGTTTCGGTCTTAAAATAGGTGTATTAAAATGGTGTGATCAACACACACACACATCGATTCAAATCATAAAAAATCACAAAGATAATATATGGGTTGCCTCCCACAAAGGGCTTGGTATAATGTCATCAGCCCGACCTAATCAATTATATTAATCGGGCAGACTCAGTTCGTAAGCCTCCTTGTAAATCAGTTTCATTTCTCCCATATAAGGCTTCAGTCTTACTCTGTTAACTTTAAATATTTTCCCGTCTTGGGATCTTTAATATCTACAGCTCCATAAGGGTATACTTTCTCAATAATAAATGGTCCCATCCATTTAGATCTTAATTTTTTAGAAAAAGGTCTTAAACGAGTATTAAATAATAATACTTCTTATCCAGGCTCAAATATTTTTCTTGAAATCTTTTTATCATGCAATATCTTCATTATTTCCTTATAAATCTTTGCATTTTTGTAGGACTCATTTCTTATCTCTTTCATTTGATTCAATTGTAACAGTCATTTCTCTCCTGCAGCGTTCAAATCATAATTGAACTCCTTTATTGCCTAGTAAGCTTTATGTTCCAGTTCAACAAGTAAGTGACAGTGTTTACCATAAACTAACTAATAAGGTAACATTCCAATAAGTGTCTTATAAGCTGTTCTGTAAGCCCATAATGCATAATCAAGTCTATCAACTCAGTCAGTTCTTTTAGGATTAACAGTCTTTTCTAATATTCTTTTAATTTCTCTGTTTGATACTTCAGCCATTCCAATTGTTTGTGGGTGATAAGCAGTTGCAATTATATGTTTAATTCCAAAATTTTCCATTAATGATTGAATTTTATATTTCTAAAATGACTTCCCCCATCTATGATAATTACCCTTGACATTTCAAATCTTGTAAAAATCATTTTCTTTAAAAATTTTGAAACACTTTTAGAATCATAGTAAGGTAAAGCTACAGCTTCAATCCACTTTGACACATAATCAACTGGTAATAAAATATAAATCTTTCCAGATGATGGTATAAAAGGTCCCATAAAGTCTAAACCCCATACATAAAAAATCTTAATTTCTAATATATATCTTAGAGGCATTTCATCTTTCTGGATATATTTCCCATTCTTTGACATCGATCAGAAGTCTTCACATAATATCCAACATCTTTGAATAATGTAGGCCAATAAAATCCAGAATTTAAAATTTTAAATGCAGTTTTATCCACTTCAAAGTGTCCTCCAAATTCAGAATCGTGACATTTTTGAATAATTGCAAAAGTTTCTTCATTTGGTACACATCTTCGACTCCTAGAATCTATAATTTTTTTAAATAAATGAGAATCTTCCCAAATATATGATTTAGAATCATTCTTGAATTTCTTAATATATTTGCTATTCAATCCATATGACAAAATATTGCTAACCAAATAGTTAACTATATCTGCATACCAAGGCATTTGTAATCCTTGAATAACATATAACTGTTCATCAGGGAATTTCTCATTTATGTTTTCTTCAGTAATCTTCTCACTATTATTTTTAATTCTTGATAAATGATCAACAATTTGGTTGTCAGCTCCTTTTCTATCCACTATTTGAAAATCAAATTCTTGTAAAAGTAAAACCCATCTTATCAATCTAGGTTTAGCATCTTTTTTAGACATTAAATACTTAATATCAGAATGATCAATATGTATGATACATTTGGCCCCAAGAAGATAAGGACTAAATTTATCAAAAGCATATACTATTGCTAAGAGATCTTTCTCAGTAGTAGCGTAAGTTATTTGAGTTTCATTAAGAGTTTTTCTAGCATAATATATAACTTTGAAAAATTTATCATATTTGTGTCCCAATACAGCTCCAACTGCATAATCACTTGCATCACACATTAATTTAAAAGGTTTACTCCAATAAAGTGCAACAATGACAGGTGCAGTGATTAATTTTTCTTTTAAAATATTGAAAGCATTCAGACAATCTTCATTAATTCGAACTTAGGTTCTTTTTCTAATAAATGACAAAGAGGTTTAGCAATCTTAGAAAAATCCTTTATAAATCATTTATAAAATCTAGCATGACCCAGAAAACTTCTCACATCAGTAACAGTAGTAGGTGGTTGAAGTTCAGAAATAATATTCACTTTTGCCTCATCAAATACCATCCACTTTTATGAAATTTTATTTCCAAGTAAAATTCTTTCTGTGACCATAAATTGACATTTTTCCCAGTTTAGAACCAAATTTGTTTCTTCACATCTTTTCAGAACTTTTGTTATATTTTCCAAGCAAGACTCAATAGAAGTTCCAAATACTGAAAAATCGTCCACAAATACTTCAATTCCTTTATCAATTAAATCACAGAATATTGACATCATACATCTCTGAAAAGTTGTAGGTGCATTACATAAACTGAAAGGCATTCTTCTAAAAGTAAATGTTCCATAAAGACTTATAAATGTTGTTTTCTCTTGGTCCACAAAAGCAATGAGTAATTGATGATAGCCAAAATATCCATCCAAAAAATAAAAATATGAGTGTCCTGCTAACTTATCCAACATCTGATCCAAGAAAGGTAAAGGAAAATGATCCTTTCTAGTGGCGTTGTTTAATTTTCGATAATCGATGTAAATTTGTCGTCCAATAACCATTCCTGTAGGGATTAATTCTTTTTTATCATTAATAATGACTATTACTCCTCCTTTCTTCGGAACACAATGAATATGACTTACCCATTGACTATCCGAAATAGGACAAATAATTCCAGCATCTAACAATTTTAAAATCTCTTTTTTAACAACCTCTTTCATAATTGGGTTCAATCTTCTTTGAGATTCAATAGTAGGTTTACAATTTTCTTCCATTAAAATCCTATAAATACATATTGAAGGGCTTATTCCTCTTATATCTGCAATAGTCCAACTAAATGCTTTCTTATAGTTCTTCATAACTCCTATTAATTTTTTCTTCTTGATCTTTGCTTAGTTCTGAAGATATAATCACAGGTAAAGTTAATGAATTTCCAAGAAATGCATATTTTAAATATTTAGGTAACATTTTTAATTTTAGTTCAGTGATTTTTTCAATTGAGGGTAAAAGTTTATCATTTTTAGTCATGTCTAAAATTTTCCAATTATCATGAATAAAATGAGCTTCTTCAAATAAATTTTCTTCATTCATTTCTTCAATTTCTTCAGTTAATGTCTTATTATATAACATAGGTTCTTTATTTTTTTCTTCAAAAATGACTTTACATTTTTCTTGATAATGCTTTTCAATTATATAATAAAAAATATCCATCCGATAGCATTTTTCTTTGTCAGGATACCTCATTGATTTCAGAACATTAAATCTTATCTCTTGATCATTAACTCTCATTGTTAAATCTCCATTTTACACATAAATCATAGCACATCCAATAGCTAGAAAAGCTCTCCCTAAAATAATAGGTATTTCTTTATCTTCTTCCATATCCCATACAGTGAAATACATAGGGAAGATAAATTTATCCACTTTAATAAGAACATCCTCTATAACTCCTTTAGGATAAGAAATAGATCGATCAACTAACTGAAGGGTTACAGTGGTAGGAGAAATCTCTCCTAAATCTAAGCTTCAAAAGATAGAAAATTGCATGAGATTAATACTTGCTCCTAAATCACACAAGGCTTTTCCAAAAAATTTTTCTCCAATAGCACATGGTATAGTGAAACTTCCAGGATCTTTAAGCTTTTGAGGTAGTTTCTTTTGAATTATTACACTACATTCTTCACTTAATGCAACAGTTTCATAAGCTTTAAATTTCCTTTTCTTGCTTAAAATATCCTTCATAAATTTTGCTTAACTCGGCATTTGTTCCAAAGCTTCAGCAAAATGAATGTTGATGGTAAGTTTCTTCAAACTCTCAAAGAATTTTGAAAATTGATGGTCAAGCTTCTGCTGTTTTAGACTTTGAGGAAAAGGTGGTGGTGGTCTTTCAAATTCCACTTCAATAGGAATTACAGTTTGATCTTTATTTGGAGAAAGAGTTTCTTTAGGTTCTTAAATCTCTTCAACCTCTCTCTCTTTTTCAATTTCATTCCGAATTTTCTCTTTTAATTCCTTTCCACTTCTAAGTTATACAGCCTTTGCTTGTTCATGGTCTTTCCCAATTTCTTTTGGATTAATTTCAATGTTGCTAGGTAATGTTCCTTGAGGTCTTTAATTAATTAAATTCACAATTTGTCCCATCTGATTCTCAATATTTCGAATAGCGGTGTTTTGAAATTTATAACTGATTACCTAATTGCAAGATCAATTCTTCTAAAGATAACTTTTTATGCTGATTGTTAAAACCAGGAGGATAAGTTGGTCTAAAGTTTGAATTTTCTTGATTGTTTCAATTCCCTATTGGATTAACTTGATTAGTACTCCATTATTGATGTCCATTATTCCAATTAAAATTAGGGTGATTTTTCCAACCTGGATTATGATAATTCAATTAAGGGTTATTAGTTTTACTAGCAATAGCTTGCAATGTCTCCATTGATTGAGAATCATCAATATTTACAAAATTATCATTATTTAAATGCGATACGTTAATAGCAAAATTATCCAATTTCTTAGATATCACAGCCAATTGTGAAACTAAAATAGAAAAGGCTTCATTATCTTGAATTCTTGCCACTCTTTTAAGATTAACCCTTTCAGAAGGCCATTGAAAATTGTTGTTAGTCATATCTTCAATTAAGGTATAAGCTTCATCAAATGTCTTAGCCATTAAAGAACCACCAGCAGCATCATCTATAATAGATCTAAGTGATCTAATAAGTCTGTTATAAAATGTTTGAATAATTAACCAATCTAGTAAAGCATGGAGAGGAAATTTTTTTAATAGTTTTTTAAATCTCTCCCATGTTTCATAAAATATCTCTCCATCAAATTGCATAAATGAAGTAAAATCATTTCTTAATTTAGCAGTTTTTTAAGGAGGAAAATATTTAACAAGGAATTTTTGTGTCATATCTACCCAAGTTTTAATAGAACCAGTTGCTAATGAGTTAAGCCACATCTTTGCATTATCTTTCAAGGAAGAAGGAAAGAGTCTAAGCCTAATAGCATCATCAGAAACATTATTACATATAAAGGTAGCACAAAGTTCTAACAAACTATCAAGGTGTAAGTTTGGATCCTCATTTGGTGTTCCTTCAAATTGATTATTTTGAACCATTTGAATAATAGAAGGTTTAACCTCAAAAGAATTAGCATCTTCGACGAGCATTTGAATACTAATATGAAGTTCATCAGCTGTAGGGTTTGCATAATCCCTTAATGGTTTATAAACAATTTTGTTCATTAATTTCTATTGGATTTTGATTATTGTTATGTAAGTTAGCTATTTCCTGATATTTTTGGATTTGTTTTCCTTTTCTAATTCTTTTAATAGTTCTTTCTAATTCAGAATCAAAAGGTAATAATCCTTCAGATCCAGAAATACACATAAAAAAAATTAAATAAAAAGACTAGAATAAAATAAAATCCTTTTGGTATTTTTGTTTTTGTAAATATTTTTGTGTTTTTTTAAATAAAAGTGTATATAAAATATTTTTAATTTGAAAAATCTAAAAATTGTCTTTCACTTCCTTCCTTCCCTACTTTCTTTCTTCCCTGGCAACGACGCCAAAAACTTGATGACTGACACTTTAAAACTGTAAGAATTTATGAACTTATATTTATATATTTATAATAATTTTGTAAAGTCACAATTTCAAAGGCAAGTATATGTATCGTTTAGAGTAATACATGGCTCTATTAGAGTCCTGGATATCGATCCCACATGGAAGATTAATTGAAGCAACTAATAGATTTTCAAATTAAAAGTAATTATAAATTTTATTTCTTTTCAAAAATCAGATTTTAGATTTAATGAATTTTCTACTATATGTAAGTAAAGCAGCAATAAAGTAAAGGTTAATGTAAGTATAAATAAAACAACTTTCTCCTTTCCAACTAATCCAAGATTTTTCAGTATAATTATCGTTCATGGAGAACTTAAGATTATGGTATTGTGCCAAATAGAAGCATTCCTATTCTTTACCTTCGCTCGATAGTATAAAGAACATTGGCTAATCTATAGAATGGTTCAGGATGTATTATTAGTAGAGTGGGTTAATCTAGGCTCACACTTATAGATGTCCAAGGGTGGCTATGGTCGGCCCTACTAGTGACCCGTTCCCTTTCTATAAAACAAATTATTATAATTTAGTCTATCACTCTAAAAACTAATCAATTCTACGCCCAATAAACAATATCTCCCTATTTATTTGCACTTCACCATGAATAACCCGCTCAAGGCCATTGATTACCCAAGGATTCATGTGATATCTATTAGTTAAGAACTCATCTTCGGATAGGTCTCATAATTCTTCAATAGGTTTTAACAATTCAAATGGCCAGTTTAAACAGTAAATTAAGATCAGGTATGAATATCATCACAATAATTTCAAAAAGTTACGCTAAGTTCTCCAATGAAATCAAATTATCTTATTATCTTCTCATAGTTGAAAAGAGAAAGAAAAGTAACTACTCAGAACACATTGAATTCACACAACAAAACATATTTATAAAATTTTGAGCAAAGTTACAAATACTTATATGAAATATTTTGTCAAGTGATCCTTTGACTTCTACTGACTCCAATGCAAGGTACAAGACTTCAACAGCAACAACACTTACAAACTCTCACTTACTATTGAAGGTATTGAGTAGTAACACTCAATACAACTAAAATAAACTCACTAAATACTTAAGAAGAAAATATGGTGGCTCTCTAAAACTATCTCCGGATGCTGGAGTTCTAGGGGGCACCGTTCTCTGTAGAAATGTCTCCTATTTATAGAGCTTCAAAAATGACCAGGGGTTGCTTAAGGCACCTCTTCAAAATTCATCCAAATTCAATGAATCTTCTAGAAAGTAACTATGGCGCCTAGGCACCGGGATCTGGCGCCTAGGCACAGGATTCCGTGACCAAGTCTTCATACCTGTTCACTTTGGATTGCACCTCTTCACGATTAAAATTGTTTTCCTATGTCCAAATGCATTGTATCACATGTTTTATGTATTAGGAGTAACTTCTAGTCTTCTAGAAGGTCTGATAACCACTTAACACTGTCAAAATAACTTCCCAATGTTGTCAATCTTATCTGCTTTAGTGTCGAATTGGCGCTTAGGCACCGGATTTTAGCGACTAGGCGCCAAACCTATAATTTCGGCAACTTTGCTTTTTAGCTCTATTTTTGCTCCTTTTTGCTCCTTTTTCCTTCTTGAACTCTTTTTTCATCACCAATATCCAAAAACATAAAAATACTTTTCATTAAAGCATAATATCCTTAAAAATTGAATAATAAATAAGACAAAAAAATAGGTACTTTTTAAATGGATCAAAGACTTGAACATTTTTATATTGCCATACTGATACCTGCTATGCTAGTTAAACTTTTATTTAATTAATTTCATTCTGGAATGACCAGTTTAGATTTACTTTCAACTTCATATTGTTCTGTCGTGATTAATAATTGTAGATGTTTCTGATAGACATTCATGGTAGATAAAATTTCTAAACTGTTTTTCTTCCTGCTTATATTTTCTGTACAAAATCCTATATATGTTAAAAATTAAGTTTGGGGGTAGGAAGAAAAATAAAATTTTAAAGTGAGAATACTTCCTTTAAGTATAATTTTATTTGCAAGCATATTTTAGGCTAGATTTACTTTCTTCTGCAGTAATTCTATCCTGATTATACATGTATATGAATTTGATATGATGTTGTAGTAGCTAGTAAATTCAATTACTTTTTCTTCCTGCCACATTTTAATTTTGGGGAGAGAAAGAATTAACTATTTGTTGTTCTCATTTAAAAGTATTTTCAAAATAGTTAACATAATTTCCTGTGATAGAGTTCAATTTCAGATAACTGTATTTTGATTTTATTTGAGTACTATAGTTGACTTGAACAAAAGTTTTTGGTAATGAAAAGTAATTTTGTAGGCTAAGATATTTGGTATAAGAGAATAAGACTATAGTCATCTATTCAAAGTAAGAAAAATTGTATGTTTAAAATATTAAGAATCTTAAAACTTTATGTGAAAGGAAAGGATTGGGACTCTATGATGAATCAATAATAAGCTAAAAAAAGCATATAAGGTAAAGGATTGTGGTAAGTTTTAAATTTTGGGTGAGAGGGCGATGTTCAAAATTATTAAAGGCTATCCAGATATAGTAATCCTCACTTGAAAAAAGCGAAAAGCAAAAATAAAAAACAAAGAGAGAAAAGAGAAAAAAAGAAGAAAAAGAAAAGAAAAAGTGAGGAGAAGCTTGAGGAGATGCCTAATGAAAAATTAGCTTCACTTGAATCTACCTAAAGAGAAGAACTTGATTACTTTCCTTAACTTATATGTGTGGATTAGAATCTTTACTAGAAGTTTTCTCATAAAATTATTTTCATGTAATCCTTTTAAGTACCTTAACATGTCAATCTACAGTCCTTTTGGAATGAATAGAAGGCTAGAACTCTTAGATTTGATGACTAGATAGCCTTATACTTGCAGAATTTACTTAAATTATTTAAAGATCTTTCTGAAAATTTTACTACTGTATTTATCTAGGTCAAAATCATAGTATTCTAGAAAGAAAGTTCATTGCAGTGGATCATTATTTTATGCATTAACTAAATTACTTGAGGACAAGTAAAATATAAGTTTTGGGGACCTTGATCCATTAAAAATTTTATAGTTTTTAAATATTTATTTCATACCTATCTTTAATGATATTGCACTATAAAGGAATATATTTTGTATGTTTGTTAGTTTTAGGTACAAGAAATGGTTTTTGGAGAAAAAGAAGCAAAAATGGTGCAAATTGGAGAAAAATGAGCAAAAAAACAAATTTTGGCCTGACACATTTTGATAAGTCTTTCGTTGCTTAATCTCTTTTACATTTATTACATATTTTTGAATGAGATTATACTTTAAATAAATATTATTTTTATGCTTATTTTGTAGGGCTATCTGATAGAAACACAACACAGCTGAAATGGGGTGAATTAGAGCTGAAACAGGGCAAAGCGGAGCGAAATGGTGGAGCTGCGCAGTACCAGCGTCGAACCACACCTAGACCAGTGCCGGACCGCGCCAGAAGACAGAGAAGGATAAAAATTAAATGGAAATAGCACCGACAATGCCCGATACGGCAACGGACCGCCCCCAAATAGTTTGGACGCAATTTTGATTCAACGTAGTTGGACGCTTTTTGAAAGGTTTCTTGTGGCAACTCTTTAAACTTTGTCCCTACACTTTAAAAAAATAATTTTAGGTCAGAAAAAGTGCATGTGTGAGAGAAGAATGTTGGAGAAAATGTGGAGAATGCTTAGAGATCTTACAATAGGAGTAGAAATGTGGATTTCTACCTTTTTGGAGAGATTGGTGAGGGGATTTTGAGAGAATTTGTAAGGGTTTGTTCTAGCATTGCATGGATCAACAGGGGACTTTATGAGGGATATTTTCATCTTTTTTTCAAGTAAAAAAAGCTAAGTATTGTGTTATTCATTATCTTATGATTTTGTAAACACTTATTTTGTGGATTTTCTTTGAAATGAGGTTTTCCGTTGTGCTTTCTTTGTGCTTTGTGATGTCTTTCTCTTATTCTTTCTTCTTATTTAGAAATAGTGGCATAAGAAGATTATTCCATTGTTTTAATTTTACTTTTCTTTTGCAATGAGTAGGATTCATGTTTAGGATATTGTGATGCATGTTAGAAGTGGATTTAATTATAAATGTGATAGTTTTACTTGCATTTCATTTACATTACAATAAGGGCCCGTTGTATTTTTAAACTTCGTTGTAATTGCATTGCCCATAGAGGGTGGGGTAATTCTCAACAAAGTGGAACCACATTCGAATTTCATAGATGGTGAAGTTCATGGGGGTTGAGTGCAAATAAATAGGGAAATATACTTTGATGAGTGTAGAATTGGAGATTTTAGGGTGACAGACTAAAATCCTCAATTTGGTCATAGAGTTTGGAAACTCAAGTGAGAGTTAGCCTTCAGGCGAAGGAAAGTGGGAGCTTTGGAGTGAGAGCCGGTATCCTCCTAGCCTAACCACAGATTTAGGGACAAAACCTAGGATTAGCCAATGTTCTTTATGCACTCGGAAGAGGGTAAAGAGTATGATTGTTCCTATTTGGTACATAGAATATTTAATTCATCTCATTCCTGTACATTATCCAATTGATTACTTGAGAATAGTAGTTTTTATTATCTTAAAATTATGCAAACCAATTTATCCAGAAAGGGTTATCTTTAGTTTTAATATTTTCTTTTAGGAGTAGTTATTAGATATTTTAAAATTAAGATTTACGTATAAGAGTAGTTGTATGAAAACAAACCACTTATATCGACCTTCCAAACTAAAGTCTAATAGTAGTAGACTAGAATTTGACTAAGGATCTCTTACCTCGCTTCCCTGTGGGATCGATAAATGGGACTCCACTAGAGCCCTTTATTACTTGATACGATACACATACTTGCGTTCGAAATTGTGACTTTACAATTATATAAATTTGGGTTCATAAATTCTTGCATATAAAAAAGTCGCATAAATTGACCAAATTTGACCAATTAGGACAATTAGATGTCTGTTTTGACCAAATGGTTATTATAGTATCTATTAGATCATTTAACCAAAGTTTGACTAATTAGGTCAAGGATTGACCTTGTAGTCAATATGGTGGTCATTGGGTCCAAAATTGACCATTTTGATCAACTTTGACTTATTTGAAAAAAGTTGACCAGTTTGACCAAATATGACCAATTTAGTGTTTAAGTTGACCAAATGGTCCATTTTGACCAATTTGGCGTCTGGATCGACCAAATGGTTAAATTTGACCAAGTTTGACGAAAGATGACCATTTTGACCAAGGTTAACCAATTTGACCAACGTTTACCAGTTTGACCAAATTTGACCAATTGGGTTAATTGGATGTCTGTATTGATAAAAATGGATATTGTTGTAACTATTAGGTCATTTTAACCAAAACTTCACCAGTTAGGTCAAGGGTTGACCTGATGGTGAATGTAGTGGTCATTGGGTCTAAAATTGACCAAGCATGACTAATTTGACCAAAGTTGGCCAGTTTGACCAAATCTGACTAATTTAGTGTTTGGATTGACCAAATGATCCATTTTGAACAATTTGGTGTTTGGGTTGAGCAAAAAGTTCAATTTGACCACGTTTGTCTAAAGTTGACCAAGTTTGACCAAAATTGACCATTTTGATGACGGTTGACCAATTTAACCAAAGTTGACCAGTTTGACCAAATTTTGACCAATTGGGTAATTAGAAGTTTGTATTGACAATATCGTTATTGTGGTAGCTATTAGGTCATTGAACAAAAGTTTGACCAGTTAGGTCATTGGTTGACCTATGGTCAATGTGATGGTCATTGGTTCAAAAATTGATCATTTTGACCAAGTTTAACTAATTTGAACAAAATTAACCAAGTTGACCAAATTTGACTAATTTACTGTTTAGTTTGACCAAATGGTCCATTTTGACCAATTGAGTGTTTGTGTTAACCAAATGGTTTAATTTGACCAAGTTTGATCAAAGTTGACCACTTTGACCAGGGTTCACCAATTCAACCAAATTTGGCTAAGTTTTAACCAACGTTTAACCAATTAGTTCAAGGGTTGACCTGGTGGTCAATGTGGTGGTCATAGGGTCCAAAATTGACAATTTTGACAAAGTTTGACTAATTTGACCAAAGTTGACCAGTATGACCAAATTTAACCAATTTAGTATTTAGATTGACCAAATGGTCCATTTTGACTAATTTGGTGTGTTGGTTGACCAAATGGTTCAATTTGACCAAGTTTGACCAAAGTTGACCCTTTTTACCAATGTTAACAAATTTGACCAAAGTTGACCAGTTTGACAAAATTTGACGAATTGGATCAAATGGTTAGTGTGGTAACTATTAGTTTTTTTAACCAAATTTTGACCAGTTAGTTCAAGGGTTGACCTGGTGGTCAATGTGGTGGTCATTGGGTCCAAAATTGACCATATTTACCAAGTTTAACTAATTTAACCAAAGTTGGCCAGTTTGACCAAATTTGACCAATTTAGTGTTTAGGTTGACCAAATGGACCATTTTGACCAATTTGGTGTCTTAGTTGACCAAATGGTTCAATTTGTCCAAGTTTGACCAAAGTTAACCATTTTGACCACGGTTGACCTAAAGTTGACCGGTTTGACTAAATTTGACCTGTTGGATGTCTGTATTGACCAAATGAATTTTGTGGTAACTATTATGTCATTTTAATCAAAGTTTAACCAGTTAGGTTAAGGGTTGAGCTGGTGGTCAATGTGGTGGTCATTGGGTCCAAAATTGACCATTTTGACCAAGTTTGACTGATTTGACCAAAGTTGTCCAGTTTGACCAAATTTGACCAATTTAGTGTTTAGGTTGACCAAATCGTCCATTTTGACCAACTTGGTGTCTGGGTTGACCATATGGTTCAAATTCACAAAGTTTGACGAAAGTTGGCCACTTTGTCCAGGTTTGACCAATTTAACTAAAGTTTACCAGTTTGAAAAAAATTGTCCAATTTGGTTAATTGGATGTCGGTATTGACCAAATGGTTATTATGGTAACTATTATGTCATTTTGACCAATGTTTGACCAGTTAGGTCTAGGGTTAACCTGGTTGTGGAAGTGGTGGTAAAAGCGTCCAAAATTGTACATTTTGACCAAGTTTGACTAATTTAACCAAAGTTGACCAGTTTGAGCAATTTAGTGTTTATGTTGAACAAATGGTCCATTCTGACCAATTTGATATTTTGGTTAACCAAATGGTTCAATTTGACCAAGTTTGACCAAAGTTAACCATTTTGAACAGAGTTGACCAATTTGGCCAAATTTGACCAATTGGGTCAATTAGATGTCTCTATTGACCAAATGGTTATTGCGGTATTCATTAGGTCATTTTAACTAAAGTTTAACCAATTAGGTCAAGGATTGTTCTTGTAGTCAATGTAATGGTCATTGGGTCCAAAATCAACCATTTTGATCAACTTTGACTAATTTGGCAAAAGTTGACCAGTTTGACAAAATATCACTAATTTAGTGTTTAAGTTGACCAAATGGTCCATTTTGACCAATTTGGTGTATGGGTGGACCAAATAGTTCAATTTGATCAAGTTTGACGAAAGTTGACTATTTTGACCACGGTTGACCAATTTGACTAAAGTTGATCTGTTGACCAAATTTGACCAATTGGGTTAATTGGATGTCTGTATTGATAAAATGGTTATTGTTGTAACTATTACGTCATTTTAACCAAAACTTCACCAGTTAGGTCAAGGGTTGACTTGATGGTGAATGTGGTGGTCATTGGGTCCAAAATTGACCACTTTGACCAAAGTTGATTAATTTAACAAAATTTGACAAATTTAGTGTTTACGTTGACCAAATGGTCTATTTTGACCAATTTGGTGTTTGGATTGAGCAAATAGTTCATTTTGACTAAGTTTCTCCAAAGTTGACTATGTTTGACCAAAGTTGACCATTTTGACGAGGGGTGACCAATTTAACTAAAGTTGACCAGTTTGACCAATTTTTGGCCAATTGGGTCAATTGGATGTCTGTAGTGACAATATTATTATTGTGGTAACTTTTAGATCATTTTAACCAAAGTTTGTCCAGTTAAGTCATTGGTTGACTTTGTGGACAATGTGATGGTCATTGGTTCCAAAATTGATCATTTTGACCAAGTTTGACTAATTTAACCAAAGTTGACCAATTTGACCAATTTTGTGTTTAGGTTGACCAAATAGACCATTTTAACCAATTTGGTGTCTAGGTTGACCAAATGGTTCAATTTAACTAAGTTTGACCAAAGTTGACCAATTTGACCAAGGTTGACCAATTTGACCAAAGTTGACTAATTTGACCATATTCGACCCATTGGGTCTATTAGATGTCTGTATTGACCAAATGGTTATTGTGGTAACTATTTGGTCATTTTAACCAAAGTTTGACCAGTTAGGTTAAGGTTTGACCTTGTGGTCAATGTAGTGGTCAATGGGTCCAAAATTGATCAATTTGACCATGTTTGACTAATTTGACCAATGTGGATCAGTTTGACCAAATTTGACCAATTTAGTGTTTAAGTTGACCAAATGATCCATTTTGACCATTTTGGTGTCTGGGATGACCAAATGATTCAGTTTGACCAAGTGTGACCAAAGTTGACCATTTCGATCAGGTTGACCAATTTGACCAAAGTTGACCAGTTTGACCAAATTTGACCAAAGTTGACCAGTTGATGTCTGTATTGACCAAATAATTATTATGTAACTATTAGGTGGTTTTAAACAAAGTTTGACCAGTTAGGTCAAGGGTTGATCTGGTCGTCAATGTGGCGGTCATTTGTCCAAAATTGAACATTTTGACTAAGTTTGACTAATTTGACCAAAGTTAACCAGTTTAACCAAATTTGATCAATTTAGTGTTTAGGTTGACAAAATGGTCCATTTTCACAAATTTATTGTCTGGGTTGACCAAATGGTTAAATTTGACCTAGTTTGACCAAACTTAACCATTTTGACCAAGGTTGACCAATTTGACCAAATTTGACCACTTTGACCAAATTTGACCAATTGGTCAATTGAATGTCTGTATTGACCAAATGGTTTTTGTGGTAACTATTATGTCATTTTAACAATGGTTTGACCAGTTAGGGAAATTGTTAACGTGGTGATTAATGTGGTGGTCTTGGTTCCAAAGTTGACCATTTTGACCAAGTTTGACTAAATTGACCAATGTTAACCAATTTAATCAAATTTGACCAATTTAGTGTTTAGGTTGACCAAATGGTCCATTTTCACAAATTTAGTGTCTGTGTTGACTAAATGGTTCAATTTGATCGCTTTTGATCAATCTTGACCATTTTGACCAGGGTTGTCCAATTTAACCAAAGTTGACTAGTTTGACAAAATTAGATCAATTGGGTTAATTGGATGTCTTTATTGACCAAATTGTTATTGGGGTGACTTTGAGGTCATTTTAGCTTACCAGTTATGTCAAGGGTTGACCTGGTGATGAATGTGGTGTTCATTTGGTCTAAAATTGACCATTTTGACCAAGTTTTACAAAATTGACTAAAGTCGACCAATTTGAGGAAATTTTACTAATTTAGTGTTTAAGCTGACCAAGTGGTCCATTTTCATCAATTTGGTGTCTGGGTTGATCAAATGGTTCAATTTAACCAAGTTTGACCAAAGTTAACCATTTTAACCAGGGTTGAACTATTTGACCAAATTTGACCACTTTGACCAAATTTGACCAATGTTGACCAGTTGGATGTCTGTATTAACCAAATGGTTATTGTGGTAACTATTAGGTTATTTTAACTAAAGTTTGACCAATGAGGTCATAGGTTGACCTGGTGGTTAATGGTGGTCAAAGGGTTCAAAATTGACCTTTTTGACCAAGTTTGACTAATTTAACCAAAGTTGACTAGCATGACCAAATTTAGCCAATTTAGTGTTTAGGTTAACCAAATGGTGCATTTTGACCAATTTGGTGTCTGGGTTGACCAAATGGTTCAATTTAACCAAGTTTGACCAAAGTTAACCATTTTGACCAGGGTTGGCCAATTTGACCAAAGTTGACCACTTTGACCAAATTTGACTAAAGTTGACTAGTTGGATATCTGTGTTAACCAAAAGGTTTTTGTGGTAACTATTCAGTTATTTTAATCGAAGTTTGACAAGTTAGGTCAAAGGTTGATCTGATGGTCAATGTGGTGGTTGTTGGGTCTGAAATTGACCACTTTGACCAAGTTTGACTAATTTGACCAAAGTTGACCAGTTTGACCAAATTTTACCAATTTTGTGTTTAGTTTGATCAAATGGTCCATTTGAACAATTTGGTGTTTGGGTTGACCAAATGCTTTAAATTGACCAAGTTTGAACAAAGTTATCCATTTTGGTCAGGGTTGACCAATTTGACCAAAGTTGACTAAATTGACCAAATTTGACCAATTTAGTCAATTAAATGTATGTATTGACCGAATGGTTATTATGGTAATTATGAGGTAATTTTAACCGAAGTTGGACAAGTTATGTTAAGGGTTTAGCTAGAAGTTAATGTGGTGGCATTGGGTCCAAAATTGACCATTTTGACCAAGTTTGAGTAATTTAACCAAACTTGACCACATTGACAAAAGTTGACCAATTTAGTGTATAGGTTAACCAAATAATCAATTATAACCAATTTTGTCTCTGAGTTGACCAAATGGTTCAATTTGACTAAGTTTGACCAAAGTTGACCATTTTGACAAGGGTTAACCTATTTGACTAAAGTTGACCAGTTTGACCAAATTGGAGCAATTAGGTCATTTGTATGTCTGTATTGACCAAATGGCTTTTGTGACAACTATTAGGTCATTTTAACCATGGTTTGACAAGTTAGATCATGGGTTGACCTGGTGTTCAATGTGGTGGTCATTGGGTCCAAAATTGACCATTTTGACCAAGTTTGACTAATTTAACAAAGTTAACCAGTTTGACCAAATTTGACTAATTTAGTGTTTATGTTGACCGTGTGGTCGATTTTGACCAATTTGGTGTCTGGGTTGGCAAAATGGTTCAATTTCACCAAGTTTGACCAAACATGACCATATTGACCAAGGTTGACTGATTTGACCAAAGTTGACCATTTTAACTAAATTTCACAAATTGGATCAATTGGAAGTTTGTATGGACTAATCTGTTATTGTGGTAACTATTAGGTCATTTTAACCAAAGTTTGACCAGTTAGGTCAAGGGTTGACTTGGTGATCAATGTGGTGGTCATTAGGTCCAAAATTGACCATTTTAACCATGTTTAGCTTGTTTGCTAAAGTTGACAAAGTACACCAAATTTGCCCAATTTAGTTTTTAGATTGAACAAATGGTCCATTTTGACCAAGTTTGTGTCAGGGTTGACCAAATGTTCAATTTGACTAAGTTTGACAAAAGTTGACCATTTTGACCAGGGTTTACAATTTTGACTAAAGTTTACCGGTTTGACCAATTTTGACCAATTGGTTGGATGTTTGTATTCACCAAATAATTATTATGGTAACTTTTAGGCATTTTAACCAAAGTTTGACCAGTTAGGTCAAGGGTTGACCTAGTGGTCAATGTGGTGCTCATCGGGTCCAAAATTATCCATTTTGACCAAGTTTGACAAACCAAAGTTGACCAATTTGACTAAGTTTGACTAATTTGACCAAAGTTGACCCATGTGACAAAATTTGACCAATTTAGTGTTTATGTTGACCAAGTGGTCCATTTTGACCAAATTGGTGTCTGAGTTGACCAAATGGTTCAATTTAACCAAGTTTGACCAATGTTAACCATTTTGATCAGTGTTGAACAATTTGACATAATTTGACCAGATTTGACCAAAGTTGACCAGTTAGAAGTTTGTATTGACCAAATGGTTATTGTGGTAACTATTAGGTCATTTTAACTAAAGTTTGACCAATTAGGTCAAGGTTTGACCTGATGGTCAATGTGGTGATCCATGGGTCAAAACTAACTATTTTAACAAAGTTTGACTAATTTGATCAAAGTTGACCAACTTGACCAAATTTAACCAATTTAGTGTTTAGGTTTAACAAATGATCCATTTTGACCAATATGGTGTCTGAGTAGACCAAATGGTTCAATTTGATCAAGTTTGACCAAAGTTAACCATTTTGACCAAGGTTGACCACTTTGACCAAATTTGACTAAAGTTGACTAGTTGGATGTCTGTATTGACCAAAAGGTTTTGTGGTAACTATTAAGTTATTTTAACCAATGTTTGACTAGTTAGGTCAAGTGCTGAACTTATGGTCAATGTGGTTGTCATTGGGTCTAAAATTAACCACTTTGACCCAGTTAACTAATTGACCGAAGTTGACCAGTTTGACCAAATTTGACAAATTTAATGTTTAGGTTGATCAAATAGTCCATTTGACCAATTTGGTGTCTGCGTTGAACAAATGTTTCAATTTGTACAAGTTTGTCCAAACTTAACCATTTTAACCAGAGTTGACCAATTTGACCAAAGTTGAGTAGTTAGACCAAGTTTGACCAATTGGTCAATTGGATGTCTGTATTGACCAAATGGACTATTAGGTCATTTTAACCAAATCTTGACAAGGTAGGTCAAGGGTTGACCCGGTGGTTAATGTGGTGGTCATTGGGTCCAAAATTAACCATTTTTACTAAGTTTAACTAATTTGACAAAGGTTGACCAGTTTGACCAAAATTGACCAGTTTAATGTTTAGGCTAACCAATTGGTTCATTTTGACCAATTTAGTGTCCAGGTTGACCAAATGGTTCAACTTGACCATGTTTGACCAAAGTAAACATTTTGACGAGGGTTGACCAATTTGACCAAATTTGATAAGATTGACCAAATTTGACCAATTTGGTCAATTGGATGTCTGTATTGACCAAATGGTTATTGTGGTAACTATTAGGTAATTTTAACCTAATTTTGACCAGTATGTCAGGGTTGACCTTGTGGTCAATGTGGTAGTCATTGGGTCCAAAATTGAAAATTTTGACCAAGTTTGACAAAAATAATTTGACCAAAGTTGACTAGTTTGACCAAAGTTTACTAATTTAGTGTCTAGGTTGACCAAATGGTCCATTTTGACCAATTTGGTTTTTGGAATGACAAAATGGCTCGATTTGACAAAGTTTGACCAAAGTTGGCAATTTTGACAAGGGTTGACCAATTTGATCAAAGTTGACAGTTTGACCAAATTTAACCAATTGGGTCAATTGGATGTCTGTATTGACCATATGGTTATTGTGGTAACTATTAGGTTATTTTAACCAAAGTTTGATTAGTTAGGTTAAGGGTTGACATTGTGGTTAATGTGGTGGTCATTGGGTCAACAATTGACCATTTTAACCAAGTTTGACTAATTTGACCAAACTTGACCAGTTTGACCAAATTTGACCAACTTAGTGTTTAGGTTGACTAAATTTTCCATTTTGACCAATTTAGTGTTTAGGTTGACCAATTTAACCATGTTTGACCAAAGTTGGAGATTTTGACCAGGTTGACCATTTTGACAAAAGTTATCCAGTTTGACCAATTTTGACCTAATTTGACTAGTTGGATGTTTGTATTGACCATATGGTTTTTGTGGTAACTATTATATCATTTTAACCAAAATTTGACCAGTTAGGTCAAGGGTTGACCTGATGGTCAATGTGGTGATCAATTGATCCAAAATTGACCACTTTGACAAAGTTTGACTAATTTGACCAAAGTTGACCACTTTTACCAAATTTAACCAATTTCGTGTCTATGTTGACCAAATGGTCCATTTTGACCAATTGTTAGTCTGGTTTGACCAAATGGTTCAATTTGACCAAGTTTGACCAAAGTTAACCATTTTGACTAGGGTTGACCAAAGTTGAATAGTTTGACCAAATTTGACCAATTTGGTCAATTGAATGTCTGTATTGACCAAATGGTTTTTGTGATAAATATAAAGTCATTTTAATCATGAATTGACCAGTTAGGTCAAATATTGACCTGAAGATCAATGTGGTGGTCATTGGTTTGAAGTTGACCATTTTGACCAAGTTTGACTAATTTGACTAAAGTTGACCAATTTGACCAAATTTGAGTAATTTAGTGTTTTGGTTGACCAAACGGTCCATATTGACCAATTTGGTGTCTGGGTTGACCAAGCGGTTATTTGAACAAGTTTGACGAAACATGACCATTTTTACTAGGGTTGACCAATTTAACCAGTTGATCAGTCTGACAAAATTTGACCAATTGGGTCAATTGGATATCTGTATTGACCAAATTGTTATTGTGGTAACTATTTGGTCATTTTTGCCAAAGGTTGAGATTATATTTGATCATTTTTACTTCTTAATCTTAGTATAGTTGAGATTATGTTTGGAATGTTTATTTTCAGCGTTTAGAGTATTGTGGCTTGGATTGCGACGCTGAATTGAGAAATTTAGGTTGAGAAAATACCTGGCTTGTGTGTTATGTAATGTGTATTGTAACACTTCGATTTAATATATAATTGTGAAGTTTTGTTGTGTGTATGTTTATTTGTGTTAATAAATCACTTAATCACTTAAACATAATGTTTAAAATGATCGAACGGATGATGACGAGGGTTAAAATTGATCAAAATCACAAAAATAAGAAAAATGATCAAAATTTAAGAATCTCGCCGACGGCGCGCTTGAGGCCGCCGACTGCTTGTTTTTCCTGAGACAATTGAAATTAAATTCAATTGAGCCCGTAGACAGCACGAACGACCCCGCCGATGGTGAGATCCCAAAAGTTACCTTTTAACCGCGATTTTGACCAGTCAACCACCACTATTCATCGTCTTCTTCCTTTATTTACCAAAAATATCAACCTAGGGCTTAAGAGATCTTGGATTTGGTGCGATTTCAACTCATTTTAACACCAGATTTCATCTTCCTTAGGTAAGAGCTTCCCTCCTATGTAAAAATTTTTTATTTTCAACATGAATTTCTTCCACATTGAAGAATTTCAGAAAAATTGAAAATGTGGAGAAAATGGTTGAAAGAAATTCATGGAACTTGATTTAGATTACTTTAAGTCTCCGTTGGAACCCATTGTATTATTTTTTGGAATTTAGTTTGGATTTTTGTAACTTTGATAGATCAAAAATGGCTCCCCGTAAAAAGAGGCAACTTGAATTTGACGAGGCTCAGTTTATAAATGCTAAAGCCAAATCAAGATACAGTTCAATCTTCTAAGGAAAGAAGTGTATTCAAGATCGAGTTTTTGATAATCCTGGAGAAGAGGTGGATGAGTTATTAGAGAGATGAAGTGGGAGAACTTCTGTTACTCTACTAACAAGGTTGCTATAGAAGTTGCAAACGAATTCTATGCAAATCTGCTCAACGTGAGGACGTACCTGTAAAAGTAAGTTGATTTTCTGTTGATTTTAATGCTGCCCGTATTAATTCTTTTTATGAGCTTCATGATTTTTACTTTAGCAAGTATGAAACATTTGGAACTATGGAAGGTCCGTTAGACGATGTTATTGAATTTCTCACTGATGGGAAAGCGACTTGGAAAATTAAGCATTGTGAACTGAATAACTTTCCTCTTTCTATGATGAATACCACAGCTAAGGCATGACATTATTTCATTTGTTCTACTCTGCTACCTACCTATCACCATAGTGAAGTATCAAGAGATAGAGCTGTTCTGAATTTCTGTATTTAAAACAATAGAAGTTTAAATGTGGGGAGTATTATTTATAAGAATATTTTGGCCACGATAAAGAGTGAATCATGTGGATATTTAGGATATCCTCGCCTCATTTATGCACTTTGCCAATTATCTAGAGTGAAAGCTAGAGACGATGAATAATGGGTATATCCTATGAAACCCATTAGGAAAGCCAATTTAAAGACTTACGAATCCCATGAAGAATGGAGATCTGGGAGTAAGAGTAAAGCACCTTCTACTAGTAGAGATATCCCCTCTACTAGTTATGACCCTCCAGCCTCTAGCTCCCCTACTGTTTATGATTTAATGAATGAGATGGCCCTGCAGCAAAAAATTTTTGAAAAGTTGATTAAAGACTTAGGAGAATAGATCAAAGGATTGAAAGATTAGAGCGGAGACATGATCATAATTGTGAGCGCATTCTGATTTTGAGATTTCTTATTATGATGCTCAGGCTAGATACTATAGAGGTGAGCCTGATATTACTTTTCCAGAATTCCCCCGTTATACTCGCTATCAGCCCAATCCACCTGCTGATCAGGGAGATGAAGACATAGCATGGGATTTTGATCTTTGATTTTTAAAATTTGATTGTGATGTGATGTATTTGTGTTTTGTTGTAGTATTTTCATTTTGTTATTTATATTTTGTGAATTGTTTTATTTTCTGAGATATGTATTTTGTTGTAGTTTGTATTTCATTTCTGAATCGATTGTGATGCATAATTGTAATAGTAATTGTGAACTCTAAGTTTAAATAGTATATTGTTTCTTATTGTGATGGGAAATGCAAATGTTATTTTGTATTGTCCTATGTAGTTAATTGTTGTTGTTAGATGTTTTATTTTATGTACTAATTTTAAAATTTCATTACCCCAGCAAATTCTCTAAACTGTTATATGTGTAGAAAAGTTCCTAATATTACAGGTCAGTTGAAGTTAAAATTTTTGAGAAGAACCTGCAAAAATTTCAGAAAGATGAAAATTTCTAAAGTGCAAAGTTATGAGTTATATTTAGAATTTTTTTCTTTCCACCCATATTATTTCTATTATTGAAAACTTTAAGTTTGGGGGGGGGAGAAAAAATGAACTATTATATGTTCTCAAAATAAAATATTTTCAAAATTAATAACATGATTTTTGTGATGAAATTTAATTCAATTAACTATATTTAGATTTTATTTAATTATTATAGAAGATTCAAAGAAATATTTTTGGTAATGAAAATTAATTTTGTAGGTTAAGATATTTAGTATAAGAGGATAAGAATATAGTTAACTATTTAAAGTAAAGAAAACTATATTCTAAAATATTAAGAATCCTAGGACTTTAGTTGACAAAGAAAAGATTGGGACTCAATGATGTAAAGACTATAAATTACATATAAGGAAAATGAATGCTATAAATTTCAAATTTAGAAAAAGAAGAGTGAAATTCAAAATTATTAACAGGCTATCCAAATATAGTAATCTTCACTTGAAAAAGAAAAATAAAAAGAAAGGATTGAAAAATAATCCCTGAAAAGAAAAGAAGAATGAATAAAGGATTGAAAAAAAAATCCAAATAAAAAGAAAAGAAAAAGTGAGAAGAAGCTTGAGGAGATGCCTTATCAAAAATTGGCTTCACTTGGATTAACCTAAAGGGAAAACAAAATACATTTTTGAACTTATATTTAAGGACTAGTTTCTTTACTAGTAGTGTACTCATGAATTGCCTATCATCTGAATATTCTAAGTGAATTAATATTGCAACATATAGTCATTCTTGAAATGAATAGAGGACTAGAACTCTTAGACTTGATGACTAGATAGCCTTATATCTGCAGAGTTAATCTAATTACTTGAAAATCTTTCTAAGAAGTTTTACTATGATATTTATTTAAATCAAAATTATAGTGTTTCTGATATAAAAATTTACCACAATGAATCATAACTTTATGTAGTACTAAAAATTACTTGAGGATAAGTAATAGTTAAGTTTGGGGGTTTTTGACCCACTGAAAATATGTAAACATTTTCATGCCTATTTTATATTAATTTTGATGATATTGTACTTTAAAGAAGAGTATTTTTGATGATTCGTTGCAGGTATATTGATTTATGGACAATGGAGAGAAAAAGGCAAAATGGAGCGAATTTGGAGCAAAAAGGACCAAAAAATGAAAATTTAATCTAGAGCATCGACGATGAGCTCGACGACACCGAAAATGAATTTTTCGCGAGAGTTCAAAAAATATATTACAAGGAAGCTCGCCGACCACGAGATCGAGGTTGTCGACAGTAGGCCTTATGAAAAAGAGTCCAAGGCTAAGTATTCTAGAAGGCCGCCGACGGCGGGAAAGTCGGTTCTCTCATAGGTGCATTGAATGTGGACGATTTTTGAAGGGATGCATCGATAACTCTTGGAAACACTTCAACTACTTTAAAAGAAACAATTTAGGGCCAAAATTGGTGTCCACCGAGTGATGTGACGGCAATACGACCTTTACTTATGTAAGAATTTATGATTTTATATTTAAATATTTATATTAATTATTGTAAATATCACAATTTCAAACGCAAGTATACGTATCGTTTCAAGTACTACAGGGCTCTATTGGAGTCATGGTTATCGATCTCACCGTGAAGATTTTAAGAAAATTAAGAAATATTTTAGATTTTTCAAATTAAAAGTAATTATTATTTTTATTTCTTTTCAAAATTCAAAATTTAAATTTAATAAATTTTTTACTAAATGTAAGTAAGCAGTAATTAAATAAAGTTTAATGCAAGTATAAATAAAACAGCTTTCTCCTTTTCAACTAATCTAAGATTTTAAGAATAATTATCATTTGAGGATAATTTAGATTATGGTATTGCGCCAAATAGAAGCATTCCTATTTTTTACCCTTTGGTCCAGACATAAAGAACATTGACTAATCTATAGATCAATTTTGGATGTTTTATTAGTAGAATGGGTTAATCTAGGCTCACACTACTAGATGTCCAAGGGTGGCTATGGTCAGCCCTACCAGTGACTCGTTCCCTTTCTATAGATCAAATTATTAGAATTTAGTCTGTCACTCTTAAAATTAATTAATTCTACACCCAATAAATCATATCTACCTATTTATTTTCACTTCACCTTGAATAACCCGCATAATGCCTTCGATTACCCAAGGATTCATGTGATGTCTACTAGTTATGAACTCATCTCCAGATAGGTCTCAAATTCTTCAATAGGTTTTAACAGTTTAAATGGCCTGTTTAAAAAGTAAACTAAGATCAGGTATTAATATCATCATAGATTTTATAAATAAATTAAGTTAAATATCCAACAAAATTCAATTATCTTATTATCTTTTCATAGTTGAAAGGAGAAAGAAAACTAACTACTCAGAACACATAGAATTCATACAACAAAACATATTTATAAAACTTTGAACCAAGTTACAAATACTTATCTGGAATGTTCCTTCAAGTGATCTGCTGACTCCTACTGACTGCAATGCAATGATGAAAGACTTCAACAACAACAACACTAATAAACTCACACATAACAATCAAAATAAACTGACTAAATACTAAAGAAGGTGGCTCCCTAAAACTATTTTCAAGCGTGGAGAGCTTTAGGTTGATAAGGTGCTAAACGGGGCTAGAAGGGGTGATTTTCTCTATAGAATGGGCTCCTATTTATAGAGCTCAGAATTTGACCAGGGGTTGCTTAAGGTACCTCTTCAAAATTTGTCCAAATATAATGAATCTTCTAGAAGGTAACTGTCGCGCCTAGGCGCTGGAGTCCGTGACTAGGTCTTCGCACCTCTTCACTTTGGATCACACCTCTTCACGATTAAAACCGTTTTCATGTATCCAGATGCATTGCATCACATGTCCTATTTAATAGGAGTAACTTCCAGTCTTTTAGAAGGTATGATAACCGCTTAACACTGTCAAAATAATTGCCCAAAGTCGTCAAAAATATTATATGTTTCTGTATCAAGCTGGCACTTAGGCGCCGAATTCTGGTGCCTAGGTGCCAGGCTTATAATTTGAAAACTTTGCTCTTTAAGCTCCATTTTTGCTCCTTTTTCCTTCTTGAAATCTTTTTTTATCACCTACATCCAAAAACATAAAAATTCCTTTCATTAAAGCATAATATCCTTAAGAATTGAATCATAAATAAGGCATAAAAATAAGTATTTTAATGTGGATCAAATTCCCCCAAACTTAAATGTTACTTGTCCTCAAGTAACCCTTTTAATTACATTAAATTTATAACATTTGGAAAGAAGTTTAAATACTTAAGATTTCTTTTAATTTTTGGTTTTATAAAAGTTTGCAAATCATCAACTAAATTTCACTAATTAAGGTTAATTTTAAGAATTTAAAGAATACTTAATTACCAAATCATAAGACTACCAATTTTTCATTTATTTCAAGGATAATTGTATTTTATCATATTAAGGTCACAATATTTACAAGAAAAAGATTTTCATGAAACATTTTCCTAGTGAAAATATTTGTACATAAAAATTAAGTTAAAATTGTAATTGGTTTTCTTCCTATAAGATAATTCAAGTGAAGCCAATTTTTTATTAGACATTTCCTCAAGCTTTTCCTTACATTTCTTTTTTTTCTGCTTTTTCTTTTTCTTTTCTTTTCTGTTTTTTTTCTTTTTTTTCTTTTCGTTTTTTAGGATATTTTTCAATCCTCCATTTATTTATGAGGATTACTATTTTTGGATAGCCTGTTAATGATTTTGAACTTCACTATCCTTAACTTATATTTAAAAAATTATACATATTTTTTACTTAATAAATATGACATTATTAATAAGTATTTTTCAAATATTATTTCAATGTTTTTCTTTTTCGAGTAATAATCTTGATTCTTTAGTATTTCAAAAATACAATTCTCTTTACCATAAATAGAAATTTATTAATCTTATTATTATTTAAGTTAAATAATTCTATTCTTAAAATCAATCAAAATTATTGAAATTTTAGTTAAGTTTACTAAATTATTTATAAATTCAAAAATTTAAGTAATCTTAAATGGATTTTTCATTCATTATGTTATGTTAATATTTTTAAAGAAAATATTAGTTCATTAAGGACAAATAATATTTAAATTTGAAAAATGTTTTCCCTTCCCCCAAACTTCAGCTTTAGTATAAAAATAAATCATAAAATTTTCTAAAGCATGAGAGAGAAATAAACAGGAATTTATTTAGGTACAATGATAATGTAGTAAGGAAAAACTCATTTCTACTTCTTCAATATTTGCAGAGTAGGAGTTACTTTCTAAAATATTTTTTTTATTATTTTTTTATAACATGCAAAATTTCTAACTATTCATGAATACTAAACAGTAGGCTGAAACAGAAATAAACATTTATCATAGAAAATAAAAATTCATCCATATTTTAGTCTTAAATACATAACACATCATATGATCTAAAACAGTCTCAACATCAAAAGTCCACAAAAAGTTAAATCAACACTAACAAACAACAATACAATTAGACTAATCAGTACTAACAAACAAGAAATAAACTAAAAATAGAATCACACATCTCAAGAGGTAAATTAAGCTACTAATCACTATCTTTAGCCTCGTCTTCGTCGTCACCAAAAAAAAATTCCACATCCTTTGGATGGACATACGGTGAAAATCTAGGACAGGTAGGGAACTGAACATCATGATCACCCTTCAGGAATCTAACTAAAAACTCAAAATACTCAGCATCATAATCACTCCTCCTTTGGGTGTACTAAAAAAGATGATCGATCTTCTTATCAATCGTATCTACTCTACAATGAGTTAGAAATAACTCATTCTGCTGCTCCATAAACTTATCATGCATGGATTCCCAGAAACTAGATGGTGGCTCAGCAGTTGAAGTAGAAGGTCTAGAAGTAGAAGCTCTACCAGAAGCAGGTATTGAACTAGAAGGTGCAGTAGAACTCTTACCTCGAAGTCAATCATAGATACTGATGCTTTCTCTCCCTATAGGCTTTGTAGACTTGAGCTTTTCCTCAGAAAGCTCAGGATCCACTCCAGCACTTTCACATAGAGAATATATCAAATATGGAAATCCAAGTCCAACAGAAGTGCTAGAACGAGCAGTGGCCTCTACAGAATCATAAATGATACTTCCTACATCAATCAGCTTCCTCTCTTAAAAGCAGAAGTTGAGGATAGCTCTGCCCTTGGTATCCTCACTCAAAGGATTGGATGGAAGGAGGCGAGCAGAAATAAAATAATGTTATGCCTTAGAAACACCATTAAGCTTAGAAGATAAAAAAATTTACCCTTTCTCCATTCTGAATCTTCCAAGCTCCAGTACCATCAGTTAGGTAAGCCATAATCATTTTTAAATCTCCCTCAGATGGAGATAATCCAGAGTAATAGCACTCGATGCTTGGCGGCAGGCCATAGAAAATGTTGATACGCTATGGAGTGAATCCTACTCCAACTCCTCTTACAAAAATCTCTTACTCTTCAGCATCCACGAAATTGGCATAAAACTCCCTAACGACATGGATAACAGCAACAGTAGTGAAATAACAGAATCATTGCCAGTTGAGTGCAATAATTGTTTCCTCAATTCTTCCTCCCCGATTGTAAAAACTTCGTTCCGAGATAAACTTCCTGGTCGTAGCAAAATCATTATACCGGAAATGTGCAGTAGCAGTGACAAACTTGCTACGATAAAAATTTCCTCGTTCCTTTCCTCGCTTAGATTTGGGTACCATCTAAACGTGAAATAAAAACGTAAAATAAATTCATAGGATCAAAGGAAATAAACTAATTTAAGCTTTTCAAACTTGAAAGAGCTTAGAACTCCATGGGTTTAACTCTAAAATCAAAATTTTTTTTTCAAAATTTGGGTTTTCTACAATGTGAGCAAAATCCATGGTGAAAATTGAAAATAATTGGTTTAGAATATAGATCTGACCTTGGGATGAAAATATTGAGTGATTTCAAGCTCAAAAACTTGAAAATCCAGCCTCAAATTGGATCTCTAGGGTCTCTTTTCGTGAAAACAGGAGAAAAGGGAAGCTTAGGCGTCAAACATGGCGTGGGGGTATTTAAGAAGATGAAGTTTCAGGTTCAGGCCTAGAACACATAAAATATCTATTCAACACCAATCTTCAATTACCATCTCTTTCTCAATGAAGTTCGCTTGGACTGCTGAGATAAAAGACCAACGCCCTTGGAAATTTCAAAGTCGTCTTTTCATCGATCCACTTGTTCTTTGCATACATTGCTACTTGAGCGTCTTGATAAGCTTCCATATGATAAAATTGAAGTTTCGTTTGCCATTCTATATGCTCAATTTGATGATACATCTCATGCAAACGATTCCTAATTCTTTGATGTTCCACTTCAATCTTTTCCAAGCGACTAAACAATTTATCCATACTAACTGCAATAAAACCATTAAAATAAGGTTGAGGATCTTTTGGAGACTTGTCTCTTATCTCATTTTCATGATTTCCTCTATCCATTTCTTCCAAACTCCTATTAACATCTCCAAAATGGATTGATCTGGTCGAAATTATGGTTTCTATGTGATTGGGGATGAAGATAGGGCAATATATAAGGAGATTTCGTGTGAAACACTGAAATTTTTTGTTTTTACACAATCTGTAACTGTAGCACTTAGGCGCCAAATCATCGATACGCACAGGTTATTCTGGCGCTTAGGCGCCAACATTTGGTGCCTAGTTGTCGGAACCACAATCGACTCCATTTCGCCTATTGTTAAATTTTTAAAAGTTTTGGTCTTAAAATAGGTCTAATAAAAGGGTGTGATCCACATACAAACACGATTAAGATAAATTCAAATCACAAACAATCACAATGATAATAAATGAGTTACCTCCCACAAAGTACTTAGTTTAACATCGTCAGCCTGACCTAATTAATTGAATTAATCAGGGTAGACTCAGTTTGTAAGCCTCTTTGTAATTTGGTTTCATTTCCCCCATATAAGGCTTCCGTCTTAATCCGTTAACTTTAAATACGTTTCCAGTGTTGGGATCTTTAATATCCACAGCTCCATAAGGGTATACTTTCTCAAATATAAATGGTCAAATCCATTTAGATTTTAAATTTCCAAGAAAAAGTTTTAAACGAGCATTAAATAATAACACTTCTTGTCCAGACTCAAATATTTTTCTTGAAATATTTTTGTCATGCAATTTCTTCATTCTTTCTTTATAAATCTTTGTTTTTTCATAGGACTCATTTCTTATCTCTTCCAGTTCATTCTTCGAATCACAGTTCCTTCCATAAATAATAATACAGTTTTATCCACTTCAAAGTGTCCTCCAAATTCAGAATCATGACATTTTTGAATAATTGCAAAAGTTTCTTCATATGGTACACATCTTTGAATCACAAAATCTCTACCTATTTTAAATAAATGAGAATCTTCCCAAATATATGATTTAGAATCATTCTTGAATTTCTTAATATATTTGTTATTCAATCCATATGGTAAAATATTACTAACCAAATAGTTAACTATATCTGCATACCAAGGCGTTTGTAATCCTTGAATAACATATAACTGTTCATCAGGGAATTTCTCATTTATGTTTTCTTCAGTATTCTTCTCACTATTATTTTTATTTCTTAATAAATGATCAGCAATTTGATTGTTAGCTCCGTTTCTGTCCACTATTTGAAAATCAAATTCTTGTAAAAGTAGAACCCATCTTATCAATCAAGGTTTAGCATCTTTTTTAGACATTAAATACTTAATAGCAGAATGATCAGTATGTACGATACATCTGGTCCCAAGAAGATGAGGTCTAAATTTATCAAAGGCATATACTATTACTAAGAGCTCTTTCTCAGTAGTAGTGCAAGTTATTTGAGTTTCATTAAGAGTTTTTCTAGCATAATATGTAACTTTGAAAATTTTCTCATATTTGTGTCCCAATACAGCTTCAATTGCATAATCACTTGCATCACACATTAATTTAAAAGGTTTACTCCAAACAGGTGCAACAATGATAGGTGCAGTGATTAATTTTTCTTTTAAAATATTGAAAGCATTCAGACAATCTTCATTAAATTCAAACTTAGCTTTTTTTTCTAATAAATGACAAAGAGGTTTAGAAATCTTAGAAAAATCTTTTATAAATCTTCTATAAAATCTAGCATGACCCAGAAAACTTCTCACATCAGTAACAGTAGTATGTGGTTAAAGTTCAGCAATAATTTTCACTTTTTCCTGATCAAATTCCATACCTTTTTGTGAAATTTTATGTCCATGTAAAATTCCTTCTGTGACCATAAATTGACATTTTTCCCAATTTAGAACCAAATTTGTTTCTTCACATCTTTTCAAGACTTTTGTTATATTTTCCAAGCAAGACTCAAAAGAAGTTCCAAATACTGAAAAATCATCAATAAATATTTCAATTCCTTTATCAATTAAATCACAAAATATTGACATCATACATCTCTAAAAAGTTGTAGGTGCATTACATAAACCGCAAGACATTCTTCTAAAAGTAAATGTTCCATAAGGACTTGTAAATGTTGTTTTCTCTTGGTCCTCAAGAGCAACAAGTAATTGATGGTAACCAAAATATTCATCCAAAAAATAGAAATATGAGTGTCCTGCTAACTTATCCAGCATCTGATCCAAGAAAGGTAAAGGAAAATGATCCTTTCTAGTGGCGTTGTTTAATTTTTAATAATCGATGCAAATTTTCCATTCAGTAACTTGTCATGTAGGGATTACTTCATTTTTTTTATTAACAATGACTATTACTCCTCCTTTCTTCGGAACACAATGAATAGGACTTACCCATTGACTATCTGAAATATGATAAATAATTCCATCGTCTAACCATTTTAAAATTTCTTTTTTAACAACCTCTTTCATAATTGGGTTCAATCTTCTTTGAGATTCAATATTAGGTTTATAATTTTCTTCTTTTAAAATCCTATACATACAGATTAAAGGGCTTATTCCTCTTATATCTGTAATATTCCAACCAAAAGCTTTCTTATAGTTCTTCAGAACTCCTATTAATTTTTCTTCTTGATCTTTGCTTAGTTCTAAAGATATAATCACCAGTAAAGTTAATGAATTTCCAAGAAATGCATACTTTAAATATGCAGGTAAGATTTTTAATTTATGTTCAGGAGTTTTTCAATTGAGGGTAAAAGTATATCATTTTTAGTCATTTCTAAAATTTCCCAATTATCATGAATATAATGAGTTTCTTCAAATAAAATTTCTTCATTCACTTCTTCAATTTCTTCAGTTAATGACTTATTATATAACATAGATTCATTATTTTTTCTTCAGAAAAGACTTTACATTTTTCTTGATAATGCTTTTCAATTATATAAAAAAAAATATCCATCTGATAACATTTTTCTTTGTCAGGATACCTCAGTGATTTCATAACATTAAATGTTATCTCTTGATCATTAACTCTCATTATTAATTCTCGTTTTTGCACATCAATCATAGCACGTCCAGTAGCTAGAAAAGGTCTCCCTAAAATAATAGGTATTTCTTTATCTTCTTCCATATCCAATACAATGAAATCTACAAGGAAGATAAATTTATCCACTTTAACAAGAACATCCTCTATAACTCCTTTAGGATAAGTAATAGATCGATCAACTAACTGAAGGGTTACAGTATTGGGAGATATCTCTCCTAAATCTAACCTTCGAAAGATAGAAAATGGTATGAGATTAATACTTTCTCCTAAATCACATAAGGCTTTTCCAAAAAATTTTTCTTTAATAGCAGATGGTATAGTGAAACTTCCAGGATCTTTAAGCTTCTGAGGTAGTTTTCTTTGAATTATTGCACTACATTCTTTACTTAATGCAACGGTTTCATAAGCTTCAAATTTCCTTTTCTTGCTTAAAATATCCTTCATAAATTTTACATAACTCGGCATTTGTTCCAAAGCTTCAACAAAATGAATGTTGATGGTAAGTTTATTAAAAATCTCAAAGAATTTTGAAAATTGATGGTCAAGCTTTGTTGTTTTAGTCTTTGAGGAATAGGTGGTAGTGGGCTTTCAACTTCCACTTAAATAGGAATTACAGTTTGATCTTTATTTGGAGAAAGAGTTCATTTAGGTTCTTCAATCTCTTCAACCTCTCTCTCTTTTTCAATTTCATTCCAAATTTTCTCTTTTAATTCCTTTCCACTTCTAAGTTGTATAGCTTTTGCTCGTTCATGGTCTTTTCCAATTTCTTTTGGATTAATTTCGACTTTGCTAGGTAATGTTCCTTGAGGTTTGTAATTAATTAAATTGGAAATTTGTCCCTTCTGATTCTGAATATTTTGAATAACAATATTTTGACTTTGTAACTGATTACCTAGTTGCAACATCAATTCTTCTAAAGATAACTTTTCCTACTAATTTTTAATACTAGGAGGATAAGTTGGTCTAAAGTTTGAATTTTCTTGATTGTTCCAATTCCTGATTGGATTAACTAGATTATTACTCCATTGTTGATGTCCATTATTCCAATTAAAATTAGGGTGATTTTTCCAACCTGGATTATCATAATTTGAATAAGGGTTATTAGTTTTACTAACAATAGCTTTCAATGTCTCCATTGTTCAAGAATCATTAATATTTGCAGAATTATCATTACTTACATGTGATACATCAATAGCAAAATTATCCAATTTCTTAGATATCGCAGCCAATTATGAAGCTAAAATAGAAAAGGCTTCATTATCTTAAATACTTGCCACTCTTTTAGGATTAACCATTTTAGAAGGACATTGAAAATTATTGTTAGCCATTTCTTGAATTAAGATATAAGCTTCATCAAATGTCTTAGCCATTAAAGAACCACCAGCAGCAGCATCTATAATAGATCTAAGTGATCCAATAAGTCTGTTATAAAATATTTGAATAATTAACCAATCTGTTAAAGCATGATGAGGAAATTTTTTTTATAGTTCTTTAAATCTCTCCCATGCTTCATAAAATATCTCTCCAACAAATTGCATAAATGAAGTAATAACATTTCTTAATTTAGTAGTTTTTGAAGGACGAAAATATTTAGCAAGGAATTTTTGTGCCATATCTACCCAAGTTTTAATAGAACCAGTTGCTAATGAGTTAAGCCACATCTTTGCATTATCTTTTAAGGAAAAAGGAAAGAGTCTAAGCCTAATAGCATCATTAGAAACATTATTATATATAAAGGTAGCACAAAGTTCTAAGAAACTAGCAAGGTGTAAGTTTGGATCCTCATTTGGTGTTCTTCCGAGTTGATTATTTTGACCCATTTGAATAATAGAAGGTTTAAGCTCAAAAGAATTAGCATCTTTAGTAGGCATTTGAATACTAATATGAAGTTCATGAGCTGTAGGGTTTGCATAATCCCTTAATGGTTTATACATATTTTGTTCATTAATTTCTATTTGATTTTGATTATTTTTATGTAACTTAGCAATTTTCTGATTTTTTTGAATTTATTTTCCTTTTCTAATTCTTTTAACAGTTCTTTCTAATTCAGAATCAAAAGGTAATAATCCTTCAGATCCAGAACTACGCAAAAAAAAATTAAATAAAAAGACTTGAATAAAATAAAATCTTTTTAGTATTTTGGTTTTTTATAAATATTTTTGTGTTTTTTTTAAATAAAAGTGTATATAAAATATTTTTAATTTAAAAAATGTAAAAACTGTCTTCCACTTCCTTCCTTCCCTACTTTCTTTCTTCTTCGACAACGGTGCTAAAAACTTGATTACTGACACTTTATGACTACAAGAATTTATGAACTTATATTTATATATTTATAATAATCAACTTAAAACGTAAGTATATGTATCGTTTCAAGTAATACAAAGCTCTATTGAAGTCCTGAATATCGATCCCACAGGGAAGATTGAGGGAAGATTAATTGAAGAAACTAATAGATTTTCAAATTAAAAGTAATTATAACTTTTATTTCTTTTCAAAAATCAGATTTTAGATTTAATGAATTTTCTACTAGATGTAAGTAAATGTTAATGTAAGTATAAATAAAACAACTTTCTCCTTTTCAACTAATCCAAGAATTTTTAGTATAATTATCATTCTTGGAGAACTTGAGATTATGTTATTGCACCAAATAGAAGCATTCCTATTCTTTACCTTTGCTCGAAAGTATAAAGAACATTGGCTAATCTATAGATTGGTTCACGATGTATTATTAGTAGAATGGGTTAATCTAAGCTCACACTTCTAGATGTCCAAGGGTGGCTATGGTCGGCCCTGCTAGTGACTCGTTCCCTTTCTATAAACTAAATTATTAGAATTTAGTCTATCACTCTAAAAACTAATCAATTCTACGTCCAATAAACAATATCTCTCTATTTATTTGCACTTCACCATGAATAACCCGCTCAAGGCCTTTGATTACCCAAGGATTCATATGATATCTACTAGTTAAGAACTCATCTCTGGATAGGTCTCATAATTCTTCAACAAGTTTTAAAAATTCAAATGGTCAGTTTAAAAATTAAATTAAGTTCAGGTATGAATATCATCGCAATAATTTTAAAATTTTAAGTTAAGTTCTCCAATGAAATCAAATTATCTTTTTATCTTTTCATAGTTGAAAAGAGAAAAAAAAGTTACTACTCTGTACACATTGAATTCACACAAAAAAACATATTTATAAAATTTTGACGAATGTTACAAATACTTATCTGGAATGTTTCTTCAAGTGATCCTTAGACTTCTACTGACTCCAATGCAAGGTACAAGACTTCAATAGCAACAACACTTACAAGACTTCTAAATGTGGCGCCTAGGCGCCGGGATCTGCTACCTAGGCGCGGGACTCTGTAACCAAGTCTTCGTACCTCTTCACTTTGGATCGCACCTCTTTGAGATTAAAATTGTTTTCCTGTGTCCAGATGCATTGTATCACATGTCCTATGTATTAAGAGTAACTTCGAGTCTTCTAGAAGGTTTGATAACCGCTTAACAACATCAAAATAACTGCCCAAAGTTGTCAAAAATCTTATCTGCTTTAGTATCGAACGGGCGCTTAAGCGCCGGATATTGGAGCTTAGGCGCCAGACCTATAATTTCGGCAAGTTTGCTTTTTAGCTATATTTTTGCTCCTTTTTCCTTCTTGAACTCTTTTTTAATCACTTATATCCAAAAACATAAAAATACCTTTCATTAAAGCATAATATCCTTAAAAATTGAATAATAAATAAGGCATACAAATAGGTACTTTTTAAGTAGATCAAAGACTTAAAGAAGATTTTTATATTCCTTTATTGATACCTGCTATGCTAGTTAAACTTTTATTTAATTAATTTCATTCTGGCATGACTAGTTAAGATTTACTTTCTGCTGCATATTGTTCTGTCATGATTAATAATTGTATATGTTTCTGATAGACATTTATGGTAGATATAATTTCTAAACTGTTTTTCTTCCTGCTTATATTTTCTGTACAAAATCCTATATATGTTAAAAATTAAGTTCGGGGGTAGGAAGAAAAATAAAATTTTAAAGTGAGAATACTTCCTTTAAGTATAATATTATTTGCAAGCATGTTTTAGGCTAGATTTACTTTCTTCTGCAATCATTCTATCCTGATTATACATGAATATGAATTTGATAAGATGTTGTAGTAGCTAGTAAATTCAATTACTTTTTCTTCCTGCCACATTTTATCGAATTAATTGCAAAATATTTTAAAATTTAAGTTTGGAGAGAGAAAGAATTAACTATTTGTTGTTCTCATTTAAAAGTACTTTCAATATTATTAACATAATTTCCTATGATAGAGTTTAATTTCAGTTAATTGTATTTTGATTTTATTTGAGTACTATAGTGGACATGAACGAAAGTTTTTGGTAATGAAAAGTAATTTTGTAGGCTAAGATATTTGGTATAAGAGAATAAGACTATAGTCATCTATTCAAAGTAAGAACAATTGTATGTTTAAAATATTAAGAATCTTAAAACTTTATGTGAAAGGAAAGGATTGAGACTCAATGATGAATCAATAATAAGCTAAAAAATGCCTAGAAGGTAAAGGATTGTGGTAAGTTTCAAATTTAGGTTGAGAAGGATGAAGTTCAAAATTATTAAAGGCTATCCAGATATAGTAATACTCACTTGAAAAAACAAAATGCCAAAATAAAAAAACAAAGAGAGAAAAGAGAAAAAGAAGAAAAAGAAAAGAAAAAGTGAGGAGAAGTTTGAGGAGATGCCTAATGAAAAATTAGCTTCACTTGGATCTACCTAAAGAGAAGAACTTAATTACTTTCCTTAACTTATATGTATGGATTAGCATCTTTACTAGTATTTTTCTCATAAACTTATTTTTATGAAATCCTTTTAAGTACCTTAACATGACAATCTACAGTCATTTTTGAAATGAATAGAATGCTAGAACTCTTAGATTTAATGACTAGATAGCCTTATAATTGCAGAATTTATTTGAATTATTCAAAGATCTTTCTGAAAGTTTTACTACTGTATTTATCTAAGTCAAAATCATGGTATTCTAGAAAGAAAGTTCACTGCAGTGGATCATTATTTTATGCATTAACTAAATTACTCGAGGACAAGTAATAGTTATGTTTTGGGGATCTTGATCCACTGAAAATTTTATAGTTTTTCAATGTTTATTTCATACCTATCTTTAATGATATTGCACTATAAAGGAAGGTATTATGTATCTTTGTTAGTTTTAAGTACAAGAAATAGCTTTTGGAGAAAAAGAAGCAAAAATGGTGTAAATTGGAGCAAAAAAGAGCAAAAAACACGAATTTTGGCCTGACACATTTTGATAAGTCTTTCTTTGCTTAATCTCTTTTACACTTATTCCATATTTTTGAATGAGATTATACTTTAAATAGATGTTTTTATGCTTATTTTGTAGGGCTATATGTTAGGAACTCAACGTAGTTGAAACGGGGTGAATTAGAGCTGAAATAGGGCAAAGCAGAGCGAAATGGTTGAGCTGCGCCGTACCAGCGTTGAACCGCACCTAGACCAGCGCCGAACTGAGCCAGAAGAGAAAGAACGATAAAAATTCAATAGAAATAGCATCGAACAATGACCGATAGGGCCACAGACCGCCCCCAAATAGTTTGGACCCTATTTTGATTCAACGTATTTGGACGCTTTTTGAATGGTTTATTGTGGCAACTCTTCAAACTTCATACCTACACTTTAAAAAAACAATTTTAGGTCAAAAAAAGTGCGTGTGTGAGAGAGGAATGTTAGGGAAATTGTGGAGAATGCTTAGAGATCTTACAATAGGAGTAGAAATGTAGATTTCTACCTTTTTGGAGAGATTGGTGAGGGGATTTTGAGAGAATTTGTAAAGGTTTGTTCTAGCATTGCATGGATCAGCATAGGACTTTATGAGGAAGATTTTCTTATTTTTTTGAGCAAAAAAAGCTAAGCATTGTGTTAATCATTATCTTATGATTTTATAAACACTTATTTTGTGGATTTGCTTTGAAATGAGGTTTTCCGTTGTGCTTTCTTTGTGCTTTGTGATGTCTTTCTCTTATTCTTTCATCTCATTTGGAAATAGTGACATAAGAAGATTATTCCATTGTTTTAATTTTACTTTTCTTTTGCAATGAGTAGGATTCATGTTTAAGATATTGTGATGCATGTTAGAAGTGGATTTAATTATAAATGTGATAGTTTTACTTGCATTTCATTTACATTACAATAAGGGCCCGTTGTATTGTTAAAATTCGTTGTAATTGCATTGACCCGAGAGGGTGGTGTAATTCTTAAAAAAGTGGAACCACATTCGAATTTCATGGATGGTGAAGTTCATGGGGGTTGAGTGCAAATAAATCGGGAAATATACTTTGATGGGCGTAGAATTGGAGATTTTAGGGTGACAGACTAGTATACCCAATTTGGTCAAAATGTTTGGAAACTAAAGCGAGAGTTAGCTTTCAGGTGAAGGGAAGTGGGAGCTCTGGAGTGAGAGCTAGTATCCTCCCAGCCTAACCACAGATTTAGGGACTAAACTTAGGATTAGCCAATGTTCTTTATGCACTCGAAAGAGGGTAAAGAGTATGATTGTTCCTATTTGGTACATACAATATTAAATACATCTCATTCCTTTACATTATCCAATTCATTACTTGAGAATAGCAGTATTTATTATCTCAAAATTCCCCAAACCAATTTATCCAGAATGGGTTATCTTTAGTATTAATATTTTCTTTTAGGAGTAGTTATTAGTTATTTTAAAATTAAGATTTACCTATAAGAGAAGTTGTATGAAAACAAACCACTTATATCGACCTTCAAAACTAAAGTCTAATAGTAGTATACTAGAATTTGACTAAGGATCTCTTACCTCGCTTCCCTGTGGGATCGATAAATGGGACTCCACTAGAGCCCTGTATTACTTGATATGATACACATACTAGTGTTTTAAATTGTGACTTTACAATTATATAAATTTAGGTTCATAAATTCTTGCATATAAAAAAAGTCGCATAACCCATTTTGACCAAATTTGACCAATTAGGATAATTAGATGTCTGTATTGACCAAATGGTTATTATGTTATTTATTAGATCATTTAACCAAAGTTTGACCAATTAGGTCAAGGATTGACCTTGTAGTCAATATTGTGGTCATTAGGTTCAAAATTTACCATTTTGATCAACTTTGTCTAATTTGACAAAAGTTGACCAGTTTGACCAAATATGACCAATTTAGTGTTTAGCTTGACCAAATGGTCCATTTTGACCAATTTGGTGTCTGGATCGACCAAATGGTTAAATTTGACCAAGTTTGATGAAAGATGACCATTTTGACCAGGTTGACCAATTTGAGCAAAGTTGACCAGTTTGACCAAATTTGACCAATTGGGTTGATTGGATGTCTATATTGACAAAAATGTATATTGTTGAACTATTAGGTCATTTTAACCAAAACTACACCAATTAGGTCAAGGTTTGACCTGATGGTGAATGTGGTGGTCATTGGGTCCGAAATTGACCAAGCATGACTAATTTGACCAAAGTTGACCAGTTTGACCAAATATAACCAATTTAGTGTTTAGATTGACCAAATGGTAAATTTTGACCAATTTGGTGTTTGGGTTAAGCAAACAGTTCAATTTGACCACGTTTGTCCAAAGTTGACCAAGTTTGACCAAAATTAGCCATTTTGACGAGGGTTGACTAATTTAACCAAAGTTGACCAGTTTGACCAAATTTTAACCAATTGGGTCAATTGGATGTCTGTATTGACAATATCATTATTGTGGTAGCTATTAGGTCGTTAAACCAAAGTTTGACCAGTTAGGTTATTGTTTGACCTGGCGGTCAATGTGATGGTCATTAGTTCTAAAATTGATTATTTTGACCAAGTTTGACTAATTTGAACAAAATTAACCAAGTTGACCAATTTTGACCAATTTACTGTTTAGTTTGACCAAATGGTCCATTTTGACTAATTTAGTGTTTCGGTTAACCAAATGGTTTAATTTGACCAAGTTTGATCAAAGTTGACCATTTTGACCAGGGTTCTCTAATTTGACCAAATTTAGCCAAGTTTTAACCAAAGTTTGACCAGTTAGTTCAAGGGTTGACCTGGTGGTCAAAGTGGTAGTCATAGGGTCCAAAATTAACAATTTTGACAAAGTTTGAGTAATTTGACCAAAGTTGACCAGTATGACAAAATTTGACCAATTTAGAATTTAGATTGACCAAATGGTTCATTTTGACTAATTTGGTGTGTTGGTTGACCAAATGATTCAATTTGACCAAGTTTGACCAAAGTTGACCATTTTGACCAATGTTGACCAATTTGACCAAAGTTGACTAGTTTGATAAAATTTCACCAATTGGGTCAATTAGATATCTTTATTGACCAAATGGTTATGGTGGTAACTATTAGTTCATTTTAACCAAATTTTGACCAGTTAGTTCAAGTGTTGACCTGGTAGTCAAAGTGGTGGTCATTGGGTCCAAATTGACCATATTTACCAAGTTTAACTAATTTAACTAAAGTTGACCAGTTTGACCAAATTTGACTAATTTAGTGTTTAGGTTGACCAAATAGACCATTTTGACCAATTTGGTGTCTCAGTTGACCAAATGGTTCAATTTAACCAAATTTGACCAAAGTTAACCATTCTGTCAATGGTTGACCAAAAGTTGACCAGTTTGACTAAATTTGATATGTTGGATCTCTGTATTGACAAAATGATTTTTGTGGTAACTATTATGTCATTTTAACCAAAGTTTAACCATTTAGGTTAAGGGTTGAGCTGGTGGTCAATGTGGTGGTCATTGGTTCCAAAATTGACCATTTTGACCAAGTTTGACTAATTTGATCAAAGTTGACCAGTTTGACCAAATTTGACCAATTTAGTGTTTAGGTTGACCAAATCGTCCATTTTGATCAACTTGGTGTCTGGGTTGACCAAATGGTTCAAATTGACAAACTTTGACGAAAGTTGACGATTTTTTTCAGGTTCGACCAATTTGACTAAAGTTTACCAGTTTGACAAAATTTGACCAATTTGTTTAATTGGATGTCTGTATTGACCAAATGGATATTGTGGTAACTATTAGGTCATTTTGACCAATGTTTGACCAGTTAGGTCTAGGGTTGACCTGGTTGTCGAAGTAGTGGTAAAACAGTCCAAAATTGTACATTTTGACCAAGTTTGACTAATTTGACCAAAGTTGACCAGTTTGAGAAATTTAGTGTTTATGTTGAACAAATGGTCCATTCTGACCAATTTGGTATTTGGGTTGACCAAATGGTTCAATTTGACAAAGTTTGACCAAAGTTGACCATTTTGAATGGAGTTGACCAATTGGGTCAATTAGATGTCTCTATTGACCAAATGGTTATTGTGGTATTTATTAGGTCATTTTAACCAAAGTTCAACCAATTAGGTCAAGGATTGATCTTGTAATCAATGTAATGGTCATTGGGTCCAAAATTAATCATTTTGATCAACTTTGACTAATTTGGCAAAAGTTGACCAGTTTGACAAAATATCACCAATTTAGTGTTTAGGTTGAGCAAATGGTCCATTTTAACCAATTTGGTGCCTGGGTTGACCAAATAGTTCAATTTGACCAAGTTTGAAGAAAGTTGACTATTTTGACCAGGGTTGACCAATTTGACCAAAGTTGATTAGTTTGACCAAATTTGACTAATTGGATTAATTGGATTTCTGTATTGTCAAAATGGTTATTGTTGTAACTATTAAGTCATTTTAACCAAAACTTCACTAGTTGGGTCAAGGGTTGACCTGATGGTGAATTTAGTGGTCATTGGCTCCAAAATTGACCACTTTGACAAAAGTTGACTAATTTAACAAAATTTGATAAATTTAGTGTTTAGGTTGACCAAATGGTCTATTTTGACCAATTTGGTGTTTGGATTGAGCAAATGGTTCAATTTGACTAAGTTTGTCCAAGTTTGACCAAGTTTGACCAATGTTGATCATTTTAACGAGGGTTGACCAATTTGACCAAAGTTGACCAGTTTGACCAATTTTTGACCAATTGGTTAATTGGATGTCTGTATTGACAATATCATTATTGCGGTAACTTTTAGATAGTTTTAACCAAAGTTTGACAAGTTAAGTCATTGGTTGACTTAGTGGACAATAAGATGGTCATTGGTTCGAAAATTGATCATTTTGACCAAGTTTGACTAATTTAACCAAAGTTGACCAATTTGACCAATTTTGTATTTAGGTTGACCAAATTTACCATTTTAACCAATTTGGTGTCTAGGTTGACCAAATGGTTGAATTTGACCAAAGTTAACCATTTTGACCAAGGTTGACCAATTTGACCAAAGTTGACCAGTTTGACTAAATTTGACCAAAGTTGACCAGTTGATGTCTGTATTGACCAAATAATTATTGTGTAACTATTAGGTGGTTTTAAACAAAGTTTGACCAATTAGGTCAAGAGTTGATCTGGTGGTCAATGTGGCAATCATTTCTCCAAAATTGACCATTTTGACTAAGTTTGACTAATTTGACCAAAGTTAACCAGTTTTACCAAATTTAACCAATTTAGTGTTTAGGTTGACAAAATGGTCCACTTTCACAAATTTATTGTCTGGTTTGACCAAATGGTTAAATTTGACCCAGTTTGACCAAACTTAACCATTTTAACTAAAATTGGCCAATTTGACAAAAGTTGACCACTTTGACTAAATTTGACCAATTGGGTCAATTGAATGTCTATATTGACCAAATAATTTTTGTGGTAACTATTAGGTCATTTTAACAATGATTTGACCAGTTAGGGCAATTGTTAACCTGGTGATCATTGTGGTGGTCTTGGTTCCAAAGTTGACCATTTTGACTAAGTTTGACTAATTTGTCCAATGTTGACCAGTTTCACAAAGTTTAACCAATTTAGTGTTTAGGTTGACCAAATGGTCCATTTTGATAAATTTGGTGTCTGTATTGACTAAATGGTTCAATTTGATCGAGTTTGACCAAACTTGACCATTTTAACCAGGGTTGTCCAATTTAACCAAAGTTGACTAGTTTGGCAAAATTAGATCAATTGGGTCAATTGGATGTCTGTATTGACCAAATTGTTATTGGGGTTACTTTAAGGTCGTTTTAGCCAAATTTTTACCAGTTATGTCAAGGGTTGACCTGGTGATGAATGTGGTGGTCATTGGGTCCATAATTGGTCATTTTGACCAAGTTTCACAAAATTGACTAAAGTTGACCAATTTGAGGAAATTTTACTAATTTAGTGTTTAGGCTCACCAAGTGGTCCATTTTCACCAATTTGGTGTCTGGGTTGATCAAATGGTTCAATTTAACCAAGTTTGACCAAAGTTAACCATTTTGACCAGGGTTGAACAATTTGACCAAATTTGACCACTTTGACCAAATTTGACCAATGTTAACCAGTTGGATGTCTGGATTAACCAAATGGTTATTGTGGTAACTATTAGGTTATTTTAACTAATGTTTGACCAATAAGGTCATAGGTTGACCTGGTGGTCAATGGTGGTCGATGGGTTCAAAATTGACCATTTTGACCAAGTTTGACTAATTCGACCAAAGTTGACCAGCTTGACCAAATTTAACCAATTTTGTGTTTAGGTTAACCAAATGGTCCATTTTGACCAATTTGGTCTCTAGGTTGGCCAAATGGTTCAATTTAACCAAGTTTTACCAAAGTTAACCTTTTTGACCAGGGTTGACCAATTTGACCAAAGTTGACCACTTTGACCAAATTTTACTAAAGTTGACTAGTTGAATGTCTGTGTTGACCAAAAGGTTTTTGTGGTAACTATTCAGTCATTTTAACTAAAGTTTGACCAGTTAGGTCAAAGGTTGACCTGATGGTCAATGTGGTGCTCATTGGGTCCAAAATTGACCATTTTGACCAAGATTGACTAATTTGACCAAAGTTGACCAGTCTGACCAAATTTACCAATTTGGTGTTTAGTTTGACCAAATAGTTCATTTGACCAATTTGGTGTTTGGGTTGACCAAATGCTTTAAATTGACCAAGTTTGAACAAAGTTATCCATTTTGGTCAGGGTTGACCAATTTGACCAAAGTTGACTAGTTTGACCAAATTTGACCAATTTAGTCAATTAAATGTATGTATTGACCGAATGGTTATTGTGTTAATTATGAGGTAATTTTAACCAAAGTTTGACAAGTTAAGTTAAGGGTTGAGCTGGAGGTTAATGTGGTGGTCATTGGGTCCAAAATTGACCATTTTGACCAAGTTTAACTAATTTGACCAAAGTTGACCGCATTGACCAAAGTTGTCCAATTTAGTGTATAGGTTGACCAAATAACCAATTCTAACCAATTTTGTGTCTGAGTTAACCAAATGGTTCAATTTGACTAAGTTTGACCAAAGTTGACCATTTTGACATGGGTTAACCTATTTGACTAAAGTTGAACAGTTTGACCAAATTTGAGCAATTGGGTCATTTGTATGTTTGTATTGACCAAATGAATTTTGTGGAAACTATTAGGTCATTTTAACCATGGTTTGACAAGTTAGATCATAGGTTGACCTGATGTTTAATTTGGTAGTCATTGGGTCTAAAATTGATCATTTTGAGCAAGTTTGACTAATCTGACAAAGTTGACCAGTTTGACCAAATTTGACCAATTTAGTGTTTATGTTGACCATGTGGTCCCTTTTGACCAATTTGATATCTGGGTTGGCCAAATGGTTCAAATAGACCAAGTTTAACCAAACATAACCATTTTGACCAAGGTTAACTAATTTAACAAAGTAGACCATTTTAACTAAATTTGACCAATTGGGTTAATTGGATGTTTATATTGAATAATCTTTTATTATGGTAACTATTAGGTCATTTTAACCAAAGTTTGACCAGTTAGGTCAAGGGTTGACTTGGTGATCAATGTGGTGGTCATTGGGTCCAAAATGTACTATTTTAACCATGTTTAACTAGTTTGACCAAAGTTGACAAAGAACACCAAAAATTGCCCAATTTAGTTTTTAGATTGAACAAATGGTCCATTTTGACCAAGTTTGTGTCTGGGTTGACCAAACAGTCGATTTAACTAAGTTTGACCAATGTTGACCATTTTGACCAGGTTTGACAATTTTAACCAAAGTTTACCGGTTTGACCAATTTTGACCAATTGGTTGGATGTCTGTATTCACCAAATAATTATTGTGGTAACTTTTAGGCATTTTAACCAAAGTTTGACCAGTTAGGTCAAGGGTTGACCTAGTGGTCAATATGGTGGTCATCGGGTCCAAAATTATCCATTTTGACCTAGTTTGACGAACCAAAATTGACCAATTTGACTAAAGTTCACCAATGCAGTGTTCAGGTTGACCAAGTGGTCCATTTAGACCAATTTCATGTCTTAGTTAACCAAATTGTTCAATTTGACCAAGTTTGACCAAAGTTAACCTTTTGCCCAGAGTTGACCAATAGGATCAAATTTGACCAGTCAGTCCAAATTTTACCAAAGTTGACAAGTTGGATGTCTGTATTGACCAAATAATTATTGTGGTAACAATTAGGTCATTTTAACCAAAGTTTGCCAGTTAGATTAAGGGTTAACATGGTGGTCAATGTGGTGGTCATTGAGTCCAAAATTGACTATTTTCACCAAGTTTGACTAATTTGACCAAAGTTGACCAGTTTGACAAAATTTGACCAATTTAGTGTTTAGGTTGACCAAATGGTTCATTTTAACAAATTTAGTGTTTGGGTTTACCAAATGGTTCAATTTGATAAAGTTAGACCAAAGTTAACCATTTTGACCAGGGTTGACCACTTTGACCAAAGTTGACTAGTTTGATCAAATTTGACCAAAATTGACTAGTTCGATGTCTGTATTGACCAAAAATTTTTTGCGGTAACTATTTGGTCATTTTAACCAAAGTATGACCAGTTTGGTTAAGGGTTAATTTGGTGGTCAATGTAGTGGTCATTGGGTCCAAAATTGACCATTTTGACTAAGTTTGACTAATTTGACCAAATTTGACCTGTTTGATCAAATTTGACCTGTTTGACCAAATTTGACAAATTTAGTGTTTAGGTTGACCAAATGGTCCATTTTGACCAATTTGGTGTCTCGGTTGACAAAATGGTTCAACTTGAACAAGATTAACCAAATATGACCATTTTGACCACGGTTGACCAATTTGACTAAAGTTGACTAGTTTGACAAAATTTGACCAATTGGGTCAATTGAATATCTGTGTTGACCAAACTTTTAGTGTGGTATATATTAGGTCATTTTATACAAAGTTTTACCAGTTAGGTCAAGGGTTAATCTGGTGATCAATGTGGTGGTCATTTAGTCCAAAATTAATCATTTTGACCAAGTTTGACTTACTTGACCAAAGTTGACCAATTTAACCAAATTTGATGAATTTAGTGTTTAGGTTGTCCAAATGGTTAATTTTGTTCAATTTATTGTCTGGGTTGACGAAATGGTTCAATTTGACCAAGCATGACAGAAGTTAACCATTTTGACTAGGGTTCACCAATTTGACTAAAGTTGAGTAGTTTGACCAAATATGACCAATTGGGTGTTGACCTCACTTTTGGTTGAGGTCTAGTATCTCTTTAGAACAGCCTAGAGTCTAGCCATAGGACTCTCCTGGTGACTTTCTTAGAGGAGTAGTCATGGAACCCTCCCCATAGAAATTCAAAACTCTTCTCACTAAGGGTTTTCATATGCTTAAGGCCTAACTTCTACCTTTGGTAGGAAAAACACAAGCATAAAGAATCCTAGGGGAAGCCTCCTACAGGTGGTCAAACCTTAGGATTTGCCCTGAGGGAGGTATGGACTTCACCACTCACATGCACACATTCCCCTAAACCTTTGGAAACTTATGTAGATGGTTCTTCTCAACTCTTGTCATCAGGCTAGGGTTTGACTAGTACTAATACATAGAGGACCAAATGTGTGTGACCCTTGGTCCATAACTCAATTTAAACCATCTCATGACGTTCATCTCAAACCAAGCTTCAATTTTCCAAAATTTTAAACATTTGGCCCCTAACCTCCCAAAATGATCTAAATTACCCAAAATTCTTCAAATTCACCAAAATTCCTAAAAAATCATTCCAAGATATTCCATACACTCAAATTCACCATCCATGACCAAAAATTCCAAAATTTCCAAAAATACCCCCTAATACCCTCAAAATACCCAAAATACCCTTTTAGCCAAAAAATCCAAAAATTCCAAAAAAGTCTCAAAAAATTCTAGAAAATTCTAACAATTCCGAATTTTATTTTCTTCAACTACATCATAAGCTAATTTTGTCAATTTAACCCAATTTAAAACAAAAAACCCCAATTTGGCCTTTGTAGCCCAAAAGTGTCGAAATTAAACCCAATCTTGACCCAATTGACCAAAATCTTGCCAAATTTCAATTCCAAACTTCAATTTGACATCCCCAATATTAATCTAAACCAAATTCAAGCCCAATGTGACCCACATTTGGATCCAATTACACTTGAAATCCAAAATCCCCAATTTTGCCTAAATAATCCAAAATCCCCTAAATAAACCCAATGTCAATCAATTCCTCCAAACTTTCAATCCCAAACTTTCTATAACACCTCATTAAACTGAATTGAATCATCAATTTTCTACAATTTGAGCTCAGGTCTTACCCAAATCCATTTAAACCAAAACCCCCAATTTTGACCCAAATTGAACACATGTCCTAAATCCACCAAATTGACCCTCCAAAATTGGTCAAAATCCTTTCATGTCTTCATGAAAAATCTTCGAGACAACCATATCTAAACTATTATTGAAGACTTATGGACCACATTCCCACTCAAACTCAAAATAACTTGACCCAAATCCAATATGGTCCAAAATAATCAAAAATCCTATCCATACCAAAATTGAACTTCCAAATGAGCTCAAAACCACTTTGTGTCTTCATGAAAGATCTTCATTTCAATGATATGGACAATATTGATCAAGGTACTTGGGCTTCATTCAAGCTATAACCCAAGTTAAGCCAACCCATACCTAAATGAACCTAATTGAACTAATGATTAAAATCAAACCAAATTAAACCTCATGACATGCCCATATATATATATATATATATATATATATATAATATAAAAAATAAAATAAATAAAATAATTTTTTTTAAAAAGAAAAAATAATGTGATAAGAATAATATATATATATATATATGTATATATATATATATATATATATATATATATATATATATATATATATATATATATATGTATGTATATATGTAAATTAATAATAACAATATGTAAATAATAAAAAAATAATGTGATAAGAATGAAATAAATAATTATAAACTTAAATAGATAATGAAAATATAAGAAAATGATAATAATAATAACTAAAATAAAAATTTTAAATATAAATAAATAACAAAAATAAGTAAATAAAAATGTCATTCTTTTTAAAACAATGTAAATGTAAATATATATGTAAATAATAATTTTAATATATAATAACATAATATAAATGATAATAACATTAAATAAATAAAGGAATAATCAAGGAGAGAGAAAATGAAAAGCTTTATAATTAAATAAATAATAATATAAATGATAAATAAATGATATAAATAATAAATTTAAATATACATCTGAATAATAACAATAATAAATTAAAATAAAAATAACTTATAATTTAAATGTATTAAATGATAAGAATATAAGGATAATAAAAATAAATAACCCATATATATATATAGACATAAATTGAAAATAATGTAAATAATATAAATAAATAATAAATTAAATTAATATTAAATAGTTAAAACTAAATAAAACAAAAAAAATAAACAAATTAAATTAATTAATAATTAATTAAATAAACCAAAAACAATTATATCAATAAATAATAAATTAAGTTGAATTAAATTAAATAAATTAAATAAATTAATTAAATTAATTAAATTAAATTATATTAAATTAAATAATAATGTAAATGAATAGTAATATTAAATTAAATTAAATGAATTAAATTAAATAAATAAATGATAAACTAAAATAAAATAAATTAAATTAAATAAATGAATTAAATTAAATTAAATAATTTTAAATAGTAATAAATTAAATTAAACCAAACCAATTAAATTAAATTACATAATTATATAAATAAATGATAATAAAGTAAATAAATCACAATGAACTAAATAAGATAATAAATTAAATAAATAATAAAGATAATAATAATTTTAATTACAAATAAAAGATAATAATTTTAAATAACACATAATAAAACTAACGACACATAAATAATAATTAACGATAATAACATAAAATGATAAAACATAATAAAATAATAAATAACAATAAAAACATATAAATAATATAACAATTACACACAACACAACAATCACAACATACAACAAAAATCCCGACCACAATACAATACCAACACGATAACAATCGAACCTAAGATAGGCCTCCTGAGGCATGGTTTATTTTTCCCTTTATAAAGTCCCCTAGGAAATCACAACTTGGTGTAGAAAACATAATAAGAATACCCTTATGTCTAGTGAATGCATGGAGTAACCCAAATTTTACCCGTTGTCCACACAATCTTCCTAATTCACATTCCAAGCTCAAAGTTCCTAACTCTAAAAACAAACCCAAACCAAAACCAAAATCAAACTAAAACCAAAACCAAACCCAAATCAAAATAAAAAAAACCAAATCCAAACACAAACTCAATCAAATCTTCCACAAATAAAATCACAAACTTTTCACAGCACTCCCATAAGTCCAAATCAAACTACCAATTGCCACCAATCCAAATTCAGACCACACCTAAATCCATCTGCCCCAACCTACCCCAAACACCTGTGTTCCTTAAGCATAAGGGTATAGGTAGGATGAGTTTTTAAGTAACATAATAAGTCTAAATGAGCCCGAGACTTTTCACCAGGCTGTGAGAGGGAAGCATGGACCTGCATCCTTCTCTAACCTTTTGGATACCTCAGAGGTCTATTAAACTTAATATGTCTGCTTAACGAAACTATCCTCAATTAAATTAACAAAGTTCATTGAAACACAACATATAAATTCGCATAAACATCATAGGACTTGGTAGAAAACCAGGACATTTACATAGACATCATAGGATTGAGTAGTTACTGCTTGTTAGTCCTACTTCTTCCCTTTTTCGGCATGCTTTAATTTCTGCAAAATTATGAACACATACATGCAATGCAATACTAAAGTTTCAGCTGGGAATGACTTGAAAACCCACCAGGTATTTTCATTTTAATGTAATTTACTTACCTGTACTATACTTTACTTCTCTTGCATGTTAAACAAGAATGTCACCCTGCATGAAAACTGAAAACCTTTAGGATAGTCACAAAAAGGAAAACAAAAACTAAATTAAAAGTTACAACAAGATAAAATTCACCGCCACAACATTCAAAAGATAAAACAACTCAAAATTTAATCACAAATAGAACAACAAAACTACAACTGCAACTAAATTAAAACATCTCGTTGGATGATCGAGAATACCTCGGATGATGTAACCCACGTATTGCTAACAGGATTTTCCACGGACTAAATGAAAGTGTGGAACTCATTCAGTTGAGTTTAGCAAATTCATCTGGACTAAGTGAATCCGATGAAAATAACGGTTCCGGGATGACGGAACCGTGGGATCTTAATTGGTTCTATTTAATCAACTTTAAGATTTATTTTAATTAAAACACTAAAACACTTAGATTCTAAGACTTTTCTAAACCAAAAAACTTCTCTCATCTCCTAATTTTCACCTTCTAAAACTGAACCTCTGCAACGACAAAGGAGCTTGGAGCATAGTGGGCAGCATAACCATCTTCTTCAGCAAAACCTGGGTCTACAACAACAAAACAGTTCTTTAGTTCAAATAAGCAACTAAATATATGACTTCGAGGTATTTGTCCAGTGCAAAGTAAACCCTCATCTCATCTTTTAAGCTTTTGCACCCGGTGCATTATAAGCCCCAACTCGTCTAGATTTCCAAGGTTGTCATCCCGATATGACATAAACCCTCACATCTTCCAGGCTATTCATATGATCGACATCAAATGAATTTAAGCCCTAAATAATAAAATTGGCAGGATGAAATATAAATTAAATCTTTTCCTAAACTGAGCCAAACAATAGGATAGCTTGGGAAAACACCGGGATTCTTCTCGAATCTATGTTCTTCCCCTAGTCTTCTTTTCTTTTGGACTCTGATAAAATGAAATGTTCTAAAATTTGAACCATTCACCTATTGAATTCTGATAATCACATGTCGTTGAAAGAAATCCTTACCTTTGGAAGTCATGAATATAATTATTTCCTAATCTTTATCAAAAGTTTTCTTAGGTGACTTCAGTTGTCTAAGATGTAATTAACTATAGGGGCTTGCCTTTATAGGAAACCTAAAAGACCCCAGGTTAATATAAACCCCATTTAATCCTCTCATATTAAATGGGAGAAATTGTCGGCAAACATACAGGTTTCGCAGAACAAACGGATATCATACTTTTCCTTAGTTCATTTTGATTGAGCCTCATCCTCAAGTTTTGTGTCCATCCTTTGGGATATATACAAAGCTCGGGGTATAGTGCTCTTTCATTCAAGCTTTAAAAAATATGAGATCAGTTTGACTCCATATTTTTCTAAACTAAATTATAAATAAATTAAAATTGTCCTTCTGAAAACGGGCGATGGGACTTCGATTCCAGCGACTGACAGCTTCTAATGGGCAACCCCAACAAAAACGTATATTTAAAACTTTTTATACGCCGACAACTTCTGGCGACTCCGCTGGGGATAGAGTTTCTCTCTTCATAAAAATTAGGAAATTCTATATTCGTATATCGATAATGTACTCATGTCTCTCATGAGCCAAATTTTCATTCTTCCATTGACATACTTTACCCAATTCTTTCTTGGGAAAGTATGATCAACTCTCCTGGATTTCAGGACCATCTGTTTAGCCACTCCTAAATAGAGAGGTTCAGGGATCCTTAGGATTTTTTTTCTTTTGATCTTGTGGGGTTAGACCCCCAATAGGTGTGTTGTTGGATTAATTCAACTTGGGCAATGTGCGTTGTGAAGAGGGATCCTCAGCAGGGTCCTTTGCTTCACCTTTTTCTTCTGCCTCTTGGATTTAATTTTTTTTCCTTCTGCAAGTTAATCCACCTTTAAAATTCTAAACATTGTCGGCATATTTTTAGGTTAAGTTGTATTTTGAAAAAGTGGGTCGCCTACATAAATTGTCGGTAAATTTTAAATTTAATTTAAATATGTAATTTGAAAAGTAGTTTTTGATTTTGAAAATAATTTTAAGTTTGAAAAATTTTAAGATATGAAATCAAACAGATCTCACATCCCAAATAGTTTATATAAACGAGCGCCGCATCACAAACCATGTATCTGTTTCGAGAAATAGACGCACTGCTTGATGATGGGGCTCGATTAAATAAACTAGAAGATTTGTGACATCCGCATGGTTTGCGAACCAATTTTATAACCGACAAGTTCCCTTGCTTAATATAAAGGAATTAAACAGGGTTTATATTACCTAGGTTCTTAAAGTTCCCCATAAGGGCAAGGCCCTGTAGTTAATTACATCTTAAATGACGGGAATCATTAAGAAAACTCTCGATAATGATCAGTGGTTTTGCTCTTAAGAATTTCAAAGTTTAAGGTTTTCAAAGGATTGAATTTTGGAATTTCAAAAGGGGTTAGCTCAAATTTGGAACAGTTTATTTTGGAGTCCAATGGAAGAGAGGTAGAAGAAGCTGGAGATCCAAGAAGAATCTTGGCAACTTCCCAAACTATCCTATTGTTTGACTTCAATTTGTGAGTTTATTTAATGTTTCAATCTCGCTAATTTTAATTAATTAGGACTTATGCTTGTATGATATAATCACACAAGTAGCCTCGAAGATGTGAGGGTTTATGTCGTACCGAACAACTACCTCGGAGTCCTAAGACCGGTTAGGGCTTAATTTGCATAACATGATCATGCAAATGCCTAACGAAAAGTTGAGGATTTATGTTGCACTAGGCAAACTACCTCGAAATCCTATGGCTTGGTTATTTAATTCTAAGAAATTTTTTGCTGATGTAGACCCGAGTTTTGCTGATGACGATGGTCGTGCTGCCCACTATGCTCCAAGCTCCTTGTTGTTGCAGAGGTTTAGTTTTAGAAGTCATAAATCAAAGGATGAGAGAAGTGTTTTGGTTTAGAGAAATCTTAAAATCCAAATGTCTTTAATGTTTTATTAGAGAAATCTTAAAGTTGATTATAACAATACAGGTTAAGATCCCACGGTTCCATCTTTCCGGCATCGTTATTTTTATCGGATTCACTTAGTCCAGATGAATTTGCTAAACTCAACTGAATGAGTTGCACACTTTCATTTAGACCATGGGAAATCCCGTTAGCAACACGTATGTTACATCATCCGAGATATTCCCGATCATCCAACAAGACGTTTTAATTTAGTTAAAGTTGTAGTTTTGTTGTTTTGTGTGTGATTGAATTTTAAGTTGTTTTATATTTGGAATGTTGTGGCGGTGGATTTTATCTTGTAGTGACTTTTAATTTAGTTTTGGTTTCAGTTCAGGAACTATCTTAAAGGTTTTGATTTTCATGCAACAGTCTTGTTTAACATGCAATAAAAGTAAAGCGCTGTGTAGGTAAAGAAAATGCAATAAAATAAATTGCAATAACATAAAAGCGTACCTGGAGGGTCTTCCCGTAATTCCAAGCTACACTTTAAAACACATATTAAAGAATTTAAATATTTCAACAAGTAACTAGGTAAAAAACTAAAGGAAGGGTTTTGGTTGTCTACCAGAATCGCAATCCTATAGCTAGTCAATTCTTATGACGTCTAGGTTCTTGATTTTGGTTAAAGATGATTTTCTTCACCAAATAATAATTAAGTTCAATTTTTCTTTAAAACTACCCATCATATTGAGGAAGTGCTTAGAACAAATCCTAAACATCTTTTCAATACCTCTGGGACAGTTTTGAGTCCACGTGAATTTAGTTACACAGGTGAATTAATCATCCAAGGGTTTAGTTAAGTTTTCTTCCCTTGCTCAGTGAACTAGGATGTTTGATTATCCTATGAGTGAAGTGACATTTCACTTAACACTTCTTTTAATAGTTATAATAATTTAAAGCTTTCAGGGGTAAGTTAATTTGTTAAAGATTTTAATGATTTGAAGTTAAAGTTGATGATTTACTTTAATCTGATTTAATTATGAAATTTTAATCAATGATTTTAAGTTTGGAATGGTGTTTGATTCATTTAAGTTAAACCTTTTATAAATGATATCAATATTTTATGTTAATTTATTTTTTTAGATTAACTTAGGTCAAAAGAGGTGTTCAAATTATTTATTAAATTTTGATGATTTAATTTGGATTAATTATATTAATTAATTTAATTTTTACATTATGTTTTGACGTAAGTTGTCTTAAAATTATTTAAAATTTTAAAATTTGATTTAAGTTTGTTTTGAAATGATTTTACATTAGTTTCAAATATTTTAATTATTTAACATTTTAGGCTTTAATCAATTATTAAATTATTTTATGATGTAGGTTTTAATCAAATTAAGAATTATTTACTTTTAATCATTTAATCATTAATTCCACTTATCCTCTTAAGTTTAAGAGTTTAATATTATTAAGTAGTTTATTTAGGGATTTTTAAATTAAAGAATCATTGTCCTCTTAAATTATATACCCATTTTAATAATCCAATTTTAATTAATCTTCCAAAATTTAAATTATTTAATTAATTAAAGTTTCATTTTTGGTTTATTAAAGTGATTAATGGGTTCCTACCCTTTGATTTCCCAAAGTTTCAATCATCTAAGAGAAAAAATAAATTAATATATTTTACCCCCATTTTGATTAAACCTAAAGTTTTAATTAGGGGTTAAAATCTTTTAATTACCTTTATGCCCCTTTAAGCCTATTTATTTTATCAATCATTAAATTAAGCTTAAATGAACTTAAAATTTTTATGCCACTTCACACACATGTCAATTGAGACATTAGAGGAGAAAATGTGATTTTTCTGAATTTAATTTATTCATATAATTATTTTTAATAGAAAATAGAGGTTTTCAAAGAAAATTCACCAACATGATTAAGGTAAAGTTTCTATCCTTAATAAAATTATGGAATGTTCCTAATGATCAGAGGACCACTTGGACCAATTTTGGTGATTTTTTGAATTATATTTTATTTATTATAATTATTTTAAGTTTTGGAGTGTTAATTAATTATAAAATAAAATAAAAGTTGAAAAATGGATTTTATATTTTTAAAAGATCTCTTTGACCTTAGCAAAGTCAAAGAAACAAATTTTACATTTTTATGATTTTTCTTTGATTTATTAGAATTAATTTATTGGGAAGGCTAGAAAATACATTTCTTTAATTCAAAAATTGTTTTAAGGCTTTGAAATTAAATATCTTAACCTAAAGACTTATGAAAATTATTTGATTGGTTCCTAGGTAATTAGGGGACCAAATACGACATTTTTATGATTTTTGTTATTTTTGTGATTTTTATTATTTTTTTAATTATTAAAAATAATAAAATATGCTTAAAAATGAAAATTTTTAGAAAATTCTAATTTTATTTTTCCTAGACTCCTCTGATATCAGAGAAGTCCCAAAATCAATTTGGTGAATTTTTGAAATGTATTTTTGGAGTTATGAATTTTTTAATTTTAATTTTGATTATGTGGCTTAATTGATCCATTTAATAGGGTTAAATATTTCCAATTGTCTTCAAATTTTTATGTGAGGTTCCCCTGATCCTAAAGACTAGTGGAGAATTATTTTTAATTCATTTAACGTGTGTTTAACTCTAATTAATTAAAGTTCAATTTAGAGTGATTAGGCCAATTGTGATTATCCTTAATGAATTAACTCAAACCATAATTATCCTAGGGTCCTCTGGTCCTAAGGAACTTCACAAAATTTTCCTTGAATTTTCTAAGTAACATGCTAATTTTTGGAATTATAATATCAAGAACAGTGTCATGAACTTGAAAAATACATAACTTGTCATAGGGATGGCCTCTGACAATGAAAAATTCAGGGAATGTTCCCCAAGCCAGAGGCTTCAAAAGCCCTATGGTCTCATGTCATGGAGAATTGAAATACCAAAATGAGTAAATAATTAATTAAAAATAAAATACTCATCAAATTAACTCAATTCTTTTTTCACATTATTCTCCTTTGTTCACTGAGCAAGAGTGTATTTTTCTTTTATTTTTGTGATTTTTCTATGCAAAGATATGAATTTCTTAATTTCTGGCTATTTAATTAAATCAGAAAATCCTATTTTCCTACTTATCCACGTCGGCGCCACGTCAACCTACGACGGATCGAACTCCGGTTCACGTTCCATCTCCTCGTCCGCCGCCATCTGAGCCGTTCGTTTGATACACGCGCAATTCGACAGCTGCAGATCATCATCTCCGACTGGTGTGCACCCGTGACCATCGACCTTCTATCCTTAGTATCTCCCTCGATTCTCAATGGATTTTCGAGTTCTTATGCTCTATGGATTCATCTTGAGAAGACGAACACATCCATACGGTTAACATGCCATGAAATTAAGCCAAACTAAGTGGAGAATTCACAGAAGCTCGGGAGGAAGGAAGAGTCCATACCTTGGCTCTGAGAGGTGAAGCCTCAATCAGAGATGCTCGGCACGTTAGTTGGAATCCAAGGAGGCTAGGGATGAAGCTTGGAGCAGCGGTGAAATACCTAGACTTGATTTCCACCAGGCCCGATCACAAAGCTTGGAGGCTGGAACAACTGGGTGGCCTGGTGAGGGGCTTTCACTGGGGAACTCCTTCTCTACCTCTGGTGAAGGTGTGAGAGGAGTTAATTTGGATTTGGTGAAGAATTGGGGAGTGTCCTATTTCTGGCCTAATTTTTAGATGGGCTTCTCTTGGCTAGGAGGAGTTCTGGAGTGATTTTGGTAGAGTTTCCTTAAGGATAGGTTCAGCACCTTTCATGGCCCAAAGGTGTCATGTTTAAATAGGCAGGGCTGGAGGGCTTCCCAGGGGCAATTAAGGGCTGGGATCAGCTGCCTAAGGGAGAAGAAGAAGAGCCATGGAGTCCAATTGGAATGGGACAGCTCAGCAAAAGAATTTTGAATTTTTAAATCAATTGAGACCTCTCGGCCTGGTGTTTTTTGGTGACTGAGGTGGCCAGCCGACCAAGGTCAAGTCAGGCAGAAGTTCAGGGGGGTCAGAGGGGTTGAGTGGTGGCATCAATTGGAGTATTTGATGGCTTTAGGGTAGAGATTTAAGGGATATTTGAGATTTGGGTTAGGTGAGGCTAACTTGGGTTTAGCCCTTGGTCCAAAGGCTAGATCTTTGCCCAAAGTGATTGGAGCTGGTCTTGAAGTCCATGAAGAGGTTTGGGTGAGCTTAGATGGCTGGTTTTAAAGTTTGGGGAGGAGATTTGATATTGTAAGAGTGAGGAAAATTTGATAAGAAGGGAGAAGGGAAGGGTCACCTCCCCTTGCCAATTTGGCAAATATTGACTTTGGTATGGCTATGGGATGATGCACATGCCATGTTATGCTATGTATGAGCCATTAGAAAGTTTCATGCAAAAGGAATTAAAAGCTTTTATGAATTTTGGGGATTTTGTGTCAACATGCTTAATTTGGTTAATGAGCCATGTATACATGCAATGCTTCATGATGCAATGGAATGGTGTTTTAAATATCATGAGGTGATAGTATGATAAAAATATGTCATATGGGCTCACTTTTGGGCTTTTAAAATTTAATTAAGTGGGCCTTTCAAAATGCATAAGGGTATGGGCCTTTTAACATGCATGTGATGATTTAAAATTTTGAAATCAAATATGGGATGACCAAATTGAATTGTAATTGATTGAAATTGGCTTTAGATATGTTGAAGTTTGATTGAAAATTATTTGTGAATTTTCATGAGCCACATAGTTTAATTTGAAGAGGGTTTGGGCTTATGGGCCAAAATTGGGCTTTTTGGCCCAAGTGAATTTTATGAGGGTTTTAGGCATAAATTTTGATCAAATGAATGTTGGTTTTCGTATAGAAATGTGTTAGGCAAGTTTTGGAAAAATTTTGAAGAAAATTTGAGTTGATTTGGATTCGATTTGGGTATGTTTGGGTTCATGGGTGATTTAGGGAAAAAATGGGGTCTTGAGTATTGAATTCAAATGTGAACCAAATTGGGCTTGGTTTTGGTTGAAATTGGTATTAAGAATATTGAATTGAAGTTTAGGATTGAATTTGATCAAAATTGGGATCAATTGGGCTAATTTGGTTTGACATTGGGTCCACTTGGGTTAGGATTGGGTCAAATTGGGGATTTTGGCAAAAGTGGGCTAAATTGACAAAATTGGCCCATGGTATAGTTGAACAAAATGAAATTGGGAATATTTGGGATTTTTTGGGAATTTTTGGAATTTTGGGCCAAAAGGGTATTTTAGGGTATCAAGAGGTTATTTAGAGGGTATTGGGGTATTTTGGTGAATTTAAAAGGTGGGGGTTGTTTTTAAATGATTTTTAGGAATTTTGGGAATTTTGGGAATTTTGCGTAATTTTTGGAAGTTTTTGGAGAGTTTTGGGTTAGGCTCATGGCTATAGGGGTAGGCTTATGGATCTCAACCAAGTCTAACTACTTTGGGACCAAGCTTAGCCAAATGGTAACCACTTTATAATTCTTCACATATTGACCTTAGCCATGTTAATCAAAGATCAGTGGCTTCAGTTCAATTATGTGAGTTTCTTAAAGGGTGAAAGGGGCAAAGTTCAAAGTTTAGGGTTAAAGGGTAAAATGGCTTAGGAGTGTGTGTGTGTGCAAGAGAAGCTCAGGGCACCTAGGGTCACCCTAAATCCCAACAATCCTATAGGAACTCACTATTGATTGCCCATATGGTGATTTTAACCTTCCAAGGTGATTTAGAGGTTTGCAACCATCCAAGTGGGATCCCAAGAGGAGTCAAGAAGTAGCTGAATTGCTAAAGGGTGGGTCCCAATTCTAGTCCTCTAGGATAATCAATGAGAAACCTTATGGCTAGATCCTAAGAAGCACTAAGGAGAGAAAAGACCTCACCAAAAAATGAGGTCAACAAATGGACCCCCAATAGGTATGGTGTGCTAACCAACCACACCGCGCGTATTGGCGATGACCGAAGAGATCAACAAAACCAACTCAGACGTCTAAGTGACACACTTAGAACAAAGCATAGAACAGTTCCGCTGGGGAGTGTCAGTTAAATCTCCAAACTGAAGATTCCCGAACTCTCGCTGGGGAAATGGAGGTGGATTCCAAATCACAAGATCTGGAGAGAATAGATTTTAGATTCGTTTCAATTTTATTTCCAATTTTAAGTTTAAGTTTCAAATTGATTTGAGTTTAAATTTTAGTTAAAGTTTGATTTAAGATTGATTTCAAGGTGGATTTCGTTGAGATTCAGAATTTGGAATGAGAATCAGAATCTAGGTTCTAACCTCAAAATTTGAAAGAGAACTAGAATTTAGGCTCTAGTCTCTACCAAGAGAGTTGGAATTTAGGTTCCAATCTAGGAAAGAAGATCATAGTTTAGGTACTGATCGAAAGGAATGTGGACCGGAATTTAAGTACTAGCCTCGGAGAGAGAATCAAAATTTAGGTACACACCTAACAAAGGATGAGAATCAAAATTTAGATACTAATCTCGAAAGAATGAGAATTGAAATTTAAGTATCAATCTCAAAAAGAGAGTCAGAGTTTGAGTACCGACCTCGAAAGGAGAGAACTGGAATTTAGGTACCAGTCTCTAAAGAGAATCAAAATTTAGGTATCGATCTCGAAAAGAGAGTCGGAATTTAGGTACCGACCTCGAAAGGAGAGAACTGGAATTTAGGTAACAGTCTCGAAAGAGAATCAAAATTTAGGTATCGATCTCGAAAATAGAGTCGAAATTTTGGTACCGACCTCGAAAGGAGAGAACTGGAATTTAGGTACCAGTCTCGAACGAGAATCAAAATTTAGGTATCAATCTCTAAAAGAGAGTTGGAATTTAGGTACCGACCTCAAAAGGAGAGAACTGGAATTTAGGTACCAGCGCGAAAGATAATCAAAATTTAGATATCGATCTCAAAAAGAGAGTCGGAATTTAGGTACTGACCATGAAAGGAGAGAACTAGAATTTACGTACCAGTCTCGAAAGAGAATCGAAATTTAGGTATTGATCTCGAAAAGAGAGTCAGAATTTAGGTACCGACCTCGAAAGGAGAGAACTGGAATTTAGGTACCATTCTCGAAAGAGAATCGAAATTTAGGTATCGATCTCGAAAAGAGAGTCGAAATTTAGGTACCGACCTCGAAAGGAGACAATTAGAATTTAGGTACCTGTCTCGAAAGAGAATCAAAATTTTGTTATTGATCTAGAAAAGAAAGTCAGAATTTAGGTACCGACCTCCAAAGGAGAGAACTGGAATTTAGGTACCAGTCTCGAAAGAGAATCAAAATTTAGGTATCGATCTCGAAAAGAGAGTCGGAATTTAGGTACCGACCTCGAAAGGAGAGAACTGGAATTTAGGTACCAATTTCGGAAGGTTGACGATTGATTCGTGAAGATCTCAATGATTAGAAGCGCAGTAGAAGATTGGAATGGGACATGAAAGTGTTTCACGTCTCGAAGGATTTCATTAAAGGTTTAATGTTTGGCCAAGGAAGTGAATCCACGCCATCAGAACCAAATCGAGAATCTCGTGGTTCTGTGTGATTAGACTCAGCGACCTTCTCAAAAGAGGGGAGAAATCATAGAGAGTCGAAAAGATTTCGAGAACAGCCGGAGGCTGGGTATATCAGATTCGGAGATCCATTTTCATTATTCATTGCTTTTAGTGATTTGATTTTTTAAGTTTCGTTTTCGATTGAAATTTCTCTTTGATTCAGATTTTCATGATTTACTTGGTTCACATCTTGAAGTTTTAAGTTGATCTCTTTTGAGTTTTGATTTTTGTTTTATTCAGACTTTGAATTCAAATTTTATTTTGTTGTTATTATTTCATTCAAATCGTTCTTCGTCCAACTTTCTTTTTAAACTGAGTTAAACTCAGATCTGGTGGCGTTTGCAGTAAATTGCACAAAACTAAAGGTAAAACACAAAGTTAATCTCCACTAAATTGTCGAAGATACATCAGGTGATTCCATCAAAACATTCCTGATGACATCCTTCTGAAAACAAACTTTTACAAAAGTTCATATATACCTGAACATGGACTGCACTGATATCTGCGTGTACTCTGACAAAATTGTCTGTTCGATTCATCCATGTCTGAAGAGTAAACTACACAGGTAATAACATCACCTTCTAAGCCACTTTCTGGAGGAGAATCCCACGTAAGTGTATTTTAGAGGTGTGCTACTACAATATAGCCTACAGCTCGTAGGGCTGCAAATTCTCTAGTTCTGGATCTGGCTGGAAGTAGACCGTAATTTTACTCTCGTCCATCCTTCTGAAAGTGATGGAGATCTGTTCGTATGGAACTCCTGGTATGCAGTGCTTCGCCACATCTGCACCATTTCCCTGTAGTACGAGGATAGAGCCTACCGGTAGAGGTATCTCCACCGGCCCACAGAATTCTCCGGGGCTAACTATCAGGAGTTCGGTCCCGAACATAATGTTGCATTGGATGATGAAGGAAACGATACAGAAGGGCCTTACAAAATCATGAAGATATATGTGAGGTGGAATATAGTCTCCTTCTGCATAGATGTTGATAATACAGTTGTTCGGTATGCCATCAGCTGGTAGGACTCGCCAAGCCACCATCCTTTTTATCATTTTCTTAATTAGAACTGGCATTGGATCCACTTCATCGTAGAGGAGTATCCCTGGTGGATTTCCTTTCTTGGCATCAATGAAGTTGTAACAGCATCCAAATTGAATAGTAATCCTCCCCTTACCTCTTTTCTATTTCTTTGGCTCGGAGTAGGTCCTGTTACGTAATCGTCTTACACGACCTTGTTTCTTTAGCTCATTGACATAGTCTACAATCTCACTCAGCTCGTAGTGAGAGAAAACATCTGTATGTAACTTTAGTCCTTCCAGGATGTTGACATATCTACCTCTGATTCTCTGAAAGTATTCAAAATTCTGCTTCCTCACCCTCTGGATCATCTCAAATTCGTGCTTTGAAATTATCTGCAGCTGTCGGGGTCTAGTGACCTACTATGGGATATATGGCTCCACACCGTCACGCTCTCCTGGGATCATCACTATCTTAGGTGTAGGCTCTGTAGCAACCTTCTCCGGAACAACCTCTGCTATGGTGCTCCTGAGGACTGGCCTCCTTGGGGCAACTGGTACGGCGGTCGGGGTTTCTTCCTTGTTCTGCTCTTTTGTTAATTTCTTCAGCATCTTGACGATACTACGATTCTTGTTTCTTCTCTAAGTTGGGGTCAGGGTGGCTCTCCTCTCCCCCTGAATCTCGGTAGGAGCAGCACTGACAAGCTTTCCTCCTACGAATGTTATCACTGATTTCATCTTGTTTTCCTCGATCATATTGATCTTCCTCTTCTTGTTTGCAGCTTGGGGAGCCTTCTTGTTGAGCCTCATCACTGTCTTCCCACGGAACTGCTCGGGATCCACAGCAGTCCAAGCAGTTTCCTCATATTCTAATTCCAGCTGTGCAAGGTCCGAGCCAACCTCTATCACAGCATCAGCTTTCAGCTCTTCTTTGTTAAGTGCAAGACTTACACCATCCTTAAAGTTTAAGAACAGCCGCCCGTTCAACATTTCCCTGAAAAGAAAACAAGGAAAGGATCAGGGGCTGTACTCAGGACGAGAACAATGAGAAAATTTACTTATTAATGAAAAATTCTTATTCAATTATTTTGAATATTATAATGAGTAAGAGAAGATAAGAAAAGATCAGTAGTGAGCTTGTCTCGAAAGGAAGAATCAAAATTTTTTTATTACTTCAATTGCATATGTTTTCCTTTAACAAATTTTTTTTATCATTCTTTTTCTTTTTCATTTTATTTCAGGTTCGGATCCAGTTATAAGTGATTACTCTACTCGTGCTTCTAGGAATGAAATTTCATTCTTCTAAACATCAGGTTGCGTAATACTTCTTCAAATATCGTCCATTGATTGGAAGCATAAATCGTTCTCCACGACAATTCACAAGTTTGTAAGAACCTCTTGAGTTGACTGTCTCAACCACGAACGGCCCCTCCCAAGTCGGTTCAAATTTACCTCCTATCTTGCGGTGTGCAAGAATAGGTCTCTTGAGAACTAGAACCAAGTCACCGACTTTGAACATCCTTAGGCGGACCAGTTTATCGTGGGCCCGGATTATCTTAGCTTGATACAGTTCCAGATTCTGTTGCGCTGCAAGTCGTTTTCCTTCCAAGTTTTACAATTCTTCCAGCCGTAATTTGGCATTTTCTTCTGTAGTGATCTTCTCCGCAACTGTAATTCTGAGTGATGGGAGCTGAACTTCAAAGGGTAGAACTGCCTCGGACCCGTACACTAGAGCGTAGGGCGTAGACTGAGTAGGAGTCCTGAGAGTCATTCTGTAGGCCCATAAGGCTTCTAACAACTTCTCGTGCCAATTTCTTTTATCGTCGTCCAAGGTTTTCTTTAGAATTTGGATGAGAATTTTATTAAAAGCCTCAGCCAAGCCTTTTTCTCTTGGTTAGTAGATTGTTGAATGACGCCAGTCGATCCCGTGCCTTCTGATAAAATTGTTGATCTTCGTACTTCTGAACTCGGACCCATTATCTGAAATGATTTTGCGTGGTACCCTGAAGCGGTAGACGACCTGATTCTTGAAGAACTGTAGCATGTGATGTGCCTTCACGTCTCTGAGCGATACTGCTTCTGCCCACTTAGAAAAGTAGTCAGTGGATGCAAGGATAAAACGATGTCCTCTTGAAGAAGGCGGTTCTATTGGACCCACAATATCTGTGCCCCAATATTCAAATGGCCTCGACGCGATTGTCGGATATAGCACATTTGGTGGTTGATGTAGAACCACTCCATGTACTTGGCACTGGTGACAACTCTTGGCGACCTTCATGCAGTCGGTCATCATTGAGGGCCAGTAGTACCCTAGTCTTTTAATCTTCATTTTCATCTTCGAATCCGACTGATGAGCGCCACAAAGTTCTGAATGCACCTCTTTAACAATTTCACGAGCCTCGGACCCGCTCAGGCACCTTAGCCACATCTGATCGAAAGACCTTCTGTATAATGTATTGTTTATTAATGCGTAAGACAGAGTTCTTTTATTAATCTGATGGGCTAATGACTTATCGTCTGGTAGGTTTTCTATTTGCAAATAGTCTATTAAAGCCTGCCGCCAATCTTCTGCATTTTCTGTTACTGCTACAACTGATTCTTCTTCCTCTTATGATCTTTGTACTGTATCCATCCAGAGCTGCGAGAGAACCTGTCGTCCCTGAACTGACACTTCAACTGATTCATCCTCTAAGCAGGCAAACTCTTTTGCAAGGCGGGCTAACGCGTCTGTGTTGGCATATTTTTAGGTTGTGTGTTTTATTTTGAAAAGGGGGTCGCCTAACAGAAATTGTCGGCGAATTTTTAATTTAATTTAAATAAATAATTTGAAAAGTAGTATATGATTTTGAAAATAATTTTAAATTTGAAAATTTTATGATATGAAATCAAACTGATCTCACATCTCGAATAGTTTATATAAACGAGCACTGCATCACAAACTGTGTATCTATCTCGAAGAATAGACACACGGTTTGGTGATGGGGCTCAATTAAATAAACTAGAAGATTTGTGACATCCGTTTGGTCCGCAAACCAATTTTATAAGCCGACAAATTCCCAGCTTAATATGAAAGCATTAAACGAGGTTTATATTACTCGGGTTCTTAAAATTCCCTATAAGGGCAAGCCCCTATAGTTAATTACATCTTAAGTGACGGGAATCACCTAAGAAAACTCTCGATAATAATCAGTAATTCTTCTCTCAAGAATTTCAAATTTTAAGTTTTTCAAAAGGATTGAATTTTGGAATTTCAATAGGGAATGGATCATGTTTGGAACGTTTTGTTTTGAGAATTCAAAGGAAGAAAGGTAGGAGAAATTACAGATTCGAAGCGAACTTCGGTAATTTCCCGACTATCCTATTGTTTGGCTTGGATTTAGGAAAATCCTAATGTTTATTTAACGTTTTGATCTTGCCAATTTTAATTAATTAGGACTTATGTTCGTATGATGTGATCACACAAATAGCCTTGAAGATATGAGGGTTTATGTCATATCGGATGACTACCTTGGAATCCTAAGACCAGTTAGGGCTTAATTTGTAATGCAAATGCCTAACAGAAGATTGAGGATTTATGTTGCACTAGGCAAACTACCTCGAAGTCCTATGGTTTGGTTATTTAACTCTAAGAAAGTTTTGCTGAGGTAGATTCGACTTTTGTCGATGACGATGGTCGTGCTGCCCACCATGCTCTGAGCTCCTTGTTGTTGCAGGGGTTTAGTTTTAGAAGTCATAAATCAGGAGATAAGAGAAGTGTTCTGGTTTAGAGAAAATCTTATTTTCCAATTGTTTTTCATGTTTTAATTATAACAAATCTTAAAGTTGATTATAACAACACCGGTTAAGATCCCACGGTTCCATCCTTCCGGCTTCGTTATTTTAATCGGATTCACTTAGTCCAGATGAATTTGCTAAACTCAACTGAATGAGTTCCACACTTTCATTTAGACCGTGGGAAATCCCGTTAGCAACACGTAGGTTACATCATCCGAGGTATTCCCGATCATCCAACAAGACGTTTTTATTTAGTTATAATTATAGTTTTGTGTTCTGTTTGTGATTAAATTTTGAGTTGTTTTATATTTTGAAATGTTGTGGCGGTGAATTTTATCTTGCAATGACTTTTAATTTAGTTTTGGTTTCAGTTTTAGGGACTACCCTAGAGGTGTGGGTGTCGGCATATTTTTAGGTTTGTGTGTTGTATTTTTGAAAAGAGGTCGCCTACAGAAATTGTCGGCGAATTTTTAATTTAATTTAAATAAATAATTTGAAAAGTAGTATTTGATTTTGAAAATAATTTTAAATTTGAAAATTTTAAGATATGAAATCAAACTGATTTCACATCCCAAATAGTTTATATAAACGAGCACCGCACCACAAACCGTGTATCTATCCCTAAGGATAGACACACTGCTTGATGGTGGGGCTCAATTAAATAAACTAGAAGATTTGTGACATCTATTTGGTCTGCAAACCAATTTTATAAGCCGACAAATTCCCTCGCTTAATATGAAAGCATTAAACGGGGTTTATATTACTCGGGTTCTTTAAAATTCCCTATAAGGGCAAGCCCCTATAGTTAATTACATCTTAAGTGACGGGAATCACCTAAGAAAACTCTCGATAATAATCGGTAATTCGCTCTCAAGAATTTCAAAGTTTAAGTTTTCAAAGGATTGAATTTTGGAATTTCAATAGGGAATGGATCAAATTTGGAACATTTTGTTTTGGGAATTCAAAGGAAGAAAGGTAGGAGAAATTACAGATTCGAAGCGAACTTCGGTAATTTCTCGACTATCTTATTGTTTAGCTTAGATTTAGGAAAGTCCTAATGTTTATTTAATGTTTTAATCTTGCCAATTTTAATTAATTAGGACTTATATTCGTATGACATGATCATATAAATAGCCTCAAAGATGTGAGGGTTTATGTCGTATCGGACGACTACCTCGGAGTCCTAAAACGGTTAGTGCTTAATTTACATGACATGATCATGCAAATGCCTAACAAAGAGTTGAGGATTTATGTTGCACTAGGAAAACTACGTCGAAATCCTATAGATTGGTTATTTAATTCTAGGAAAGTTTTGTTGAAGTAGACTCGGGTTTTTGCTGATGACGATGGCCGTGCTGCCCACCATGCTCCGAGCTCCTTGTTGTTGCAGAGGTTTAGTTATAGAAGTCATAAATCAGGAGATGAGAAAAGTGTTTTGGTTTAGAGAAAATCTTAACTTCCAAGTGTTTTTTATGTTTTAATTAAAACAAATCTTAAAGTTGATTATAACAACACCGGTTAAGATCCCACGGTTCCATCCTTCCGGCATCGTTATTTTTATCGGATTCACTTAGTCCAGATGAATTTGCTAAACTCAACCGAATGAGTTCCACACTTTCATTTAGACCGTTGGAAATCCCGTTAGCAACACGTAGGTTACATCATCCGAGGTATTCCCGATCATCCAACAGAACTTTTTAATTTAGTTGTAATTGCAGTTTTGTGTTCTGTTTGTGATTAAATTTTGAGTTGTTTTATATTTTGAAATGTTGTGGCGGTGAATTTTATCTTGCAATGACTTTTAATTTAGTTTTGGTTTCAGTTTTAGGGACTATCCTAAAGGTGTGGGTTTTCATGCAACGGTAGTTTATCATGCAAGAAAAGTAAGTGCGATGCGATTAAATAAATTGCGATAAGGTAAATTGCAATAAAATAAAAGCGTACCTGGAGGGTCTTCCCGTCATCCCAAGCTGCACTTAAAACACAATTAGAATATTTAAGCAAGTTCCTAGGTAAAGCTAAGGGAAGGGTTATGGTTTTCTACCAAATTCCTAATCCTATAGTTAGTCATTTCCTATGACGTCTAGGTTCTTGTGTTTTGGTTTGAGGACGATTTTCTTCATCAAAAAATAATTAAGTTCAATTGTTCTTGTAAGTATCCTATCATATTGAGGAAGTGCTTAAGAAGAATCTTAAACATCTTTTCAATATTGCTAGAATTGTTTTAAGTCCAAATGAATTTAATTATACAAATGAATTAATCATCCCGGAATTCAAGTTTTATTATCTTGCTCAGTGAACTAGGACATTTGAATATCCTATAAGTGAAGTAACATTTCATTCAATGTTCTGTTTAGGAGTTATGATAACCGAAGCTCTCGAGGGTAAATTGGTGTTCAAATGGTTTATGATTTAGTTTAACTTCAGTTAAAGGGTTTAAATTTGGAATAGTGTTCAAGTTACTTCATATTTAATTTCTTTATGTCTTAGGTGATATTATTTAATTCAATTTAATTTAACTTTAATTTAATTTGGTTTAGTTTTAATTTTAATTTAATTTAATTTAATTTAACTTAATTCTATTATTTAATTTAATTCAATTAAATTTAACTTGATTTGATATGCTTTAATTTAATTTAATTTAATTTAATTTAATTTAATTTTAATTTAATTTAATTCAATTTAATTTAATTTAATTCAATTTAATTTAATTTGTTTAATTTAATTTAATTTAATTTAATTTAATTTAATTTAATTTAATTTGTTTAATTTAATTTAATTTAATTTGATTTAATTTAATTTAATTTAATTTGTTTAATTTAATTTAATTTAAATTTTAATTTAATTTTTATTTTTTAATTTTAATTTAATTGAAATTTTAAAAGAGTTTAATAATTTAACTTTAATTTAATTTAATGATTAAGTCTTTTAATATTTTAAATCTTAAATTTGAATTATCATTTTAATTAGGAATTAAATATTATTGAGATGATTAATTTAGGGATTCTTAAATTAAAGAACAAATCTCTTCCTAATAATATCCCTATTTTAATAATTCCAATTTTATTATTCTTCCAAATTTAATCAATTATTTAATTAAGGTTTATTTCAATTATTTTAAATTGTTTAGTAGGTTTCTACCCTTTAATTAATTAAATTTCAATCATCCAAATCAGATTAAGATCAAATATTTTACATGTTAATTTTATTAAGCCTAAAGTTTTAATGAAGGGTTAAAATTTTAATTACCATTTTGCCCCTTCAAGCTTAATAATTTCATAACTCACTAAATTGAGCTTAAATGAATTTGAAATTTTTATGTGACTTCACTCATATGTCAATGAAGACATGAGAGGAGAAAATGTGATTTTTCTGTATTTAATTTATTTATGTAATTATTTTTGGTGGAAAATAGTGATTTCCAAGGAAAATTTAATAATATGACCAAGGGAAAGTTTCTGTCCTTAAGAAAATTATGGGACATTCCTAATGACCAGAGGACCACTTGGACCAATTTTGGTGATTTTTTGAATTATATTATTTTTATTATAATTATTTTAAGTTTTGGAGTATTAATTAATTTAAAAATAAAATAAATTTTGAAAAAAAAATTTTATATTTTTCAAAAATCTCTCTAATATCAAGGAAATCAAAGAATCAATTTTTACAATTTTCTGATTTTTCTTTGATTTATTGGAATTATTTTAGTGAAAATGCAAAAAAATATGTTTTTTAATTTTAAAATTACCTTAGGGCTTTAAAATTTAATATCTCATTAAATAGACATAAGAAAAATATGGGATTTGTTCCCAAGTTATTAAAATTCAAAATGTGATATTTTGGTGAATTTTATTATTTTTGTGATTTTTATTATTTTTTAATTATTAAAATATTAAAATAATACCAAAAAATCAACTTTTTTAGAAAATTGAAATTTTAATTTTCTTAAATTCCCCTGATATCAGAGAGGCTCCAAAACCAATTTGGTGAATTTTTAAAAAGTATTTTGAAAGTTATGAATTTTTAAAGTTCAAATTAACTAAATGACTTAATCATCAACCCACTTAGTGGGGCTAACCAAATCCAATTGACTTCAAATTTTTATGGTGGGTTCCTCTGAACCTAAAGGTCAGTGAAGTATTGATTTCAAGTTAATTTGATACATGGTTAACTCTAATTAATTAAGGAGCTATTTTGGGCGTTTAAGCCAATTAGGGTTATTTTAAATAAACTAATCCAAAATCTATTTTCCCTAGGGTCCTCTGGTCATAAGAGACATCACCAAATTTTCCTAGAATTTATTTCACAACATGCTAATTATTGAATTTAAAATACTCAAAACAGTAACATGCATTTGAAAAATCAATAACTTCTCATAGGGATGACCTCTGACTTTGGAAAATTCAGGGAATGTTCCCAAATTCAGAGGCTTCAAAAGCCCTATGGTCTCATGCCATGGTGAATTTCCTATATGCATGGAGAATTAAAACAATGCAGAAGGGAAATAAATCATTAAAAATAAAATTCTTGATGAAATTAAATGATTTTTTTTCCACATTATTCTCCTCTATTCACTGAGCAAGAAGGTATTTTTATTTTATTTTTCTGATTTTCCTACACAAGGTTATGGATTTTTGAAGTTTAGGGGATTTAAATAAATCAAAAATACCCTAATTTTCTATTTATCCACGCAGCGCCGCGTCAACCTCGGCAGCTCTGAAAGGCCACGCGGCGTGTTCTGGTTCGACGCCGCCATCTGACTCAGTGCTCCGGGGCCCCGCTGTGTCGTTCCATCTCCTGATCCGACGCGATCCTGGCCGTCCGTCCGCGCGTGTATTAAATGAACAACATCTGTTCATCGTCCCCAAGCGTTCTCACTTGAGAGCCGTCCACACTAAATCCCTAATATCTCACTCAATACTCAATGGATTTTCGTGTTCTTATGCTCTATGGATTCGTCTTGAAGAGACGAATACATCTATACGGTGATCATGCATTGAAATTAAAGCATTTGAAATGGAGAATCTCCAGAAGCTCGGGATGAAGAATTAGCTCATACCTTTGCTCAGAGAAGTGTGGCTTCAATCTGAGTGTTGTGTAACCTTCGATTGGATCCCAGAAAGCTCCAGATGAAGTCTCCTGGTCTGGTGAATTGCCTAGCTATGAAAGTGACCACAGCCGATCACAAAGCTTGGAGTCTGGAGCAGATGGGTGGCCTGGAGGGGGGGCTTTTGCTGGTGGACTCCTTCCTCGTCCGGTGAAGGTGTAGGACCAATCAATTTGAGGATTGATCCACCGTGGAGAAGTGTCCCGGTTTTGGGTGGAATTTTGGTCGAGAAATTGGGTTCCGTTGGTGGGGATTAGGGCAAATTGGCACTTGGGGATCAATCGCTCTAAGGATGGAGAAGGGTTTGGAACAATTTTGGCAGAGTTTCGGCAAGGTTTGTGTAACTCTTTTTTCATGGCTGTGAGGGGGTTGGGTTTAAATAGGGGTGGCTGGAGAGCCTCACAGGGATGGCCAAGGGCTGGGGTCAGCTGCTCTGGTCATGGGAAGAATAGCCATAGTGGCCATTGGGCATGGGGCAGCTCAGCAAGGTGGAATTCCAAAGTTGGCTCATATGTGAGCTCTCGGGTGTGGTGTTTTCCGGAGACCCAGGCGGCTGGCCGGCAGGCATGAGTCACCATCTTGACCAGGGAGGTCAGGGCTTGGCAATGGTGAAGTCAATTGGGATTGGACATGTGTAAAGGAGTTGGATCAAAGTGGCATGGGGGGTGTGGCTATTTTGGCTCTAAATGGGTCAACCCATCCTTTTGGGCTTGGTTCACCCTCCAAGGTGGCTTTAGGTGTCAAAAGAATCAGCTGGTTTGGCATGGAGAAGTCCCTATCCAAATATATTTGGATTAAATTTGGGTTAAGGTGAAACATGTTTAAGGTTAATGACTTTTAGGAGGTGCTTAAAGGACCTCCTCCTTTTGCCATTTAAGAAGGCTTGACAAATTAGAAATTCTCATGGCTTGCCAATGGCTTACATGTGGCTTCATGGCTTCATATGGCTTGGGAAAAGATTTGGTCAATTTCATGAAAAAAGGATTTTGTGAATTTTGGCATTTTGATGGGAATTGTTATGAGGCTTGATTTGGAATCATTTAATGATAAATTAGGACTTGAGGAATGATTTTAAATTGAATGTGTGATGAGGGAAAGTGTCATGTGGGCTTTGTCATGAACTTTGGGCTTTTGAATTTGTCTTGGATGGGCTTTTAGGAAGGTTTAAGGGAAGTGGGCTTTAGGCTTGAAAATAAATTGGTGGATGGGAAATTTGTAAAATTTTGGACCAAATAATTGTTGGGTTTGGTTTAGGAATGTTCCATGAGTAATTTGAAACAAGTTTGGAGTGATTTGGGTTTGAATTGGGTTGAATTTGGGCTTTTTGCTAAAGTGGCCAATGTAGGTCAAATTGGGCTAATTTGGGCCAATGTTGAACTAATTTTGAAATTGGCGTAAAATTAATGTTGGGAAATGTTTATAGGGCTGTTTCAAAGAGGTTTTGGCTTTGGTTGGGCTTTGATTTTGGGGTTTGGGCTTATTTGGGTTAGGTTTGGGTTTAGGTCAAAATTGGGCCTTTTGGCTTTGGGTTGAATTTGAGTGGGGTTTGGGTCTAAATTTTGGGCAAATCATGTTAGAGTTTTGTTTGTGGAGATGTTGGGAAGATTTTAGAAAAGATTTGGGGTTAATTGGAGTTGAATTGGGTGAGTTTGGGTTAGGTTTGGGTCATGGGTCCAAATTGGTATTTAAGGCCAAAAGTGAAATTGGATCCAAATGTCAATCAAATTGGACTTGGATCTGGTCTAGATTGGTGTTGGGGGTGTTGAATTGAAGTTTAGAATTGAATTTGAGCAGAATTTGGGTCAATTGGGTAGGTTTGGTTTGACATTGAGTTCACTTTGGGTTAAAATGGGTCAAATTGGGGGTTTTGACAAAAGTAGGGTAAATTGATAAAATTGGCCCATGTTGTAGTTGAACAAAATGAAATTAGAAATATTTGGGATTTTCTGGAATTTTCTGGGAATTTTCTGAATTTTTGGATTTTTGGGTCAAGAGGGGTATTTTGGGTATTTGGAGGGTATTGGGAGGTATTTTTGGAATTTTTGGTATTCTTGGGTATGGATGGTCAATTTGAGTAATGTGGAAATATTTGGGATTGGTTTTGTGGAATTTTGGGTGATTTGGGATTTTTGAATAATTTGGGTGATTTCAAGGGTTTTGGGTAGGCTAGGAGGGTGTAGGGTCCCGGGGGTCAAAAATTGAAAATTTGGAAAATTGAAGATTGAGTGAATATAAGTGGAATGAAATCATTTTGATTGAGCCATGAAGCCATATCAAGCTCACATGAGCCATGAAGGAACTCATTTGAGGCATCCACTATGTTGTTCCTAACCCTCTTAGCCAAGGCCTTATGGGTTAAGGACCATCCATGTGAATCACCTACATGAGTCAGGAGATCAAGTTGGGTATAGGTGTGGTTTTAGGAGGTGTGTGAAAGTGTAGTGCATAAGTGTAGTGTATGTGTAAGTTAGCCCTTCACCAGACCAGGCTACCCAGGGCAGTCCTAAGGCCAAAGAGTCCTATAGGCACCCATCCTTTAAACTTCCACATTTGATTTCAACCCTCTAGGTGATTAGGGGTCTACAATCAAGTTTGTGGATTTTGTAGGGAGTTAAGAAGTGGTTTGAATTTCTAAGTGGTGGGTCCCAATTCTAGTCCTCTAGGATAGTCAAAGGAAAAGCCTAAGGCTAGATCCTAAGTACTAAAGAGAAGAAGAGAAGACCTCATCAAAAATTAGGTCAACAAATGGACCCCCAATAGGTGTGGTGAGCTAACCAAACAGACCACGCGTATTGGTGTTGACCGAAGAGATCAACAAAACCAACACAGATGTCCAAGTGACAAACTTAGGATGAAGTAGAAGAATTTCCGCTGGGGAGTGTCAAGTATATCTCTGAAACTGGAGATCCATGAACTCTCGCTGGGGAAAGGAAAAGGAGGTGAATCCCAAATCACATGACCTGGGAGAATTTCAACTTAGATTTTTATTTTATTTTAGTTTAATTTTGATGCGTGAGCTCAGATTTTAGTTTGAGTTTCAATTTAGATTGAAGTTTTGTCAAAATTAATTTGAAGGGATTCGATTTGAAATGAGAATTGGAATTTTGTGGTTTTAGATGTAACATCTTCAACCTCAAAAGAAAATTGAATTGACTGGATTGAGTCATTACAATGAGGAGAGGTCTCAGAGCAATGCAGTATTGGATGAAAAATCCTTAACCTCAAAAGTTTGATTTTTGATGTATTTCATTGCAATAGGGAAATAATCCTAAAGCAATTCAGTTTCGGATGTAAAATCCTCAACCCCAGGAATTTGATTTTGATCTATTTCATAGCGATAGGGAAAGAACCTAAAGCAATGCAGTCTCGGATGTGAAATCCTCAACCTCAAAAATTTAATTTTAATGTATTTCATTGCGATAGGGAAAGAATCTAAAGCAATGCAGTCTCGGATGTAAAATCCTCAACCTCAAAAATTTGATTTTAATGTATTTCATTGCGATAGGGAAAGAACCTAAAGCAATGCAGTCTCGGATGTAAAATCCTCAACCTCAAAAATGTGATTTTGATGTATTTCATTGCGATAGGGAAAGAACCTAAAGCAATGCAGTCTCGGATGTAAAATCCTCAACCCCAAGAATTTGATTTTGATGTATTTCATTGCGATAGGGAAAGAATCCTAAAGCAATGCAGTCTCGGATGTAAAATCCTCAACCTCAAAAATTTGAATTCAATGTATTTCATTGCGATAGGGAAAGAATCCTAAAGCAATGCAGTTTTGGATGTAAAATCCTCAACCCAAAAGTTTGAATTTGATGTATTTCATTGCGATAAGGAAAGAATCCTAAAGCAATGCAGTCTCAGATGTAAAATCCTCAACCCAAAAGTTTGAATTCTATGTATTTCATTGCGATAGGGAAAGAATCCTAAAGCAATGCAGTTCCGGATGTAAAATCCTCAACCCAAAAGTTTGAATTTGATGTATTTCATTGCGATAAGGAAAGAATCCTAAAGCAATGCAGTCTCGGATGTAAAATCCTCAACCCAAAAGTTTGAATTTGATGTATTTCATTGCGATAGGGAAAGGATCCTAAAGCAATGCAGTCTCGGATGTAAAATCCTCAACCCAAAAATTTGATTTTGATGTATTTCATTGCGATAAGAAAAGAATCCTTAAGCAATGCAGTCTCGGATGTAAAATCCTCAACCCCAAAAGTTTGATTTTGAATAGTCATTGACTTTGCAAAGATTTGTAGTGTTGATTTGAAAAGTGTGGAATTTTGGTGTTTTAAGAATTTCATGAAAGTTGTAAAAGACTTTCATGGAAGGAAATAGATTAGGAGGGAATATGTAGATGTTACATATCCCATTCAAAAGAGTTGATCGGAAGTTGCTGGTTTGGATTGGATATAATCCCTCGCCATCAGATTCGATCCGTGTCAATGGAATCAACCGCTTCCATCCCAGACAAGGGAAAGAGTAGAACGGATTGGATTTCAGATTTGGAAGGTTGAGTTTGAACTCGATTGAGATTTAGAATCTGGAAAGATTGCATTTGAATTTGATTGAGATTTGATTTGAGATCTGGAAAGATCGAATTTGAATTTGATTTAAAATTTGTGTTCATTTTGTTAATTTTTTTTAACGATCCAAATTTATTTTATTTATTTAATGTCCATGTGAATTTGGTGTTCATCATTTTTAGATTTTTAAGGAAAGTTTTCTTTTATTTTTTTTATTTCTTTTCTGTTCTTTGTTCGAAGTTCATTTAACTTTAATGGCGTTTCCCAATCAATTTGCACAAAAGAGGTGAAGGCCAAAAATGTGACATGGTCACTTTCATTCCAATCATGTCGAAGATACATCATACAACGCGATCTGGAATACATCTCATACAATCCATGTAGACTCAAAACGGACTATGTATGATCTTTGTCGATCCATCCAAAAAAGGTATCTATCAGAAATCCATGTCTGAATAGTGAGGTACATGGTCAATAACATCACCTTCAAAGCCATCCTTGGCAAGGATGCCGTATGGATGTACGTTGGAGGTTTGATATTTTCCATGTAACTCACAGCTCGTAAGGCCGGAGGCTCTCTAGCTCCGGGTCTGGCTGGAAGTGGTAAGGTGTCTTCCTGTCGTCCATCCTTCGAAAGTAACCGAGATCCGCTTCACCGGTACTCCTGGTATGTAATGTTTAGCGACATCCGCTCCGTTTCCCTTCGGTATCATGACGGAACCTACCGGTAATGGTATCTTCACCGGCCATCGGAACTCACCCGGGCCTCGCTATCCGGAGGTCGGATCCGAACATGATATTACACTCGTTCGAAAAGAAACCGTGCAAAAGGTCCGACGAAGTCGTGGTGATCTATGTGCGGGGGTATGCAGTCACCCTGCTTGTAAATGTTAATAATGCAGCTATTGGGTATGCAATCTGCTGGCAGTACCCTCCATGTTATCAACCTCTTTACCATTCTCTTGATGACTAATGGCATCGGATCCACTTGGCCATGACGGAGTATTCCCGGTGGGTTTCCCTTCCTGTCTTCCGCGAAGTTGTAACAGCATCCGCATTGTATTGTAATTCTACCTTTCCCTGGCATCCATCTCCGGGGTTCTGAGTAGGTGTTTTCTCTTAGGCGGCCCGCTCGACCCATTCTTTTCAAATCCCGGATGCAATCCACGATTTGTTGTTGTTCATATTCTGAGGATACGTCTGTATGTAGCTCGAGGCCTTCTAGTATATTGATCCTTCTGCCTCTGATTCTCTCTAAGTATTCAAAAGTTTTCTTTTCGACATTCTGCATTCTTTCCAGCTCGTACTCTGGAATAATTTGCAAATGGCAGGGCCTGGTGACATATTATGTGATATACGGCTCAATCCCTTCACGTTCTCCTACATACCTCGGCTCCTTGGGGATGATGTCCGTCGGGACATCCTCCGGGGTTGCTTCTGCAACAAGGTTATGCATTACTGGTGGTTCTATCTGGTGGCGTGGTAGCCTTCTTTCTTCGATCTCCGTGAGATTTCCCCGGTCCCTTCGTTATCCTAGGAGCTGGCCTCCTTTCTTCCGGTACTCGGTGAACTTGGCGACCTTGAAGTGTATGTACTGGCAGTAGCAACTGCCTCGTCGCGCTGGTCCGCTGCTAGTTTGGTTAACATCTTATGGATACGGCGATTCTTATTTCTTCGTTGCGTTGCTGTGAGAGTAGCTCTTCGAACTTCATGAATCTCTGTAGGCGTGGCACTGACAAGCCTGCCCTCTGCTGTAGCGACTACAGACTTGATTTTCTTGTCTTCTTCAGTGTTTATTTTTCTTTTCTTGCCGCTGGATTGGTGGCTTGGGCCACCCACTTTCATCACTGTCTGCCCGGGCAGTTCCTCTCGGTCAACTGGGACCCAGTCACTTTCCTTATATTGCAGGCCTGCTGGTGCGAAGTCCGAGTCAATCTCGATTATCGCTCCATCTTTCACCCTCTTCTCATCGAGTGCAAGGCTTACGCCATTTCTAAAGTTCAGGACCAACCGCCCGTTCGACATTTCCCTGCGAAAAGACAAGGAAAAGGATCAGGGGCTGTACTAAGAACAAGAACATTAAGAAAATGTTTATTAAAGACATTTTTTTATTATACTTTTTTTATATTTTTAAATTTAACAGGAATGAAGTGGGATAAGATCAGGAAAGAGATTTTGATTTGGAAGAGAAAACAAGGAAAACTTTATTATCATGATTTTATCATTTTAGCACATTTTATTATTATTTTTGGGTTCGGACCCAGTCATAAGTAATTACTTCGCTCGTGCTTCTAGGGATGAAGAATTCATTCCTTCGAAACATCAGGTAGCGTAATACTTTTTCAAGTACCGTCCATTGATCGGAAGCATATGTCGTTCTCCCTGGAAATTCACTAGCTGGTAGGAACCTCCCGAGTATACTCGCTTCAACCACAAACGGTCCTTCCCAAGTGGGTTCAAATTTTCCTCCTATCTTGCGGTGTGCAAGGATAGGTCTCTTGAGAACGAGAACTAAGTCACCAACTTTGATGGTTCTTGGGCGGACCAGTTTGTCATGGGCTTGAACCATCTTAGCTTGGTATAATTCTAAATTCTGCTGCGCTGCAAGTCTTCTCCCTTCCGGGCTTTCTAATTCCTCTAGTCATAATTTGGCATTCTCTTCCGTCGTGATCTTGTTTGCAAGCTCGCAATTCCGAGTGAAGGAAGCTGAACCTCTAAAGGTAACACTGCCTCGGACCCATACACCAGAGCGTAAGGTGTAGCTTGAGTAGGAGTTCTGAAGGTTGTCCGGTAGGCCCATAAGGCTTCTAATAACTCCTCGTGCCAATTTCTCTTTTTATAGTCCAAGGTTTTCTTTAAAATTTGAACAAGAGTTTTATTAAAAGCCTCAGCAAGGCCGTTTGCTCTTGGGTAGTAAATTGTTGAATATCGCCCGTCGATTCCGTGTCTCCTGACAAAATTGTTGATTTGGGTGCTTCTGAATGCTGATCCATTATCCGAGATGATCTCGCGCGGCACTCCGAAATGGTAGACAACTTGGTTCTTGAAAAGCCGTAGCACGTGGTGTGCTTTCACTTCTCTAAGTGGAACTCGCCTCCGCCCACTTGGAAAAGTAATCAGTAGCCGCAAGAATGAAGCGATGTCCTTTTGAAGATGGTGGTTCTATTGGACCCACTATATCCGTGCCCCAACATTCAAATGGCCACGACACAATTGTCGGATGTAGCACATTTGGAGGTTGGTGTAGAACCACTCCGTGCACTTGGCATTGGTGACAGCTCTTGGCAATTTTCATGCAGTCGGTTATCATCGAGGGCCAATAGTACCCTAGTCTTTTAATTTTCATTTTCATCTTCGGACCCGACTGGTGAGTGCCACAGAGTCCTGAATGCACCTCTTTAACAATTTCACGGGCCTCGGACCCGCTTAGGCATCTTAGCCACATTTGATCGAAAGACCTTCTGTATAACGTGTTGTTTATTAATGCGTAGGACAGAGTTCTTTTCTTGATCTGATGGGCTAGCGACCTATTGTCCGGTAGTTTTCCTGTTTGCGGGTAGTCTACTAATGGTTGTCGCCAATCTTCCGTGTTTTCACGTCACTTGTTGCAATTGATTCTTCTTCTTTTTCGATTTGTGTATTGTGTCTATGTCGAGCCGTGATAGGACCTGGCGTCCATGAGCCGACACTTCCATCGATTCATCTCGCAGCGAGGCAAATTCTTTTGCGAGACGAGCTAACGCATCTCGCTAAAGCATTTTCTTTTCAGGGAATTTTGTAGATTGTCACATTCGGAATCCGTTCCAACAAGCTCGTATGGCATACCTGGAAGTATTGCTCGAGTCTTGGCTTTAAAATTTTGTACTTGTCCGGCGACCCGTTGAATGATTAACTCGCGAATCCCCGTAGATGTTGATGTCTCGTTATCCCCATTTGAATAGTTAATTCCAATCCTGTTATGAGGGCTTCGTATTCTGCTTCGTTATTTGTACACGACTCTGTCAAGTGGTAGGATTATCTTAACATCCCCCGCTCCGGTGTTATAAAGATTAATCTGATCCCTGCCTTACCGGGCACTATCACTTGCGATTCTTCGTCTTTGTGTGCTGAAGATGCCCCGTCAAAATATAATTCCCAACGTCGATCATCAGGGTCTTCTAGGCTCATTATTTGTTCATCTGGCAGATCATCATTGAGAGGAGATTCTGCCGGCAAAGGGTGTGCTGCGAGGAAGTCTGCTAAGACTTGTCCCTTTACGACACGAAGAGGCACGAAAGTTATATCGAATTGCAATAATATCATCGACCATCTGGCAAGTCTGCCGGAAAGCGTTGGACGAGTCATCAAGTATTGCAATGGATTAAATTTCGAGATCAGGTTGACCTTATGAGAAAGCATGTAGTGCCTGAGCTTTTGAGCGGTGAAGATCAGGGCCAAGCAATGCTTTTCAATTGCGGGATACCTTATTTCTGTCGGAAGTAAACGACGGCTTAAGTAATAAAGAGCATTTTCTTTACCCTCATCATTGACTCAGGCTAACGAGGCTCCGAGAGAGTCGTCTAAAGCCACGGTATAAAGTATCGACGGTCTACCCGAGACCGGGGCTGCTAAGATAGGAGGTGTCATTAAATATTTTTTAATGTCCTCGAAAGCCCTCTCGGCATTTCTCTTCCCAAATAAATTTGGCGTCCTTTTTAACTAGTGCCGAGAAAGGCTGACACCTACCTGACAAGTTTGAGATAAAGCGTCGAAGATATGCCAACTTCCCTTGAAAAGATCGTAGTTGCTTTAAGGTTTTGGGTGGCGGCATTTCTAAGATAGTTTTAATCTTTTCTGGGTCGATTTCAATTCCACGATGTCGGACAACGAATCCTAAGAATTTTCCGGAGGTGACGCCGAAGGCGCATTTTAAGGGATTCATCTTAAGGTTAAATTGTCTTAATCGTTCGAAAACAATTCTCAAATCATACAAGTGGTTTTCCTTTACTTTGCTTTTGATGACCACATCGTCCACGTAGCATTCGACTTGATTGTGGATGAGATCATCAAAAATTCTTGTCATTGCTCTCTGGTATGTTGCTCCTGCGTTCTTCAGTCCGAATGGCATCACTGTGTAGCAATAAACTCCGATCGGCGTTCTGAATGCTGTAAGTTTTTCATCTTCCGGAGCCATTTTTATTTGGTTGTATCCTGAAGATCCATCCATGAATGAGAATATTTCATGTGTCGAAACAATGTCGATCATTAATTCTGGGATCGGTAGAGAGAATTCATCCTTTGGACATGCCTTGTTTAAATCTCTCGAAATCCACACAAATTCCGATCCGACCATTCTTCTTCTCGACCGGCACCACGTTGGCTAACCAAGTCGGGTATTGCTCTTCATGGACAAATTTAGCGTCTATTAGCTTTTTAACTTCAGCTATGACTTGTTGTTCGATTTCTAGACGCATTCTTCTCGGGACCTCGTCCGACCGGACGACGAGGTAGGATCCACTCCTAGCTTATGGACTGCGACCTCTGGAGCTAAAACTGGCATCTCATCGTAGCTCCAAGCAAAATAGTCTTTAAATTCCATTAATAACTTGATTATTTCTTCAGAGTCTTCTTTATTCAGTAAGGAGCTAACAAAGGTAGGTCTAGGCTCTTCGCTAGTACCTAAGTTAACTTCCGTTAACTCATCTAATGTAGATTTAATCTCTTCTTCGAATTCTTGTGGAGCATCTCCAATTTGTAAATCTTCAAATTCTTCTGTAGTTTCCATGCAGTTTTCATTAGACTCGCAAGTGACAACCAAGCAAAGTTTAGTATCGTCAACTGATCCTACTGTGCCGAATCCGAGACCATGCTTTGAATTGGGTGGACGACCGGAGTTATTCCATAATTTTTCAAAATGTTGTGATTGACCTTTTGTCCATTGTCGAGGTAAGAAACCACGCTGAATTAAATTTTAAACACAGGGAGAGTACCACTCAAAAGGTAATTCCATTAATTCTGATGAAGTGACATCTTCAAATTGTACATTATTCTCAGTTTTGGAGGAAGGAGCACCACGGTAGAATTTGTTTGGCTTTGCACCGCCACTACGTACCTCTTTGACCACCATACCCTCGATCTTATTAGAATGGATCGGGGTCAGGGTCATAGTATGTACATAGTGTTTAATCTTCTCGTACATTGATTTGTATTCTTCATTCTTTTCATCTTCGAGCGGGATCCTGAATTGCGGCTTCTTCTGACTTATTGTCGCTGCTTCTTGCTTGATTTCTTTTTTCTTTTTCAGAACTGTCTTCCCAATCAACATTGATGGCTGGTTTCCTCTGTCCAACTGTCCTAATGTCTCTGCCACGACCTCGTCCCCGGCCTCGACCTCGGATGCGAGTTGTGGAGAAACCTTCACCATCTCGCCATAAGGGAGTGGTGAGTGACTGTTGGACTAGAACTTCAGGTTCTTCGTCATCCCGAATTCCCTTTGCTTCATTCGTTATGGTATCTCCGGAGAAGATTGTTTTCTTCGGAGGTGCATAATAAGCTGCATCTTCATGGATTCCAATTTCATGTACGGAGAATGGTTGTAAGTCACCTTTGATGCACTGTTCCCCTCCATCGTAGTATTTGATGCACTGGTGTAGAGATGATGGTACCATCCTATTTTCATGTATCCATGGTCGGCCCAGTAGAGCGTTGAACAACGTTTCTGAATCAATTATGTGGAATTTTGTGGTTGTCTTTGCTAAGTCACCGGTCTTCATTAGTAGTGTTATCGATCTGAGGGCTTTTTCTCCTTTCTGATTGAATCCTCTTAATAACATTTTGTCTGCTTCAAGCTCGCGAGCATCAATTTCCAAATATGCTAATGTTCGAAGACTCATTATATTAATTGATGCTCCTGGATCCACCAATACTCTGGAGAGTGTAAATTTCCTAATTGTAACTGAAATGTACAACGGTCGGTTGTGGTCTCGTCGTCCCAAGCGAGTAGGTCATTGTCCGTGAAGGTAACACCTCACTGTTCCTTTAACGAACAAACCTCATCTAAGGAATCTCCGGCCATTTGAGCCAAGCAAATTTCCGGATCAAGTAAGGCCTTGATCAGAGCTTCTCTCATCTCTTTTGATAAGATGAGAGCATCGTAGATGCTCAGTTTGGCCGGTAGTTTCCTAAGATGGGCTAACACGTTGTAGTCCACTTTATTTCCGTGTATCTCGGCTTCTTCTCGAATGGGTATTTCTTCTGCGGGTTGGTTCTTCCTGAACAACCACCTGCTTTCCTTTGTCCTTTGGACCCATCCTCGGAGGTAGAACTCTTCCACTTCTTAAGTTGACTTCTGTAATTTCTTCTGAATCTAGTGTTGAGCTTGCTGGTGTTTCTTCCTGAATCGGAATGACAGGTTCTTCTGGATTTGCCTCGGAGTCTGAAGGCTCTAACTCTATTGTGATTGGAGCTCCTCGAAAATCGTAAATAGATTCGTTGCTTGTTGAACTCTCGTAGCCTCCTTGATGGATGTCTTCTTTGTCATTTTGATCGTCGAGATTGTGTATGATTTGAGAATTGTCATTTGTATCGAAATCGTTGTCCGGATTGTCGCTAGTTATGTAATCGTTAGAAATAGTCAAAACGTAGCGAACGCCATAACCCTTATCATTATAAGATCCCACCGGAGTGAGCAAATAATCATACAGAGTCAGAGGTTCGAGGGATTTCTCCCCCGAATCCGAAACAACTATCCTAGGATAAGCAGCCCCTAGTCTAGCCTTAGGAGCCTCGGTCCTCTCTTCTTCGTCGATTTTCTTCTTCTCTTCAATCGTCTTTTGTTGAGGTGGTTCTTCTATCGCAAGTGATAGTGCCGACTTGACAGGTTTCGAACTCTGAATTGAAGCTCGTACCGAAGCGGTTTGGATGCTATCTAAAATCTTTTTTGAAGACCTTGTCCAAGCGGTAGTCCATCCATCGTCAGTCGCATAGGGATCTATCGGAACAATGAGATCAGTCGAGACAACATTGACGGAACCTCCTTTCTGGGGTTCCTTCATGTACTCCTTCGGGATTGTTATATTCCCTTTCCGAAGGTTGTCATTGAGCCAACTTTTAAAGGTAATGCAATCTTCTATTTTGTGCCCAAGCATCCGGTGGTAGGGGCAAAAGTTGGGATCACCTTTCTTGTTAACTTCTTCTGGTCTCTTAGGCTCTGGCAGCTGGAAATCTGGAGTCTTCATCAGACTACGGAACATTTTTGGCACTGCCTCATTTTTGAATGGATATTCCCTGCTCAGAAGCTCCCTTAATGTACGTTGCGGACGAGGCGGTTGTTCATACTGTTGAGATGACTGATAGCTGGGTCGGGGTTGCTGGTAATTCTGTTGAGGTTGCTGCGGCCGTTCGGACGATATTTGTATCGGTTGCTTGCCTTTGTTGACTGCTGCAATGATCCCGGATTTCTTTTCAAAAGTTTTCACAGGCTTTTGCTTGTCTGTCTTATCGGCGAAACTTAATTGCTTCGCCTCCTCTTGCAAGCTTCCGGCCTTGCTTAACAACTTCTCAAAAGTCTTAATAGTAAATCCCTTGAGGAGAAGTGCTATCGGGCCGTGAATGCTTTTAAGTAAGATGTCGATTGCATGTTGTTCTTGTAATTGTGGTTCACACTTCATACTTAGATTTCTCCATCGAAGTATGTAATCCACCAAAGTTTCGTTCGGCTTCTGCTTCTCTACCACTAAATCACCTATAGTGATGTGGTGTCGAGCTCCGGCAAATCTCTTGATGAAGAGGTTTTCTAGTTCCGAGAACGTCTTCACCGAACCATTCGGTAATTCGCATACCAATCAAAGGCGATCCACGACGAGTCGCCGACGAACTCGTCGGAAGAGTAATGCATCGCTCCCGCCGGCATTGCAACAACTGGAACGAAAGTGTGCAACATGCTGTCGGGGGTTCCCAGTTCCATCAAAGGTCTTGAACAGAGGTGGTACGAAGCCTTTTGGGTACTGGACATCGTAGAATACTTCAGGGTAAGGTCTACCCGTCCGAATGGATGTCCCGCTCTTTGATTGTGCTATGGCTTCTCGCACCTGCTGTTCCACCAAGCTCTTGATATCTTTTTCTGGAATCATACTTTTTGTTGTATCTTTCTTTAGCTGATCGTCCCCGTTAACGGATGTAATCTCCTTTCCTCCGTCCACAATGTGAATGACCTCTGGGGGTGTCTCTCTTTGGGGTTGCACTTGACTCTGGAGAGTAGCTAGGGCTACAACCATCTCTTCCATCCTCTTCGCCATTTGGGCGATCGTATCGTCTTTCTCTTGAAGCTGCCTTCTCATTACTTCCGGCTCTTCTCTTTCTGCGGCTGCAGGAGCACCTTGTGAAGCTAACGAAGCTCGTGTTTCGACCATGTTGATTTCTGCATACTCATCGTCCATGAATTCCGATGAATCAATCTCGTCTCCGAATTTCTCTTCTCTTTCTTTTGCTAGTTGTTGAATATCAGTCCTCAACTTTTCCATAGCGTCCTCTAGCGGTCTTTTCTGTGCATCCTCGCAGTTGTCGTGTGATAGCTGTCGGGTTCCCTTCTCACGAGTCCCCTTTATCTGCAGTAGCACTTTCTTAGGATTCAAGTCTCCGACGAGACTTTCCTTCTCGAGCCGTTGTTTCAATCTTGGTTGTCCAAGTAGTGGGACGCCATACCATCCTTCTAGCAGCGGAAGGTCTAGGACCGGATGGTCCGTCGGCCAAATGCTGGAAGGTGGTATCCTCCCTAATCTGCAACCCTGAAACAACGATAGGCGGACTAGCCTTCATCCTTTTACTTGGCTTTTCTGTAACGATGGCGGGTTCTACTCGTGGCCCAAGATGGGATTTGACTGGCACCCACCCTATCCTTCTTAGAATCTCCGATACGGGGCATTTCTCTTTCTTTGCTAGCTTCTCAATCACAGTCTGTAGTCGGGCAAATGGTGTAATCCTAGTCCTTTTCTTTCTGTTGTCATTGTAGTATGCTGGTCGAGATAATGTAGAAACAATTCTGCGGACATTTTCCTCGTCAGCTGCGGTGGAAAGGGGGTGGAATCTACTTCCTTCCAAAAAGGGTGTATCTTCAGGCAATGGTATGTATTCAGGTAGTGGTGTGTACTTAGGGATTTCTGGGATCTCCTCCAGGAAAGCGACTTCAGCAGCTCTGGCCTTCCTGGCAATCTTCCTACTTCTGTTCCTTCTTTGGGTCCGTGTTATTGATGGAATTCTTGAGCTAGACCCGATTTCAAAAACAGAAGGTCTCACAGGAAAGTCTGTACCCTCCACGGTAACAGGTTCACCATAGTTCTGGATTTCCTTCCCCTTTAATCTGGCGAGAGCCGGGGTAGGTGCGGAGACAACTAGACCGGTGGGGGTAGCAAGAACAGTCCTTCTGCGGACAGCAGTACTCCTCTCAGTCGGGATCTTTTGCAGGGGAGGAAACTCTTGGGTTGACCTAAGGTTGAACTCGATCAACAGCTTCTCAGCATCAGATAATTTGTTTGTCAATTTGAAAAGGGAAACGTCGGTGATCTTGACATTTATGTTCTCGAATCCTTGTCCAAACCGGATGATCCCATTGTCGGGCAGCTCATCCTTGTAAACAGCAAAGTCCAGTCCATTGGTGAAGGAGAAAATCAGCTTTGGGGCTTCCATTTCTGCAGGGTAGATTCTGGTTGTCAGTCCCAAGTTATGCTTCTTCTCATTAGGAGGAAAAGAAAGGAATCGAAAAGAGTTCGAACACATTCTTGTTCATGTATTTATAAGAAGGACTTATTTGTTAAAAGAGTCATTCATTAGAGGTTTTGTTTATTTAGAACGGAATGTTCAAAGGTGTAGAGAAGGTAATGAATCCGATTTAGAGTTGGAAAGGAAAAGAAAGTCTTATGCAAGACCTCTCGACTCGAAGGATTACTCCTAAACTAACACCTATTGGGGGTCCACCCCACCTCAGAAATGAGGTAAAAGAATCACGGAACCTCTCTGTTTAGGGGTGTTTAAACAGTGGCTCCTAAATCCGGGAGAATGTTGGCTATACTTGTTCAAGGTAGAAATGAACATAGCACTCCAACGGAAAGAAGGATAGCTTGATCCACAAGGGACATGGATACACTACCGATTTTTGAAAGCAGAATTGTCTGATTAAAAATGGAGAGAGGAATTTTCCCCAGCGGAGTCGCCAGAAGTTGTCGGCATATTTTTAGGTTTGCGTGTTGTATTTTTGAAAAGAGATCGCCTATAGAAATTATCGGAGAATTTTTAATTTAATTTAAATAAATAATTTGAAAAGTAGTATTTGATTTTGAAAATAATTTTAAATTTGAAAATTTTAAGATATGAAATCAAACTGATTTCACATCCCAAATAGTTTATATAAACGAGCACCGCACCACAAACCGTGTATCTATCCCTAAGGATAGACACACTGCTTGATGGTGCGGCTCAATTAAATAAACTAGAAGATTTGTGACATCCATTTGGTCTGTGAACCAATTTTATAAGCCGACAAATTCTCCTGCTTAATATGAAAGCATTAAACAGGGTTTATATTACCTGGGTTCTTTAAAATTCCCTATAAGGGCAAGCCCCTATAGTTAATTACATCTTAAGTGACGAGAATCATCTAAGAAAACTCTCGATAATAATCGGTAATTCGCTCTCAAGAATTTCAAAGTTTAAGTTTTCAAAGGATTGAATTTTGGAATTTCAATAGGGAATGGATCAAATTTGGAACATTTTGTTTTGGGAATTCAAAGGAAGAAAGGTAGGAGAAATTACAGATTCGAAGCGAACATCGATAATTTCCCGACTATCCTATTGTTTGGCTTAGATTTAGGAAAGTCTTAATGTTTATTTAATGTTTTAATCTTGCCAATTTTAATTATTTAGGACTTATATTCGTATGACATGATCATACAAATAGCCTCGAAGATGTGAGGGTTTATGTCGTATCGGACGACTATCTCGGAGTCCTAAAACCGGTTAGGGCTTAATTTACATGACATGATCATTTAAATGCCTAACGAAGAGTTGAGGATTTATGTTGCACTAGGCAAACTACCTCGAAATCTTATAGATTAGTTATTTAATTCTAGGAAAGTTTTACTGAAGTAGACTCAGGTTTTCTTGATGACGATGGCCGTGCTTTGCCCACCATGCTCCGAGCTCCTTGTTGTTGCGAGAGGTTTAGTTATAGAAGTAATAAATCAGGAGATGAGAAAAGTGTTTTGGTTTAGAGAAAATCTTAACTTCCAAGTGTTTTTTATGTTTTAATTAAAACAAATCTTAAAGTTGATTATAACTACACCGGTTAAGATCCCACGGTTCCATCCTTCCGACATCGTTATTTTTATCGGATAATTTGCTAAACTCAACTGAATGAGTTCCACACTTTCATTTAGACCGTGGGAAATCCCGTTAGCAACACGTAGGTTACATCATCCAAGGTATTCCCGATCATCCAATAGAACGTTTTAATTTAGTTGTAATTGCAGTTTTGTGTTCTGTTTGTGATTAAATATTGAGTTGTTTTATATTTTGAAATATTGTGGCGGTGAATTTTATCTTGCAATGACTTTTAATTTAGTTTTGGTTTCAGTTTTAGGGACTATCCTAAAGGTGTGGGTTTTCATGCAACGGTTGTTTATCATGCAAGAAAAGTAAGTGCGATGCGATTAAATAAATTGCGATAAGGTAAATTGCAATAAAATAAAAGCGTACACTGGAGGGTCTTCCCGTCATCCCAAGCTGCACTTAAAACACAATTAGAATATTTAAGCAAGTTCCTAGGTAAAAGCTAAGGGAAGGGTTATGGTTTTCACCAAATTCCTAATCCTATAGCTAATCATTTCCTATGACGTCTAGGTTCTTGTGTTTTGGTTTGAGGAAGATTTTCTTCATCAAAAAATAATTAAGTTCAATTGTTCTTGTAAGTATCCTATCATATTGAGGAAGTGCTTAAGAAGAATCTTGAACATCTTTTCAATATTGCTAGAATTGTTTTAAGTCCAAATGAATTTAATTATACAAATGAATTAATCGTCCAGGAATTCAAGTTTTGTTATCTTGCTCAGTGAACTAGGACATTTGAATATCTTATAAGTGAAGTAACATTTCATTCAATGTTACGTTTAGGAGTTATGATAACCAAAGCTCTCGAGGGCGAATTGGTGTTGAATGGTTTATGATTTAGTTTAACTTCGAGTTAAAGGATTTAAATTTGGAATAGTGTTCAAGTTACTTTATATTTAATTTCTTTATGTCTTAGGTGATATTATTTAATTCAATTTAATTTAACTTTAATTTAATTTGGTTTAGTTTTAATTTTAATTTAATTTAATTGAATTTAACTTAATTACTATTATTTAATTTAATTCAATTCAATTTAACTTGATTTGATATGCTTTAATTTAATTTAATTTAATTTGATTTAATTTAATTTTAATTTAATTTAATTCAATTTAATTCAATTTAATTCAATTTAATTCAATTTGTTTAATTTAATTTAATTTAATTTAATTTAATTTGTTTAATTTAATTTAATTTAATTTGATTTAATTTAATTTAATTTGTTTAATTTAATTTAATTTAAATTTTAATTTAATTTTTATTTTTTAATTTTCATTTAATTGAAATTTTAAAAGAGTTTAATAATTTAACTTTAATTTAATTTAATGATTAAGTCTTTTAATATTTTAAATCTTAAATTTGAATTATCATTTTAATTAGGAATTAAATATTATTGAGATGATTAATTTAGGGATTCTTAAATTAAAGAACAAATCTCTTCCTAATAATATCCCTATTTTAATAATTCCAATTTTATTATTCTTCCAAATTTAATCAATTATTTAATTAAGGTTTATTTCAATTATTTTAAATTGTTTAGTTGGTTTCAACCCTTTAATTATTTAAATTTCAATCATCCAAATCAGATTAAGATCAAATATTTTACATGTTAATTTTATTAAGCCTAAAGTTTTAATTAAGGGTTAAAATTTTAATTACCATTTTGCCCCTTCAAGCTTAATAATTTCATAACTCACTAAATTGAGCTTAAATAAACTTGAAATTTTTATGTAACTTCACTCATATGTCAATAAAGACATGAGAGGAGAAAATGTAATTTTTCTGTTTTTAATTTATTTATGTAATTATTTTTGTTGGAAAATAGGGATTTCCAAGGAAAATTTAATAATGTGACCAAGGGAAAGTTTCTGTCCTTAAGAAAATTATGGGACATTCTTAATGACCAGAGGACCATTTGGACCAATTTTGGTGATTTTTTGAATTATATTATTTTTATTATAAGTATTTTATGTTTTGGAGTATTAATTAATTCAAAAATAAAATAAAGGTTGAAAAATAAATTTTATATTTTTCAAAAATCTCTCTGATATCAAGGAAATTAGAGAATCAATTTTTACAATTTTCTGATTTTTCTTTGATTTATTGGAATTATTTTAGTGAAAATGCAAAAAAATACATTTTTTTATTTTAAAATTACCTTAGGGCTTTAAAATTTAATATCTCATTAAATAGACTTAAGAAAAATATGGGATTTGTTCCCAAGTGATTAGAATTCAAAATGTGACATTTTGGTGAATTTTATTATTTTTGTGATTTTTATTATTTTTTAATTATTAAAATATTAAAATAATACCAAAAAATCAACTTTTTTAGAAAATTGAAATTTTAATTTTCATAAATTCCTCTGATATCAGAGAGGCTCCAAAACCAATTTGGTGAATTTTTAAAAAGTATTTTGAAAGTTATGAATTTTTAAATTTCAAATTGACTAAATCGCTTAATCAACCCACTTAGTGGGGCTAACCAAGTCCAATTGACTTCAAATTTTTATGGTGGGTTCATCTAATCCTAAAGGTCAGTGGAGAATTGATTTCAAGCCAATTTGATACATGGTTAAGTCTAATTAATTAAGGAGCTATTTTGGGTGTTTAAGCCAATTAGCGTTATTTTAAATAAACTAATCCAAAATATATTTTTCCTAGGGTCCTCTGGTCATAAGAGACATCACCAAATTTTCCTAGAATTTATTTCACAACATGCTAATTATTGAATTTAAAATACTCAAAACAGTAACATGCATTTGAAAAATCAATAACTTCTCATAGGGATGGCCTCTAACTTTGGAAAATTCAGGGAATGTTCCCAAATTCAGAGGCTTCAAAAGCCCTATGGTCTCATGCCATAGTGAATTTCCTATATGCATGGAGAATTAAAACAATGCAGAAGGGAAATAAATCATTAAAAATAAAATACTTGATGAAATTAAATGATTTCTTTTCCACATTATTCTCCTCTGTTCACTGAGCAAGAGGGTATTTTTATTATATTTTTCTGATTTTCCTACACAAAGTTATAGATTTTTGAAGTTTAGGGGAATTAAATAAATCAAAAATACCCTAATTTTCTATTTATCCACGCGACGCCGTGTCAACCTCGGCAGCTCCGAAAGGCCACATGGCGTGTTCTGGTTCGACGCCGCCATCTGACTCAGCGCTCCGGGGCCCCGCTGTGTCGTTCCATCTCCTGATCCGACGCGATCCTGGCCGTTCGTCCGCGCGTGTATTAAATGAACGGCATCCGTTCATCATCCCCAAGCGTTCTCTCCTGAGAGCCGTCCACACTAAATCCCTAATATCTCACTCAATACTCAATGAATTTTCGTGTTCTTATGCTCTATGGACTCGTCTTGAAGAGATGAATACATCTATATGGTGACCATGCATTGAAATTAAAGCATTTGAAATGGAGAATCTCCAGAAGCTCGGGATGAAGAATTAGCTCATACCTTTGCTCAGAGAAGTGTGGCTTGAATGCGAGGGTTGTGTCACCTTCGATTGGATCCGGCAAGCTCCGGATGAAGTCTCCGGTGCGGTGAATTGCTAGCTATGAAAGTGACCACGGTCGATCACAAAGCTTGGAGTCCGGAGTAGATGGGTGGCCTCGGAGAGGGGGCTTTTGCTGGTGGACTCCTTCCCTTGGTCCGGTGAAGGTGTAGGACCAATCAATTTGGGGATTGATCCACTGTGGAGAAGTGTCCTGGTTTTGGGTGGAATTTTGGCTGAGAAATTGGGGTCTGTTGGTGGGGATTAAGGCAAATTGGCACTGGGGATCAACTGCTCTAAGGATGGAGAAGGGTTTGGAACAATTTTTGCAGAGTTTCGGCAAGGTTTGTGCAACTTTTTTTTCATGGCCGTGAGGTCGTCGGGTTTAAATAGGGGTGGCTGGAGAGCCTCATAGGGATGGCCAAGGGCTGGGATCAGCTGCTCTGGTCATGGGAAGAATAGCCATGGTGGCCATTGGGCATGGGGCAGCTCAGCAAGGTGGAATTCCAAAGTTGGCTCACATGTGAGCTCTCGGGTGTGGTGTTTTCCGGCGACCCGGGCGGGCGGCGGCGGGCATGAGTCACCATCTTGACCGGGGAGGTCGGGGCTTGGCAATGGTGAAGTCGATTGGGTTTGGACATGTGTAAAGGAGTTGGATCGAAGTGGCATGGGGGGTGTGGCTATTTTGGCTCTAAATGGGTCAACCCATCCTTTTGGGCTTGGTTCACCCTCCAAGGTGGCTTTAGGTGTCGAAGGAATCGACTTGGTTTGGCATGGAGAAGTCCCTATCCAAATATATTTGGATTAAATTTGGGTTAAGGTGAAACTTGTTTAAGGTTAATGACTTTTAGGAGGTGCTTAAAGGACCTCCTCCTTTTGCCATTTAAGAAGGCTTGACAAATTAGAAATTCTCATGGCTTGCCAATGGCTTACATGTGGCTTCATGGCTTCATATGGCTTGGGAAAAGATTTGGTCAATTTCATGAAAAAAGGATTTTGTGAATTTTGGCATTTTGATGGGAATTGTTATGAGGCTTGATTTGGAATCATTTAATGATAAATTAGGACTTTAGGAATGATTTTAAATTGAATGTGTGATGAGGGAAAGTGTCATGTGGGCTTTGTCATGAACTTTGGGCTTTTGAATTTGTCTTGGATGGGCTTTTAGGAAGGTTTAAGGGAAGTGGGCTTTAGGCTTGAAAATAAATTTGTGGATGGGAAATTTGTAAAAGTTTGGACCAAATAATTGTTGGGTTTGGTATAGGAATGTGCCATGAGTAATTTGAAACAAGTTTGGAGTGATTTGGGTTTGAATTGGGTTGAATTTGGGCTTTTTGCTAAAGTGGCCAATGTAGGTCAAATTGGGCTAATTTGGGCCAATGTTGAAGTAATGTTGAAATTGGTGTAAAATTAATGTTGGGAAATGTTTATAGGGCTGTTTCAAAGAGGTTTTGGCTTTGGTTGGGCTTTGATTTTGGGGTTTGGGCTTATTTGGGTTAGGTTTGGGTTTAGGTCAAAATTGGGCCTTTTGGCTTTGGGTTGAATTTGAGTGGGGTTTGGGTCTAAATTTTGGGCAAATCATGTTATCTTTTTGTTTGTAGAGATGTTGGGAAGATTTTAGAAAAGATTTGGGGTTAATTGGAGTTGAATTGGGTGAGTTTGGGTTAGGTTTGGGTCATGGGTCCAAATTGGTCTTTAAGGCCAAAAGTGAAATTGGATCCAAATGTCAATCAAATTGGACTTGGATCTGGTCTAGATTGGTGTTGGGGGTGTTGAATTGAAGTTTAGAATTGAATTTGAGCAGAATTTGGGTCAATTGGGTAGGTTTGGTTTGACATTGGGTTAACTTTGGGTTAAAATGGGTCAAATTGGGGGTTTTGACAAAAGTAGGGTAAATTGATAAAATTTGCCCATGGTGTAGTTGAACAAAATGAAATTGGGAATATTTGGAATTTTCTAGAATTTTCTGGGAATTTTCTGAATTTTTGGATTTTTGGGTCAAGAGGGGTATTTTGGGTATTTGGAGGGTATTGGGAGGTATTTTTGGAATTTTTGGTATTCTTGGGTATGTATTGTCAATTTGAGTAATGTGGAAATATTTGGGATTGATTTTGAGGAATTTTGGGTGATTTGGGATTTTTGAAAAATTTGGGTGATTTCAAGGGTTTTGGGTAGGCTAGTAGGGTGTAGGGTCCCGGGGGTCAAAAATTGAAAATTTGGAAAATTGAAGATTGGGTGAATATAAGTTGAATGAAATCATTTTGGTTGAGCCATGAAGCCATATCAAGCCCACATGAGCCATGAAGGGACTCATTTGAGGCATCCACTTATGTTGTTCCTAACCTCTTAGCGAGGGCTTAGGGGTTAAGGACCATCCATGTGAATCACCTACATGAGTCGAGGAGATCAAGTTGGGTATAGGTGTGGTTTTAGGAGGTGTGTGAAAGTGTAGTGCATAAGTGTAGTGTATGTGTAAGTTAGCCCTTCACCGAGACCGGGCCATCCAGAGGCGATCCCAAGGCCAAAGAGTCACATAGGCACTCATCCTTTAAACTTCCACATTTGATTTCAACCCTCTAGGTGATTAGGGGTCTACAATCAAGTTTGTGGAGTTTGCGGGGAGTTAAGAAGTGGTTTGAATTTCTAAGTGGTGGGTCCCAATTCTAGTCCTCTAGGATAGTCAAAGGAAAAGCCTAAGGCTAGATCCTAAGTACTAAAGAGAAGAAGAGAAGACCTCATCAAAAATGAGGTCAACAGTGGGTTTTCATGCAACAGTTGTTTATCATGCAAGAAAAGTAAAGTGCATTTGCAATAAAGTAAATTGCAAGAAAAGTAAATTGCAATAAAAGCTTACCTGGAGGGTCTTCCCGTCATCTCAAGCTACACTTAAACACAATTTAGAATACTTAAGCAAATTTCTAGGTAAAGCTAAGGGAAGGGTTATGGTTTTCTACCAAATTCCTAATCCTATAGCTAGTCATTTCCTATGACGTCTAGGTTCTTGTGTTTTGGTTTGAGGATGATTTTCTTCATCAAGGAACAATTAAGTTCAGTTGTTCTTATAAATATCCTATCATATTGAGGAAGTACTTAAGAAGAATCTTAAACATCTTTTCAATATTGCTAGAATTGTTTTAAGTCCAAACGAATTTAATTATACAAATGAATTAATCGTCCGAGAATTTCAAGTTTTGTTGTTATCTTGCTCAGTGAACTAGGACATTTGAATATCCTATAAGTGAAGTAACACTTCATTTAACATTCTGTTTAGGAGTTATGACGATAAAAGTTTTCGAGGGTAAATTGGTGTTCAAATGGTTTGTGATTTAATTTAATTTCAATTAACGGGTTTAAATTTGGAATAGTGTTCAAGTTGCTTTATATTTATTTTTGAATTTCTTTATGTCTTAGGTGATGTTATTTTTAATTTAATTTAACTTTAATTTAATTTAATTTAATCTGGTTTAATTTTAATTTTAATTTTAATCTAATTTGTTTTAATTTTAACTTGATTCGATTATTTAATTTAATTCAATTTTAGTTTGATTTGATATGATTTAATTTAATTTGATTTAATTTAATTTGATTTAATTTCCTTTAATTTAATTTGATTTAATTTAACTTAATTTAATTTAATTTAATTTAATTTAAATTTTTATTTAATTTTATTTTTTAATTTAAATTAAATTTAATTTAATTTGATTTAAGTTAATTTAATTTAATTTAATTTAATTTAATTTAATTTAAATTTTAATTTAATTTTATTTTTAATTTTAATTGAAAATTTAAAAGAGTTTAATAATTTAACTTTAATTTAATTTAATGGTTAAGTCTTTTAACATTTTAAATCTTAAATTTGAATTATCATTTTAATTGGGAATTAAATATTATTGAGATGATTAATTTAGGGATCCTTAAATTAAAGAACAAATCTCTTCCTAATAATATCCCTATTTAATAATTCCAACTTTATTATTCTTCCAAATTTAATCAATTATTTATTTAAGGTTTATTTTAATTATTTTAAAATTGTTTAATAGGTTTCTATCCCTTAATTATTTAAATTTCAATCATCCAAATCAGATTAAGATCAAATATTTTACTTTTTAATTTTATTAAACCTAAAGTTTTAATTAAGGGTTAAAATTTTAATTACTATTTTGCCCTTCAAGCTTAATAATTTTATAACTCACTAAATTGAGCTTAAATGAACTTGAAATTTTTATGTGACTTTACTCATATGACAATAAGGACATGAGAGGAGAAAATGTGATTTTTCTGTATTTAATTTATTTATGTAATTATTTTTCGTAGAAAATAGGGATTTCCAAGGAAAATTTAATAATATGACAAAGGGAAAGTTTCTGTCCTTAAGAAAATTATGGGACATTCCTAATGACCAAAGGACCACTTGGACTAATTTTGGTGATTTTTTGAATTATATTATTTTTATTATAATTATTTTAAGTTTTGGAGTATTAATTAATTTAAAAATAAAATAATGGTTAAAAAATGAATTTTATATTTTTCAAAAATCTCTCTGATATCAAGAAAGTCAGAGAATCAATTTTTACAATTTTCTGATTTTTCTTTGATTTATTAGAATTATTTTAGAGGAAATGTTAAAAAATATATTTTTTTAATTTTAAAATTACCTTAGGGCTTTAAAATTTAATATCTCATCAAATAGACCCAAGAAAAATATGGGGTTTGTTCCTAAGAGATTAAAATTCAAAATGTGAAATTTTGGTGAATTTTATTATTTTTGTGATTTTTTTATTTATTTATTTAATTATTAAAATATTAAAATAATACAAAAAATCAACTTTTTTAGAAAATTGAAATTTTAATTTTCTTAAACTCCCATGATATCAGAGAGGCTCCAAAACCAATTTGGTGAATTTTTTAAAACTATTTTGAAAGTTATGAATTTTTAAAGTTTAAATTGACTAAATGGCTTAACCAACCCATTTAGTAGGGCCAACCAAGTCCAATTGACTTCAATTTTTTTTGGTGGGTTCCCCTAATCCTAAAGGTCAGTGGAGAATTGATTTCAAGTCAATTTGATGCATGATTAGCTCTAATTAATTAAGGACCTATTTTGGGTGTTTAGGCCAATTAGGGTTATTCCAAGTGAATTAATTCAAAACCTATTTTTCCAAGGGTCCTCTGGTCATAAGAAACATCACCAAATTTTTCTAGAATTTATTTCACAACATGCTAATTATTGAATTTAAAATACTCAAAACAGCAACATGAATTTGAAAAATCAATAACTTCTCATAGGGATGGCCTCTGGCTTTGGAAAATTTAGGGAATGTTCCCAAATTCAGAGGCTTCAAAAGCCTTATGGTCTCATGCCATGGTGAATTTCCTATATGCATGGAGAATTAAAACAATGCAGAGGGTAAATAAATCATTAAAAATAAAATACTTGATGAAATTAAATGATTTCTTTTCCACATTATTCTCCTTTGTTCACTGAGCAAGAGGGTATTTTTATTTTATTTTTTTGATTTTTCTACACAAAGTTATGAATTTTTGAAGTTTTAGGGAATTAAATAAATAAGAAAATACCCTAATTTTCCATTTATCCAAGCGGCGCCGCGTCAACCTCGGCAGCTCCGAAACGCCGCGTGTCGCGCTGTCATTCGACTCCGCCATCCAACTCAGCGCTCCTGGGGCCCGCTGTACCGTTCCATCTCCTCATCCGACGCGATCCTGGCCGTCCGTCCGCGCGTGTATGGAATGAACGGAATCCGTTCATCGTCCCTAAGCGTTCTCACCTGAGAGACGTCCACACTAAAATCCTAAGAACTCACTCATTTCTCAATGGATTTTCGTGTTCTTATGCTCTATGGATTCGTCTTGAAGAGATGAATACATCTATACGATGATCATGTATTGAAATTAAAGCATTTGAAATGGAGAATCCCCGAAGCTCGGGATGAAGAATTAGCTCATACCTTTGCTCGGAGAAGTGTGGCTTCAATCCGAGGGTTGTGTCACCTTCGATTGGATCCGGTAAGCTCAGGATGAAGTTTCTGGTGCGGTGAATCGCCTAGGTATGATTTCGACCAAGCCCGATCACAAAGCTTGGAGTCTAGAACAAGCTGGGTGGCTCGGAGATGGGGCTTTCAATGGGAAACTTCTCCTCTTGGTCTAGTGAAGGTGTAGGGCCGGTCGATTTGAAGATTGGCTCAACGTGGCAAAGTGTCCTGGTTTTTGAGTGAAATTTCAGTTGGGAAATTGGGTTCTGTTGGTGGGGATTAGGGCAAATTGACACTGGGGATCAACTGCTCTAAGTATGGAGTAGGGTTTGGAACAATTTTGGCAGAGTTTCGGCAAGGTTTGTGCAACTCTCCTTCATGGCCGTGAGGGGGTCGGGTTTAAATAGAGGTGGCTGGAGAGCCTCACGGGGATGACGAGGGTTGGGATCGGTTGCTTAGGTCGAGGGAAGAACGACCGTGGTGGCCATTGGGCATGGGGCAGATCAGCAAGGTAGAATTCCAATGTTGGGCTCACATGGGTTCTCTCGACCTGGTGGTTTCCGGCAGCTGTGGTGGCTGGCCGGCCAGGGTCAGGTAACCCTCAGGGTCAGGAGGTCCAGGGCTTGAAGTTGGTGAAGGCAATTGGGCTTGGACATTTGTAAAGTGTTTGAATCAAAGTAGAATGGGGTGAGGGTATATTTTGGCTCAAATTGGTCAAATGCATGGATTGTGCTAGGTGCACCTTCCCATGGCTAGTTTGGGCTGAAGATAAAGTTGTTTAGGTCAGCTTAATTAGTGGGGAAGGGTCACCATCCAAGTACAATTAAGTTTAAGCATGGTTTAGTGGAGTCATGGAAGTGGCTAATCCCCCTTAAGAGAATATGGAAAGGGCCTCCTCCTCTTGCCATCTTGGGTATGGTGAGGTGGAAAGTAGATTCCATGGCTCTCATGGCTCCCATGTGGCTCATGCATGGCTTCATGGCTCACCTTTGGCTTGGAAAAAGTTAAGTCGACTTTCATGAAAGAGGTTTTTAGGAATTTTGGTAATTTAGGAGTGATTTGATGGGATTTGGCACATGGCTTGATTTGGAATCATTTGATGATTGATTTGAACTTAGGGATGATTTTAATTAAGGGTATGATGAGAAGAATTTGTCATATAGGCTTTAGCATGAAATTTGGGCTTTTAGGAAGGTTTAAGAAAATGGGCTTTTGGTTTAAAAATAAATTTATGGATGGGAATTTTGTGAAGGATTGGGCCAAACAAATGTTGTGTTTAGTTCATAGATGTGTCATTAGTGATTTGAAGCAAGTTGGGAGTGATTTGGGTTTGAATTGGGTTGAATTTGGGCTTCCTTGGTGAATGGGCTAATATGGGTCAAATTGGGTTAACTTGGGCCAATGTTGGGATAGGGTTGAAATTGATGTAAAATAAATGTTGGGAAATGTTTATGGGAGTGTTTCAAAGAGGCTTTGACTTTGGTTGGGTTTTGATTTTGAGGTTTGGGCTTATTTGGGTTAGGTTTGGGTTTAGGTCAAAATTGGGCCTTTTAGCTTTGGGTTGAATTTGAGTGGGGTTTGGGTCTAAATTTTGGGCAAATCATGTTAATGTTTTGTTTGTAGGGATGTTAAGGAAGGTTTGGAAAAGATTTGGGGTTAATTTGAGTTGAGTTGGGTGAGTTTTGGTTAGGTTTGGTTTGACATTGGGTTCACTTAGGGTTAAAATGGGTCAAATTGGGGTTTTGACAAAAGTAGGGTAAATTGACAAAATTGGCTCTTGGTGTAGTTGAACAAAATGAAATTAGGAATATTTGGGATTTTCTGGAATTTTCTGGGATTTTTCTGAATTTTTGGATTTTTGGGTCAAGAGGGGCATTTTGGGTATTTGGAGGGTATTGGGAGGTATTTTTGGAATTTTTGGTATTTTTGGGTATGGGTGATCAATTTGAGTGGTGAGGAAATGTTTAAGGTTAATTTTGGGGAATTTTGGGTGATTTGGAAATTTTGAAAATTCTGGGTAATTTCAAGGGTTTTGGGTAGGCTAGGCGGGTCCGGGTTCTCGGGGGTCAAAAATTGAAAATTTGGAAAATTGAAGATTAGGTGAATGTAAGTGGAATAAAATCATTTTGGTTGAGCCATGAAGCCATATCAAGCCCACATGAGCCATGAGGGGACTCATTTGAGGCATCCTCTATGTTGTTCTAACCCTCTTAGCCAAGGGCTTAGGGGTTAAGGACCATCCATGTGGATCACCTTCATGAGTCAGGAGATCAAGTTGGGTATAGGTGTGTTTTAGGAGGTGTGTGAAAGTGTAGTGTATAAATGTAGTGTATGTGCAAGTCAACCCTCACTGAGGCCGAGCCACCAGGGCGATCCCTAGGCCAAAGAGTCCTGTGGGAACTCATTCTTTAAACTTCCACATTTGATTTCAACCCTCTAGGTGATTAGGGGTCTATAGTCAAGTTTGTGGAGTTTGCGGGGAGTTAAGAAGTGGTTTGAGTTTCTAAGTGGTGGGTCCCAATTCTAGTCCTCTAAGATAGTCAAAGGAAAAGCCTAAGGCTAGATCCTAAGTGCTAAAAGAAGAAGAGAAGACCTCATCAAAAATGAGGTCAACAGTATGCAAGAGCATTTTCTTTTCTGGGAATCTTGTAGATTGTTACATTCAGAATTTGCTCCAATAGTTTCATGGCATACTGAAAGTACTGCTCGAGCCTTGGTTTCAAAATTCTGTACTGCCGATAATTTGCTGAATGATCAACTACGAATCTCCGTAGATGTTGATATCTGTTATACCCATCTGAATGGTTAATTCCTATCCTGTTACGACGGCTTCGTATTATGCTTCATTAATTGTACACAGTTCTGTTAGGTAGTAGGAGTATCTTAACATCCCCCGCTCCGGTGTTATAAAGATTAGTCCGATTCCGGCCCTATCGGGCACTATCGTTTGTGATTCTCTATCTTTCTGTGCTGAAGATGCTTCATCGAAGTACAATTCTCAACGCTGATCATCGGGATCTTGTAAGCTCATTATCTGTTCGTCTGGCAAGTCGTCATTGAGAGGCGATTCTACCGGCAAAGGATGTGCTGCGAGGAAGTCTGCTAGGACTTGTCCTTTTACGGCACGAAGAGGAACGAAAGTTATATCGAATTGCAATAGTATCATCGACCACCTAGCAAGTCTACCAGAAAGCGTCGGGCGGGTCATTAAATATTGCAACGGTTTAACTTTCGAAATAAGGTTGACCTTATGAGAAAGCATGTAATGCCTGAGCTTTTGAACGGTGAAGATCAGAGCCAAACAATGCTTCTCAATTGGAGGGTACTTTACTTCCGTCAGAATCAGACGATTACTTAAGTAGTAGAGTGTGTTTTCTTTACCCTCGTCATTGAACTGGGCTAATAGGGCTCCAAGGGAGTTATCTAAAGCCGCAGTATAAAGTATCAACTGTCTACCTGAGACTGGGGCTGCTAAGACAGGAGGTGTCATTAGATATTGCTTAATGTCCTTAAAGGCCCGTTGGCATTTCTCTTCCCAAACAAATTTGGCATCCTTTTTAATTAATGTCGAGAAGAGCTGACACCTACCTGACAAATTCGAGATAAAGCGTCGAAGATATGACAACTTCCCTTGAAAGGATTGTAGTTGTTTCAAATTTTTAGGAGGCAGCATTTCTAAGATAGCTTTAACCTTTTCCGGATCGATTTCAATTCCGCGATGTCGGACAACAAATCCTAAGAATTTACCGGAGGTGACGCCGAAGGCACATTTTAAGGGATTCATCTTAAGATTAAATTATCATAATCGCTCGAAAATAATTCTCAAATCATACAGGTGATCTTCCTTCAGTTTGCTTTTGATGACCACATCATCCACGTAGCACTCAACTTGGTTGTGAATGAGATCATAAAAAATCCTCGTCATTGCTCTTTGGTAAGTTGCTCCTACGTTCTTCAATCCAAAAGGCATTACTGTGTAGCAGTATATTCCAATCGGCGTTCTGAAGGCTGTGAGCTTCTCATCTTCTGGTGCCATCTTTATCTGATTATATCCTAATGATCCATCCATGAAGGAGAAGATTTCATGTGTCGAAGCGATGTCGATCAACAATTCTGGATTCGGTAGCGGAAACTCATCCTTCGGGCATGCTTTATTCAAATCTCTGAAATCTACACAGATTATGATCTGTCCATTCTTCTTTATGAACGGTACCACATTGGCTAACCAAGTAAGATATTGTTCTTCACGGACAAATTTAGCGTCTATTAGCTTCTTAACTTCAGCTATTACTTGTTGTTCAATCTCTAGACGCATTCTTCTGGGAACTTATCTGACTGGAATGGCAGCTGGATCCACTCCTAGTCTATGAACTGCAACCTCTGGAGCTAATCCTGACATTTCATCATAACTCCAAGCAAAACTATCCTTGAATTCTATTAATTGCTTGACTATTTCTTCAGAGTCTTCTTTGATAAGTAAGGAGCTAACAAAGGTCAGCCTAGGCTCTTCGCTAGTACCTAAGTTAACTTTCATTAACTCGTCTATTGTAAATTTAATTTCTCCTTCAAATTTTGGCGGAGCCTCTCCGATTAGTAGATATTCAAGATTATCTGAAGATTCCAAGAAATCTTCATTGGCTCACTAGCGACAACCAAGCAAAATTCTGAATCTTCAGCTGATGCTACTGTGCCGAATCCTAGACCATGTTTTGAATTGGGAGGCCGACCGGCGTTGTTCCATAACTTTTCAAAGCGTTGTGATTGGCCTTTTGACCATTGTTTAGGTAGGTTACCACGCTGAATTAAATTCTGAACACAGGGAGAATACCACTCAAAAGGCAGTTCCATTAATTCAGAAGAAGTAACATCTTCAAGTTGTACATCTTTTTCAGTATTGGAGGAAGAAGCACCACGGTAGAATTTGATCGGTTTAGTACCACCACCATGTACCTCTTTGACCACCATACCCTCGATCTTATCAGAATGGATCGGGGTCAGGGCCATAGTATTCTTCATTCTTTTCATCTTCGAGAGAGATCTTGAACTGGGGTTTCCTTTGGTATATTGTTGCTGCTTCGTTCTTGATTTCTTCTTCTTCTTCAGAGCAATCATCCAATCAACATCGATGACCGGTTTCTTCTGTTCAAATGTTCCACCGTTTCTTCCTCGACCTCATCCCCGGCCTCGACCTCGGGTGCGAGTTATGCAAAAACCTTCATCATCTCACCGTAAGGGAGTGGTGAGTAACTGTTGAACAAGAATTTCAGGTTCTTTGTCGTCTCGTGCTTCTTTTTCTTGATTTGTTATGGCATTTCCGGAGAAGGCAGTTTTCTTTGGGGGTGCGTAGTAAGCTGCATCTTTGTGGATTCCGATTTCATGCACGGAGAATGGTTGCAAATCACCTTTAATACACTATTCTTGTCCTCCTTCATAGTACTTTATACACTTGTGTAGAGACAACAATACCATCCAGTTCTCATGAATCCATGGTCGGCCCAGTAGAGCATTGAATGATATCTCAGAATCAATTATGTGGAATTTTGCGGTTGTCTTGGCTAATTCACCGATCTTCATTAACAGTGTAATCTATCCAAGAGATCTTTCTCCTTTCTGGTTGAAGCCTCTTAGCATCATCTTGTCTACCTCGTGATCATGGCCATCAATCTCTAAATAGGCTATCGTTCGAAGGTTCATTATATTAATTGACGCTCCTGGATCAACTAGCACCCTGGAGAGGGTGAACTTTCCAATACTGACTGAAATGTACAACGGTCGGTTGTGATCTGCTGTTCCAAGTGGTAAATCATCGTCCGTGAAGGTAACACCGCGCTGTCCTTTCCATGAGCAAACCTGGTCGAAGGAATTACCAGCCATTTGAGCTAAGCAAATTTCTGGATCAAGCAAGGCCTTGACCAGAGTTTCTCTCATCTCCTTTGACGGGATAAGAGCGTCGTAGATGCTCAGTTTGGCTGGTAGCTTCCTAAGATGGGCTAGCACATTATAGTCCACTTTGTTACCAGGCTGTGTAATTTCTTCACGAACGGGCAATTCTTCCGCTGGGGTTGGCTCTTCCCGAGCAACTACCTGCTTTCCCTTGTCCTTTGGACCCAATCTCAGAGGTAGGACCTTTCCACTTCTCAGATTGACTTCGGTAATTTCCTCTAAATCTACCGGTGTCTCCTCTTAAATCGGAACGACTGGCTCTTCTAAAGTTGCCTCGACATCTGATAGTTCTAACTCTATCGTGATCGTAGCTCCTCAGAATTCACAAATAGACTCGTCACTTACTGAACTTTCGTAGCCATCCTTGTGAATGTCCTCCTCTTCGTCATGGTTATCTAGGTTTTGTTCGATTTGAGATTCATTTTTCGTATCGAAATCGAGATTTGGATTAGGTTGGTTGTCGTTAGTTACGTAATTATTAGAAACAGTCAAAGCGTAGCCAACACCATAACTCTTATCATGATAAGATCCCGCCAAGGCGAGCAAATAATCATACAGAGTCAGAGGTTCGAGGAATTTCTCTCCCGAATTAGAAACAACCATCCTAGGAAAAGCAGCCCCTAGTCTACCCTTCGGAACCTCAGTCTTCTCTTCTTCCACAATCTTCTCCTTCTCCTGGGGCAGGTTCTTCAATTGCTAGCGATAGTGCCGGCTTGGCAGGTTTCAAACTTTGAGTTGAAGCGTGCACCGAAGCGGTCTGGATGTGATCCAAAATTTTCATTGATGACTTCGTCCAAACTGTATTCCATCCATCGTTGGTCGTGTACGGGTCGATCGGAACAATAGGCTCTGTCGAGATAACATTGACGGAACCTCCTTTTTGGGGTTCCTTCATGTATTCTTTTGGGATCATTATGTTCTCTCTCTGAAGATTATCTTCCAGCCAGTTCTTGAAAGTGAAGCAGTATTCGATCTTATGTCCGAGCATCCTGTGGTAGTGACAGTAGTTTGGATGATCCTTCCTTTCGACTTCCTCGGGCTTCCTGGGCTCTGGCAACTGAAAGTCGGGTGTCTTCATCAAACTGCAAAACATCTTAGCCACTGCCTCAGTCTTGAAGGGGTATTCTTTGTTCAAAAGTTCCTTCAGGGGAAGGAGAGGACGAGGCGGCGGCTGATAACTCAGTCGAGGCTGAAAACATTGCTGAGGCTGATAATTTTGCTGAGGGTGTTGATAAGTCTGTTGCGGTGGTTGATAACTCGGCTGCGGTCACTCTGGCTGTATTTGCACTGGCTGTTTACCTTTGTCCACTGCTGTGATGGTCCCGGATTTCTTCTCGAAAGCTTTTACAGGCTTCTGCTTATCGGTCTTATCGATGAAACTTAGCTGTTTCGCTTCCTCCTGCAAGCTCCCGACCTTGCTAAGCAACATTTCGAAAGTCTTAATGGTGAATCCCTTAAGGAGAAGTGCTATCGGGCCATGGATACTCTTAAGCAAGATACCGACCGCATGTTGTTCCTGAAACTATTGTTCACACTTCATGCTCAAGTTCCTCCATCGAAGTATGGAATCCACCAAAGTTTCGTTTGGTTTCTGTCGCTCCACCACTAGATCACCGATAGTGTTGTGGTGCAGAGTTCCGGCAAACCGCTTAACGAAGAGATTTTCCAATTCTGCAAAAGTCTTGACTGATCCATTCTATAATTCTGCATACCAGTCGAAGGCGATCCCTGACAAACTGCTGATGAATTGTCGGAAAAGCAAAGTGTCGCTTCCACCGGCATTGCAACAACTGGCACGAAAATGTGAGACATGTTGCCGGGGGTTTCCCGTTCCATCAAAAGTCTTAAACAGAGGTGGTACAAAGCCCTTCTGGTATTGGACTTCATCAAATTCTTCAGGGTAAGGTCTACCTGTCTAAATAGATGTTCCACTCTTGGACTGAGCTAAGGCTTCTCGCACCTGCTGTTCTACCATGCTCTTCATATCCTATTTGGGAATCATGTTATGTGCAGAATCTTTCTTCAGTTGATCATCTTCGTTAACAGATGTAATCTCTTTTCCTCCATCTGTAATATGGATGACCTTCGGAGGTATTTCTTTCTGAGGCTGGGCCTGACTCTGGAGAGTGGCTAAGGAGTCAACCATCTCTTCCATCCTTTTCGCCATCTGGGAAATCATATCATCTCTTTCCCAAAGTTGCGCTCTCATTAACTCTGGTTCATCTCTTTCTAAAGCTGGCAGAATTCCCTGCGAAGCTGATAATGCTCGTGTCTCAACCATGTTGACGTCAGCATACTCTTCATCCATGAATTCTGACGAATCCACTTCATCCCTTAATTCTTCTCCTCTTTCTCTTGCTAGCTTTTGGATGTCAATTCTTAGTTGCCCTATGGCATCATCAAGTGGCCTTTTCTGAATGATCTCATGGTTGTCAGGAGACGACTGTTGAACCTCTCTTTCAGGAGTTTCTTTTACTGCGGTACTTTCTTCAGATCTGGGATCTTCAGCGAGACTTCTCTTTCCAGAATGTTTTGTTAGTATTGGTTTGGCAATAATAGGTCACCACACCATCCTTCTCGTAGTAGAAGGCCTAGGACCGGCTGGTCTTTAGGCGGTGCTTTAGTAGGTGGTGTCCTCCCTAATATGGAGACCCGATACAACAATGGCTGAGCCTCCCTCGCAAGCTCGCACCTTTTTCTTCAGTCTTTCGAGGAAAGTAGCAGGCTCTACTCGTGGACCGAGGTGGACTTAACTGGCACTCATCCCATTCTTCTCAGAATCTCTGATATAGGACATCCTTCTTTTCTGGCTAATTTCTTGACTACCGCACGCAATCGGGTAAGCGGTGTAGCCTTGCTCTTCTTCTTCTTGCTGTCACTGTAATATGCAGGCCGGGGTAACGCAGTGATGATCTTTCTGGCATCTACTTTATCAGATGCAGCAGAGAGATGGTGGAATCTATTTCCTTCCAACAGTGGTGAGTATTCTGACAGTTCTTCCTCTTTCTCTTCAGAGATTTCTTCAGGACAGGCGGCTTCAGCTTCTCTGACCTTCCTGATCTTAGCAAACTTCCTGTTTTTATTCCTCCTCTATGTTCGGGTTAAGGGCCCATACTTCGAACCAGACCCTATCTCGAAAATAGATGGTATCGCAGCGAAGTCTGAACCCTCCATGGTGACAAGCTCATAACTGGCTTGTACTTCTTTTCCTTTCAGTTTGGCGGAAACTATGGTAGGTGCAGTAATGACCAGACCGGTGTTGGTAGAGAACACAGTTCTTGGGGTAGCAGTCAAGCTCCTGTGAAAAGCAGTGTTCCTTTTAACTGGGGCTCTCTGTAGGGGAGGGAACTCTTGAGTCGACTTCAGGTTAAACTCAATCACAGGCTCCTCAGTCTCAGGCACTTTGTTCATCAGTGTGAAAAGAGTAACATCGGTAAACTTAACGTCCGTGTTATCAAACCCTTGTCCAAAATGGATGATCCCATTTTCAGGCAGTTCATCCTTGTAGACAGCTAAGTCAAGTCCATTGGTAAAGGAGAAAATCAGCTTCGGGGCAGACATCTTCTGCAAGGCAAGTTTCGATTATCAGTTTTGAATTATGCTTCCTTCGTCAGGACGAAACGAAAGAAATTGAAAAAGAATCCGAACACAATTTATTTAAGTTTTATTTATGCATTTACCATTTCGAAAAGAGTTTGTTTGTTAGGAGATTAGTTTTTTCGTTAAAAATGAGAGGAGATTAGAGAGGGTAAAGGACCCAATCCAGAGCTTAGAAAGGAAGGGAAAATCTCGTAGGATTTCTCAACTTAAAGGACCGCTCCTAAGCTAACAACTATTGGGGGTCTACCTCGCCTCTTCGGAGAGGTATCAAAAGGAGAATTTCAAAACCTCTCTGTTTAAGAGTGTCTAAACAGTGGCTCCAAAATCCAAGAAGAGTTGATCATACTTGTTCAAGACAGAAATGAACAAGATATGTCAATGGAAGAATGGTAGTTTGATCCATTAGGGGCATGGACTTACTACCGATTTATGAAAGCAAAACATCTGATCAAAATGGAGAGAGGAACTAGTCCCCAATGGAGTCGCCAGAAGTATGTCGGCATATTTTTAGGTTAAGTTGTATTTTGAAAAAGTAGGTCGCCTACAGAAATTGTCGGCGAATTTTAAATTTAATTTAAATATATAATTTGAAAAGTAATCTTTGATTTTGAAAACAATTTTAAGTTTGAAAAATTTTTAGATATGAAATCAAACAGATCTCACATCCCAAATAGTTTATATAAACGAGCGCCGCATCACAAACCGTGTATCTGTTCTGAGGAATAGACACACTGCTTGATGATGGGCTCGATTAAATAAACTAGAAGATTTGTGATATCCTTTTGGTCTGCGAACCAATTTTATAAGCCGAAAAGTTCCCCTGCTTAATATAAAGGAATTAAACAGGGTTTATATTACCTGGGTTCTTAAAGTTCCCTATAAGGGCAAGCCCCTGCAGTTAATTACATCTTAAATGACGGGAATCATTTAAGAAAACTCTCGATAATGATCAGTGGCTTTTCTCTCAAGAATTTCAAAGTTTAATGTTTTTAAATGATTGAATTTTGGAATTTCAAAAGGGGTTAGCTCAAATTTGGAACAATTTATTTTGGAGTCCAATGGAAGAGAGGTAGGAGAAGTTGGAGATCTAAGAAGAATCTTGGAAACTTCCCAAACTATCCTATTGGTTTCAATTTGGGAGTTTATTTAATGTTTCAATCTCGCCAATTTAATTAATTAGGACTTATGCTTGTATGATATAATCACACAAGTAGCCTCGAAGATGTGAGGGTTTATGTCGTATCGAACAACTACCTCGGAGTCCTAAAACCAGTTAGGACTTAATTTGCATAACATGATCATGTAAATTCCTAACGAAAAGTTGAGGATTTATGTTGCACTAGGCAAACTACCTCGAAATCCTATGTCTTGGTTATTTAATTCTAAGAAATGTTTTGTTGATGTAGACCCCAGTTTTGCTGATGACGATGGCCGTGCTGCCCACTATGCAAACTCCTTGTTGTTGCAGAGGTTTAGTTTTTGAAGTCATAAATCAAAGGATGAGAGAAGTGTTTTGGTTTAGAGAAATGTTAAAATCAAAATGTCTTTAATGTTTTATTATGGAAATCTTAAAGTTGATTATAACAACACCGGTTAAGATCCCACGGTTCCATCTTTCCGGCATCGTTATTTTTATTGGATTCACTTAGTACAGATGAATTTGCTAAACTCAACTGAATGAGTTCCACACTTTCTTTTAGATCGTGGGAAATTCCTTTAGCAACACGTAGGTTACATCAACCGAGGTATTCCCGATCATCCAACAAGACGTTTTAATTTAGTTAAAGTTGTAGTTTTGTTGTTTTGTGTGTGATTAAATTTTGAGTTGTTTTACATCATGAATGTTGTGGCGGTGGATTTTATCTTGTAGTGACTTTTAATTTAGTTTTAGTTTCAGTTCATGGACTATCCTAAAGGTTTTGATTTTCATGCAACAGTCTTGTTTAACATGCAAGAAAAGTAAAGCGCAGTGTAGGTAAAGAAAATACAATAAAGTAAATTGCAATAACATAAAAGCGTACCTGGAGGGTCTTCCCGTAATTCCAAGCTACACTTTAAAGCACATATTAAAGAATTTAAATATTTCAACAAGTACCTTGGTAAAAAACTAAAGGAAGGGTTTTGGTTGTCTACCAGAATCGCAATCCTATAGCTAGTCAATTCTTATGACGTATAGCTTCTTGATTTTGGTTAAGGATGATTTTCTTCACCAAAGAACAATTAAGTTCAATTTTTCTTTAAAACTACCCATCGTATTGAGGAAGTGCTTAGAACAAATCCTAAAAATCTTTTCAATACCTCTGAGACAGTTTTGAGTCAAAGTGAATTTAATTACACAGGTGAATTAATCATACAAGGGTTTAGTTTAGTTTTGTTCCCTTACTCAGTGAACTAGAATGTTTGATTATCCTATGAGTGAAGTGACATTTCACTTAACGCTTCATTTAATAGTTATAATAATTTAAAGCTTTCGAGGGCAAGTTAATTTGTTAAAGATTTTAATGATTTGAAGTTAAAGTTGATGATTTACTTTAATGTGATTTAATTATGAAATTTTAATCAATGATTTTAAGTTTGGAATGGTGTTTGATTCAGTTAAGTTAAACCTTTTATAAATGATATCAATATTTTATGTTAATTTAATTTTTTAGATTAACTTAGGCCAAAAGAGGTGTTCAAATTATTTATTAAATTTTGATGATTTATTTGGATTAATTATATTAATAAATTTAATTTTTACATTATGTTTTGAGGTAAGTTGTCTTAACATTATTTAAAATTTACAAATTTGATTTAAGTTTGTTTTGAAATGATTTTACATTAGTTTCAAATTTTTTAATTACTTAACATTTTAAGCTTTAATCAATTTTTAAATTATTTAATGATATAGGTTTTAATCAAATTAAGAATTATTTACTTTTAATCATTTAATGTTTAATTCCACTTATCCTCTTAAGCTTAAGAATTAAATATTATTAAGTGGTTTATTTAGGGATTTTTAAATTAAAGAATCAGTGTCCTCTTAAATTATATCCCCATTTTAATAATCCAATTTTAATTAATCTTCCAAAATTTAAATTATTTAATTAATTAAAGTTTCATTTTTGGTTTATTAAAGTGATTAATGGGTTCCTACCCTTTGATTTCCAAAAGTTTCAATCATCTAAGAGAAAATTAAAATCAGATATTTTACCCCCATTTTGATTAAACCTAAAGTTTTAACTAGGGGTTAAAATCTTTTAATTACCTTTATGCCCCTTTAAACCTATTTATTTTATAACTCATTAAATTAAGCTTAAATGAACTTAAAATATTTATGCCACTTCACACACATGTCAATTAAGACATTAGAGGAGAAAATGTGATTTTTCTGAGTTTAATTTATTCATATAATTAATTTTAATGGAAAATAAGGGTTTTCAAAGAAAACTCACCAACATGACCAAGGTAAAGTTTCTATCCATAAGAAAATTATGGGATGTTTCTAATGACCAAAGGACCACTTGTACCAAATTTGGTGATTTTTTGAATTATATTTTATTTATTATAATTATTTTAAGTTTTGGAGTGTTAATTAATTATAAAATAAAAAAAGATGAAAAATGGATTTTATATTTTTTAAAAATCTCTCCGACCTTACGAAATTCAAAGAAACAAATTTTACATTTTTATGATTTTTCTTTGATTTATTAGAATTAATTTAGTGGGAAGGCTAGAAAATACATTTTTTTAATTCAAAAATTGTTTTAAGGCTTTGAAGTTAAATATCTTAACCTAGAGACTTAGGAAAAATATTTGATTAGTTCTTAATTGATTACGGGACCAAATATGATATTTTTATGATCTTTATTATTTTTGTGATTTTTATTATTTTTTTAATTATTAAAAATATTAAAATATGCTTAAAAATGAAAATTTTTAGAAAATTCCAATTTTATTTTTTCTAGACTCCTCTGATATCAGAGAAGTCCCAAGATCAATTTGGTGAATTTTTGAAATGTATTTTTGGATTTTTGAATTTTTAAAGTTTAATTTTGATTATGTGGCTTAATTGATCCATTTAATAGGGTTAAACATTTTCAATTGACTTCAAATTTTTATGTGAGGTTCCCCTGATCCTAGGGATCAGTGGAGAATTATTTTCAAGTCATTTTAATGTGTGATTAACTCTAATTAATTAAAGTTAAATTTAGAGTGACTAGGCCAATTATGATCATCCTTAATGAATTAACTCAAACCATAATTATCCTAGGGTCCTCTGGTCCTAAATAACTTCACAAAATTTTCCTTTAATTTTCTAAGCAACATGCTAATTTTTGGAATTAAAATATCAAAAACATTGTCATGAACTTGAAAAATACATAACTTGTCATAGGGATGGCCTCTGACCTTGAAAAGTTCAGGAAATGTTCCCTAAGTCAGAGGCTTCAAAAGCCCTATGGTCTCATGCCATGGTGAAATGTCTATGCAAATGGAGAATTAAAATACCAAAATGAGTAAATAATTAATTAAAAATAAAATACTAATCAAATTAACTCAATTTTTTTTCACATTATTCTTCTCTGTTCACTGAGCAAGAGTGTATTTTTCTTTTATTTTTTTGATTTTCTATGCAAAGATATAAATTTTTTAAGTTCTAGCTATTTAATTAAATCAGAAAATCCTATTTTCCTACTTATCCACGTCGGCGCCGCGTCAACCTAAGGCGGATCGAACTCCACGCGTCGTCTTCTAGTTCGGTGCCGCCATCCGACTCAGCTGCCACGCGGTCCGCGGTTCACGTGCCATCTCCTTGTCCAACACCATTTGAGCCGTTCGTTTGATACACGCAGAATCCGACGAAGGCCGATCATCGTCTCTAACTGGTGTGCACCCGTGAGCGTCTACCTTCTAACCCTAATATCTCCCTCGATTCTCAATGGATTTTCGAGTTCTTATGCTCTATGGATTCGTCTTGAGAAGATGAACACATCCATACGATTAACATGCCATGAAATTAAGCCAAACTAAATGGAAAATTCACAGAAGCTCAGGAGGAAGGAAGAGTCCATAACTTGGCTCTGAGAGGTGATGCCTCAATCAAAGATGCTCGGCAAGTTCGTTGGAGTCCAAGGAGGCTAGGGATGAAGCCTGGAGCTGTGGTGAAATGCCTAGACTTGATTTCCACCAGGCCCGATCACAAAGCTTGGAGGCTGCAACAACTGGGTGGCCTAGAGAGGGGGCTTTCACTGGGGAACTCCTTCTCTACCTCTGGTGAAGGTGTGAGAGGAGTTAATTTAGATTTGGTGAAGAATTGGGGAGTGTCCTGTTTCTGGCCTGATTTTTAGCTGAGAAATTGGGCTCAGCTGAGGGGATTCAGGGCAGGAGAACAGTGGGGATGAGCTTCTCTTGGCTAGGAGTACTTCTGGAGAGATTTTGACAGAATTTCCTTAAGGTTAGGTTTAGCACCTTTCATGGCCGAGAGGTGTAGTGTTTAAATAGGCAAGGCTGGAGGACTTCTTAGAGGAAATTAAGCACTGGGATCAGCTGCCTAGGGGAGAAGAAGAAGAGCCATGGAGTCCAATTGGAATGCGACAGGTAAGCAAAATAATTTTTAATCTTTGAATCAATTGGAACCTCTCGGTCTGGTGTTTTCTTGCGATTGGGGTGGCTGGCCAGCCAAGGTCAAGTCAGGCATAAGTTCAGGGGGGTCAGAGGGGTTGAGTGGTGGCATCAATTGGAGTATTTGATGGCTTTAGGGTAGAGATTTAATGGATATTTGGGATTTGGGTTAGGTGAGGCTATCTTGGGTTTAGCCCTTGGTCCAGAGGCTAGATCTTCGCTTAAAGTGATTGGAGCTGGTCTTGAAGTCCATGAAGAGGTTTGGGTGAGCTTAGATGGTTGTTTTTGAAGTTTGGGGAGGAGATTTGATAGTTTAAGAGTTAGGGAAATTTGATAAGAAGGGAGAAGGGAAGGGTCACCTCCCCTTGCCCAATTTGGCAAATATTGACTTTGGTATGGCTATGGGATGATGCACATGCCTTGTTATGCTATGTATGAGCCATTAGAAAGTTTCATGCAAAAGGAATTAAAAGCTTTTATGAATTTTGGGGATTTTGTGTCAACATGCTTAATTTGGTTAATGAGCCATGTATACATGCAATGCTTCATTTAATGCCATGGAATGGTGTTTGAAATATCATGAGGTGATAGTATGATAAAAATATGTCATATGGGCTCACTTTTGGGCTTTTAAAATTTAATTAAGTGGGCTTTTCAAAATGCATAAGGGTGTGGGCCTTTTAACATGCATGTGATGATTTGCAATTTTGAAATGAAATATGGGATGACCAAATTGAATTGGAATTGATTGAAATTGGCTTTAGATATGTTGAAGTTTGATTGAAAATTATTTGGGAATTTTCATGGGCCACATAGTTTAATTTAAAGAGGGTTTGGGCTTATGGGCCAAAATTGGGCTTTTTGGCCCAAGTGAATTTTAAGAGGGTTTTAGGCCAAAATTTTGATCAAATGAATGTTGGTTTGGGTATAGAAATGTTTTAGGCAAATTTTTGAAAAAGTTTGAAGAAAATTTGGGTTGATTTGGATTGGATTTGGGTATGTTTGGGTTCATGGGTGATTTAGGGCAAAAATGGGGTCTTGAGTATTGAATTCAAATGTGAACCAAATTGGGCTTGGTTTTGGTTGAAATTGGTATTACGAATATTGAATTGAAGATTAGGATTGAATTTGATCAAAATTGGGAGCAATTGGGCTAATTTGGTTTGACATTGGGTCCACTTGGGTTAGGATTGGGTCAAATTGGGGATTTTGGAAAAAGTAGGCTAAAGTGACAAAATTGACCTATGGTATAGTTGAACAAAATGAAATTGGGAATATTTGGGATTTTCTGGAAGTTTCTGGTAATTTTTGAAATTTTTGGAATTTTGGGCCAAATGGGTATTTTTGGGTATCAAGAGGTTATTTGGAGGGTATTGGGGTATTTTGGTGAATTTAATTGGTGGGGGTTGTTTTGAAATGATTTTTAGGAATTTTGGGAATTTTGAGTAATTTTTGGAAGTTTTTGGAGAGTTTTGGGGTAGGCTCATGGCTATAGGGGTAGGCTTATGGATCTCAACCAAGTCTAACCCTGTTGGGACCAAGCTTAGCCAAATGGTAACCACTTTATGATTCTTCACATATTGAACTTAGCCATCTTAATCAAAGATCAGTGGCTTCAGTTCAATTATGTGAGTTTCTTAAAGTGTGAAAGGGGCAAAGTTCAAAGTTTAGGTTTAAAGGATAAAATGGCTTAGGAGTGTGTGTGTGTGTGCAAGAGAAGCTCAGGGCACCCAGGGTCACCCTAAATCCAAACAATCCTATAGGAACTCACTATTGATTGCCCATATGGTGATTTTAACCTTTCAAGGTGATTTAGAGGTTTGCAACCATCCAAGTGGGATCCCAAGAGAAGTCAAGAAGTAGCTGAATTACTAAAGGGTGGGTCCCAATTCTAGTCCTCTAGGATAGTCAATGAGAAACCTTATGGCTAGATCCTAATAAGCACTAAGGAGAGAAAAGACCTCACCAAAAAATGAGGTCAACAAATATCATTTAAAACAAACACATGAAAATCTAAAGGAAAATAAAAGAAAAAGAAGAATAAAAAATGATAAGAGAAAATAATAATATATTAAATGAAATCAAAAATTTTACCCAGTTCACTGAACAATCTTTTTCATAGTGTTCATACTATGATGACAAGGTCATTGGCCCTTCTTAAATTTTGGAACATTTCTTTTGACAGTCGAAATGTCAACCCCTTCTCTGAATTTCTACTGCGACCTGAAGTCTTCCCATGAGGCTCGTCTGGCAGCACCGTTGATTCAGTTTGGAGCCGGTTTCAGTGTGTTTGAAGTCGTGCTTGGAAAAGTCCCGTTCGTGGTCCTAAAAGTTGCTACCCCCAAAGTACAAGAACCATCTGCCGAGTTCGATCTGATCCCATGAAGACTTCCCTTCTGCTAAGAAGGTGAAGATGACTGCTGTCCCCATCAAACCAGTTGGCTCCGTGATAAGGAGAGTCGTCACCTCTACTGCTTCCGGCTTCGCCGTTACAACACCTACTTCCCCGTCTACTAAAAGGAAGGAAATTCTGCATGAGGAATTTTCTGACAAAGCCTTCCTTGCACTGCCGTCTGTCTTTGGGATTGGTTCTAGTTCCAGGGTTCCCCCGTTGACCAAATCCCAAAGGAGGAATCACAACCGGAAGCTTCTCAAGGCATCCAGGGCACAAGCTGTAAGTATGTCAGTTATTAAGGAGATTCCTCAGTAGGAGGAACTCATTTTACCGAATACCTCTCCTCTCCTCCGAGGTAGTAGGTTCCACCTGTTAGCTGGTACTACTGGAAATGAAAGTCTCCATAGGATTGTCGCCGTGCTTCCAACACCGCACAGTCGTGATGAGGAGGGAAAGAAGCTCACACCCATCACTCGAGCTCATACTCTTCTACGGAGATTGGCCGAATTAGAAGGATGTTCTATCGCCAAGCTTCTTAAAAGGATGGGATGTGCAATATCCCTAGAAGTGAAAGAGGAAATTTTGAAAATGGAAAAGCCTAGCAGGGTTTCTGTCAAGCACCATTTGGGAAAGCGTGTTGAGACAAATACCACGGATTCAACACCCGCAATACAAAGACCAGTCAAGTCTCGGCTAGGTCAAAGAATGCCACCCAAGGAACTCCTGAGGAGGAAGAGAGGATTACTTTCCTCTGTACATGGTCTGCACTCTAGGAAGCACACTTCCTCTCTTAGTCTTAATGTCCTCGCTGAGACATTCAGTCTCGAGGCATCAATTCTCGGAAGGATAGTGTGGTTTCCGAAAGTCGCTGCACCTGTCCACTTCGAGAAGTCTACAAATCATCAAACAGAATATAAGTCTGGCACTCCTATCGTCACCACTTCTGTTGCTTCAGAGTCAATGGCAGAAGAAGGGTCGATGGAGGATAGAATTCAAAAACTCTTGAAGAGATTTCAGAGTTAACTAGGGAGCAGGGATTGTAGGTCGATAACGAGGATCTCCACCTGTCAGATTACTTGGATAATGAATTCATGGAAATCAACATGGTTGATACCAGGGCCACATCGTCTGCGTGTGAAGCTCCTCGTGAGGAGGATGCAATAGAAGAGCTTCAAAGAGCTTGTCCACTAGAGACGAAATGATCAGCCGATTGGAAAAGAGAATGGAGAAGATGACCGCCGTTATGACTACCATGGCCACATTGTATGGACAGTCTCAGTCACGTCCGACAACATCTCCAGAAATCAATCAGCCTGAGATAATACACATTGCCGATGAAAGAAGAGAGGTCAGCTCTGCCAATGAGAATGAGCTTTTGAAGAAGGATTCAACCCCGAGTCTATAAGAAAATGATCATAAGCAAATCGTCTAACAGCAAGTTCGGGAGGCCTTTGCCCAGTCCAAAGGTGGAGCATCAGTTTCAAAGGGTAGACCCTACGTGGAGGAATTTGATGTTGTACCTTACCTCAAAGGCTTCGTGCCATCGACCTTCAAGACGTTCAACGGAACAGGAAACCCTAAACAGCATATAGCGCACTTTAGAGCCAGCTGTTGCAATACAGGAGGAAGTGAAGCGCTATTGTTCCGTCAGTTTGTCAGTAACATGTTGGGAATAACTTTCAATTGGTATGCTGAAATTCCTAATGGTTCAGTAAAGACTTTCGCAGAAATGGAAAGCATGTTTGTGAAGAGATTAGCTGGTGCTCAGCGTCATGTCACCATAGGAGATCTCGTGGTAGAACGTCAGAAGCCCGACGAGACTTTGGTTGACTACATCTTGAGGTTGAGAAACTTAAGCATGAAGTGCGGACCGCAGCTACAAGAACAACACTTGATCGATATACTACTCAAGAGTATTCACGGTCTGGTAGCTTTCATGCTTAAGGGTCTCACGATCAAGTCCTTTGAGAAACTACTCAGCAAGGCCAGTAGCTTACAGGAAGAAATCAAGCACATGGAGCCTGTAGAAAAGACAGAGAAAACGAAACCAACAAAGGCTTATTTGAAGAGATCTGGCGTAGTGGCAGCGGTCGATAAAGGAAAGCAACCGATGATGATTTAGACCTAGCTGTCACCTCAGTAGTACAATCAGCCTCAGCAGTATAGTCAGCCTCGGCAGTACAGTTAGCCTCAGCAGTGCAGACTGCCTCGTCCACCGTAGAATAATCAGCCCAGTCAGCAGTAGCAGAGACCGTACATGATAGACGGGAGACAGTTCCTACAATATCAGAATGACTATGCAAAAAATACTCTTTCAAAGATGATGTTGTAGCAAAGATGTTCAAGAATCTGCTGAAGAAGCCCGAGTTCAAGTTACCTGAGCCGAAAAAGCCAGAAGAGGCGAATAAGAAAGATCAGCCCAACTTCTATCCCTATCACCGGATGCTTGGACATACAATTGAGAACTGCTTCAGTTTCAAGGATTAGCTTGAGCGGAACTACAAAGAAGGAAATATAACAATACCAAAGGAATATTTGAAGGAGCCTGAAAAAGGTTCTATAAATATAATTTCAGCCGAGCCAATCTCTCCGCTTGACCCATATGCCGGTAAGGGTTGATGGAGTGCAATTTGGAATGAACTCAAGAAGGTCCTGGATCAGATTCAGTCTGCTCCAAAGAAAGCTGCTGTCCGGAGTCCACCGCCAGCACAGTCCAAGATGAAAGCTTCGCTAAGGAAGCTACAACAACGAGAATGGAGGAAGACAGAGATCGTGAGCGAGATTAAAGACGATAGCGCGAAGGATAGGATAGAGGCTGCTCCCGTTAGACTGGTTGTCTCAGATTCAGGGGTGAAATCCCTCGAACCCCTGACTTTGTATCATTATCTTTGTACCCCTCCAGGGTCTCGTAATAATGATATGAATGATGTTGGCTACGTTCTTACTGTCTCTAGTGATGATGAAACTAATCACAACCTATCTAACCCCGATTTCGATTCCCAAAATGATACTCAAATCATATTAACTTCCAGCAAAGATAAAGAAGACATTGACAACATCAGATACGTCAGCATGAGAAGTGAGGAGCCAGTCCTCGAGTGCAAAGGAGCTCCACTGGACATCAATTTTGGACTTCACAGATACAGAAGGACCTCTGGGTCCAGAAGAAGAAGAAATAACGGAGGTACATTTAAGTAGTGGCAAGGTGCTACCTCTGAGAACAACTCCAGTGGACAACAGAAAGCAGATAGTCACTCAAGAAGAAATACCTCCAGCTACTGAAGAAATACAAGTTCGAAATGAAGTTGAAAACCCAAATAAAGTGGATTACAACGTGTTAGATCATCTCAAGAAGTTGTCGACCAAACTAAGTATTTACGATGCTCTGATCCTGTCAAAGGAGATGAGAGAAAGTTTGATCAAGGCTCTACTTGATCCCGACATTTACTTAGCGCAGTTGGCCAGCACATCAGATGGAGTTTGCACCATAAAGGAACAGCCTGGCGTAACTTTCACCGACGAAGATTTGCTACTCGGTACAGTCGATCACAATCATCCACTCTACATTTCTGCCATCATCGGCAGATTCATGCTTTCCAGAGTCTTAGTAGATCCTGGAGCATCGCTCAATATAATGAGTCTACGGACGTTAGCTTACTAGGACATCTATGCCCGAGAGCTTTCAATGGATAAAATGATGCTAAGAGGTTTCAATCAGAAAGGAGAAAGAGCACTTGGATCTATAACACTACAAATGAAAGTCGGAAATCTAGTAACAACCGCAAAATTCCATGTCATCAAAGCGGATACTTCGTTCAATACACTACTTGGTCGACCGTGGCTCCATGAGTACAATATGGTCCAGTCGTCGCTTCACCAGTGCATCAAATACTACAAAGATGGACAAGAACATTGCATTAAAGGGGATCTACAGCCGTTTCCAATACATGAAGTGGGCGTCCATGAAGACGCCGCTTACCATGCTCCTCCAAAGAAAACAGTATTTTCAAGAGACATTTTGATAAGCAAAATTAAAGACTCAGAGGAACTACAAGGACAAGATCGTATGGCTCCAGTTCAAAAATCTCATACCGCTCCTTCTTAACGAGTTGGTAAAAGTTGTTTTAGCCCACGCATCCGAGATCTAGGAAGAATTTCCCAGATTGTTGAACAGACGAAGCCAACAATCAACATCGAGATGGAGGGAAGCTCCGAAGAAGATAAAGAAACAATGATGATAAGTCAGAAGAAGCCTCAGTTTGAGATCTCTCTGGACGACGAAGCAAAGGATGAATATGAATCCATGTACGATCAGATTAACCACTATGTTCATGTCATGACCCTTACTCCGATCCATTCTCAAAAGTTAGAGAGTATAGAGGTCAAGGAAGTTCATAACGATGGTTTTAAACCTATCAAGTTTTACAAAGCTTCCCTTACATTTCGAACCTTGTGTAATTCTTGAAGAAAATGACTCAAATGAATTAATGGAATTACCTTTTGGCTACTTTTCGCCGTGTGCACAAAAGTTAATTCAACAAGGATATGTGTCGAAGAAAATGCCAAAAGGTAAGTTACAATCGTTCGAAAAATTATGAAATGTAAAAGGAAAGAAACTCAATTCGAAAGAAGGTCTTGGGTTTGGTACGCTCGGACCCGTCGATGACTCAGAATTTTGCATGGTTGTTACTAGTCAGTAAAAAGAAGATTGCCTGGACATTCAAGATGAATATGAAGATCAGCCAATAGGCGATGTTCCGCCAGAATTCGAAGAAGAAATCAAATTAACAGTCGATGAATTAAGAGAAATCAATCTCGGGACTGAGGAGCAGCCCCAGCCGACTTTCATAAGTTCGTTACTAAACGAAGAAGAGGTTGCAGACTTGGTCAGGTTACTATTAGAATTCAAAGATTGCTTCGCTTGGAGCTATGATGAAATGCCAGGACTATCTCCGGTGGTCATAGTTCACCTCCTCGGAGTGGATAAGAATGTGATGCCAGTAAAGCAAGCTCCCAGAAGGATGCGCCTCGAGATAGAACATCAAGTTACAGCAGAAATCAAGAAATTAATAGACGCTAATTTTGTTCGAGAAGAACAGTATCCGACGTGGTCAGCTAATGTTGTGCCAGTGAAAAAGAAAAATGGACAAATCCGAGTGTGTGTCGACTTCAGGGACTTAAACAAAGCATGTCCAAAAGATGAATTCCCGTTGCCAATACCGGAACTAATGGTGGACATCGCATCGACACATGAAACTTTCTTCTTTATGGATGGGTCTTCAGGGTACAATCAGATCAAGATGGCACCAAAAGACACAGCGCTCACAGCTTTCAGAACTCCGATCGGGGTTTACTGCTACACCGTGATGCTGTTTGGACTGAAGAACGCAGGAGATACATACCAAAGGGCAATGACGAGGATCTTCGATGACCTCATTTACAACCAAGTGGAATGCTATGTGGATGATTTGGTCGTCAAGAGCAAGATAAGAGGAAACCACCTATATGATTTGAGGATTAGATTTGAACGATTACAAAAATATAATCTGAAGATGAATCTCTTAAAGTGCGCTTTTAGTGTTACCTCTGGGAAATTTCTATGATTCGTTGTCCATCATCAGGGAATCAAAATCAACCTAGAGAAGATTAAAGCCATCTTAGAAATGCCACCTCCTAAAACCTTGAAACAACTACGTTCATTTCAAGGAAAACGCAGCATATCTGAGGCGCTTTATATCTAATCTGTCGGGTAGGTGTCAGCCTTTCTCGGCATTAATTAAAAAGGATGCAAAATTTATTTGGGAAGAAAATTGCCAGCAGGATTTCGAAAATATTTAACGATATCTAATGACACCTTCTGTTTTAGCAGCCCCTATCCCAGGCAGACCGTTGATACTTTATACCGTGGCGTTAGATGAGTCTCTCGGAGCTCTACTTTCCCAAGTCAATGATGAGGGCAAAGAGAATGCACTCTATTACTTGAGTCCACATCTAATACCCGCAGAGGTAAAGTAACTCCTATCGAGAAAAATTGTCTAGCTTTGGTTTTTGCCACTCAAAAGCTCAGACATTACATGTTGTCTCATAAAGTGAACCTGATTTCGAAGGTTAATCTTTTGCAATATTTGATGACCCGACCAACGTTTTCCGGACGCTTAGCAAGGTGGTCAATGATATTATTGCAATTCGATATAACCTTTGTACCCATTCGCGCTACCAAAGGGCAGATTCTTGCAGATTTTCTCTCAGCGCACTCACTGCCAGCTGGGTCCCCACTCAATGATGAGTTACCAGATGAGCAGATACTACAGATAGAAGATCCCAATGCTCAACGTTGGGAAATGTACTTTGATGGAGCGTCATCAGCTCGAAAATACAAAGGAACAGGATCAGTTATACCAGGCAAAGCAGGAATTAGTTTAATCTTCGTGACACCAGATTAAGCCATGCTGAGGTTTTCTTACCACTTGACAGAGCCGTGTACCAACAATGAAGCAGAGTATCAAGCCCTAATCACCAGCTTAGAATTAGCAATACTAATGAATAGAACAGACATTGCCATTTATGGCGACTCACAGCTCGTCATCCAGCAAGTGGCAGGACAGTACAAAATTCTAAAGCCGAGATTAGAAGAACACCACCGGTATACGATGAAGTTACTCGAGCAAATTTCGAATGTGATATTCTATAGGATTCCTCGAGCAGACAATGCCCATGCGGACGCTTTAGCAAAACTCGCCAAAGAATTGGCTTGTCCACCCGAATATTCTATAGATATTACAGTACAAGGATGTCAGGTGTTATCTCAGATTGACCTCGACAGTCTACATGAAATTGAAAAAGAAAAGACAGTTGCTGCAGTGGCAGAAGATACAGAAGAGTGGCGTCAGCCATTAATGGAATATTTGCAAATCGGAGAGCTACCAGAAGATAAGTTAGTAGAGCACCAGATTCAGAAGAGGGATTTGTTGTATGCCTTGATCGACAATGTTCTGTATAGGAGATCCCTCGACCAGATGTGGCTGAGATGTCTGAGCAGAGCAGAAGTGCAGAAAATTATCAAAGAAGTACATGCCGGATTGTGTGGTGCTCACCAGTCAGGATCGAAAATGAAGATGAAAATAAAAAGACTCAGATACTACTGGCCAGCAATGATGACAGATTGCATGGACGTAGCTAAGAGATGGCATCAGTGTCAGGTGCATGGAGTGGTCTTGCACCGGCCTCCGAATGTTCTACACCCAACGATTACCTCGTGGCCATTCGAGTGCTGGGGTACGGACATAGTGGGTCCGATAGACCCTCCTTCCTCAAAAGGACACAGGTTTATACTCGCCGCTACAGACTACTTTTCCAAGTGGGCAGAAGCAGTTCCACTACGGGAAGTCACAGCGCAGCAAGTTTTACAGTTCTTCAAGAATCAAATCGTCTACCGTTTCGGTGTACCACGCAGAATCATCTCCGACAATGGGTCCACTTTCAAGAGTAAGAAAATCAACAACTTCATCTGAAGACACAGCATAGATTGGAGATACTTGACGATCTACTACCCTAAAGCAAATGGCTTGGCAGAAGCCTTCAATTAAACACTTGTTCAGATTCTAAAGAAGATGCTAGACGACAATAAAAGAGGATGACATGAGAAGCTACTAGGCCACTTTAAGCCAGAACGTATACTGATGGGTTCTCAAAAAATGATGAAAAAGATATTCTGGATTGTGTCAAAGCTCTCAAGACCATGGGAAAACTAGGCCACTTTAAGCCAGAACGTATACGAAGCCATCTAAATGGAAGAGAGGAAAAGGCAGGGTCACTAATCAGTGCGGTTGCTACTACAACTTTGCTAGAAACAGAGAGGGAAACCCCCCGGGGATTTTATAGCATGATGAGGTGGATCAGATGCCACCAAAAATCAAGGGAATGATCAGGAGGATGGTTGAGTGGCACATACTGCCTGCAGACTGTATCCCAAACAGCTGCATTATAAATATTTATAAGGATAGGGACTACATCCCTCCTCATGTTGGCCACCATGACTTCGTGAGGCCCTTCTGCACGGTCTCCTTTGTGAGTGAATGCAATATTATTTTTGGACGTGAAATTCAGATAGTTGGACCGGGTGAATTCCGAGGTTCTGTTGAGATTCCCTTGCTAGTCGGATCTATGCTGGTCTTAAAAGGAAATGGAGCGGATTTGGCAAAACACTGCATCCCCGGAGTTGCGGGAAAAAGGTTGTCAGTCACCTTCAGGAGAATGGATGAAGATAAAGCGTCATTCTACTATGAACCAGACCCAGAGCTGGAGAACCTTCATCCTTTGCCACTGTGACGGTGGTACCTCCGGGTGTTTGCAAGGGGACTTTTGTTCCAGAGCGTAACCTTGGCAGGTTGGCCCGTACCCCGCAACAGCCTCAGAGGTAGAATGCTACTACAGCTTACAGCAGAGCGCAGTAGTTGTTGTCACTACTTCCGCAACAGCCAGATGACATGATACACCTGTTTTGTTCAGTTTTGTATGCGTGATTAGTTTTATTCGGTTTTGTACACATGATCAGTTTTGGATGCTTGTTAGTGTCAAATCAGTTGTATTTCTTTTCAGATGAATCAATGAAGATTTTCTGACTTTTTAGAAATGTTTCTTTCAATGCGACGATTGAAAGCCGTTGAACCACCCGTTGGTTCCAAAAAACAATGATGATGATACAGAATAAAAGGATTAAAAAAATGATGAAAATTGAAAATGAAATTAACCAAAAAGAAACAAAAATTGAAAATGAAATGGAAAGTCAAAACAAAATCAAATGAAGTGAAACGAAAATGAAAAGAAATGAAAACAAATGAAACAAAGTCAAAAGTAAACAAAGTGAAACATCCCAAGAAAACAAAAATTCCCTAAATTTCCATCTCCCTTCCGAGATATTTTTCCACCTTCCATGATATTCTAGGGTCGGAGCTTAGTCGTCCGACTTCCCAAAAATTCCTTAAATTTCCATCTTCCTTTAGAGATAATTTTCCGCCTTCCATGATATTCTGGGTTCGGAGCTTAGTCGTCCAATTTCTCAAAAATTCCCTAAATTTCCATCTTCCTTCCGAGATATGTCGGTCGATTTCCAAAAAAATTCCCTAAATTTCCATCTTCCTCCAAGATATTTTTCCGCCTTCCATGATATTGTGGGGTCGAAGCTTAGTCGTCTGATTTCTGAAAAATTTTGAAAATTTCCATCTCCCTTCCGAGATATTTTTCCGCTTTCCATGATATTTTGGGGTTGGAGCTTAGTCGTCCGATTTCCCAAAAAAATTCCCTAAATTTCCATATCCCTTCTAAGATATTTTTCCGCCTTTCATGATATTCTGGGGTCGGATCTTAGTCGTCCAATTTCCCAAAAATTCCCTAAATTTCCATCTCCCTTCCAAGATATTTTTCCGCCTTCCATGATATTCTGGGGTTGGAGCTTAGTCGTCTGATTTCCCAAAAAATTTCCTAAATTTCTATCTTCCTTCCGAGAAATTATTTTGCTTTCCATGATATTCTGGGGTCGGAGCTTAGTCTTCCGATTTCCAAAAAATTCCCTAATTTTCCATCTCCCTTTCGAGATATTTTTCCTCCTTCTATGATATTCTGGGGTCGGAGTTTAGTCGTCTGATTTCCCAAAAATTCTTTAAATTTCCATCTCCCTTCCGAGATATTTTTCCGCCTTCCACGATATTCTGGGGCTGGAGCTTAGTCGTCCGATTTCCCAAAAAATTCCCTAAATTTCAATATCTCTTTCGAGATATTTTTCCACATTCCATGGTATTCTAGGGTCGGAGCTTAGTTGTCCAATTTCCCAAAAATTACCTAAATTTCCATCTCCCTTCCGAGATATTTTTCCGACTTCCACGATATTCTGGGGTCGAAGCTTAGTCGTCTGATTTCCCAAAAAAGAAAATTTTTCTTGAACTTTCAAGGTCAGTACCAAAATTTTGATTCTTATCTTGCCGAGTTCGGTACCTAAATCCTGACTTCTATTCCTAAGGTTGGTAACTAAATTCCAGTACTCATCATTCCGAGTCAGTACCTAGATTCTGATTCTCCTCCTGTGAGCGATACCGAAATTCCGATTTTGCTTAAAATTTCAAATTCCCACAAATTCAAATCCTGAAGTTAAATTCAAAAAAAAATTCCAAACTTCAAATTCAAAAAAAAAATTCAAACTAAAGTTCAAGCGGAAACTTGGAATCAAATTCTTCGTTCCCCTCTTCAAATCAAATCGGTATGGATTCATTCAGAGTTTGGGAGCTTGAAATTCACAGCTCCAGCTGAAATGTATTCCATTCTTCTTTCCCCAACTAGAGTCCCTAGATTTGAAGGTCTTCAACCAAACAATCCCCAACGGAAACTCACTTCCTAAACTCTTCTTTCTATCTTGAGTTTTCACTCAAACAGTTGTGTTGGTCTTGTTGATCTTGTCGGTCAACACCAATACGTGCAGTGTGCTTGCCCAGCACACCACACCTATTGGGGGTCCATTTGTTGACCTCACTTTTGGTTGAGGTCTAGTATCTCTTTAGAATAGCCTAGGGTCTAGTCATAGGACTCTCTTGGTGACTTTCTTAGAGGACTAGTCATGGAACCCTCCCTATAGAAATTCAAAACTCTTCTTGCTTCACTAGGGGTTTTCATCTGCTAAAGGCCTAACCTCCACCTTTTGGTAGGAAAAAGACAAGCATAAGGAATCCTAGGGAAAGTCTTCTATAGGTGGTCAGACCTTAGGATTTGTCCTGAGGGAGGTCTGGACTTCACTACTCACATGCACACATTCCCCTAAACCTTTGGAAACTCATGTAGATGGTTCTTCTCAACTCTTAGCATCAGGCTAGGGTTTGACTAGTATCAATACATAGAGGACCAAATGTGAGTGACCCTTGGTCCATAACTCAATTTAAACCATCTCATGACATTCATCTCAAACCAAGCTTCAATTTTCCAAAATTTTAAACATTTGGCCCCATACCTCCCAAAATTCTCAAAATTACCCAAAATTCTTCAAATTCACCAAAATTCTCCAAAAATCATTCCAAGATATTCCTTACACTCAAATTGACCATCCATGACCAAAAATTCCAAAATTTCCAAAAATACCCCATAATACCCTTAAAATACCCAAAATACCCTTTTAGCCAAAAAATATAAAAATTCCAAAAATTCTCAAAAAATTCAAAAAAATCTGGAGAATTACCAATTTTATTTTGTTTAACTACATTATAAGCTAATTTTGTCAATTTAACCTAATGTAAATAAAAAAACCCCAATTTGGCTTATGTAGCCCAAAAGTGCCCAAATTAAACCCAATCTTGACCTAATTGACCAAAATCTTGCCCAATTTCAATTCCAAAATTTAATTCGACATCCCCAATATCAATCTAAACCAAATTAAAGCCCAATGTGACCCACATTTGGATCCAATTCCACTTGAAATCCAAAATCCCCAATTTTGCCTAAATAATCCAAATTACCCTAAATAAACCCAATGTCGATCAATTCCTCCAAAATTTCAATCCCAAACTCTTTATAACACCTTCTTAAACTGAATTGTATTATCAATTGTTCATAATTTGAGCTCAAGTCTTACCCAAATCCATTTTGGACCAAAACCCCCAATTTTGACCCAAATTGAACACTTGTCCTAATTACACCAAATTGACCATCCAAACTTTGTCAAAACCCTTTCATGTCTTCATGAAAAATCTTCGAGACAACCATATATACACTATTGTTAAAGATCTGTGGACCTCATTCCCACTCAAACTCAAGATAACTTGACCCAAATCCAATATGGTCCAAAATAATCAAAAATCCTACCCATACAAAAATTGACCAACCAAATGAGCTCAAAACCACTTTGTATCTTCATGAAAGATCTCCATTTCAATCATTTGGACAATATTGATCAAGGCACTTGTGCTTCAGTCAAGCTCTAACCCATGTTAAGCCAACCCAAACCCAAATGAACCTAATTGAACTAATGATTAAAATCAAAACAAATTAAACCAAAATTAACCAAATTAAACCTCTTGACATGCCCTAATATATATATATATATATATATATATATATATATATATAATATAATATAATAAAATAAAATAAATAAAATACATTTTTTTTTTTAAAAAAAAAAGAAATATCCTTCCTCCATATCTCTCCTCCATACATCTTCCCTCACCTCTCCCTCACCCTACCCGCCACCCTAAAGCCCACTGTTGACCTCATTTTTGATGAGGTCTTCTCTTCTTCTCTTTAGTACTTAGGATCTAGCCTTAGGCTTTTCCTTTGACTATCTTAGAGGACTAGAATTGGGACCCACCTTTTAGAAATTCAAACCACTTCTTAACTCCCTGCAAACTCCACAAACTTGACTGTGGACCCCTAATCACCTAGAGTGTTGAAATCAAATGTGGAAGTTTAAAGGATGAGTTCCTATAGGACTCTTTGGCCTTAGGACTGCCCTGGGTGGCCTGGTCGCAGTGAAGGGGCTGACTTACACACACACTACACTTATACACTAAACCTACACACTACACTTCCACATACCTCCTAAAACCACACCCATACCTAACTTGACCTCCTGACTCATGTGGGTGATTCACATGGATGGTCCTTAACCCCTAAGCCCTTGGCTAAGAGGGTTAGGAACAACATAGTGAATGCCTCAAATGGGTCCCTTCATGGCTCACATGGGCTTGACATGGCTTCATGGCTCAACCAAAATGACTTCTTTCCACTTACATCCACCCAATCTTCAATTTTCCAAATTTTCAATTTTTGACTCCCGGGACCCTACACCCGCTAACCTACCCAAAAACCCCGAAATTACCCAAATTTCTCAAAATTTCCAAATTATCCAAAATTCTCCAAAATCATTCCCAAACGTTTCCACATCACTTAAACTGATCATCCATACCCAAAAATACCAAAAATTCCAAAGATACCTCCCAATACCCTCTAAATACCCAAAATACCCCTCTTGGCCAAAAAATCCAAAAATTCAGAAAATTCCCAGAAAATTCCAGAAAATCCCAAATATTCCCAATTTCACTTTATCCAACTACACCATGGGCCAATTTTGTCAATTTACCCTACTTTTGTCAAAACCCCCAATTTGACCCATTTTAACCCTAAGTGAACCCAATGTCAAACCAAACCTACCCAATTGACCCAAATTCTGGTCCAATTCAATTCTAAACTTCAATTCAACATTCCCAACACCAATCTAAACCAAATACAAGTCCAATTTGATTGACATTTGGATCCAATTTCACTTTTGGCCTTAAAGCCCAATTTGGACCCATGACCCAAACCTAACCCAAACTCACCCAATTCAACTCCAATTAACCCCAAATCTTTTCTAAACCTTCCTTAACATCCCTACAAATAAAACCCTGACATGATTTGCCCAACATTTAGACCCAAACCCCACTCAAACTCAACCCAAAGTTAAAAGGCCCTATTTTGACCTAAACCCAAACCTAACCCAAATGAGCCCAAACCCCAAAATCAAAACCCAACCAAAGTCAAAACCTCTTTGAAACAATCCCATAAACATTTCTCAACATTGATTTTATATCAATTTCAACCCTAGCCCAACATTAGCCCAAGTTAGCCCAATTTGACCTACATAGGCCCACTTACCAAATAAACCCAAATTCAAACCAATTCAACTCCAAATCACACCAAATTGACTCCAAGCCTTTCATAGAACATCCCTAAACCAATTATGACATTTATTTGACAAAGTTCTTCACAAAATCTTTTACCCAAATGCCCATCCTAAAATCAAAAAGCCCATTTCCCTTAAACTTTCCTAAAAGCCCACTTCACCACATTCAAAAGCCCAAATCCATCCAAAGCCCACATGGCACTTCCCCTCATCATCCATTTAATCAAAATCACCCCTAAGTTTCAAAATCATCAATTAAACCATTCCAAATCAAGCTTCATGCAAATTTTCACCAAAATATCCAAAATTCTTAAAACCCATTTCCATGAAATTGACTCGACTTTCCCCAAGCCAAAGACAAGCCATGCAAGCCATGGACAAGCCACATGAAGCCATGGAAGGCTTGACATGTGACCATGCCATTAATGGTAAAAGGAGGGGCCCCTTTCCTAATCTTTCATTAAGCATTTTTTACCTTAAGCATGTCACACACTCAACCATGTTTAGCCACCTCATCATGGATAGAGACCACACCACTCTCCCTTGGCGACCCAGCCGATCCTCTCAGCCCAAAATCAGGCCATGGGGAGGTGCACCCAACCCAAACCAATGGGTTGACCAAACTAAGGCCAAAATGACCCCCTCCCCATTCCATTTTAATTCAAAGTTTTTACACATGGCAATTGCCAATTGATTGCACAAACCTCCAACCCCGACCCACCTGGACACTGAGGGTGACCCATGCCTGCCGGCCGGCCGCTCGGATCGTCGGAAAACACCATGGCCGAGACCTTGGGAGGAGCCAAAGTTTGGAATTCCCACTTGCTTGAGCTGCCCCATGCCAAATGGTCACTATGGTCTGTTCTTCTCCTCACCGAAGCAGGCTGATCCCATGCCTCGACTCCCCTGGAAGGCTCTCCAACCTCTCCTATTTAAACCCCTCACCCTCGCGGCCATGGAGGAGAGTTACACAAACCTTGCCGAAACTACGCAAAATTTTTCCAAACCCTTCTCCACCCTTAGAGCGAGTTGAGCCCCATTGTCGATTTGCCCTAATCCCCACCGATAAAATCCGATTTCCTAACCGAAATTCCACCCAAAACCAGGACACTTCTCCACGGTGAGCCAATCCCCAAATTGATTGGTTCTACACCTTCACCGGACCAGGGAAGGTGTCCACCAGCAAAAGCCCCATCTCCGAGCCACCCGGTTGCTCCGAGCCTCCAAGCTTTGTGATCGGGCTTGGTCGAAATCACACCTAGACAATTCACCAGACCAGGAGACTTCATCTGGAGCTTGTTGGGATCCAATCGAAGGTGCAACAACTCTCAGATTGAAGCCACACTTCTCTGAGCAAAGGTATGAGCTAAATTTTCATCCCGAGCTTCTAGAGATTCTCCATTTCGAATGCTTTAATTTCAATGCATGATAGCCGTATAGATGTGTTCGTCTCTTCAAGACGAATCCATAGAGCATAAGAACATGAAAATCCATTGAGTATCGAGTGAGATCTTAGGGATTTAGTGTGGACGGCTCTCGGGTGAGGACGCTCGGGGACGATGAACGGATGCCGTCCATTCAATACACGCGCGGACGGACGGCTCAGATGGCGTCGGACCAGGAGACGGTACGAGAACCGCGGGGCCCGGGCTGCTGACTCAGGTGGCGGCGTTGAATGGGAGCGCGACACGCGGCGTTTCGGAGATGCCGAGGATGAGTTGGCGACGCGTGGATAAATAGAAAATTAGGGTATTTTTTGATTTATTTAATTCCCTAAACTTCAAAAATTCATAACTATGTGTAGAAAAATCGAGAAAAATAAAATAAAAATACCCTCTTGCTCGGTAAAACGAGAGGAGAATAATGTGGAAAAGAAATCATATAATTTCATCAAGTATTTTATTTTTTATAATTTATTTACTCTCTGCATACTTTTAATTCTCCATGCATGTATACAATTCACCATGGCATGAGACCATAGGGCTTTTGAAGCCTCCGAATTTGGGAACATTCCCTGAATTTTCCAAAGTCAGAGGCCATCCCTATAAAAAGTTATTGATTTTTCAAATTCATGTTCCTGTTTTGAGTATTTTAATTCCAATAAATATCATGTTGTGAAATAAATTCTAGGAAAATTTGGTGATGTTTCTTATGACCAGAGAACCCTAGGAAAAATAGGTTTTGACTTAGTTCATTTAAAACAACCCTAATTAGCTTAAACACCCAAAATAGGTCTCTAATTAATTAGAGTTAACCATGCATCAAATTGACTTGAAATCAATTCTCCACTGACCTTTAGGATCAGAGGAATCCAGCATAAAAGTTTGAGGTCAATTGGACTTGGTTAGCCCCACTAATTGGGTTGATTAAGCCACTTAGCCATTTTAAACTTTAAAAATTTATAACTTTTAAAATACCTTTCAAAAATTCACCAAATTGGTTTTGGAGCCTCTCTGATATCAGGGGAACCTAAGAAAATTAAAATTTTAATTTCCTAAAAAAGTTGATTTTTAATAATATTTTAATATTTTTAATAATTAAAAAATAATAAAAATCACAAAAATAATAAAATTCACCAAAATGTCACATTTTGAATTTTAATCACATAGGAACAAATCCCACATTTTTCTTAGGTCTATTTAGTGAGATATTAAATTTTAAAGCTTTAAGGTAATTTTAAAATTAAAAAAATGTATTTTCTAGCATTTTCACTAAAATAATTATAATAAATCATAGAAAAATCAGAAAATTGCAAAATTTGCTTCTCTGATTTCCTTGATATCAGAGAGATTTTTGAAAAATATAAAATTCATTTTTCAACATTTATTTTATTTTTAAATTAATTAACACTCCAAAACCTAAAATAATTATAATAAAAATAATATAATTCAAAAAATCACCAAAATTAGTCCAAGTGATCCTCTGGTCATTAGGAATGTCCCCCTAATTTTCTTAAGGACAGAAACTTTCCCTTGGTCATGTTATTAAATTTTCCTTGAAAATCTCTATTTTCTACCAAAAATAATTATATGAATAAATTAAATACAGAGAAATCACATTTTCTCCTCTCATGTCTTTATTGACATATGAGTGAAGTTACATAAAAATTTCAAGTTCATTTGAGTTCAATTTAGTGAGTTATGAAATTATAAAGCTTAAAGGGTAAAGTGGTAATTAATTTTTTTTAACCCTTAATTAAAACTTTAGGTTTAATAAAAAAAAATTAACAAGTAAAGTATTTGATCCTAATCTGATTTGGATGATTGAAATTTAAATGATTAAAGGGTAGAAACCCATTAAGCAATTTTAAAATGATTAAACTTTAATTAAATAATGGATTAAATTTGGAAGAATAATAAAATTGGAATTATTAAAATAGGGATATTATTAGGAAGAGATTTATTCTTTAATTTAAAAATCCCTAAATTAATTATCTCATTAATATTCAATTCTTAATTAAAATGATAACTCAAATTTAAAATATTAAAAGACTTAATCATTAAACTAAAATTAAATTATTAAACTCTTTTAAAAATTTCAATTAAAATTAAAAATAAAATTAAATTAAAATTAAATTAAATTAAATAAATTAAATTAAATTAAATTAAATTAAGATTAAAAAATTAAATTAAATTAAAGATTAAATTAAATTAAATTAAATCAAATTAAATTAAATTAAACAAATTAAATTAAAATTAAATTAAATTAAATTAAATTAAATCAAATTAAATTAAATTAAATAATTAAATTAAAATTAAATCAAATTAAATTAAATTAAATCAAATTAAATCAAATTAAATTAAAATTAAATCAAATCAAATTAATTAAACATCAAATCAAATTAAATTGAACTATATTGAATTAAATTAAATTAAAACTCAATTAAATTAAATTAAATTGAATTAAATATAACATCACCTAAAACAGAAAGAAATTAAATATAAAACAACTTGAACACTATTCCAAATTTAAACTCATTAATCGAAATTAAACTAAATCACAAACCATCTGAACACCAATTTACCCTCAAATGCTTTAGTCATCATAACTCCTAAATAGAACATTAAATGAAATGTTACTTCACTCATAGGATATTCAAATGTCTTAGTTCACTGAGCAAGATAACAACAAAACTTGAATTCCCGGACGATTAATTCATTTGTATAACTAAATTCATTTGGACTTAAAACAATCCTAGAAGTATTGAAAAGATGTTTAAGATTTGTCTTAAGCACTTCCTCGATATGATAGGATGTTCATAAGAACAATTGAACTTAATTATTCTTTGATGAAGAAAATCGTCCTCAAACAAAAACAAAAGGAACCTAGACGTCATAGGAAATGACTAGCTATAGGATTAGGAATTTGGTAGAAAACCATAACCCTTCCCTTAGCTTTACCTAGGAACTTGCTTAAATATTCTAATTATGTTTTAAGTGCAGCTTGGGATGAAGGGAAGACCCTCCAGGTACGCTTTTATTTTATTGCAATCTACTTTCTTGCAATTTACATTATTGCAATTTATTTAACTGCATTGCACTTACTTTTCCTGCATGATAAAAAACTGTTGCATGAAAACCCACACCTTTAGGATAGTCCCTAAAACTGAAACCAAAACTAAGTTAAAAGTCATTGCAAGATAAAATTCACCGCCACAACATTTCAAAATATAAAACAACTCAAATTTTAATCACAAACAGAACACAAAACTACAATTACAACTAAATTAAAACGTCCTGTTGGATGATCGGGAATACCTCGGATGATGTAACCTACGTGTTGCTAACGGGATTTCCCACGGTCTAAATGAAAGTGTGGAACTCATTCAGTTGAGTTTAGCAAATTCATCCGGACTAAGTGAATCCGATAAAAATAATGATGCGGAAGGATGGAACCGTGGGATCTTAGCCGGTGTCGTTATAATCAACTTTAAGATTTGTTTTAATTAAAACGTAAAAAACACTTGGAAATCAAGATTTTCTCTAAACTAAAACACTTCTCTCATCTCTCGATTTATGACTTCTAAAACTAAACCTCTACAACAACAAGGAGCTCGGAGCATGGTGGGCGGCTCGGCCATCGTCATCGGCAAAACTTTCCTCAGAACTAAACAACCAAGCCATAGGACTTCGAGGAAATTTGCCTAGTGCAACATAAATCCTCGACTCTTCGTTAGGCATTTGCATTGCAAATTAAGCCCTAACCGGTCTTAGGATTCCGAGGTAGTCGTTGGGTACGACATAAACCCTCACATCTTCAAGGCTATTTGTATGATTCTATCATATAAATATAAGTCCTAATTAATTAAAATTGGCAAAATCAAAACATTTAAATAAATATTAGGACTTTCTTAAATCCAAGCCAAACAATAGGATAGTCGGGAAATTACCGAAGTTCACTTCGAATTTGTGATTTCTCCAACTTTTCTTCCTTTGGATTCACAAAACAAAATGTTCCAAACTTGATCTATTCCCTATTAAAATTCCAAAATTCAATCCCTTGAAAATCTTAAACTTTGAAATCCTTGAGAGCAGAATTATTGATTATTATCGAGAGTTTTCTTAGGTGATTCCCATCACTTAAGATGTAATTAACTATAGGGGCTTGCCCTTATAGAGAATTTTAAAGAACCCAGGTAATATAAACCCTGTTTAATGTTTTCATATTAAGCAGGGAATTTTGTCGGCTTATAAAATTGGTTCGCAGACCAAACGGATGTCACAAATCTTCTAGTTTATTTAATCGAGCCCCACCGTCAAGCAGTGTGTCTTTCCTTAGGGATAGATACACGGTTTGTGGTGCGGTGCTCGTTTATATAAACTACTTGGGATGTGAGATCGGTTTAATCTCATATCTTAAAACCTTCAAATTTAAAATTATTTTCAAAATCACATACTACTTTTCAGATTATTTATTTTAATTAAATTAAAAATTCGCCGACAGCTTCTGTTTGGCGACCCCCCCTTTAAAATAACACACTACCTAAAAATATGCCGACAAGATTTCTGGCGACTCCGCTGGGGAAAAATTCCTCTCTCCATTATAATCAGATAGTTCTGCTTTCAAAAATCGGTAGTGTATCCATGTCCTTAGTGGATCAAACTACCCTTCTTTCCGTTGGAATACTATGTTCATTTCTACCTTGGACAAGTATAGCCAACATTCTCTCGGATTTAGGAGCCACTTGTTTAGACACCCCTAAACGGAGAGGTTCCGAGATCCTTTTACCTCATTTTTGAGGTGGGGTGGACCCCCAAGAGGTGTTAGTTTAGGAATGATCCTTCGAGTCGAGAAGTCTTGCTTAAGACTTTCTTTTCCTTTCCAACTCTGAATCGGATTCCTTACCTCCTCTACACCTTTGAACATTCCGTTCTAAATAAACAAACCCTCTAATAAGTGATTCTTTTAACAAATGATTCCTTCTTATAAATACATGAACAAGAATGAGTTCGGACTCTTTTTCAATTCCTTTCTTTTCGTCCTAAAGAAAAGAAGCATAACTTGGGATCGACAACCGAATCTACCTGCCGAAATGGAAGCCCCGAAGCCGATTTTCTCCTTCACCAACGGATCTGGACTTCGCCGTCTATATGGATGAGCTGCCCGACAATGGGATCATCCGATTTGGACGAGGGATTTGAAAACACGAACGTCAAGGTCACCGACGTCTCCCTCTTTGCACCGACGAACAAGGTATCCGAAGCCGAGGAGCCATTGCTCGAGTTCGACCTTAGGTCGACCCAAGAGTTTCCTCCTTGCAAAGGATCCCGATTAGAGGAGAATCTGCCGTCCGCAAGAGGACCGTACTTACTACCCCCACCGGTCTAGTTGTTTCGCACCTACCCCGACTTCCGCCAAATCAAAGGGAAAGAAATCCGTAACTATGGTAAACTCGTTACCGTGGAGGGTACGAGATCTTCTCGTAAGACCTTCGTTTTCGAAATCGGGTCCGGTTCGAAGATTCCATCACCGACAAGGACCCAAAGAAGAAACAGAAGTAGAAGGATCGCCAGAGAAGCCAGAGCTGCTGAGATTGCTTTCTTGGAGGAAATTCCAGAGCTACCAGAATATACACCGCTACCAGAATATACACCGCTGCCTGACTACATACCACTTTTGGGAGGAAGCAGGTTCCATCCCCTCTCCGCCGCGGAGGATGAGGAGAATGTTCGCAAGATTGTCTGCCACACTGCCTCGGCCCGCATACTACAACGATAGCCGCAAGAAAAGAACTAGAACTACGCCGTTTGCTCGATCGCAAACTTTGGTAGAAAAGTTAGCACGGAAGGAAAACCGCCCGTATCGGAGATTCTACGAAGGATAGGGCGGGTGCCGGTCAAATCCCGTCTTGGACCCCGAGTAGAACCCGCCATCATGACGAAAAGCCAAGCAAAAGAATGAAGGCTAGTCCGCCCGTTGTTGTCTCGGGATTACGGATTAGGGAGGATACCACCTTCCGAGCATTTGGCCGACGGACCATCCGGTCCTAGACACCTGCTGCTAGAAGGATGGTGTGGCGTCCCACTACTGGGCAGTTGAGATTGAAACAGCAGCCCGAAAAAGAAAGTCTCGCCAGGAGGCTGGAATCTGAAGAAAGTGCTACTGCGATAAAGGGGACTCGTGAAAAAGGGACCCGGCAGCTATCGCATGACAACCGCAAAGACACACAGAAAGCTCCGCTAGAAGATGCCATGGAAAAGTTGAGAACCGATATCCGACGATTGGCAAAAGAAAGAAAAGAAAAGTTCGGAGATGAGATCGATTCATCGGAGTTCATGGACGACGAATATGCGAAAATCAATATGGTTGAGACACGAGCTTCATCGGCTTCGCAAGGTGCTCCTGCGGCCGCGGAAGAGAGGAGCCGGAGCCGATGAGAAGACGGCTTCGGAGAAAAGACGACACGATCGCTCGAATGGAGAAAAGGATGGAAGAGATGGCCGTAGCTCCGGCCACTCTCCGCAGTCGAGTACAACCACATAGAGAGACACCCCTAGAGTTCATTCACATTGTAGACGGAGGAAAGGAGATTACATCCGTCAATGGGGATGACCAGCTAAAAAAGGATACAACACAAAGTATGATCCCTGAAAAGGATATCAAGAACTTGGTAGAACAACGAGTGCGAGAAGCCTTAGCACAATCGAAAAACGGGACATCCATTCGGACGGGTAGACCTTACCCGGAAGAATTCGACGCCGTCCAATACCCGAAAGGCTTCGTACCACCTCCGTTCGAGACCTTCGACGGAGCCGGGAACCCCGACGGCATGTTGCACACTTTCGTGCCGGTTGTTGCAAGGCCGGCGGGAGCGATGCGTTACTCTTCCGACGAGTTCGTCGGCCGATCCGTCGGGAATCGCTTTCGGCCGGTATGTAGAATTACCCAATGGTTCGGTGAAGACGTTCTCAGAGCTAGAGAACCTCTTCATCAAGCGATTCGCCGGAGCTCAGCACCACATCACTATAGGTGATTTAGTGGTAGAGAAACAAAGGCCGAATGAAACTTTTGTGGATTACATACTTCGATGGAGGAACTTAAGCATGAAGTGTGAACCACAACTACAAGAACAACATGCAGTCGGCATCTTGCTTAAAAGCATTCACGGCCCGATAGCACTTCTCCTCAAAGGATTCACTATTAAGACTTTCGAGAAGTTGTTAAGCAAGGCCGGAAGCTTGCAAGAAGAGGCGAAGCAATTAAGTTTTGCCGAAAAGACGGACAAGCGAAGCCGGTGAAGACCTTCGAAAAGAAATCCGGGATCATTGCTGCGAGTTGATAAAGGCAAGCAACCGATGCAAATACCACCGAACAGCCGCGGCAACCACAACGAGAATTACCGAGCAACCCCGGTCCGGCTATCGGTCGTCTCCGCGAGTATGAGCAACCGCCTCGTCCGCAACGTACATTAAGGGAGCTTCGAGCGAGAGAATATCCGTTCAAGAATGAAGCGATACCGAAAATGTTCCGTAGTCCGATGAAGACTCCGGATTTCCAGTTGCCGAACCTAAAAGACCGGAGGAAGTCAACAAGAATGGTGATCCCAACTTTTGCCCCTACCATCGGATGCTTGGGAACAAGATAGAAGATTGCATTACCTTTAAAAGTTGGCTCAACGACAACCTTCGGAAAGGAAATATAACAATCCCGAAGGAGTACATGAAGGAACCCCAGAAAGGAGGTTCCATAAATGTTATCTCAACCGATCCCGTCATTCCGATAGATCCCTATGCAAGCGACGATGGATGGACTACCGCTCGGACGAGGTCTTCGAAGAAGATTTTAGACGAGCATCCGAACCGCTTCGGTGCGAGCTTCAATTCGAGTTCGAGACTCGTTAAACCGGTACTATCACTTGCGATAGAAGAACCACCTCGACAGGAGACGATCGAAGAAAAGAAGAAAATTGACGAAGAAGAGGGGACCGAGACTCCTAAGGCTAGACTAGGTACTCGCTTATCCTAGGATAGTTGTTTCCGATTCGGGGGAGAAATCCCTCGAACCTCCGATTTTGTATGATTATCTGCTCACTTCGGTGGGATCATATAATGATAAGGGTGATGGCGTTGGCTACGTTTTGACTGTTTCTAACGATTACGTAACTAGCGACAATCCGGACATCGACTTCGATACCAACAGCAATTCTCAAATCATACATGATCTCGACGATCAAAATAACGAAGAAGACATCCATCAAGGAGGCTACGAGAGTTCAACGAGCAACGGATCTATCCGTGAGTTTCGAGGAGCTCCGATTACGATAGAGTTAGAGCCTTCAGATTTTGAAGATAATCCGGAAGAGCATGTCATTCCGATTCAGGAGGAGACACCGACAAGTTCAACACTAGATTCAGAAGAAATTACAGAAGTCAACTTGAGAAGTGGAAAAGTTCTACCTCCAAGAATGGGTCCAAAAGACAAAGGAAAGCGGTGGTTGTTCAAGAAGAACCAACCCCAGCGAGAAGAAATACCCATTCGAGAAGAAGCCGAGACGCATGAGAACAAAGTGGACTACAACGTGCTAGCCCATCTTAGGAAACTACCGGCCAAGCCGAGCATTTACGATGCTCTCATCTTATCGAAAGGAGATGAGAGAAGCTCGATCAAGGCCTTACTTTATCCAGAAATTTGCTTAGCTCAAATGGCCGGAGATTCCTTAGATGAGGTTTGCTCGTTAAAGGAACAGACGAGGCGTTACCTTCACGAACAATGACCTACTACTTGGGACGGCGAGATCACGACCGACCGTTGTACATTTCGATTACTAATTGGGAAGTTTACGCTCTCCGGAGTATTGGTGGATCCGGGAGCATCAATCAATATAATGAGTCTTCGAACACTAGCATACTTGGAAATTGATGCTCGCGAGCTCGAATCGGACAAAATGTTATTAAGAGGATTCAACCGGAAAGGAGAAAGAGCCCTCGGGTCAATAACGCTACTGATGAAGACCGGTGACTTAGCAAAGACAACCGCAAAATTTCACATAATCGATTCAGAAACATCGTTCAACGCTCTGTTGGGCCGACCATGGATACATGAAAACAGGATGGTACCATCATCTCTGCATCAGTGCATCAAGTATTACGATGGAGGGGAACAGTGCATCAAAGGCGACTTACAACCATTCTCCGTACATGAGATTGGAATCCATGAAGATGCAGCTTATTATGCACTGCCAAAGAAAACGATCTTCTCCAGAGATATCGTAACAAATGAAGCAAAGAAAGTTCAGGACAGCGAAGAACTTGAAGTTCTAGTCCAACAGTCACTCACCACTCCCTTCCGGCGAGATGGTGAAGGTTTCTCCACAACTCGCATCCGAGGTCGAGGCCGGGGACGAGGCCGTGGTAGAGACTTTAGGACAGTTGGACAAAGGAAACCGGCCATCAATGTTGATTGGGAAGATAGTTCGAAGAAGAAAAAGAAATCAAACAAGAAGCGACGACAATAAGTCGGAAGAAGCCGCAATTCAAGATCTCTCTCGAAGATGAGAAGAACGAAGAATACAAATCAATGTACGAGAAGATTAACCACTACGTACATACTATGACCCTAACCCCGATCCATTCTAACAAGATCGAGGGTATGGTGGTCAAAGAAGTACGTAACGACGGTGCAAGGCCAATCAAGTTCTACCGTGGTGCTTCTACCTCCAAAACTGAAAATAATGTACAATTCGAAGATGTCACTTCATCAGAATTATTGGAATTACCTTTTGAGTGGTACTCTCCCTGTGTTCAAAATTTAATTCAACGTGGTTTATTACCTCGACAATGGACAAAAGGTCAATCACAACATTTTGAAAAATTATGGAATAACTCCGGTCATCCACCCAATTCAAAGCATGGACTCGGATTCGGCACAGTAGGGTCAGTTGACGATGCGAATTTTGCTTGGTTGTCACTTGCAAGTCCAATGAAAGCTGCATGGAAACTACGGACGAACTCGAAGATTTACAAATTGGAGACGCTCCACCGGAATTCGAAGAAGAAATTAAATCCACGATAGATGAGTTAACGGAAGTTAACTTAGGTACTATCGAAGAGCCTAGACCTACCTTTGTTAGCTCCTTACTCAACAAAGAAGACTCCGAAGAAATAATCAAATTATTAATGGAATTTAAGGACTGTTTTACTTGGAACTACGATGAAATGCCAGGATTGGCTCCAGAGGTTGCAGTCCATAAGCTAGGAGTGGATCCTACTTCGTCCCGGTCGGACAAGGTCCCGGAAGAATGCGTCTAGAAATCGAACAACAAGTCTTAGTCGAAGTTAAAAAGCTAATAGACGCTAAATTTGTCCGTGAAGAACAATACCCGACTTGGTTAGCCAATGTAGTGCCGATCGGAAAAAAGAATGGTCGGATCGGAATTTGTGTGGACTTCGAGAGATTTAAACAAGGCATGTCCAAAAGATGAATTCCCTCTACCGATCCCGGAATTAATGATCGACATTGCTTCAACACATGAAATATTCTCGTTCATGGATGGATCTTCGGGATACAACCGGATAAAAATGGCTCCGGAAGATGAAAAGCTTACGGCATTCGAACGCCGATCGGAGTATTTTGCTACACGGTAATGCCATTCGGACTAAAAAACGCGAGAGCAACCTACCAGAGAGCAATGACAAGAATTTTTGATGATCTCATCCACAATCAAGTCGAATGTTACGTGGACGATGTGGTCATCAAAAGCAAAGTAAAGGACAACCACCTGTATGATTTGAGAATTGTTTTCGAACGATTAAGACAATTTAACCTTAAGATGAATCCCTTAAAATGCGCCTTCGGCGTCACCTCCGGGAAATTCTTAGGATTCGTTGTCCGACATCGTGGAATTGAAATCGATCCGGAAAAGATTAAAGCTATCTTAGAAATGCCGCCTCCCAAAACGTTAAAACAACTACGATCTTTTCAAGGGAATTTGCATATCTTCGACGCTTTATCTCAAACCTGTCAGGTAGGTGTCAGCCTTTCTCGGCACTAGTTAAAAAGGACGCCAAATTTATTTGGGAAGAGAAATGCCAGAAGGCCTTCGAGGACATTAAACAATATTTAATGACACCTCCTGTCTTAGCGAGCCCCGAGTCTCGGGTAGACCGCCGATACTTTACACCGCGGCTCTAGACGATTCTCTCGGAGCCCTATTAGCCCAGGTCAATGATGAGGGTAAAGAAAATGCTCTTTACTACTTAAGCCGTCGTTTACTTCCGACGGAAGTAAGGTATCCCGCAATTGAAAAGCATTTTTTGGCCCTGATCTTCGCCGCTCAAAAGCTCGGGCACTACATGCTTTCTCATAAGGTCAACCTGATCTCGAAGTTTAATCCATTGCAATACTTGATGACTCGTCCAACACTTTCCGGTAGACTTGCCAGATGGTCAATGATATTATTGCAATTCGCTATAACTTTCGTGCCTCTGCGTGCCGTAAAGGGACAAGTCTTAGCAGACTTCCTCGCAGCGCACCCTTTGCCGGCAGAATCTCCTCTCAATGATGATTTGCCAGATGAACAAATAATGAACCTAGAAGACCTTGATGATCGACATTGGGAATTATATTTCGACGGAGCATCTTCAGCACACAAAGACGAAGAATCGCAAGTGATAGTGCCCGGTAAGGCAGGAATCGGGCTAATCTTTATAACACCGGAGCGGGGGATGTTAAGATACTCCTACCACTTGACGAAGCCGTGTACAAACAATGAAGCGAGAATACGAAGCCCTCATAACGGGATCTGGAATTAGCTATTCAAATGGGGATAACAGACATCAACATCTACGGGGATTCGCAGTTAATCATTCAACGGATCGCCGGACAATACGGAATTTTAAGGCCAAGACTCGAACAATACTTCCGAGTATGCCATACGAATTGTTGGAACAGATTCCAAATGTGACAATCTACAAAATTCCCGAGAAAGAAAATGCTTTAGCGAGATGCTTTAGCCCGTCTCGCAAAAGAATTCGCCCGTTTGAAAGACGAATCGGTGGAAGTGTCGGTTCACGGACCTCGGGTCCTATCACGGCTCGACATAGACACAATACACAAATCGAGAAAAAGAAAAAGAATCGGTTGCGGCGATGACGAGAGAACACGGAAGATTGGCGACGGCCATTGATGAACTACCCGCAAACGAGAAAGCTACCGGACGATAGGTCGCTAGCCCATCGGATCAAGAAAGAACTCTGTCTTACGCATTAATAAACAACACATTGTACGGAAGGTCTTTTGATCAAATGTGGCTAAGGTGCCTAAGCGGGTCCGAGGCCCGTGAAATCGTTAAAGAGGTGCATTCGGGACTCCGTGGCGCTCACCGGTCGGGTCCAAAGATGAAAATGAAAATTAAAAGACTAGGGTACTACGGCCCTCGATGATGACCGACCGCATGAAAATCGCCAAGAGCCGTCATCAATGCCAAGTGCACGGAGTGGTTCTACACCAACCTCCGAATGTGCTGCACCCGACAATTGCGTCGTGGCCATTTGAATGTTGGGGCACGGATATAGTGGGTCCAATAGAACCATCATCTTCAAAAGGACATCGTTTCATTCTTGCGGCTACGGATTACTTTTCCAAGTGGGCAGAGGCGGTTCCACTTAGAGAAGTGAAAGCGCACCACGTGCTACGGTTTTTCAAGAACCAAGTTGTCTACCGTTTCGGAGTGCCGCGGAGGATCATCTCAGATAATGGGTCAGCATTCAAAAGCACACAAATCAACAATTTTGTCAGGAGACACGGAATCGACTGGCGATACTCGACAATTTACTACCCAAGAGCAAACGGTCTCGCTGAGGCTTTTAATAAAACTCTCGTTCAAATCTTAAAGAAAACCTTTGACGATAATAAGAGAAATTGGCACGAGAAATTGTTAGAAGCCTTATGGGCCTACCGGACAACCTTCAGAACTCCTACTCAAGCTACACCTTACGCTCTGGTGTATGGGTCCGAGGCAGTGTTACCTTTAGAGGTTTAGCTTCCTTCACTCAGAATTGCAATTGCAAACAAGATCACGACAGAAGAAAACGCCAAACTATGACTCGAAGAATTAGAAAGCTTGGAAGGGAAAAGACTTGCAGCGCAACAGAATTTAGAACTATACCAAGCTAAGATGGTTCAAGCCCATGACAAATTGGTCCGCCCGAGAACCTTCAAAGTTGGTGACTTAGTTCTTGTTCTCAAGAGACCTATTCTTGCACACCGCAAGATAGGAGGAAAATTTGAACCCACTTGGGAAGGACCGTTTGTGGTTGAAACAGTATACTCAGGAGGTTCCTACCAGCTAGTGAATTGCCAGGGAGAACGACATATGCTTCCGATCAACGGACGATACTTGAAAAAGTATTACGCTACCTGATGTTTCGAAGGAATGAATTCTTCACCCTAAGAAACACGGGCGAAGTAATTACTTATGATTGGATCCGAACCCAAAAATAATAAAATGTGTTAAAATAAATAAAGTCATGATAATATGTTTTTCTTGTTTTCTTTTCCAAATCAAAATCTCTTCCCTGATCTTATCCTACTTCATTCCTGTTAAATTTGAAAATAAAAAAAAATATATAAAAAAAATATATGTCTTTAATAAACATTTTCTTAATGTTCTTGTTCTTAGTACAGCCCCTGATCCTTTTCCTTGTCTTTTCGCAGGGAAATGTCGAACGGGCGGTTGGTCCTGAACTTTAAGAATGGCGTAAGCCTTGCACTCGATGAAAAGAGGGTGAAAGATGGAGCGATAATCGAGATCGACTCGGATTTCGCACCAGCAGGCTTACAGTACGAGGAAAGTGACTGGGTCCTAGTTGACCGAGAAGAATTGCCCGGACAGACAGTGATGAAAGTGGGTGGCCCAAGCCACCAATCCAGCAGTAAGAAAAGAAAGGCAAATACTGAAGAAGACAAGAAAATGAAGTCTGTAGTTGCTACAGCAGAGGGCAGGCTTGTCAGCGCCGCGCCCACCGAGATTCAAGAAGTGCGGAGAGCTACTCTCACAGCAACGCAAAGAAGAAATAAGAATCGTCGTATCCGTAAGATGTAAACAAAACTAGCTGCGGACCAGCGCGACGAGACAGTTACTACTGCCAGTATGTACACTTCAAGGACACCGGTTCACCGGGAACTCGAAGAAAGGAGGCCGGCTCCTAGGATAACGGAATGGACCAGGGAAATCCCCGGAAGATCGGAAGAAAGAAGGCTACCACGCCACCGGATAGAACCACCGGTAGTGCATGATCTTGTTGCGGAAGCAACCCCGGGGATGTCCCGACAGTGCATCATCCCCGTGGAGCCGAGGTATGCGGGAGAACGTGAAGGGATTGAACCGTATATCCCACAATATGTCACGAGGCCTCGCCATCCGCAGATCATTCCGGAATACGAGCTGGAGAGAATGCAAAATGTTGAAAAGAAAACCTTTGAATACTTGGAGAGAATTAAAGGAAGAAGAATCAACATACTAGAGGGCCTCGAGCTACATACCGATGTATTCTCAGAGTATGAACAACAGCAAATCGTGGATTGTATCCGGGATTTGAAAAGAATGGGCCGAGCAGGCCGCCTAAGGGAGAATACCTACTCAGAACCCCGGAGATGGATGCCGAGCAAGGGAAGAATCACAATACAATGCGGAAGCTGCTACAACTTTCGTCGAAGACGAGGAAGGGAAACCCACCGGGAATACTCCGTCATGGGCAAGTAGATCCGATGCCATTAGTCATCAAGAGAATGGTAAAAAGATTGATAACATGGAGGGTACGCCGGCGAGTTGCATACCCGATAGCTGCATTATCAACATCTACAAACAGGGTGATCGCATACCCCCACATATAGATCACCACGACTTCGTCGGACCTTTCGCATAGTCTCTTTCCCGAACGAATGTAACATCATGTTCGGATCCGACCTCCGGATAGCGAGGCCCGGGTGAGTTCCGAGGGCCGGTAAAGATACCTTTACCGGTAGGTTCCGTCATGATGCGAAGGGCAACGGAGCGGATATCGCTAAGCATTGCATACCAGGAGTGCCAGTGAAGCGGATCTCAGTTACTTTCAGGAGAATGGACGACAGCAAGACACCTTACCATTTCCAACCAGACCCAGAGCTAGAAAACCTCCGGCCTTACGAGCTGTGAGTTACATGGGAGATATCACACCTCTAATGTACATCCATACGGCATCCTTGCCAAGGATGGCTTGGAAGGTGATGTTATTGACCATATACCCCACTATTCAGACATGGATTTTTGACAGATGCTTCTTTAGATGGACCAACAAAGATCATACATAGTCCATTTTGAGTCTACATGGATTGTATGAAATGTATTCCAGATCGAGTTGTATGATGTATCTTCAATATGATTGGAATGAAAGTGACCATGTCACATTTTTGGCCTTCACCTCTTTTGTGCAAATTGATTGGGAAACGCCATTAAAGTTAAATGAACTTCGAACAAAGAACAGAAAAGAAATAAAAAAAGGGGATAAAAGAAAACTTTCTAAAAAAAAAGAAAAATGACGAACACCAAATTCACATGAACATTAAATAAACGATAAAATAAAATTTGAATCATTAAAAGATAAACGAAATCAACATAAATGTTAAATCAAATCACAAATCAAATTCTCAATCAAATTTCAAATTCAATCTTTCCAAATTCCAAATCAAATTTCAATCTTTTCAAATCATAAATCAAATTCTCAATCAAATTCCAAATCCACTCCCGATCAAGTTTCAAATTTGATCTTCCAAATTTCAAATCAAATCTTAAATCAAATTTCAATCGAGTTCAAACTCATCCTTCCAAATCTCAAATTCAATCTTTCCAGATTTCAAGTCTCAATCAAATTCAAATTCAATTTCTTCCAGATCTCGAATCAAATATCAATCAAATCAAATTCAACCTTTTGGGTCGAGGATTTTATATCCAAGACTGCACTGCTTTAGGATTCTTTTCCTATTGCACTGAAATACATCAAATTCAAACTTTTGGGTCGAGGATTTTACATCCAAGACTGCACTGCTTTAGGATTCTTTTCCTGTTGCACTTTGAAATACATCAAATTCAAACTTTTGGGTCAAGGATTTTACATCCAAGATCGCACTGCTTTAGGATTCTTTCCTATTGCCTTTGAAATACATCAAATTCAAACTTTTGGGTCGAGGATTTTACATCCAAGACTGCACTGCTTTAGGATTCTTTCCTATTGCACTGAAATACATCAAATTCAAACTTTTGGGACGAGGATTTTACATCCAAGACTGCACTGCTTTAGGATTCTTTTCCTATTGCACTGAAATACATCAAATTCAAACTTTTGGGTCGAGGATTTTACATCCAAGACTGCACTGCTTTAGGATTCTTCCCTATTGCACTGAAATACATCAAATTCAAACTTTTGGGTCGAGGATTTTACATCCAAGACTGCACTGCTTTAGGATTCTTTCCTATTGCACTGAAATACATCAAATTCAAACTTTTGGGTCGAGGATTTTACATCCAAGACTGCACTGCTTTAGGATTCTTTCCTATTGCACTTGAAATACATCAAATTCAAACTTTTGGGTCAAGGATTTTACATCCAAGATCGCATCGCTTTAGGATTCTTTCCTATTGCACTGAAATACATCAAATTCAAACTTTTGGGTCGAGGATTTTACATCCAAGACTGCACTGCTTTAGGATTATTTCCTATTGCACTGAAATACATCAAATTCAAACTTTTGGGTCGAGGATTTTACATCCAAGACTGCACTGCTTTAGGATTCTTTTCCTATTGCACTGAAGTACATCAAATTCAAACTTTTGGGTCGAGGATTTTACATCCAAGACTGCACTGCTTTAGGATTCTTTCCTATTGCACCGAAGTACATCAAATTCAAACTTTTGGGTCGAGGATTTTACATCCAAGACCGCACTCGCTTTAGGATTCTTTCCTATTGCACTGAAATACATCAAATTCAAACTTTTGGGTCGAGGATTTTACATCCAAGACCGCACTTGCTTTAGGATTCTTTTCCTATTGCACTGAAATACATCAAATTCAAACTTTTGGGTCGAGGATTTTAAATCCAAGACTGCACCTTGCTTTAGGATTCTTCCCTATTGCACTTCGAAATACATCAAATTCAAACTTTTAGGTCGAGGATTTTACATCCAAGTACCGCATCGCTTTAGGATTCTTTTCCTATTGCACTGAAATACATCAAAATCAAACTCTTGAGGTTAAGGATTTTACATCCAACATCGCATTGCTCTGAGATCTCTCCTCATTGCAATGATTCAATCTGATCAATTCAATTTTCTTTCGAGGTTGAAGATGTTACATCTACAACCTGAGAATTCCATTTTTCATTTCAAATCAAATCCTTCAAATTAATTTTGACAAACTTCAATCTAAATTGAAACTCCAAACTAAAATCTAAACTCACACATCAAAACTTAAATTGAAACAAAATAAAATCTAAATCGAAATTCCCCCAGGTCATGTGATTTGGGATTCATCTCCTTTTCCTTTCCCCAGCGAGAGTTTAGGAATCTCCGGTTTCAGAGATATACTTGCCACTCCCCAGCGAAAACTCCTCTATTTCATCCTAAGTTTGTCACTTGGATGTTTGTGTTGGTTTTGTTGATCGCTTCGGTCAACACCAATACGCACGGTGTGCTCCGTCAGCTCACCACACCTATTGGGGGTCCATTTGTTGACCTCATTTTTGATCGAGTCTTCTCTTCTTCTCTTTAGTACTTAGGATCTAGCCTTAGGCTTTTCCTTTGACTATCTTAGAGGACTAGAATTGGGACCCACCTTTTAGAAATTCAAACCACTTCTTAACTCCCTGCAAACTCCACAAACTTGACTGTGGACCCCTAACCACCTAGAGGGTTGAAATCAAATGTGGAAGTTTAAAGGATGAGTTCTTATAGGACTCTTTGGCCTTAGGACCGCTACCGGTGGCTCGGTCGCAGTGAAGGGGCCGACTTACACACACACTACACTTATACACTACACCTACACACTACACTTCCACATACCTCCTAAAACCACACCCATACCTAACTTGACCTCCGACTCATGTGGGTGATTCACATGGATGGTCCTTATCCCCTAAGCCCTCGCGCTAAGAGGTTAGGAACAACATAGTGAATGCCTCAAATGGGTCCCTTCATGGCTCACATGGGCTTGACATGGCTTCATGGCTCAACCAAAATGACTTATTTCCACTTACATCCACCCAATCTTCAATTTTCCAAATTTTCAATTTTTGACCCCCGGGACCCTACACCCGCTTAGCCTACCTAAAAACCCCCGAAATTACCCAAATTTCTCAAAATTTCCAAATTATCCAAAATTCTCCAAAATCATTCCCAAACGTTTCCACATCACTTAAACTGATCATCCATACCCAAAAATACCAAAAATTCCAAAGATACCTCCCAATACCCTCCAAATACCCAAAATACCCCTCTTGGCCAAAAAATCCAAAAATTCAGCAAATTCCCAGAAAATTCCAGAAAATCCCAAATATTCCCAATTTCACTTTGTCCAACTACACCATGGGCCAATTTTGTCAATTTACCCTACTTTTGTCAAAACCCCCAATTTGACCCATTTTAACCCTAAGTGAACCCAATGTCAAACCAAACCTACCCAATTGACCCAAATTCTGGTCCAATTAAATTCTAAACTTCAATTCAACATTCCCAACACCAATCTAGACCAAATCCAAGTCCAATTTGATTGACATTTGGATCCAATTTCACTTTTGGCCTTAAAGCCCAATTTGGACCCATGACCCAAACCTAACCCAAACTCACCCAATTCAACTCCAATTAACCCCAAATCTTTTCTAAACCTTCCTTAACATCCCTACAAACAAAATCCTGACATGATTTGCCCAATATTTAGACCCAAACCCCACTCAAACTCAACCCAAAGTTAAAAGGCCCTATTTTGACCTAAACCCAAACCTAACCCAAATGAGCCCAAACCCCAAAATCAAAACCCAACCAAAGTCAAAACCTCTTTGAAACAATCCCATAAACATTTCTCAACATTGATTTTATATCAATTTCAACCCTAGCCCAACATTAGCCCAAGTTAGCCCAATTTGACCTACATAGGCCCACTTACCAAATAAACCAAAATTCAAACCAATTCAACTCCAAATCACACCAAATTGACTCCAAGCCTTTCATAGAACATCCCTAAACCAATTATGACATTTATTTGACAAAGTTCTTCATAAAATCTTTTACCCAAATGCCCATCCTAAAATAAAAAAGCCCATTTCCCTTAAACTTTCCTAAAAGCCCACTTCACCACATTCAAAAGCCCAAATCCATCCAAAGCACACATGGCACTTCCCCTCATCATCCATTTAATCAAAATCACCCCTAAGTTTCAAAATCATCAATTAAACCATTCCAAATCAAGCTTCATGCAAAATTTCACCAAAATATCCAAAATTCTTAAAACCCATTTCCATGAAATTGACTCAACTTTCCCCAAGCCAAAGACAAGCCATGCAAGCCATGGACAAGCCACATGAAGCCATGGAAGGCTTGACATGTGACCATGCCATTAATGGTAAAAGGAGGGGCCCCTTTCCTAATCTTTAATTAAGCATTTTTTACCTTAAGCATGCCACACACTAAACCATGTTTAGCCACCTCATCATGGATAGAGACCACACCACTCTCCCTTGGCCGACCCAACTGATCCTCTCGGCCCAAAATCGAGGCCATGGGGAGGTGCACCCAACCCAAACCAATGGGTTGACCAAATTAAGGCCAAAATGACCCCCTCCCCATTCCATTTTAATTCAAAGCCTTTACACATGGCAATTGCCGATTGATTGCACAAACCTCCAACCCCGACCCACCTGGACCCGAGGGTGACCCATGCTCGCCGGCCAGCCGCTCTGGATCGCCGGAAAACACCATGGCCGAGACCTTGGGAGGAGCCAAAGTTTGGAATTCCCACTTGCTGAGCCGCCCCATGCCAAATGGTCACTATGGCTGTTCTTCTCCTCACCGAGCAGCTGATCCCATGCCTCGACTCCCCCGGAAGGCTCTCCAGCCTCTCCTATTTAAACCCCTCACCCTCGCGGCCATGGAGGAGAGTTACACAAACCTTGCCGAAACTGCGCCAAAATTGTTCCAAACCCTTCTCCACCCTTAGAGCGGTTGAGCCACTAGTGTCGATTTGCCCTAATCCCCATCGATAAAATTCAATTTCCTAACCGAAATTCCACCTAAAACCAGGACACTTCTCCACGGTGAGCCAATCCCCAAATTGATTGGTTCTACACCTTCACCGGACCAAGGGAAGGTGTCCACCGACAAAAGCCCCATCTCCAGGGCCACCCGGTTGCTCCAGCTCTCCAAGCTTTGTGATCGGGCTTGGTCGAAATCACACCTAGACAATTCACCAGACCAGGAGACTTCATCTGGAGCTTGCTGGGATCCAATCGAAGGTGCAACAACTCTCAGATTGAAGCCACACTTCTCTGAGAAAAGGTATGAGCTAATTTTTCATCCCGAGCTTCTAGAGATTCTCCATTTCGAATGCTTTAATTTCAATGCATGATAGCCGTATAGATGTGTTCGTCTCTTCAAGACGAATCCATAGAGCATAAGAACATGAAAATCCATTGAGTATCGAGTGAGATCTTAGGGATTTAGTGTGGACGGCTCTCGGGTGAGGACGCTCGGGGACGATGAACGGATGCCGTCCATTCAATACACGCGCGGACGGACGGCTCGGATGGCGTCGGACCGGGAGACGGTACGAGAACCGCGGGGCCCGGCCGCCGACTCGGGTGGCGGCGTCGAATGGGAGCGCGACACGCGGCGTTTCGGAGATGCCGAGGATGAGTTGGCGCCGCGTGGATAAATAGAAAATTAGGGTATTTTTTGATTTATTTAATTCCCTAAACTTCGAAAATTCATAACTCTGTGTAGAAAAATCGGAAAAATAAAATAAAAAAACCCTCTTTCTCGGTAAACGAGAGGAGAATAATGTGGAAAAGAAATCATTTAATTTCATCAAGTATTTTATTTTTTATAATTTATTTACTCTCTGCATACTTTTAATTCTCCATGCATGTATACAATTCACCATGGCATGAGACCATAGGGTTTTTGAAGCCTCTGAATTTGGGAACATTCCCTGAATTTTCCAAAGACAGAGGCCATCCCTATAAAAAGTTATTGATTTTTCAAATTCATGTTGTTGTTTTGAGTATTTTAATTCCAATAAATAGTATGTTGTGAAATAAATTCTAGGAAAATTTGGTGATGTTTCTTATGACCAGAGAACCCTAGGAAAAATAGGTTTTGACTTAGTTCATTTAAAACAACCCTAATTGGCTTAAACACCCAAAATAGGTCTCTAATTAATTAGAGTTAACCATGCATCAAATTGACTTGAAATCAATTCTCCACTGACCTTTAGGATCAGAGGAATCCACAATAAAAGTTTGAGGTCAATTGGACTTGGTTAGCCCCACTAATTGGGTTGATTAAGCCACTTAGCCATTTTAAACTTTAAAAATTCATAACTTTTAAAATACCTATCAAAAATTCACCAAATTGGTTTTGGAGCCTCTCTGATATCAGGGGAACCTAAGAAAATTAAAATTTCAATTTCCTAAAAAAGTTGATTTTTAATAATATTTTAATATTTTTAATAATTAAAAAATAATAAAAATCACAAAAATAATAAAGTTCGCCAAAATGTCACATTTTGAATTTTAATCACATAGGAACAAATCCCACATTTTTCTTAGGTCTATTTAGTGAGATATTAAATTTTAAAGCTTTAAGGTAATTTTAAAATTAAAAAAATGTATTTTCTAGCATTTTCACTAAAATAATTATAATAAATCATAGAAAAATCAGAAAATTGCAAAATTTGCTTCTCTGATTTCCTTGATATCAAAGAGATTTTTGAAAAATATAAAATTCATTTTTCAACATTTATTTTATTTTTAAATTAATTAACACTCCAAAACCTAAAATAATTATAATAAAAATAATATAATTCAAAAAATCACCAAAAATGATCCAAGTGATCCTCTGGTCATTAGGAATGTCCCCCTAATTTTCTTAAGGACAGAAACTTTCCCTTGGTCATGTTATTAAATTTTCCTTGAAAATCTCTATTTTCTACCAAAAAGAATTATATAAATAAATTAAATACAGAAAAATCACATTTTCTCCTCTCATGTCTTCATTGACATATGAGTGAAGTTACATAAAAATTTCAAGTTCATTTGAGTTCAATTTAGTGAGTTATGAAATTATTAAGCTTAAAGGGTAAAGTGGTAATTAATTTTTTTTAACCCTTAATTAAAACTTTAGGTTTAATAAAAAAAATTAACAAGTAAAGTATTTGATCCTAATCTGATTTGGATGATTGAAATTTAAATGATTAAAGGGTAGAAACCCATTAAGCAATTTTAAAATGATTAAACTTTAATTAAATAATGGATTAAATTTGGAAGAATAATAAAATTGGAATTATTAAAATAGGGATATTATTAGGAAGAGATTTATTCTTTAATTTAAAAATCCCTAAATTAATTATCTAATTAATATTCAATTCTTAATTAAAATGATAACTCAAATTTAAAATATTAAAAGACTTAATCATTAAACTAAAATTAAATTATTAAACTCTTTTAAAAATTTCAATTAAAATTAAAAATAAAATAAAATTAAAATTAAATTAAATTAAATAAATTAAATTAAATTAAATTAAATTAAGATTAAAAAATTAAATTAAATTAAAGATTAAATTAAATTAAATTAAATCAAATTAAATTAAATTAAATAAATTAAATTAAAATAAAATAAAATTAGATTAAAATAAATTAAATCAAATTAAATTAAATTAAATAATTAAATTAAAATTAAATCAAATTAAATTAAATTAAATCAAATTAAATCAAATTAAATTAAAATTAAATCAAATCAAATTAATTAAAAATCAAATCAAATTAAATTGAACTATATTGAATTAAATTAAATTAAAACTCAATTAAATTAAATTAAATTGAATTAAATATAACATCACCTAAAACAGAAAGAAATTAAATATAAAACAACTTGAACACTATTCCAAATTTAAACTCATTAATCGAAATTAAACTAAATCACAAACCATCTGAACACCAATTTACCCTCAAATGCTTTAGTCATCATAACTCCTAAATAGAACATTAAATGAAATGTTACTTCACTCATAGGATATTCAAATGTCCTAGTTCATTCGAGCAAGATAACAACAAAACTCGAATTCCTGACGATTAATTCATTTGTATAACTAAATTCATTTAGACTTAAAACAATCCTAGAAATATTGAAAAGATGTTTAAGATTTGTCTTAAGCCCTTCCTCGATATGATAGGATGTTCATAAGAACAATTGAACTTAATTATTCTTTGATGAAGAAAATCGTCCTCAAACAAAAACACAAGGAACCTAGACGTCATAGGAAATGACTAGCTATATGATTAGGAATTTGGTAGAAAACCATAACCCTTCCCTTAGCTTTACCTAGGAACTTGCTTAAATATTCTAATTGTGTTTTAAGTGCAGCTTGGGATGACGGGAAGACCCTCCAGGTACGCTTTTATTTTATTGCAATCTACTTTCTTGCAATTTATTTTCTTGCAATTTACATTATTGCAATTTATTTAACTGCATTGCACTTACTTTTCTTGCATGATAAACAACTGTTGCATGAAAACCCACACCTTTAGGATAGTCCCTAAAACCGAAACCAAAACTAAGTTAAAAGTCATTGCAAGATAAAATTCACCGCCACAACATTTCAAAATATAAAACAACTCAAAATTTAATCACAAACTGAACACAAAACTACAATTACAACTAAATTAAAACGTCCCGTTGGATGATCGGAATACCTTGGATGATGTAACCTACGTGTTGCTAACGGGATTTCCCACGGTCTAAATGAAAGTGTGGAACTCATTCAGTTGAGTTTAGCAAATTCATCTGGACTAAGTGAATCCGATAAAAATAATGATGCCGGAAGGATGGAACCGTGGGATCTTAACCGGTGTCGTTATAATCAACTTTAAGATTTGTTTTAATTAAAACGTAAAAAACACTTGGAAATCAAGATTTTCTCTAAACTAAAACACTTCTCTCATCTCTTGATTTATGACTTCTAAAACTAAACCTCTACAACAACAAGGAGCTCGGAGCATGGTGGGCAGCTCGGCCATCGTCATCAGCAAAACTTTCCTAGAACTAAACAACCAAGCCATAGGACTTCGAGGTAATTTGCCTAGTGCAACATAAATCCTCAACTCTTCGTTAGGCATTTGCATTGCAAATTAAGCCCTAACCGGTCTTAGGATTCCGAGGTAGTCGTTGGGTACGACATAAACCCTCACATCTTCAAGTCTATTTGTATGATTCTATCATATAAATATAAGTCCTAATTAATTAAAATTGGCAAAATCAAAAAATTTAAATAAATATTAGGACTTTCTTAAATCCAAGCCAAACAATAGGATAGTCGGGAAATTACCGAAGTTCACTTCGAATCTGTGATTTCTCCTACTTTTCTTCCTTTGGATTCCCAAAACAAAATGTTCCAAACTCGATCCATTCCCTATTAAAATTCCAAAATTCAATCCTCGAAAATCTTAAACTTTGAAATCCTCGAGAGCAGAATTATTGATTGTTATCGAGAGTTTTCTTAGGTGATTCCCATCACTTAAGATGTAATTAACTATAGGGGCTTGCCCTTATAGGGAATTTTAAAGAACCTGTGTAATATAAACCCCGTTTAATGTTTTCATATTAAGCGAGGGAATTTTATCGGCTTATAAAATTGGTTCGCGGACCAAACGGATGTCACAAATCTTCTAGTTTATTTAATCGAGCCCCACTCGTCAAGCGGTGTCTATCCTTAGGGATAGATACACGGCTTGTGGTGCGGTGCTCGTTTATATAAACTACTTGGGATGTGAGATCGGTTTAATCTCATATCTTAAAACCTTCAAATTTAAAATTATTTTCAAAATTAAATGCTACTTTTCAAATTATTTATTTTAATTAAATTAAAAATTCGCCGACAGCTTCTGTTAGGCGACCCCCCTTTAAAATAACACACAACCTAAAAATATGCCGACACCCACCTCACCTCCACCTCACCTTCTCCTTACCTTCACCATGCCTCCACCATATCTCTCCCTCACTCCCTCCTTAACTCTTAGCTGTGAGCCTCCCCATTAAATCCTCTCATAATCTCACTTTTACACTCTCTTACACACTCACTTACTCTCTTACACACTTCACTCACAACACCTCTCCCAACCTCCTAGCCGTGAGCCTCCCTCCTCTTCCTCTTCTTCTTCCAAGCAAGCCACACCCAATCCCCAACCCCTCCTAGCCTTGAGCTTCAACAAGGGCTTCTCCAACAGTTCCTTCCATCAACGCCTCCAAATCAAGGTAAGTTTCTTCACCCTTCTCATGTTTAGCCTAAGATCCCACACATACATGCATCTTGTTTAGTTTTTATTTCTTCCCTTACATAGATTTTCAAATTCATGTGCAAGTTGTTTAATTTTTCACAAATCTTCATGTATGCCTATTTCTAAATTTTTCCATGTTTAGCCTTAAAGTTTTCTTCCATGTACATGTTCTAATCTCTATATGCTTAGCCTTAGGAAATCTTGCATCCAAATTATTTTTTCACAAGTTTCTTTTCATGTAAATTATTTAAACCTTTTTCTTGCTTAGTTTTAAGATATCTTTTATGCAAAATATATGTGTTTAGTTTTTAGAACCTTACTAATTTTAACTATTTACAAATCTACCACCTAATTTTTATTACCTTGAAAAATAAATTTTAAATTTTTTTTAATACAACATAAAGGAAATAAAAATAAAAGAAAGGAAAAATAAACATAAAGAGGGAATAAAAAAAAATATATAATAATAATAAGAAGAAAATGAAATGAAAATCTAAAATAAATAATGAATAGCAAATATAAAAACATAAGTATTGTAAATTTAAATAAATTAAATAATAACTTTACTAAATTTTAAATAAAACAACTATACTAAATTTAAAATACCATATTAAATTTAACTACTAAATAACTATACTAAATGTAAATAATATAACCATACTAAATTTAATAACTTTACTAAATAAAATAACTACACAAAATTTAAATAATATAACTACACTATACTAAATTTAAATAAATACTACTAAAATTTAAATAACTAAATGAATATTAATATATATATATATATATATATATATATATATATATATATATATATATATATATATGTAAATTAATAATAACAATATGTAAATAATAAAAAAATAATGTGATAAGAATAAAATAAATAACTATAAACTTAAATAGAAAATGAAAATATAAGAAAATGATAATGATAATAACTAAAATAATAATTGTAAAAATAAATAATAACAAAAATAAGTAAATAAAAATGTCCTTCTTTTTAAAATAATGTAAATGTAAATATATATGTAAATAATGATTTTAATATATAATAACCTTATATAACTGATAATAACTTTAAATAAATAAAGGAATAATCAAGGAGAGAGAAAATGAAAAGCTTTATAATTAAATAAATAATAATATAAATGATAAATAAATGATATAAATAATAAATTTAAATATACATCTGAATAATAACAATAATAAATTAAAATAAAAATAACTTATAATTTAAATATATTAAATGATAAGAATATAATGATAATAAAAATAAATAACCCATATATATATATATATATATATATATATATATATATACATAAATTGAAAATAAAGTAAATAATACAAATAAATAATAAATTAAATTAAAATTAAATATTTAAAACTAAATAAAACCACAAAAAATAATAATTAAATTAAATAAAATAAAATAAATTAAATAATAATTAATTAAGTAAACCTAAAACAATTATATAAATAAATATTAAATTAAGTTATATGAAATTAAATAAATTAAATAAATTAAATAAATTAAATTCTATTAAATTAAATAATAATGTAAATGAATAGTAATATTTAATTAAATTAAATGAATTAAATTAAATAAAATAATTGTAAATAATAATAAATTAAATTAAAACAAACAGATTAAATTAAATTAAATAACAATTTAAATAAATGATAATAAAGTAAATAAATCACAATGAGTTAAATAAGATAATAAATTAAATAAATAATAAAGATAATAATAATTTTAATTATAAATAAAAGATTATAATTTTAATTAACACATAATAAAACTGACGACACATAAATAATAATTAACGATAATAACATAAAATGATAACACATAATAAAATAATAAATATCAATAAAAACATATAAATAACATAACAATTACACACAACACAACAATCCCAACATACAAAAACAATCCCGACCACAATACAATACCAACACGATAACAATCGAACCTAGGATAGGCCTCCTGAGGCATGGTTTATTTTTCCCTTTATAAAGACCCCTAGGAAATCACAACTTGGTGTAGAAAACATGATAAGAATACCTTTATGCCTAGTGAATGCATGGAGTAACCCAAATTTTACCCATTGCCCACACAATCTTCCCAATTCACATTCCAAACCCAAAGTTCCTAGCTCTAAAAACAAACCCAAACCAAAACCAAAATCAAACCAAAACCAAAACCAAACCCAAACCAAAACAAAAAAAAAACCAAATCCAAACACAAACTCAATCAAATCTTCCACAAATAAAATCACAAACTTTTTGCAACACTCCCATAAGTCCAAATCAAACTACCAATTGCCACCAATCCAAATCCAGACCACACCTAAATCCATCTGGCCCAACCTACCCCGAGCACCTGTGTTCATTAAGCATAAGGGTATAGGTAGGATGAGTTGTTAAGCAACATAATAAGTCTAAATGAGCCCGAGACTTTTCACCAGGCTGTGAGAGGGAAGCATGGACCTGCATCCTTCTCTGACCTTTTGGATACCTTAGAGGTCTATTAAACTTAATATGTCTGCTTAACAAAACCATCCTCAATTAAATTAACAAAGTTCATTGAAACATTACATAGAAATTCACATAAACATCATAGGACTCGGTAAAAAACTATGACATTTACATAGACATCGTAGGATTGAGTAGTTACTGCTAGTTAATCCTACTTCTTCCTGTTTTCTGGCATGGTTTAATTTCTGCAAAATTATAAACGCATACATGCAATGCAATACTAAAGTTTCAGCTAGGAATGACTTGAAAACCCACCAGGTACATTTTTATTTTAATGCAATTTACTTACCTGTACTGTACTTTACTTCTCTTGCATGTTAAATAAGAATGTCACCCTGCATGAAAACTTAAAACCTTTAGGATAGTCACAAAACTGAAACCCAAATCTAAACTAAAAGTTACAACAAGATAAAGTTCACCGCCACAACATTCAAAAGATAAAACAACTGAAAATTTAATCACAAACAGAACAAAAAAACTACAACTCCAACTATATTAAAACATCTCATTGGATGATTGGGAATACCTCGGATGATGTAACCCACGTGTTGCTAACGGGATTTCCCACGGTCAAAATGAAAGTGTGGAACTCATTCAGTTGAGTTTAGCAAATTCATCCGGACTAAGTGAATCCGATGAAAATAACGATGCGGGATGATGGAACCGTGGGATCTTAATCAGTTCTGTTTAATCAACTTTAAGATTTGTTTTAATTAAAACACTAAAACACTTGGATTCTAAGACTTTTCTAAACCAAAACACTTCTCTCATCTTTTGATTTTCACCTCCAAAAACTGAACCACCGCAACGACAAAAGAGCTTGGAACATAGTGGGCAGCACGACCATCTTCTTCAGCGAAACCTGAGTCTACAACAGGAAAACAGTTCTTTAGTTCAAATAAGAAACTTGCTATAGGACTTCGAGGTATTTTCCCAGTGCAAAGTAAACCCTCATCTCATCTTTTAGGCTTTTGCACCCGGTGCATTATAAGCCCTAACTCATCTAGGTTTCCGAGGTTGTCATCCCGATATGACATAAACCCTCACATCTTCCAGGCTATTCATATGATCGACATCAAATGAATGTAAGCCCTAAATAATAAAATTGATAGGATGAAATATAAATTAAATCTTTTCCTAAACTGAGCCAAACAATAGGATAGCTTGAGAAAACACTGGGATTCTTCTCGAATCTGTATTCTTCCCCTAGTCTTCTTTTCTTTTGGACTCTGATAAAATGAAATGATTTGAAATCTGAACCATTCACCTATTGAATTCTGATAATAACATTTCTTTGAAAGAAATTCATACCTTTGGAAGTCGTGAATATAATTATTTCCTGATCTTTATCAAGAGTTTTCTTAGGTGACTTCGGTTGTCTAAGATGTAATTAACTATAGGGGCTTGCCCTTATAGGAAACCTAAAAGACCCCAGGTTAATTAAAACCCCATTTAATCCTCTCATATTAAATTGGAGAAATTGTCGGCAAACATACAGGTTTCACAGACCAAACAGATGTCATACTTTTCCTTAGTTCATTTGATTGAGCCTCATCCTTAAGTTTTGTGTCCATCCTTCGAGATATATACAAAGCTCGGGGTATAGTGCTCTTTCATTTGAACTTTGAAAAATATTAGATCAGTTTGACTCCATACTTTTCTAAACTAAATTATATTTAAATTAAAATTTTCCTTCTGAAGCGGGCGATGGGACTTCGATTCCAGCGACTGACAGCTTCTAATGGGCAACCCTAACTAAAAAGTATATTCAAAACTTTTTATACGCCGACATTCGGTCAATTGAATGTCTTTATTGACCAAATGGTTTTTTTGGTAACTATAAAGTCATTTTAAACTTGGTTTGACCTGTTAGTTCAAATGTTGACCTGATGACGAATGTGGTGATTGGGTCCAAAATTGACCATTTTGACCAAGTTTGACTAATTTAAATAAAGTTAATTAGTTTGACCAAATTTCATCAAATTAGTGTTTAGGTTGTCCAAATGGTCCATTTTGACCAATTTTGTGTCTTGGATGACCAAATGGTTTAATTTGACCAATTTTTACCAAACGTGACAATTTTGACCAGGGTTGACCAGTTTGACAAATTTAACCAATTGAATCAATTTGAAGTGTGTATTGACTGAATTGTTGTTATGGTAACTATTAAGTTATTTTAACCAAAGTTTTACTAGTTACTTAAAGGGTTGACCTGGTGGTTAATGCGGTGGCCATTGAGTCCAAAATTGACCATTTTGACCAAGTTTGACTAATTTGACTAAAGTTGACCCATGTGACAAAATTTGACCAATTTAGTGTTTAAGTTGACCAAGTTGTCCATTTTGACCAATTTGGTGTCTGAGTTGACCAAATGGTTCAATTTGACCAAGTTTGACCAATGTTAACCATTTTGATCAGTGTTAAATAATTTGACCAAATTTGACCAGTTTGACTAGATTTGACCAAAGTTGACTAGTTAGAAGTCTCTATTGACCAAATGGTTTTTGTGGTAACTATTAGGTCAATTTAACAAAAGTTTGACCAAGTAGGTCAAAGTTTGACCTGGTGGTCATTGTGGTGGTCCATGTGTCAAAACTAAAAAAACAATGTTTGACTAATTTGACCAAAGTTAACTAGCTTGACCAAATTTGACTAATTTAGTGTTTAGGTTTAAAAAATGGTCCATTTTGACCAATTTGGAGTCTGGGTAGACCAAATGGTTCAATTTGATCAAGTTTGACCAAAGTTAACCATTTTGACCAGGGTTGATCACTTTGACCAAATTTGACTGAAGTTGACCAATTAGATGTTTGTATTGACCAAAAGATTTTTGTGGTAACTATTAAGTTATTTTAACCAAAGTTTGACCAGTTAGGCTAAGTGTTGACCTGGTGGTCAATGTGGTTATCATTGGGTCCAAAATTGACAACTTTGACCCAGTTAACTAATTGACCAAAGTTGACCGGTTTGACCAAATTTGAGCAATTTTATGTTTAGGTTGACCAAATGGTTCATTGGATCAATTTGGTGTCTGGGTTGAACAAATGGTTCAATTTGTCCAAGTTTGTCCAATGTTAACCATTTTAACCAGAGTTGACCAATTTGACCAAAGTTGACCAGTTTGACCAAATTTGACCAATTGGTCAATTAGATATCTGTATTGACCAAATGGACTATTAGGTCATTTTAGCCAAAGCTTGAGAAGTTAGGTCAAGGGTTGACCCGGTGTCAATGTGGTGGTCTTTGGGTCCAAAATTGACCATTTTTACTAAGTTTAACTAATTTGACTAAGGTTGACCAGTTTGACTAAATTTAACGAATTTAATGTTTAGGCTAACCAAATGGTTCATTTTGACCAATTTAGTGTCCAGGTTGAACAAATGGTTCAACTTGACTATGTCTGACCAAAGTTAACATTTTGATGAGGGTTGGCCAATTTGACAAAATTTGATAAGATTGACCAAATTTGACCAATTTGGCCAATTGGAAGTTTGTATTAACCAAATGGTTATTGTTGTAACTATTAGGTAATTTTAACCAAAATTTGACCAGTTAGGTCAGGGTTGACCTTGTGGTAACGTGGTAGTCATTGGGTCCAAAATTGACTATTTTGGCCAAGTTAGACAAAAATAATTTGACCAAAGTTGACTAGTTTGACCAAAGTATACCAATTTAGTGTCTAGGTTGACCAAATGGTCCATTTTCACCAATTTGGTTTTTGGGTTGACAAAATGGTTAGATTTGACAAAGTTTGACCAAAGTTGAAAATTTTAACAAGGGTTGACCAATTTGACCAAAGTTGACAGTTTGACCAAATTTGACCAATTAGGTTAATTGGATGTCTGTATTGACCAAATGGTTATTGGGGTAACTATTAGGTCATTTTAATCAAAGTTTGATTAGTTAGGTTAAGGGGTGACATTGTGGTCAATGTGGTAGGCATTGGGTCCAAAATTGACCATTTTGACCAAGTTTGACTAATTTGACCAAAGTTGACCAGTTTGACCAAATTTGACTAACTTAGTGTTTAGGTTGACCAAATGTTCCATTTTGACCAATTTAGTTTTTAGGTTGACAAATTTGACCATGTTTGACCAAAGTTGGAGAATTTGTCCAGGTTGACCATTTTGACAAAAGTTGACCAGTTTGACCAATTTTGACTGAATTTGACCAGTTGGATGTCTGTATTGACCATATGGTTATCGTGGTAACTATTATATCATTTTAACCAAAGTTTGACCAGTTAGGTCAAGGGTTGACCTGATGATCAATGTGGTGGTTAGTTGATCAAAAATTAACTACTTTGACAAAGTTTGACTAATTTGACTAAAGTTGACCATTTTTACAAAATTTAACCAATTTCATGTTTATGTTGACCAAATGGTACATTTTGACCAATTTTTAGTCTGGTTTGACCAAATGGTTCAATTTGACCAAGTTTGACCAAAGTTAACCATTTTGACTAGGGTTGACCAAAGTCGACTAGTTTGACCAGATTTGACCAATTTGGTTAATTGAATGTCTTTATTGACAAAATGGTTTTTGTGGTAAATATAAAGTCATTTTAATCATGAGTTGACCAGTGAGGTCAAATATTGACCTGAAGATCAATGTGGTGGTCATTGGTTCAAAGTTGAACATTTTGACCAAGTTTGACTAATTTGACTAAAGTTGACCAAATTTGACCAATTTAGTGTTTAGGTTGACCAAATGGTCCATATTGACCAATTTGGTGTCTGGATTAACCAAGTGGTTCAATTTGAACAAGTTTGACCAAACATGACCATTTTGACTAGGGTTGACCAATTTAACTAAAGTTGATTAGTTTGACAAAATTTGACCAATTAGGTCAATTAGATATCTGTATTGACCAAATTGTTATTGTGGTCACTATTCGGTCATTTTTCCAAAGTTTTATCATTTAGACAAAGGGGTGACCTGGTGATCAATGTAGTGGTCATTAGGTCCAAAATTGATAATTTTGTGCAAGTTTGACTAATTTTACTAAAGTTGACTAATTTGATAAAATTTGACCAATTTAATGTTTAGGTTGACCAAGTGGTCCGTTTTGACTAATTTGGTGTCAAAATTGATTGAATGCTTCAATTTGACGAAGGTTGACCAAAGTTAACCATTTTGACCAGGGTTAAACAATTTGACCAAATTTGACAAGTTTGAACAAATTTGACCAAAGTTGACAGTTGGATGTCTGTATTGACCAAATTGTTATTGAGGTAACTATTAGGTCATTTTAACCAAAGTTTGACAAATTAGGTCAAGTGTTGATCGGTGGTCAATGTGGTGGTCAATGGGACAAAATTGATCATTTTGACCAAGTTTGACTAATTTGACCAAATTTGACCAGTTTGACCAAATTTGACCAATTTGGTGTTTAGGTTGACCAAATGGTCCATTTTGACAAATTTTGTGTCTGGGTTGACCAAATGGTTCAATTTGACCAAGTTTGACCAAAGTTAACCATTTTGACTAGGGTTGACAAATTTGACCAAAGTTGACCACTTTGGCCAAATTTGACCAAAGTTGACCAGTTAAATGTCTATATTGACCAAAAGGTTTTTGTCATAACTATTAGGTCATTTTAACCAAAGTTTTACCAGTTAGGTCAAGGGTTGACCTTGTGGTCAATGTGGTAGTCAGTAGGTTCAAAATTAACCATTTTGATAAAGTTTGACTAATTTGACCAAAGTTGACCAGTTTAACCAAATTTAACTAATTTAGTGTTGAGGTTGACCAAGTTGTCCATTTTGACCAATTTGGTGTTTAAGTTTATCAAATGTTTCAAATTGACATAGTTTGACTAAAGTTAACCATTTTGACCAGGGTTGACCAATTTGACCAAAGTTGACCCGTTTGACCAAAATTGACCAAAGTTGACCAGTTGGATGTCTGTATTGATTAAAAAGTTTTTGTAGCAACTATTTGGTCATTTAAACCAAATTTTGACTAGTTTGGTTAAGGGTTAAACTGGTGGTCAATGTAGCGGTCATTGGGTCCAAAATTGACCATTTTGACCAAGTTTGACTAATTTGACAAAAGCTGACCAGTTTGACCAAATTTGACCAATTTAGTGTTTAGGTTGACCAAATAGTCCATTTTGACCAATTTAGGTTGACCAAATTGTTCAATTTTACCAAGTTTGACCAAAGTTAACCATTTTGATCATAGTTGACCAATTTGAGCAAAATTAACTAGTTTGAACAAACTAGACAAAAATTTATTAGTTGGATGTCTGTATTGATCAAATGGTTTTTTCGTGGTAACTATTATGTCATTGTAACTAAAGTTTGACCAATTAGGTCAACGTTTGACCTGGTTGTCAATGATGTGGTCATTGAGTCCAAAATTAACCATTTTAACCAAGTTTGACTAGTTTGACCAAAGTTGACCAGTTTGACCAAATTTGACCAATTTAAAATTTAGGTTTAGAAAACGGTTCATTTTTACCAATTTTCTATCTTGGTTGACCTAATGATTCAATTTGACCAACTTTAACAAAAGTTGACCATTTTGACCAGGGTTGACCAAATTGACCAAAGTTGACCAGTTTAACCAAATTTCACCAATTGGGTTAATTGGATGTCTGTATTGACTAAATGGTTATTTCTGCAACTATTAGTCATTTTAACTAAAGTTTGACCTGTTAGGTCAGGGGTTGACCTGGTGGTTAATGTGGTGTTTATTGGGTAAAAAATTGAACAATTTTACGAAGTTTGCCTAATTAAACCAAAGTTGACCAGTTTAATCAAATTTGACTAATTTAGTGTTTAGGTTGACCAAATAGTTCGTTCTGATAATTTTGTGTTTGGGTTAACCAAATGGTTCAATTTGACCAAGTTTGACTAAAGTTGACCATTTTGACCAGGGTTGACCAATATGACCAAAGTTTTGAACAATTGGGTCAATTGAATGTCTGTATTGACCAAATGGTTTTTGTGGTACCTATTAGGTCATTTTAACCAAGATTTGACCAGTTAGGTCAAGGGTTGACCTGGTGATCAATGTGGTGGTCATTGGGTACAAAATTAACCATTTTAACCACTTTTGACTAATTTGACAAAAGTTAACCAATTTGACCAAATTTGACCAATTTAGTGTTTAGGATGTCCAAATGATCCATTTTGACCAATTTGGTGTCTAGGTTGGCCAAATGGTTCAATTTGACCAAGTTTGACCCAACATGACCATTTTGATTAGGGTTTACCAATTTGATCAGAGTAGACCAGTTTGATCAAATTTGATCAACAGAGTCAACTGGTTGTCTGTATTGAACAATCTATTATTGTGGATACCATTAGGTCATTTTAACCAAAGTTTAACAAGTTAGGTCAGGGGTTGAACTGCTGATCAATGTGGTGGTCATTGGGTCCAATATTGACCATTTTCACCATGTTTGAATAATTTGACCAAAGTTGACTAATTAGACCAACTTTGACCAATTTAATGTTAAGGTTGAACAAATGGTCATTTTGACCAATTTGGTGTCTGGGTTGACAAAATTGTTCATTTGACCCATTTTGACGAAAGTTGACAATTTTGACCAGGGTTGACCAAGACCAAAGTTGATCAACTTTAACAAATTTTACCAATTAGGTTATTTGGATGTCTGTATTGACTGAATGGTTAATATGCTACCTATTCGGTCATTTTAACCAAAGTTTCACCAGTTCAGTCAAGGGTTGACCTGGTTGTGAATGTGGTGGTCTTTAGGTCCAAAATTAACCATTTTGACTAAGTTTGAGTAATTTGACCAAAGTTGACTAGTTTGACCATATTTGACCCATTTAGTGTTCAGGTTGACCAAATGGTCCATTTTGACTAATTTGGTGTATAGGTTGACCAAATGGTTCAATTTGACCAAGTTTGACCAAAGTTGACCATTTTGATGACCTACTGAAAATATGTTAAGATTTTCATGCCTATTTTATATTGATTTTGATGATATTCCACTTTAAAGAAGGGTATTTTTGATGATTTGTTGCAGGTATGTTGACTTATGGAAAATGGTGCAAAAAAATGCAAAAAAGAACGAATTTGGAGAAAAAAAAACTAAAAATATGAAAATTTGATCTAGGGTGCCGAAGGCGAGCACGACGGTGCCGATGGCGGATTTTTCCCGAGCATTTAGAAAATATATTACAAGGAAGCTCGTCGATGGCGAGATCGAGGACGCCGAAAGTGGGCCTTATGAAAAAGAGTCCAAGGCTAAGTATTCTAGAAGGCCAATGACGTTGAGCTCGAGGCTGTCGAAGATGGGAAAGTCAGTTCTCTCACAAGGTACATTGAATGTGGACAATTTTTGAAGGGATGTTTGGATAACTCTTGAAAACTCTTCACTTACTTTAAAATAAACAATTTGGGGCTAAAATTGGTGTCCACCGAGTCCATAGTGAGTCAGTAGCGTGTCCATTGTGTTTATTAGTGTTGGTGGTGCCATTAAATTTTTAGATAACGAGTTCAATTAGTGTTATTTGTGAGGGATTCTTCGAGAGATTGTAAGAGTGGAAGGGAAGTGAGAGATTTCTTTCTCCTTACTATTTCAATGGAATATTCTGGGTGCTGTAAAGAAAAAAAGAAATTCAAAGAACTTCACGGAGTTTGCTTGTGGAGGAATTTAAGATAAGTTGTATTTACTTATTTTAGTTTGTAGAACATTGCTTTTATATATGAAATACAAATTTTATTGTATATTCTCCATGAAGTATGAGTAGTTTTTTCTGTCTTTCTCCTTGTTTTGATATTTTTGTGAAATGGTAATTTAAATTAGTGTGCCATGAAAATTTTAAAGAAGTTGTGATAATCTTTTCACTTAAATCTTAATCTACTTTCAATCTGGTCAATTGATTAGTTAAAATATGTTGAGTATAACAACTAAAGTAAAGATTACATCCGAGATTCAAGGAGGTCAAAGTCCTTGAAAGTAGGGTTCAAATAAATAGAGAAATAATATTTATTGAGCGTAGAATTAGAGATTTTAGAGTGACAGACTAAAATCCTTAATTCAGTCCTATCGTTCAGGTGCTGAAGTGTAGATGTTAGCCCTCAGCTGAGGGGAACGTGGGAGCTCCGAAGTAAGAGCTGGTATCCTCCCAGCCTAGCCATAGATTCAGTAATCAAGCATATGATTAGTCAATGTTCTTTATGCCTGTACCAAAGGGTAAAGAATAGGTATGCTCCTATTTGGCACAACACAGTTTTAAACTAATTTTAACTTAAATTTCTTAACAAGGAGAAAGATTCTTGCTTATATATTTGAACTTCACTTTATTAGTTGAAATAGTTAACAGTTAGTAGAATTAGTTTATTTAAAACTTCATCTTATTTACTATTGCATATTAGTGACAGATAGGCAATTCGATTTACATAGTTATGATTCTAAATTGGTTTTTATAATCCTAGTCCGTAGCCTCTAAACTATCTTTGTGAGATCGATATCCAGGACTCTATTAGAGCTCTGTATTACTTGAGCGATACGTATACTTGCGTTGAAAGATTAGATCTGTGATTATTGAATATCTTTATACACATCTTTATCAAATACAAAGCAATTTTAAATTAACGCAAAGTGCGAGAGGGGAGGGGGGTTAAGGCTTTTGGCACCGTTGCCGGGGATAGTTAGAGCATTAGATAGTTAAAGCGTTAGATAATTAGAGCGTTTGTTAGATAGGATTGAATAGATAAATAGTTATATAACATAACTAGAGTAACGGATGATTTAGGACAATTAGAAAACTTTTTAAAAGAATTTGCATCTTATTATTATATTTAGTCAACAGTTTTTCTGTGTACTGATTTCGATTGTATGCGTAAATTTAGATCTCAAAATCTTATACCCTACGATTTGGAATTAGAACACACTGTTAGAAAAATTAGAAAACTGAGAAAAGAACCTAGAAATCCCTATAATCTTAACACAATGGAAAACAACATAAACTATCAAAGAATAGAAAATGAACATCAATTTAGACCACTAAGAGATTACGCTAACCCTACATTTGATGAAATTCACTTAACCATCCAAAATCCTGATGTAGCTGCTAATTCATTTGAGCTTAAACCTGTAATTATCCAAATTGTACAAAACAATCAATTTGGCAGAACTCCTAACGAGGATCCTAATTTACATCTTGCGAGTTTTCTAGAACTTTGTGCTACTTTTAAATATGATAGAGTGTCTGATGATGATGTCAGACTTCGACTTTTTCCATTTTCACTAAGGGATAAGGCTAAGGCTTGGTTAAATTCATTAGCACCTGGATCTATTAGAACTTGGGGGGAACTTTCACAAAAATTCTTATCAAAATATTTTGCACAATCTAAGACTGCTAAGCTTATAAATGATATCACATTTTTCAATTAGTATGAGGGACAGTCGATATATGATTCTTGGGAAAGATTTAAAGAACTTCTTAGAAGATGTCCACGTCATGCTTTACCAGAGTGGTTAATTATTCAAACTTTTTATAAAGGATTAGCAGGATCTCTTAGATTCATTATTGACGCTGCTGCTAGTGGATCACTAATGGCTAAACCTTTTGAAGAAGCTTATAATAGAAGAAATGGCTACCAATAATTTTCAATGGCCTGTTGAAAGGGTAAATCCTAAGAGAGTAGCCAATATTCATGATTCAGATGCTTTAACTATGATAGTTTCTCAAAGTGCTGCTCTTTCAAAGAAAATAAATTAATACGGAATGAATCGTTCTCAAACACCTCCAGCGTTAGGAGAAAATTCATTGGGAAAAATTGTAGATGCTCAATCTTCATATGAAACTATAAATTTGATAAATAATAGACAAAATAACCCTTATTCGAACTATTATAATCCATGTTGGAAGTATCATCCAAACTTTAATTGGAATAACCAAGGTAATGCTAATTTTGTTAATCCTTGGTGGGGAAACAGTCCTGTAAACCCATTAGGAAATGTAAACAATCGGGGTAATTCCAATTATAGGCCATCTAATCAACCAAGTTTTCATAATAATTCATAATTCAAGGAGAAGAAGTTATCTATGGAAGAGTTAGTTTTTAATATTTGAAATCAATTACAAAGTCAAGGAGCTGCTATTAAAAACATAGAAAACCATTTGGGGCATATTACTACTGCATTGGGAAATAGACCTATTGGAACTTTACCTAGCAATATTGAAGTAAATCCTAAAGATCAAGGGAAAGAACAGATCAAGGCTATTCAATTAAGAAGTGGAATAGAGTTGGAAACAAGAGTCCAAATAGAAACTGTAGTTGAAAAGGAAATGTGGAAACTGAAGGAGAAAATGAAAGTTTATATCCTGATTTTCCTCTAAAACCTATGAAAATTACTGTTGAAAGACCACCACCACCATTTCCTCAAAGACTAATGCAAAAAGACAAGGGAAAAGGATTTGCTAAATTCTTAAACATTTTAAAAAAATTGTCAATAAATATTCCTTTTGTTAAAGCTTTGGAACAAATGCCTGATTATGTTAAATTTATGAAGGATATACTCAACAAAAAGAGGAAGCTATTAGATCATGAGACTGTTGCACTCAGTGAAGAGTGTAGTGCTATAATTCAGAAAAAGCTTCCTGAAAAAATTAAAGATCCTGGTAGTTTTACTATCCCTTCTGCTATTGGTGAAAAATTTTATGGTCGACCATTATGTGATTTGGGAGCTAACATAAATCTAATGCCTCTATCAACTTTTAAAAGATTAGGAATAGGAGAGATTGCATAAACTTCTGTAACTTCTGTAACTCTACATCCTAAAGGAGTTGTAGAAGATGTTCTGGTTAAGGTTGATAAATTTATCTTTCTTGTAGATTTTATAATTTTAGATATGAAAGTAGATAAAGAAATACCTATCATTTTAGGAAGACCATTTCTAGCTACAGGAAGAGCAATGATAGATGTTCAAAAAGGAGAGTTGACTATGAGAGTAAATGATCAAGAAGTGACCTTTAACATCTCAATGTCAATGAAATATTCTTCAATAAAAAAAGATGATGAATGTTTTAGAATGGATATATGTAATTATTTGAGAGAAGAATATTTCAAAGAAAAATATGAAGAAATAAAGAAATGGAAAATGATAAATATGATGAAATTGATAGCGAAGAAGCTGATTATATCAAGAACAATTTGAAATGCTCGATTCAAAGGAACCAGAAAAAGAAATATTAATTCCATCAATTGTAAAACCCCTTGAACTCGAATTAAAGACTCTTCCAAATCATTTCAAATGTGTATTTTTAGGAGAATTTTCAACATTACCAGTAATTCTATCCTCAAACTTAAATGAAATTCATGAACAAAAATTAATGGATACATTAAAAAAGTACAAAAAAGCATTTGGATGGACTTTGGCTGATATAAAGGGAATTATTCCTTCAATTTGTATGCACAGAATTTTATTAAACGATGAACATAAACAAAGAATTGATCCAAAAAGGAGCTTGAACCCTATTATGGAAGAAGTAGGTAAAAATGAAATTTTAATATGGTTAGATGCTGGAATTATATATCTTATTTTGGATAGTAGTTCGTTAAGTCCAATTCATTGTATTCCTAAGAAAGGAGGAGTAATTGTTGAAGCACATGAGAATAATGAATTAATAGCTATCAGATAAGTTTCTGGATGGCGTATTTGTATTGACTTTAGAAAATTAAATGTCGCAACCCGAAAAGATTACTTTCATCTTCCTTTTCTAGATCAAATGTTGGATAGACTTGCTGAACACAAGTACTACTGCTTTCTGGATGGATATACCGGTTATCATCAAATTCCAATTGCTCCTGAGGATCAAGAGAAAATAACTTTTACTAGTCCGTATGAAACTTTTGCTTTACGAAGAATGCCTTTCGGATTATGTAATGTACCTGCAACATTCTAGAGATGTATGATGTCTATATTTAGTAAGTTAATTGATATTGGAATAGAAGTAATTATGGATGATTTCTCTGTATTTGGAACATCATTTGAAGCATGCTCAAATCATCTTGAAAAAGTTTGGAGTTATGTGAAAGAACTAATTTAGTTATAAATTGGGAGAAATGTAAATTTAGGGTTGCAAGAGTAATTGTATTAGAGCATAAAATTTCAGAAAATGGCATGGAAGTAGATCCTGAAAAAATCCAAGTTATAGCTAAATTACCACCTCCTACTACAGTGAGAGGGGTAAGAAGTTTTCTTGGACATGCTAGTTTTTACAGGCGTTATATTAAAGATTTTTCAAAAATTACCAAACCTCTATGTCAACTTTTAGAAAAGGATAAGAATTTGAATTTACTGAAGACTGCTTAAATACCTTAGAGTTATTAAAGGAAAAACTAATCACAACACCTGTAATAGTTTCACCTGACTGGGAGAAACTATTTGAATTAATGTGCGATGCCAGTGATTATGCTATTGGAGCTATTTTAGGAAAAAGTTATGATAAGAATTTTAAAGTTATATACTATGCTAGTAGAACTCTTAATGATGTTCAAATTAACTATACGATTACTGAAAAAAGAGTTACTAGCTATTGTTTATGCTTTTGATAAATTCATATCTTATTTAATTGGGACTAAATGGATCATGCATACCGATCATTCAGCTATTACATATCTGATAAAAAAGAAGCATACTAAACTAAGATTAATTAGATGGATACTTTTGATACAAGAATTTGATTTTGTGGTAATTGATAGAAAGGGAACTGACAATCAAATTGATGATCATTTGTTGAGATTAGAATATCATGAATCATCTGACACCATTAATGAAAGTACAAACAGTTTCCCTGATGAACAACTTTATAATATTAATCAGTGGAAAATACCTTGGTATGCTGATATAGTTAACTATATAGTAAGCAATATTTTGCCACCTATGCTAACACTGCAACAACAGAAAAAAATTCATTCATGATGCAAAAGCATATTTTTGGGATGAACCATATTTATATAAGCAATGTAACGATCTTATTATTAGGAGATGTGTGCCTTATGAAGAAACTGAACTAATTATTCAAAACTGTCATGATTTTGAATTTGGAGGACATTTTAGGATTGACAAAATTGCACACATAATTTTGCAAGCTAGATTTTATTGGTCTACTCTCTTTAGAGATGTTTATAGATATATCAAAATTTGTGATAGATGCCAACGAGTAGGTAATATATCTAAAAGAAATGAAATGCTTCTGAATTTCATGTTAGAAGTTTAGATTTTTGATGTTTGGGGATTAGAATTCATGGGACCATTTATTCCTTCATTTGGGAACTTATATATTTTGATTGTGGTTGATTATGTATCAAAGTGGATTGATGCACAAGCTTTACCTCATTGTGATGCTAAAAGTATTTCAAGATTCTTAATGAAAAACATTTTCATGAGATATGGAATGCTGAGAGTGATTATCACTGAAGGAGGATCCCATTTTAGGAATAAATATATTTAAAGATTAGCAGAAAAGTTTAATATTGTGCATTAATTCTCTACTTCTTATCAACCTCAGACCAGTGGCTTAGCTGAAGTTTCTAATCGTGAGATTAAATAAATTTTAGAAAAGACTGTAAATCCTAGTAGATTAGAGTTGTCTACAAGACTAGATACTGCATTATGGGCATACATGACTGCTTATAAAACTCCCATTGGTTTGACTCCATACAGACTCATTTTTGGAAAGTCTTGTCACCTACCAGTCAAATTGAAGCATAAAGCATATTGGGCGATTAAAGAATTTAATTGTAATTTAAAAAATGCTGGTGATAAGAGATTGTTACAATTAAATGAATTAGAAGAATTAAGAATTGAATCTTATGATAACGACATAATTTATAAGGAAAAACTAAAGTTAAGACATGATCAGAAGATTAATCAGAAGAACTTTGAACCAAGATAAGAAGTTTTGCTTTACAATACAAGGCTGAAGTTGTCTCCTAGGAAATTGAAGTCTCATTGGTTAGGACCCTTTACTGCGAGTCAAGTTTATATTTATGGAGCTGTTGAAATTGAAGTTCCGAAGACTGAGAATAGATTTAAAGTAAATGGACATAGATTATAACCTTATTTTGAGGGTAAAAGAACAAACTTTAAAGAGGTTTTAATGCTCAGCCAACCTGAATAACACCTGAATAGGTCAGGCTGACGACGTTAAACAAAGTGCTTTATGGGTGGCAACCCATAGTTCTTTTTATTTTTGATGTGTTTCTTTGAATTTATCATTTGTTTGTAGTAGTATTGAGTTCTACTGCTTGTATTTACCCTTTGATCATCATGAAATTTGGATCCATAGAGAAAATTTGGAACATATTTGACTATGGCGTTTTGTGCAAAATTTGCCTAATGCACCAACGGGGCCGACGACTAATTTTTCTCGAGGGCCCTGACATTTAAATGCACAAAGCTCGCTGATTGCGCCATCGAGGCCGCCGACAGTGAGATTGGCGAGTGGACAATTTTTTGAGTTTGAAACGACGGTTTTTGGCAGTTTTAGGTGAATTTATCCCCTACAAACTTCTGCATATGGCTTCTAAACTTTACATTTCTAAAAAATGAATGGAAACTTCCTTGAATTCTTCTCTAAAAGCTTTTAATTCAATAGATCACCATAGATTTTGAGTGTTCAACCGGAGAAGTTCATCAGTGCCGAGGCATAATGACTTTTCAACAAGGTGATGTCAAAGTGGAGTCTAATAAAAGAAAGAGGTTTTGTGAATCGAGGATTAAAAAACCTTTGACCGCAATTGAAGAAATTATCGTGTGGCAAAGATGGGAAGTATTTTGCTACACTACTGCTGCAGTAGTCGTTCATGTGGTGAAGGAGTTTTACACCAATTTGCATGGAATCAACTAAGGAAGTGTCTATGTGCGAGGTAGGTGGATAACTTTTAACTCTGGAAGAATTAATGAATTGTACATGCTTGAGAATGTTCCTGTCCACCATTATTCTAATTTCGTGCCGATGAGAGATAAGATGAATGAAATCTACCAATATTTGACGGACGAAACTGAAGACTCGGAAGTTAGAGAAAATGAGTATGTCAGTTTTTCTGCTACACTTTTAAATTCCTTTCCGAGACATTGACACTTTTTCATATCTGCAAAGTTATTACTGACCATGAAGATTTGTAAAGTCACCAAAGAGAGTGCTATATTGAATTACTGCATTCAAATGAGATGGACAATTGATATTGGATCAATTATTGTGAAGTCTGTTTTTGGCCTGATCGTTCAAGGATCATCTCAAGGGCTTGGACATCCTTCAACAATTTTCTCAATATGTAGTCTATTTCAAGTATCATACGAGATTTGGGAAAAGGTACTACTACCTTGGAAACCTTTAGACCCAACCAGAATGTTCCCAGCAAATGATGAAGAAAACGATATGGGTGTGATAATGGATCAAGCATCGCAAAACTCTGTTCCAATTCAACCTCTTATAGCGGGCAAGACACTGATGATCTTACACAAAATCAAGAATATGGAGAATCAAGTACAAAATTTAATGAATTTAGTTAACAATATCTCTGATTTCTTTGATCACCTTGATTGGAGAATGAAAGAGTATTTTGATCATACTGGACGTTTAGAAGCAAGTTTGATACACTTAATGAGAAAAATGGGATGGATTGAAAAAGATTCAACTGAAGATTTCCCATTCTGATCTTTCTATAACCTGTTCGACCATGTTCAAGCGATGGGTGATATCAGAGGAGAAACCAACACTGATTCAGAAGAGTATTGGAATTGTTTAACTATATATGTTTCTTTATGTTGAACTTGAGTTGAACTATGTTTGTTTGTTTGCTTTTTAATCTCTGTATTGTTGAGATTATGTTTGGAATGTTTGTTTTCAACATTTAGAGTGTTGTGGATTGGATTGCTACTCTGAATTGAGAAATTTAGGTTGAGAAAATACCTGGCTTGTGTGTTATGTAATGTATATTGTGAAGTTTTGTTGTGTGTATGTTTATTTGTGTTAATAAATCACTTAATCACTTAAAATTTATGTTTAAAATTATTGAACGGATGACGATGAGGCTTAAAATTGATGGAAATTGCAAAAAATAAGAAAAATGATTAAAATTTAAGAATCTCGCTGACGCAGTGCTCGAGGCAGCCAACATCGTGTTTTTTCTGAGACTATTGAAATTAAATTCAATTGAGCCCGTTGACAGCATGAATAACCCAACCGACTGTGAGATCCCAAAAGTTACCTTTTAATCTCGATTTTGACCAGTCAACCGCCACTATTCATTGTCTTCTTCCTTTATTTACCAAAAATTTCAACATTGGGCTTGAGAGATCTTGGATTTGGAGCGGTTTCAACACATTTTAACACCAGATTTCATCTTCCCTCGGTAAGAGCTTCCATCCAATGTAAAATTTTTTTATTTTCACCATGAATTTCTTCCACATTGAGGAATTTCAGAAAATTTGGAAATGTCGAGAAAATAGTTGGAAGAAATTCATGGAACTTGATTTAGATTACTTTAAGTCACCATTGGAAGCCATTGTATTATTTTTTCAAATTTAGTTTGGATTTTTGTAATTTTGATAGATCGAAAAATGGCTCCCTATCAAAAGAGGCGACTTGAATTTGATGAGGCTATGTTTATAAATGCTAAAGCCCAATCAAGATACACTTCAATCTTCCAAGGAAAGAAGTGTATTCAAGATTGAGTTTTTGATAATCTTGGAGAAGAGGTGGAATGAGTTATTAGAGAAATGAAGTGAGAGAACTTCTGTTACTCTACTAACAAGGCTGCTGTAGAAGTTGTAAAATAATTCTATGTAAATCTGACTCAACTTGAGGACGAGTCTGTAAACGTAAGAGGATTTTCTGTTGATTTTAATGCTGCCCGCATTTATTCCTTTTACAAGCTTCACGATTTTTACTTTAGCGAGTATGAAACATTTCGAACTATGGAAGGTCCGTTAGAAGATTTTATTGACTTTTTCACTGATGGGAAAGGGACTTGGAAAATTAAGCATCGTGAATGGAATAAATTTCCTCTTTCTATGATGAATACCACAGCTAAGGCATGACATTATTTCATTTGTTCTACTCTGCTACCTACCTATCACCATAGAGAAGTATCAAGAGATAGAGCTGTTTAGAATTTCTGTATTTAGAACAATAGAAGTATAAATGTGGGGAGTATTATTTATAAGAATATTTTGGCCTCGAAAAAGAGTGAATCAAGTGGATATTTAGGACATCCTCACTCATTTATGCACTTTGCCAAATATTTGGAGTGGAAGCTAGATACGATGAAGAATGGGTATATTTTTGGACTAGTTTCTTAAATAGTAGTGTCCTCATGAATTTTCTATCATCTGAATATTCTATGTGAATTAATATTGCAACATATAGTCATTCTTGAAATGAATAGAAGACTAGAACTCTTAGACTTGATGACTAGATAGCCATATATCTGCAGAGTTAGTCTAATTACTTGAAAATCATTCTAATAAGTCTTACTATGATATTTATTTAAATCAAAATTATAGTGTTTCTGATATAACAATTTACCACAATGAACCATAACTTTTATGTAGTACTAAAAATTACTTGAGGACAAGTAATAGTTAAGTTTGGGGGATTTTGACCCACTGAAAAGATGTTAAGATATTCATGCCTATTTTATATTGATTTTGATGATATTGCACTTTAAATAAGATTATTTTTGATGATTCGTTGCAGGTATGTTGATTTATGGACAATGGAGAGAAAAAATACAAAAAGGAGTGAATTTGGGGCAAAAAGGACAAAAAAATGAAAATTTAACCTAGGGCATCGACGACGAGCTCGACGGCACCGACAGTGGACTTTTCCTGAAAGTTCAGAAAATACATTACAAGGAAGCTCGCCGATGGTGAGATCGAGGTCGCCAACAGCTGGCCTTATGCAAAAGAGTCCATGGCTAAGTATTCTAGAAGGTCGCCGACGGGGGGAAAGTCGGTTCTCTCACAAGGTGCATTAAATGTGGTCGATTTTTGAAGGGATGCTTGGATAACTCTTGGAAACTCTTCTAATACTTTAGAAGAAACAATTTGGGGCCGAAATTGGTGTCCACCGAGTGATGTGACAACAATACGACCTTTACTTATGTAAGAATTTATGATTTTATATTTAAATATTTATTATAGTTATTTTAAAGGTCACAATTTCAAACGCAAGTATACGTATCATTTTAAGTAATACAGGGCTCTATTGGAGTCCTGGTTATCGATCCTACATGGAAGATTTTGAGAAAATTAAGAAATATTTTAGATTTTTCAAATTAAAAGTAATTATTATTTTTATTTCTTTTAAAATTCAGATTTTAAATTTAATAAAATTTTTACTAAATGTAAGTAAGCAGTAATTAAATAAAGTTTAATGCAAGTATAAATAAAACAACTTTCTCCTTTTCAACTAATCCAAGATTTTAAGAATAATTATCATTTGAGGAGAATTTAGATTATGGTATTGTGTCAAAAAGAAGCATTCCTATTCTTTACCCTTTGGTCCAGGCATAAAGAATATTGACTAATATATAGATCGGTTCAGGATGTTTTATTAGTAGAATGGGTTAATCTAGGCTCACACTACTAGATGTCCAAAGGTGGTTATGGTTTGCCCTACCAGTGACCTGCTCCATTTCTATAGATCAAATTATTAGAATTTAGTCTGTCACACTTAAAATTAATTAATTTTATGCCCAATAAATCATATCTTCCTATTTATTTGCACTTCACCTTGAATAATCCACATAAAGCCTTCGATTACCCAAGGATTCATGTGATATCTACTAGTTAAGAACTCATCTCCGGATAGGTCTCAAAATTCTCCAATAGGTTTTAACAATTTAAATGGCCAGTTTAAAAAGTAAACTAAGATCAGGTATTAATATCATCACAATTTTTATAAATACTTTAAGTTAAATTCTCCAACTAAATTCAATTAGCTTATTATATTTTCATAGTTGAAAGGAGAAAGAAAACTAACTACTCAGAACACATTGAATTCACACAACAAAACATATTTATAAAACTTTGAACCAAGTTACAAATACTTATCTGAAATGTTCCTTCAAGTGATCCGCTGGCTCCTACTGACTCCAATGTAGTGATGAAATACTTCAACAGCAAAAACACTAATAAACTTACACTTAACACTCAAAATAAACTCACTAAATACTAAAGAAGTTGGCTCCCTAAAACTATTTTCAAGCGTGGATAGATTTAGGTTGAGTAGGTGCTAAATAGGGATAGAATGGGCGATTTTCTGTGTAGAATGGGCTTCTATTTATAGAGTTCTGAATTTGACTAGGGTTACTTAAGGCATCTCTTCAAAATTCGTCCAAATACAATGTATCTTCCAGAAGGTAACTGTCGCGCCTAGGCGCCGGAGTCCGTGACCAGGTCTTCGCACCTCTTCACTTTGGATCGCACATCTTCGTGATTAAAACCTTCTTCCTGTGTCCAGATGCATTGTATCACATGTCCTATATATTATGAGTAACTTCTAATCTTCTAGAAGGTCTGATAACCGCTTAACACCATCAAAATAACTGCCTAAAGACGTCAAAAATATTATTTGTTTCTGTATCGAGCTGGCGCTTAGGCACCGGATTCTGGCGCCTAGGCGCCAGGCCTATAATTTTGACAACTTTGCTCTTTAAACTCCATTTTTGCTCCTTTTTGGTCCTTTTTCCTTCTTGAACTCTTTTTTTATCACCTACATCTAAAAGCATAAAAATACCTTTCATTAAAGCATAATATCCATAAGAATTGAAAGCATAAAAATAGGTATTTCTAAAGTGGATCAAATTCCCCCAAACTTAAACGTTACTTGTCGTCAAGTAACCCTTTTAATTACATAAAATGTATAACATTTGGAATGAAGTTTAAATACGTAAGATTTCTTTTAATTTTTGGTTTTATAAAAGCTTTAGCAAAGCATCAACTAAATTTCACTAATTAAGGTTAATTTTAAGAATTTAAAGAACACTTAACTACCAAATCATAAGACTTCCAATTTTTCATTTATTTCAAGGATAATTGTAATTTATCATATTAAGGTCACAATATTTACAAGAGAAAGATTTTCATGGAAAATTTTCCTAGTGAAAATATTTGTACATAAAAATTAAGTTAAAATTGTAATTTGTTTTTTTCCTATAAGATAATTCAAGTGAAGTAAATTTTTGATTAAGAATTTCATCAAGCTTTTCCTCACATTTCTTTTTTTCTGTTTTTTCTTTTTTCTTTTCTTTTCTTTTTTTCTTCTTTATTTTTCTTTTCTTTTTTTAAGGATATTTCCAATCCTCCATTTATTTGTGAGGATTATTATTTTTGGATAGCCTATTAATGATTTTGAGCTTCACTATCCTTAACTTATATTTAAAAACTTATGCATATTTTTTACTTAATAAATATGACATTATTAATAAGTATTTTTCAAAAATTATTTCAATATTTTTCTTTTTCAAGTAATAATCTTGATTGCTTAGTATTTCAAAAATACAATTCTCTTTACCATAAATAGAAAAATTCTTAATCTTATTATTCTTTAAGTTAAATAATTCTATTCTTAAAATCAATCAAAGTTATTGAAATTTTAGTTAAGTTTACTAAATTATTTATAAATTCAAAAATTTAAGTAATCTTAAATAGATTTTTCTTTCATTATGTTATGTTAATATTTTTAAAGATTAAGGACAAATAATATTTAAATTTGAAAAATGTTTTCCCTTCCCCCAAACTTCAGCTTTAGTATAAAAATAAATCATAAAATTTTCTAAAGCATGAGAGAAAGAAATAAACAGAAATTTATCTAGGTACAATGATAATGTAGTAAGGAAAAACTCATTTCTACTTTTACACAAGCTTTAATATGAATATAACAGAAATGATTAAGCATATATAGAAAAGTTTGCAGAGTAGGAGTTACTTTCTACAATATTTTTTTTATTATTTTTTTTAACATGCAAAATTTCTAACTATTCATGAATACTAAATAATAGGCTGAAACAAAAATAAACATTTATCAAAGAAAATAAAAATTCATCCATAATTTAGTCTTAAATACATAACACATCATATGATCTAAAACAGTCTCAACATCAAAAGTCCACACAAAGTTAAATCAACACTAACAAACAACAATACAATCAGACTAATCAATACTAACAAACAAGAATAAACAAAAAATAGAATCACACATCTCAAGAGGTAAATTAAGCTACTAATCACTATCTGTAGCCTCGTCATCGTCGTCACAAAAAGAAAAAATTCTACAACCTTTGGATGAACATACTGTGAAAATCTAAGACAGATAAGGAACTGAACATCATGATCACCCTTCAGAAATCTAACAAAAGACTTAGAATACTCAGCATCATAATCACTCCTCCTTTGGGTGTACTCAGAATGATGATCGATCTTCTTATCGATCGTATCTACTCTACAATGAGTTAGAAATAACTCATTCTGTTGCTCCATAAACTTATCATGCATGGATTCCCAGAAACTATATGGTGGCTCAGTAGTAGAAGTAGAAGGTCTAGAAGTAGAAGCTCTACCATAAGTAGGTAATGAACTAGGTGCAGTAGAACTCTTACCTCGAAGTCGATCATAGATACTAACGCTTTCTCTCCCTGTAGGCTTTGTAGACTTGAGCTTTTCCTCAGAAAGCTCAGCAACTACTCCAGCACTTACACATAGAGAATATATCAAAGATGAAAATCCAAGTCCAACAGAAGTGCTAGAACAAGCAGTGGCCTCTACAGAATCATAAATGATACTTCCTACATCAATCAGCTTCCTCTCTTGTATGCAGAAGTTGAGGATAGCTCTAACCTTGGTAACCTCGCTCAAATGATTGGATGGAAGGAGGTGAGCATAAATAAAATAATGGCATGCCTTAGAAACACCATTAAGCTTAAAAGATAAAAAATTTACCCTTTTACTGTTTCAGATCTTCCAAGCTCCAGTACCATCGGTTAAGTAAGCAATAATCATCTCTAAATCTCCCTCAGATGGAGTTAATCCAAAGTAATAGCACTCGATGCTCGACGACAGGCCGTAGAAAAAGTTGATACGCTCTGGATTGAATCCTACCCTAAGTCCTCTTACAAAAATCTCGTGCTCTTCAACATCCATGAAATTAGCATAAAACTCCCTGAAGACAGGGATAACAACAACAACAGTGAAATAAAAGAATCGTTGCCAGTTGAGTGCAACGATTGTATCCTCAATTCTTCCTCCCATATTGTAAAAACTTCGTTTCGAGATAAACTTCCTAGTTGTAGAAAAATCATTGTAACGGAAATGTGCAGCAGCAGTGACAAACTTGCTACAATCAAAATTTTCTCGTTCCTTTCCTTGCTTAGATTTGGGTGCCATCTAAACGTGAAATAAAAATGCAAAATAAATTCATAGGATCAAAGGAAATAAACTAATTTAAGCTTTTCAAACTTGAAAGAGCTTAGAAATCCATGGGTTTAACTCTAAAATCAATTTTTTTTAAATTTTGGTTTTCTACAATGTGAGCAAAATCCATGGTGAAAATTGAAAATAATTGGTTTAGAATGTAGATCTGACCTTAGGATGAAGAAATCAAGTGATTTCAAGCTCAAAAACTTGAAAATCCGGCCTCAAATGGGATCTCTAGGGTCATTTTTCTTGAAAACAGGAGAAAAGGGAAGCTTAGACGTTAAAAATGGCGGGGGGGTGTTTAAGAAGATGAAGTTTTGGGTCCAGGCCGAACTGGCGCCTATGCGCCGAATTCTGGCCCGTAGGCGCCAGACTCACCTTTCCAAAAATTTGATTTATATTTTATAATTTCCACAAAATCTTATCAAATTCAACTCCTAATTACTCTTATGACAGTATTAATCCAATTCATATCATCCAAACATTTCAAAATCAATTTAAAATGTTACTTTAGATCCACATTTCAAACACAAAATATAACTAAACTCTTCAATTCCAATTCATAATTTTCATTCCAAACCCAATAAATTCCATAACAAGACTATAACAAAGTTAATCATTCTATAAACAATACAAACAACATAAATTCAAAGCCAATTCTCAATCCGACAACACACATTGAACAATTAAGTAAACACACAAATTTAATATTCGACACACTAGAACTTGACTAAATTACACCTAAAACACGTAAAATATCTATTCAACAGCGATCTTCAATAATCATCTCTTTCGCAATGAAGTTCACTTGGACCGCCGAGATAGAAAACCAACGCCCTTGGAAATTCAAAAGTCATCTTTTCATCGATCCACTTGTTCTTCGCATACATTGATACTTAAGCATCTTGATAAGCTACCATATGATCAAATTAAAGTTTTGTTTGTCATTCCATATTCTCAATTTGATGATACATCTCGTGCAAATGATTTCCAATGCTTTCAAGTTTCCCTTCAATCTTTTCCAGGCGACTAAACAATCTCTCCATACTAACTGCAATAAAACCATTAAAATAAGGTTGAGGATCTTTGGGAGACTTGTCTCTTACCTCATTTCCATGATTTCCTCTATCCATTGCTTCCAGACTCCTCTTAACTCCTCCAAAATGGATTGCTCTAGTTGAAATTATGGTTTCTATGTGATTAGGGTCGAATATAGGGCAATATATGAGGAGATTTCGTGTGAAACACTAAAATTTTCAGTTTTTACACGATTTGCAACTGTGGCGCTTAGGCACCAGAATCTAGCGCATAGGCACCGGATCATCGATACACACAGGTTATTCTAGTGCTTAGGCGCCAACTTTTAGTGCCTAGGTGCCGGAACCACGATCGACTCTGTTTCACCTATCGTCAATTTTTTCTAAGTTTCGGTCTTAAAAGTAGGTCTAATAAAAGGGTGTGATCCACATACAAACACGATTAAAATAAATTCAAATCACAAATAATCACAATGATAATAAATGGGTTGCCTCCCATAAAGTTCTTGGTTTAACGTCGTCAGCCTGACCTAATTAATTGAATTAATCAGGTAGACTCAGTTTGTAAGCCTCTTTGTAATTTGGTTTCATTTCTCCCATATAAGGCTTCAGTCTTAATCCGTTAATTTTAATTACTTTTCTAGTGTTGGGATCTTTAATATCCACAGCTCCATAAGGGTATACTTTCTCAATTATAAATGGTCCCATCCATTTAGATCTTAATTTTCTGGGAAAAAGTTTTAAATGAGCATTAAACAATAACACTTCTTATCCAGGCTCAAATATTTTCCTTGAAATCTATTTGTCATGCAATTTCTTCATTCTTTCTTTATAAATCTTTGTATTTTCATAAGACTTATTTCTTATCTCTTCCAGTTCATTCTATTGTAATAATCTTTTCTCTCCTGCAGCATTCAAATTGTTATTGAACTCCTTTATCGCCAAGTAAGCTTTATGTTCTAGTTCAACTGGTAAGTGACAATGTTTACCATAAATTAACTGATAAGGTGATATTCCGATAGGTGTCTTATAAGCTGTTCTATGAGCCCATAATGCAGAATCAAGTCTATCAACCCAGTCAGTTCTTTTAGGATTAACTGCCTTCTCCAATTTTCTTTTAATTTCTCTATTTGATACTTCAGCCATTCCACTTGTTTGCGGGTGATAAGCAGTTTCAATTATATGTTTAATTCCAAATTTTTCTAGTAATGATTGAATTCTTATATTTCTGAAATGACATGTCCCATCTGTGATAATTACCCTGGGAATTCCAAATCATGTGAAAATCATTTTCTTTAAAAATTTTGAAACACTTTTGGAATCACAGTTAGGTAAAGCTACAACTTTGATCCACTTTGAAACATAATCAACTAGTAATAAAATATAAATTTTTCCAGATGATGGTACGAAAGGTCCCATAAAGTCTAAACACCCATACATAAAAAATTTCAATTTCTAATATATAGTATAGAGCCATTTCATCTTTTCTAGATATATTCCCTATTCTTTGACATCGATCACAAGTTTTCACATAATGTCCAACATCTTTAAATAATGTATGTCAATAGAATCCAAAATTTAAAATTTTAAATGCAGTTTTATCCACTCCAAAGTGTCCTCCAAATTCAGATTCGTGACATTTTTGAATAATTGCAAAATTTTCTTCGTAAGGGATACATCTTCGAATCATAGAATCTCTTCCTATTTTAAATAAATGAGGATCTTCCCAAATATATGATTTACAATCATTCTTGAATTTGTTAATATATTTGTTATTCAATCCATATGGTAAAAAATTGCTAACCAAATAGTTAAATATATCAGCATACCAAGGCATTTGAATCCTTGAATAACCTATAACTGTTCATCAGGGAATTTCTCATTTATGTTTTCTTCATAAATTTTCTCACTATTATTTTTTATTTTTGATAAATGATCTGCAATTTGGTTGTCAGTTCCTTTTCTATCCACTATTTGAAAATCAAATTCTTTTAAAAGCAAAACCGATCTGATCAATCCAGGTTTGGCATCCTTTTTAGACATTAAATACTTAATAGCAGAATGATCAACATGTATGATACATTTCCTCCCAAGATGATATGGTCTAGATTTATTGAAGGCATATACTATTGCTAAAAGCTCTTTTTCAGTAGTAGTGTAATTTATTTGAGTTTCATTTAGAGTTTTGCTAGCATAATATATAACTTTGAAAATTTTCTCATATTTTTGTCCCAATACAGCTCCAATTGCATAATCACTTACATCACACATTAATTCAAAAGGTTTACTCCAATCAAGTGCAACAATAACAGGTGCAGTGATTAATTTTTCTTTTAAAATATTCAACCCATTCAGACAATCTTCATTAAATTCAAATTTAGCTTCTTTTTCTAATAAATGGAAAAGAGGTTTAGCAATTTTAGAAAAATCCTTTATATCTCTTCTATAAAATGCAGTATGACCCAAAAAACTTCTCACATCAGTAACGGTTTTAGGTAGTTGAAGTTCAGTAATAATTTTCACTTTTGCCTCATCAACTTCCATACCTATTTGTGAAATTTTATGTCCAAGTACAATTCCTTCCGTGACCATAAATTGACATTTTTCCCAGTTTAGAACCAAATTTATTTATTCACATCTCTTCAAAACTTTCGTTATATTTTCCAAGCAAGATTCAAAAGAAGTTCCAAATACTCAAAAATCACCCATAAATACTTCGATTCCTTTATCAATTAAATCACAGAATATTGATATCATACATCTTGAAAAGTTGCAGGTGCATTACATAAACCAAAAGTCATTCTTCTAAAGGCAAATGTTCCATAAGGACTTGTAAATGTTGTCTTCTCTTGGTCCTTAGGAGCAACGGGTAATTGATGATAACCAGAATATCCATCCAGAAAATAGAAATATGAGTGTCCAGCTAGTTTATCCAACATATGATCCAAGAAAGGTAAAGGAAAATGATCCTTTCTAGTGGCATTCTTTAATTTTCGACAATCAATGCAAATTTGACATCTAGTAACTTGTCTTGTTGGGATTAATTCATTTTTTTCATTAACAATGATAGTTACTCCTCCTTTCTTCAGAACACAATGAATAGGACTTACCCATTGACTATCTGAAATAGGATAAATAATTCTTGAATCTAACCATTTCAAAATCTCTTTTTTTACAACCTCTTTAATAATTGGGCAATAGTGGGTTTACAATTTTCTTCCTTTAAAATCATATGCATACATATTGAAGGGCTTATTCCTTTTATATCTGCAATAGTCCAACCAAAAGCTTTCTTATAATTCTTCAGAACTCCTTTTAGTTCCGAAGATATAATTACAGGTAAAGTTAATGAATTTCCAAGAAATGCATACTTTAAATGCACAGGTAATATTTTTAATTCAAGCTCAGGGATTTTTTCAATTGAGGGTAAAAGTATATCATTTTTAGTTGTCTAAACTTTCTTAATTTTTATGAATGTAATGAGTTTCTTCAGATAATTTTTCTTCACTTACTTTTTCAATTTCTTTACGTAAGGACTCATTATATATCACAGATTCATCATCTTTTTCTTCAGAAATGACCATACATTTCTCTTGATAATGCTTTTAAATTATATAATAAAAAATATCCATTCGATAACATTTTTCTTTATTAGGATACTTCATTGATTTCAGAACATTAAATGTTATCTCTTGATCATTAACTCTCATCATTAATTCTCCTTTTTGCACGTCAATCATAGCACGTCCGGTAGCTTGAAAAGGTATCCCTAAAATAATAGGCATTTCTTTATCATCTTCCATATCTAGTACAATGAAATCCATAGGAAAGATAAATTTATCTACCTTAACAAGAACATACTCTATAACTCCTTTGGGATAAGTGATAGATCGATCAGCTAACTGAAGGGTTACAGTGGTGGGAGAAATCTCTCCTAAATTTAACCTTCGAAAGATTGAAAATGACATGAGATTAATACTTGTTCCTAAATCACATAAGGCTTTTCCACAAAATTTTCTCCAATAGCACATGGTATAGTGAAACTTCCAGGATTTTTAAGTTTCTGAGGTAATTTCTTCTGAATTATGGCACTACATTCTTCACTTAATGCAACAGTTTCATAAGCTTCAAATTTCCTTTTCTTGCTTAAAATATCCTTTATAAATTTTTCATAGCTTGACATTTGTTCCAAAGCTTCAGCAAAAGGAATGTTGATGGTAAGTTTCTTATAAATCTCAAAGAACTTAGAAAATTGATAGTCAAGCTTCTGTTGTTTTAGTCTTTGAGGAAAAGGTGGTGGTGGTCTTTCAACTTCCACTTCAATAGGAATTACAGTCTGATCTTTACTTAAAGAAAGAGTATCTCTAGGTTTTTCACTCTCTTCTACTTCTCTCTCTTTTTCAATTTCATTCCAAATTTTCTCTTCTAATTCCTTTCCACTTCTAAGTTATATAGAATTTGCTTGTTCATGTTCTTTCCCAGTATCTTTAGGATTAATTTCATCATTGCTATGTACTGTTCCTTAAGGTCTGTAATGAATAAAATTAGCAATTTGACCCATCTAATTCTTATTATTATGAATAGCTGTGTTTTGACTTTGTAGCTGATTACCCAGTTGCAAGATCAATTCTTCTATAGATAACATTTTCTGCTCATTATTAAAACCAGGAGGGTAAGTTGGTTTAAAGTTTGAATTTCCTTGATTGTTCCAATTTCCAGTTGGATTAACTTAATTATTACTCCATTATTGATGTCCATTATTCCAGTTAAAATTAGGATGATTTTTCCAACCTGAATTAAAATAATTAGAATAAGTGTTATTAGTTTTACTAGCAATAGCTTACAAAGTTTCCATTGTTTGAGAATCATCAATATTTGCAGAATTATCATTACTTATATGCGATATGTTAATAGCAAAATTATCTAATTTCTTAGATATCACAGCCACTTGTAAAGCTAAAATAGAAAAGGCTTCATTATCATGAATACTTGCCATTCTTTTAGGATTAACCCTTTCAGAAGGCCATTGAAAATTTTTATTACCCATTACTTCAATTAAAATATAAGCTTCTTCAAATGTCTTAGCCATTTAAGAACTACCAACAACAGCATCTAGAATAGATCTAAGTGATCCAATAAGTCCATTATAAAGTGTTTGAAAAATTAACCAATCTAGTAAAGCATGATGAGGATATTTTCTTAATAGTTCTTTAAATCTTTCCCAAGCTTCATAAATTGTTTCTCCATCAAATTACATAAATGAAGTAATATCATTTCTTAATTTAACAGTTTTAGAAGGAGGAATATATTTAGCAAGGAATTTTTGTGCCATATCTGCCTAAGTTTTAATAGAACAAGTTGCTAATGAATTAATCCACATCTTTTCTTTTTCTTTTTAGGAAAAAGGAAAAAGTCTCAGCCTAATAGCACATTAGAAGCATTATTATATTTAAAGGTAACACAAAGTTCTAAGAAACTAGCAATGTGTAAATTTGGATCCCCATTTGGTGTTCCACCAACTTGATTACTTTGAACCATTTGCATAATAGAAAGTCTAAGCTCAAAAGAATTAGCATCTACAGTTGACATTTGAATACCAATATAAAGTTTATCAGCTGTAGGGTTTGCATAATCCCTTTATGGTTTACAAACATTTTGTTCATTAATTTATATTGGATTTTGATTATTGTTATGTAAGTTAGCCATTTTCTGATATTTTCGAATTTTTCAACAGTTCTTTCTAATTCAGAATCAAAAGGTAATAATCCTTCAGATCTAGAACTATGCATAAAAATAAATTAAAATCTTTTTGGTATTTTATTATATATATATATATTTTAAAAGGAAGGGCAATGGAGGCCCCTACATGTTGAAAAGCAGAAGAAATACAAAATTGGTAGAAGAGCTTGCAGAACTAACAAAAAATCTAATGGCAGCCCCTACCAAGACAAAACCTCCAGGAGATGATATCACATGAGTGAAACAAGGTCATAACAAAGTACAGGTGACAAACTGATCGAAATGTGGAGCTGAGACAGGACCAGGCAGCAAGGCAGAGTTAGTTGTTCAGCCTGAGATGAGGGATATTCAGTAGATCTCCAGCAATTAGTTGTCTGAGAATTGGAGATGGAGTGGTGGAAAGAGCAAGGTTGGAGGTGAGAACTCCCATATTAGCAATCCAATCAGCTGGCTTGTTCCCTTCCCTAAAAATGAACTGAAACTGAACATGCACCTTAGAAGTGAGAAGTTTGATCTTATGAGCCCAGAAATTAGCTGTCCAGTTGATGGCATGCTTGTTGTGTGTAGTGTCTGTTGATACAAGTGTTACCAGATCCATAGAATCACATTCCATAATGAGAGGAGACCAGTTAAGGTGGACAGCCACCTTTAATGCCCAATAGACAGCTTGAAGTTCTGCATCCAAGGCATTACAGGCAACAATAGGAGCCATAAAATAGAGTAAACATTTACCCTTGTGATTTCTGAATATGCCCCCAATGCCACCCTGAGCAAGTTTATAGCAGCCATCAGTGTTGACTTTTATCCAGTTTTGGGTTGGGGGAGACCAAAATACTTTAGTAATCCTGGGGGAAGCAGTTTTGGGAGAGAAGTTTTGGGAGCAAATGTTGGGGAAGTTTTTAAATTTGATTAGCTTAAGCACATAAGCGAGACAATGACTAGTAACAGTTTTAACATCTTGAGGGATGTTATCAAAAGTAGCCTTGTTTCTAGCCATCCAAATGAACCATGCAATGAGTAGTGGAATAGCAGTAATCCCAGCTTTCTGCCAATCGTGCCAGCAAGTAACCAGATGATTCCAATGTAACTGTATAGTATTTAAATTGGTGTGCTGGAGGAACTGAGTCCAAACATGCTGGGAGAAATTACAAGCATAGAAAAGGTGGTTGATTGATTCTTCCTCCATATGACATAATCTGCAGCAGGAAGGGCCTCTCAATCCCTTGAGTTTAAGGATATCATCAGTGGGAAGGAGGTTCCTGAACAGTCTCCAACAGAAAAATGCCATAGAAGGGGATAAGAACTTATTCCAACAGATCTCACCCCAGGGTACACTCTCCCAGTGTACAAGTTTATCATAAATCTCCTTGGAGAAACTTTGATTTTTGTTAGTTACGTAGAATAGTGTCGGGCTTGGACTCGTCAAATGGTATGGTGTTAACCTTGTTAGCTGAGGAATCAGTGAGGATGGAGTGGAGGAATGGAATAGACCAGTGGTCCTCCTCCCAGCAATCAGCAACCAAGAGGTTTATGTCCCTAGCAGGTGTGTGTGGTTGGAGCCATTCATGAGGACACCACTGGTCCAACCAAAAATTGATCTTGCCTTTGCCAAGCTGCCATAAATACAGGTTCTCAGCTTCCTGCTTAATTTTCAACATGGCTTTCCAGATTCTAGAATCACCCAGTCTAGCAGAGGCCAATGAGGGGTGAATGTGTCTGCAGTATTTACCATTAAGATATAAAGCCCAGAGAGAGGTTTGAGCCCTGAAATTAATCCAAAGTTTGCAATGGTTAATTTTGAGTAGGTGACTTAGACACTTGAAGCCTAATCCCTCAGCCTAAAGAGGTTTAGCCAGTTTCCTCCAAGCAGCCCAATGAATCTGTTTGCCTTTACCAGCCCATAAAAAGTGGTTGAAAGCTGTTTCCAACTGGGTTTGAGTACTCTTTTTCATAGTAGTCATTTGCATGAGGTAATTTGGCAAAGTAGTTAGGATGCTTTTGAGTAAGGTAATCCTCCCTCCAGTGGATAGGTATAGGTGTGTCTAGTTGGATAAGTAGTTACAAAACCTTTGTTGAACCTCATCAAAATGGTTTTGCTTGATTCTGCCAGTGCTTAGATGGACCCCAAGGTACTTGATAGGAAGGTTGGTGTTGGTGAAACCTGTGTGATTTAGAATCCAGTGCTTAGCCGCCTGGGACACCCTTTTGGAAAAAAGGATCTGACAATTAGCTCTATTAAACTTGAGCCCAGATTGATTTTGAAACATTTGAATGCAATTCTGGATATAATTAACAGCCTTCTTGGATGCATTGGAGAAAATCATGAAGTCATCTGCATAAATCAGATGAGAAATAATGATATTTGAACTATGGTGAAAGTTTACCAGGGGGTGATGCTTGTATAATTGATTGATCATGGAAGAGAAATAATCCATTGCAATAATAAATAGAGTTGGGGAGAGGGGGTCCCCTTGCTTCGTACCCCGGTAGCGAGTGAAGGGTCCCCAAGCCGATCCATTAACCGAATGAAATGGGAGTTGTTGTGAAGCCATCTACGAATCGGGTTGCAAAACCGGGGTTGAAGCCTTTAGTCGCTAACACATCCAAAATGAAATCCCAATTGATTGTGTCATAAGCCTTTTGGATATCAAGCTTGTAGATTAAGTTTCCCCCACTGCATTTTTTGTTGATGTCCAATAATAACTCATGAGCTAACAGAACATTATCAGAAATAGATCTACCTTTAATGAGGGCAGTAAGATTTAGGTTGATGATCTTTTTTAGGTGGGGTTGAATCCTTAGGACCGGGATTTTGCTGATCACTTTGCTGATCACAGAAGTCAGGTTTATGGGCCTGAACTGATCCCAGGTATTCAATTCATTGTGTTTAGGAATCAGCACAATGGTTGAAGAATTAAAATGATAGATCATATCTTTACCAAGGAAGAAGCTGGTAATGGCATTGGTAATTTCAGATTTGATAATGGGCCAAGCTTTCTTGTAGAAATCTGCAGTAAATCCATCCGGCCCTGCTGATTTGCTGTTGTCAATGCTCTTAATAGCCTCCCAGATTTCAGCCTCAGTAGGGGGCTCAGCTAAGGGCAGTGCATTAATATACTGGTAGTGTTCAGTAAAAATGTTGGTGGAGATGTTATCACTGTCAGGGTTATTAAAAGAAAGAAGTTGCTGAAAATGTCTGAGAGCACTTCTACCAATAGCCATTGTGTCAGTTAGCCAATTTCCCTCATCATCCTTAATTCTATGGATGATGTTACAACTTCTTTTATATTTGATATAAGCATGAGAGTATTTTGTATTTCTGTCCCCCTCTGAGAAATGTTTTGCTGAAGCTTTTTGTTTCGGGTACATATCTTGTATGTCAATAGCATTGGACAGATGAGCCTGAGCAGCCACTAAAAGTTCAGAATCTGCACCCCTTAAAACTTGTTGTTCTAGTCTAATCACCTCCTTTTCAGCATCCATCACAGTGGAAAAGACATCACCAAATTCAGTCCATCCCCAATGCTTGAGAGCCTTGCTGGTCTTCAGATGTAATAGCCCAAGATTAGTCCAATGATCAGGATGAACTTCCCCTTGCCACTGTTGGTAAATCGGATTAAGAAACTTGGGGTGGGTGGACCAAAAGTTTTGGTATCCGAAAGGGGGCTGGAGAATCGTAGGGGCAGCAGAGATGGTGAGTAAAAGTGGTCTATGATCAGAACAAGGAAATGGGAGATGGGTAATGGAAGTGAGGAGGAAGTTGGAGTGCCAAGCTTCATTAACCAGGAACCTATCTAACCTTTCCCAGATTTAGCCTCTCTTCCAGGTAAAAGGATGTCCTTTATAGCCTAGATCAAAGAGGCCAGAGAGGTGAATGTTTTCCTTAAAAGAGTTTAGCTGGCTAAGAATGGGTGGCCTTCCCCCAGATTTTTCAGCTGGGGTGGCAATGGAGTTAAAATCACCCCCCACTAACCAAGGGTGATCAATAGAGCTGCTGAAGGTGATGAGGTGGTTCCACAAGTCAATTTTGTCTTGTTTCTTACAACCAGCATAGATGAAAGTGACACATATTTTGTGATTTGCAAATTGGAGAGATAGATGGAGAAATTGGTAGTTGTCCATGAGTACTGACTAAGTGACCTCAGATCTGCGAAGAAGCCAGATCTTATTATTTATATTGGAGTGTAAGGTAAAGCTTGGGAATTTTTTTAAAATTTTTGATGGGTTTTGATGAACCATGGGTTCCAAAATAACAATACACCAAGGGGTGTGTTTTTTGTTTAGGTTAATAAGTCTTTTGAGGGATTGGGGGCAGTGCTACCCCCTAATGTTCCAACAAAGGAGGTTTATCATGAGAATTAGGGAGGGGGAGGGGGAAGAAGATCTATGGGAACTAGATCTAGTTCTTCCCCTAATATATATATATATATATATATATATATATATATATATTATTTTATTATTTTACGAAATAAAAGTGTATAAATTATATTTAATTTGAGAAATGTAAAAATTATCTTTTTAACTTTCTTCCTTATCTTCCCCAACAACGACGCCAAAAACTTGAAGTGACGGTAATACGACCTTTACTTATGTAATAATTTATGGTTTTATATTTAAATATTTATATTAATTATTGTAAAAGTCACTATTTGAAACGCAAGTAAATGTATCACTTCAAGTAATACAGGGCTCTATTGGAGTCCTGGTTATCGATCCCACTGGGAAGATTTTGAGAAAATTAAGAAATATTTAAGATTTTTCAAATTAAAAGTAATTATTATTTTTATTTCTTTTCAAAATTTAGATTTTAAATTTAATAAAATTTTTACTAAATGTAAGTAAGCTGTAATTAAAAAAAGTTTAATGCAAGTATAAATAAAACAACTTTCTCCTTTTCAACTAATCCAAGATTTTAAGAATAATTCTCATTTGAGGACAATTTAGATTATAGTATTCTGCCAAATAGAAGCATTCTTATTCTTTACCCTTTGGTCTAGGCATAAATAACATTGACTAATCTATAGATCGGTTTAGGATGTTTTATTAGTAAAATGGGTTAATCGAGGCTCACACTACTAGATGTCCAAGGGTGGCTTTGGTTGGCCTTACCAGTGACCTGTTCCCTTTCTATAGATCAAATTATTAGAATTTAGTCTGTCACTCTAAAACTAATTAATTCTACGCCCAATAAATCATATCTTCCTGTTTATTTGCACTTCAGCTTGAATAACCGCATAAAGCCTTTGATTACCCAAGGATTCATGTGATATCTACTAGTTAAGAACTCATCTCCGGATAGGTCTCAAAACTTTTCAACAAGTTTTAACAATTTAGATGGCCAGTTTAAAAAGTAAACCATGATCAGGTATTAATATCATCATAATTTTTATAAATATTTTAAATTAAATTCTCTAACAAAATTAAATTATCTTATTATCTTTTCATGATTGAAAGGATAAAGAAAACTAACTACTCAGAATACATTGAATTTACACAACAAAACATATTTATAAAACATTAAACCATGTTACAAATACTTATCTGGAATGTTCCTTCAAGTGATCCGCTGACTCCTACTGACTCCAATGCAATAATGAAAGACTTCAACAGTAACAACACTAATAAACTCACACTTAACACTCAAAATAAACTCACTAAATACTAAAGAAGGTGGCTCCCTAAAACGATTTTCAAGCATGGAGAGCTTTGGGTTGATTAGGTACTAAAATGGTCTAGAAGGGACGGTTTTCTCTGTAGAATGGGCTCTTATTTATAGAGCTCTGAATTTTACCAGGGGTTGCTTAAGGCACCTCTTAAAAATTCGTCCAAATATAATGTATCTTCTAGAAGGTAACTGTCGCACCTAGGTCCGGGATCTGGCACCTAGGCGCCGGAGTCTGCGACCAGGTCTTCGCACCTCTTCACTTTGGATCACACCTCTTCACAATTAAAACCATTTTCCTGTTTTTAGATGCATTGTATCACATGTCCTATATATTAGGAGTAACTTCCAGTCTTCTAGAAGGTCTGATAACCGCTTAACACCATCAAAAAAGCTGCCCGAAGTCGTCAAAAATATTATTTGTTTCTGTATCGAGCTTCAGAAGAACTTCACGGATTTTTCTTCGGGAGAAATTTAAGAAAAGTTGTATTTACTTATTTTAGTTTGTAGAACCTTCTTTTATATATGAAATCCAAGTTTTATCGTATCTTCTCCATGAAATCTTAGTAGTTTTTTGTATCTTTCTCCTTGTTTTGATATTTTGTGAAATGGTAATTTAAATTAGTGTGCCAAGAAAATTCTAAAGAAGTTGTGTTAATCTTTTCACTTAAATCTTATTTTACTTTTAATCTGGCCAATTGATTAGTTAAAATATGTTGAGTTTAACAACTAAAGTGAAGATTACATCCGAGATTCAGGGAGGTCAAAGTCCTTGAATGTAGGGTGCAAATAAATAGGGAAATAAAATTTATCGGGCGTAGAATCTGAGATTTTAGAGTGACAGACTAAAATCATTAATTCAGTCCTATTGTTTGTGTGTTGAAGTGTAGATGTTAGCCCTCAGGCGAGGGGAACGTGGGAGCTCCAAAGTGAGAGCCGGTATCCTCCCAGCCTAGCCGCTGCTTAGTAACCAAGCATAGGATTAGTCAATGTATATCTGGACTAAAGAGTAAAGAATAGGTATGCTCCTATTTGACACAACACATTTTTAAACTAATTTTAATTATTCATTCACTTAAATTTCTTAACAAGGAGAAGGATTCTTGCTTATATATTTGAACTTCACTTTATTAGTAGAATTTGTTTATTTAAAACTTCATCTTATTTATGATTGCATATTAGTGATAGATAGGTAATTTGATTTACATAGTTGTGATTCTAAATTGGTTTCTATAATCCTAGTCCGTAGCCTCTAAACTATCCCTGTGGGATCGATATCCAGGACTCCATTAGAGCCCTGTATTACTTGAGCGATACGTATACTTGCATTGAAAGATTAGCTCTACGATTATTGAATATCCTTACGCACATCTTTCTCAAATACAAGCAATTTTAAATTAACACAAAGTGCACAGGGCGGTTCACCAGGGTTGACCAATTTGATAAAAGTTGACAAACGTTGACCAGTTTGACCAAATTTTACCAATTGAGTCAATTGGATGTTTGTACTGCCCAAATGGTTATTGTGGAAACTATTAGGTCATTTTAACTAAAGATCTACTAGTTAGGTCAAGGTTTGACTTGGTGGTCAATGTGGTGGTCATTAGGTCCAAAATTGATAATTTTGACCAAGTTTGGCTATTATTTGACCAAATTTGACCAATTAAGTGTTTAGGTTGATCAAATGATCCATTTTGACCATTTTTAAGTCAAGATTGACCAAATGGTTCAATTTAACCAAGATTGACAAAAGTTAACCATTTTGACCAGGGTTGACCAATTTGACCAAAGTTGACCATTTTGACCAAATTTTTGTCAATTGGGTTAATAGAATGTCCGTATTGACCAAATGATTTTTGTGGTAACTATTAGGTCATTTTAACCATGATTTGGCTAGTTAGGTCAATTGTTGACCTGGTGATCAACGTGGTGGTCATTGAGTGCAAAATTGACCATTTTGACCAAGTTTGGCTAATTCGACCAAAGTTGACTAGTTTGACCAAATTTAACAAATTTAGTGTTTATATTGACCAAATGGTCCGTTTTGACCAATTTGGTGTCTGGGTTGACCAAATTGTTAAATTTGACTAAGTTTGATCAAATATGACAATTTTGACCAGGGTTGACCAATTTAACCAAAGTTGTCCAGTTTGACAAAATTTGACCAATTGGGTCAGTTGGATGTCTGTATTAACCAAACTGTTATCGTGGTATCTATTAGGTCATTTTATACAAAGTTTTACCAGTTAGGTCAAGTGTTGATCTGGTGATCAATGTGGTGGTCATTTGGTCCAAAATTGACCATTTTGACCAAGTTTGTCTAATTTGACCAAAGTTTACAAATTTGACCAAATTTGACCAATTTAGTGTTTAGATTGATCAAGTAGTCCATTTTGACCAATTTGGTGTCTGGGTTAACCAAATGGTTCCATTTGACCAAGTTTGACCAACTTGACCAAAGTTGATCAGTTTGACCAAGTTTGACTAATTGGGTCAATTGGATGTTAATATTGACCAAATGGTTATTATGGTAACTATTAGATCATTTTAACCAAAGATTGACCAGTTAGGTGATGGGTTGACCTAGTGGTCAATATGATGGTCATTAGGTCCAAAAATGTCAATTTTGACCAAGTTTGACTAATTTGACCAAAGTTGACCAATTTGACCATATATGACCAATTAAGTGTTTAGGTTGACAAAATGGTCCATTTTGACCAAATTGGTGTATGGGTTGACAAAATGGTTTAATTTAACCAAGTTTGACCAAAGTTGACCATTTTAACTAGGTTGACAAATTTGACCAAAGTTAACCAGTTTAACTAAATATGACCAAAGTTGACCAGTTGGATGTCTTAATTGACCATATGGTTATTGCGGTAACTATTAGGTCATTTTAGCCAAAGATTTGCCAGTTAGGTCAATGGTTGACTTGGTGGTCAAAGTGGTGGACATTGGGTCCATAATTGACCTTTTTGACCAAGTTTGACTAATTTGACAAACATTGATCAGTTTGACCAAATTTGACTAATTTAGTGTTTAGGTTGACCAAATAGTCCATTTTCACCAATTTGGTGTCTGGGTTGACCAAATGGTTCAATTTGACCAAGTTTGACCAACGTTAACCATTTTGACCAAGGTTGTCCAATTTGACCAATGTTGACCAGTTTGACCAAATTTGACCAATTGGGTCAATGAATGTCTGTATTAAACAAATGGTTTTTGTGGTAACTATTAGGTGATTTTAACCATGATTTGACCAGTTAGGTCAATTGTTGACCTGGTGATCAATGTGTACGATCATTGGGTACAAAATTGATCATTTTGACTAAGTTTGACATATTTGACCAAAGTTGACCAGTATGACCAAATTTGACTTATTTAGTGTTTTAGCTGACCAAATGATCAATTTTGACCAATTTGTTTCTGGGCTGACCAAATAGTTTAATTTGACCAAGGTTGACCAAACATGACCATATTATCTAGGGTTGACCAATTGGACCAATGTTGACGAGTTTGACAAAATCTGACCAATTGGGTCAATTGGATGTCTGTATTGACCAAATTGTTATTGTGGTAACTATTAAGTCATTTTAACCAAAGTTTAACCCGTCAGGTCAAGGGTTGAGCTGGTGGTTGATATGGTGGTCATTGGGTCCAAAAGTGACCATTTTGACCAAGTTTGACTAATTCTACCAAAGTTGACCAGTTTGACCAAATTTGACCAATTAAGTGTTTATGTTGACCAAATTGTCCATTTTAACTAATTTGGTGTCTATGTTGACATTGACTGTTTAAGTGAACCCTTCGTGTTTTTTCTGGATGGTCTAAATTTAATTTAATAAATATAATTTCAGAAAAATATCATTTTTAATTTTAAAGTTTGAAAAAAATTTGATCTCATATAATCGATAGTTTAAAATAATCAAGAAATTCGCTAGAAGTTATGTGTCTATCCCGAAGAATGGACACATTACTTGGTAGTGCGGCTTAATCAGATAAACTAAAGAATTTATGATATCCATTTAGTCTGTGAATCATTTATGTCAATCGAAAATTTCCTCTATCTAATATGGAGGAATTAGATAGGGTTTATTTTAATCTGGGCTCTTTAAGTTTCCTATAAGGGCAAGCCCCTATAGTTAATTACATCTTAGGTAACCAAAGTTACCTAAGAAAACTCTTGATATTAATCAAGAATTATTTTAATTCATGGCTTCCAAAAAGGTAAGGTTCCTATAGAAAATGTGGTAACAGGAGATCCAATAGGTGAGTGGCTCAAATTTCAGAACAATGTTTGTAGGAATTCAAAGGAAGGAAAGACCAGGGGAAAGACATAAATCCAACAGAGATCTTAGTGTTTTCCCTAACTATCCTACGGATTAGTTTCAATTTGGGATATTTATTTGATGTTTCATCCTGGAAATTTTATTATTTAGGACTTACACTCACTTGTTATCGATCATGTGAATAGCCTGGAAGATAGGAGGGTTTATGTCATACCCGATGACAACCTCAGAATCCTAAGACAAGTTAGGGCTTTTATTGCACAATATGGTCATGAAAAGGCTTAAAGAGATAAGCTGAGGGTTTATGCTGCACTAGGCAAGCTACCATGAGGTCCTATAGCTTGTTGTTTATTTCTAAGGAATTTTGCTGTTGAAGATGGTCGTGCTACTCACTATGCATGCTCCAAGCTCCTCGTCGTAGCAGGTTTAGTTTAAAGAAGTGTCAATTTTAAGGGAATATTAAAGTTGATTATAGCGACATCGGTTAGGATCCCACGGCACCCTCCTTCCAACACCATAATTTTCTTAGGATTCACTTAATCCAGATGAATTTACTAAACTCAACTTAATGAGTTTCGTACTTTCATTTAGACCATAGGAAATTCTGTTAGTAGCATAGGTTGCATCCTCCGAGGTATTTCCGATCATCAGATAGAGATATTTTTATTTAGTTGCAATTGTGATATTTGTTTTGTTTGTTCCTAGCTTTTGAGTTATCTTACATTTTTGAATTTTGTGGTAGTGAAATTTGTCTTATTTTGTTTTAGTTTAATGTTAGTTTTGGTTTTGTGGCTATCCTAAAAGTTTTGGTTTTCATGCTGAGCGAAATTGACATGCAAGCTTATAAAAAGTAAATGAAGTACTGAAAAGAAGGTACTGTAAACTTGTGAAAGTGTACCTAGCGAGTCTTCTCATTCCTCCACCTGCAACATTAGTCTTTTTGCAATAAACTTTTATATTTTGTATGAAAGTAAAACTGATGGATAGGATCGTCACAAGACTAACAAATCTTATGTCATAACTTGGTGGGACCTATTCATTTAAGGGATTTCTTCATTCAATAAATATGATAGGTTCAATTGTCCTGCAAGATGTCCAGAAGATTTGTGAGAAGGGCTTAGGGGGAACCTAGACATTTAACAATCCTTATGAGCTTGCTTGAGTTGATTTGAACTTATCATAATTATTAAATGATTCATCTATTTCATACCCTTATGCTTAGTGAACTAATGCTTTATTTATCCCCTTTAAATGAGGTAATTATTATTTGTTATTTCACTTAGGAATTATGTAAATGGAAATCTTTTGGTGCAAAGTTAATTTATTTAGGAAAGATTTAATCAATTTGATGGGCTTGTAGTGTTTCCAAATGTTTGAAGTTTGATTATGTTTGCTTTTCTAAACCTTTCTTAATGAGATTTGATTAGACCTAGCTCACTATGAGCCTTTAAGATTTGGTGAATAAATTTGTAATTAATTTTTCTCTTGTCAGAAAAAAAACTAAGTCATGTGAGTTTATTTTTTTATCAAAAGATTGGATTATTATTCAAACATCAAAATAGGGGTAAAAATCAATGGATTATTAACTTCCTAAGTCAACCCTTGTCTTTAGGCTCATTTAGTTTGATTATCTTCCAGATTCACAAAATTAAGGAAATTATTCATTTATTTTTTATGTGACAAAATTGAAGTGCGTTTTTTTACCATTCATTCCTTGATGTTTCAATCTTCTCAACATGTCATTAAGGATCTTTAGTTACCCATTTTACCCCAAATTAATCCTAAGTATTAATTAAGGCTAAAACCTTAAAATTAGGGCATTATCACCTCATAATTCACTAAATTTAATTCAAATGACTTTCAAACTTTATCTTAGCTCATTCATGGGTTAATTAAAGCATGAGAGGAGAAAATATGATTTTTTTTAAATTTAATTTAATTTATATATTTATTTTTATGCAAAAGTAGGATTTTCAATGAAAATTCAATAACTTAGTCAAAACAAAGTTTCTATCCTTGAAAAAACTACTAGAGGTTCACCATGACAAGAGGGCGACTAAATTTTATGATTTTTTTTTGAATTTTAATTTAATTATCATAATTATTTCAATTTTTGGAGTATTAATTAGATATAAAATATTTTATTAGTTGAAAATTAAGTTTTTAGGTTTTTATTAAATCTCTATGAGGTCAGGAAACCTAGAGAAACAAGTTTCATATTTTTGTGGGTTACATTTTAATTATTAGAATTATTTTAGTGAAAAATTGGGGAATTTCAATTTTTAGCTTTTAGAAATTTATTTTAGCCCATCAAAATTTAATATCTATATTTATATAGGTAGGAAAATTACCCCAATTGCTCCTAAGTCATTAGGAGATAATTTGGAACATTTGCAATAATTTTATTAATTTTGTTATTATTATTAATTTAAAATTATTTAAATATTAAAATAATGCTTAAAAATGAAAAATTAATTTTTATTATAATTTAATTTTTCGGAGACTACTCGACCACAAAGAACTCTCAAATATTATTTGGTAATTTTTTCAAGTGTATTTTAATTGTTATAATTATATAATTCCTAAAAATGTGATTTAACTTAAAAAAATCATTTAAGCATTTAAATTAACTCGATTTGACTTGAAATTTTTATGAGGGTTTTCTCTTACCTTGAATTACTGTGGAGAACAAAAATCAAGTTATATTCTTTAATATTTAATACAAGTTATTTTATTTAATTTTTTAGGTCTTAATTACCATTAGTGTTGTACTTAATGAGTTATACCAAGTTTTTATTTTTCCTCGGGTCCTCTGGTCATAAGTAACCTACCAAAATTTACTTTGCATTCTTTTATCATTATATTAATTATTATAATATTTATACGAAAACATGCATGATAACTTGATAAATAAAGATCCCCTCATAGAGATCTCACATGTCCTTAAAAAAATCAGGGGATATCCCCCATGACAGAGAGAAGAAAATCCCCAAAGATCAAGCCATGGTGACATTTTTATGCCAACGGAGAATCAAAAGACTCCAGACAGTATTTAATTAATTAAAAAAAAAATATTCATCCAATAAACTTCAAACCAATTCCATATTGTTCTCCTCTGTTTGTTGAGTAAGAGGGTATTTTTCGTTTATTTTTATGATATTTCTACACCAAGTTAGGGATTTTTAAAGTTTAAGGAATTAAATAATACAGAAAATTCCTATTTTTCTACTTATCCAACGCGGCAACACCTCAAACTCGGTAAATCCGAAGCGCTACACATTGCTCCACCATTTGACGCCGCCTTTTGATTCAGCTGCCACGCGGCCCCAGTTTATGCACCTGTTCTTCATCCGGCTTCATCCTGGTCATTCAAGCATACACGCACGATGGAACGATGCTCCTTCATCGTCTTTAACTTGTCTGTCCCATAAGCCGTTCACACTAAAACCTAAGATCTCAAGCAAGAATCAACCAAATCACATGGGGTTTGTTTCTATGGACTCATCTGACCAAGACAAACCTATTCATATGGTTTATATGGTATGAAATACGTTCTACACAAGTATAGGATCATAACTAGCTCAGGATGAAGAGTGAGTTCAATACATTGCTCTGAGAAGTGAAGCTTCAATCAAAGAGTTGTGCCAGCTTCGATTGGTTCCAACGAACCTCCAGATGAAGCCTTGTTTTGTGGCTAAATGTCTAGACCTGAATTCGACCAAGGTCGATTTCAGGTTTTGATTAAACTCTGGTACAGAGGCTCTTTGTGATGAGGCTTTGATGGGGGAACTTTTTTTCTCAATGTTGTAAAGGTGTGTGCGTAATGAATTTAGATTTGGTGCACTGTGGATCTATGGTGGAGTTTGTCCTGGTTTCGACAGAGATTTCAGTGGAGAAATTGTTTTCAGGCTGGCGGAATCTGATCCACTTTAAAAATACCCTTTTTTTGCCTTTTTTATGAATCAATTCTTAAGGTTATTATGCTTTATTGAAAGGTATTTTTATGTTTTTGGATGTAGGTGATAAAAAAAGAGTTCAAGAAGGAAAAAAAGAGCAAAAAGAAGAAAAATGGAGCTAAAAGAGAAAAGTTGTCGAAATTGTAGGCCTGGCGCCTAGGCGCCAGAATTCGGCGCTTATGCGCCAGTTCGATACAGTCGCAGACAAGCTTTTTGACCACTTTAGGCAGTTATTTTGACTGTGTTAAGCGGTTATTAGAGCTTCTAGAAGACTGGAAGTTACTCCTAATATATAGGGCATGTGATACAATGCATCTGGACGAAGGGAAATGGTTTCAATCTCGAAGTGGTGCAACCCAAAGTGAAGAGGTGTGAAGACCTGGTCAAAGAGTCCGGCGCCTAGGCACCAGATTCTTGTGCCTAGGCACAACAATTACCTTCTAGAAGATACATTATATTTAGATGAATTTTGAAGAGGTGCCTTAAACAAGCCCTGGTCAAATTCAGAGCTCTATAAATAGGAGCTCATTCTACAGAGAAAATTGCACCCTATAGTCTCTTTCACCCCTTCTAGCATCTTTGGTCCCCAAGCACTATATAGCCATCCAATCAATTAGGGAACCACCTTATTTATTATTTAGTGAGTTTATTTTGACTGTTATGTGTGAGATTATTAGTGTTGTTGCTGTTAAAGTCTTTCATCATTGCATCAGATTCAGTAGGATTCAACGGATCACTTGAAGGAACATTCCAAATAAGTATTTGTAACTTGGTTCAAAGTTTCATAAATATTTTTTGTTGTGTGAATTCAATATGTTCTGAGTAGTTAGATTTCTTTCGCCTTTAAACTATGAAAAGATAATAAAATAATTAAACTTTGATGGAGAATTTAACTTAAAATATTTATAAAAATTGTGATGATATTAATAACTGATCGTAGTTTACTTTTTAAACTGGCCATTTCAATTGTTAAAACCTGTTGAAGAATTCTGAGACCTATCTGGAGATGAGTTCTTAACTAGTAGATATCACATGAATCATTAAGTAATCGCAGGCTATACATGGGTTATTTACGGTGAAGTGTAAATAAATAGGAAGATATGATTTATTGGGCGTAGAATTCATTAGTTTTTTGAGTGATACACTAAATTCTAAAAATTTGGTTTATAGATAGGGAACAAGTCACTGGTAGGGCCAACCATAGCCACCCTTGGACATCTAGTAGTGTGAGCCTAGATTAACCCACTCTTGTAATAAAACATCTTGAACCGATCTATAGATTAGTCAATGTTCTTTATGCCTGGACCAAAGGGTAAAGAATAAAATGCTTCTATTTGACATAATACCATAATCTAAATTTTCCACAAATGGTAATTATTCTAAAAATCTTGGATTAGTTGAAAAAGATAAAGTTGTTTTATTTATACCTGCATTAATATTTATTTTAGTATTGCTTACTTACATTTGGTATAAATTTCATTAAATCTAAAATCTAAACTTTAAAAAGAAATAAAAATAAGAAAAAATGTTTTTATTTTGAAAAATCTAAAAATATTACTTAATATTATAAAAATCTTCCCTGTGGAATCGATAACCAGGACTCCACTAGAGCCCTATATTACTTAATACAATACGTATACTTTCATTTGAAAATGTGACTATTACGAAATATAATCTAAATATAAATTCATAAACTCTTTATAAGTAAAATTGCATTAAGTTTTGGCACCACTGTCGGTGATTAAATCTTTTAGCAGTGGTATAGAATTCTTGCATTTGAAAGTATATATATAACCCATTTAGGTTAAGTCACGCATCAAGTTTTTGGTACCATTTCCAGGGAATATTAGAAAAATAAGTAAGAAAGTTAAATAGACATTTTTTTAATTTTTCAAATTAAATATAATTTATACACTTTTATTTCTTTTAAAATACCAAAAAAATAAAATAAAAATAAAATATATATATATAAATAAAAAATACCAAAAAGATTTTAATTTTATGCGTAGTTCTGGATCAGAAGGATTATTACCTTTTGATTCTGAATTAGAAAGAATAGTTAAAAAAATTGAAAAAGGAAAACAAGGAAAACAAATTCAAAAATATCATGAAATGGATAACTTACATAACAATAATCAAAATCCATAAAAATTAATGAAAAAAATATTTATAAACCATTAAAGGTTTATGCAAACCCTACAGCCGATGAACTTCATATTAGTATTCAAATGCCAGCTGTAGATGCTAATTCTTTTGAGCTTAAACCTTATATTATTCAAATGGTTCAAAATAATCAATTTGGAGGAACACCTAATGAGGATCCAAATTTACACCTTGCTAGTTGTTTAGAACTTTGTGCTACCTTTAAATATAATAATGTTTCTGATGATGATATTAGGCTTAAACTCTTTCCTTTTTACTTAAAAGATAAAGTAAAGATGTGGCTTAATTCATTAATAACTTGTTCTATTAAAACATGGGCATATATGGCTCAAAAGTTCCTTGTAAATTACTTTCCTCCTTCTAAAACTACTAAATTAAGAAATGATATAACTTCTTTTACACAATTTGATGGAGAAACAATTTATGAAGCTTTGGAAAGATTTAAAGAATTATTAAAAAAATGTCCTCATCATGCTTTGCCGGATTGGTTAATTATTCAAACATTTTATAATGGACTTATTGGATAACTTAGATCTATTATTGATGCTACTGCTCGTGGTTCTTTAATGGATAAGACATTTGAAGAAGCTTATACTTTAATTGAATAAGTGACTAATAACAATTTCCAATAGCTTTCTGAAAGGGTTAATCCTAAAATAATGGCAAGTATTCAAGATAATGAAGCCTTTTCTATTTTAGCTTCACAAGTGGCTGCGATATTTAAGAAATTAGATAATTTTGGTATTAATATATCGCATGTAAGTAACAATGGAAACTTTGCAAGCTATTGCTAGTAAATCTAATAACCCTTATTCTAATTATTATAATCCTGGTTGGAAAATCATCCTAATTTTAATTGGAATAATGGACATTAACAATGGAGTAATAATCAAGTTAATCCAAATTGGAACAACCAAGGAAATTCAAACTTTAAACCAGCTTACCCTCCTGATCTTAATAATTAGTAGAAAAAGTTATCTATTGAAGAATTAATCTTGCAACTAAGTAATTTGCTACAAAGTCAAAACACTGCTATTCGTAATATTGAGAATCAGATGGGTCAAATTGCTAATTTTATTAATTACAGACCTCAAGGAACACTACTTAGCAATGTTGAAATTAATCCTAAAGAAACTGGGAAAGAACATGAACAAGCAAAAGCTTTATAACTTAGACGTGGAAAGGAATTAAAAGAGAAAATTCAGAATGAAATTGAAAAAGAGAGAGAGTTAGAAGAAATTGAAAAACCTAAAGATACTCTTTCTCTAAGTAAAGATCAGACTGCAATTCCTATTGAAGTGGAAGTTGAAAGACCACCACCACCTTTTCCTCAAAGATTAAAACAATAGAAGCTTGATCATCAATTTTTTATGTTCTTTGAGATTTTTAAGAAACTTACCATCAACATTCCTTTTGCTGAAGCGTTAGAACAAATGCCAAGCTAAGCAAAATTTATGAAGGATATTTTAAATAAGGAAAGAAAGTTTGAAGCGTATGAAACTGTTGCATTAAGTGAAGAATGTAGTGCAATAATTCAGAAGAAACTACCTTAAAAACTTAAAGATCTTAGAAGTTTCACTATACCATGTGCTATTGAAGAAAAATTTTGTGGAAAAGCCGTATGTGATTTAGGAGCTAGTATTAATCTCATGCCATTTTCAATCTTTCAAAGGTTAGATTTAGGAGAGATTTTTCCCACCACTGTAACCCTTCAGTTAGCTGATCGATCAACCACTTATCCTATAGGAGTTATAGAGGATGTTCTTGTTAAGTTAGATAAATTTTTCTTTCCTATGAATTTCATTGTACTAGATATGGAAGAAGACAAAGAAATACCTATTATTTTAGGGAGACCTTTTCTAGCTACTGGACGTGGAATGATTGACGTGCAAAAAGGAGAATTAATAATGAGAGTTAATGATCAGGAGATAACATTTAATGTTCTGAAATTAAAGAGGTATCCTGATAAAGAAAAATGTCATCGAATGGATATTTTTGATTATATAATTGAAAAACATTATCAAGAAAAATGTTAGGTTATTTCTGAAGATAAAAATGATGAATCTGTATTATATAATGAGTCATTAACTGAAGAAATTGAAAAAGAAAATGAAGAAAAATATCTGAAGAAACTCATTATATTCATGAAAACTGAGAAATTTTAGACACAACTAAAAATGATATACATTTACCCTCAATTGAAAAAGCCTCTGAACTGGAATTAAAAATGTTACCTGCATATTTAAAGTATGCATTTCTTGGAAATTCATTAACTTTACCTGTAATTATATCTTTAGAACTTAGCAAAGATTAAGAAGAAAAATTAATAGGAGTTTTGAAGAATTATAAGAAAGCTTTTGGTTGGACTATTGGAGATATAAAAGGAAGAAGTCCTTCAATCTGTATGCATAGGATTTTAATGGAAGAAAATTGTAAACCCATTATTGAACCTCAAAGAAGATTGAACCCAATTATGAAAGAGGTTACAAAGAAAGAGATTTTGAAATGGTTAGATGCTGGAATTATTTATCCTATTTCGGATAGCCAATGAGCGAGTCCTATTCATTGTGTTTCAAAGAAATGAGGATTAACTGTCATTGTTAATAATAAAAATGAATTAATGCCAATAAAACAAGTTACTGGATGGCGAATTTGCATCAATTACCTTTTGCTCCCGAGGACCAAGAGAAAACATCATTTACAAGTCCTTATGAAACATTTACCTTTAGAAGAATGCCTTTCGTCTTATGCAATGTACCTATAACTTTTCAAAGATATATGATGCCAATATTTTGTGATCTAATCGATAAAGGAATTAAAGTATTTATAGATGATTTTTTAGTATTCAGAACTTCTTTTGAATCTTGCTTGGAATATATAACGAAAGTTTTAAAGAGATGTGAAGAAACAAATTTAGTTCTAAATTGGAAAAAATGTCAAGTTTTGGTTACAGAAGGAATCGTACTTGGACATAAAATTTCAAAAATAGGAATGGAAGTTGATCAGGTAAAAGTGAAAATTATTGCTGAACTTCAACCACCTAATACTGTTACTCATGTGAGAAGTTTTCTGCGTCATGCTGGATTGGATTTTTCTAAAATTGCTAAGCCTATTTGCCATTTATATGAAAAAGAAGCTAAATTTGAATTTAATGAAGATTGTCTGAATGTGTTCAATATTTTAAAAGAAAAATTAATCACTGCACCTGTCATTGTTTCACCTGATTAGAATAAACCTTTTGAATTAATATGTGATGCAAGTGATTATGCAATTGGAGCTGTATTAGGACAAAAATAAGAAAAAATTTTTAAAGTTATATACTATGCTAGCAAAACTCTTAATGAACCTTAAATAAATTACACTACTACTAAAAAAGAACTTTTAGCAATAGTATATGACTTTCATAAATTTAGACCATATCTTCTTGGAACAAAATGTATCGTACATACTGATCATTCTACTATTAAGTATTTAATATCTAAGAAAGATGTTAAACCTAGATTGATCAAATGGGTTTTGCTTTTACAAGAATTTGACTTTGAAATTGTGAACAGAAAAGGAACTGACAACCAAATTGCTGATTATTTATTGAGAATTAAAAATAATAATAAGAAGATTTATGATCAAAATATAAATGAGAAATTCATTGATGAACAATTATATGTTATTCAAGGATTACAAATGCATTGGTATGCAGATATAGTTAACTATTTGGTTAGCAATATTTTACCATATGGTTTGAAATGAAATACATTAAGAAATTCAAGAATGATTGTTAATAATATATTTGGGAAGATCCTCATTTATTTAAAATACGCAGAGATTCTATGATTCGAAGATGTGTACCTTATGAAGAAACTTTTTCAATAATTCAAAAATGTCACGATTCTGGATTTGGAGGGCACTTTGGAGTAGAGAAAACTGCATTTAAAATTTTAAATTCTGGATTTGATTGGCCTACTTTATTCAAAGATGTTAGACATTATGTGAAAACTTGTGATCGATGTCAAAGAATGGGGAATATATCCAAAAAATATGAAATGCCTCTAAACTTTATATTAGAAATTGAAAATTTTGATGTATGGGGTTTACACTTTACGGGACCTTTCGTACCATCATCTGGAAAGATTTATATTTTATTAGAAGTTGATTACATTTCAAAGTGGATCGAAGCTGAGCTTTACCTAACTGTGATTCCAAAAGTGTTTCAAAATTTTTAAAGAAGATGATTTTTACAAGATTTGGAATGCCCATGGTAATTATCATAGAAGGGGGAAGTCATTTCAGAAATATAAGAATTGAATCGTTATTAGAAAAATTTGGAATTAAACATAGAATTGCATCTGCTTATCACCCGCAAACAAGTGGAATGGCTGAAGTATCAAACAGAGAAATTAAAAGAATATTAGAGAAGATTGTTGATCATAAAAGAACTGACTGGGTTGATTGACTAGATTTTGCATTATGGGCTTATAAAACAGCTTATAAGACACCTATCGAAATTTCACCTTATCGGTTAGTTTATGGTAAACAATGTCACTTACCTATTGAACTGGAACATAAGTCTTATTGGGCGATAAATGAGTTAAATTACAATTTGAATGCCGCAGGAGAGAAACGATTATTACAACTGAATGAGATGGAAGAAAGAAGAAATAAGTCTTATGAGAATGCAAAGATTTATTAGGAAAGAATGAAGAAATTGCATGACAAAAAGATTTCAAGGAAAATGTTTAAGCTTGGACAAGAAGTGTTATTATTCAATGCTCTTTTAAAACTTTTTCCTAGAAAATTATGATCTAAATGGATGGGACCATTTATAATTGAGAAAGTGTACCCTTATGGAGCTGTGGAAATTAAAGATCCCAAAACTGGAAAAGTATTTAAAGTTAACTGATTAAGACTGAAGTCTTATATGGGAGAAATTAAACCAAATTACAAAGAGGCTTACAAACTAGGTCTACCCGATTAATTTGATTAATTAGGTCGGGCTGACGACATTAAACCAAGTGCTTTGTGGGAGGCAACCCATTTTGTTATCATTGCAATTGTTTGTGATTTGAATTTATTTTAATTGTATTTGTATGTGGATCACACCCTTTTACTAGACCTATTTTTAAGACCAAAACTTTGAAAATTTGAAGATAGGCGAATCAGAGCCGATCGAGGTTTCAGCACCTAGGCACCAAAAGTTGGCGCCTAAGTGCCAGACTAACCTGTGTGTATCGATGATCCGGTGCCTAGGCACCAAATTTCGGGGCCTAAGCACCACGGTTACAGATCGTGTAAAAACCAAAATTCTTTAGTTTTTCACACAAAATCTCCCTATAAATTGACCTATCTTCGTCCCCAATCACATAGAAAACTTAATTTTGACCAGAACAATCTATTTTGGAGGAGTTAAGAGGAGTTTGAAAGTAATGGATAAAGAAAATCATGGAAATGAGGTAAGAGACAAATTTCCCAAAGATCCTCAACCTTATTATATTGGTTTTATTCTTATTGGTATGGAGAAATTGTTTAGTCATCTGGGAAAGATTGAAGCGGAACTTCAAAGCATTTGGAATCACTTACACGAAATGTATCATCAAATTGAGCATATGGAATGGCAATCAAAACTTCAATTTGATCATATGGCGGCCTATCAAGTCACTTAAGTAGCAATGTACGAGAAGAACAAGTTGATCGATGAAAAGGCAGCTTTGGAATTTCCAAGTGCGTTGGTTTTCTATCCATTTGGTCCTAGCGAACTTCATTGCGAAAGAGATGGTAACTGAAGACCGGTGTTAAATACATCTCTTATGTGTTCTAGGTGTGATGGAGTCAAGTTCTAGTGCGTCAATTATCTAATTTGTGTGTGTTTGCTTTATTGTTCAATGTGTGTTGTTGGATTTGGAATTTACTTTGAATTTGTGTTGTTTGTGTTGTTTATAGAATTATGAACCGTGATATAGTCTTGTTCTAGAATTTATTAAGTTTTGATTGGAAATTATGAATTAAAGTTGAAGAGCTTAGTTAAATCTCGTGTTTGAAATGTGGATCTTAGTTATCATTTTAAATTGACTTAGGAAATGTTGGGAAGATATAGATTGGATTAATACTATTATAAGAGTAATTAGGAGTAAAATTTGACAAGATTTTATTGAAATTATAAGATTTAAATTGAAATTTTGGAAAGGCGAGTTTGGCACCTAGGAGCCAAAATTCAACGCCTAGGCACCGATTCGGCCTGAACCCGAAATTTCATCTTCTTAAAAAGCCCCAGCCATTTTTGACTCCTAAGCTTCCCTTTCCTCTGGTTTTCGTGAAAGGAGACCCTTGAGATCCCATTTGAGGCCAAATTTTCAAGTTTTTGAGCTTGAAATCACTCGATTTCATCATCTTAAGGTCAGATCTACATTCTAAACCAATTATTTTTATTTTCACCATGGATTTTGCTCACATTGAAGAAAACCAAAATTTTGAGAAAAATTTTGATTTTTAGAGTTAAATCCATGGATTTTTAAGATCTTTCAAGTTTAAGAAGCTTAAATTACTAGATTTTCTGTGATCCTATAAATTTATATTGCGTTTTTATTTCATCTTTAGATGGCACTCAAATCTAAGCAAGAAAAGGAACGAGAAAATTTTGATCGTAGCAAGTTTGTCACTGCCGCTGCACATTTCCAGTATAACAATTTTGCTACGAATAGGAAGTTTATCTCAGAGTGAAGTTTTTACAATCCGGTAGGAAGAATTGAGGATACGATTGTTGCACTTAATTGGCAATGATTCTGCTATTTTATTGTTGTTGCTGTTATCCCTGTGGTTAGGGAGTTTTATGCCAATTTCATGGATGCTGAAGAGTACGAGATTTTTGTCAGAGGAGTTGGAGTAGGATTCACTCCTGAGCGTATCAAAATTTTCTACGGCATGCCGCCGACCATAGAGTGTTATTACTCTAGATTATCTCCATCTAAGGGAGATTTAGATATGATTATTGCTTACCTTACTGATGGTACTCGAGCTTGGAAGATCCAGAAAGGAAAAAGGGTATATTTTTCATCTTCTAAGCTTAACGGTGTTTCATAGGCATGGAACTACTTTATTTCTGCTCGTCTCCTTCCATCTAATTATTTGAGCGAGGTTGCCAAGGATAGAGCTATCCTAAACTATTGCATACAAGAGAAGAAACCGATTGATGTAGGATGTATCATTTATGATTCTGTAGAGGTGACTGCTCGCTCTAACACTTCTGTTGGATTTAGATTTCCATGTTTGATATATTCTCTGTGTGAAAGTGTTGGAGTAGTTGCTGAGCTTTCTGAGGAAAAGCTCAAGTACACAAAGCCCATAGGAAGAGAAAGCGTCAGTATCTATGATCGACTTCGAGGTAAGAGTTCTACTGCACCTTCTAGTTCATTTCCTGCTTCTGGTAGAGCTTCTACTTCTAGACCCTCTACTTCTACTGCTGAGTCACCATCTAGTTTCTGGGAGTCTATGCATGATCTGTTTATGGAGCAGTAGAATGAGTTATTTCTAACTCATTGTAGAGTAGATATGATCGATAACAAGATCGATCATCTTTCTGAGTATACCTAAAGGAAGAGTGTGTATGATGCTGAGTATTCTGAGTCATTAGTTAGATTCCTGAAGGGTGAGCATGATGTTCAGTTTCCTACCTGTCTTAGATTTTCACCATATGTTGATCCGAAGGATATGGAATTTTCTTTTGGAGATGATGATGACGAGGCTACAAAAAGTGATTAGTAGCTAGATTTATCTCTTGAGATGTGTGATTCTGTTTTTAGTATATTTCTTGTTTGTTAGTACTGATTAGTGTGATTGCATTGTTGTTTATTAATTTGCTTAAGTAACTTTGTGTGAACTTTTGATATTGAAATTGTTATAGAGCATCTGCTGTGATATGTGTTAAAGACTGAAATATGTATGAATTTTTATTGTCTACGATGAATGTTTATTTCCATTTCAGCCTACTGTTTAGTTAGTAATTTAGCATGTTCTAAATACTTTAAAAAAAATTTAGAAATTAACTTCCGCTCTACAAACTTTTCTATATATGCTTAATTATTTTTTGTTATATACCTATTAAAGCACGTGTAGGATTAGAAATTAGTTTTTCCTTTCTACATTATCACTGTACCAAAATAAATTCCTATTTATTTCTTTCTCTCATGCTTTAGAAAATTTTAGGATTTAATTATATACTAAAGCTGAAGTTTGGGGGAAGGGAAAACATTTTTGAAATTTAAATATTATTTGTCCTTAATGAACTAATATTTTCTTTAAAAATATTAACATAACATAAGGAATGAAAAATCTATTTAAGATAACATAAATTTTTGGAATTTATAAATAATTTAGTAAACTTAACTAAAATTTCAATAATTTTGATTGATTTTAAGAATAGAATTATTTAACTTAAATAATAATAAGAATAAGAATTTTTCTATTTATAGTAAAGAGAATTGTATTTTAGAAATACTAAGGAATCAAGCTTATTACATGAAAAAGAAAAGATAGAGATATATTTTGAAAAATACTTACTAATAATATCATATTTGTTAAGTAAAACAAATGTATAAGTTTTTAAATATAAGTTAAGGAAAGTGAAGTTCAAAATCATTAACAGGCTATCAAAAAATAGTAATCCTCACTAGTAAAAAAAAAGAGAGAAGTGAGGAGAAGCCCGAGGAAATACCTAAAAAAAATTGGGTTCACTTGAATTATCTTTTAGGAAAAAAACTGATTACATTTTTTAACTTAATTTATATGAACAAATATTTTTATTAGAAAAATGTTTCATGAAAGTTTTTTTCTTGCATGTATTCTATGTGACCTTAATATAATAAATTAAAATTATTCTTGAAATAAATGAATATTTTAAAGTCTTATGATTTGGTAGTTAAGTATTCTTTAAATTCATAAAATTAACCTTAATTAGTGAAATTTGGTTAATGATTTGCTAAAGCATTTATAAAATCAAAAATTACAAGGAATCTTAAATATTTAAACTTCATTCCAAATGTTGTATATTTTATGTAATTAAAAGGGTTACTTGAGGACAAGTAACGTTTAAGTTTGGGGGAATTTGATCCACTTTAAAAATACCGATTTTTATGCCTTATTTATGAATCAATTCTTAAGGATATTATGCTTTAATGAAAGATATTTTTATGTTTTTGGATGTAGGTGATAAAAAAAGAGTTCAAGAAGGAAAAAGGAGCAAAAAGGAGAAAAAATGGAGCTAAAAGAGCAAAGTTGTCGAAATTGTAGGCCTGGCGCCTAGGCTCCAGAATCCATTGCCTACGCGCCAGTTCGATACAGTCGCATACAAGATTGTTGACGACTTTGGGCTGTTATTTTGACGGTGTTAAGCGGTTATAAGATATTCTAGAAGACTGGAAGTTATTCCTAATATATAGGACATGTGATACAATGCATCTGGATGAAGGGAAACAATTTTAATCGCGAAGAGGTGCGACCTAAAGTGAAGAGGTGCGAAGACTTGGTCAAAGAGTATGGCGCCTGGGAGCTAGATTCTGGCGCCTAGGCGTGACAGTTACCTTCTAGAAGACACATTGTATTTGGACGAATTTCGAAGAGGTGCCTTAAGCAACCCCTAGTTAAATTCAAAGGTCTATAAATAGGAGCCCATTCTACAGAGAAAATTGCACCCTATATTCTCTTTCACCCCTTCAAGCACCTTTAGGCCCCAAGCACTATATAGCCATCCAATCATTTAGGGAGCCACCTTCTTTATTATTTAGTGATTTTACTCTGAGTGTTAAGTGTGAGATTATTAGTGTTGTTGCTGTTGAAGTCTTTCATCATTGCATCAGAGTCAGTAGGAGTCAGCGGATCACTTGAAGGAACATTCCAGATAAGTATTTATAACTTGGTTCAAAGTTTTATAAATTTGTTTTATTGTGTGAATTCAGTGTATTTTGAGTAGTTATATTTCTTTCTCTTTCAACTATGAAAAGATAATAAAATAACTAAACATTGATGGAGTATTTAACTTAAAATATTTATAAAAATTGTGATGATATTAATACCTTATTGTAGTTTACTTTTTAAACAGACCATTTAAATTGTTAAAACCCATTGAAGGATTTTGAGACCTATCTGGAGATGAGTTCTTCACTAGTAGATATCACATGAATCCTTAGGTAATCGCAGGCTATACGCGGATTTTTTAAGGTGAAGTGCAAAGAAATAGGAAGATATGATTTATTGGGCATATAATTCATTAGTTTTTAGAGTGACAGACTAAATTCTAATAATTTGGTTTATAGATAGGGAACGGGTCACTGGTAGGGCCGACCATAGCCACCCTTGGACATCTAGTAGTGTGAGCCTAGATTAACCCATTCTACTAATAAAACATCCTGAATCGATCTATAGATTAGTCAATGTTCTTTATGCCTGGACCAAAGGGTAAAGAAAAGGAATGCTTCTTTTGCGCACAATACCAAAATCTAAATTCTCCACAAATGTTAATTGTTCTAAAAATCTTGGATTAGTTGAAAAGGAGAAAGTTGTTTTATTTATATCTGCATTAATATTTAATTTAGTATTGCTTACTTACATTTAGTATAAATTTCATTAAATATAAAATTTAAACTTTAAAAAGAAATAAAAACAAGAAAAATTATTTTTAATTTGAAAATTCTAAAAATATTACTTAATATTCTAAAATCTTCCCTATGGGATCGATAACCAGGACTCTACTGGAGCCTTATATTACTTGATATTATACGTATACTTGAATTTGTAATTGTGACTTTTACAAATTATAATCTAAATATAAATTCATAAACTCTTTCATAAGTAAAATCGCATCAAGTTTTTGGTGCCGCTGTCATTGATTAAATCTTCTAGTAGTGGTATCAAATTATTGCATTTTAAACTATATATATCCCCTTTAGGCTAAATCACGCATCAGAATCAGAGGGGGAAAATGGTTGGAATGAGCTTAGGGAGGTTTTGAGAAGCTATGGTGAGGTTTTGGCAGAGTTTTTTAAATATTTTTCATCACCCTCTCTCGGCTGTAGAGAGCTCCATTTATGGCCAAGGTTAATAAGCTGAGCTTAGGGGCTACTGATGGGTGGAATCAACTGCCTAAGTGGAGGGCAGAAGAGCTTCAGTGAGCAGTTTGGGCTTGACTGCTTAATAGGTGAGTTTGGGTTAAAATTGGCTTGCGGTGGCTTTTGATTTAGGCTCCTCCGGCGACTAGGCTGGCTGGCAAGGACAAGGGAGGGTGGCCAGAGGTCAGGTGAGTCAGTGGTCACGAGAGCCAGGCATTAAACTAGATGGAGGATGGGTTTGGGCAAAGATAGTCCTTGGTTTAGCCATAAATGGGGTGAAATCCCCCAAATTAGGGGACCTTTGGTCCATGACTCATTTAAGTTGGGTTTGGCGGACCTATGATGGTTCTTAGGGTCCATTGGCTAACCATGGATGACTTTGTTTGATCAGTTTTGCTAGGTTTGGTCAATTTCGCTTATGGGTTCAATTTTGGATCAAGTGGGTTCAAGTTGGGATAGACCCAAATGATTGTTCAAAATGATGTATATGAATGTCATAAAGTGTTTGAAAGGGGATTGGAGTAGTTTTGAATAGGTTTGGAGGTTCAGTTTGGCTTAATTTGAGGTTTTGGTCAATTTGGGGCAAGTTGGGTTAGCTTAGATTTAGGTTGAGCTAGAGTGTGGTTAAATGCCAATTGAAGGCTCAAAATGGTCTATGGGGATGTCAAGAAGAGTCCCCAATAATAATTGTGTGAAAATTTTAGGGTTATGACACTCAGTTTAGTGGATTTTGGGCATATGGCACATTTGGTTGAAAATTTGGGAAATATGGCTGAAATGGGTTTGGATGAGACTTGGGATCAAATTTTGAGCAATTGATGGATTACTTTGTTTAGGGGAGTGTTATAAGAAGTTTAGAATTTAAATTAAGGGGAAATTGATTGACTTTGGGTTCAATTTAAGTGATATGGGTCACTTAGGCAAAATTGGGGTTTTTGAGTATGGATTGAAATTGGGTCCAAATGTGGATCAAATTTGTCTTAGATTTGGTTTGTATTGAGGCTAGGGATATTGAATTAATGTTTAGAATTTAAATTGGGCAAGATTAGGGTCCATTGGGTTTAATTTGGGCGTTTTGGGCCTTAAATGGGTCAAATTAGGGCTTTTTGTTCAATTGGGTCATGTGCCAGTTGAGAAAAATGAAATTAGGAATATTTAGGAGGTTTTGAGAATTTTTGGGAATTTTTATAGTTTTTAAAAATTTTGGTTAGGAGGGGTATTTTGGTAATTTGGAGGGGTTTTGGGGCTATTTTGGAAAATTTGGTAAATTTTGGTCAAATTGGTCAATTTGAGTGGTGGGGAATATTTTTAAATAATTTTAGATAAAAATACGTAATTTGGGTAATTTTGGGAAAAATTGGGGTTTAGGGGTATTTTGGGAGGTTTGACGGCACGAGGGTCAAAAATTAAAATTTTGGAAAAATTGAGGTTGGTAGTACGAAATTGTTTAGGTTGAGCCATGGACCAAAGGCAACCATCATTTGGTCCTTTATGTGTTAGTTCCAACCTCTTTAGCCATAGGCTTAGGGTTGGACCACCCACATGCGTTTCCAAAGAGTTAGGGGATCAATATGGGATGTGCTTTGTTTAAGGTTGTGAGTGTGAAGTGTGTTTATGGTGTATGCTCCATACCTCCCAGGGTAAATCCTGAGGTCTAACCACCTATAGGAGACTTCCTTGAGCTTCATTATTCTTGGTCTCTTCCTTTCACGAGCTGGAGGTTAGGCCTTAAGCATATGAAAACTCTCAATGAAGTGAGAAAAGTTTGCTTTTCTAAAGGGGAAGGGTTCCAAGACTAGTCTTCTAAGAAAGTCACCAGGAGAGTCCTATGACTAGACCCTAAGCTATTCTAAAAGAGAGACTAGACCTCAACCACAAGTGAGTTCAACAAATGAATCCCCAATATATGTGGTGTGCTAGTCAAGCACACTACACATATTGGTGTTGACCAACGAGATAAACGAAATCAACAGAACTGTCCGAGTCAAAACTCAAAACAAAATATAGAAATCTGTGAGGAAGTTTTAGTTGGGAATTATTTTGGGTAGAGGACCTCTCTAGTCCCGGGAACTCTTGCTGGGGTAGGAAAATGGAATACCCTCATTAGAGAGCTTTGAATTTCAATCCTTTAGACTCTGAAGGTGTCCGATCTGAATCGTTTTGAATTTAGAATTTGGATTAGGAATATGATTTGATTACAGATTTTGATTTGAATCTTATGGAAAGTTATTTTAATTTTTGAGTTTGAATTTGGATTTTGAATTGATTTTGAGTCTTACGTTATTTATGGAATGTTAGGATTTGTGGAATATTAAGTTTGAAATTTTTAATCTTGTAGGAAATTTTGAGTTCTAAGGAGTGCAAAGGGGAAATCAGAATTTCAGTACCGATCTCAGCAGGTGGGAGTCATAATTTAAGTACTGGTCCCAAAGGATGAGAACTGGAATTTAGGTACCAGTCTCAGAAATGAGAATCAGAATTTTGGTACCCACTTTGGAAGGTGGGAGTAAGAATTTAAGTACTGATCCCGAAGGATGAGAACTGGAATTTAGGTACCAGTCTCAGAAATGAGAATCGAAATTTTGGTAGCAACCTCGGGATTTTGTGAGTCTGGGAAAATATCTCATAAGAGAAATGAAAATATAGAGAATTTTAATGAATTAGATGACTGAGCTCGATCCTGGAATTTCATGGAAGGTGGAAAATTTCTCGGATAGGAGGCAAAAATATAGGGAATTTGAGGAGTCGGACGACTAAGCTCCGATCCTGGAATTTCATGGAAGGAGGAAAATTTCTCGGATAGGAGGCAAAAATATATGGAATTTGAGGAATCAAACGACTAATGCTCCGATCCTAGAATTTCATGGAAGGTAGAAAATTTCTCGGATAGGAGGCAGAAATATAGGGAATTTTAAAAAATCTGACGACAATGCTCTGATCCTAAATTTTCATGAAGGCGGAAAATTTCGCAGAAGTGAAATGGAAATATAGGTAATTTTGAGGAATCATACAACAATGCTCCGATCCTAGAATTTCATTGAAGGCGGAAAATTTCTCGAATAGAAGGCAAAAATATAGGGAACTTTGAGGAATCGGATGACAATGCTCCGATCCTAGAATTTCTTGGAAGGCGGAAAATTTCTCGAGTGGGAAATGGAAATATAGGGAATTTTGAGGAATCAGAAGACAATGCTTCGATCCTAGATATTCATGGAAGGCAGGAACTTTCTCGGATAGTAGGCGGAAATATAGGGAATTTTAAGGAATCAAAAAACAATGCTCCGATCTGAGAATTCCATGTAAGACAACAAATTTCTCGGATAGGAGGCAGAAGTATAGAGAATTTTGAGGAATCAGATGACAATGCTTCGATCCTAGAATTTCATGGAAGGCTCAAAATTTCTCGGATAGGAGGTAGAAATATAGGGAATTTTAAGGGATCAGACGACAATGCTTCGATCATAGAATTTCATGGAAGGCGAAAAATTACTTGGAAGGGAAATGGAAAATATTGGGAATTTTGAAGGAATCTTGGGGGGAAAGCTCAATGACTTACATCCGGCCCAAGGGGTGACAAAAGGGAGTCACAATTTAGTTAATATTCCCTTACTGATACCTGCTATGCTAGTTAAACTTTTATTTAGTGAATTTTATTCTAGCATGATTAGTTTAGATTTATTTTCTGCTGCAAATTATTCTGTCGTGATTAATAATGATAGATAGAATTTCTAAACTGTTTTTCTTCCTGCTTTTATTTTCTGTACTAAATGCTATATATGTTAAAAATTAAGTTTGGGTGTAGGAAGAAAAATAAAATTTTAAAATGAGAATACTTCCCTTAAGTATAATATTATTGCAAGCATGTTTTAGGCTAGATTTACTTTCTTCTGCAGTCATTCTATCCTGCTTATACATGTATATGAATTTGATAAGATGTTGTAGTAGCTAGTAAATTGAATTACTTTTTCTTCCTGCCACATTTTATGGAATTAATTGCAAAATATTTTAAAATTTAAGTTTGGGAGAGAAAGAATTAACTATTTTTTAATCTCATTTAAAAGTATTTTAAAAATTATTAACATAATTTCCTATGATAGAGTTCAATTTCAAATAACTGTATTTTGATTTTAATTGAGTGTTATAGTGGACTTGAATGAAAGTTTTTTATAATGAAAAGAAATTTTGTAGGCTAAGATATTTGGTATAAGAGAATAAGACTATAGTCATCTATTCAAAGTAAGAAAAACTGTATGTTTAAAATATTAAGAATCTTAAAACTTTATGTGAAAAGAAAAGATTGGGACTCTATGATGAATCGATAATAAGCTTAAAAATACCTATACGGTAAATGATTGTGGTAAGTTTCAAATTTAGGGTGAGAAGGGTGAAGTTCAAAATTATTAAAGGCTATCCAGATATAGTAATCCTCACTTGAAAAAGCAAAAAGCAAAAGTAAAAAAGAAAAGAGAAAAGAGAAAAAAAAAAGAAAAAGAAAGAAAAAATGAGGAGAAGCTTGAGGAGATGCCTAACCAAAAAATAGCTTCCCTTGGATCTACCTAAAGAGAAGAACTTAATTACGTTCCTTAACTTATATGTATGGATTAGCATCTTTGTTAGTAGTGTTATCATAAACTTCTTTTCATGTACTCATTTTAAGTAGCTTAATATGACAATCTACAGTCATTTTTGAAATGAATAGAAGGCTAGAACTCTTAGACTTGATGACTAGATAGCCTTATACTTGCAGAATTTACTTGGATTATTCAAAGATCTTTCTGAGAATTTTACTACTGCATTTATCTAAGTACAAATCATGATATTATAGAAATAAAGTTCATTGCAGTGGATCATTATTTTATGTATTAACTAAATTACTTGAGGACAAGTAAAAGTTAAGTTTTGGGGATCTTGATCCACTGAAAATTTTATAGTTTTTTAATGTCTATTTCATACCTATCTTTAATGATATTACACTATAAGGGAAGGTATTTTGTATGTTTGTTAGTTTTAGGTATAAGAAATGGCTTTTGGAGAAAAAGAAGCAAGAATGGTGCAAATTGGAGCAAAAATGAGCAAAAAAACAAATTTTGGCCTGACACATTTTGATAAGTCTTTCTTTGTTTAATCTCTTTTACACTTATTGAATATTTTTGAAAGATATTACACTTTTAAATAAATATTGTTTTTATGATTCTTTTGTAGGGCTATCTGTTAAGAGCACAACGCAACTGAACGAGGCGAACCAGAGCTGAAACGGGGCCAAACGGAACGAAATGGTGGAGCTGCGTAGTACCAGCGTCGAACCACGCCTAGACCAGCACTGAACCACTCCAAAAGATAGAGAACGATAAAAATTCAATGGAAATAGCACCGGACAACGCCCGATAGGGCGCCAGACTGCATCCAAATAGTTTGAACTCGATTTTGCATGGTTAGGGACCGAGATTCAACGTAGTTGGACACTTTTTGAAAGGTTTCTTGTGATAACTCTTCAAACTTCATCCCAACACTTTAAAAAAATAATTTTAGGTCAGAAAAAGTGCGTGTGTGAGAGAGGAATGTTAGGAAAAATGTGGAGAATGCTTAGAGATCTTAGAATAGGAGTAGAAATGTGGATTTCTACCTTTTTAGAGAGATTAGTGAGGGGATTTTGAGAGAATTTGTAAGGGTTTGTTATAGCATTGCATGGATCAGTAGGAGACTTTATCGAAGAGATTTTCATCTTTCTTTCAAGCAAAAAAAGCTAAATATTGTGTTATTCATTATCTTATGATTTTGTAAACACTTATTTTGTGGATTTGCTTTGAATTGAGGTTTTGTGTTGTGCTTTCTTTGTGCTTTGTGATGTTTTTCTCTTATTCTTTCTTCTTATTTGGAAATGGTGGCATAAGAAGATTATTACATTGTTTTAACTTTACTTTTTTTTTGCAATGAGTAGGATTCATGTTTAGGATATTGTGATGCATGTTAGAAGTGGATTTAATTATAAATGTGATGGTTTTACTTGCACTTTTTTACATTACAACAAGGGTAAGCTGTATTGTTAAAATTCATTGTAATTGCATTGACCCGAGAGGGTGGTGTAATTCTTAACAAAGTGGAACCACATTCGAATTTCGGGGATGGTAAAGTTCATGGGGGTTGAGTGCAAATAAATAGTAAAGTATACTTTGATGGGCGTAGAATTTTAGATTTTAGGGTGACAGACTAAAATCCCCAATTTGGTGGTAGTATTTGGAAACTAAAGCGAGAGTTAACCTTCAGGCAGAGGGAAGTGGAAGCTCTGGAGTGAGAGTCAGTATCCTCCCAGCCTAACCACAAATTTATGGACTAAACCTACGATTAGCCAATGTTCTTTATGCACTTGGAAGAGGGTAAAGAATAGGATTGTTCCTATTTGGTACATACAATATTTAATTCATCTCATTCCTTTACATTATCCAATTCATTACTTGAGAATAGTAGTTTTTATTATCTCAAAATTCCCCAAACCAATTTATCCAAAAAGGGTTATCTTTAGTGTTAATATTTTCTTTTAGTAGTAGTTATTAGTTATTTTAAAATTAAGATTCACCTATAAGAGTAGTTGTAAGGAAAAAAACCACTTATATCGACCTACCAAACTAAAGTCTAATAGCAGTAGACTAGAATTTGACTAAGGACCTCTTTCCTCGCTTCCCTGTGGGATTGATAAACGGGACTCTACTAGAGCCCTGTATTACTTGATACGATAGGCATACTTACGTTTAAAATTGTGACTTTACAAATATATAAATCTAGGTTCATAAATTCTTGCATATAAAAAAGTCGCATCACTAATTTTGACCAAATGTGACAAATTGGGACAATTAGATGTCTGTATTGACCAAATGGTTATTGTGGTATCTATTAGATCATTTAACTAAAGTTTGACCAATTAGGGCAAGGATTGACCTTGTAGTCAATGTGGTGGTCATTGGGTCCAAAATTGACAATTTTGATCAACTTTGACTAATTTGACAAAAGTTGACCAGTTTGACCATATATAACCAATTTAGTGTTTAGTTGACCAAATGGTCTATTTTGACCAATTTGGTGTTTGGATCGACCAAATGGTTAAATTTGACCAAGTTTGACGAAAGATGGCCATTTTGACCAGGGTTGACCAATTTGACCAAAGTTGACTAGTTTGACCAAATCTGACCAACTGGGTTAATTGGATGTCTGTTTTGATAAAAATTGATATTGTTGTAACTATTAGCTCATTTTAACCAAAACTTCACCAGTTAGGTCAAGGGTTGACTTGATGGTGAATGTGGTGGTCATTGTGTCCAAAATAGACCAAACATGATTAATTTGACCAAAGTTGACCAGTTTAACCAAATCTGACCAATTTAGTGTTTAGATTGACCAAATGGTCCAGTTTGACAAATTTGGTGTTTGGGTTGAGCAAATGGTTCAATTTAACCACGGTTGTCCAAAGTTGACCAAGTTTGACCAAAATTGATCATTTTGACGTTGGTTAACCAATTTAACCAAAGTTGACCAGTTTGACCAAATTTTGACCAATTGGGTTAATTGGATGTCTGTATTGACTATATCGTTATTGTGGTAACTATTAGGTCATTGAACCAAAGTTTGATCAGTTAGGTCATTGTTTGACCTGGTAGTGAATGTGATGGTCATGGTTCCAAATATGATCATTTTGACCAAGTTTCATTAATTTGACCAAAATTAACCAAGTTGAGTGAATTTGACCAATTTACTGTTTAGTTTGACCAAATGGTCCATTTTGACCAATTTAATGTTTGGGTTAACCAAATGGTTTAATTTGACCAAGTGTAATCAAAGTTGACCATTTTGACCAAGGTTCACCAATTTGACCAAATTTGGCCATGTTTTAACCAAAGTTTAACCAGTTAGTTCAAGGTTTGACCTGGTGGTCAATGTGGTGGCCATAGGGTACAAAATTAAACATTTTGACCAAAGTTGACCAATATGACCAAATTTAACCAATTTAGTGTTTAGATTGACCAAATGGTCCATTTTCACTAATTTGGTGTGTTGGTTGACCAAATGGTTCAATTTGACCAAGTTTGACCAAAGTTGATCATTTTACCAATGTTGACCAATCTGACCAAAATTGACCAGTTTGACAAAATTTAACTAATTGGGTCAATTGGATGTTTGTATTGACCAAATGGTTATTGTGGTAACTATTAGTTTGTTTTAACCAATGTTTGACCAGTTAGTTCAAGGGTTGACCTGGTTCTCAATGTGGTAGTCATTAGGTCCAAAATTGACCATATTTAACAAGATTAACTAATTTAACCAATGTTGACCAGTTTGATTAAATTTGACCAATTTAGTGTTTAGGTTGACCAAATGGACCATTTTGACCAATTTGGTGTCTCGGTTAACCAAATGGTTCAATTTGACCAAGTTTGACCATAGTTAACCATTTTGACCACAGTTGACCAAAAGTTGAACGGTTTGACCAAATTTGACATGTTGGATGTCTGTATTGACAAAATAATTTTTGTGGTAAGTATTATGTCATTTTAACCAAAGTTTAACCAGTTAGGTCATGGGTTGAGCCGGTGTTCAATATGGTGGTCATTGGGTCCAAAATTGACCATTTTGACTAAGTTTGATCAATCTGACCAAAGTTGACCAGTTTGACCAAATTTGACCAATTTAGTGTTTAGGTTGACCAAATCGTCCATTTTGACCAACATGGTGTCTGGGTTGACCAAATGGTTCAAAGTGAGAAAGTTTGAAGAAAGTTGGCCATTTTGTCCAGGTTTGACCAATTTGACTAAAGTTTACCAGTTTGACAAAATTTGACCAATTTGGTTAATTGGATGTATGTATTGACCAAATGGTTATTGTGGTAACTATTAGTTCATTTTTGCCAATGTTTGACAAGTTATGTCTAGGGTTGTCCTGGTTGTCGAAGTGGCAGTCAAAGGGTCCAAAATTGTACATTTTGACCACGTTTGACTAATTTGACCAAAGTTGACCAGTTTGAGCCATTTAGGGTCTGTTAGGGGCAGCTGATGCTTATCCAGCTTATCCAGATAAGCAGCTTATTCTGATAAGCTGCTGATAAGCAGCTGATCTGGATAAGTTGTTTGTATGTTTGGTTTGAGCTTGTGGAAAACAGCTGATTTGCAGCTGAATGTGGATAAATGACTATTATACCCCTGAACTGAATAAACTGATTATTTGTTTGGTTTCTGCGGTTTGAAAACAGCTGATTCGCAGCTGTTTGTAAAAAATAACAAATTCAACTCATTTTTTTTGTCAAAAGTGGAGACGCCAACTCTTAAAACTCATAACAAATATTTGTATGATATGTTTAAAATAATATTATGTGTAGTTTTATATTTATATAAATGCTCTACAAAATAATTTTAAAGAAAAAATTATTTGCAAATTTAAATTTTGTTTTAAAATATAAATTCTTATTTTTTAATATGAAATCTTATTTTCAAACTGATGAAAAATTCCATTATTTAATTTGTTTATTCTCTTATCTTCAAAACAATATTTAAAGAAGCAACGAGTTCAAAATACATGTAAATAAAGTATCAGCACATAAATAAACAGAGTTAACATGAGGCAATCAAACAGTTCGAATTCGATGACAGTGAAACACAAAATATAACCTTAAGGACGGTATCCATACAAAATACATGTAGTAGTGGAGTATCAACAGTTCAGAACTTTCATGCTCTGCTCACCCAACAAAATGTTTAAGATACCCAATTAAAACCAAAATACAAAATGCAACTACAACTACTAACAGGATTATAACATTCAATTTAAAATTCAAAAGCAACATCTCCTGAGAACCGTTTTTCGGTTGTTGCACGATCGATCGCCCAACAACATTAAGCGGTGCAGAAACACTCGAAGCAGAAGTGATGTTCTCCGATTGTGAAAACATGGAAACCCGTTCAGCGTTCTCCGATTGAGACAAAATTGAGTCCGAAGGGGTGTCTACCCACCTAAAAAACTTGCAGTCCTTCGGTCTCTGCATCCACCTCGGGCAACAATAGAACTGTCGTCCATAGCTGCGTTGCTTGCGTGATGTTAGTAACAAAGAAGGCAGCCCGCAAAGATACATAACTTGTCCGGATTTCCTTGAGTACATGAAACTCATCGTCCTACAGTTATTAAAAAGATATTGTTTCAGTCTAATAATTTGTACAGTATTAAAATAAAACATTAGTTGGAATAGTAAAAAAAATAAACTGAAAAATTAATGATATGGGGCATTTACGTACATACCACCAAATTACTTGTGTATTTACATATAGCACCTATACTTTGATCTTATTCCATTTATACAACATAAATCATTCATATCACATAAAAAATATCACTAATTTTATTCTTAAAAGGTGAAATACATTGTTCCATGCAAAGTTCAGATTGAAGATATGTAAATACATAAGAATTGGGTAGCTATAAATGCAAATCTGCAAATAATGAGGCAAACAACGAAGTTATAAGAGGAATTTGAAGTTCTAACACAGCAATTCTGGACAAAATTATTTACAAACAGAGAAGTTAAGCCATCTATAACAGTTTTGCACTTTACAAATTAAGAGTACACCATGCTCGATTACAATGGCAGGTATGAAATGCACCATTTCAATGTATATAGGCATTTGGGCATTCCAAACTCTTCAAAGTGAATATTGTATATAGGCATATCCAACTATTGAGCATTCCAAACTCTTCAACATGTGATTTTAAAAACCCACATTTGAGCATATATTTCAAAAGGTGATTGTAAAAACCCACATTTCAATGTATATAGGCATATCCAACTATTGTTATAGGTATATAATTCTCAAGCATATATAAAATCTGTGCAAATTTCTTGCACATTTGGGCATATAAAACTATTTGAGCATATATTTCTCCAGCAGCAACCCAAATTGACAAGCCTACAATCTTCGAGCAAAGAGCCTTCTAACATCCAACTCTCCCATATATCAAAGTTGAAACTTGCAAATACAAACTCCATTCGTCGATTTATCTGTCACCAAAAGGTGAATAAGGACATACATACAACAAAAATCAAATTCTCTTCAAATTATTACAATGTCCAATCAACCCAAAGCAGATTTTTACCATATACAGCTTGAACATCAAAATTATGCACAAACATGCGGATCCATAAATATAACCGCTAGCCAAAACAAACCAGGTGATCCATAAATATATAAATAACATAAATTTTTAGATTTGAACCTTGGATCAATTGTTCAAAATTGTATCTACTAGCAAATGCCGAAATGAAATATTATATAGCAGGGTTCTAAAAGAAGATTATGGGATTTACTATCAGTCAAAATAGTTATATAGAAAGCATGAAAATTCTAAGTATACAGCTCTAGGAAGACAACTCCTAGAAAATATTATTGACCTTGAAAATCATAAAATACAAAGTTATAGTGCAAAGGAAGGACAATCGCATTAGTTATGTTATCCCACCAATGAGTTGTTGCTAAAGGACATAATAAAATCATTTTCCCTTTTGTTTCATTATTTACTGGAGTTCTATGCTTGAAGTAACAATTATAAGTGTTCTGTAAGAGAATTATATGGCCTTGGTAATGCACCTCACATGCCATAACCATTCTGATGTGGAACAAAGTCTATAAACCATAGAAAATGAAAATGATGGACAAAGTGAATCATTTTTAATAAAATATGCAAGTTTTTAAAATTAGTTCAGTCAATATTTACATGTCCATGACAAATATATTTAAATTGTCAAACTTTGACTAGTTTTATTCCTATAATTAAGCAATTGAGATTTCTAACTTTGCCTTAGATTATTGATGTTGGACTAGGATGAGAGAAGACAATAGTGTAAGGTGAGGATCCCTTCATAACGAACAAAGGGGAGGCAGGACAATAATGTTCGAACAAAACAATTTTAATATCGGGTGTAGGTGAGAGGATCATTTCTCCATAAAGCGATCCGCCATACCATCAAACGACCTATATGAAACCGACGAAACCGAAGTCGAGAACAATTGAGATTTCCTAGTAGTAGAATCCTGGAGCAAAAGAGTTCGACATTTTTATTGCCTTGAGGTAGACATATTGATGAAACGGTTTCGGTATTGTAAAGTTAGCTATGAATGCATGGCTGGATGTTATAGGTCTAGCCAAATGTATTATGTATAGCAAGGATAGAAACTGCACAGTGAGTGCAGAAAAGGTCAAAACAGACAAGTGATGCTTACTATAGAAACATATTGATGAAATAATAATTTTTATAGCTTGGCAAGCTCTAACCATAAATACATTAACAAAGGGTACGCAATTTTTTGCTTCCATCCAACAATTCACACAAAAGAAAATTTACAAAAATACCACATCTGTCCCAAAATAATCATAATGCAGCCAAAAAAAAAAAAAGAATACATAAGAATTGGGTGCAATGTATAGCAATGCATTGTTGGAAAAAAAATTTATGCTACCAAACAAGCCCAACAAGAGTTATATGCAATTAAAAAAGCCATCTCCGTTTCGAAATTAACCCACAACTCGTATTCAATCAATAACAAGGCATATATAACAAGTACTTTGCATAAAACTAGCATAGAGTCAAAGCATCATACAGAACTAATAATCTTAATAGTTTAGATCTATGTAAAGACTCTCAATCCGTAGTGAGAATAATTGATAACAATTTATTACAAACTCCTTAAAATTTCATCTGCTATTTGTTCTCTCAAAGCAGCCATCTCTGAGGCACCTTCACACTCTCGAGAGTTTGTTTCTTGTGATTCTTCCCAGGGTATTGTACGTCCCAAATGGTATTCGAATGCTTCGGTGGAGTTTGTCTGCGAGTCATCGTCTACGACTGCAAATTCTTCATCTGTGCGGGAAGGGTGCCTTCGAATGAAATTGCGTAGCGCCATAGTTGCCACTACTATATGTACTTGCTTCTGAAATGGGTATGTGGGCATATCACGTAAAATAACCCATTTCTTCTTCCACACCCCGAATGCTCTCTCAATCACGCCGCGCAAGGATGAGTGTCTCTTGTTAAATAATTCCTTTTTGCCGCGTGCAACACGCCTGGATCTTTGAAAATCGGGGAATTGGTACTTCGTATCCGGATAAGGCTTAAGATACCCCTTTTGCAAGGAATATCTGGCATCTACCAAGTAGTACTTACCTGCGTACATATTGTAATTAGTATTTTAAACTAAATATCAAACGTAATTGTCATATATATTTACCTGGAGGTGGATAAGGGAATCTGTGATTACGATTTCTAGTGGCAAATTTGAAAACACGACTATCGTGCGCGCTTCCTTCCCATCCGGCCATTACAAAGGTGAAACACATGTTGAAATCACACACTGCCATAACATTTTGTGTGGGAAGCCCACAACGTCTAATGTATGCCACCTTCTCCTTGCTTGATACACGTGCATCGACGTGTGTTCCATCAATGGCGCCAATACAGTCCTGACATTGAAGATTTTAGCCTTAATCATGTCACATGTATATCGTCGTCATGGAAAATTGTCATGACAGAAGACATACCTTGAAGAATAGCATGTATCGAGGATCATTGGAAATGTGTGCAGGAACGGACTGGAACGCTGGATCTTCAGGCTTCACTATCTTGCACGCCAAACTCACCAGAGCATTCAGCGCGACGGAGAAATACCTGCTGATGGTTTCCGACGAATGTTGAAAATGCTCCATTGTTACTCTAATAGATTCATTTTGGGATAAGATGTATAAAGTTATGACCAATACTTCCCTTGTCGTTGTTCTACTTGAGCCGCGTAAACCGTGGTGGTTCCGCAGTTCAGTAAGGAGGTCACGAAATATCACCTTTGTCATGCGAAAGATGTTTGAAAATCGAGTTGGGTGGCCCTGCAATAACTCACCGACCCATCTATCCCCAATCTGACCAGACGTCATGCAAGGGGTTCGGTCAACGTATTTAAGGTAATAATAGTATAACAACATAACAATTAGTGCAATTCTGCGGTTGTGTTCAAGTTCTTCCTCGTAGTTAACATCTTATTCTTCATTCATTCTACGAAGTAATGAAAATAAAAATTTGTAAAATCTAGCTAAAAGAACTCAAGACATTTGTTATGATATGTAGCAAATGGAACACACAATAAGTGAAATCACATAATGTCTTCAACAATAACGCAGAATAACATGAACATCATAAATGAAAGACAAATAAACCACATCCTAAATAACGGAAACAAGTCAATTTTCCATGACATGAAAAATAGAAATGATACGTTCCAAAAAAAAGATATAACAAGTGAAATCTTCGATCAATCATGAAAGTTTTTAAGTAAGCGACTCGGTATTTCGGTTCCAACTTGATGAAGAAATGTCTTATGGTTGGGTCCCATAGCAGCTTCACGAACTTCACATAAATATTTGTTTCCACCGTAACCTCAGGATATGTATCGAGGAGTTGGAGACATTCTTCGATTGAGTTGTCAGTTGAGGGACCACTCTTTCATGTGCAAGTATCAACGAGTGTGTCTATTTTGTCCTGGATAAATGCCACACCTTTTTTGTTTTTTTCCACTCGAGGACGCTTAGCCCCACTTGTAGATTGGACATCTGTGTGGTCGTGGTCGAGAACTTCTCTTGAGTCATCTATGTGCAAGGTGTCCATTTCATCTGGCAATCCAGAAAACCTGTCCTCATTTGGGGTGAATGCATATCCACCTGTTGCAACAACTCCCGTGAACATATTATCCAGCTTCTCATCCAAAGCTGGATCTATGCCATTACATCCGAATTTTTTTTGTCAAGCACGACTCGTAATAGAACAAATAATATATTAGTCAATCAAATTCAATATATACAATGAAAGAATATGGGGTAATCTTATATAATTATTTACCTCAATTTTCTGGAACCACAATTCATCAGGTGCAGCAATTGTCCGGCGCACTGGATCCCAACCCAACCCTGTTGATCCCCTTTTGAGATCTTTCCATGTTCTCCAATCCTTTTTTAGTCGATCCCACTTATTTTTTAGTTTTTTTCGGTCATAGTCCCTTCCACTCAGTTCCTTGAATCTAATCATAATATTTTGCCACCCTTCTTTATTAAAATATGTCGTTGGCATGTTCCCAAGCTCAATCTCTTTCAAACAAAGATCACAAAATAAATTAGTGACCTCTTTATCCCACATAGCCGACGATGCAGTATCTTTAATTTGACTCATTCCGTACTTTCGGATGAAACATTAAAGAAGAAGAAATAGAAATTTTCATCTCAAAATGTAATTCAGAGCCAAGAACTCATATTCCTCCCGCAAATTGCAGCAACATAATTCCGAAATGATGAATAAAAGAAGCAAAGAAATCTCCCTTATGATGAATTGCCATTGCACAAAGGATGCTCAATTATTTACACATCTTTGACTTCTACTTATATTCATGCCACTTAAATCATGTAAACTTTCAAACAGTATATAATCGTAAAGACATTCAAAAGTTAAATACCACCTCCCATTCATAAGTAAAGCATCAGTTAAGAGTTAAATGTATCAGTGCATAGGAATTGCATGAGTTTAAAAGAGCTGAAAGAATATTTTAAGGAGGAAGCCCTTGTCAAATAGTAGTCTCGGCTCACTAATTATTTCAAATGTAGGATTATCTACTCTTTTTTTGTCATGGCAGACTAATGTTGCTTTGGTCTCCAACAAAGACCTTTCTGATTTTCCTTTACAATCCTAAAAAAGAATTTTATTTACTCAAACCATGTAGCAATATCGTCATTATCATAAAGCCACAAACAAAACCAAAAAGAAACGAATGGGCCTATCATAACCTGCAGATACCATAAAAGAATTTACACCTTGTCTTCCAACGAGAAGACATACTTCACATTTTGAGTACTAGCAACTTTTTTTTTTTAAATGCAATAATAAGAAGTAAAACAGTACAGTAAAAGTTTACAAGAGTTTACAAGAGTTTACATGGGGAAAGAAGAAATGCAGCGAGAAAAATTAGAGCACATAAAACAAAGAAAGCTAAAGCATGTATATCTCTATATTTTTTTTCTCACGTATAGCCCCATAGACTGAGCAAAGAAGAGAAGAGGGGAGAATCGTATACCTACTAATGAAACGGGAGAAGACCGATTGGCTTGTTAAGCGGCGAATGCCGGTGAAGCCTCGCGGAGGAGAAGACCGAAGATCGCGGAGGAGAAGACCGAAGACCGCCGACGATTGCTGCTCGCTGTTGCTTCCTTGTCGATCCGAAGAATGGGAGAAGACAGATTGGAGCAAAGCCGGCGCTGCTAGGTTACGGGAAGAGCGAAAGAGAGGATGGCACTGCTAGGTTACGGGAATAGCGAAAGAGAGGGTTATGGAGCGAACGAGAGGGCAGCAATGGAATTTACGCGATCCATAAGCCAAACCGTAGGGTCATACCTTCGATCGGCTTCTTTCACAAATCAGAAACGTGCTTATTTCAGATGCACTTCAAACGTGCGAATCAAACGATACGGCGGCATTTTGAAAACGCCGCCCGCACTTATAAGCCCTCCCAAACGGTCCCTTAGTGTTTATGTTGAACAAATGGTCCATACTAACCAATTTGGTGTTTAGGTTGACCAAATGGTTCAATTTGACCAAGTTTTACCAAAGTTGACCATTTTGAACAGAGTTGACCAATATGACCAAATTTGACCAATTGGGTCAATTAGATGTCTCTATTGACCAAATGGTTGTTGTGGTATTTATTACGTCATTTTAACCAAAGTTTAACCAATTAGTTCAACGATTGATCTTGTAGAGTCAATGTAATAGTCATTGGGTCCAAAATTGACCATTTTGATCAACATTGACTAATTTGGTAAAAGTTGACCAGTTTGACCAAATATGACCAATTTAGTGTTTAGGTTGACCAAATGGTCCATTTGACCAATTTGGTGTCTGGGTTGACGGAATGGTTCAATTTGACCAAGTTTGACGAAAGTTGACAATTTTGACTTGGGTTGACCAATTTGACCAAAGTTGATTAGTTTGACCAAATTTAACCAATTGGGTCAATTGGATGTCTGTATTGACAAAATAGTTATTGTTGTAACTATTAGGTCATTTTAACCAAATTTTCACCAGTTAGGTCAAGGGTTAACCTGATGGTGAATGTGGTGGTCATTCGGTCCAAAATTGACCATTTTAACCAAGCCTTACTAATTTGACCAAAGTTGACTAGTTTGACCAAATTTGACAGATTTAGTGTTTGATTGACCAAATGGTCAATTTAGACCAAATGGTCAATTTGGGTTGAGCAAATGGTTCAATTTGACCAAGTTTTTCCAAAGTTGACCAAGTTTGACTAAAGTTGACCATTTTGATGAGGGTTGACCAATTTAACCAATGTTGACCAGTTTGACAAAGTATTGACCAATTAGGTCAATTGGATGTCTGTATTATTATTATGGTAACTTTTAGGCCATTTTAACAAAAGTTTGACCAGTTATGTCATTGGTTGACTGGTGGACAATGTGATGGTCATTGGTTCCAAAATTGATCATTTTAACCAAGTTTGACTAATTTAACCAAAGTTGATCAATTTGACCAAATTTGACCAGTTTTATGTTTAGGTTGACCAAATGGACCATTTTGACCAATTTGGTGTCTAGGTTGACCAAATGCTTTAATTTGACTAAGTTTGACCAAAGTTTACCATTTTGACCAAGGTTGACCAAATTGACCAAAGTTGACCAATTTGACGATATTTGACCTATTGGGTCTATTGGATGTTTGTGTTGACCAAATGGTTATTTTGGTAACTATTAGGTCATTTTAAAAAAAGTTTGATCAGTTAGGTCAAGGGTTGATCTTGTGGTCTGTGTAGCGGTCATTGGGACCAAAATTGATGATTTTGACCAAGTTTGAGTAATTTGACCAAAGTGGAGCTGTTTGACCAAATTTGACTAATTTAGTGTTTAGGTTGACCAAATGGTCTATTTGACTATTTTGGATTTTGGGTTGACCAAATGTTTCAGTTTGACCAAGTTTGACCAAAGTTTACCAATTCGATCAGGTTGACCAATTTGACCAAAAATGACCAGTTTGATCAAATTTGACCAATGTTGACCAATTGATGTCTATATTGACCAAATAATTATTGTGTAACTATTAGGTGGTTTTAAATAAAGTTTGAACACTTTGGTCAAGGGTTGACCTGGTGGTCAATGTGTCGGTTATTTGTCCAAAAATGACCATTTTAACTAAGTTTCACTAATTTGACAAAAGTTAAATAGTTTAACCAAATTTAACCAATTTAGTGTTTAGGTTGAAAAAATGGTCCATTTTCACAAATTTATTGTTTGGATTGACCAAATGGTTCAATTTGACCAAGTTTGACCAAACTTAACTATTTTAACCAAGATTAACCAATTTGACCAAAGTTGACCACTTTGACTAAATTTGATCAATTGGGTCAATTGAATGTCTTTATTGACCAAATGGATTTTGTGGTAACTATTAGGTAATTTTAACAATGCTTTGAATAGTTAGGGCAATTGTTAACTTGGTAATCAATGATGTGGTATTGGTTCCAAGTTTAACCATTTTGACCAAGTATGACTAAGGGTCAGTTTGGTGCAGCTGCAACTTCTCAGCTTTACAGCTGCAACTGTGCTGCCCAGGAAGTTGCTGCGGGGAAGCTGCTTGTTTATTTGGTTGCAGTACGTCTGAGAAGTGAGAACAGCTGTGGGGCAGTTGTTTCAGGAGAAATGACCTAGCTGCCCCTGTTTGGTAAAACTGTTAAAAAAATTATAGCTTATGCAACACTGAATTCTTGAGAGTGAAGAAACATGATGTAAATTCAAATGAAGGCTTCAGAGAAATAATTAGATTTTTTCTTAGTAAATTGAACATAACAAAAACAGTTTACACATATTCTGATCGAAAAAGATTATCTTTTGAAATAAGAACAAGCTCAATGAATCAAACTTAAATATGCTACATTCTTCACCAAGAAAATTAATGCCTTCAAACAGTAAATGAATAACTATGAAGGGTATATAAATATAGCTCTCCATGAATTCCCCTTGCTAAATTCTATGAATTATGGAATTATAGCTTTCATTACAGCTCTGATTCAAAATTTTGAATCTGTTATGATCCACAAATCTTGGTAGGATAATCACAATTCTTGGTGGAGTTTATATAAAATGGAATAACTTAAGTTACTTCTTTGGTTTGATCTATTGCTTTAATTATAGAAAAGAAACAATGGGGCTTGAATATTACCTGCGATGTATTTCATTTTCAGATAATATTTGTGCATATAGTAATTAGTTGCAAAATTTGTTTTCTCAAAATTCCAGCCCCTTCTCTTTTTTCTTTAACCCACAAGAGGTGAGAAAGCAGAGAACATTCAAAACTCATGTATTATATTTATCAATTTTGCATAATAAAACCAACATGGATAAAATGCAATCTTTCCAATGTATCTATAGATGACAGATAACGCGTCAAAAATCTCACGAGCTAATAACATCTTTGGCAAATTATTTAACATAGCTAGATGATTGGGAAACATGAAGGAAAAAAGGGTGAAAAAGATAACCAGAATTCTAAAATTTATTTGATTAAAGTTTAATTAGCATTTCATATTTTTATTCTCGGTCAGTAGCTCAACCTAATATCCATGCAAATCAATTTGGTTATTATGGCATGAAATTATATTAAAAAATTTTAGCATAGTAAACAACAATTGATTTTCATCTGATAGTTTTTGAAACCCTTTTTGGAGAGCAAAGAAGATGAAAAAAGTATCGATGATGCACCGTTTTGCTCTGCACGATGCACCAGAAACCAAGTTATGGTGGAATAAGGAAGAAGTTGGTTGTGTAGCATCGAGGGAGAAGATGGAAGGGCCAATGAAAGAAAAGGAGATGTTGAGTATTTTAGTTAAGAATAGGGCAGTCTTCAAGGGAAGCAGCAGGCGAAGAAACCAATTATGACGGAGAAATGACTTTTACCGAGCACATGAAGAAGGGAGCCAGAGGGCAGGCAGACGAGATGCTGAGACAGAAACTACATGATATACTAGGGCAGGTACCAGCTTCGCAATACAGATCAGGGAGGATCACTGCTTGCATTTAGGAGGATTGATCATGGAGGGGCTTCGAAGGCAAGGAAGGGTAGTATCAACGAATGCTCCTCACGACCGCGGGAAGCGGGATGCGATCCGCGGCCCGCTTTCCTTCCACTTTCCGCCAAATTAGCTTCCGCTGCGAACGGAACGCCGAACCAAACAGCATAAAGTCGCGGCGACTGGCAGCGACGCTCTCTAGCCGCTGTACCAAACGGACCCTAATTTGACTAATGTTGACCAGTTTCACCAAATTTGACCAATTTAGTGTTTGGGTTGACCAAATGGTCCATTTTGACCAATTTGGTGTCTGTGTTAACCAAATGGTTCAATTTGACCGAGTTTAACCAAACTTGACCATTTTTACCAGGGTTGTCCAATTTAACCAAAGTTGACTAGTTTGACAAAATTAGATCAATTGGGTCAATTGGATGTCTGTGTTGATCAAATGGTTAGTAGGGTAACTATGAGGTCATTTTAGCCAAAGTTTTACCAGTTATGTCAAGGGTTGACCTTTTGATGAATGTGGTGGTCATTGGGTCCAAAATTGGCCATTTTGACCAACTTTCACAAATTTGACCAAAGTCGACCAATTTGAGGAAATTTTACTAATTTAGTGTTTAGACTGAACAAGTGGTCCATTTCACCAATTTGGTTTCTGGGTTGATCAAATGGTTCAATTTAACCAATTTTGACCAAAGTTAACCATTTTGACCAGGGTTGAACAATTTGGCCAAATTTGACCACTTTGACCAAATTTGACCAATGTTAACCAGTTAAATGTTTGTATTAACCAAATGATTATTGTGATAACTATTAGATCATTTTAACCAAAGTTTGACCAATGAGGTCAATTGTTAACTTGGTGGTCAATTGGTTCAAAATTGACCATTTTGACTAAGTTTGACTAATTTGACCAAAGTTAACCAGCTTGAACAAATTTAACATATTTAGTGTTTAGATTGACCAAATGATCCATTTTGACCAATTTGGTGTCTGGGTTGACCAAACGGTTTAATTTGACAAAGTTTGACTAAAGCTAACCATTTTGACCAGGGTTGACCAATTTGACCAAAGTTAACCACTTTGACCAAATTTGACTAAAGTTGACCAGTTGGATGTATGTATTGACCAAAAGGTTTTTGTGGTAACTATTTGGTCATTTTAATCAAAGTTTGACCAGTTAGGTCAAAGTTGACCTGGTGGTCAATGTGGTGGTCATTGGGTCCAAAATTGACCATTTTTGACCAAGTTTGACTAATTTGACCAAAGTTGACCAGTTTGACCAAATTTTACCAATTTAGTGTTTAGTTTGACCAAATGGTCCATTTTGACCAATTTGGTGTTTGGGTTGACCAAATGCTTTAAATTGACTTTATTTGATGAAAGTTATCTATTTTGACCAGGGTTGAACAATTTGACCAATGTTGACCAGTCTGACAAAATTTGACCAATTTAATCAGTTAAATTTATGTATTGACTGAATGGTTATTGTGGTAATTATTAGGTAATTTTAATCAAAGTTTGACATGTTAGGTCAAGGGTTGTGCTGGAGGTCAATGTGGTGGTCATTTGGTCCAAAATTGACCATTTTGACCAAGTTTGACTAATTTGACCAAAGTTGACAACCTTGACCAAAGTTGACCAATTTAGTGTATAGGTTGACCAAATAGTCAATTCTAACCAATTTTGTGTCTAAGTTGACCAAATTGTTCAATTTGACCAAGTTTGACCAAAGATGACCATTTTGACCACGGTAAACCTATTTGACCAAAGTTGACCAGTTTGACCAAATTTGAGCAATTGGGTCATTTGTATGTCTGTATGGACCAAATGGTTTTTGTGGCAACTATTAGGTCATTTTAACTATGGCTTGACCTGTTAGATCATGGGTTGAACTGGTGTTCAATGTGGTGGTTATTAGGTCCAAAATTGACCATTTTGACCAAGTTTGATTTATTTGACAAAGTTCACCAGTTTGACAAATTTGTCTAATTTAGTGTTTATGTTAACCATGTGGTCCATTTTGACTAATTTGGTGTCTGGGTTGGCCAAATGGTTCAATTTGACCAAGTTTGACCAAACATGACCATTTTGACCAGGGTTGACTAATTTGACCAAAGTAGACTATTTTGACTAAATTTGACCAATTGGGTCAATTGAATGTTCATATTGACTAATCTGTTATTGTGGTAACTATTAGGTCATTTTAACCAAAATTTGACCAGTTAGGTCAAGGGTTGACTTGGTGATCAATGTGGTAGTCATTGGGTCCAAAATTGACCATTTTAACCATGTTTGACTAGTTTGACCAAGTTGACAGAGTACACAAAATTTGCCCGATTTAGTGTTTAGATTGAACAAATGGTCCATTTTGATCAAGTTTGTGTCTGGGTTGACCAAATGGTCATTTTTACTAAGTTTGACCAATGTTGATCATTTTCACTAGGGTTGACGATTTTGACCAAAGTTTACTGGTTTGACCAATTAGGTTAATTGGATGTCATTATTTACCAAATAATTATAATGGTAAATTTTATGCATTCTAACCAATGTTTGACCTAGTGGTCATTGTAGTGGTCATCAGGTCCAAAATTATCCATTTTGACCAAGTTTAGCGAACCAAAGTTAACCAATTTGACTAAAGTTAACCAATATAGTGTTCGGGTTGACCAAGTGGTCTATTTAGACCAATTTCATGTCTTAGTTGACCAAGCGGTTCAATTTGACCAAGTTTGACCAAAGTTAACCTTTTGACCAGAGTTGACCAATATGATCAAATTTGACTAGTTTGTCCAAATTTGACCAAAGTTGACCAATTGGATGTCTGTGTTGACCAAATAGTTATTGTGGCAACAATTATGTCATTTTAACCAAAGTTTGCCAGTTAGGTCAAGGGTTAACATGGTAGTTAATGTGGTGGTCATTGAGTCCAAAATTGACCATTTTCACTAAGTTTAACTAATTTGACCAAAGTTGACCAGTATGACGAAATTTGACCAATTTAGTGTTTAGGTTGACCAAATGGTTTATTTTAACGATTTTAGTGTTTGGGTTTACCTAATGGTTCAATTTGATAAAGTTAGACCAAAGTTAATCATTTGGACCAGGGTTAACCAAATTGACCAAAGTTGACCAGTTTGACCAAAGTTGATCAAAGTTAACTAGTTGGATGTCTGTATTGACCAAAAAGTTTTTGTTGAACCTATTTGGTCATTTTAACCAAAGTTTGACCAGTTTGGTTAAGGGTTAACTTGGTGGGGAATGTAGTGGTCATTGGGTCCAAAATTGACCATTTTGATCAAGTGACTAATTTGACCAAAGTTGACCAGTTTGACCAAAGTTGACTAGTTTGACCAAATTTGACCAATTTAGTGTTTAGGTTGACGAAATGGTCCATTTTGACCAATTTGGTATCTGGGTTGACAAAATGATTCAATTTGAACAAGTTTGACCAAATATGACCATTTTGACCAGGGTTGACCAAATTGACGAATGTTGACCAGTTTGACAAAATCTGACCAATTAGGTCAATTGGATGTCTGTGTTGACCAAACTGTTTGTGTGATATATATTAGGTCATTTTATACAAAGTTTTACCAGTTAAGTCAAGGGTTGATCTGGTGATCAATGTGGTGGTCAATTAGTCTAAAATTGACCATTTTGACCAAGTTTGACATATTTGACCAAAGTTGACCAGTTTAACCAAATTTGATGAATTTAGTGTTTAGGTTGTCCAAATGGTCGATTTTCACCAATATATTGTCTGGGTTGACGAAAATCGTTCAATTTGACCAAGGTTGACCAAAGTTAACCATTTTGACCAGGGTTGACCAATTTGATCAAAGTTGACTAGTTTGACCAAATTTGATCAATTTGGTCAATTGAATGTCATTATTAACCAAATAGTTTTTGTGGTAACTATAAAATCATTTTAACCTTGGTTTGATCAGTTAGTTCAAATGTTGACCTGATGATCAATGTGGTGATTAGGTCTAGAATTGACCATTTTGACCAAGTTTGACTAAATTTACTAAAGTTGATTAGTTTGACCAAATTAGTATTTAGGTTGTCCAAATGGTCCATTTTTACCAATTTGGTTTCTTGGTTGACCAAATGGTTTAATTTGACCAAGTTTGACCAAACGTGACAATTTTAACCAGGGTTGACCAGTTTGAAAAAATTTAACTAATTGAATTAATTAGATGGGTGTATTGACTAAATTGTTATTGTGGTAACTATTAGGTCATTTTAGCCAAAGTTTTACTAGTTACATAAAGGGTTGACCTGGTGGTTAATGTGGTGGTCATTGAGTCTAAAACTAATCATTTTGACCAAGTTTGACTAATTTGACCAAAGTTGACCAATGTTACAAAATTTGACCATTTTAGTGTTTTTGTTGACCATGGTCCATTTTGACCAATTTGATGTCTGAGTTGACCAAATGGTTCAATTTGACTAAGTTTGATCAATGTTAATCATTTTAATCTGTGTCGAACAATTTGACCAAATTTGACCAGTTTGATCAGATTTGACTAAAGTTGATCAGTTGGATGTCTGTATTGACCCAATGGTTACTGTGGTAACTATTAGGTCATTTTAACCAAAGTTTGACCAATTAGGTCAAGAGTTGACCTGGTGGTCAATGTGGTGGGCCATGGCTCAAAACTATCTATTTTGATCAATGTGGACCAGCTTGACCAAATTTGACTAATTTAGTGTTTAGGTTTACCAAATGGTCCATTTTGAACAATTTGGTGTTTGGGTAGACCAAATGGTTCAATTTGATCAAGTTTGACCAAAGTTAACCATTTTGACAAGGGTTGACCACTTTGACCAAATTTAACCAAAGTTGACCAGTTGATGTCTGTATTGACCAAAAGGTTTTTGTGGTAACTATTATGTTATTTTAACCAAAGTTTGACCAGTTAGGTCAAGTGTTGACCTGGTGGTCAATGTGGTGGTCATTGGGTCCAAAATTAACCACTTTAACCCATTTTGATTAATTGACCAAAGTTGACCAGTTTAACCAAATTTGACCAATTTAATGTTTAGGTTGATCAAATGGTCTATTTAACCAATTTGGTGTCTGGGTTGAACAAATGGTTCAATTTGACCAAGTTTGTCCAAAGTTAACCATTTTAACCAGGATTGACCAATTTGACCAAAGTTTACCTATTTGACCAAATTTGACCAATTTGGTCAATTGGATGTCTGTATTGACCGAATGAACTATTAGGTCATTTTAACCATAACTTGACAAGTTAGGTCAAGGGTTGACCCAGTGGTCAATGTGGTGGTCATTGGGTCCAAAATTGACCATTTTTATTAAGTTTAACTAATTTGACCAATGTTGACCAGTTTAACCAAATTTAACTAATTTAATGTTTAGGCTAACTAAATGGTTCATTTTGACCAATTTAGTGTCTAGATTAACCAAATGGTTCAACTTGACCATGTTACACCAAAGTTAACATTTTGACGAGGGTTAACCAATTTGACCAGTTAGACCAAATTTGACCAATTTGGTTAGTTGGATGTCAGTATTGACCAAATGGTTATTGTGGTAACTATTAGGTTATTTTAACCAAATTTTGACCAGTTAGGTCAGTGGTTGACCTTGTGGTCAATGTGGTAGTTATTGGGTCCAAAATTGACAGTTTTGACCAAGTTTAACAAAAATAATTTGACCAAAGTTGATTATTTTCACAAAAGTTGACCAATTTAGTGTCTAGGTTAACCAAATAGTCTACTTTGACCAATTTGGTGCTTAGGTTGACAAAATAGTTCAATTTGACCATGTTTGACCAAAGTTGACAATTTTGACAAGGGTTGACCAATTTTACCAAAGTTGACAGTTTGACCAAATTTTACCAATTGGGTTAAATGAATGTCTGTATTGACCAAATGGTTATTGTGGTAACTATTAGGACATTTTAACCAAAGTTTGATTAGTTAAGTTAAGGGTTGACCTTGTGTTCAATGTGGTGGTCATTGGGTTCAATATTAAACATTTGGATCAAGTTTGACTAATTTGACCAAAGTTGACAAGTTTGACCAAAATTGACCAACTTAGTGTTTAGGTTGACCAAATGTTCCATTTTAACCAATTTAGTGTTTAGGTTTGACCAATTTGACCATGTTTGACCAAAGTTGATGATTTTGACCAGTTTGACCATTTTGACAAAAGTTGACCAGTTTGACCAAATTTGATCAAATTTGACTAGTTGGATGTCTGTACTAACCAAATGCTTATTGTGGTAACTCTTATGTTATTTTAACCAATGATTGACCAGTTAGGTCAAGGGTTGACCTGGTCATCAATGTTTAGGTCAAGGGTTGACCTGGTCGTCAATGTGGTGATCAATTGATCCAAAATTGACCATTTTGACCAACTTTGACTAATTTGACCAAAGTTGACCAGCTTATCCAAATTTGACCAATTTATTGTTTAGGTTGACCAAATGGTCCATTTTGCCAATTTTTTGTCTAGTTAGAACAAATGGTTAAATTTGACCAAGTTTAACCAAAGTTAACTAATTTGACTAGGGTTGTCCAATTTGACGAAGTTGAATAGTTTGACCAAATTTGACGAATTGGGTCAATTGAATATATGTATGACCAAATGGTTTTTGTGGTTAATATAAAGTCATTTTATTCATGGTTTTTCCAGTTAGGTCAAATATTAACCTAAAGATCAATGCGGTGGTCATTGGTTCAAAAGTGACCATTTTGACTGAGTTTGACTAATTTGACTAAAGTTGACTAATTTGACTAAGTTTGACCGATTTAGTGTATAGGTTAACCAAATGGTCCATATTGACCAATTTTTTTGGTGTCTGGATTGACTAAGTGGTCCAATTTGAACAACTTTGACCAAATATGACCAATTTGACTAGGGTTGACCAATCCAACCAAATTTGACCTATTGGGTCAATTGATTTTTGTATTGACCAAATTATTATTTTGGTCACTATTCGCTCATTTTAGCTAAAATTTTATCATTTAGACAAAGGGGTGACCCGGTGATCATTGTAGTGGTCATTGGGTCCAAATTGACAATTTTGACAAAGTTTGACTAATTTGACCAAAGTTGACTAATTTGATAAAATTTGAACAATTTAGTGTTTAGGTTGATCAAGTGGTCCATTTTGACTAATTTGGTGTCTGATTTGACTGGATGCTTCAATTTGATGAAGGTTGACCAAAGTTAACCATCTTGACCTGGGTCGAACAATTTGACCAAATTTGACCAGTTTGAACAAATTTGACCAAAGCTGACAGTTGGATGTCTGTATTGACCAAATGGTTATTGAGGTAACTATTAGGTCATTTTAACCAAAGTTTAATCAATTAGGTCAAGTGCTGACCTGGTGGTCAATGGGTAAAAATTGACAATTTTGACCAAGTTTGACTAATTTGACCAAATTTGACCAGTTTGACAGTATTTGACCAACTTGGTGTTTAGGTTGACCAAATAGTCTATTTTGAATAATTTTTTGTCTGGATTGACCAAATGGTTCAATTTGACCAAGTTTGACCAAAGTTAACCATTTTGACGAGGGTTGACCAATTTGACCAAATTTGACCACTTTAGCCAAATTTGACCAAAGTTGGCAAGTTGAATGTCTATATTGACCAAAAGGTTTTTGTCTTAACTATTAGGTTATTTTAACAAAAGTTTGACCAGTTAGGTCAAGGGTTGACCTTGTGGTCAATGTGGTGGTCATTAGGTTCAAAATTGATAATTTTGATAAAGTTTGACTAATTTGATCAAAGTTAACCTTTTTGATTAGGGTTGACCAAATTTGACAAAGTTTGACTAGTTTGACCAATTTTAACTAATTTATTGTTAAGGTTGACCAATTGTTCCATTTTGACCAATTTGTTGTTTAAGTTTATCAAATGGTTCAATTTGACATAGTTTGACCAAAGTTAACCATTTTGACCAGGGTTGACCCATTTGACCAACATTGACCAGTTTGACCAAATTTGACCAACATTGACCAGTTGGATGTCTGTATTGATTAAAAGTTTTTGTGGTAACTATTTTATCATTTTAACAAAATTTTGACCACTTTGGTTAAGGGTTAATCTGGTGGTCAAGTTTGACTAATTTGACCAAAGCTGACCAGTTTGACCAAATTTGACCAATTTAGTGTTTAGATTGACCAAATGGTCCATTTTGACCAATTTGGTGTTTGGGTTGACCAAATTGTTCAATTTGACCAAGTTTGACCAAAGTTAACCATTTTGACTAGAGTTGACCAATTTGACCAAAATTGACCAATTTAACGACACTAGACAAAAGTTGACCAGTTGGATATCTGTATTTATCAAATGGTTTTTTCATGGTAATTATTATGTCATTTTAACCAAAGTTTGACCAGTTAGGTTAAGGGTTGACCTAGTGGTCAAAGTGGTGGTCATTGGTCCAAAATAAACCATTTTGACCAAGTTTGACTAATTTGACCAAAGTTGATCAGTTTAACCAAATTTGACCAATTTAGTATTTAGGTTTAGAAAACAGTTCATGTTTACCAATTTGCTGTCCTGGTTGACGTAATGGTTCAATTTGACCAAGTTTGATGAAAGTTGACTATTTTGAACAAGGTTGACCAAATTGACCAAAAGTTGACCAGTTTGACCAAATTTCACCAATTGGGTTAATTGGATGTCTGTATTGACCAAATGGTTATTGTAGTAACTATTATGTCACTTTACCAAAGTTTGGCCTATTAGGTTAATGTGGTGGTCATTGGGTCGAAAATTGAACATTTTTATCAAGTTTGCCAAATTAAACCAAAGTTGACCAAATTGATCAAATATGGCTAATTTAGTGTTTAGGTTGACCAAATAGTCCATTATGACAATTTTGTGTTTGGTTTGACCAAATGGTTTAATTTGACCAAGTTTGACCAAAGTTGACCATTTTGACCATGGTTGACCAATTTGACCAAAGTTTTGAACAATTGGGTCAATTGAATGTATGTATTGACCAAATGGTTTTTGTGGCACCTATTAGGTCATTTTAACTAAGGTTTGACCAGTAAGGTCAAGGGTTGACCTGGTGATCAATGTGGTGGTCATTGGGTACAAAATTTACCATTTTAACCACGTTTGACTAATTTGACAAAAGTTGCCAGTTTGATCAAATTTGACCAATTTAATGTTTAGGTTGACCAACTGGTCCATTTTGACCAATTTGTGTCTAGGTTGGCCAAATGGTTCAATTTGACCAAGTTTAACCAAACATGACCATTTTAACCAGGGTTTACCAATTTGATCAGAGTAGACCATTTTGACTAAATTTGATCAATAGGGTCAATTGGATGTCTATATTAACCAATCTATTATTATGGTTACCATTAGCTCATTTTAACCAAAGTTTGACAAGTTAGGTCAGGAGTTGAACTGGTGATCAATGTGGTGGTCATTGGGTCCAATATTGACCATTTTAACCATGTTTGAAAAATTTGACTAAAGTTGACCAATTAGACCAACTTTGAACAATTTTGTGTTAAGTTTGAACAAATGGTCATTTTGACCAATTTGGTGTCTCAGTTGACCAAATGTTTCATTTGACCAAGTTTGACGAAAGTTGACAATTTTGACCAGGGTTGACCAAGACCAAAGTTGATCAGCTTTACCAAATTTTACCAATTGGGTTAATTGGATGTCTGTATTGACCAAATGGTTAATGTACTACCTATTCGGTCATTTTAGCTAAATTTTCATCAGTTCAGTCAAGGGTTGACCTGGTGGTGAACGTGGAGGTCTTTGGTTCCAAAATTGACCATTTTGACCAAGTTTGAGTAATTTGACCAAAGTTGAATAGTTTGACCATATTTGACCCGTTTAGTGTTTAGGTTGACCAAATGGTCCATTTTGACTAATTTGGTGTCTGGGTTGACCAAATTGTTCAATTTGACCAAGTTTGACAAACGTTGACAATTTTGATGACCCACCGAAAATATGTTAAGATTATCATGCATATTTTATATTAATTTTCATGATATTTCACTTTAAAGAAGGTTATTTTTGATGATTTATTACTGGTATGTTTATTTGTAGATAATGGAGCGAAAAAATGCAAAAGGAGCGAATTTGGAGTAAAAAAGACCAAAAATATATAAATTTGACCTAGGGCGCCGACAGCGGATTTTTCCCGAGAGTTTAGAAAATATATTACAAGGAAGCCCGCAGACGACGAGATCGAGGCTCCTACAACAGGCCTTAAGAAAAGGAGTCCAAGGCTAAGTATTCTAGAAGGCTGCCAAAGATGAGCTTGAGGCCGCCGACGGCGGGAAAGTCAGTTCTCTCACAAGGTGCATTGAATGTGAACGATTTTTGAAGGGATGCTTAAATAACTCATGGAAACTCTTCAACTACTTTAAAATAAACAATTTGGGGTCAAAATTTGTGTCCACCGAGTACATAGTGAATCATTAGTGTCTCCATTGTGTTTATTAGTGTTGGTGGTGCCATTAAAGTTTTAGATAGTGAGTTTAATTAGTGTTATTTGTGAGGGATTCTTTGTGAGAATGTATGAGTGAAAGGAAAGTGAGAGATTTCTTCCTCCTTACCGTTCAAAAGAGAAATGTGTGTGTTGTAAAGAAAGGAACAGATTCAGAAGAACTTTATAGAGTTCGCTTGGGGAGGAATTTAAGATAAGTTGTATTTACTTATTTTAGTTTGTAGAACCTTGCTTTTATATATGAAATCCAAGTTTTATCGTATCTTCTCCATGAAATCTGAGTAGTTTTTTCTGTCTTTCTCCTTGTTTTGATATTTTTGTGAAATGGTAATTTAAATTAGTGTGCCAAGAAAATTTTAAAGAAGTTGTGATATTCTTTTCACTTAAATCTTAATTTACCTTCAATCTGGCAATTGATTAGATAAAATATGTTGAGTTTAACAACTAAAGTGAAGATTACATCTGAGATTCAGGGGGACCAAAGTCCTTGAAATTAGGGTGCAAATAAATAGGGAAATAATATTTATCGGGCATAGAATTGGAGATTTTAGAGTGACAGACTAAAATCCTCAATTCGATCCTGTCGGTTGGGTGCTGAAGTGTAGATGTTAACCCTTAGACTAGAAGAACGTGGGAGCTAAGAAGTGAGAGCCGATATCCTCCAAGCCTTGCCGCAGATTCAGTAACCAAGCATAGGATTATTCAATGTTTTTTATGCCTGGACCAAAGGCTAAAGAATAAGTATGCTCCTATTTGGCAAAACACAGTTTTAAACTAATTTTGACATAAATTTCTTAACAAGGAGAAGGATTCTTGCTAATATATTTGAACTTCACTTTATTAGTAGAATTAGTTAACTGTTAGTAGAATTAGTTTATTTAAAACTTCATCTTTTTTACGATTGCATATTAGTGACAAATAGGAAATTTGATTTACATAGTTGTGATTCTAAATTGGTTTCTATAATCCTAGTCCGTAGCCTCTAAACTAGCCCTTTGGGATCGATATCCAGGACTCCATTAGAGCTTTGTATTACTTGAGCGATACACATACTTAGGTTGAAAGATTAACTCTGTGATAATTGAATATCTTTATACACATCTTTATCAAATACAAGCAATTTTAAATTAACGTAAAGTGTGCAGGCTGGTTCAAGTTTTTAGCACCGTTGTCGGGGATAGTTAGAGCATTAGATAGTTAGACCGTTAGAAAGTTAGAGCATTAGTTAGATAGGATAGAATAGATAAATAGTTATATAACATAACTAGAGTAACATACGTTTAGGATAATTAGAAAACTTTTTAAAAGAATTTGCAACTTATTATTATATTTAGTCAACTGTTTTTCTTTTTAATGATTTCTATTGTATGCGTAAATTTAGATCTAAAAATCTTATACCCTACGATTCGAAATTAGAACACACTGTTACAAAAATTAGTAAATTGAGAAGAGAACCTAGAAATCCTGATAATCTTAACATAATGGAAAACAACGTAAACAATCAAAGAGTAGAAAATGAACATCAATCTATACCACTAAGAGATTACTCTAACCCTACATTTGATGATATTCTCTTATCCATCGAAAATCCAGATGTAGTTGCTAATTTATTTGAGCTTAAACATACAATTATCCAAATGGTACAAACCAATCAATTTGGTGGAACTCCTAACGAATATCCTAAATTACATCTTGCGAGTTTTTTAGAAGTTTGTGCTACTTTTAAATATGACAGAGTGTCTGATGATGCTTGTACGGCTTATTTTTAGGTTATGTGTTGTATTTTTGAAAGGGGGGTCGCCTACAGAAATTGTCGGTGAATTTTTTATATTTAAATTTAATTTAAATATATAGTTTAAAAGATAACATTTGATTTTGAAAGTAATTTTACGTTTAAAAGTTTTAAGATATGAAATCAAACCGATCTCACATCCCAAATAGTTTATATAAACGAGCACCACACCACAAACCGTGTATCTATCCCGAAATGGTGATGGGGCTCGATTAAATAAACTAGGAGATTTGTGACATTTGTTTGATCTGCGAACCATTTTTATAAGCCAACAAGTTCCCCTACTTAATATAAAGGAATTAAGTAGGGTTTATATTACCTGGGTTCTTAAAATTCCCTATAAGGGCAAGCCCCTATAGTTAATTACATCTTAAGTGACAGGAATAACCTAAGAAAACTCTCGATAATAATCAATAGTTCTGCTCTCAAGAATCTCAAAGTTCAAGTTTTCAAGTGATTGAATTTTAGAATTTCAATAGGGAATGGATCAAATTTGGAATATTTTGTTTTGAGAATTCAAAGGAAGAAAGGTAGGAGAAATTACAGATTCGAAGCGAACTTCGTTAATTTCCCGACTATCCTATTGTTTGGCTTGAATTTAGGAAAGTCCTAATGTTTATTTAATGTTTTGATCTTGCCAATTTTAATTAATTAGGACTTATGTTCATATGACATGATCATACAAATAGCCTTGAAGATGTGAGGGTTTATGTCATATCAGACAACTACCACGGAATCCTAAGACCGGTTAGGGCTTAATTTGCAATGCAAATGCCTAACAAAAGGTTGAGGATTTATGTTGCACTAGGCAAACTACCTTGAATTCCTATGGCTTGATTATTTAATTCTATGAAAGTTTTGCTGAAGTAGACTCAAGTTTTGCTGATGACGATGGCCGTGCTGCCCACCATGCTCCGAGCTCCTTGTTGTTGCAAAAGGTTTAGTTATAGAAGATGAAAATCAAGAGATGAGAAAAGTGTTCTGGTTTAGAGAAGTCTTAAAATCCAAGTGTTTTTTATGTTTTAATTAAAACAAATCTTAAAGTTGATTATAACAACACCGGTTAAGATCCCACGGTTCCATCCTTCCGGCATCGTTATTTTTATCGGATTCACTTAGTCCAGATGAATTTGCTAAACTCAACTAAATGAGTTCCACACTTTCATTTAGACCGTGGGAAATCCCGTTAGCAACACGTAGGTTACATCATCCGAGGTATTCCCGATCATCTAACAAGACGTTTTAATTTCATTGTAGTTGTGCTTTTGTTGTTTTGTTTGTGATTAAATTTTGAGTTGTTTTATATTTTGGAATGTTGTGGCGGTGAATTTTATCTTGTAATGACTTTTAAATTTAATTTTGGTTTCAGTTTTAGGGGCTACCCTAAAGGTGTGGGTTTTCATGCAACAGTTGTTTATCATGCAAGAAAAGTAAAGTGCATTTGCAATAAAGTAAATTGCAAGAAGGTAAATTGCAATAAAATAAAAGCGTACCTAGAGGGTCTTCCCGTCATCCCAGGCTGCACTTAAACACAATTTAGAATATTTAAGCATTTAAAGCAAGTTCCTAGGTAAAGCTAAGGGAAGGGTTATGGTTTTCTACCAAGTTCCTAATCCTATAACTAGTCATCTCCTATGACGTCTAGGTTCTTGTGTTTTGGTTTGAGGACGATTTTCTTCATCAAAGAATAATTAAGTTCGAGTTGTTCTTATAAACATCCTATCGTACTGAGGAAGTGCTTAAGACGAATCTTAAACATCTTTTTAATACTTTTAGGATTGTTTTAAGTCTAAGAGAATTTAATTATATAATGAATCAATTATCCAGGAGTTCAAGTTTTATTATCTTGCCTAGTGAACTAGGACATTTGAATATCCTATGAGTGAAATAACACTTCACTTAACACTCCGTTTAAGTATTATGACATCATAAGCTTTTGAGGGCAAATTAACGTTCAAGTGATTTGTGATTTAATTTAATTTCAATTAATGGGTTTAAGTTTGGAATAGTGTTCAAATTGTTTTAGATTTATTTTTGAATTCTTTATATCTTAAGTAATGTTATATTTAATTTAATTTAATTTAATTTAATTTTAATTTAATTTAATTTGGTTTAGTTTTAATTTTAATTTTATTTATTTAATTTAATTTTAATTTTATTTTAACTTGATTTTATTTATTTATTTATTTATTTTTAATTTAATTTAATTTAATATGTTTTAATTTAATTTAATTTAATGTGATTTAATTTAATTTAATTTAATTTAACTTAATTTTAATTTTAATTTTAATTTGGTTTTATCTTTAATTTTAATTTAATTTTATTATTTTTCTTTTAATTTTAATTTAATATTTTATTATTTTTTTATGCTTTAGGGATGATTTAATTGTAATTTTTAAAGTATTAATTTTATTGAAATTTTAAAGGATTTAATTTAATTGTTTTAATTTTAATTTAATTTAATAGTTAAGCATTTTAAGTTTTGAATTTGGATTATTATTTTAATTAGGAATTGAATATTATTGAGGTGATTAATTTAGGGATTCTTAGATTAAAGAATAAATTTCTTCCTAATAATATCCCTATTTTAATAATTCTAATTTTTTTATTATTCTTCCAAATTTAATTAATTATTTAATTAAGGTTTATTTTGATTACTTTCAAATTATTTGGTAGGTTTCTACCCTTTAAATACCTAAGTTTCAAACATCCAAAATCAATTTAGTATCAAATATTTTATCCACCCTTTTAATTAAACCTAAAATTTTTAATTATAGGTTAAAGTTTTAATTACTATTTTGCCCTTTAACTTACTAATTTCATAACTCACTAAATTGAGCTTAAATGAATTTGAAATTTTTATGTGGCTTCAATCATATGTCAATCAAGAAATTAGAGGAGAAAATGTGATTTTTCTGTATTTAATTTATTTATATAATTATTTTTTGTGGAAAATAAGGATTTTCAAGGAAAATTGAACAACATGACCAAGGGAAAGTTTCTGTCCTTAAGAAAATTATGGGACATTCCTAATGACTAGAGGACCACTTGGACCAATTTTGGTGATTTTTTGAATTATGTTATTTTTATTATATTTATTTTGAATTTTGGAGTATTAATTAATTTAAAAATAATTAAAGATTGAAAAATGAATTTTATATTTTTCAAAACTCTCTCTGATGCCAATGGAACCAGAGAACCAATTTTTATAATTTTTTGATTTTCTTTGATTTATTAGAATTATTTTAGTGGAAATACTAGAAAATATATTTTTTTTAATTTTAGAATTACCTTAGGGCTTTAAAATTTAATATCTCATCATATAGACTTAAGAAAAATATAGGGTTTGTTCCTAAGTGATTAAAATTCAAAATATAACATTTTGATGAATTTTATTATTTCTGTGATTTTTATTATTTTTTAATTATTAAAAAAACATTAAAATAATGCAAAAAATCAACTTTTTTACAAAATTGCAATTTTAATTTTCTTAAATTCCCCTGATATCAGAGAGGCTCTAGAACTAATTTGGTGAATTTTTGAAAAGTATTTTGAAAGTTATGAATTTTTAAAGTTTAAATTGGCTAAATGGCTTAATTAACCCATTTTGTAGGGCTAACCAAGTCCAATTGACTTCAAACTTTTATGGTAGGTTCCCCTGATCCTAAAGGTCAGTGGAGAATTGATTTCAAGTCAATTTGATGAATGATTAGCTCTAATTAATTTAGAACCTATTTTGGGTGTTTAAGCCAATTAGGATTATTCCAAGTGGATTAATTCAAAACCTATTTTTCCTAGGGTCCTTTGGTCATAAGAAACATCACCAAATTTTCCTATAATTTATTTCACAATATGCAAATTATTAGAATTAAAATACTCATAATAGTAACCTAGAATTGAAAAATCAATAACTCTTCATAGGGGTGGCCTCTGAGCTTGGAAAATTCAGGGAATGTTCCCAAATTCAGAGGCTTTAAAAGCCCTATGGTCTCATGCCATGGTGAATTGTATACAAGCATAGAGAATTGAAGATGTACAGAGAGTAAATAAATTATTAAAAATCAAATACTTAATGAAATTAAATGATTTCTTTTCCACATTATTCTCCTCTGTTCACTGAGCAAGAGGGTATTTTTATTTTATTTTTCTGATTTTTCTACATGAAGTTATGTATTTTTGAAGTTTAGGGAATTAAATAAATAAGAAAATGCCTATTTTCCTACTTATCCAGCGCGACGCCCTGTCATCCTCGGCATCTCCGAAGGACCACGCGGCGCTCTCCCATTCGACGCCGCCACTTGAGTCAGCAGCCCGGGTCCTGCCTTCCGCGTATCATCTACTGATCCGACCTGTTCTGAACCGTCCATTTGCGCGTGTATTGAATGAACGGCATCCGTTCATCGTCCCCAAACCTCCTAGCCCGAGAACCGCCCATCTTCTTGGCTTAATATCTCGCTCGATACTTAACCAAATTAAACGTTCTCATGCTCTATGGATTCGTCTCGAGAAGACGAACACATCCATACGGTTTATGTGGCATGAAATTGACTCAATAAAAATGGAGAATGTTCAGAAGCTCGGGAAGAAGAGTGAGACCATACCTTTGCTCGGAGAAGTGTGGCTTCGATCCGAGGGTCGTGTCACCTTCGATCGGATCCAAGCAAGCTCCGGATGAAGTCTCCCGGCACAGTGAATTGTCCGGTATGATTTTGACCAAGCCCGATTTCAACCATTGGAGTCTGGAACAGATGGGTAGCCTGGAGAGGGGGCTTTCACTGGGGAACTTCTCCTCTTGACCTTGTGCAGGTGTAGGTGAGTTTAATTTGACTTTGGTAGAGGATTTGGGAATGTCCTATTCTGGCCTGAGAATTGAGCTCCAAAATTGAGCTCTATTAGTGGGGATTAGGGCAAGAGGACAATGGGGATCAAATGCTCTAGGTGTGGGGAGAGTCTGGAGTGATTTTGGCAGAGTTTCCTTAAGGTTGATTCAGCACCTCCTCATGGCCGAGAGAGGTGGGGTTTAAATATGAGAGGCTGGAGGGCCGCCCAGGGAGAGTTAGGGCTTGGGATCAGCTACTTAGGTCAAGGGAAGAACAGCCATGATGGCCATTGGGCATGGGGCAACTCAGTAAGGTGGAATTCCAAAGTTTGGCTCCTCCCTATGTCTCGGCCATGGTGTTTTCCGGGGGCCCAGGAGGCTGGCCGGCAGGCAAGGGTCACCCTCAAGGTCAGGGAGGTCAGGGGTTGAAGTTGGTGAATTCAATTGAAGCCTTACATGTGTAAAGTGGTTGGATCAAAATTGCATGGGGAGGTGGCTTCTTTTACACTTGGTTTGGTCAACCCATGGAAATGGGCTTGGTTCACCTCCCCATGGCTGATTTGGGCTGAGGGAGGATCAGATGAATCAGCTAGGAAAGGGTAGAGAAGTCACCATCCATGAATATTTTGATTAATCATGGATTAAGGTGAAGCATTAAAAGGGTTAAAACCTTTTTAAGGGGGCTTAAAAGAGGCTCCTCCTTTTGTAATAAATGATATGATGATGTGTAAAGTGGATCCCATGGCTTCATGTGGCTTGTGCTTGGTTTCAAGGCTTGCTCATGGCTTGGCTCACTTATGAGGAAGGGATTTTGGGATTTTTGGCATTTAGAGGTGACTTGGCATATGGCTTGATTTGGAACCATTTGATGATTGATTTAGGACTTAAGGGATGATATTAATTGAGTGGTGATGGGATGAGATTGTAATGTGGGCTTTAGGATGAGTTTGGGCTTTTAAAATTTAATGAATATGGGCTTTTAAAATGGTTTAGGGAAGTGGGCTTTTGGATTTTAAAAGGGATTTTAGGATGAAAGTTTGGTAAAGGCTTGGGCCAAATAATTGTTTGGTTTGGCTTAAGGATGTGTCATGATTGATTTGAAACAAGTTTGGAGTGATTTGGGTTTGAATTGGGTTGATTTGATAAATGGGCCTATGTAGGTCAAATTGGGCTAATTTGGGCCAATGTTGGGCTAAGGTTGAAATTGATGTGAAATTGATGTTGGGAAATTTTTATGGGAGTGTTTGAAAGAGGTTTTGGCTTTGGTTGGGTTTTGATTTTGGGGTTTGGGCTCATTTGGGTTAGGTTTAGGTTTAGATCAAAATTGGGCTTTTTGGTTTTAGGTTGAATTTGAGTGGGGTTTGGATCCAAATTTTGGGCAAATCATGTTAGTGTTTTGTTTTTGGGGATGTTAGGTAAGGTTTAGAAAAGATTTGGGGTTAATTTGTGTTAAATTGGTTTGGTTTGGGCTAGGTTTGGGTCATGTGTCCAAATTGGGGATTTTGACAAAAGTGGGGTAAATTGACATAATTGGCCCATGGTATAGTTGAACAAAATGAAATTGGAAATATTTGGGATTTTTTGGAATTTTCTAGAAATTTTCTGAATTTTTGGATTTTTGGGTCAAGAGGGGCATTTTGGGTATTTGGAGGGTATTGGGGGGATTTTTGGATTTTTTTGGTATTTTTGGCTATGGATGATCAATTTGAGTGGAGGGAAATGTTTAAGAATGATTTTGGGAAATTTTAGGTGATTTGGAGATTTTTGGAAAATTTGAGTAATCTCAAGGGTTTTGGGTAGGTTAGGCGGGTCCGGGGTCCCGGGGGTAAAAAATTGAAAATTTAGAAAATTGAAAATTTAGAAAATTGAAAATTTAGAAAATTGAAAATTTAGAAAATTGAAGATTGGGTAAATGTAAGTGGGATGAAATCATTTTTGTTGACCAATGAAGCCATATGAAGCTCACATGAGCCATGAAGGGACTCATTTGAGGCATTCAATATGTTGTTCCTAACCCTCTTAGCCAAGGGCCTAGGGGTTAAGGACCATCCATGTGAATCACCTGCATGAGTCAGGAGGTCAAGTTGGGTATGGGTGCGGTTTTAGGAGGTGTGTGAAAGTGTAGTGTATAAGTGTAGTGTGTGTGTAAGTCAGCCCTCACCAGACCAGGCCACCCAGGGAAGTCCTAAAGCCAAAGAGTCCTATAGGAACTCATCCTTTAAACTTCCACATTTGATTTCAAACCTCTAGGTGATTAGGGGTCTACAATCAAGTTTGTGGAGTTTGCAGAGAGTTAAGAGGTGTTTGAATTTCTAGGTGGTGGGTCCCAATTCTAATCCTCTAAGATAGTCAAAGGAAAAGCCTAAGGCTAGATCCTAAGTACTAAAGAGAGAAGAGAAGACCTCATCAAAAATGAGGTCAACAAATGGACCCCCAATAGGTGTGGTGAGCTGACGGAGCACACCACGCGTATTGGTGTTGACCGAAGCGATCAACAAAACTAACACAAAAGTCCAAGTGACAAACTTGGGACAGAGTAGAAGAGTTTCCGCTCGGGGGTGTCAAGTATATCTCTGAGACTTGAGATTCCTAAACTCTCGCTGGGGAAAAGAAAAGGAGGTGAATCCCAAATCACATGATCTGGGGGAATTTCGATTTAGATTTTATTTTGTTTCAGTTTATGTTTTTATGTGTGAGCTCATATTTTAGTTTGAGTTTAAATTTAGATTGAAGTTTTGTTAAGATTAATTTGAAGGGATTTGAATTTAAAATAAAAATTGGAATTTTGTGGTTTTAGATGTAACATCTTCAACCTCAAAAAATGAATTGAATGGATTGAATCATTACAATGAGGAGAGAGCTCAGAGCAATGCGGTGTTAGATGTAAAATCCTTAAACTCAAGAGTTTGACTTTGATTTATTTCATTGTGGTAGGGAAAGATTCCTAAAGTAATGCAGTCTGGGATGTAAAATCCTCAACCCAAAAGTTTGATTTTGATGTATTTCATTGCGATAGGGAAAGAATCCTAAAGCAATGCAGTCTTGGATGTAAAATCCTCAACCCCAAAAGTTTGAGTTTGATGTATTTCACTGCGATAGGGAAAGAACCTAAAGCAATGCAGCCTCGGATGTAAAATCCTCAACCCAAAGAATTTGATTTTGATGTATTTCATTGCGATAGGGAAAGAATCATAAAGCAATGCAGTCTCCGATGTAAGATCCTCAACCCCAAAAATTTGAGTTTTGATGTATTTCATTGCGATAGGGAAAGAATCCTAAAGCAATGCAGTCTCGGATGTAAAATCCTCAACCCCAAGAATTTGAGTTCGATGTATTTCATTGCGATAGGGAAAGAATCCTAAAGCAATGCAGTCTCGGATGTAAAATCCTCAACCCCAAGAATTTGAGTTTTGATTGATTTCATTGCGATAGGGAAAGAATCCTAAAGCAATGCAATCTCGGATGTAAAATCCTCAACCCCAAGAATTTAAGTTCGATGTATTTCATTGCGATAGGGAAAGAATCCTAAAGCAATACAGTCTTGGATGTAAAATCCTCAACCCCAAGAATTTGAGTTTTGATGTATTTCATTGCGATAGGGAAAGAATCCTAAAGCAATGCAGTCTCGGATGTAAAATCCTCAACCCCAAGAATTTGAGTTCGATGTATTTCATTGCGATAGGGAATGAATCCTAAAGCAATGCAGTCTCGGATGTAAAATCCTCAACCCCAAGAATTTGAGTTTTGATGTATTTCATTGCGATAGGGAAAGAATCCTAAAGCAATGCAGTCTCGGATGTAAAATCCTCAACCCCAAGAATTTGAGTTTTGATGTATTTCATTATGATAGGGAAAGAATCCTAAAGCAATGCAGTCTCGGATGTAAAATCTTCAACCCCAAGAATTTGATTTTTGATGTATTTCATTGCGATAGGGAAAGAATCCTAAAGCAATGCAGTCTCGGATGTAAAATCCTCAACCCCAAAATTTTGATTTTGATGGTAATTGATTTTGTAAAAATTTGTAATGTTGATTTGAAAAGTGTGGAATTTTGGTGTTTCGAGAATTTCATGAGAGTTGTGAAAGATTTTTTTTTTGGAAAGAAACAGATTAGGAGGGAATATGTAGATGTTACATATCCCATTCAAAAAGAGTTGATCGAAAGTTGCTGGTTTGGATTGGATACAATTCCTCGCCATCAGATTCGAATTGAAAACCTCATGGCTCCGTGTCAATGGAATCAACCGCTTCCATCCCAGACAAGGGAGAGAGTAGAACAGATTGGATTTCAGATTTGGAAGATTGAGTTTGAATTTGATTGAGATTTGATTTGAGATATGGAGGGTTGAATTTGAATTTGATTGATATTTGATTTAAAATTTGTGTTCATTTTGTTTGTCCTCTAACAATTCAAATTTGCCTTATCGTTCATTTAACGTTCATGTGAATTTGGTGTTCATCATTTTTTATTTAGATTTTTTAAGAAAAGTTTTCTTTTATTCTTTTTGTTTCTTTTTTTTGTTCTTTGTTCGAAGTTCATTTAACTTTAATGGCGTTTCCCAGTCAACTTGCACAAAAGAGGTGAAGGTCAAAAATGTGACATGGTCACTTTCATTCCAATCATGCAGAAGATACATCATACAACTTGATCTGGAATACATTTCATACAATCCATGTCGACTCAAAACGGACTATGTATGATCTTTGTCGATCCATCCAAAAAGGCATCTGTCAAAAATCCATGTCTGAATAGTGAGGTACATGGTCAATAACATCACCTTCCAAGCCATCCTTGGCAAGGATGCCGTATGGATGTACGTTGGAGGTTTGATATTTTCCATGTAACTCACAGCTCGTAATGCCGGAGGCTCTCTAGCTCTGGGTCTGGCTGGAAGTGGTAAGGTGCTTTCTTGTCATCCATCCTTCTGAAAGTAACTGAGATCTGCTTCATCGGTACTCCGGTATGCAATGTTTAGCGACATCCGCTCCGTTGCCCTTTAGTTTCATGATAGAACCTACCGGTAATGGTATCTTTATCGGCCCTCGGAACTCACACGGGCCTGCTATCCGGAGGTCGGATCCGAACATGATGTTACACTCGTTCGTAAAAGAAACCGTGCGAAAGGTCCGACAAAGTCGTGGTGATCTATGTGCGGGGGTATGCAGTCACCCTTCTTGTAAATGTTAATGATGCAACTGTTGTGTATGCAATCTGCTGGAAGTACCCTCCATGTTATCATTCTTTTTACCATCCTTTTGATGACCAATGGCATTGGATCTACCTTACCATGACGGAGTATCTCTGGTGGGTTTCCCTTCCTTTCTTCCGCGAAGTTGTAGCAGCATCCACATTGTATTGTAATTCTCCCTTTCCCTGGCATCCATCTCCGGGGTTCCGAGTAGGTGTTTTCTCTTAGGCGGCCTGCTCGACCCATTCTTTTCAAATCCCGGATGCAGTCCACGATTTGTTGTTGTTCGTATTCTGAGAACACGTTTGTATGTAGCTCGAGGCCTTCTAATATATTGATCCTCGTGCCTCTGATTCTCTCGAAGTATTCAAAAGTTTTCTTCTCGACATTTTGCATTCTCTCTAGCTCGTATTCTGGAATAATCTGCAAATGGAGAGGCCTGGTGACGTACTGTGGGATATATGGCTCGATCCCTTCGTGTTCTCCTGCATACCTCGGCTCCTCAGGGATAGTCTCCGTCCGGACATCCTCCGGTGTTGCTTCTGCAACAAGGTTATGCATTATTGGTAGCTCCATCTGGTGGCGTGGTAGCCTTCCTTCTTCTGATCTTCTTGAGATTTCCCTGGTCTTTTCTGTTATCCTCGGAGCTGGCCTCCTTTCTTCGAGTTCTCGGTGAACCGGTATCCTCGAAGTATATGCACCTGGTAGTAGCGATCGCCTCGTCGCGCTGGTCCGCTGCTAGTTTAGTCAACATCTTGCGGATACGACGATTTTTATTTCTTCGCTGAGTTGCTGTGAGAGTAGCTCTTCGTACTTCCTGAATCTCTGTGGGCACGGCACTGACAAGCCTGCCCTCTGTTGTAGCAACTACAGACTTGATTCTCTTATCCTCCTCAGTGTTTGTTTTCCATTTCTTGTTGCCGGGTTGGTGGCTTGGGCCACCCACTTTCATTATCGTCTCTGATCGGCGCACCTCTCGGTTGATCGGGACCCAGTCACCTTCATCATATTGCGAGCTCCGCCGGTGCGAAGTCCGAGTCAATCTCTATTATCGCTCCATCTTTCACCCTCTTTCATCGAGTGCAAGGCTTACGCCATTTCTAAAGTTCAGGACCAACCGCCCGTTCGACATTTCCCTGCGAAAAGACAAGGAAAAGGATCAGGGGCTGTACTAAGAACAAGAACATTAAGAAAATGTTTAATAAAGGCAGAGTTTTTTCTTTTTTTTTGTTCATTATTCTTTTTATATTTTTAAATTCAACAGGAATGAAGTGGGAAAAGATCGGGAAAAAGATTTTGATTTGGAAGAGAGAACAAAGAAAACTTTATTATCACGATTTTATTTATTTTAGCATATTTTTATTATTTTTTGGGTTCGGACCCAATCATAAGTAATTACTTCACCCGTGCTTCTAGGGATGAAGAATTCATTCCATCGAAACATCAGGTAGCGTAATACTTCTTCAAGTATCGTCCGTTGATCTGAAGCATATGTCTTTCTTCTTGGTAATTCACAAGCTGGTAGGAGCCTCCTGAGTAGACTGCCTCAACCACAAACGGTCCTTCCCAAATGGGTTCAAATTTTCCTCCTATCTTGCGGTGTGCAAGAATAGGTCTTTTGAGAACGAGAACTAAGTCACCAACTTTAAAGGTTCTTGGGCGGACCAGCTTGTCATGGGCTTGAATCATCTTAGCTTGGTATAGTTCTAAATCTCCGTCGCTGCCGCAAGTCTTTTCCTTCCGGGCTTTCTAATTCCTCTAGTCGTAATTTGGCATTCTCTTCCGTCGTGATTTTATCTCGCAATCGCAATTCTGAGTGAAGGAAGCTGGACCTCTAAGGGTAACACTGCCTCGGTCCCATACACTAGAGCGTAAGGTGTAACTTGAGTAGGAGTTCTGAAGGTTGTCCGGTAGGCCCGTAAGGCTTCTAATAAATTCTCGTGCCAATTTCTCTTACTATCGTCCAAAGTTTTCTTTAAAATTTGAACGAGAGTTTTATTAAAAGCCTCGACCTGTGCCATTTGCTCTTGGATAGTAATTTGTTGAATACCGCCGATCGATTCCGTGTCTCCCGACAAAATTGTTGATTTGCGTGCTTCCGAATGCCGACCCATTATCCGAGATAATCTCGCGCGGCACTCCGAAACGGTTGACAACTTGGTTCTTGAAAAGCCGTAACACGTGGTGTGCTTTCACTTCTCCGAGTGGAACCGACTCGCCCACTTGGAAAAGTAATCCGTAGCCTCAAGAATGAAGCGATGTCCTTTTGAAGACGGTGGTTCCATTGGACCCACTATATCTGTGCCCCAACATTCAAATGGCCACGACGCAATTGTCGGATGTAGCACATTTGGAGGTTGGTGTAGAACCACTCCGTGCACTTGGCATTGGTGAAAGCTCTTGGAAATTTTCATGCAGTCGGTCATCATCGAGGGCCAGTAGTACCCTAGTCTTTTAATTTTCATTTTCATCTTCGGACCCGACTGGTGAGCGCCACAGAGTCCTGAATGCACCTCTTTAACAATTTCACGAGCCTCGAACCCGCTTAGGCACCTTAGCCACATTTGATCAAAAGACCTTCTGTATAACGTGTTATTTATTAATGCGTAGGACGAGTTCTTTTCTTGATCCGATGGGCTAACGACCTATCGTCCGATAGTTTTCCCGTTTGCAAGTAGTTCCATTAATGGCCGTCGCCAATCTTCTCGTGTTTTCCGTCACTATCGCAACCGATTCCTTTTCTTTTTCGATTTGTGTATTGTGTCTATGTCAAGCTGTGATAGGACCTGACGTCCGTGAACTGACACTTCCACTGATTCATCTTGCAAGCAGGCAAATTCTTTTGCGAGGCGGGCTAACGCATCTGTTGACCTCATTTTTGATGAGGTCTTCTCTTCTTCTCTTTAGTACTTAGGATCTAGCCTTAGGCTTTTCCTTTGACTATCCTAGAGGATTAGAATTAGAACCCACCACTTAGAAATTCAAACCACTTCTTAACTCCCTGCAAACTCCACAAACTTAACTGTAGACCCCTAATCACCTAGAGGGTTGAAATCAAATGTGGAAGTTTAAAGGATGAGTTCCTATAGGACTCTTTGGCCTTAGGACTACCCTGGGTGGCCCGGTCTGGTGAAGGGCTGACTTACACACACACTACACCTATACACTACACTTTCACACATATCATAAAACACACCCATACCTAACTTGACCTCCTGACTCATGAAGGTGATTCACATGGATGGTCCTTAACCCCTAAGCCCTTGGCTAAGAGGGTTAGGAACAACATAGTGGATGCCTCAAATGAGTCGCTTCATGGCTCATGTGGGCTTGATATGGCTTCATGGCTCAACCAAAATGATTTCATTCCACTTACAATTACTCAATCTTCATTTTTGCAAATTTTCAATTTTTGACCCCAGGGACGCTACACCCGCCTAGCCTACCCAAAGCCCTTGAAATTACCCAAAATTTTTAAATCACCTAAAATTCCTCAAAACCAATCCCAAACATTTCCACATTACTCAAATTGATCATTTATAGCCAAAAATATCAAAAATTCCAAAAATGCATCCCAATACCCTCCAAATACCCAAAGTACCCCTCTTGACCCAAAAATCCAAAAATTTAGAAAATTCCCAGAAAATTCCAGAAAATCCCAAATATTCCTAATTTCATTTTTTTCAACTACACCTTGGGCCAATTTTTTTAATTTACCCCACTTTTATCAAAACCCCCAATTTGACCCATTTTAACCCAAAGTGAACCCAATGTCAAGCCAAACCTACCCAATTGACCCAAATGCTGGTCCAATTCAATTCTAAACTTCAATTCAACATTCCCAACACCAATCTAGACCAAATCCAAGTCCAATTTGATTGACATTTTAATCCAATTTCACTTTTGGCCTTAAAGCCCAATTTGGACCCATGACCCAAACCTAATCCAAACTAACCCAATTCAACTCCAATTAACCCCAAACCTTTTCTAAACCTTCCTTAGCATCCCTACAAACAAAAAACTAACATGATTTGCCCAAAATTTGGACCCAAACCTCACTCAAATTCAACCCAAAACTAAAAGGCCGAATTTTGACCTAAACCCAAACCTAACCCAAATAAGCCCAAACCCCAAAATCAAGACCCAACCATAGCCAAAACCTCTTTTAAACACTCCCATAAACATTTCCCAACATTAATTTTACATCAATTTCAACCCTTGCACAACATTGGCCCAAATTAGCCCAACTTGACCTACATTGAGCCATTTACCAAAGAGGCCCAAATTCAAACCAATTCAATTCCAAGTCACACCAAATTGACTCCAAACCATTCATGAATCATCCCTAAACCAATTGCAACATTTATTTGACACGGTCCTTCACAAAATTTTCACCCAAAAGCCCATCCTAAAATAAAAAAAAAACCACTTCCCTAAATCACTTTAAAAGCCCATCTAAAACCATTTCAAAGAGCCCAAAATCTACCCTAAAGCCCATATGACATTTTCATTTGCAATCCATTTAATCAAAGTCATTCCCTAAGTTTCAATGCCATCATCAAATGATTCCAAATCAAGCCTCATGCCAAATCACCCCTAAATGCCAAAATTCACAAAATCCTTCTCCATGAAAGTTGACTTAACTTTTCCCAAGCTAAATGGAGCCATGAAGCCATGCATGAGCCCCATGGGAGCCATGAGAGCCATGGAATCTACTTTCCACCTCACCAAACAATTAATGGCAAGAGAGGGGATCTCTTTCTTAAACCCTCTTAAACCCTTTTTTACCTTAAGCATGTCACACACTAAACCATGCTTAGCCACCTCACCATGGATGGAGACCACACCATTTTCTCTTGGCTGACCCAAGTGACTCTTTTCAGCCCAAAACCATGCCTTGGGTGGTGAAACTAGCCCAAAACCATGGGTTGACTCATTTGAACCCAAAATAGCCTTCCCCTCACTCCATTTCAATTGAACTCCTTTACACATGTCCATGGCCAATTGACTGCACTAATCCCCAGCCCTGACCTCCCTGACCTTGAGGGTGACCTGACCCTGGCCGACCAGCCACCACAGCCGCCGGAAACCACCAGGCCGAGAGAACCCATGTAAGCCAAAGTTTGGAATTCCCACTTGTCGAGCCGCCCCATGCCCGATGGCCATCATGGTTGTTCTTCCCTTGACTCTAAGCAGCTGATCCCAAGCCTTAAACCCCCCGGGAGGCCCTCCACCCTCTCCTATTTAAACCTCACCTCCTCTCGGCCATGAGAGGTGCCGAACTCGAACCGTATCGAAACCCCGCCAAAATTGCTCCGGACCACTCTCCATTCTTAGAGCAGTTGATCCCCAAGTGACAATCTGCCCTAATCCCCACCAACGAGCCCAATTTCTCGAGCAAAAATTCCACCCAAAACCGGGACACTTCTCCACGATGGATCAATCCCGGACCGAGGGAAGAGGTCCACCCAGCAAAAGCCCCCTCTCCAGTGCCACCCATCTTTTCCAGACTCCAAGCTTTATGATCGGGCTTGGTTGAAATCATACCTAGACAATTCACCAGGCCAAGGGACTTCATATGGAGCTTGCTTGGACCCAATCGAAGGTGACACAACCCTCAGATTGAAGCCACACTTCTCTGAGCAAAGGTATGAGCTAACTCTTTATCTTGAGCTTCTGGAGATTCTCCATTTCAAATGCCTTAATTTCAATGCATGATCACCATATAGATGTATTCGTCTCTTCAAGACGAATCCATAGAGCACAAGAGCACGAAAATCTATTAAGTATTGAGTGAGATATTAGGGATTTAGTGTGGACGGTTCTCGGTCTAGGAGGCTTGGGGACGATGAACGGATGTCATTCATTTAATACACGCGCGGACGGACGACCAGGATCGCGCCGGATGAGGAGACGGAACGATACAGTGGGCCCCCGGAGCGCTGAGTTGGATGGCGGCGCCAAATCAGAAGACGACGCGTGTGCGTTCGGAGCTGCCAAGGTTTAGCTGGCGCCGCGCCACTTAAGTAGAAAAATAGGGATTTTTATTATTTATTTAATTCCCTAAACTTTAAAAATGCATAATTTTGTGTAGAAAAATCAGAAAAATAAAATAAAAATACCCTCTTGCTCAGTGAACAGAGGAGAATAATGTGGAAAAGAAATCATTTAATTTCATCAAGTATTTTATTTTTAATGATTTATTTACCCTCTACATTATTTTAATTCTCCATGCATATAGGAAATTCACCATGGCATGAAACCATAGGGCTTTTGAAGCCTCTAAACTTGGGAATATTCCTTGAATTTTCCAAGGTCAGAGGCCATCCCTATGAGAAGTTATTGATTTTTCAAATTCATGTTGCTGTTTTGAGTACTTTAAATCCAATAATTAGCATGTTGGGAAATAAATTCTAGGAAAATTTGGTGATGTTTCTTACGACTGTAGGACCCTAGGAAAAATAGGTTTTGAATTAATCCACTTGGAATAATCCTAATTGGCTTAAACACCCAAAATAGATTCTTAATTAATTAGAGCTAATCATACATAAAATTGACTTGAAATCAATTCTCCACCGACCTTTAGGGTCAGAGGACCCACGATAAAAATTTGAAGTCAATTGGACTTGGTTAACCCTACTAAATGGGTTGATTAAGCCATTTAGCCAATTTAAACTTTAAAAATTCATAACTTTCAAAATACTTTTCAAAAATTCACCAAACTGGTTTTGGAGCCTCTCTGATATCAGGGGAATTTAAGAAAATAAAATTTCAATTTTCTAAAAAAGTTGATTTTTTGTATTATTTTAATATTTTAATAATTAAAAAATAATAAAAATCACAAAAATAATAAAATTCACCAAAATGTCACATTTTGAATTTTAATCACTTAGGAACAAACCCCATATTTTTCATAGGTCTATTTGATGAGATATTAAATTTTAAAGCCCTAAGGTAATTTTAAAATTAAAAAAAATGTATTTTTTTTAGTATTTCCACTAAAATAATTCTAATAAATCAAAGAAAAATCAGAAAATTGTAAAAATTGATTCTCTAATTTCCTTGATGTCAGAGAGATTTTTGAAAAATATAAAATTCATTTTTCAACCTTTATTTTATTTTTGAATTAATTAATACTCCAAAACGAAAAATAATTATAATAAAAAGAATATAATTCAAAAAATCACCAAAATTGGTCCAAGTGGTCCTCTGGTTATTAGGAATGTTCCATAATTTTGCTAAGGATAGAAACTTTCCCTTGGTCATATTATTAAATTTTTCTTGGAAATCCCTATTTTCCACCAAAAATAATTACATAAATAAATTAAATACAGAAAAATCACATTTTCTCCTCTCATGTCTTTATTGACATATGAGTGAAGTCACATAAAAATCTCAAATTCATTTAAGCTCAATTTAGTGAGTTATGAAATTATTAAGCTTGAAGGGGCAAAATGGTAATTAAAATTTTAAACTTTAATTAAAACTTTAGGCTTAATAAAATTAAAGAGTAAAATATTTGATCTTAATCTGATTTGGATGATTGAAATTTAAATAATTAAAGGGTAGAAACCTATTAAACAATTTAAAAATAATTGAAATGAACTTTGATTAAATAATTGATTAAATTTGGAAGAATAATAAAATTGGAATTATTAAAATAGGGATATTATTAGGAAGAGATTTGTTCTTTAATTTAGGAATCCCTAAATTAATCATCTCAATAATATTTAATTCCTAATTAAAATGATAATCCAAATTTAAGATTTAAAATGTTAAAAGACTTAATCATTAAATTAAATTAAAGTTAAATTATTTAAATTAAACCTTTTTAAAATTTCAATTAAATTAAAATTAAAAATAAAATTAAATTAAAATTTAAAATAATTTGAATTAAATAAAATTAAATTAAAACAAATTAAATTTAAATTAAATCAAATTAAATTAAATTAAATCATATTAAATTAAATTAAAATAAAAAAATAAAATCAAGTTAAAATTAAAATTAATTTAAATTAAAATTAAAACTAAACTAAATTAAATTAAATTAAAGTTAAATTAAATTGAATTAAAAATAACATCACCTAAGACATAAAGAAATTCAAAATAAAGCAACTTGAACACTATTCCAAATTTAAACCCGTTAATTGAAATTAAACTAAATCACAAACCATTTGAACATCAATTTGCCCTCGGAAGCTTTTGTTGTCATAACCCCTAAACAGAACGTTAAATGAAGTGTTACTTCACTTATAGTATATTCAAATGTCCTAGTTCACTGAGCAAGATAACAAAACTTGAATTCTCGGATGATTAATTCATTTGTATAATTAAATTCATTTGGACTTAAAACAATTCTAGCAATATTGAAAAGATGTTTAAGATTCTTCTTAAGCACTTCCTCAATATGATAGGATATTTATAAGAACAATTGAACTTAATTGTTCTTTGATGAAGAAAATCATCCTAAAACCAAAATACAAGAACCTAGAGGTCATAGGAGATGACTAGCTATAGGATTAGGAACTTGGTAGAAAACCATAACCCTTCCCTTAGCTTTACCTAGGAATTTGCTTAAATATTCTAAATTGTGTTTAAGTGCAGCTTGGGATGACAGGAAGACCCTCCAGGTACGCTTTTATTTTATTGCAATTTACCTTCTTGCAATTTACTTTATTACAAATACACTTTACTTTTCTTGCATGATAAACAACTGTTGTATGAAAACCCACACCTTTAGGATAGTCCCTAAAACTGAAACCAAAACTAAATTAAAAGTCATTGCAAGATAAAATTCACCGCCACAACATTTCAAAAATATAAAACAACTCAAAATTTAATCACAAACATAACACAAAACTACAATCACAACTAAATTAAAACGTCTTGTCGGATGATCTGGAATACCTCGGATGATGTAACCTACGTGTTGCTAACGGGATTTCCCACGGTCTAAATGAAAGTGTGGAACTCATTTAGTTGAGTTTAGCAAATTCATCTGGACTAAGTGAATCCGATAAAAATAACAATGCCGGAAGGATGGAACCGTAGGATCTTAACCGGTGTTGTTATAATCAACTTTAAGATTTGTTTTAAATAAAACATAAAAAACATTTGGAAATTAAGATTTTCTCTAAACTAAAAAATTTTTCTCATCTCCTGATTTATGACTTCTAAAACTAAACCTCTGCAACAACAAGGAGCCCGGAGCATGGTGGCAGCATGGCCATCGTCGTCAGCAAAATTTGAATCTACATCAGCAAAACCATTCTTAGAATTAAATAACCAATCCATAGGATTTCGAGGTAGTTTGCCTAGTGCAACATAAATCCTCAACTCTTCGTTAGGCATTTGCATGATCATGTCATGTAAATTAAGCCCTAACCTAGGTCTTAGGACTCGAGGTAGTCGTTTAGTACGACATAAACCCTCATATCTTCGAGGCTATTTGTATGATTTTATCATACAAATATAAGTCCAAATTAATTAAAATTGACAAGATTGAAATATCAGATAAACATTAGGGCTTTCCTAAATCCAAGCCAAACAATAGGATAGTCGGGAAATTACCGAAGTTCGCTTCGAATCTGTGATTTCTCCTACCTTTCTTCCTTTGAATTCCCAAAATAAAATGTTCCAAATTTGATCCATTCCCTATTGAAATTCCAAAATTCAATCCTTTGAAAATTTAAACTTTGAAATTCTTGAGAGCAGAATTGCTGATTATTATCGAGAGTTTTCTTAAGTGATTCCCGTCACTTAAGATGTAATTAACTATAGGGGCTTGCCCTTATAGGGAATTTTAAGAACCCAGGTAATATAAACCCTACTTAATTCATTTATATTAAGCAGGGGAACTTGTCAGCTTATAAAATTGGTTCGCAGGCCAAACGGATGTCACAAACTTTTCTAGTTTATTTAATCGAGCCCCATAACCAAGCAGTGTGTCTATTCTTCGGGGTAGATACACGGTTTGTGGTGCGGTGCTTGTTTATGTAAACTATTCGGGATGTGAGATCAGTTTGATTTCATATCTTATGATTTTCAAACTTAAAATTATTTTCAAAATCAAATGCTACTTTCTAAATTATATATATATTTTTAAATTAAATTTAAAATTAAAAATTCGCCGACAATTTCTGTTTGGCGACCCCCTTTTCAAAATAAAACACACAACCCTAAAATAAGCCGTACAGCATCTGCTAAAACATTTTCTTTTCTGGGAATTTTGTAGATTGTCACATTCGGAATCTGTTCCAACAACTGTATGGCATACTGGAAGTATTGCTCGAGTCTTGGCTTTAAAATTTTATACTTTCCGGCGATCTGTTGAATGATTAACTGCGAATCTTCGTAGATGTTGATGTTTGTTATCCCCATTTGAATAGTTAATTCCAGTCCTGTTATGAGGGCTTCGTATTCTGATTCATTGTTTGTACATGGCTCTATTAAGTGGTAGGAGTATCTTAACATTCCCCGCTCTAGTGTTATAAAGATTAGTCCGATTCCTGCCTTACCGGGCACTATCACTTGCGATTCTTCATCTTTGTGTGCTGAAGATACTCCGTCGAAATATAATTCCCAACGTCGATCATCAGGGTCTTCTAAACTCATTATTTGTTCATCTGGCAAATCGTCATTGAGAGGAGATTCTGCCGGCAGAGGGTGTGCTGCGAGGAAGTCTATTAGGACTTATCCCTTTACGGCACGAAGAGGCACCAAAGTTATATCGAATTGCAATAATATCATTGACCACCTGACAAGTCTGTCGGAAAGCGTTGGACGGGTCATCAAGTATTGCAATGGATTAAATTTCGAGATCAGGTTGACCTTATGAGAAAGCATGTAGTGCTTAAGCTTTTGAGAGGCGAAGATCAGGGCCAAACAGTGCTTTCAATTGCGGGATACTATATTTCCGTCGGAAGTAAACGACGGCTTAGGTAGTAAAGAGTATTTTCTTTACCCTCATCATTGACCTGGGCTAACAGGGCTCCGAGAGAGTCGTCTAAAGCAACGGTATAAAGTATCAATGGTCTACCTGAGATCGAAGTCTGCTAAGACAGGAGGTGTCATTAAATATTGTTTAATGTCCTCGAAAGCCTTCTGGCATTTCTCTTCCCAAATAAATTTGGCATCCTTTTTAACTAATGCCGAGAATGGCTGACACCTACCTGACAAGTTTGAGATAAGCGTCGAAGATATGCCAACTTCCCTTGAAAAGATCGTAGTTATTTTAAGGTTCTGGGAGGTGGCATTTCTAAGATGGCTTTTATCTTTTCCGGATCGATTTCAATTCCACGATGTCGGACAACGAATCCTAAGAATTTCCCGGAAGTGACGCCAAAGGCGCATTTTAAGGGATTCATCTTAAGGTTAAATTGTCTTAACCGTTCAAAAATAATTCTCAAATCATACAGGTGGTTTTCCTATACTTTGCTTTTGATGACCACATCATCCACGTAGCATTCGACTTGATTGTGGATGAGATCATAAAAAATTCATGTCATCGCTCTCTGGTAGGTTGCTCCTGCATTCTTCAGTCCAAACGACATCACTGTGTAGCAATATACTCCGATCGGCGTTCTGAATGCTGTAAGTTTTTCATCTTCTGGAGCCATTTTTATCTGGTTGTATCCCGAAGATCCATCCATGAATGAGAATATTTCATGTGTTGAAGCAATGTCGATCATTAATTCTGGGATCGGTAGAGGGAATTCATCTTTTGGACATGCCTTGTTTAAATCTCTGAAATTCACACAAATTCTGATTTGACCATTCTTCTTCCTGACTGGTACCACATTGGCTAGCCAAGTCAGGTATTGTTCTTCACGGACAAATTTAGCGTCTATTAGCTTTTTAACTTCAGCTATGACTTGTCATTTGATTTTTAGACGCATTCTCTTGGGACCTTGTCTGACTGGAACAGAAGTAGGATCCACTCCTAGCTTATGGACTGCGACCTCTGGAACTAATCCTGGCATCTCATCGTAGTTCCAAGCAAAGCAGTCTTTAAATTCCATTAATAACATGATTATTTATTTAGAGTCTTCTTTATTGAGTAAGGAGCTAACAAAGGTAGGTCTAGGCTCTTCGCTAGTACCTAAGTTAACTTCCGTTAACTCATCTATTGTAGATTTGATCTCTTCTTCGAACTCTGGTGGAGCGTCTCCAATTTGTAAATCTTCAAATTCTTCTTTAGTTTCCATGCAGTTTTCATTAGACTCACAAGTGACAACCAAGCAAAATTCAGTATCGTCAACTGATCCTACTGTGTCGAATCCGAGACCATGTTTTGAATTGGGTGGACGACCGGAGTTATTCCATAACTTTTCAAAATGTTGTGATTGACCTTTTGTCCATTGTCGAGGTAAGAAACCACGTTGAATAAAATTTTTAACACAGGGAGAGTACCACTCAAAAGGTAATTCCATTAATTCTGATGAAGTAGCATATTCAAATTGTACATTATTTTCAGTTTTGGAGGAAGGATCACCATGGTAGAATTTGATGGGCTTTGCTCTGCCGTTACGTACCTCTTTGACCACCATACCCTCGATCTTATTAGAATGGATCGGGGTCAGGGTCATAATATGTACATAGTGGTTCATCTTCTCGTACATCAATTTATATTCTTCGTTCTTTTCATCTTCGAGAGGGATCCTGAATTGCGGCTTCTTCCGACTTATTGTTGCTGCTTCTTGTTTGGTCTCTTTTTCTTCTTCAGAACTGTCTTCCCAATCAACATTGATTCGTCGGTTTCCTCTCGTCCAACTGTCCTAACGTCTCTGCCATGACCTCGTCCCCGGCCTCGACCTCGGGTGTGAGTTGTGGAGAAACCTTCACCATCTCGCCGTAAGGGAGTGGTGAGTGACTGTTGGATTAGAACTTCAGGTTCTTCGTTGTCCCGGACTTCCTTTGCTTCATTCGTTATGGTATCTCTGGAGAAGGTTGTTTTCTTCGGAGGTGCGTAATAAGCTGCATCTTCATGGATTCCAATTTCATGTACGGAGAACGGTTGTAAGTCACCTTTGATGCACTGTTCCCCTCCATCGTAGTATTTGATGCACTGTTGTAGTGATGATTGTACCATCCTATTTTCATGTATCCATGGTCGGCCCAGTATAGCGTTGAATGACATTTCTGAATCAATTAAGTGAAATTTTGCGGTTGTCTTTGCCAAGTCACCGATCTTCATTAGGAGTGTTATTGATCCGAGGGCTCTTTCTCCTTTCTGGTTGAATCCTCTTAATAGCATTTTGTCCGCTTCGAGCTCGCGAGCATCAATTTCCAAATATGCTAGCGTTCGAAGATTCATTATATTGATTGATGCTCCGGGATGCACCAATACTGCGGAGAGTGTAAACTTCCCAATTGTAAGCTGAAATTTACAATGGTCGGTTGTGGTCTCGTCGTCCCAAGTAGTAGGTCATTGTCCGTGAAGGTAACACCTCGCTGTTCCTTTAACGAGCAAACCTCATCTAGTGAATCTCCGGTCATTTGAGCTAAGCAAATTTCTGGATCAAGTAAGGCCTTTATCAGAGCTTCTCTCATCTCCTTTGATAAGATGAGAGCGTCATATATGCTCAGTTTGGCCGGTAGTTTCCTAAGATGGGCTAGCACGTTGTAGTCCACTTTATTTTCATGTGTCTCAATTTCTTCCCGAATGAGTATTTCTTCTGCGGGGGTTGGTTCTTCCTGAACAACCACCTGCTTTCCATTGTCCTTTGGACCCATTCTCGGAGGTAGAACTCTTCCACTTCTTAAGTTGACTTCTGTAATTTCTCCCGAATCCGGTATTGAGTTTGCTTGGTGTTTCCTCCTGAATCGGAATGACAGGTTCTTCTGGATTAGCTTCAGAATCTGAAGGCTCTAACTCTATTGTGACTGGAGCTCCTCGATACTCGCAAATAGATTCATTGCTTGTTGAACTCTCATAGCCTCCTTGGTGGATGTCATCCTTGTCATTGTGATCGTTGAGATTGTGTATGATTTGAGAATTGTCATTTGTATCGGAATCGATATCCGGATTAGGTTGGTTGTTGCTAGTTACGTAATTGTTAGAAACAGTCAAAATGTAGCCAACTCCGTAACCCTTATCATTATAAGATCCCGCCGGAGCGAGCAAATAATCATACAGATTCAGAGGTTCGAGGGATTTCTCCCCCGAATTGGAAACAACTATCCTAGGATAAGAAGCCCCTAGTCTAGCCTTAAGAGCCTCGATCTTTTCTTCTTCATCAATTTTCTTCTTTTCTTCAATCGTCTCTTGTTGAGGTGGTTCTTCTATTGCAAGTGATAGTGCCGACTTGACAGGTTTCGAACTCTGAATTGAGGCTCACACCGAAGTGGTTTGGATGCGATCCAAAATCTTCTTCGAAGACTTTGTCCAAGCGGTAGTCCATCCATCATCAGTCGCATAGGGATCTATCAAAATAATGAGATCTGTCGAGATAACATTGTTAGAACCTCCTTTCTGGGGTTCCTTCATGTATTCCTTCGGGATCGTTATATTCCCTTTTCGAAGATTATCATTGAGCCAACTTTTGAAGTTAATACAATCTTCTATCTTATGTCCAAGCATCCGGTGGTAAGGGCAAAAGTTGGGATCACCTTTCTTGTCGACTTCTTACGGTCTCTTAGGTTCGCGGTTGGAAATCCGGAGTCTTCATCGGAATGCGAACATTTTCGGCACTGCCTCATTCTTGAACGGATACTCCCTGCTCAGAAGCTCCCTTAAAGTACGTTGTGGACGAGGCTGTTGTTCATACTGTTGAGATGACTGATAGCTGAGTCGGGCTTGCTGGTGATTCTGTTGAATTTGATGCGGCCGTTCTGACGGTATTTGTATTGGTTGCTTGCCTTTATCGACTGCTGCGACGATCCCAAACTTCTTTTCAAAAGTTTTCACGGGCTTCTGTTTGTCTGTTTTGTCGGTGAAACTTAATTGCTTCGCCTCCTCTTGCAAGCTTCCTGCGTTGCTTAACAACTTCTCGAAAGTCTTAATAGTAAATCCCTTGAGGAGAAGTGCTATCGGGCCATGAATGCTCTTAAGTAAAATGCCGACTACATGTTGTTCTTGTAGCTGTGGCTCACACTTCGTACTTAGATTCCTCCATCGAAGTATGTAGTCCACCAAAGTTTCATTCGGCTTCTGTTTCTCTACCACTAAATCACCTATAGTGATGTGATGCTGAGCTCCGGCAAATCGCTTGATGAAGAGGTTCTCTAATTCTGAAAATGTCTTCACCGAACCGTTCGGTAATTCTATATACCAATCAAAGGCGATCCCTGAAAGGCTGCTGACAAATTGTCGGAAGAGTAAAACATCACTTCCGCCGGCATTGCAACAACTGGCACGAAAATGTGCAACATGCTGTCGGGGGTTTTTGGTTCCATCAAAGGTCTTGAACAGAGGTGGTACGAAGCCTTTCGGGTATTGGACAACTTCGAATTCTTCGGGGTAAGGCCTATCCGTCCGAATGGATGTCCCACTCTTTGATTGTGCCAAGGCTTCTCGCACCTGCTGTTCCACCATGCTCTTGATATCCTTTTCCGGAATCATGTTTTGTGTCGTGTCCTTTTTTAATTGATCATCCCCGTTGACGGATGTAATTTCCTTTCCTCCGTCTACAATGTGAATAACTTCTGGGGGTGTTTCTCTTTGGGGTTGAACCTGACTCTGGAGAGTGGCTAGGGCTATAGCCATCTCTTCGATCCTTTTTGCCATTTGGGCGATCGTATCATCTTTCTCTTAAAGCTGCACCCTCATTACTTCCGGCTCCTCTCTTTCTGCGGCTGCAGGAGCACCTTGTGAAGCTGACGAAGCTCGTGTTTCAACCATGTTAATTTCTGCATATTCATCATCCATGAACTCTGACGAGTCAACTTCATCTCCGAATTTGTCTTCTCTTTCTCTTGCTAATCACAGAATATTGGTTCTTAGCTTTTCCATAACATCTTCTAGTGGTCTTTTCTGTACATCTTTGCAGTCGTCATGGGATAACTGTCGGGTTTCCTTCTCATGAGTCCTCTTCACTGCGGTAGCGCTTTCATCGGACTCAAGTCCCCTGACGAGACTTTCCTTCTCAGGTTATTATTTTAATCTTAATTGTCCAGTAGTGGGAAGCCATACCATCCTCCTAGCAGCAGAAGGTCTGGGACCGGATGGTCTGTCAGCCAAATACTGGAAGGTTGTATCCTCACTAATTTGTAGTCCTGAAAAGACGACAGGTGGACTAGCTTTCATTCTCTTATTTGGCTTTTCTGCAGTGATAACAGGTTCTACTCGTGGCCCAAGACGGGACTTGGCTGGCACCCGCCCTATCCTTCTTAAAATCTCTGACACAGGGAATTTTTCTTTCTTTGCTAACTTTTCTATCAGGGTTTGCAGTCTAGCAAACGGCGTAATTCTAGCCCTTTTCTTACGGCCGTCGTTGTAATATGCGGGCTGGGGCAATGCAACAGCAATCTTGCGGACATTTTCCTAATCCTCTGCGGCGGAGAGGGGATGGAACCTACTTCCTCCCAAGAGAGGTATGTATTCGGGCAGCGGTGTATATTCGGCGGTTACGGGATTTCCTCCAGGAAAGCAACTTCGGCGGCTACGGCTTCTCTAGCAATCCTTCTACTTCGTTCCTCCTCCGAGTCCGTGTCGGTGGTGGAATTCTTGAGCTGGACCCGATTTCAAACACGAAGGTTTTACGGGAAGGTACGTACCCTCCATGGCAACAAGTTCATCACGGTTCGAATTTCCTTCCCCTTTAGCTCGGCGAAGCCGGGGTAGGTGCGAGACAACTAGACCGGTGGGGTAGCAACAACGATCCTTTGCGAACAACAATACTCCTCTCAGTTGGAATCTTTTGTAGAGGAGGGAATTCATGAGTTGACTTAAGGTTAAACTCAATCAACGGCTTCTCAGTTTCCGGTACTTTGCTTGTGAGTGAAAAGATAGTGACGTCGGGGATTTTGATGTCGGTGTCCCCGAATCCTTGTCCGAATTGAATGATTCCATTATCAGGCAGTTCATCCTTGAACACGACTGAGTCCGATCAGTTGACGAAGGAGAAGATCAGTTTTGGGGCTTCCATTTCTACAGGGCAGATTCTAAGTGTTAGTCCCCGAATCGTGCTTCTTCCTGTCGTAAAACTTATGACGAAAAAGAAAGAGTCTGAACACATTTTCATTTACCTTAGTGTATTTGTGGTATTAAAAGAAAATTGTTTTTCGAAAAGATTTATTCGTTAAGACAGAGAGTCATTAAAAGAAGGAGAGTTGTAGGAAGGATAAAAGGAATTGATTAGGAACTGGAAAAGGAAGAGAAAGTTTAGTAGGAACTTCTCAACCCTCAAGATAGCTCCTAAACTAATACCTATTGGGGATCCACCGCACCTCCGAAATGAGGTAAAAGGATCTCAGAACCTCTCTGTTTAGGGGTGCCAAAACAGTGGCTCCTAAATCCGAGAGAATGTTGGCTATACTCGCTCAAGGTAGAAATGAACATAGTATTCCAACGGAAAGAAGGGTAGTTTGATCCACTAGGGACATGGATACACTACCGATTTTTGAAAGCAGAACCATCTGATTAAAAATGGAGAGAGGAATTTTCCCCAGCGGAGTCCCCAGAAATTGTACAGCTTATTTTTAGGTTAAGTGTTGTATTTTTGAAAAAGGGGGTCGCCTACAGAAATTGTCGGCGAATTTTTTATATTTAAATTTAATTTAAATATATAGTTTAAAAGATAACATGTGATTTTGAAAGTAATTTTAAGTTTAAAAGTTTTAAGATATGAAATCAAATCGATCTCACATCCCAAATAGTTTATATAAACGAGCACCGCACCACAAACCGTGTATCTATCCCGAAGAATAGACGCCTTTGTTTGGTGATGGGGCTCGATTAAATAAACTAGGAGATTTGTGGCATTCGTTTGATCTACGAACCAATTTTATAAGCTGACAAGTTCCCCTACTTAATATAAAGGAATTAAGCGGGGGTTTATATTACCAGGTTCTTAAAATTCCCTATAAGGGCAAGCCCTATAGTTAATTACATCTTAAGTGACGGGAATCACCTAAGAAAACTCTCGTTAATAATCAATAGTTCTGCTCTCGAGAATCTCAAAGTTTAAGTTTTCGAGGATTGAATTTTAGAATTTCAATAGGGAATGGATCAAATTTGGAACATTTTGTTTTGAGAATTCAAAGGAAGAAAGGTAGGAGAAATTACAGATTCGAAGCGAACTTCGGTAATTTCCCTACTATCCTATTGTTTGGCTTAAATTTAGGAAAGTCCTAATGTTTATTTAATGTTTTGATCTTGCCAATTTTAATTAATTAGGACTTATGTTCGTATGACATGATCGTACAAATAGCCTCGAAGATATGAGGGTTTATGTCATATCGGACGACTACTTCGGAATCCTAAGACCGGTTAGGGCTTAATTTGCAATGCAAATGCCTAACAAAAGGTTGAGGATTTATTTTGCACTAGGCAAACTACCTCGAAGTCCTATGACTTGATTATTTAATTCTAAGAAAGTTTTGCTGAAGTAGACTCAGGTTTTGCTGATGACGATGGTCGTGCTGCCCACCATGCTCCGAGCACCTTGTTGTTGCAGAAGGTTTAGTTATAGAAGAGGAAAATCAAGAGATGAGAAAAGTGTTCTGGTTTAGAGAAGTCTTAAAATCCAAGTGTTTTTTATGTTTTAATTAAAATAAATCTTAAAGTTTATTATAACAACAGCGGTTAAGACACCACGGTTCCATCCTTCCGGCATCGTTATTTTTACCGAATTCACTTAGTCTAGATGAATTTGCTAAACTCAACTAAATGAGTTCCACACTTTCATTTAGACCGTGGGAAATCCCGTTAGCAACACGTAGGTTACATCATCAGAGGTATTCCCGATCATCCAACAAGACGTTTTAATTTAGTTGTAGTTGTGGTTTTGTTGTTTTGTTTGTGATTAAATTTTGAGTTGTTTTATATTTTGGAATGTTGTGGCGGTGAATTTTATCTTGTAATGACTTTTAAATTTAATTTTGATTTCAGTTTTAGGGGCTACCCTAAAGGTGTGGGTTTTCATGCTACAGTTGTTTATCATGCAAGAAAAGTAAAGTGCATTTGCAATAAAGTAAATTGCAAGAAGGTAAATTGCAATAAAATAAAAGCATACCTGGAGGGTCTTCTCGTCATCCCGAGTCGCACTTAAACACAATTTAGAATATTTAAGCATTTAAAGCAAGTTCCTAGGTAAAGCTAAGGGAAGGGTTATGGTTTTCTACCAAGTTCCTAATCCTATAACTAGTCATCTCCTATGACGTCTAGGTTCTTGTGTTTTGGTTTGAGGACGATTTTCTTCATCGAAGAATAATTAAGTTCGAGTTGTTCTTATAAACATTCTATCATGCGAGGAAGTGCTTAAGATGAATCTTAAACATCTTTTCAATACTTTTAGGATTGTTTTAAGTCCGAGAGAATTTAATTATATAATGAATCAATTATCCAGGAGTTCGAGTTTTGTTATCTTGCCTGAGTGAACTAGGACATTTGAATATCCTATGAGTGAAAAAACACTTCACTTAACACTCCGTTTAAGAGTTATGACATCATAAGCTTTTGAGGGCAAATTGACGTTCAAGTGATTTGTGATTTAATTTAATTTCAATTAATGGGTTTAAGTTTGGAATAGTGTTCAAGTTATTTTAGATTTATTTTTTAATTCTTTATGTCTTAAGTAATGTTATATTTAATTCAATTTAATTTAATTTAATTTTAATTTAATTTAATTTGGTTTAGTTTTAATTTTAATTTTATTTATTTAATTTAATTTTAATTTTATTTTAACTTGATTTTATTTATTTATTTTTTTAATTTAATTTAATATGTTTTAATTTAATTTAATTTAATGTGATTTAATTTAATTTAATTTAATTTAACTTAATTTTGAATTTTAATTTTAATTTGGTTTTATTTTAAATTTTAATTTAATTTTATTATTTTTCTTTTAATTTTAATTTAATATTTTATTTTGTTTTATGCTTTAGGGATGATTTAATTTTAATTGTTAAAGTATTAATTTAATTGAAATTTTAAAGGATTTATTTTAAATGTTTTAATTTTAATTTAATTTAATAGTTAAGCATTTTAAGTTTTGAATTTGGATTATCATTTTAATTAGGAAATGAATATTATTGAGGTGATTAATTTAGGGATTCTTTGATTAAAGAATAAATTTCTTCCTAATAATATCCCTATTTTAATAATTCTAATTTTTTTATTATTCTTCCAAATTTAATTAATTATTTAATTAAGGTTTATTTTGATTACTTTCAAATTATTTGGTAGGTTTCTACCCTTTAAATACCTAAGTTTCAAACATCCAAAATCAACTTAGTATCAAATATTTTATCCACCCTTTTAATTAAACCTAAAATTTTTAATTATAGGTTAAAGTTTTAATTACTATTTTGCCCTTTAACTTACTAATTTCATAACTAACTAAATTGAGCTTAAATGAATTTGAAATTTTTATGTGGCTTCACTCATATGTCAATCAAGACATTAGAGGAGAAAATGTTATTTTTCTGTATTTAATTTATCTATATAATTATTTTTTTGTGGAAAATAAGGATTTTCAAGGAAAATTCAACAACATGACCAAGGGAAAGTTTCTGTCCTTAAGAAAATTATGGGACATTCCTAATGACCAGAGGACCACTTGGACCAATTTTGGTGATTTTTTGAATTATATTATTTTTATTATAATTATTTTGAGTTCTGGAGTATTAATTAATTTAAAAATAAAACAAAGATTGAAAAATGAATTTTATATTTTTCAAAAATCTCTCTGATGCCAAGGGAACCAAATAACCAATTTTTATAATTTTCTGATTTTTCTTTGATTTATTAGAATTATTTTAGTGGAAATATTAGAAAATACATTTTTTTTAATTTTTAAATTACCTTAGGGCTTTAAAATTTAATATCTCATTATAGAGACTTAAGAAAAATATGGGGTTCATTCCTAAATGATTAAAATTCAAAATATAACATTTTGATGAATTTTATTATTTTTGTGATTTTTATTATTTTTTAATTATTAAAGAAAAATTAAAATAAAGCAAAAAATCAACTTTTTTAGAAAATTACAATTTTAATTTTCTTAAATTCCCCTGATATTAGAGAGGCTCCAAAACCAATTTGGTGAATTTTTGTAAAGTATTTTGAAAGTTATGAATTTTTAAAGTTTAAGTTGGCTAAATGACTTAATCAACCCATTTGGTAGGGCTAACCAAGTCCAATTAACTTCAAACTTTTATGGTAGGTTCCCCTGATCCTAAAGGTCAGTGGAGAATTGATTTTCAAGTCAATTTAATGTATGATTAGCTCTAATTAATTAAGGTTCCATTTTGGGTGTTTAAGCCAATTAGGGTCATTACAAGTGAATTAATTCAAGACCTATTTTCCCTAGGGTCCTCTGGTCATAAGAAACATCACCAAATTTTTCTAGAATATATTTCATAGTATGCAAATTATTAGAATTAAAATACTCAGAATAGTAACCTAGAATTGAAAAATCAATAACTCTTCATATGGGTGGCCTCTGACTTTGGAAAATTCAGGGAATGTTCCCAAATTTAGAGGCTTCAAAAGCCCTATGGTCTCATGCCATGGTGAATTGTATACATGCATAGAGAATTGAAGATGTACAGAGAGTAAATAAATTATTAAAAATCAAATACTCAATGAAATTAAATGATTTATTTTCCACATTATTCTCCTCTATTCACTGAGCAAGAGGGTATTTTTATTTTATTTTTCTGATTTTTCTACACAAAGTTATGTATTTTTGAAGTTTAGGGAATTAAATAAATAAGAAAGTGCCTATTTTCCTACTTATCCAGGGCTTCGCCCTGTCTTCCTCGGCATCTCCAAACGACCACGCGGCGCGCTCCCATTCGACGCCGCCACTTGAGTCAGCAGCCCGGGTCCCGCCTTCCGCGTATCATCCACAGATCCGACCTGATCTGAGCCGTCCATCTGCGCGTGTATTGAATGAACAACATCCGTTCATCGTCCCCAAACCTCCTAGCCCGAGAAACATCCATCTTCTAGGCTTAAGATCTCGCTCGATACTTGACCAAATTAAACGTTCTTATGCTTTATGGATTCGTCTCGAGAAGACGAACACATCCATACGGTTTATGTGGCATGAAATTGACTCAATAAAAATGGAGAATGTTTGGAAGCTCGGGAAGAAGAGTGAGACCATACCTTTGCTCAGAGAAGTGTGGCTTCGATCTGAGGGTCGTGTCACCTTCGATTGGGTCCAAGCAAGCTCCAGATGAAGTCTCCTGGCTTGGTGAATTGTCCAGGTATGAGTTTGACCAAGCCCAATTTCAACCTTTGGAGTCTGGAACAGATGGGTGGCCTGGAGAGGGGGCTTTCACGGGGAACTTCTCCTCTTGACCTTGTGTAGGTGTAGGAGAGTTTAATTTGACGTTGGTGGAGGATTTGGGAATGTCCTATTCTGGCCTGAGAATTGAGCTCCAAAATTGAGCTCAATTAGTGGGGATTAGGGCAAGAGGACAATGGGGATCAAATGCTCTAGGTGTGGGGAGAGTCTGGAGTGATTTTGGCAGAGTTTCCTTAAGGTTGATTCAGCACCTCCTCATGGCCGAGAGAGGTGGGGTTTAAATAGGAGAGGCAGGAGGGCCTCACAGGGAGAGTTAAGGCTTGGGATCAGCTGCTTAGGTCAAGGGAAGAACAGCCATGGTGGCCATTGGGCATGGGGCAACTCAGCAAGGTGGAATTCCAAAGTTTGGCTCCTCCCCATGTCTCGGCCATGGCATTTTCCGGCGGCCTGGTGGCTGGCCGGCGAGGCAAGGGTCACCCTCAAGGTCAGGGAGGTCAGGGGTTGAAGTTGGTGAATTCAATTGAAGCCTTACATGTGTAAAGTGGTTGGACCAAAATGGCATGGGGAGGTGGCTTCTTTTGCACTTGGTTTTGTCAACCCATGGAAATGAGCTTGGTTCACCTCCCCATGGCTGATTTGGGCTGAGGGAGGATCAGATGAATCTGCTAGGAAACGGTAGAGAAGTCACCATCCATGAATATTTTGATTAATCATGGATTAAGGTGAAGCATTAAAAGGGTTAAAACCTTTTTAAGGGGGCTTAAAACAGGCTCCTCCTTTTGCAATAAATGGTATGATGATGTGTAAAGTTGATCCCATGGCTTCATGTGGCTTGTGCATGGTTTCAAGGCTTGCTCATGGCTTGGCTCACTTACATGAGAAAGGGATTTTGGGATTTTTGGTATTTAGAGGTGACTTGGCATATGGCTTGATTTGGAACCATTTTTATGATTGATTTAGGACTTAAGGGATGATATTAATTGAGTGGTGATGGGATGAGATTTTAATGTGGGCTTTAGGATGAGTTTGAGCTTTTAAAATTTAATGAATATGGGCTTTTAAAATGGTTTAGGGAAGTCGGCTTTTGGATTTTAAAATGGATTTTAGGATGAAAGTTTGGTAAAGACTTGGGCCAAATAATTGTTGGGTTTGGCTTATGGATGTGTCATGATTGATTTGAAACAAGTTTGGAGTGATTTGGGTTTGAATTGGGTTGAATTTGGGTTGATTTGATAAATGGGCCTATGTAGGTCAAATAGGGCTAATTTGGGCCAATGTTGGGCTAAGGTTGAAATTGATGTGAAATTGATGTTAGGAAATATTTATGGGAGTGTTTGAAAGAGGTTTTGGCTTTGGTTGGATTTTGATTTTGGGGTTTGGGCTCATTTGGGTTAGGTTTGGGTTTAGATCAAAATTGGGCCTTTTGGTTTTAGGCTGAATTTGAGTGGGGTTTAGATCCAAATTTTGGGCAAATCATGTTAGTTTTTTGTTTGTGGGGATGTTAGGGAAGGTTTAGAAAAGATTTGGGGTTAATTGGAGTTAAATTGGTTTGGTTTGGGCTAGGTTTGGGTCTTGGGTCCAAATTGGGGATTTTGACAAAAGTGGGGTAAATTAATAAAATTGGCCTATGGTGTAGTTGAACAAAATGAAACTGGGAATATTTGGGATTTTCTGAAATTTTCTGGGAATTTTCTGAATTTTTGGATTTTTGGGTGAAGAGGGGCATTTTGGGTATTTGGAGGGTATTGAGGGGTTTTTTGGAATTTTTGGTATTTTTGGATATGGATGATCAATTTGAGTGGAGGGAAATGTTTAGGAATGATTTTGGGGAATTTTGGGTGATTTGGAGATTTTTGGAAAATTTGAGTAATTTCAAGGGCTTTGGGTAGGTTAGGCGGGTCCGGGGTCCCGGGGGGTCAAAAATTGAAAATTTAGAAAATTGAAGATTGGGTAAATGTAAGTGGGATGAAATCATTTTGGTTGAGCCATGAAGCCATATGAAGCCCACATGAGCCATGAAGGGACTCATTTGAGGCATTCACTATGTTGTTCCTAACCCTCTTAGCTGAGGGCCTAGGGGTTAAGGACCATCCATGTGAATCACCTGCATGAGTCAGGAGGTCAAGTTGGGTATGGGTGTGGTTTTAGGAGGTGTGTGAAAGTGTAGTGTATAAGTGTAGTGTGTGTGTAAGTCAGCCCTCACCAGACCAGGCCATCCAGGGCAGTCTTAAAGCCAAAGAGTCCTATAGGAACTCATCTTTTAAACTTCCACATTTGATTTCAACCCTCTAGGTGATTAGGGGTCTACAATCAAGTTTGTGGAGTTTGCAGGGAGTCAAGAGGTGTTTGAATTTCTAGGTGGTGGGTCCCAATTCTAATCCTCTAAGATAGTCAAAGGAAAAGCCTAAGGCTAGATCCTAAGTACTAAAGAGAGAAGAGAAGACCTCATCAAAAATGAGGTCAACAATGCTGTCAGACTTGGAATTTTTACTTTCTCACTAAGGGATAATGCTAAGGCTTGGTTAAATTTGTTAGCATCTGGATCTATTAGAACTTGGGGGGAACTTTCACAAAAATTGTTATCAAAATATTTTCCACCATCTAAGACTGCTAAGCTTAGAAATGATATTATATCTTTCAGTCAGTATGAGGGAGAATCGATATATGAATCTTGGGAAGGATTTAAAGAACTTCTTAGAAGATGACCACATCATGATTTACCAGAGTGGTTAATTATTCAAACTTTTTATAATGAATTAGTAGGATCTCTTAGATCCATTATTGACGCTGCTGCTGGTAGATAACTAATGGCTAAACCTTTCTAAGAAGCTTATGCTTTAATGGATGAAATGACTACCAATAATTTCCAATGGCCTGCTGAAAGGGTAAATCTTAAGACAGTATCCAGTATTCATGATTAAGATGCTTTAACTATGATAGTTTCTCAAATTGCTGCTCTTTCAAAGAAAATAGATCAATACAGAATGAATCATTCTCAAACACCTCCAGTGTTAGAAGAAAATTCATTGGGACAAATTGTAGATGCTCAATCTTCATATGAAACTATAAATTTGATAAATAATAGATAAAATAACCCTTATTCAAACTATTATAATCCAGGTTGGAAGAATCATCGAAACTTTAATTAGAATAACAAAGCTAATGCTAATTCTGTTAATCCTCAATGAGAAAGAATAAATCAAGGCTAAGGAATAACAAAGGTAATAAAAATTCATTAGGAAATGTAAAATTAGGGTAATTACAATTATAGACCTTCTAATTCACCAGGTTTTTATAATAATTCACAATTCAAGGAGTAGAAGTTATCTATGGAAGAATTTATTTTGAATATGGGAAACCAATTACAAAGTCAAGAAGCGTCTATTAAAAACATAAAAAACCAATTGGGGCATATTGCTACTGCACTGGGCAATAAACCTGTTTGAACTATACCTAGAAATATTGAAGTAAATCATAAAGATCAAGGAAAAGAACAGATCAAGGCTATTCAATTAAGAAGTGAAAAAGAGTTGGAAACAAGAGTAAAAAAAAACTATAGTTGAAAAGGAAAAAGTGAAAATTGAAGGAGAAAAAGAAAGTTTATATCCTGATTTTCCTCTGAAACCTATGAAAATTACTGTTGAAAGACCACCACCACCATTTCCTCAAAGACTAAAGCAAAAAGATAAGGGAAAAAGATTTGCTAAATTCTAAGACATTTTAAAAAAATTGTCAATAAATATTCCTTTTGTTGAAGCTTTGGAATAAATGTCTGATTATGTTAATTTTAGGAAGGATATACGCAAAAAAAGGAAGAAGTTATTAGATCATGAGACTGTTGCACTCAGTTAAGAGTGTAGTGCTATAATTCAGAAAAAGCTTCCTGAAAAACTTAAAGATCCTGGTAGTTTTACTATCCCGTGTTCTATTGGTTAAAAATTTTATGGTCGAGCGTTATGTGATTTGGGAGCTAACATAAATCCAATGCCTCTATCAACTTTTAAAAGATTAGGAATAAGAGAGATTGCACAAACTTCTATAACTCTACAGTTAGCTGATCGATCTATTACACATCCTAAAGGAGTTGTAGAAGATGTTCTGGTTAAGGTTGATAAATTTATCTTTCCTGTAGATTTTAACATTTTAGATATGGAAGAAAATAAAGAAATACCTTTCATTTTAGGAAGACCATTCCTATCTATAGGAAGAGCCATGATAGATGTTCTAAAAGGAGAGTTGACTATGAGAGTAAATGATCAAGAAGTGACTTTTAACATCTCAAAGTTAATGAAATATCCTTCAATAGAAAAAGATGATGAATGTTTTAGAATGAATATATGTGATTATTTGAGAAAAAAATATTTCAAAGAAAAATATGAAAAAAATTAAGATATGGAAAATGATAAATATGATGAAATTGATAGCGAAGAGGCTGATTATTTTCAGAAACAATTTGAAACGCTCGATTCAACAGTACCAGAAAATGAAATATTAATTCCATCAATTGTAAAACCCCCTGAACTTGACTTAAAGACTCTTCCAAATCAATTAAAATATGTATTTTTAGGAGAACTTTCAACATTACCAATATTTGTATCCTCAGACTTACATGAAATTCAAGAACAACATTTAATGGATACATTAAAAAAGTATAAAAAAGCTTTTGGATGGACTTTGGCTGATATAAAGTGAATTAGTCCTTTGATTTATGCACTGAATTTTATTAAAGGATGAACATAAACCAAGAATTGATCCACAAAGGAGACTGAACCCTATTATGAAAGAAGTACATAAAAAAGAAATTTTAAAATGGTTAGATGCTGGAATTATATATCCTATTTCTATAGGACTTGGGTAAGTCTAATTCATTGTGTTTCTAAGAAGGGAGGAGTAACTGTTGAAGCAAATGAGAATAATTAATTAATACCTATCAGACATGTTACTGGATGGCGTATTTGTATTAATTATAGAAAATTAAATGCCTCCACCCGAAAATATCACTTTCCTCTTCCTTTTCTAGACCATATGTTGGATTGAATTGCTGGACACAAGTACTACTGCTTTCTGGATGGATATACCAGTTACCATCAAATTCCTATTGCTCCTGAGGATCAAGAGAAAACAACTTTTACTAGTCCGTATGGAACTTTTGCTTTTCGAAAAATGCCTTTCATATTATGTAATGCAGCTGCAACATTCCAGAGATATATGATGTCTATATTTAGTAAGTTAATTGATAATGGAATAGAAGTATTTATAGATGATTTCTCTGTATTTGGAACATCATTTGACGCATGCTTAAATCATCTTAAAAAAGTTTTGGAGTTATATGAAAGAACTAATTTATTTCTAAATTGGGAGAAATGTAAATTTATGGTTGCAGGAGGAATTGTATTTGAGAATAAAATTTCAGAAAACGGCTTGAAAGTAGATCTTGCAAAAATCTAAGTTATAGCTAAATTACCTCTTCCTACTACAGTGAGAGGGGTAAGAAGTTTTCTTGGATATGCTGGTTTTTACAGGCGTTATCTTAAAGCTTTTTAAAAAATTACCAAACCTCTAAGCCAACTTTTAGAAAAGGATAAGAAATTTAAATTTACTGAAGACAGCTTAAATGCCTTTGAGTTATTAAAAAAAAGTAATCACAACACCTGTAATAGTTTGACCTGACTGGGAGAAACCATTTAAATTAATGTCCGATGCTAGTGATAATGCTATTGGAGCTATTCTAGGACACAGATATGATAAGAATTTTAAAGTTATATACTATGCTAGTAGAATTCTTAATGATGTTCAAAAAGAGTTACTGGCTATTGTGTATGCTTTTGATAAATTCAGATCTTATTTAATTGGGACTAATTGTATTGTCTATACTGATCATTCTAATATAAAATATCTGATGCAAAAGAAGGATACAAAACCAAGATTAATTAGATGGATACTTTTGATACAATAATTTGATTTTATAGTAATTGATAGAAAGGGAACTGACAATCAAACTGTTGATCATTTATCGAGATTAGAATATCATGATTCATCTGACACCGACAATGATTACAGACAGTTTCCCTCATGAACAACTTTATAATATTAATGAGTGAAAATTACCTTGGTATGCTGATATAGTTAACTATATAGTAAGTAATATTTTGCCACCTATGCTAACACTACAACAACAGATAAAATTCATTCATGATGTAAAAACATATTTTTGGGATGAATCATATTTATATAAGAAATGCAGCGATCTTATTATTAGGAGATGTGTGCCTTATGAATAAATTGAACTGATTATTTAAAAATATCATGATTCTGAATTTGGAGGATATTTTGGGATTGCCAAACTGCACAAAAATATTTGCAAGCTGGATTTTATTGGACTACTCTCTTTAGAGATGTTTATATATATATCAAAACTTGTGACAGAAGCCAACGAGTAGGTAGTATATCTAGAAGAAATGAAATGCCTCTGAATTTCATGTTAGAAGTTAAGATTTTTGATGTTTAAGGATTAGATTTCATGGGACCATTTATTCCTTCATTTGGGAACTTATATATATTTTAATTACGGTTGATTATGTATCAAAGTGGGTTGAAGTACAAGCTTTACCTCGTTGTGATGCTAAAAGTGTTTCAAGGTTCTTAATGAAAGACATTTTCATGAGATACGGAATGCCGACAGTGATTATCACTGTAGGAGGATCCCATTTTAGGAATAAATATATTCAAAGATTAGCAGAAAAGTTTAATATTCTTCATAGATTCTTTACTTCTTATCATCCTCAAACCAGTAGTTTAGCTGAAGTTTCTAATCTTGAGATTAAACAAATTTTAGAAAAGACTGTAAATCCTAGTAGAGTAGATTGGTCTACAAGACTGGATACTGCATTATGGGCATACAGGACTGCTTATAGAACTCCTATTGGTATGACTCCTTACAGAATCATTTTTGGAAAGACTTGTCACTTACCAATAGAATTCGAGCATAAAGCATATTGAGCGATTAAATATTTTAATTATAATTTGAAAAAGGCTAGTGAGAAGAGATTGTTACAATTGATTGAATTAGAAGAATTAAGAAATGAATCTTATGATAACGACATAGTTTATAAGGAAAAACTAAAGTTAAGACATGATCGGAAGATTAACCAGAAGTACTTTAAACCATGGCAAGAAGTTTTGCTTTACAATACAAGGTTGAAGTTATTTCCTGGGAAATTGAAGTCTCGTTGGTTAGGACCCTTTACTGTGACTCACGTTTATACTCATGGAGCTATTAAAATTGAAGATCTGAAGACTGAGACTAGATTTATAGTAAATGGACATAGATTAAAACCTTATTTTAAGGGTAAAAGACCAAACTTTAAAGAGGTTTTAATGCTCAGTCAACATGAATAACACCTGAATAGGTCGGGCTAACGACATTCAAACCAAGTAATTTATGGGAGGCAACCCATAGTTATCTTTATTTGTTGTGTGTTTGTTTGAATTTATCATTTGTTTTTAGTAGTATTGAATTGTACTGCTTGTATCTACCCTTTGATCATCATGAAATTTGGATACATAGAGAAAAATTGGAATGTATTTGACCACGAAATTTTGTGCAAAATTTATCTAGGGCGCCGATGGCGAGCTCGATGCCACCGACGGCAGATGTTTCCTGAGGGCCCTGATATTTAAACTCACAATGCTCATTGACGGGGCCATCGAGGCCGCCGACAGCGAGATCGACTAGTGGTCATTTTTTCGAGTTTGAAACGACGGTTTTTTGGCGGTTTTAGGCGAATTTATCCCCCATAAACTTCTACGGATGGTTCCTAAACTCTACATTTCTCAAAAAAACATGGAAACTCCCTTGAATTCTTCTCAAATGGCTTCCAATTCAATAGATCACCCTAGATTTTGAGTGTTCAACCGGAGAAAGTTCATTAGTGCCGAGGTACAACGACTTTTCAACAAGGTGATGTCAAAGAGGAGGTTAATCAAAGAAAGAGGTTTTGTGAATCGAGGATTAAACAATCCTTCAACAGCAATTAAAAAAATGATCGTGCGACGAAGATGAGAAGTATTTTGTTACACTACTTCCGCAGTAGTCGATTCTGTGGTGAAGGAGTTTTTCCCTAATTTGCATAGAATCAACTAAGGAAGCGTCTATGTGCGAGGTAGGTGGATAACTTTTAACTCTGGAGGAAATAATGAATTGTACATGCTTGAGAATGTTCATGTATGCCATTATTCTAATTTCATGCCGATGAGAGATAAGATGAATGAAATTTACTAATATTTGATGGACGAAACTGAAGATTGGGAAGTTAGAGAAAATGGTTGTGTCAGTTTTTTTTTTGCAACATTTTTAAATCCCGTTTCAAGACATTTGCACTTATTCATATCTGCAAGGTTATTACCGACACTAAAGATCGGTAAAGTCACCAAAGAGAGTGTTATACTGAACTACTGCATTCAAATGGGATGGACAATTGATATTGGATCAATTATTGTGAAGTATGTTTTTGGCCTGATCGTTCAAGGATCATCTTATGGGCTTGGACATCCTTCAACAATTTTCTCAATATGCAGTCTGTTTCAAGTATCACACGAGATTTTGGAAAAGGTACTACTACCTCGAAAACCTTTAAACCCAACCAAAATGTTCCCAACCAATGATGAAGAGAATGATATGGCGTGATAATGGATCAAGCATCGCAAAACTCTATTCCAATTCAACCTATTCTAGCGGACAAGACACCGATGATCTTAGACAGAATCAAGAATCTGGAGAATCCTGTACAAAATTTAATGAATTCAGTTAACAATATCTGTGATTTCTTTGATCACCTTGATTGGAGAATGAAAGAGTATTTTGAGCATACTAGATGTTTCGAAGCAAGTTTGATACACTTAATGAGAAGAATGGGATGGAGTGAAGAAAATTCAACTGAAGAATTCCCATTCCGATCTTTCTATAACCTGTTCGTCCATGTTCAAGTGATGGGTGATATCAGAGGAGAAACCAGCACTGATTCAGAAGAGTAGTGGAATTCCTTTACTATATTTGTTTCTTTATGTTGAACTTGATTTGAACTATGTTTGTTTATTTGCTTTCGATTGTTTTCTTTTTAATATCAGTATAGTTGAGATTATATTTGGAATGTTTGTTTTCAGCATTTAGAGTGTTGTGGCTTGGATAGCGATCTTTGAATTGAGAAATTTTGGTTGAGAAAATACCTGGCTTGTGTGTTATGTAATGTGTACTGTAACACTTTGATTTAATATAAAATTGCGAAGTTTTATTGTGTGTATGTTTATTTGTGTTAATAAATCACCTAATCACTTAAAATTTATGTTTAAAATGATCGAACGGATGACGATGAGGCTTAAAACTGACCGAAATCACAAAAATAAGAAAAAATGATCAAAATTTAAGAATCTCGCCAATGGCGTGTTTTTCCCGAGACTATTGAAATTAAATTCAAAACCACCACACCGAATGACTTGGCCGACGGTGAGATCCTAAAAGTTACCTTTTAACCGCAATTTTGACTAGTGAACCACCACTATTCATCGTCTTCTTCCTTTATTTACTGAAAATTTTGACCTAGGGCTTGAGAAATCTTGGGCTTGGAGCGATTTCAACTCATTTTAACACCGGATTTCATCTTCCCTTGGTAAGGGCTTCCCTCCTATGTAAATTTTTTTTATTTTCACCATGAATTTCTTCCACATTGAGGAATTTTGAAAAAATTGAAAATGTGGAGAAAATACTTGGAAGAAATTCATGGAACTTGATGTAGATTACTTTAAGTCGCCTTTGGAAGCCATTGTATTATTATTTTGGAATTTAGTTTGGATTTTTGTAATTTTGATAGATCGAAAGATGGCTCCCCATCAAAAGACACTTCATTCTTCCTAGGAAAGAAATGTATTCAAGATCATGTTTTTGATAATCCTGGAGAAGAGGTGGAACGAGTTATTAGAGAATGGAAGTGGGAGAACTTCTGTTAGTCTACTAATAAGGTACGTTGTAGAAGTTTTAAGAGAATTCTATGCAAATCTAACTCAACTTGAGGACGAGCCTCTAAAAGTAAGAGGATTTTCTGTCAATTTTAATGTTGCCCGCATTAATTCTTTTTACGAGCTTCGCGATTTTTACTCTAGTGAGTATGAAAAATTTGGAACTATGGAAGGTCCGTGAGATGATGTTATTTACTTTCTCACTGATGGGAAAGGGACTTGGAAATTAAGCATCGTGAATGGATTAACTTTCCTCTTTTTATGATGAATGCCACAGCTAAGGCATGACATTATTTCATTTGTTCTACTCTGTTACCTACCTATCACCATAGTGATGTATCAAGAGATAGAGCTGTTCTGAATTTCTGTATTCAAAACAATAGAAGTATAAATGTAGCGAGTATTATTTATTAGAATATTTTTGCCACGACAAAGAGTGAATCAAGTGGATATTTAGGACATCCTGGCCTCATTTATGCACTTTGCCAATTATCTGGAGTGGAAGCTAGAAATGATGAAGAATGGGTATATCCTATGAAACTTATTAATAAAGCCAATTTAATGACTTACGAATCCCTTGAAGAATGGAGATCTAGGAGTAGGAGCAAAGCACCTTCTACTAGTAGAGATATCCCCTCTACTAGTTATGACCCTCCTGCCTCTAGCTCCGCTACTCTTTATGATTTGATGAATGAGATGACCCTGCAGCAAAAAAGTTTTTAAAAGTTTGATGAAATACTTGGGAGAATAGATTAAAGGATTGAAGGATTAGAGCGCAGACATAATCATGATTATGAATATCTTCAGCGGCATTCTGTTTTCGAGATTGGTTATTATGATGCCCAAGCTAGATACTATAGAGGTGAGCCTGATGTTAATTTTCCAGAATGCCCCCATTATACTTGCTATCAACCCAATCCACCTGCTGACCAGGAAGATGAAGACATATCATGGGATTTAAATCTCTATTTTTTAAAATTTGATTGTAATGTGAGGTATTTGTGTTTTGTTGTAGTATTTTCATTTTGTTATTTGTATTTTGTGAACTGTTTTATTTTCTGAGATATGTATTTATTGTAGTTTGTATTGCATTTCTGAATGAATTGTGATGCATAATTGTAATAGTAATTATGAACTCTAAGTTTAAATAGTAGACTATTTGTTATTGTGCTGTGAAATGCAAATGTTATTTTGTATTGTCCTGTGTAGTTAATTGTTGTTGTTAAATGTTTTATTTTATGTACTTATTTCAAAATTTCATTACCCAGCAAATTCTCTAAACTGTTATATGTGTAGAAAAGTTCCTAATATTACAGGTCAGTTGAAGTTAAAATTTTTGAGAACCTGAAAAGATTTCAGAAAGATGAAAATGCCTAAAGTGCAAAGGTATAATTTATATTTAGAATTTTTTTCTTTCCACTCATATTCTTTCTATTATTGAAAACTTTAAGTTTGGGGGGGGGGAGAAAAATATTAACTATTATATGTTCTCAAAATAAAATCTTTTCAAATTTTATAACATGATTTTTGTGATGAAATTTAATTCAGTTAACTATATTTAGATTTTATTTAATTATTGTAGAAGATTCAAAGAAATATTTTTGGTAATTAAAATTATGTTTGTTGGTTAAGATATTTAGTATAAGAAAAAAAATATATAGTTAACTTTTTAAAGTAAAGAAAACTATATTAAAAAATATTAAGAATCTTAGGAATTTAGTTGAGAAAGAAAAGATTGAGACTCAATGTTGTAGAGACTATGAATTGCATATAAGGAAAAGATATGCTATAAGTTTCAAATTTAGGAAAAGAAGAGTGAAGTTCAAAATTATTAATAGGCTATCAAGATATAGTAATCCTCACTTGAAAAATAAAAAGAAAAAGAAAGGATTGAAAAACCAACCCTGAAAAGAAAAGTAGAATGAATAAAGGATTGAAAAGCAATCCAAATAAAAAGAAAAGAAAAAGTAAGTTAGGAGAAGCTAAAGGAGATGCCTTATCAAAAATTGGCTTCACTTGAATTAACCTAAAGAGTAAAGTAAATACATTTCTAAACTTATATTTATGGACTAGTTTCTTTACTAGTAGTGTCCTCACAAGTTTCTTATCATCTGAATATTCTAAGTGAATTAATATTGCAAAATATAGTCATTCTTGAAAAGAATAGAAGACTATAAGTCTAAGACTTGATAACTAGATAGCCTTATATCTGCAAAGTTAATCTAATTACTTGAAAATTTTTCTAAGAAGTCTTACTATGATATTTATTTAAATCAAAATTATAGTGTTTCTGAATTAAAACTTTACCACAATGAATTATAACTTTTATGTAGTACTAAAAATTATTTGAGGACAAGTAATAGTTAAGTTTGGGGGATTTTGACCCACTGAAATTATGTTAAGATTTCCAAGTCTATTTTATCGTAATTTTGATGATATTGCATTTTAAACAAGGGTATTTTTGATGATTTGTTACAGGTATGTTGATTTATGAACAATGGAGCGAAAAAATGCAAAAAGGAGTGAATTTGGAACAAAAAGGACCAAAAATATGAAAATTTGATCTAGGGAGCCGAAGGCGAGCTCGACGACGCTAACTGCAGACCTTTCTCTAGAGTTCAGAAAATATATTACAAGGAAGTCTGCCGACGGAGAGATCGAGGTCGCCAACAGAGGGCCTTATGAAAAGCGTCCAAGGCTAAGTATTCTAGAAGGCCACCGACGGTGAGCTTGAGGCCACCGACGGCAGGAAAGTCGGTACCATCACAAGGTGCATTGAATGTGGACGATTTTTGAAGAGATGCTTGGATAACTCTTGTAAACTCTTCAACTACTTTAAATGAAATAATTTGCTGGAGAAATTGGTGTCCACATAGTCTATCGTGAGTCAGTAGTGTGTCCATTGTGTTTGTTAGTGTTGTCGGTGCCATTAAAGTTTTAGATAGTGAGTTCAATTAATGTTATTTGTGAGGGATTCTTCGAGAGATTGTAAGAGTGGAAGGGAAGTGAGAGATTTCTTCCTCCTTGCCATTTCGAAGGAGAATTCTGCGTACTGTAAAGAAAGGAAAAGATTCAAAAGAACTTCACAGAGTTGCTTGGGGAGGAATTTAAAATAAGTTGTATTTACTTATTTTAGTTTGTAGAACCTAGCTTTTATATATGAAATCCAAGTTTTATCGTATCTTCTCCATAAAATATGAGTAGTTTTTTTTTGTCTTTCTCCTTCTTTAGATATTTATTGAAATGGTAATTTAAATTAGTGTACCAAGAAAATTTTAAAGAAGTTGTGATAATCTTTTCACTTAAATCTTAATTAACTTTCAATCTGACCAACTATTTAGTTAAAATATGTTGAGTTTAGCAACTAAAGTGAAGATTACATTTTAGATTCAGGGAGGTCAAAGTCCTTGAAAGTAGGGTGTAAATAAAAAGTGAAATAATATTTATCGGGCGTAGAATTGGAGATTTTAGAGTGACAGACTAAAATCCTCAATTCGGTCTTATCGTCTGGGTGTTGAAGTGTAGATGTTAGCCCTCAGGCGAGGGGAATATGAGAGATCCTAAGTGAGAGCCAGTATCCTCCCAACCTAGCCGCAGATTTTGTAACTAAGCATAGGATTAGTCAATGATCTTTATGGCTGGACCAAAGGGTAAAGAATAGGTATGCTCCTATTTAGCACAACACAGTTTTAAACTAATTTTAATTATCCATTCACTTAAATTTCTTAACAAGGAGAAGGATTCTTACTTATATATTTGAACTTCACTTTATTAGTAGAATTAGTTAACTGTTAGTAAAATTAGTTTATTTAAAACTTCATCTTATTTATGATTGTATATTAGTGACAAATAGGCAATTCGATTTACATAGTTGTGATTCTAAATTGGTTTCTATAATCCTAGTCCATAGCCTCTAAACTATCCCTGTGGGATCAATATTTAAGACTCCATTAGAGCCCTGTATAGCTTAAGAGATTCGTATACTTGTGTTGAAAGATTAGCTCCGTGATTATTGAATATCTTTATACACATCTTTATCAAATACAAGCAATTTTAAATTAATGAAAAGTGCGTGGGGCGATTCACCAGGATTGACCAATTTGGCCAAAGTTGACCAAAGTTAACCAGTTTGACCAAATTTTGCCAATTAAGTTAATTGGATGTCTGTATTGACCAAATGGTTATTGTTGTAACTATTAGGTAATTTTAACCAAAGTTTGACTAGTTAGGTCAAGATTTGATTTGGTGGTCAATGTGGTGGTCATTGGGTCAAAAAATGATAATTTTGACCAGGTTTTGGCTATTATTTGACCAAAATTGACCAATTAAGTGTTTAGATTAACCAAATGATCCATTTTGACCAATTTTAATTCTAGATTGACCAAATGGTTCAATTTGACCAAGTTTGACCAAAGTTAACCTTTTTGACCAGGATTGACTAATTTGACCAAAGTTGACAAGTTTGACCAAAATTTTATCAATTGGGTCAATGGAATGTCTGTATTGACCAAATGGTTTTTGTTGTAACTATTAGGTCATTTTAACCATGATTTGGCCAGTTAGGTCAATTGTTGACCTGGTGATCAATGTGGTAGTCATTGAGTACAAAATTGACCATTTGATCAAGTTTAGCTAATTTGACCAAAGTTGACCAGTTTGACCAAATTTAACCAATTTAGTGTTAAGGTTGACCAAATGGTCCATTTTGACCAATTTGGTGTCTAGGTTGACCAAATGGTTCAATTTGACCAAGTTTGACCAAATATGAGCATTTTGACCAAGGTTGACCAATTTGATCAAAGTTGACGAGTTTGACAAAATTTGACCAATTGGGTCAATTGGATGTCTGTATTGACCAAACTATTATTGTGGTATCTATTTGGTCATTTTATACAAAGTTTTACCAGTTAGGTCAAGGGTTGATCTGGTGATCAATGTGGTGGTCATTTGGTCCAAAATTGACCATTTTAACCAAGTTTATCTAATTTGACCAAAGTTTACAAATGTGACCAAATATGACTAATTTAGTGTTTATATCGATCAAGTGGTCCATTTAGACCAATTTGGTGTCTGGGTTAACCAAATGGTTCCATTTTACCAAATTTGACCATTGTTGACCAACTTGACCAAAGTTGACTAGTTTGACCAAATTTGATCAATTGGGTCAATTGGATGTCTATATTGACCAAATGTTTATTGTGGTAACTATTAGGTCATTTTAAATAAAGATTGAGCAGTTAGGTCATGGGTTGACTTGGTGGTCAATATGATGGTCATTAGGTCAAAAATTGTCAATTTTGACCAAGTTTGACTAATTTGACCAAAGTTGACCAATTTGACCATATTTGACCAGTTAAGTGTTTAGGTTGACCAAATGGTCCATTTTGACCAAATTGGTGTATGGGTTGATGAAATGGTTCAATTTGACCAAATACGACCTAAGTTGACCATTTTGACGAGGTTGACCAATTTGACCAAAGTTGACCTGTTTGATCAAATTTGACCAGTTGGATGTCTTAATTGACTAAATGGTTATTGTGGTAACAATTAGGTCATTTTAACCAAAGTTTCACCACTTAGGTCAAGGGTTGACTTGGTGGTCAAAGTGGTGGACATTTGGTCGATAATTGACCATTTTGACCAAGTTTGACAAATTTGACCAAAGTTAACCAGTTTGACCAAATTTGACTAATTTAGTGTTTATATTGACCAAATGGTCCATTTTGACCAATTTGGTGTCTAGGTTGACCAAATGGTTCAATTTGACCAAGTTTGATCAAAGTTAACCATTTTGACCAGGGTTGGCTAATTTGACCAAAGTTGACCAATTTGACCAAATTTGACCAATTGGTTCAATGAATGTCTATTTTGAACAAATAGTTTTTGTGGTAACTATTAGGTGATTTTAATTATGTTTTAACCAGTTAGGTCAAGTGTTGACCTGGTGATCAATGTGTACTATCATTAGGTAGAAAATTGACCATTTTGACTAAGTTTGACAAATTTGACCAAAGTTGACCAGTATGACCAAATTTGACTTATTCAGTGATTTGGTTGACCAATTGGTCAATTTTGACTAATTTGTTATCTAGGTTGACCAAATGGTTTAATTTGACCAAGGTTGACCAAACATGAACATATTGTTCAACGTTGAACAATTTGACCAAAGTTGACGAGTTTGACAAAAATCTGACCAATTGGGTGAATTGGATGTTTGTATTGAACAAATTGTTATTGTGGTAACCATTAAGTCAGTTTAACCAAAGTTTAACCCGTTAGGTCAAGGGTTGACCTAGTGATCGATGTGGTGGTCATTGGGTCTAAAAGTGACCATTTTGACTAATTTTACCAAAGCTGACTAGTTTGACCAAATTTGACAGATTAAGTGTTTATGTTGACCAAATAGTCCATTTTGACTAATTTGGTGTCTGGGTTGAGGTCGACTGTTAAAGTGAACCCGTCATGTTTTTTTTGGGATGGTTCAAATTTAATTTAATAAATATAATTTCAGAAAATATTATTTTTAATTTTAAAGTTTAAAATAAAACTAATCACATATAATTGATAGTTTAAAATAATCAAGCAATTCGCTACAAGTTATGTGTCTATCCCGAAGAATGGACACATTACTTGGTAGTGAGGCTTATCAAATAAATTAAAGAATCTATGATATCCATTTGGTATGTGATTCGTTTATATCAACCGACAATTTCCCCTATATAATATGGAGGAATTAGATAAGGTTTATTTTAATTTGGGTTCTTTAAGTTTCTTGTGAGGGCAAGCCCCTATAGTTAATTACATCTTAGGTAACTAAAGTTACCTAAGAAAACTCTTGGTATAAATCATGAAACATTTTTATTCATGACTTCCAAAAGGGTAAGGTTCCTCAAGAAAATGTGGTAATAGGAGATCCAATAGGTGAGTGGGTCACATTTCAGAATAATTTCTGTAGGAATTCAAAGGAAGGAAAGACTAGGGGAAAGACATTGATCCAAGAGAGATCTTAGTGTTTTGCCGAACTATCCTATGGATTGGCTTCAATTTGGGATATTTATTTGATGTTTCATCCTGTCAATTTTATTAATTAAGGTTTATACTAACTTGATACCGATCATGTGAATAGCCTGGAAGATAGGAGGGTTTATGTCATACCCGATGACAACCTCAAAATCCTAAGACAAGTTAGGGCTTATATTGCACAATATGGTCATGCAAAGGCCTAAAGAGATAAGGTGAGGGTTTATGCTGCACTGGGCAAGCTACGACGAAGTCCTATAGCTTATTGTTTATTTCTATGGAATTTTGCTATTGAAGATGGCCGTGCTACTCACTATGCATGCTCCAAGCTCCTCGTCATAGCAGGTTTAGTTTAAAGAAGTGTTAATTGTAAGAAAAGAAAAGTGTCATGTTTTGGAAATATTTATATTGAGGTGTCTTAATCTTCTATTTAGGAGAATATTAAAATTGATTATAGCAACGCCGGTTAGGATCCCACGGCTCCCTCATTCCGGCACCATTATTTTCTTCGGATTCACTTAGTCCAGATGAATTTACTAAACTCAACTTAATGAGTTCCGTACTTTCATTTAGACTATGGGAAATCCCGTTAGCAGCTGTGGGTTGCATCCTTCAAGGTTTTTCCGATTATCAGATAGAGATATTTTAATTTTGTTACAATTGTGATATTTGTTTTGTTTGTGATTAGTTTTTAAGTTATCTTATATATTTGAATGTTGCGGCAGTGAAATTTATCTTATTTTTTTTAGTTTAATTTTAGTTTTGGTTTTGTGGCTATCCTAAAAGTTTTGGTTTTTATGCTGAGCGAAATTGACATGCAAGCTTATAAAAAGTAAAGGAATTACTGAAAAGAAGGTACTGTAAACTTGTAAAAGTGTACCTGGCGAGTCTTCTCATTCCTCCACCTGCAACTTTAGAATTTTTCCAATAAACATTTATATTTTGTAGGAAAGTAAAACTTATGAATAGGTTCTTCACAAGCCTAACAAATCCTATGTCATAACGTGGTGGGACCTATTCATTTAAAGGATTTCTTCATTCAATAATTATGATAGGTTCAGTTATCCTACATGGTTTCCAGTTGTGAGAAGGGCCTAGGGGGAACCCAGACATTTCACAATCCTCTTGAGCTTGCTTTAGTTCATTTGAACTTATCATAATTATTAAATGATTCATCTATTTCAAACCCTTATGCTTAGTGAATTAATGCTTTAACTATCCCCTTTTAAATGAAGTAATTATCATTTGTTATTTCACTTAGAAATTATGTAAATGAAAATCTTTTGGGGCATAGTTAATTTATTTAAGAAAGATTTAATCAATTTCATGGGCTTGTAGTGTTTCCAAATGTTTGAAGTTTGATTATGTTTGCTTTTCTAAACCTTTCTTAATGAGATTTGATTAGACCAAGCTCACTATTAAGCCTTTAAGATTTAGTGAATAAATTTGTAATTCATTTTTCTCTTGTTAGAAAAAAAAAACTAAGTCATGTGAGTTTAGTTTCTTATCTAAACATTGGATTATTATTCAAACATTAAAATAGGGGTAAAAATTAGTGGATTGTTAACTTCCTAAGTCAACCCTTGTCTTTAGGCTTATTTTGTTTGATTATCTTCCAAATTCACAAAATTAAGGAAATTATTCATTTATTTTTGATGTGACAAAATTGAAGTGAGTTTTTTTACCATTCATCCCTTGATGTTTCAATCTTCAAAACATGTCATTTAGGATCGTTAGTTACCCATTTTACCCCTAGTTAATACTAAGTATTAATTAAGGATAAAACCTTAAAAGTACAACTTTTCCCCTAGGGCTTTATCACCTCATAATTCACTAAATTTTATTCAAATGACTTTGAAATTTTATGTTCGCTCATTCATGGATTCATTAAAGCATCAGAGGAGAAAATATGATTTTTTTCTTAATTTTAATTTAATTTATATATTTATTTTTATGCAAAAATAGGATTTTCAAATGAAAATTCAATAACTTAGTCAAAACAAAGTTTCTATCCTTGAGAAAACAACTGGAGGTTCACCATGACCAGAGGACCCCTTGGACTAAATTTGATGATTTTTTTAAATTTTAATTTAATTATCATATTTATTTCTATTTTTTGAGTATTAATTAGATATAAAACATTTTATTAGTTGAAAATTAAGTTTTTAGGTTTTTAATAAATCTCTATGAGGTCAGGGAACCTAAAGAAACAAGTTTCATATTTTTGTGGGTTACATTTTTAATTATTAGAATTATTTTAGTGAAAAATTAGAGAATTTCCATTTTTAGCTTTTAGAAATTGATTTTAGCCCTTCAAAATTTAATATCTTTGTTTATAGAGATAGGAAAATTACCCTAATTGCTCCTAAGTGATTAGGAGATAATTTGGAACATTTGCAACAACTTGGTTAATTTTGTTATTTTTATTAATTTTTATTTATTTAAATATTAAAATAATGCTTAAAAATGAAAATTTTATTTTTATTATAATTTTATTTTTCAGAGACTACTCTGACCAGAAAGAACTCCAAAATTTTTTTTTAGTAAGTTTATAAGTGTATTTTAATTGTTATAATTATATAATTGCTAAAAATGTGATTTAACTTAAAAAAATCATTTAAGCATTTAAATTAACTCCATTTGACTTGAATTTTTTATGAGGGTTTCCTCTAACCTTAAATTATAGTGGAGAACAAAAATCAAGTTATTTTCTTTTATATTTAAACCAAGTTATTTTATTTAATTTTTTAGTTTTTATTTTTCCTTGGGTCCTCTGGTCATAAGTGACCTACCAAAATTTTCTTTGCATATTTTTATCATTATTTTAATTATTATAATATTTATACCAAAACAAGAATGATAACTTGAAAAGTAAAGATCCCCTCATAGAGATCTCGGATGACCTTGAAAAAATCAAAGAAGATCCCCCATGACAGAGAGAAGAAGATCCCCAAAGATCAAGCCATGGTGACGTGTCTACGCAAATGGAGAATCAAAAGAATCCAGACAGTCTTTAATTAATTTAAAATAAAATATTCATCCAATAAAATTCAAACCAATTCCATATTGTTCTCCTCTATTCGTTCAGTAAGAGGGTATTTTACTTTTATTCTTATGATTTTTCTACATCAAGTTATGTATTTTTAAAGTTTAGGGAATTGAATAAATACAGAAAATCTCTACTGTTCTACTTATCTAGTGCAACCCCACCTCAACATCGACAGCTCTGAAGGGCTACACGTCGCTACGCCATTTGACTCCATCTTCTGACTCAGATGTCATCTAGCTGCGCTTTATGCACCCAATCTCCATCCGATTTCATCCTGGCTGTCCAAGCATTACACACGCGATCGAACGGTGCTTCTTCATCGTCTTTAACTGGTCTGTCATGTATTTCGTTCACAATAAAACCTTAAGATCTCGAGCTAGACTCAACAAATCACGTGGGGTTATTTGTATCGACTCATCTGACATAGATGAACCTATCCACATAGTTTATATGGTATGAAATACGGTCAACACATGTATAGGATCAGAATAAGCTCAAGATGAAGAGTGAGTTTAATACCTTGCTCTAAGAAGTGAAGATTCAATCAAAGAGTTGTGGCAGCTTCGATTGGTCCCAACAAACCTCCATATGAAGCCTTGTGCTGTGGTTAAATTTCTAGACCTGAATTCGACCAAGGCTGATTTCAGTGGTTGATCAAACTCTGGTACAGGGCTCTTTGTGATGGGGCTTTGATGGGGGAACTTCTTCTCTCAATGTTGTGATGGTATGGGTGCAATTAATTTGGATTTGGTGCACTGTGGATCTGTGGTTCTGGCTGAGATTTTATTGGAGAAATTGCTCTTAGGCAGGGGGAATCAGTGGGAGAAAATGGTTGGAATGACCTTAGGCAGGTTTTAAGAAGCTCTGGTGAGCTTTTGGTAGAGTTTTCTTAAATATTTTTCAACACCCTCTATTGGCCGTAGATAGCTCCATTTATGGACAGGGCTAATGGACTGAGCTTAGGCGTTGGTCATGTGTGGAATCAACTGCCTAGGTGGAGGGCAGAAAAGCTTCAGTGAGCAGTTGGGGCTTGACAACTTTGCAGGTGAGCTTAGGTTAAAACTGGCTTGGGGTGAATCTTAGTTTGGGCATCTCTGACGATTAGGCTGACCAGCAAGGACAAGAGAGGGTGGCTAGAGGTCAGGTGAGCCAGTGGTTAGGTGATTCAGGCATTAAATTGGATGAAGGATGGGTTTGGGCAAAGATCCTCTTAGCTTAGCTATAAATTGGGTGAAATCCACAAATTAGGGGACACTTGGTCCATGACTCATTTAGATTGGGTTTAGTGGACCTAGGGTGGTTCTTAGGGTCCATTGGCTGGCCACGGAGGACTTGATTTGATCAGTTTAGCTAGGTTTAGTCAATTTAGCTTATGGGTTTAATTTTGGGTCAAGTGGGTTCAAGTTGGGCTAGGTTGGATTCAAGCTTGGTTTGGACCCAATTGAAAGTTCAAAATAATGTATATTATTTTTATTAAGTGTTTGAAAGGGGATTAGAGTGGTTTTGAATAGGTTTGGGGGTTCAGTTTGGCTTAATTTGGGGCAAGTTGGGTTAGCTTGGATTTAGATTGGGCTAGAGTGGGGTCAAAGGCCAATTTAAGGCTCAAAATTGTCTATGGAGATGTCATGAAGAGTGCCTAACATTAATTGGGTGGAAATTTTTAGGTTAGGGCACTAAATGTGGTGGATTTTGGGCATGTGGTGCAATTGGGTAAAAATTGGGAAATTTGGTTCAAATGAGTTTGGGCGAGACTTGGGTTCAAATTGGGGAAATTGATGGTTCAATATTATTCAGGGTAGAGTTATGAGAATTTTAGAATTCAAATTGAGGGGAAATTGATTGACAATAGGTTCAATTTACGGGATTTTTGTCACATAGGCAAGATTGGGGGTTTTGAGTTTGGGTTGGAATTGGGTCCAAATGTTGATCACATTGGGCTTGAATTTGGTTTGGATTAAGGCTATGGATATTGAATTAAAGTTTGGAATTGAAATTGGATAAGATTGGGGTCAATTGGGTGGACATTGGGTTTAATCTAGGCATTTTGGGCCTAAAATGGGTCAAATTGGAGTTTTTGGTTGAATTGGGCAAAATTAATCAAATTGGGTCATGTGGTAGTTAAGAGAAATGTAATTGGGAATATTTATGAGGTTTTGGGAATTTTTGGAATTTTTGAAAATTTTAGCTAGGAGGGGCATCTTGGAAATTTGGAGGGATTTTGGGGCTATTTTAAAAAATTTGGTAAATTTTGGTCAAATTGGTCAATTCTAATGGTGGGCAATATTTTGAAATAGTTTTGGAGAAAAATAGGTATTTTGGGTAATTTTGTGTAAAATTGGGGTTTAGAGGTATTTTGGGTAGGTTTGACGGCAGGGGGTCAAAAATTGAAATTTTGGAAAAATTGAGTTGGTAGTATAGAATTGTTTAGGTTGAGCCATGGACCAAATGCAACCCTAATTTGGTCCTGTGTGTGTTGGTTCCAGCCTCTTTAGCCATAGGCTGAAGGTTGGACCACCCACATGAGTTTCCAAAGAGTTACGGGATCAATGTGGGATGTGCTTTGTTTAGGGTTGTGAGTGTAAAGTTTGTGTATGGTGTAAGCTCCATACCTCCCAGGGTAAATCCTAAGGTCTAACCACCAATAAAAGACTTCTCATGGGCTTCTTTATGCTTGGTCTCTTCCTCCTAGGAGCTGGAGGTTAGGCCTTAAGCATATGAAAACTCCCAGTGAAGTGAGAAAAGTTTGAATTTCTAAAGGGGAAGGGTTCCAAGACAAGTCTTCTAAGAAAGTCACCAAGAGAGTCTTATGGCTATACCTTACACTATTCTAAAAGAAAAACTAGAACTCAACCAAATGTGAGGTCAATAGTTGGATAAATGGTTCAATTTGACCAAGTTTGAACAAAGTTGACCATTTTGATCAGGTTGACAATTTGACCAAAGTTGACCAGTTTGACCAAATTTGACCAAACATGACCAGTTGGATGTCTATATTGACCAAATGGTTATTATGGTAACTATTAGGTCATTTTAACCAAAGTTTGATCAGTTAGGTCAAAGGCTGAACTGGTGGTCAATGTGGTGGTCATTGGGTCCAAAATTGACCATTTTGACCAAGTTTGAGTAATTTGACGAAAGTTGATCAGTTTGACCAAATTTGAACAATTTAGTGCTTAGGTTGACCAAACGTTCCATTTTGAGCAATTTGGTGTATGGGTTGATCAAATAATTCAATTTAACCAAGTTTGACCAATGTTAACCATTTTGACTAGGGTTGACCAATTTGACCAAAGTTGACCAGTTTTACTAAATTTGACCAATTTGGTCAATTGAATGTCTGTGATGAACAAATGATTTTGGTGCTAACTATTAGGTGATTTTAACCATGATTTGACCCGTTAGGTCAATTGTTGACCTGATGTTCAACGTGTTGGTCATTAGGTAAAAAATTGACCATTTTGACCAAGTTTGACTAATTTGACCGAAGTTGACTAATTTGACTAAAATTGACCAATGTAGTATTTAGGTTGACCAAATGGTCCATTTTAAGCAATTTGGTGTCTGGGTTTACCAAATGGTTTAATTTTGCTATGTTTGTCCAACCACGATCATTTTAACCAGGGTTGACCAATTTGACCAAAGTTAACGAGTTTGATAAAATTTGATCAATTGGGTCAATTGGATCTCTTTATTGAACAAATTATTATTAAGGTATCTATTAGGTTATTTTATACAGGGTTTTATTTGTTTGGTCAATGTTTGATCGGGTGATCAATGTGGTGATCATTGGGTCTAAAATTGACCATTTTGACCAAGTTTGTGGAATTGGACCAAAGTTGACCAACTTGACCAATTTTGACCAATTTAGTGTTTAAATGGATCAAGTGGTCCATTTTAACCAATTTGGTGTCTGGGTTGACCAAATGGTTCAATTTGACCAAGTTTGACCAAAGTACCATTTTAACCAAGGTTGTCTAATATAACCAAATTTGACTAGTTTGCCCAAATTTGACCAAAGTTAACAAGTTGGATGACTGTATTGACCAAATGGTTATTGTGGTAACTTTTAGGTCATTTTAACTAAATTTTGACGAATTAGGTGAAGGGTTGATCTGATAGTCAATGTGGTGGTCATTGGTTCCAAAATTGACCATTTTGATCGAGTTTGACTAACTTGACTAAAGTTAACCAATTTGACCAAATTTGACCAATTTAGTATTTAGGTTGATTAAATGGTCCATTTTTGACCAAATTGGTGTTTGGGTTGATCAATTAGTTCAATTTGACCAATTTTTACCAAAGTTAACCATTTTGACCAGAGTTGACTGATTTGACCAAAGTTGACCAGTTTGACCAATTTTGACCATAGTTGACTAGTTGGATATCTGTGTTAACCAAAAGGCTTTGTGGTAACTATTATATCATTTTAAAGAAAGCTTGGCCAGTTAGGTCAAGGGTTGACATGGTGGTCAATGTGGTGGTTATTGGGTCCAAAATTAAGCATTTTGACAAAGTTTGACTAATTTGACCAAAGTTGACAAATTTGACAAAATTTGACTATATTAGTGTTTACTTTAACCAAATGGTCCATTTTGACCAATTTGGTGTCTTGGTTGACCAACTAGATCAATTTGACCAAGTTTGACCAACGTTGACTATTTTGACCAGGGTTGACCAATTTGACCGAAGTTAACTAGTTTGACCAAATTTAACCAATTGGGTTAATTGGATGTCTGTATTAACTGAATAATTATTCTGGTAACTATTAGGTCATTTTAGCCAAACCTTGACGAGTTAGGTCAAAGGTTAACTTGGTGGTCAATGTGGTGGTCATTGGTTCCAAAATTGACCATTTTGACGAGATTTAACAAGCTAAAGTTGACTAATTTGACCAAACTTGACCAATTTAGTATTCAGGTTGACCAAGGGGTTCATTTAGACCAATTTATTGTCTTAGTTGACCAAATGGTTCAATTTGACCAAGTTTGACCAAAGTTAACCATTTTGACCAGGGTAGAACATTTTGATTAAATTTGATCATTTTGACCAAATTTGACCAAAGTTGACCAGTTGGATGTTTGTATTGACCAAATAGTTATTTTGGTAACTATTAGGTCATTTTAACCAACGCTTATCCAGTTAGGTCAAGGTTTGACATTGTGGTCAATGTGGTGGTCATTGGGTCCAAAATTGACAATTTCGACTGAGTTTAACTAATTTGACCAAAGTTGACCAATTTGACAAATTTGATCAATTTAGTGTTCAGGTTGACCAAGTGGTCCATTTAAACCAGTTTGGTGTCTACGTTGACCAAATGTTTCAATTTAACCAAGTTTGACCAATGTTCACAATTTAGACTAAGGTTGACCAATTTGATTAAATTTGACCAGATTGACCAAATTTGACCAAAGTTGACCAGTTGGACATCAGTACTAACCAAATAGTTATTGTGGTAACTATTAGGTCATTTTCACCAATTTTGACCAGTTAGGTTAAGGCTTCACATGGTTGTCATTGGGTCTAAAATTGACCATTTTGACCAAGTTTGACTAATTTGACCAAATATGATCAGTTTGACCAAGTTTGACCAATATATTGTTTAGATTGACCAAATGGTCCATTTTGACCAGTTTGGTATTTAGGTTTACCAAATGGTGCAATTTGATAAAGTTTGACCAAAATTAACCAATTGACCAGGGTTGATTAATTTGACCAAAGTTGGTTAGTTTGACCAAAGTTGACCAAAGTTGACCAACTGGATGTCTGTATTGACCAAAAAGTTTTTGTGGTAACTATTAGGTCATCTTAACCAAAGTTTGACCAATTTGGTCATGGGTTGACCTAGTGGTCATTTGGTCCAAAATTGACCATTTTGACCAAGTTTGACTAATTTTTGCCAAAGTTAACCAGTTTAACCAAATTTGACCAATTGAGTGATTAGGTTGACCAAATGGTCCATATTAACTAATTTGGTGTCTGGTTTGACCAAATCTTTCAATTTGACCAAGTTTGACTAAAGTTAACCATTTTCACCAGGGTTGACTAATTTGACCAAAGTTGATTAGTTTTACCAAATTTGACCAATTTGGTCAATTGGATGTCTGTATTGATCAAATAGTTAATGTGGTAACTATTAGGTCATTTTATCAAAAGTTTCATTAGTCAGGTCATGGGTTGACCTTGTGGTCAATGTGATGGTCATTGGGTCCAAAATTGTCCATTTTGACCAAGTTTGACTAATTTGACCAAATTTAACCAATTTAGGGTTTAGTTTGACAAAATGGCCCATTTTGACCAATTTGGTGTCTGGCTTGACCAAATGGTTCAATTTGACCAGGTTTGACCAAGGTTGACTAATTTGACCAAGGTTGACTAATTTGACAAAAGTGACAAGTTTGACCAAATTTGATTAATTGAGTCAATTAGATGTCCGTATTGACCAAATGGTTATTGTTGTAACTATGTGATCATTTTAACAAAAGTTTGACCAGTTAGGTCAAGTGTTGAACTGGTGGTCAATGTGGAGGTCATTGGGTCAAAAATTGTCCATTTGGACCAAGTTTGACAAATTTGTCTAAGCATTTGAACTTCAAAGATCATAGACAAACAACGCTTCTCAATTACAAGGTATCTGATTTCTGTTGGGACCAAACAACGACTCAAATAATATAGTGCATTTTCTTTTCCCTCATTATTAATCTAAGTTAACAATGCTCTGAGAGAATTTTCTAATGTTGTAGTGTAAAGGATAAGATGTTTTCCTAATATAGGGGCTGCTAAAACAGGAGTAGTTATCAAGTATTGTTTGATGTCTTCAAAGGCATGTTCAAATTTTTCATCCCACACAAATTTGGTATCTTTTATAGTTAAGGCAGAGAGAGGTTGACATCTACCTGAAAAAATGGAAATAAATCATCAAATATAGGTTAATTTTCCTTGGAAAGATCGTAATTGAGTTAGGTTTCTTGGAGGAGGCATATTCAAAATGGCTTCAATTTTGAGGGGGTCAATTTCAATCCCATAATGTCAAAAAACAATTCCTAAAATCTTCCCAAAAGTGACACTAAAAGTGCACTTTAAGGGATTCATCTTAAGATTAAATTCTCAAATCATACACGTGATCCTCTTTTTGTTTTCTATTGACAACTAAGTCATCAACGTAACATTCAACTTGATTGTGGATAAGTTCATGAAAAATTTGTGTCACAGCTCTTTGATATGTAGCACCAATATTCTTTAATCCAAAAGACTTTACGCTGTAACAGTATATGCCAATATGTGTTCTTAAGGCTGTATTTGGCTCGTCTTTAAAAAACATTTTAGTTTGGTTATATCCTGATATTTCACCCATAAAAGAAAATATAGCATGTGTGGATGCAATATCTACCATTAATTATGGAATTGGTAGAGGAAATTCATATTTTGGATAAGCTTTGTTTAAGTCTCTGAAATCTACAAAAACTCGAATTTCACAAATTTTCTTCTTTACTAGTACTATGTTAGCCAGCCACATAGGATATTTTTCTTCTTGAATGAAATCAGCTTCAATTAATTTCTTAACAGCAATGAATTGTTATTCAATTTTGACACACACCCTTCTTGGTCCTTATTTAAATGAGATTACAGTTGATCTATCCCAAGTTTATGGACTACAACCTTTGGAGCCAGTCCAGGCATTTCGTCATAACTCCAAGCAAAAAGTCTTTATATTCTTTTAACAGTTTGACTATTTCCTTTGCTTCTATGTCATTAAAGAAAGAACTAATAAATGTTGTTTTTAGGTTTTCTTCGCTTCCCAAATTTATTTCTTTTAGTTCGTCCATTATTGTTTTAGTTTCTTCTATAAATTCTGGCAGTGCATCTTCTATTGTAAGATCTGGTGTTTGCTCAAAATTAGATGTTTCGGTGACATTGAGGCAAAATTTTGTATCGTCCAAAGATTCTAGGCTGCTAAACCTTATACCTTCTTTAAGAGTTATGATGTCGTTTGCTATTATTCCACAATTGTTAAAAAACCTGAGATTGGTTTGATGACCATTGTTTACCCATCAATTTATTTTGAAAGAAATTTTGAACACATGTAGAATAAAGCTCAAAAGGTTCTCAGTGATCTTGAATCTCAGTGATTTCTTCATATCAAATATTGAGTTTTCTCTTTCTCTTCCTCATCCTCGACCTCGACCACAGCCTCTAATGTGGGTTTGAGACAAGTTTTTACATATTGAAGAAGAACTTTCATCAACTTGTTTTTATTATCATGATCTTCTTCATTCATTTTGTTTCATCTTTTTCTTCTTTGTTTACTACAACATCTGTAGAGAATATCATTTTCTCTATTGGGGTGTAGTATGAAGCGTCTTCATGTACACCAATTTCATGGACTGAGAATGGTTGTAAGTCTCCCATAATGCAGCATTCTTGTCCTTTTTGTAAGTATTTTATTCTTTGATGTAGTAAAAATGATACCTTTTATGTTCATGGAGCCATGGTCGATCGAGTAAGGCATAAAAGAGGTTTCAGAATCAATGACATGGAATTTTGCTATTGTCACCAAATCATATATTTTTAGGAGCAACGTTAGTGATCCTACAGCTCATTCTCCTTATTGATTGAAACCTCATAACATCATTTTGCCTCTTGTTAATTTCTCTTCGCAATTGTCTAAATATGCGAGAGTTCTCAAATTCATAATGTTAATCAAGGCACCAAAATCAATAAGTATTCTTGCAAGTGTCGTATCTTTGATATCACCGTGATATATAGTGGTCAATTGTATTGAGTTTTAACGAGCAACAAGTCATTGTTAGAGATATCTATCTTAGTTTGTTCTTCTAAGGAACAAACTTCATTTGAAAGGAACACTAGCGAGTTGAGCTAAACAAATTTCAGGGTTTTGAAGAGCTTTTACTAATGATTCCCTCATTTCTTTGGAAAGAATAAGGGCATCATAAATGCTTAACTTTGCTGGTAGTTTTCTTAAATGAGCTATTACATTATAGTCCACTTAAAATAACTTATCTTTATTTCCTTCAAATAGCCGCTCTTGTTTCAGAGGATTGATTTCTTCAGGTGCTACTATTTGTTTCTCTTTTTCTTTACAAGCCATTCATGGGAGTAAAATCTTTCCACTTCAAAGATTTCAGTTATTTCTTCTGAAATGTAGTTCAAATCTTTTTCTTCAGAATTAAAATTTTCCAATTCTATGGAGATTGGTGCTTGTTGTAATTCAAGTGTTATGTCGCCATCTTCATTCTCAATGCTGTTGTCTTGATTCTCATTGATATCATCAAATTTTTGTACGATTTTGAATATTGTCCACAATATTGAAATCGATTTGTTCATTTTCAGGAATGATATCAAAAATAGTCACGATGTATCCAGAACAAGAGTTATTATTATTCACAGTAGTGTCATAAAAAAAGTGATACAATGTCAACAGTTTGAGGGATTTTTTTCCCTTCGTCCGAGACGACTACCCTAGTAGAACTAGAAAAAGAAGCTACATAAGAAGCAATAGCCTCTATATTAAAAAGATCTCTAACCCTTTTCAACACTTTCTTTTTCTTCATATTTTCCTTCCTGGAAGATTGAGTGTCTTGAATGTCTGTGAATGTCCCCTTAAGAAATTCAACCTGAGCAGTATTTTTATTATCATTGTTATTATCGACAATATATTCATCAGCTGAAATCACGTAGACTGAACCTTTTTTCAGGTTGTTTCAAATATTTATTCGAGATAATATATTCCCTTCTTTTAATTATGCTCTAACCAATCTTTGAAGATGAAGCATTATTCAATTTGATGTCCAAGCATCCTATGATCAGGAATATAATTTGGATGATCTTTCATATCGACTTCTCTGGGTCTTTTAGCTTTGGGCAGTTGAAATATTGTTATCTTCTGCAAAATATTAAAAATGTTTCTATGATTTCTTCAATTTTAAATGGATATTCTTTATTTATTATTTCAGACATCAAATTTTTTTTTAGTTGTTGTTGGGACAGGTTGTTGGAACTGCAGTTGTGAAGATAATTGTGGTTGTTGTTAACTAGTGTTTTGTCATTGCTTCTTTGGTTCGGGTTGAACCTGCATCACCTTCTTACTCTTCTCTACCGTTTTAGATTTATATTTAAATTTCTTGATTGGCTTTGTCTTTTCTGTCTTTTCTGCTGTACTCATCTGCTTAGATTCCTCTTGGAGATTAGCAGCTTTGCTGAGCAAATTTTCAAATATTTGTATCATGACTCTTTAAGCATAAAATCTATAGAATCATAGATATAATCCCATCAAGTTGTTGACCAATTGATGAAATAGGAGAGCGTCTCTCCCACCGGCATTACAACAACTTGCATGAAATGTGTCGAATGCTGATAAGGATTTCTAGTTCCTTCAAACATTTTAAAAAGAGGTGGAACAAAACCCTTATGATATTGGACCGAATCAAATTCCTCTAGATAAGGCCTACCCTTTGGAATCAATGATCCAACCCTAACCTGAGCCATCGTTTCTTTGAATCATTGATCCAGCCCTCACCTGAGCCATCATTTCTTTTTCTTTTTGTTCCACAAGTTGTGTGATTTTTTATTTTCAGAATTCGACTTTGAGTGCGATCCTTTTTATTCTGTGAACTTTTTTTAACTTCCATGGGTTCCCTTTTATCACCAACGATATGTATTGCTTCCGGCCTGACAATTACAACAACAAGTTTTGGAGCAGTTTGTGAAGAACACTGTAATGTTGTCATCAATTCTTTAATCTTGTGCTCGAGGCGATTGATTTGTTCGTCTCGCTGTTTAATGAACATTTGTAATTCTTCGGCTACATTTTCTTCACTTATGAGAGGAAATTCCCATGATTATCGTGCTATAGATGCAGCTCGAGTTTCCACCATGTTGATTTCCACAAATTCTTCTTTGTCAGAAGAATTTTTTTTGCTATGTGTGGCCAATTGTTTAATATCAGCTGCTAACTTTTTCAGGCAGTCCTTAAATGACTTGACAAGATTCTTTTCAAAATCATTTTCTTGAGGAATATTTTTAGAAGTATTCATAAAATCTGACATTCCTTCTAATAATTCACATTTCCAAACATTATTCTTTAGTATAGGATGAGGAATTTCAGAAAGTACATCATCATATTGTGAATAGGAATAATCACTAGCTCGTAACATTTCTACTAGAGAATTCATCTTAGCAAATGTTTCTTCCGCTTCTAAGATCAATTTATTGTTTCTTGTGCTATTTGTAAAAAGACTTGCATCTTCCACTTTTGGTCCCTAGCGAAGTTTAACTAGTATCTGAATATGTTGACATTCTAATTGTTGATCAATTTCTCGATTATTAGAATCTTCCAATGCAAGAAGTTTTCTCTTCATGGTTGTAGAGACTGCACATCCCATTTTATCTGGGAGTTGGAAATTAGAAATTTTTCTTTTCGTGCAAGTTTTTTAAATACAGAATACATTTTTCGAATTGGAAAAGAATTTTGGAATACGTCTACATCATATTCAACAAGTACTGGATAAAGTTTATTCTTCTTCCCGGACAAAAAAATTTCATCTGATTTAGTTGTTTCAAATTTATTTCCATTTCTTTTCTTTTTCCTCTTAAGAGATTGCTTTCTATTCTTTCATTGAGTAAGAGTTAACGAAATAGTTTTAGAACTGGATCCATTTTCATATACAGACAATGGAATATTATCATATTCCATGCAAATTTTTTTACTCTTACGATCAACTTCATCCTCTATTCTCTCTAAATTGAATTGTTCTATGAGAGGTGCTTGAAAGAAATTGTCTAAGAGAAGATAGTCTTCATATAAATTCTTCAAAAGGTTCTGCAACTATTTGAGATGGACTATTTATCATATATGGAGTTACATCGAATAATCCAAATTCATTTTTTAGGAAGTAAATATCTTCATTCATTGGTGAATCAAGCTCTTGATAGAATGAAAAGACTGAATCTAGAGAATCCATCTTGAGAATTTTGGAGAAAAAACTATCAAAATTATTTTCCAAACTTGTTTTTGTAAACTTGGAATTTATTGTGTCATTTATGTTTTGTCGTTATGAAGATTTGTCATGGATAACACTTAAACGAGTTAAGGATATAATTTTATCTTTCAAAAGATATAATATCTCTAAAAAATGAACATTTTGTTGAGAGATGATGAGAGAGATAAATCCCCAGAGGGCTCACCAAACCTCTCTTGGTGGTTTTCAGAAATGTCATCGACGGTTCTACCAAAGGTACTGGCGCTTTTTTTGTGATGAGCAGGGTGTATTGTCGGTTTGAGGAGTCGTCACTCTGTTTATCTATCTTATCACCCTAATTCCCGAGTAACTTGTTCTATTTGTGTTATGTTGAGAATCCCTAGAAACTGATAAACTAGGAAAATGAAGGGGAAGTTCTAAAAATTATAGAAAATAGAGAAAGAGTATATCAAATGATAAAAGTTTAGAGGAAATCTTTAGAATATGTCATTACTAAATTTTTCATATAGGGGGAATCATGTAAAAAATTTTATAAGTAAAGATTCAATTTTGTGTCGTTTAATTCTCCTATAAGAGTAAGCTCCTATAGTTAATAACTTCTTAGATAATAAAAATTAACTAAGAAAACTCCTGATTAACGTCAAGCATTCATTTTATGGGAAATTCTAAGATCAAGGAAATAAACGTCAATGTTCAATCCTAGCGGTAACATGTTTTTAAGTGTCATGTGCTACCCTAAAGGTCTGATTTTATCATTGTCATTATTGTTATGTTAGTTTTATTTTTTTTAGTTTTGTAGTTGTTTTATTTTTCTCTTATAATTTTTCATTTGTTTTATTGTCGTTTTTTGTTTTTTGTTTGTGGAAATCTTAAAAGTTTAAGTTTTGGGGCTATCCTAAAAGTTTAGGTTTTATGTTATTTTGGTTTTTTTCATTTATCATTATTTTATTTTAATGTCATTTTAGTTTTGTTTTTAATCCAATCTTCAGAATGTTTCCCTGCAAAACAGAGTCAACACACCCTAATAACTTGCAAAGTAAATTAAAACAGAACTTGTCTTCAGCCCGCAAGAAAAATAGTGTTAGAGTGATTCTTATAAAAGAAATATTGTCAATTTTATTTCTTAGATTGTTAATTTTGTTGGTTAAGTTTTAATTTTTAGACAACCCGGTCAAGCTACTATGGTTGTGTCGTCCTAGGGTTGTCAGAGGCCATGATCTACATAGTCCGAAAGGTGTTTAAGCCAAGACCTGAAGACTCTAGTCAACAACCAAGATTACATCGTCCAAGAAATATTTGTAGATCAAGAACACTGGGGTTCAAGTTGTTCAGTGATCTTTGTTGATTAATGTTTCATTTAAGTTTTAATGTCTTTTATTGATTTTTAAAGGTTGAAATATTTTAGGTTGTTTAAGATTTATTAATCGATTATTTATTGGGTTCGTGTTATACATCTAACTAAAGTTAGACTTTAAAAATATAGATTTAATGTCTTTTGAATCGAAAAGATATTAAGACTATTGTAAATTAGACTTAAATTAAGTAAAATCTAACATAAGTTAGACTTTAGGATTTTTAGATTCGATGTCATTTGAATCTAAAAGTTAAGTCTAGTATAGGTTCGACTTAAATTGAGTACAATCTAACATTAGTTAGTCTTTGGGATTTTTAGATTCAATGTAATTTGAATCTAAAAGTAAAGTTTAGTATAGATTAGACTTAAATTAAGTAAAATCTAACATAAGTTAGACTTTGGGATTTTTAGATTCAATATCATTTGAATCTAAAAGTTATGTCTAGGTCAACATAAATTCAACCCAAGATTTGGATTCAATTTTGATTGAGCCTTTATTTAAATTTGACTCGAACTTAAAGTCTAATTTTAACTTAGGTTCAGTTTAGGTTGAACCTAAAGTTTGATGGGTTTAGGTTCAATGTAGGTTGAACCTAAAGTTTGGTTTAAGTTGAACTTAAGTTTAGGTTTGTTTTAGATCCAATGTAGGTTGAATCTAAAGTTTGGTTAACTTGGGTTCAAGTTAGGTTGAATCTAAGTTATGGGTTTGACTTAAGTCAAACATAAGGTTATAAGTTTGAACTTAACTTCGATATAGGTTGAACTTATATTTAGGTTAACTTGAGTTAAAGTTAGGTTGAACCTAAGTTGTAAGTTTGACTTAAGCTCCATATAGGTCAAACTAAAGTTTAGCTTTAACTTGGTTCATGTTAGGTTGAAACTAAGTTTGAAGTTAGAATTAAGTTCAATATGAGTTGAACTTAAGTTTAGTTTTAACTTGGGTTCAAGTTAGGTTGAACCAAAGTTAGAAGTTTGCCTTAAGTTCAATATGGGTTGGACATAAGTTTTGTTTTAACTTAGGTTCAAGTTAGGTTGAACAAAAGTTAGAAGTTTGACTGAAGATCAATATGGGTTGAACTTAGGTTTAGTTTTAACTTGGGTTCAAGTAAGGCTGAACCTAAGTTAGAAGTTTGACTTAAGTTCAATATGGGTTGAACTTAAGTTTGGGTTGAATTAGGTTCAATATAAGTTGAACCTAAGGTTTGAGTTTGATTTGCACTTTAGGATCAAAATCATCTTTTGGCCTAATTAAATAAGGCTTTAAGGATTAATTATGTCTAATTAGGGTTAGACTTAATTAAGGTTTATGGTTGCTTAAGCCTAATTTAAGTGAGGCTTAAGAGTTAATTAAGTCTAATTAGGGTTAGACTTAGTTAGGGTTTAAGGTTGATTAAGCCTAATTTATGTAAGGCTTATGGGTTAATTTAGTATAATTAGAGTTAGACATAATAAGGGTTTAAGTTTGATTAAGCCTAATGTAAGTAAGTCTTAAAGGTCAATTAAGTCTAATTAGGGTTAGACTTAATTATGATTTACGTTTGATTAAGCTTAATATAAGTAAGGCTTAATTTTTTAAATAGAATTAATTTGGGATAAGTCTAATTATGGTTTAAGGTTAATTAAACCTAATGTAAGTAAGGTTTGATAATGTTAATCAAGTCTAAATAGGGGTTAGACCTAATTAGGGTTTAGGGTTAATTAAACCAAATGCAAGTAAGGTTTAAATTAGTTAATTGGGTCTAAATAGGGGATAGACTTAATTAATGTTTCATTTTTATTAAACCTAATTTGATCAAGATTTAATGGGGTTAATTAGGTCTAATGATGGGTTAGACCTAATTAGGGTTAGATTTGTATTAAACCTTATCTGATTAAGGTTTAATAGTATTAAGTAGGTCTAATGATGAGTTAGTCCTAATTAGGGTTTGAATTGTATTAAACCTAATTTGAATAAGGTTTAATGAGGTTAATTAGGTTAATTAGGTCTAATGATGGGTTATAACTAATTAGGATTTGATTTATATTAAACCTAAATTGATTGAGGTTTAATGAGGTTAATTAGGTCAAATATTATGTAAGACATAATTCGGGTTTAATTTGTATTAAATGTAATTTGATTATGTATTAATGTGGTTAATTAGGTCTAATGATGGGTTAGACCTAATTATGGGATATTAAACCTAATTTTATTAAGGTTTAATAATGTTAATTAGGTCTAATGATGGGTTACACCTAATTAGGGTTTGATTTGTATTAAACCTAATTTAATTATGATTTAATGAGGTTAATTAGGTATAATGATGTGTCAGAACTAATTAAGGTTTGATTTATATTAAACCTAATTTGATTATGATTTAATGAGGTTAATTAGGTCTAAGGATTGGTTAGACCTAATTAGGGTTTGATTTATATTAAACCTAATTTGATTAAGGTTTAATGAGGTTAATTTGGTCTAATGATGGGTTAGACTAATTAGAGTTTTGTTTGTATTAAACCTAATGTGATTAAGGTTTAATGAGGTTAATTAGGTCTAATGATGGGTTAGACCTAATAAGGGTTTGATTTGAGTCAATTTGGGGTTATATTAAAAATTGACTTAGTCCAATGTAGGATGGGCTAAGCATGGTGAGGTTTTGAGTCTTAAAAGATTTTTAGGGTTTTAAATATTAATTTATAATTAATAATTCTAATCCTAAAAGTAAAACAATGTCATTTGAAATTTTTAAGAGGCTACGATTTGTCAGTTTAGGGTTTACATTTGTCACTCTAAATTACTTAACCAATTTCCAATTTATTTTCTTATTTTCTAATTTTTTAAATTTATTATTAAAAATAATTACAAAGTTACATAGAGAATAGGAAATGATATCCTAGGAAATTTTCCTAGCCTTATTAAAATTAGGAAATGTTCCCAAAGAATTAATGATTGATCCTTAAAATTTTCTTATTTTTCTGATATATAAAGAATTTTTAATAATTAAGTTACTTCAAGAAGTAATTAATTAATTAAAAATTAAATATAACTTATTAATTCATGATTTCATTTCCACATTATTCCTTTCAATGTCCTAAGTTCAAAAGTATTTTATTACATTTTTGTGATTTTTATTTATCAAGATATGAATTTTTGATTTATTTAAGGTTAATCTGGATTTAATTAAATCCTTTTTAACCAAAAATTATTGTAGGAGGCCGTGTGTCCTCAGATGCATCGAAACACATCTAATCCTCCATGAAGCTCATCAAAGCGGGTCAGATGAGATTAAATCAAAACCGTTCGTTTCCAAACACTGATACAGATGACATTTGTGCGTCTTCCTCATCTACCATTAACCTGCGAACTGTCCATGATCTTGGAATAATATCTCGCTTGATTCCTCATGGACTCGAACAAAATTTGCCTCTAGAGCTTCATCTAGAGAGGGTGAACCCGTCCATACAGTGATGTATGAGTTGTGAAATGGTTCATTTCATAAAGTACCAGACTCGAGCTCGAATTGAGTCCAAAGAACCATATCTTGGCCTGAGTTGATGAAACTTCGATTGGATTGGTTTTGAATCTTTGCCTTGAGGTTAAAAAGCTTACCACAAACTCAATTTGAGGTTAAATTGAGTCTATGTATGAATTCGATCAAGAGGTGATACAGTCTGGAAAGTAAATGTTGTAAGGTAGGTTAGAGCATATGGGGGAAGGCCAATTTTGAATGTCTTGTCTTCATAGGTGTTTGTGATGGTTTTAGGATTATCAATTTTATGTTTGGAGAGGTTTCATGTCAACCCAAAAATATGTCCTGTTTCTAGGGCAAAATTTTGGGAGAGGTGAGTGAGTTTCAGAGCTCAATGAGGATTGACTCCTCAGGGGATGGGGAAGATTTTTGGTATAGGATGGTCCAAGGGATTTAGCCTATAGGTTGGTCTATTAGATCTTTTAATGTCTTTTGGGTTAGCCTATTTATAGGTGCATGAGAGCAATGGGTGAGCCCAAATCTGCTTGGGTTCACTTGGGGAAGGTGTTAACTATGTCAATGATGTCTTATGGATGAGATTTCAGCTGAGAGATAAATTCAATTTACCATTCCAATGTTAACCAACATTAGACCCAACTAGGGTGAAGCTTTAGTTTAAACTTTGGCTTCCCTCCATTGGCTCCTTAATGAGGTAGATAAGGCTTGGTAAATCATACTGAATTCACCTCCTCTATATGAGCTCTTTGAGTCATTAAATGAGCTCAAGAAAGAATGACACGTAAGCATCATCTTCAATCATTACCATGGCTTGGTTATGATGGATTTTAACCATGGTGAGAGGTATGGTTAAAGTAGTGTTTACCTCTCATTGGGTGCCCTTGTGAGGTGGATATGATCCTTGGCTTGACCTTATTTTACCACCCCCACATAATTCTACAATTTCACTCAATAGGCTTGAGAGGGAATGACACATAATCTATTTAATTAGAATTGTATGAAATTATAATATTAACTCGTAAATCGGTCGAATGGATTTTGGGTGTTGACCATTTGACCAATTTTATAAATTTGGTTCAAAAATGAGTTTTTTGACCTAAGTTGATTAAAGCTGACCATCGTTGACCATGGTCGACTAGGGTTGACCAATTTAGGTCCTGGGTTGAGCAGTTCAGATCTAGGGTTGACCTAGATGATTTACCTACCCTTGTCATTGTTAGTTTATTCATGGGGTCATTAAATTTGGTGGTATGACCTATACTTGACAAAGGTTGAAAAATGGTCATGCTTGATCATTCTAGTGTTTTGAATTGATTAGAGGAGTAAAATTTAACCAATTTAATGTCTAAGTTGACCTAGTGGTCAGTGGGTTGACATTTGGGTCAATGTGGTTGTCATTAGGTGATGGATTGTTCATTTTAACCATGTTTGATCATTTATGTCAAGGGTTGACCAGTGTGGTCAATGTGGTGGTAATTAAGTCCTAGATTGACCATTTTGACCAAGTATGACCATTTAGGTCAAGGTTTGACCAATGTGGTCAATGTGGTGGCAATTAGGTCATGGATTGATCAATTTGACCAAGTTTGACCATTTAGGTTAGGGGTTGACCATTGTGGTCATTATGGTGGTCATTAGGTCATTGATTGACCATTTTGACCAAGTTTGACCATTTAGGTCAATGTTTGACCAGTGTGGTCAATGTTGTGGTCATTAGGTCATGGATTGACAATTTTGACCAAGGTTGATTATTTAGGTCAAGGGTTTGACCAGTGTGATCTATGTGGTGGTCATTAGATCATGGATGAACCATTTTGACCAAGTTTGACCATTTAGTTCATTGCTTGATCAGATTAAGGTTTGTCATTGTTGATCTGTTCATTTTAGGATGTCATAAAGATTTGGGTTAAAAAGGCCTTCTTAGGATTTTCCCCTAAACCTTAGGATTCAAAGGCCCTTGATAAGATTTAGAAGCTCAACATTTGTAGACTTCCTTTCTCAAAATGGATCATAAATAGTCTCTCACAAAAGTGAGGTCAACAATGACTTCTTGTTAACAAAGATGAGTCGCCAAAAAAAGATTCAAATCAAAATCTACCGAAAGGGGCATTAAATAAATGGTCGAACAACAAGTTCGGGAGGCCTTAGCCCTATCTAAAGGAGGTGCATCAGTTTCAAAGGGTAGACCCTGCTCGGAGGACTTCGATGTTGTGCCTTACCCCGAAGAATTTTGTGCCCCCTACTTTCAAGACGTTTGATGGGACAGGAAATTCTCGACAGTACGTTGCCCACTTCAGAGCAAGTTGTTGCAATACAAGAGGGAATGAAGTAGTCTTTCAGGAATCATGTCTGATTAGTATGCAAAGTTGCCCAACGGATCGGTGAAGACTTTTGTAGAATTGGAAAACATGTTCGTACATAGATTTGCTAGAGTATAACACCATATAACAATAGGAGATATTGTGGTTGAATGACAAAAGCCCAACGAGACCCTAGTAGATTACATTTTGCGAGGAGGAACCTTAGCTTGAAATGTGAGCCTCAGCTACAAGAAAAACATGAGATTCAGATACCATTTCAGAATATCCATGTTCCAGTAGCCTTCAAGGCCTCACTATTATGTCCTTTAGAAAGTTACTCAGTAAGGCCAACAGTTTACATGAAGAAGTTAAACATGTGGAGCCTGCAGGAATGATAGAAGAGTCTAGGTCGGTCAAAGCAATTGAGAAAAGATCTAGCATAGTGGCAACGAGTGACAAGGGAAAGCAACCTATTAGGATTTAGGCAGAGCACCAGTCACCACAATACAGTAAATCTCCACCGCAGTATGCTCAGCCTCGGCAGTACGACCAGCCCCATTCTCAAAAGTACAGTATGCATGACAATCAGTTGGGTCAGCAGTCTTTCCAACAGAGACCATACAAGACAGATGTAAGACATGGTCCAACGATAGCAGCTCGGTTAAACAAAAATTACTCCTTCAAAGATGATTTCATGGCAAAGATGTTTCAGAATTTGATAAAGAAGCAAGAGTTCAAGTTTTTTGAGCCGAAGAAATTAGAAGAAGTCAACTTGAAGGATCAACCCAAATACTGCCCGTACAAATGGTTACTTGGACATACAATAGATAATTGCTTTAGCTTAAAGGATCAGGTTGAGAGAAACTATAAAGATGGAAACAAAATAATACTTATTTAAAAAACCTGAAATAGGTTCCATAAATATGATTTTGGCCGAGTCATTCTATCTGATATATCCATATTTCGATAGAGATGGATAGAGCACAATCTAGACGAGGTCTTCCAAGGAGATATTGAATCAGATACAGACCACTTCACAGTAAGCTGCTGCATAGAGTTTGCTACCTCCCAAGCCAAAGATGGAGAACACACCAGAGAAACCGCTGCAACAGAGGATCAAGAAGAAGGAGATCTTAGATGAATGAGGATTGATAGTGCAAATGATAAGATAAGGGCTACCCTTGTTAGGTTGGTTGTCTCGGATTTGGGGGAGAAATCCCTCGAACCGCTTACTCTATTTAATTTCCTCTTCACCCCTCTGAGGTATTATAATTATAAGAGTGATGATTTTAACTACGTTGAAAATGTCTCTAGTGATGATGTAACTAATCACAACTGTTGACCTCATTTTTGATGAGGTCTTCTCTTCTTCTTTTTAGTACGTAGGATCTAGCCTTAGGCTTTTCCTTTGACTATCCTAGAGGATTAGAATTGGGACCCACCACTTAGAGATTCAAACCACTTCTTAACTCCCTGCAAACTCCACAAACTTGACTGTAGACCCCTAATCTCCTAGAGGGTTGAATTCAAATGTGGAAGTTTAAAGGATGAGTTCCTATAGGACTCTGTGGCCTGGTCGCAGTGAAGAGCTGACTTACACACACACTACACTTATACACTACACACACCTCCTAAAACCACACCCATAGCTAACTTGACCTCCTGACTCATGAAGGTGATTCACATGGATGGTCCTTAACCCCTAAGCCCTTGGCTAAGAGGGTTAGGAACAACATAGTGGATGCCTCAAATGAGTCCCTTCATGGCTCATGCGGGCTTGATATGGCTTCATGGCCCAACCAAAATGATTTCATTCCACCTACAATTACTCGATCTTCAATTTTGCAAGTTTTCAATTTTTGACCCCCGGGACCCTACACCCGCCTAGCCTACCCAAAGCCCTTGAAATTACCCAAATCCTCCAAAATTTCCAAATCATCCAAAATTCCCCAAAAGGATTCCTAAACATTTCCTCACCAATCAAATTGATCATCCACAGACAAAAATACCAAAAATTCCAAAAATACCCCCAATATCCTCCAAATACTCAAAATACCCCTCTTGACCCAAAAATCCAAAAATTCAAAAAATTCCCAGAAAATTCCAGAAAATCCCAAATATTCCCAATTTCATTTTGTTAAACCACACCATGAGCCAATTTAGTCAATTTACCCCACTTTTGTCAAAACCCCCAATTTGACCCATTTTAACCCTAAGTGAACCCAATGTCAAGCCAAACCTACCCAATTGACCCAAAATCTGGTCGAATTCAATTCTAAACTTCAATTTAACATTCTCAACACCAATCTAGACTAGATCCAAGTCCAACTTGATTGACATTTGAATCCAATTTCACTTTTGGCCTTAAAGCCCAATTTGGACCTATGACCCAAACCTAACCCAACTAACCCAATTCAACTCCAATTAACCCAAAATCTTTTCTAAACCTTCCTTAACATTCCCACAAACAAAACACTAACATGATTTGCCCAAAATTTAGACCCAAACCCCACTCAAATTCAACCCAAAGCTAAAAGGCCCAATTTTGACCTAAACCCAAACCTAACCCAAATAAGCACAAACCCCAAAATCAAAACCCAACCAAAGTCAAAACCTCTTTGAAACACTCCCATAAACATTTCCCAACATTAATTTTACATTAATTTGAACCCTAGCCCAACATTGGCCCAAGTTAGCCCAATTTGACCTACATTGGCCCATTCACCAAAGAGGTCCAAATCCAACCCAAACCTAGCCCAAACACTTCAAATTTATTCCAAATCATTCATGAAACATTCCTAAATTAAATTCAACACTTATTGGATCTAATCCTTTGCAAAATTCTCATCCTCAAATTTTTTTTGAAACCTAAAGGCCCATCCCCTTAGCCTTCCTAAAAGCCCATCAAAAATAATTTCAAAATGCCCAAAGCCCACATGACAATTCCTTCTCATCATCCCTTTAATTGAGATCAATTCCTAAGTCCCAAATCAATCATCAAATCAACCTAAATCTAGCACCATCTAAATTTTTTCATTAAATTGCCAAAATCTCGAAATTCCATTTTCATGAAATTGACCAAGCTTTTCCCCAAGCCAAAGACAAGCCATGAAGCCATGCATGAGCCCCATAGGAGCCATGAGAGCCATGGAATCCACTTTCCACCTCACCAAACCATTAATGGCAAGAGAGGGGATCTCTTTCTTAAACCTTTTTTAAGCCTTTTTACATTAAACATGATACACTCTAAACCATACTTTGCCACCTAATCCTTGATTTGGACTTCACTACCCTTGGTAGGTTGACTCACATGATCCTCCCGACCCAAAACCAGAACTTGGAAGGGTGCACCAAACCCAAAATGGTGGGTTGACCCATTTGGACCCAAAATGAGCCTCTCCCCATACCATTTTGATCCAAACCATTTACAAATGTCCATGGCCAATTGATTGCACAAACCTCCAGCCACGACCCACTCGGACCCGAGGGTGACCCATGCTGCTCAGGCCGGCCGCACGGGTCGCCGGAAAATACCATGGCCGAGACCTTGGGAGGAGCCAAACTTTGGAATTCCACCTTGCTGAGTTGCCCCATGCCCAATGGCCACAATGGCTGTTCTTCCCTTGACCTAAGCAGCTGATCCAAAGCCCTAACTTCCCCTGGGATGCCCTCCAGCCTCTCCTATTTAAACCTCACCTCCTCTCGGCCATGAGAGGTGCTGAACCAGACCTTACTGAAACCCTGCCAAAATTGCTCCAGAACACTCTCCATACTTAGAGCAGTTGATCCCCAGTGACAATTAGCCCTAATCCCCACCAACAGAGCCCAATTTCTCAGCCAAAATTCCACCCAAAACCAGGACACTTCTCCACAGTGGATCAATCCTCAAATTGATTGGTCCTACACCTTCACCAGACCAAGGGAAGGAGTCCACCAAGCAAAGCCCCCTCTCTAGGCCATCCATCTGTTCCAGACTCCAAGCTTTATGATCGGGCTTGGTCGAAATCATACCTAGGCAATTCACCAGACCAGGAGACTTCATCTGGAGCTTACTGGGACCCAATCGAAGGTGACACAACCCTCAGATTGAAGCCACACTTCTCTGAGCAAAGGTATGAGCTAACTCTTTATCCCGAGCTTCTGGAGATTCTCTATTTCAAATGCCTTAATTTCAATGCATGATCACCGTATAGATGTATTCGTCTCTTCAAGACGAATCCATAGAGCACAAGAACATGAAAAACCGTTGAGAAATGAGTGAGTTCTTAGGATTTTAGTGTGGACGGCTCTCTGGTGAGGATGGCTGGGGACGATGAACGGATGCCGTTCATTCCATACACGCGTGGACGGACGGCCAGGATCGCGCCGGATGAGGAGACGGAACGATACAGCGGGCCCCCGGAGCACTGAGTTGGATGGCGGCACCGAATCAGAAGGCGACGCGTGTACGTTCGGAGGCTGCCGAGGTCGAGCCGGCGCCGCGTCACTTAAATAGAAAATTAGGGTATTTTCTTATTTATTTAATTCCCTAAACTTCAAAAATGCATAACTTTGTGTAGGAAAATCAGAAAAATAAAATAAAAATATCCTCTTGCTCAGTGAACAGAGGAGAATAATTTGGAAAAGAAATCATTTAATTTCATCAAGTATTTTATTTTTAATGATTTATTTACCCTCTGCATTGTTTTAATTCTCCATGCATATAGGAAATTCACCATGGCATGAGACCATAGGGCTTTTGAAGCCTCTGAATTTGGGAACATTCCCTGAATTTTCCAAAGTCAGAGGCCATCCCTATGAGAAGTTATTGATTTTTTCAAATTCTTGTTGCTGTTTTGAGTATTTTAAATCTAATAATTAGCATGTTGTGAAATAAATTCGAGAAAAATTTGGTGATGTTTCTTATGAATTGAGGACCCTAGGAAAAATAGCTTTTGAATTAATTCACTTGGAATAACCCTAATTGGCCTAAACACCCAAAATAGGTCCCTAATTTATTAGAGCTAATCATACATCAAATTGACTTGAAATCAATTCTCCACTAACCTTTCAGATCAGAGGAACCCACCATAAAAATTTGAAGTCAATTGGACTTGGTTAGCCCTACTAAATGGGTTGATTAAGCCATTTAGCCAATTTAAACTTTAAAAATTCATAACTTTCAAAACAAATTTCAAAAATTCACCAAATTGGTTTTGGAGCCTCTCTGATATTAGGGGAAGTTAAAAAAATTAAAATTTCAATTTTCTAAAAAAGTTGATTTTTTGTATTATTTTAATATTTTAATAATTAAAAAATAATAAAAATCATAAAAATAATAAAATTCACCAAGATGCCACATTTTGAATTTTAATCACTTAGGATCAAAGCTCATATTTTTCTTAAGCCTATATGATGAGATATTAAATTTTAAAGCCCTAAGGTATTTTTTAAAATTAAAAAAAAATGTATTTTTTAGCATTTCCACTAAAATAATTCTAATAAATCAAAGAAAAATAAAAAAATTGTAAAAATTGATTCTCTGATTCCCTTGATATCAGTGGGATTTTTGAAAAATATAAAATTTATTTTTCAACCTATCTTTAATTTTTAAATTAATTAATACTCCAAAACTCAAAATAATTCAAATAAAAATAATATAATTCAAAAAAATCACCAAAATTGGTCCAAGTGGTCCTCTGGTCACTAGGAATGTCCCATAATTTTCAAAGGACAGAAACTTTCCGTTGGTCATATTATTAAATTTTCCTTGGAAATCCCTATTTTCCACCAAAAATAATTACATAAATAAATTAAATATAGAAAAATCACATTTTCTACTCTCATGTCTTTATTGGCATATGAGTGAAGTCATATAAAAATTTCAAGTTCATTTAAGCTCAATTTAGTGAGTTATGAAATTATTAAGCTTGAAGGGCAAAGTGGTAATTAAAATTTTAACCCTTAATTAAAACTTTAGGTTTAATAAAATTAAAAAGTAAAATATTTGATCTTAATTTGGTTTGGATGATTGAAATTTAAATAATTAAAGGGTAGAAACCTACCAAACAATTTGAAAATAATTAAAATAAACTTTAATTAAATAATTGATTAAATTTGGAAGAATAATAAAATTGGAATTATTAAAATAGGGATATTATTAGGAAGAGATTTGTTCTTTAATTTAAGAATCCCAAAATTAATCATCTCAATAAAATTTAATTCCTAATTAAAATGATAATTCAAATTTATGATTTAAAATGTTAAAAGGCTTAATCATTGAATTAAATTAAAGTTAAATTATTAAACTCTTTTAAAATTTCAATTAAATTAAAATTAAGAATAAATTTAAATTAAATTAAATTACACAAATTAAATTAAATTGAATTAAATTAAATTAAATTAAACAAATTAAATTAAATTGAATTAAATTAAATTAAATTGAATTAAATTAAATTAAAATTAAATTAAATTAATTAAATAAAATTAAATTAAAACATATCAAATTAAATTAAATTAAATTAAATTAAATTAAATCAAATTAAATTAAATCAAGTTAAATTAAATTAAGTTAATTCACATCAAATCAAACTAAATTGAATTAAATTAAAATTAGATAATAGAATCAAGTTAAAATTAAATCAAATTAAATTAAATTAAAATTAAAACTAAACTAAATTAAATTAAATTAAAGTTAAATTAAATTGAATTAAAAATAACATTACCTAGGACATAAAGAAATTCAAAAAAATAAATATGAAGCAACTTGAACACTATTCCAAATTTAAACCCGTTAACTGAAATTAAATTAAATCACAAACCATGTGAACATCAATTTGCCCTCGAAAGCTTTTGTTGTCATAACTCCTAAACAGAACGTTAAATGAAATGTTACTTCACTTATAGGATATTCAAATGTCCTAGTTCACTGAGTAAGATAACAACAAAACTTAACTAAACCTCGGACGATTACTTCACCCGATTGATTAAATCCATTTGGACTTAAAACAATCCTAGCAGTATTGAAAAGATGTTTAAGACTCGTCTTAAGCACTTCCTCAATATGATAGGATGCTTATAAGAACAATTGAATTTAATTGATTCTTTGATGAAGAAAATCGTCCTCAAACCAAAACACAAGAACCTAGACGTCATAGGAAATGACTAGCTATAGGATTAGGAATTTGGTAGAAAACCATAACCCTTCCCTTAGCTTTACCTAGGAACTTGCTTAAATATTCTAAATTGTGTTTAAATGCAGCTTGGGATGACGGGAAGACCCTCCAGGTATGCTTTTATTGCAATTTATTTTTCTTGCACTTTACTTTATTCCAAATGCACTTTACTTTTCTTACATGATAAACAACTGTTGCATGAAAACCCACACCTCTAAGGTAGCCCCTAAAACTGAAACCAAAACTAAATTAAAAGTCATTGCAAGATAAAATTCAACGCCACAACATTTCAAAATATAAAACAACTCAAAATTTAATCACAAACAGAACACAAAACTACAATTATAACTAAATTAAAACGTCTTGTTGGATGATCGGGAATACCTCGGATGATGTAACCTACGTGTTGCTAACTGGGATTTCCCACGGTCTAAATGAAAGTGTGGAACTTATTCGGTTGAGTTTAGCAAATTCATCCGGACTAAGTGAATCCGATAAAAATAACGATGCGGAAGGATGGAACCGTAGGATCTTAACCGGTGTTGTTATAATCAACTTTAAGATTTGTTTTAAATAAAATATAAAAAACACTTGGAAATTAAGATTTTCTCTAAACCAAAACACTTTTCTCATCTCCTGATTTATGACTTCTATGACTAAACCTCTGCTACAACAAGGAGCTCGGAGCATGGTGGGCAGCACGGCCATCGTCATCGATAAAACCTGAGTCTACTTCAGCAAAACTTTCTTAGAATTAAATAACCAAGCCATAGGACTTCGAGGTAGTTTGCCTAGTGCAACATAAATCCTCAACCTTTTGTTAGGCATTTGCATTGCAAATTAAGCCCTAACCGGTTTTAGGACTCCGAGGTAGTCGTCCGATACGACATAAACCCTCACATCTTCCAGGCTATTTGTGTGATCATATCATACGAATATAAGTCTAAATTAATTAAAATTGGTAAGATCAAAACATTAAACAAATATTAGGACTTTCCTAAATTCAATCCAAACAATAGGATAGTCAGAAAATTGTCGGAGTTCGCTTCGAATCTGTGATTTCTCCTACCTTTCTTCCTTTGAATTCCTAAAACAAAATGTTCCAAACTTGATCCACTCCCTATTGAAATTCTAAAATTTAATCCTTTGAAAACTCAAACTTTGAAATTCTTGAGAGCAGAATTACTGATTATTATCGAGAGTTTTCTTATGTGATTCCCGTCACTTAAGATGTAATTAACTATAGGGGCTTGCCCTTATAGGGAATTTTAAGAACCCAGGTAATATAAACCCTGTTTAATGCTTTCATATTAAGCAGGGGAATTTTTCGGCTTATAAAATTGGTTCGTAGACCAAACGGATGTCACAAATCTTCTAGTTTATTTAATCGAGCCCCATCACCAAACAGTGTGTCTATTCTTCGAGATAGATACACAGTTTGTGATGCGATGCTCGTTTATATAAACTATTCGGGATGTGAGATCAGTTTGATTTCATATCTTAAAATTTTCAAATTTAAAATTATTTTCAAAATCAAATACTACTTTTCAAATTATTTATTTAAATTAAATTAAAAATTTGCCGACAATTTCTGTTTGGCGACCCCTTTTCAAAATAAAATACTCATCCTAAAAATAATGCCGACAACAACCCATCTTACCCCGATTTTGATTCCCTAAATGATCCTCAATTTTTACTTAAACCTGACAATAGTAATGATGAAAATGACGAAAACATCAACAACACTAGCTATGATAGTGCAGAAAGCGATGAGCCAATCCTCGAGTGCAACGAAACACCAATCTCTATCAACTTGGATTGTTCAAATTCAAAACCAGAAGAATTAGTTACAACATCAGTAGAACATCTGAGTCCAAATGTCGAAGGAATCACAAAATTGAATCTAAGGAATTGAAAGGTATTACCTTTAAGAACAGCTCTGATGGACAAAGAAAGCAAGTAGTTATTCAAGAGGGGTCACCTCCACTGATAGAAGAAACACACATTCGAAAAGAAATTTAAGATTTAAATAAAGTGGATTACAATGTACTAGCTCATCTTAGGAAGTTTCCATCCAAGATAAGCATCTAAGGTGCTCTAATCCTGTCAATGGGGATGAGAGAAAATTTAATCAAGGCACTGCTTGATCCAGAAATTTGCTTAGCAGAGCTGGGAAGCATGTCCTTAGATGGAGTTTGAACTTTGATGGAACAGCTTGTAGTAACCTTCACCGATGAAGACTTACTACTTGGTACTGTCGACAACAACTGACCGCTCTACTTTTTTGTCAAGATTAGCAGATTCATACTTACTAGAGTTTTGGTAGATCTAGGAGCATCAATCAATATAATGAGTTTATGGATATTAACATATTTAGATATCGATGCACAAGAGCTCACTTCAGATAAGATGATGCTAAGAGGATTCAATCAGAAGGGAGAAAGGGCTCTTGGATCAATTACACTGTTAATGAAAGTTGGAGATTTTGTAATAACCACAAAATTTCATGTCATGAATGTGGACACTTTGTTCAACATTTCACTTGGTCGACCATGGATTCATGAGTAAAGTATGGTCCCATCGTCACTACATCCATGTATCAAGTATTATAAGGATGGATAATAGCACTGCATCAAGGTTGACCTATAGTAGTTCTTAATAAATGAAGTAGGCATCCATGAGGATGCCACCTACTATGTTCCCCGAAAGAAAAAAGTATTTCCAAGAGAATTGTGCCAAAAAAATTGAAGGCTGAAAAGGATCACAAGAGCGTGACCATTCAACTCCACTTAAATGATCTCCCACCACTCCAGTACAACGAGTCAGTGGAGGTTCTTTTAGCCCACGCATCTAAGATCGAGGTCAGGGACACAGGTGAGGAAGAATACATAAGACTGTTGAACAAACTGAACCAGGGAAAAAAATGTTAAGAATTTTATGCTTATTTTTTACTGATTCTAATGATATTGCTCTTTAAAGAAAGGTATTTTTGGTGTTTTTTTATAGGTATGAAGATTTAAGGACAATGAAGCAAAAATATGTCAAAAGGAGCAAATTTGGAGCAAAAAAAGACTAAATTATGAAAATTTGATCTGGGGCACCGACAGCGAGGTCGATGGTGCCGACGACGTGATTTTCCTGAGAGTTCAGAAATATTTCAAGGGAGGCCGCCGACGGCGGAGGTCGAGGCTGCTGACAGTGGGACCAGTTCAAGGTAGTGTTTCTAGAAGGCCACTGACGGCTGGATTGACGGTTCTTTCACTAATTATGTCGAATGTGGATGATTTTCGAAGGGATGCTTGGAAAACCCTTAGAGACTCCTCAACAACTTTAAAAAGAAAAATTTTAAACAAAAAAAGTGTCCTATTTGGTTTCTCTAAAAGTCAGTAAGAGTTCTTAACAAGTCTTTTTGGGGTCTTCTAAGAGTCAGTGTCAAATAGAGCGTCCACCAGTGTCCATTGTTGTTATTTAGTTAGTGTTAACTAGTGCGTTCAGACAGAGATATTAGTGAGGAATTCTTTAAAGGATTGTAAGACTGGAAGGGAAGTGAGAGTTCTCTTCTGCATTGTTGTTTCCAAGTAGAATTCTACGTACTATAAAGAAAGGAAGAGATTTTGAGGAACTTCAATGAGTTTGCTTGGGGAGGAATTTAAGATAAGGTGTTTATTTACTTTAGTTTGAAGAGCTTTACATTTATATATGAAATACAAGTTTTATTGTAACTTTTCCATGAAATTTGAGTAGTTTTTCTATTTTTCTCCTAGTTTTGATATTTTTGTGAACTGATAAATTGAATTAGTGTGCCATAAAAATTTAAAGAAGTTGTGATAATCTTTTACTTAATTCTTAGTTTACTTTCAATCTGGCCAATTGAATAGTTAAAAAACGTTGAGTTTAACAACTATAGAAAAGATTATATCCAAGATTCAGGGAAGTTAAAGTCCTTAGAAGTAGGGTGCAAATAAATAGGGAAATAATATTCATCGGGCGTAGAATTGGAGATTTTAGAGTTACAGGAAAAAATCCTCAAATTGGTCCTATCGTTTGGGTGCTGAATTGTAGATGTTAGCCCTTAGACGAGGGGAACGTGGGAGCTCTAAAGTGAGAGCTGGTGTCCTCCCAGTCTAGCCGCAGATTTAGTAACCAAGCATAGGATTAGTCAATGTTCTTTATGCGTGACCAAAGGGTAAAGAATAGGTATGCTCCTATTTGGCACAACACCATTTTAAACCAATTCTAATTATCTATTCACTTAAATATCTTAACTAAGGAGAAAGATTCTTGCTTATATATTTGAACTTCACTTTAGTAGAATTAGTTATCTGTTAATAGAACTAGTTTAATTTAAACTTCATATTATTGTCGATTACGCTTTGGTGACAGATAGGCAATTTCAATTTAGTTGTGATTCAGAATTGATTTCTATAATCCTAGTCTGTAGCCTCTAAAATATTCCCTATGGGATCGATATCCAAGACTCCACTAGAGCTCTGTATTACATTTGCGATATGTATACTAGTGTTAAAGGGTAACTCTGTGATTAAAAGAATATATTATATACTTGTTACAAAAATTAAAATTACGCTAAGTGTCCGTCGCATGGAGTGTGTACCTCAAGTTAATTTAGCGCCGTTGCCAGGGAATATAACATAATTAGAGTAACAGACAATTTAGGACTGTTAGAAAAAGTTTTAATAGAATTGCATCTTATTTAGTTAACTATTTTGCTGTGTACTAATTTCGATTGTATGCGTAAATTTGGTTCTGAAAATCTTATACCCTATGATTCAAAATTAGAACGAACTGTTAGGAAAATTAGAAAACTAAGAAAAGAACCTATCAATTCTGAAACAATGGAAAACAATGTAAACAACTAAAGAATAGAAAATGAACATCAATCTCAACCACTAAGAGATTACGCTAACCCTACATGTTCAAAATCCAGATTTAGCTACTAATTCATTTGAGCTTAAACCTACAGTTATCCAAATGGTACAAAACAATCAATTTTATTGGAACTTCAAATGAAGATCTTAATTTACATCTTGCAAGTTTCTTAGAACTTTGTGCTAATTTTAAGTACGACAAAGTGTCTGATGTTGCTGTCAGACATAGACTTTTTCTGTTTTTGCTAAGTGATAAGGCTAAGGCTTGGTTAAATTCGTTAGCACCTGGATGTATTAGAAATTAGGGAGAACTTTCGCAAAAATTCTTATCAAAATATTTTCCACCATCTAAGACTGTTAAGCTTAGAAATGATATCACATCTTTTAGTCAGTATGAGGGAAAATCAATAAATGAATCTTGGGAAAGATTTAAAAAACTTCTTAGGAAATGTTCACATCATGCTTTACCTGATTGGTTAATTATTCAAATATTTTATAATGGATTAGTAGGATCTCTTAGATCTATTATTAATACTGCTGCTGGTGGATCACTAATGTCTAAACCTTTTGAAGATGCCTATGCGTTAATAGAAGAAATAGCTACCAATAATTTTTAATGGCCTGCTGAAAGGGTAAATCCTAAGAGAGTAGCCAGCACTCATGATTCTGATACTTTAACTATGATAGTTTCTCAAATTTCTGCTCTTTCAAAGAAAATAGATCAATACGGAATGAATCGTTCTCAAATAATTAAGACAAATAATTAACAAAATAACCCATATTCAAACAATTATAATCCAGGTTGGAAAAATCATCCAAACTTTAATTGGAATAACCAAGGTACTGCAAATCCTGTTAATCCTCAGTAGGGGAACAATCCTGTAAACCCATTAGGAAATATAAATAACCAGGGTAATTCTAATTATAAACCTTCTAATCCACCAGGTTTTTATAATAATTCACAATTTAAGGAAAACAAGTTATCTATGAAAGAATTAGTTTTGAATATGGGTAATTAATTACAAAGTCAAGAAGCTCCTATTAAAAACATAGAAAACCAATTGGGGCAATTTGCTACTGCACTAAGTAATAGACATATTGGAACTTTACCTAGCAATGTTGAAGTAAATCTTAAAGATCAAGGAAAAGAGCAAATTAAGGCTATTTAATTGAGAAGTGGAAAAGAGTTGGAAACAAGAGTTCAAAAAGAAACTGTAGTTAAATAGGAAAAAGAAGAAACAGAAGGAGAAAGCAAAAGTTTATATCCTGATTTTCCTCTGAAACCTATGAAAATTACTGTTGAAAGATTCCACCACCATTTCCTCAAAGACTAAAGCAATAAGATAAGGGAAAATGATTTGCTAAATTCTTAGACATTTTGAAAAAAAATGTCAATAAATATTCCTTTTGTTGAAGCCTTGGAACAAATGCCTGATTATGTTAAATTTATGAAGGGTATACTTAACGAAAAGAGGAAGTTAGTAGATCATGAGACTGTTGCACTCAGTGAAGAGTGTAGTGCTATAATTCAAAGAAAGCTTCCTAAAAAACTTAAAGATCCTGGTAGGTTCACTATCCAGTGTGCTATTGATGAAAAATTTTATGGGCGAGCATTATGTGATTTGGGAGCTAGCATAAATTTGATGCCTCTATCAACTTTTAAAATGTTGGGAATTGGAGAGATTGCACCAACTTCTGTAACTCTACAGTTAGCTGATCGATCTATTACACATCCTAAAGGAGTTGTAGAAGATGTTCTGGTCAAGGGTGAAATGTTTATCTTTCTTGTAGATGTTATCCTTTTAGATATGGAAGAAGATAAAGAAATTTCAATCATTTTTGGAAGACCATTCCTAGCTGCAGGAAGAGCTATGATAAATGTTCAAAAAGGAGAATTGACAATGAGAGTAAATGATCAAGAAGTAACCTTTAACATCTCAAAGTGAATGAAATATCCTTCAATAGAAAAAGATGATGAATGTTTCAGAATGGATATATGTGATTATCTGAAAAGAGAATATTTCAAATAAAATTATGAAGAAAAAGAAGATATAAAAAAGATAATCATGATGAAATTGATAACGAAGAAGCTGATTATTTTCAGGAGAAATTTGAAATGTTCAATTCAACAGCACCAGAAAATGAAACGTTAATTCCATTTGTTGTAAAACCCCCTCAACTTGAATTAAAAAATCTTTAAAATCATTTGAAGTATGTATTTTAGGAGAGTTTTCAACATTACCATTAATTGTATCCTCAGACATAAATGAAATTCAAGAACAAAAAATTAATGGATACATTAAATAAATACAAAAAAGTTTTTGGTTGGACCCTAGCTGGTATTAAAGAAATTAGTCATTCCATTTTTATGCATAGAATTTTTTTAAATGAAGAACATAAAATAAGAATTGATCCACAAAGGAGACTGAACCCTATTATGAAAGATGTAGTTAAAAATGAGATTTTGAAATGGTTAGATGTTGGAATTATATATCCTATTTCAGATAGTACTTTAGTAAGTCTAATACATAGTGTTCCCAAGAGGAGGAGTAACTGTTGAAGCAAATGAAATTAATGAATTAATACCTATTAGACAAATTTATAGATGACATATTTGTATTGATTATCAAAAAGTAAATGCCGCCACCCAAAAAGATCACTTTCCTCTTCCTTTTCTCGACTAAATGTTGGATAGACTTGCTGGACACAAGTACTACTGCTTTCTGGATGGATATATCAGTTACCATCAAATACCTATTACTCCTGATGATCAAGAGAAAAAAACATTTACTAGTCCTTATGGAACTTTTACTTTTTCTAAGACTGCCTTTCAGACTATGTAATGCACCTGCAACATTCCAAAGATGTATGATGTCTATCTTTAATAAGTTAATTGATAATGGAATAGAAGTATTTATGGATGATTTCTTTGTATTTGGAACATCATTTGACGCAAACTTAAATCATCTTGGAGAAGTTTTGGAACTATGCGAAAGAACTAACTTAGTTCAAAATTGGGAGAAATGTCAATTTATGGTTGCAGGAGGAATTGCATTAGGGCATAAAATTTCAGAAAATTACATGGAAGTAGACCCTGCAAAAATTCAAGTAATAGCTAAATTACCACCTCCTACTACAGTGAGAGGGCAAGAAGTTTTTTTGGACAAGCTGATTTCTACAGGCGCTATATTAAATTTTTTTCAAAAATTACAAAACCTCTATACCAACTTTTAGAAAAAGACAAGAAATTTGAATTTACCGAAGACTGCTTAAATGCCTTTTAATTATTAAAGGAAAAGCTAATAACAGCACCTGTAATAGTTTCACCTAATTGGGAGAAACCATTTGAATTAATGTGCCATACTAGTGATTATGCTATTGGAGCTGTTCTTGGTCAAAGATATGAAAAATTTTTTAAAGTTATATACTATGCAAGTAGAACTCTTAATGATGTTCAAATTAACTACACAGTTACTGAAAATAAGTTACTGGCTATTGTGTACGCTTTTGATTAATTTAGATCATATTTAATTGGGACTAAATGTATTGTGCATACTGATCACTCTGCTATCAAATATCTGATGGAAAAGAAGGATACTAAACCAAGGTTAATTAGATGGGTACTTTTAATGCAAGAATTCAATTTTGTGGCGATTGATAGAAAGTGAACTGACAATCAAATTGCTGATCATTTATTGAGACTAGAATATCATGAATCATTTGATACTGACAATGAAATTACAAACAGTTTCCCTGATGAAAAACTTTATAATATTAATGAGTGGAAAATACCTTGGTATGTTGATATTGTTAACTATATAGTAAGCGATATTTTACCACCTATGCTAGCTCTGCAGCAATAGAAAAAATCCATTCATGATGCAAAAGCATATTTTTGAGATAAACCATATTTATACAAGCAATGTAACGATCTTATTATTAGGAGATGTGTGCCTTATGAATAAACTGAATAGATTATTCAAAAATTCCACGATTCTGAATTTGGTGGATATTTTGGGATTGACAAAATTACTCATAAAATTTTGCAAGCTGGATTTTATTGGCCTACTCTTTTTAGAGATGTTTACAGATATATTTAAACTTGTGATAGATGCCAACGAGTAGGTAAGATATCTAGAAGAAATGATATGCCACTGAGTTTCATGTTAGAAGTTGAGAATTTTGATGTTCGGGGTTTAGATTTCATGGGACCTTTTATTCCTTCATTTGGAAACTTATATATTTTAATTGCAGTTGATTATGTATCAAAGTGGATTGAAGCACAAGCTTTACCTCATTGTGATGCTAAAAGTGTTTCCAGATTCTTAATGAAAAATATTTTCACAAGATACGGAATGCTGAGAGTGATTATCACTGATGGAGGATCCCATTTTAGGAATAAATATATTCAAAGATTGGCAGAAAAGTTTAATATTGTTCATAGATTTTCTACTGCTTATCATCCTCAAACCAGTGGTTTAGCTGAAGTTTAGAATCGTGAGATCAAACAAATTTTAGAAAAGACTGTAAATCGTAGTAGAGTAGATTAGTCTACGAGACTGGATACTGCATTATGGGCATACAGGACTGCTTATAAAACACTTATTGGTAAGACTCCTTACAGACTTATTTATGGAAAAATTTGTCACTTACCAGTAGAATTGGAGCATAAAGCATATTGGGCGATTAAAGAATTCAATTATAATTTGAAAAATGCTGGTGAGAAGCAAATGTTGCAATTGAATGAATTAGAAGAATTAAGAAATGAATCTTACGATAATGACAGAATTTATAAAGAAAAACTAAAGTTTGTGCATGATCGAAAGATTAACTAGTAGAACTTTGAAACAGGACAAGAAGTTTTGCTTTACAATGCAAGGTTGAAATTATTTCCTGGGAAGTTGAAGACTTGTTGGTTAGGAACCTTTATTATGATTCAAGTTTACACTTATGGAGCTGTTGAAATTGAAGATCAGAAGACTGGGAATAGATTTAAAGTAAATGTAAATAGATCAAAACCATATTTTGAGGGTAAAAGACCAAATTTTAAAGAGGTTTTAATGCTCAGTCAACCTGAATAACACCTGAATGGGTCGGGCTGATGATGTTAAACCAAACTCTTTATGGGAGGTAGCCCATGGTTATCTTTATTTGTTTGAGTGATTGTTTGAATTTATCAATAGTTTGTAGTAATATTTAATTCTACTACTTGTATTTGACCTTTGATTATCAAGAATTTGGATCCATAGAGAAACTTTGGAATGACCACGACGTAAAAGTGCAAATTTTTAGCCTCGGGCACCGATGGCGCCAACGATGGGTTTTTCCCGAGAGCCTTGAAATTTAATTGCACAAGGCTCATGGACAGCACCATCGAGGCCGCCGACAGCAGGATCGGTGAGTAGGCAGTTTTTCGAGTTCAAAATGACGGTTTTTGCCGATTTTTAGAGAATCCATCCCTTATAAACTCCCATAGACGGTTCCTAAACACTCCAACTACCAAAAATGAATGGAAAATACTTTCAATTCCTCTCTAATGGCTTCCAATTTACTAGATTACCCTAGATTTCAAGTTTACAATTTGAGAAAGTTTGTCAGTACCGATGCGCAACGACTATTAAACAAGGTGATGTCCAAGAGAAGGCTAATTAAGGAAAGAGAATTTTTCAATCGAGGATTAAGTAATTCTTCGTCACCAATTGAAGAAATAATTATGTGGTGAAGATGAGAAGTGTTTTGCTATACTACTACCACAGTAGTCATTCCAGTGGTTAAGAAATTCTACTCCAATTTACATGGAATCAACCAAGGAAGCGTCTATGTGCGAGGTAGATGGATAACATTTAATTCTAGAAGGATTAATGAATTATACATGCTTGAGAATGTTCCTGTCTGCCATTATTTGAATTTCATGCCGAATAAAGACAAGATGAATGAAATATTCCAATATTTAATGGACGAAACTAAAGATTAGGAATTTAGAGAAAACGAGTACGTTAGTTTTTCTACAACACTTTTGAATTCCATTTTGAAAAATTGGCACTTTTTCATATCTGTGAAGTTATTTCTGACGATGAAAATCAGCAAAGTCACGAAAGAAAGTGCAATTTTGAACTACTGCATTCAAATGGGATGGCCCATTGATATTGGATCAATTCTTGTGAAATATGTGTTTGGCCTGATCGTTCAAGGATCATCTCAAGGTCTTGGACATCCTTTAATAATTTTCTCAATATGCAGTTTGTTTCAAGTATCATATGAGATTTGGGAAAAGGTATTGCTACCCCGGAAACCTTTAGACCCAACTCGTATGTTCCCAGCTAATGATGAGGAGAATGACACGTGCGTGATTGTGGATCAAGCATCGCAGAATTCTGTTCCTATTCAACCTCTAGTAGCGGACAAGACACCAATGATCTTACACCAAATTAAGAGTTTGGAGAAGAAGGTACAAAATTTAATGAGTACATTTAACAGTATGTCTGATTTCTTTGATCATATTGATTGGAGGGTGAAAGAACATTTTGATCATACTGGGCAATATGAAGCAAGTTTGATACGCAAAATGAAGAGAATGGGATGGATTGATGAAGATTCAACTGAAGAATTCCCATTCTGACCTTTTTATAACCTTTTCGTGCATGTTGAAGCAATGGGTGATATCAGAGGAGTAACTAGTACTAATTCGGAAGAGTAGTATAATTGTTTACTTTTTATGTATGTTGTGTTTGATTTAAACTTTGTTTGTGTGTTTGCTTTCTTAGTTTCTTTTTTAATCTCGGTATAGATGAGATTATGATTGAAATGTTTGTTTTCAAAGTTTTGAGTGTTGTGCTTTGGATTGCGATGCTAATTAGACGGATTTATGTTGAGAAAATACCTGCTTATTTGTGTTATGTTTTGTGGATTGTAAACACTTGGATTTAATATATAATTGTGAAGTTTTATTGTGTGAATATTTATTTGTGTTAATACATCACTTAATCACTTAAAATATATGATTAAAATGATCGAAGGAATGACAGAGAGGCTTAAAATTGATCGAAATCACAAAAAATTTAAAAAAATGATTAATATTTGAGAATCTCACTGACATCGCGCTCGAGGCCGCCGACAGTGTGATTTTCCTGAGGGTATTGGAATGTAAGTCAATAGAGCCCATCGACGACGCGAACAACCTCACCAATAGCAAGATCTCAAAAATTACATTTTAACCATTATTTTGACCGGTCAAATGCCACTATTCATCGTCTTCTTCGTTGTTTTACCCAAAAATTCAACATAGGGCTTGATATATCTCAGATTTGGATGATTTCGACATATTCTAACACCGAATTTTATCTTCCCTTGGTAAGAGCTTCACACCTGTGTAAAAATTTTTATTTTCACCAAGAATTTCTTCTACATTAAGAAATTTTGGAAAATTTGATAATATGGAGGAAAAACTTGGAAGGAATTCATGGAAATTGATTTAGATTGCTTTAAACCCCCATAGAAGCCATTGTATTATTATTTTGGAGATTAGTGTAGATTTTTGTGGATTTGATAGATCAAGTAATGCCTCCACGATAAAAGAGAAGACTAGAATACAACAAGACTCGATTTATAAACGCAAAAGCACAATCAAGGTACACTTCAATCTTTCAAAGTAAGAAATGCATACAAGATCTAGTTTTCAAAATTCCAGGAGGAGAGGTGGATCGAGTTATCAAAGAGAGAGAATGGGAGAACTTCTGTTACACAAGAAATAAAGCTGCTATTGAAGTTGTAAGAGAGTTCTACTCTAATCTGACTCAAGTTGAGGACGAGCCTGCCCATGTAAGAGGATTCTCTGTTGACTTTAATGCTAATTGTATTAACTCTTTTTACGAGCTTCATGATTAATTTTCTAGCGAGTAGGAAACATTTGGAATAATGGAGGGTCCGTTAAACAATGTTATTGACTTTCTCACTGATGGGAAAGGCACTTGGAAAATTAAGAATCATGAACGGATTAACTTTCCACTTTCCATGATGAATGCCACTGCTAAGGCATGACATTATTTCATTTGTTCGACTCTGCTACCCACCTATCATCATAGTGGAGTCTTGAGAGACAGAGCTGTTCTTAATTTCTATATTCAGAACAACGGAAGTGTAAATGTTGGGAGAATAATTTACAAGGATATTATGGCCACTACAATGAGTGAGACAAGTGGATATTTAGAGCGTCCTAGCCTAATTTATGCACTTTGTCAATGATTTGTAGTTGAAGCTAATCATGAGGAAAAATGGGTGTATCCCATGAGGAATGGAGATCTGGGAGTAGGAGCAAGGAAACTTTTACTAGTAGAGACATCCCTTCTACTAACTATGACCCTCTTGCCTCTAGTTCCCCTACCTTATATGACTTGATGAATGCCATGACCTTGCAGCGGAAAAGTTTTGATAAATTAGATGAAAAACAGAAAGAATTTATCACAGGATTGAAGGATTAGAGAGAACACATGATCACGATAGTGAGTATCTACAGAGGCACTCTGATTTTGAGATGACATATTATGATGCTCAGGCTAGGTACTACAAAGGAGAGCCTGATGACATTTTTCTAAAATGCCCCTATTATACTCAGTATCAGCCCAATCCTCATGCTGACCAGGGTGATGAAGACTTTTTATGGGATTTTGATGCCTGATAGTGATGTGATTTGATGTATGTGTTTATTTTTGTTTTGTTGTAGTACATTCATTTTTATTAATTGTATTTTGTGGACTATGCTTTGTTTCTGAGATATTTGTTTAGTTCTGTAGTTTATATTTTGAATTCTGAATGATTATGATAGATTGTGATAACAATTGTAATTGTGAACTTAATAGTCTAAAATAGTAAACTGGTTGTTCTGTGTTGTGAAATGCATATGACCTGTGTAGTTAATTGTTGTTGTTTAACGTTTAGTTTTGTATACTTGTTTTAAAAGATTTCATCACCCCAGCAAATTTTCTAAACTGTTATTTGTGTAGAAAGGTTTTTAAATATTACAGGTCAGTTGAAGTTAGAAATTTTGAGAAGAACTTGCAAATTTCAAAAAGAAAAAAATGCCTAAAGTGCAAAGGTATGAATTTTTTATTTAGAATTTTTCTTTCCACCCAGTATTATTTCTATTATGGAAAACTTTAAGTTTGGGGGGTGGGGGGGGGAGGGGAGAGAAATATTAACTACTATATGTTGTCAATTAACATATTTTCAAAAATTATAATATGATTTTTGTGATAAAATTTAATTCGGATAACTATATTTAGATTTTATCTAAATATTATAGAAAATTTAAAGAAATATTTTTGGTAGGAAAAATTAATTTTGTAGGTTAAGATATTTAGCATAGGAGAATAAGAATATAGCTAACTATTTAAAGTAAAGAAAACTATATTTAGAAATATTAAGAATCTTAGGAATTTTGTTGAGAAAGAAAAGATTAGGATTCAACGATGTAAAAACTATGAAGTACATATAAGGTAAAGAATGTTTTAAAGTTTCAAATTTAGGAAAAGAAGAGTGAAGTTCAAAATTATTAACAGGCTATCCAGATATAGTAATCCTCACTTGAAGAAGAAAAAGAAAGAAAAAGAAAAGGATTGAAAAACAATCCCTGAAAAGAAAAGAAAAATATATATAGGATTGAAAAACAATTTAAAAGAAAAAAAGTAAGGAGAAGCTTGAGGAGATGCCTTACAAAAATTGGCTTCACTTGGATTAACCTAAAGATAAAACTAAAAGAATTTCTGAACTTATATTTATGACTTGTTTCTTTATTAATAGTATCCTCATGAAGTTCCTATCTTTTGAATATTCTAAGTGAATTGATATTGCAACATATAGTCATTCTTGAAATGAATAGAAAACTAGAACTCTTAGACTTGATGACTAGATATTTTTATACCTGTAGAATTAATCTAATACTTGAAAATTTTTTAAGGATTCTTGCTATAATATTTATTTAAATCAAAATTATAGTATTTCTAAATTAAAACTTTACCACAATGAATCATAACATATATGTAGTACTAAAGATTACTTGAGGATAAGTAATAGTTAAGTTTGGGGGATTTTGACCCAAGGAAAAAATGTTAAGAATTTCATGTTTATTTTATACTGATTTTGATGATATTGAACTTTAAAGAAAGGTATTTTTGGTGTTTTTCTGCAAGTATGAAGAATTAAGGAAAATGGAGCCAAAATATGTAAAAGGGAGCTAATTTGGAGGAAAAAAAGACTAAATTATGAAAATTTGACCTAGGGCGCCGACAAAAAGGTTGATGGCACCGACGGCAGGATATTCCCGAGAGTTCAGAATATATTTCAAGGGAGACCACCGACAGTGGAGGTCGAGGCAGCCGACAGCAGGACCGGTTCAAGGCAGTATTTCTAGAAGGTTGTCGACGGTGAAGCTCGTGGCCGCCGACGGCAGGATCGACGGTTCTTTCACAAAGTACGTTGAATGTGAATGATTTTCGAAGGGATGCTTGGAAAACCCTTGGAGACTCTTAAAAAACTTTAAAAAGAATAATTCTAGATAGAGAAGGTGTCCTTTTTGGTTCCTCTAAAAGTCACTAAGAGTTCTTAACAAGTCCTTTTGGGGTCTTCTAAGAGTCACTTAGTGTCAAATAGAGAGTCCACTAGTGTCCTTTTTTGTTATTTAGTGAGTGTTAAATAGTAAGTTCAGATAGAGATATTGGTAAGGAATTCTTCGAAGGATTGTAAGAGTGGAAGGGAAGTGAGAGATGTCTTCTACATTACTGTTTCGAAGGAGAATTCCGCGTACTGTAAAGAAAGGAAGAGATTCAGATGAACTTTAAGGAGTTTGCTTAGGGAGGAATTTAAGATAAGTTGTGTTTATTCATATTATTTTGTAGAACTTTACTTTTATATATGAAATCCAAGTTTTATTGTATCATCTCCATGAAATCTGAGTAGTTTTTCTATCTTTCACCTAGTTTTAATATTTTTGTGAAATAATAAATTGAATTAGTGTGCCATAAAAATTTAAAGAAGTTGTGATAATCTTTACTTAATTCTTAATATTCATTCAATTTGGCCAATTGGATAGTTAAAATATGTTGAGTTTAACAACTATAGTAAAGATTACATCCGAGATTCAGAGAGGTTAAAGTCCTTAAAAGTAGGTTCAAATAAAAAGGGAAATAATATTAATCGGGTGTAGAACTAGAGATTTTAGAGTGACAGACAAAAATCCTCAATTCGGTCCTATCGTTTGGGTGTTGAAGTGTAGATGTTAGCCCTCAGGTGAGGGGAACGTTGGAGCTCCGAAGTGAGAGCCGTTGTCCTCCCAGCCTAGCTGCAGATTTAGTAACCAAGCATAGCATTAGTCAATGTTCTTTATGCCTCGACCAAAGGGTAAAGAATAGATATGCTCCTATTTAGCACAATACCTTTTTTAAACTAATTCTAATTATCTATTCACTTAAATATCTTAACAAAGGAGAAAGATTCTTGCTTATATATTTGAACTTCACTTTAGTAGATTTTGTTATCTGTTAATTAAACTGGTTTAATTTAAACTTCATATTATTGTCGATTGCGTATTAATGACAGATAGGCAATTTCGATTTAGTTGTAATTCAGAATTGATTTCTATAATCCTAGTCTGTATCCTCTAAAATATTCCCTATGGGATCGATACGTATGCTTGTTTTAAAGGGTAATTCTGTGATTAAAAGAATATATTATATACTTGTTACAAAAATTAAAATTACGCTAAGTGCCCGCCGTGTGGAGTGTGTACCTCAAGTCACAAACCAAGCCATTCATTAGCGCAATCGAAGGATGCTCTGAGGAAGGTAAATCCGATAAAGAAATGATGAATATAAGCCAGAAGAAGGTTCAGTTCAATATTTCCTTGAAGGATAAAGAGAAAAGTAAATATGAGCTGATGTATCATCAGATCAACCATTACGTTCTAGCCATGTCCCTAACTCTGATCTACCCTTAGAAGATCGAGAGTATGGAAGCCAAGGAAGTCCGTAGTGGTAGTTTCAAACAGAATAAATCTGAAATTTGTATAAATTTGGAAGACGACAATTCTAATGAAATAATGGAACCATTTGGTTACTTTCTATATGTGTACAAAAATTAATTCAACAAGCTTATGTGACAAGACAAATATCAAAGGATAAGCTGCAATATTTTGATAAATTATGGAATACTAAAGAACGAACTCTCAAATCGAGAGAGGGCCTTGGATTTGGTACGGTAAGACCAGTCAATGACCTGGGATTTTGCATGGTTGTTACTAGCCAGTTAGAAGAACAATGCTTCGACGTCGAAGATGATTGTGAAGAAAAACTGATAGATGATGCTCCACCAGAATTTGAGGAAGATATCAACTCAACAGTCAACAAACTAAAGGAGATCAATCTTAAGATTGAGGAGCAACCCCAACCTACTTTCATAAGTTCTCTATTCAATGAAGAAGAATCTGTAAATTTTCAAGCTACTATTGGAATTTAAGGATTGTTTTACTTGGAGTTACGATGAAACTAGATTTGTCTCCAGAATTTGCAGTTCAATGATTCACAATGGATCAGAATATGACACAAGCGAAACAAGCTCTTGGAAGAATGCGCGTCAATATAGAACAATAAGTCACAGCTGAAGTGAAAAAATTGGTAGAAGCTAACACTGTGCAGGAAGAGCAACACCCCACATGGTTAGCTAATGTTATACTAGTTAAGAAGAAGAATGGATAGATACGAGTGTGTTTTTACTTCAAGTGATTAAATAAAGCATGTCCAAAGGATGATTTTCCATTACCGTTACCAGAGTTAATGGTGGACATTGTGTCGACGCACGAGATTTTCTCATTCATGGATGGATCTTCAGGTTTAAACCAAATGAAGATGAGTCTAGAAGATGCAACACTTACAGCATTCAGAACGTCGATTGAGATTTTCTGCTACATCATAATGTCGTTTGGTCTGAAGAACGCTGGAGCAACTTTTTAGTGAGTTATGACAAAGATCTTTGATGACATTATTTACAACAAAGTGGAATGCTACATAGACGATTTGGTCATAAAGAGAAAAGTAAAATAATGCCACATGTATGAATTGAGGATCGTATTTGTATGATTATGACAATATAATCTCAAGATGAATCCCTGAAAGTGCTCTCCGGCATTACCTCCGGGAAGGTGTCTGTCATCAGGGAATCGAAATAGACCTAGAAAAGATTAAAGCCATCTTAGAAATGCATCCTCCCCATAGACTTGAAGCAACTATGTTCTCTTCAAGGACAGTTGGCATACCTAAGACGTTTCATATCTATTATTTTAGGAAGGTGTCTACCATTTTAAAGTTTACTTCGAAGGGATGCCAAATTTGTTTGGGGAGAATCGTGCAAACAAGTTTTTGAAGATAATAAGAGATACCTAACGACACCTCCTGTTATAGCAGCTCCTATCACAGGTAGACCGTTGATACTTTATACCGTGGCATTAGAAGATCCCTCAGAGCCTTAACAGCCAAATTCAATGATGAGGGTAAAGAAATTGCACTCTACTACCTGAGTTGACATCTAATACCAGCGGAGGTAAAGTAGCACCCTATCAAAAAACATTGTCTAGCTTTAGTTTTTGCAGCTCAGAAGATTAGACATTAAATATTGTCCCATATGGTAAACTTGATTTGGAAGGCTAGTAAATTACAATATATGATGGCTCGACCAACACTTTCTGGACGTTTAGCAAGGTGGTCATTAATTCTTTTGCAATTTGATATAACATTTGTGCTCCTTCACAATATCAAAGGGAAGATTCTCACAGACTTTCTCGTAGCGCACCCACTACCAACTGAGTCGCCTCTCAATGATGATTTACAAGACGAGCAAATAATGCAAGTAGAAGATCATAATGCTTAATGTTGGGAGATGTACTTTGACAGAGCTTCGTTAGCTATGAAAGGAAAAGGACAACAAATAGTAATACTCGACAAAGCAGAAATTAGTCTGATCTTCATTACACCGGATAAGACAATGTTAAGATTTTTATACCACATGACTTATCCCTATTTTAATAATGAAGCAGAATACGAAGCACTAATAATGGAATTAGATATGACAATACTAATGGAAATAAAAGAAATTTCCATTTATGACGACTCCCAACTCGTTATTTAGCAAGTGTTCAGACGATAGAAAATTAATCTTAAGTTAGAAGAATATCACAGATATACGATGAAATTACTGGAGCAAATTCCTAGTGTAACGTTCTATAGGATTTAAAGAGCGGATATACTTATGTAGATGCTTTAGGTAAATTGGCTAAAGAATTTGCATGTCAGCAAGAGGATTTCTTAAACATCACCATACAAGGACGTCAGGTGCTATCGCAGATCGACCTCGACACTCTACGCAAATTAGGTAATGAAGGAATAACAGTTACAGAGGTAGATGATGCTGAAGATTGGCGCCAAATGTTCATAGAATACATGCAAACAGGAAAACTGTTAGAAGAAAAGTTAGTAGGGCATCAGATTCAAAAAAGGCCAAAGTTGTATGCCTTAATCAACAACGGCATGTACAGAAGATAGTTTGATCAGATGTGGTTGAGATGTCTTAGCAGAGAAGAAGCACGAAATATCATCAACGAAGTGCATGCAGATTGTTTGAAGCTCACCAATCAGAGCCGAAGAAGAATTTGAAAATCAAAAGACTTGGATATTATTGGCTAGCAATGATGTTAGACTGCATGGATATAGCTAAGAAATGTCACCAGTATCAGGTGCAAGGAGTGGTCTTGCACCAACCTCCAAATGTTATACAGCCCACAGTCGCGTCGTGGCCATTCCAGTATTGGGGTACGAATATAGTGGGTCTGATAGACCCTCCATCTTCTGAAGGGCACAAGTTCATACTTGCATCTACGGACTATTTCTTCAAATGAACAAAGGAAATTATGTTACGAGAAGTCACAGAATAGTAGGTGCTATAATTCTTGAAGAATGAAATTGTTTACCATTTTGGTGTACTGTGCAGGAACATCTCTGATAATGGGTCCACCATGAAGAGTACCAAGATCAACGATTTTGTTAGGTGACACGGGATAGATTGGAGACACACTAGGATCTACTTACCATGGGAAAATCGATTGGCAGAAGTATTCCATAAGATACTCGTACAGTTTTTGAAGAAGACATTGGATGATAACAAAAGAGGATGGCACAAGAAATTATTGGAAGCCTTATAGGCATATAGAATGACCGAATGATTTACAGAATTTTATTTTGCAAGAATTTATGAACTCAAATTTATATATGTTTATAATGATTTTGTAAAGTCCAAGCATTCAACGCAAGTATACGTATCATATTAAGTAATACAAGGCTCTAATGGAGTCCTGGTTATTGATCCCATAAAGAAGCTACGAAGTAGAAGAAAGTGTTTCACAATAGGTAATGTAGCACTGAAATGCAATACTCAAATTGCACTTAAAGTTTAATGCTTACTTCTACTACCACTATGCAAAAAACAGTAGCAATTAATCAAACTACAATTACTTCTAATAACTTTGAAAACAGAATTAACTAACAGAAACACAATAAGCTAAATATTTGAAAAGTTTTTTGATATATATAAGAAAAGTATCTTTCCTCTTACTTCTCGTGATGTGTGCATGATATGGAATGATTATCTATGTTATTGTACCAAATAAGATCATAAATGTTTCTTTACCCTTAAAAGAGTATCTCCTCTTCCATGCATGAAAAGAACATTGACATATCCTAAGTTTAGTCACTAAATCTAAGGCTAGGCTGGGAGGATACCGGCTCTCATTACGGAGCTCCCACTCACCCTTCACCTGAAGGCTAACCTTCTATTTTAGTTACTAATCTTTGGACCAAATTGGGGATCTCAGCCTGTCACCCTAAAATCTCCAAATTGAGGTCCATCAAAACACATTTCCTTATTTATTTGCACTCAATTCCCATGAACTATGCAATTCATCCATGGAAATTGAATGGATTTTTCTTTATGTGTGTAGGACACAAAATCCTTTCAGAATTAATGTTCAACAACATATTTTAACAATTCAATTGGCCAGATTGAAAAGTAAATTATGTTCGAAATCAAAAAACCATCACAATTTATTCAATACATTAAAAGCACTTCAAATCCACATCAATCGATCATCATATATCTATGCAACAAAAAAGACAAAGGAGACTACTCAAAATTCATGAAGAAGATACAACAAAACATGGATTTTATATATAAAAGAAAAGTCATACAAACCAGAAAAGAAAATACAAATTGCCTCTTTCTCTTCCCCAATGCAATTCTCCTGAAGTTCCTCTGAATCCTTTTCTCTCTTCTTTGCAACACTTAATTCCCACTTTAGAATGGAAAGGAAGAAGCATCTCTCATTTTACTTCTTCTCCTTCACTCCTTAGAGAAGAATTCCTCTCAAATTCTAACTTCAACACACTTTTCTCCTAAGCCCTAACACTTAACACACACTCTCCTTCTCTAGAACTTCAGAACACACTCTAAAAACCACATCATTTTCATTTAAATATACTTACATATAAGTTAGAAACAAAATCCCAAGAGTTTCCATAGGCATCCCTTCAAAAAGTCGCTAAAACTTTTGAAATTAGAATTCCACCGACATTGGGCGCTGGTGGGGCTCTATCGTCAAATTAATTGCTGAGTTCTCTTGAAAATGGCGCCGACAGCACCATAATATGTTTTCCTCCTTTTTGTTCCTTTTTGCTCTGAATTTGTTCCTTTTCACTTCTTTTCGCTCCAATCACTTACAATCATCATACCTGCAACAAATCATAAAAAATACCTTTCCTTAGAGTGCAATATCACCAAAAAAGGGTAAAATTATATAGTAAAAACAGTATATATTTTTGGTGCATCAAAATCCTCCCAAACTTAACTATTTCTTGTCCTCAAGTAATCCTCTTACTACATAAAAATTTAACTCTAGGCAATGCACTTTTCACCTGTACGATACTAAAATTTTTCATTCAAAAGAATATATTGGTTAGATCTTAAGAATGAAATTTAGTAATTCAGGTCTATACTACAGGTATAAGAATATTCAGCAATCAAGTCTAAGAGTTCTAGTCTTCTATTTATTTCAAGATAAACTATAATCTGTTATATTAAGAGTGCCTTGAAAGGTTTTGTGAAAAAGGAGTTCAAGCAAACTTTATTAGAATGTAGGCCAATACTCTAAATATAAACTCAGAAATGAAATCAAGTTCTCCCATTAGGGTGATTCAAGTGAAGTTAATTTTTAATTAGGTGTCTCCTTAAGCTTCTCATAATTATCTTTTTCTTTCTTTTTTTTCTTTTCTTTTTGGGATTATTTTTCAATCCTTCTTTTCTTTTCTTTTTCTTTTTTAATGAGGTTTATTATATCTAGATAGCCTTTAATGATTTTGAACTTCACTCTCCTCTTTCTAAAGTTCAAACTTGAGACACCTCATTACTTTATAATCAGGTACAAACTTTATTATTCATCATAAAATCACAATCTTTTCTTAACACACAATACTTTAAGTCCCTTAACATTTCAAAAATACAGTTTTCTTTACTATAAATAGTTAACTATAATCAAATCCTTTCATGCCAAATATCTTTCCATTATAAAATTAACCTTTATTACTAAAAACTTTCATCAAATCCTTCCATAATATTTAACTAAAATAAAAAGTTTTAGTTACCTAAGGTTCAACTGCCAAAAGTTATGTAATAATATTTGAAAATATAATAATTGAGAACAAATAAGAGTTAATATTCTCTACCCTTCCCTAAACTTAAATTTTTAAATAAATTTGATACAGTAGAGAGTAAAAGAAAACTAACCTTTTTGTACTGGGATCTTGAAATCTTCAACAACTATCTGGTATTAGTCAAAATTTACAACTAGCAGACATGAAACAATTAGTAACAGTGATATATAAATATTTAAAACTTTTGCTAGGTGAAGAGAAATTAACCTTAGAAATTTAAACATCTAACAAAACATCACAATACCAAACAAACTATTACATCAGTACACAGTTCATTTAACAATTTCAATTTTTTTTTTTCAATACAACATAACAGTACACCAACAGGGTTACACATCACATGAAAAGCAAATAGCTACTACATCAAAAAAGTACAACACAAAACAACAAGAAAAACATAAATAGAAACAAACAATCACAAATCTTCATCACCAGGATCATCAGCAGGGTCATCAGCAGGGTCAGGTCTATACGGTGTGTAGCTGGGGTAAGTAGGAAATATCACATCAGACTCCCCCCTCAGAAATCTGACCTGAGCATCATTATAGGCAATATCGAACTCAACTCTCCTCTTCATATAATCTTCATTCACATCACTCCTAGCCTCAAATACATCCATCCTACCATGGAATCTATCCACACTAGCACTCTGTAATCTCAGTTGCTCCATAATATCAGATAAGGTAGGCAGCTCAGATGTAGATGGAACGTCATAACTTGTAATAGGAATATCAGTACTCCTACTCTTAACTTGGGCTCCCACATGAGAATCATAAGTACGGATAATTGTCTTGGTAATTGGTCTCAGTGGTGTAGCCACTTCTTCAGAACTGTTGAACACCACTCCAAACTGAACACACAAGGCATGAACTAAGACAGGATGCCCTAATCCACTACTAGTCTCGCCTCTAGCAATATTCTGAATATTCTTGTAGACAATAGTTACAATATCAATCTTTCTCATCTTCTGAATACAATAGTTCAGAATTGCTCTATCCCTTGTAACTTTGCTGTCGTGATAAGAAGGTAATAGTCTTGCAGAGATAATATAGTGCCAAACTTTTGATGCAACATTCGATGTGGAAACGGGAAGTTAATCATCTATTTTTAACTTATTTTCCATTCCCCCCTTTCATCAGTCAGAAAAACAATCACTTCTCTCATATCTGCCTCTCGATTATCAAAGTTTTTATATTCACAAACAAATGGTTTCTGAGTCTGATAGAAGACATTAATACGCTGAGGAGTAAACTCAACCATTTTTCTCTAACTAATACATACTCAATCTCATTCCAGGGCACATTTGCATAGAACTCTCTAACAACTCCCATAACAACATTCATAGTAAAATAATAAAATTGTTCCCAGATTCACTCTGCAATCAACAGTTCTACATATCCACTAGGATTATCAAAAGCTCGATCCTGGATACACTTCTTATTGTAAAGGTAAGAGTTAAAGCGTAGTTGCGCTTTAATACTAACGAATTTTTCTTGATAAAAATCCAATTTTCTCTTCCATTTTTTCATCCTTGGAGCCATGTAAATTTCTAAAATTTGCAAGAAAATTCCAATAAATTCCAAATTCACTATGTAACAAACTCCAAATACTATTCTAAACAAGTAAGAGCAAATTTCAACATGGAAATCTCAAAACCTCTTTAAAAATAAAAAAATTCCAACCTTAGCAATGTGAGAGATTTCCATGGAGAAAATAAAAAAATTTTAACTTAAAGTGTAGCTCTTACTAAGGGAAGTGTAGATCCGGTCTCGAAAAGCTTTGAAATCACTTCAAATTCGAGATCTAACAAGCCGTAGGTCTTTAAAATCGCGAAAATGGAGGAGGAAGAGGAAAGCAATGGAAAAATCTAGGGGTCCTAATATCAAAATCGCAAAATGAAGGGTTTTCGGCGATTTTCTGTACTTGGGCGCCTGCGGCACTCTATTTTATAAAAATGTCAAACTCTTTGGATTTGAATGCCGGCGGCGCCAGTCCAAAAGTTTTTCTGGGTTCAAAATTTTTTTCGTAATTTCGATCGTTTCGATGTCCACAATGATGTTTAACACTTCAATAACCATCTACTTTATCTCACAAGAAATAATTAACACAATTCTTTACACAAACAATACACAACATACTTTCATATATAAAATCAAAGTTACAATATAAACACCAAATATGTTCATTCAAACTAAACCAACAACTCTTAGATGTTTAATGTTGCAAATACACTACAGTAAGCAAACACTAAAATCTAAGCACACAATGAAAGTAAGCATATCCAAATCCAATTTCAAAATACAAAACAAAGCAGAGTAAATACCACACACACCAAGAAAAATTAAGTAAAGTAAACTAAACACACAACAAACATAAGTAGAACCCAATAATCACTCCTCATCGATTTCAGAACTATCTTCTCCTTTGATGTCTCCAATTGATTGCTGATGCATGAACAAATTGTAGAGTGGACGAAATGGGAATTTGTCAGATGAATCCTCAGCAATCACCGCATTCTTCTTCATCAGATTAATCAAGCCCTTATCAATTCGACCAGTGTGATCAAATTGTTCTTTCATCATCCAATCTATATGTTCGAATAAATCAGAAATGTTATTGATTGCATTCATAATGTTTTGTACCTCTTTCTCCAATTGTTTGATGCTCTTAAATATCATTCTGGAACTTTCAGGAAAATACGGTTGAATCGATTGTGAAGTTTGTGTTGGTTAATCAGCAAGAAAATCCATATCATCCTCATCTCCCACTGTTTGGTAGTCATAAGGATTAATAAGATCAATTGGCCTCCATGGAGGAAGAACCTTTTCCCAACTCTCATACGGAACTTGTGATTGACTACATAACAGAAAAATGGTGGACGAGTGTCCAAGCCCATATTTAGATCCATGAACAATTAATCCTAAAACTGATTTCACAATTATATTATCAATGTAAATCGGCCTCCCAGTTTGAATAGAGAAATTCAAAATGCCACTTTCCTTGGTTACCTTACTAATCTTTAATGTTGGAAATAATATTGGTGAAATAAAGTAATGTCACTGCTTTGACACTAGATTTAGAGATGCAGATGGGAAACTAATATATCCATTTTCTCTAATTTCCCAATCCTCATTCTCATCCATAAAATAACGATACACATCATTCATATTATCCCTTGTGGCATTGAAATTAGAATAATGGCAAATAGGTACATTCTCAATCATAAAGAGATTGTTAATTCTTGCGGGAGTGAATTTCACAAACCTGCCTAGCACAAATTCGAAACCTTGGTTCATCCCATGAAGATTTGCATAGAATTCTTTCACGACCGGAACAACTACGCTAGCGGTAGTGTAGGAAAGCACTTATCAATGTCTCTCCTTAATTATCTCTTCAAATCTAGTAGAAGGATTATCCATACCTCGATTTATGAAGCCTCATTCTTTGATAATCCTCCCCTTCATCATCACTTTGTTGAACAATTGCTACATCTCAAAACTTATAAACTTCCTTCGGTTAAAAATGCGAGATCGAGGGGTTTCTATAGAGTAGGAATCCATGGGATGTGAATTGGGAATGGTAGTTTTTGTTTTTCTGGAGTAAGGAAGTCTAAAATGGAGTTTAGGGAGTTATAAGGACGAAGATCTCACTCAAAACTGCCAAAACACACATTTTGAAACTCCAAAAACCGTCAACTGGTTTTGGGCGCTGGCGGCGCTCAAACCTGTAAGTTCAGCAACATCTTTGTGATTGGGCGCCGGCGGCGTCAGTGGTCAAAAATTCTCACTGAACTTCATTTGGCCCAATATATTCTAATATCTCAATTCAATCCATCATTTATCAATTTTAAAAGTATTTAGGAGTAATTAGGACTCAAAAATAACTATCTAAAAAGCACAACTACAACAAACAAGCAAACACACCACAAAGATACATATGAGTTGCCTCCCACAAAGTGCTTGGTTTAACGTCGTCAGCCCGACAAACCATACAGTTAATCGAGATGACTTAGCATTAAAACCTATTTAAAGTAAGGTTGAAACCCATCAAAGTAAGGCTTTAATCGATGCCCATTAAGTTTGAAAATCTTTCCAGTATCATGATCTTTAATATCAACAGCTCCAAAAGAATGAATTTTTATAACTGTAAAAGGTCCTAACCATCTAGACTTGAGCTTTCCAGGAATTAACTTCAATCTTGTGTTGTATAACAAAATTTTTTGTCCAAATTCCAATTTCTTTATCAATATTTTCTGATCATGCCACAAATTCATTTTCTTTTTATAGATTCTGTCATTTTGATAACATGCATTTGTAATCTCTTCTAATTCATTCAATTGCATAAATCTTTTTTCCAGCATATTTCAGATTAAAATTCAACTCTTTTATCGCCCAATATGATTTATGCTCTAATTCAACCGGTAAATGACAAGTCTTACCAAACACTAATCTATAAGGAGACATTCCAATAGGGGTTTTAAAGCAGTCCTATAAGCACATAAAACAGTATCTAATCGAGCAGACCAATCTAATTTATGATTATCCACAATTTTTGCCAAAATTTTTTAATTTCACGATTAGACACTTCTGCTACATCACTAGTCTGGGGTTGATAAGCAGTAGAGAATCTATGAATAATATAATATTTCTCAATAAATCTCCTAATTTGATTATTCCTGAAATAGATTCAACTATTAGTTATGATCACTCTCGACATTCTATATCTTGTAAATATATTTTTCTTTAAAAATTTTTAAACACTCCGAGCATCACATATAGGTAAAGTAATAACTTCAATTCATTTTGAGAAATAATCAACGAAAACCAATATATATAAATTTCTGAATGAAAGAGTAAATGGTCCCATTAAATCTAATCTCCATATTGTCAGCATATTTTCGGGTTGTGTGTTTTATTTTGAAAAGGGGTCGCCTAACAGAAGTTGTCTGCGAATTTTTTATTTAATTTAAATAAATAATTTGAAAAGTAGTATTTGATTTTTTGAAAATAATTTTAAATTTGAAGGTCTTAAGATATGAAATCAAACCGATCTCACATCCCAAATAGTTTATATAAACGAGCACCACATCACAAGTCGTGTATCTATCCCTAAGGATAGACACACTGCTTAATGGTGGGGCTCGATTAAAGAAACTAGAAGATTTGTGACATCCGTTTGGTCCGCGAACCAATTTTATAAGTCGACAAATTCCCCGCTTAATATGAAAGCATTAAACGGGGTTTATATTACCTGGGTTCTTTAAAATTCCCTATAAGGGCAAGCCCCTATAGTTAATTACATCTTAAGTGACGGGAATCACCTAAGAAAACTCTCGATAATAATCAATAATTCTGCTCTCAAGAATTTCAAAGTTTAAGTTTTCAAAGGATTGAATTTTGGAATTTCAATAGGGAATGGATCAAGTTTGGAACATTTTGTTTTGAGAATTCAAAGGAAGAAAGGTAGGAGAAATTACGGATTCAAAGTGAACTTCGGTAATTTCCCGACTATCCTATTGTTTGGCTTGAATTTAGGAAAGTCCTAATGTCTATTTAATGTTTTGATTTTGTCAATTTTAATTAATTAGGGCTTATATTTATATGATAGAATCATACAAATAGCCTCGAAGATGTGAGGGTTTATGTCGTATCGGACGACTACCTCGGAATCCTAAGTCCGGTTAGGGCTTAATTTGCAATGCAAATGCCTAACAAAAGGTTGAGGATTTATGTTGCACTAGGCAAACTACCTCGAAATCCTATGGCTTTGTTGTTTAATTCTAAGACAGTTTTGCTGATGTAGATTCAAGTTTTGCTGACGACGATGGCCGTGCTGCCCACTATGCTCCAAGCTCCTTGTTGTTGCAGAGGTTTAGTTTTAGAAGTCATAAATCAGGAGATGAGAAAAGTGTTTTGGTTTAGAGAAAATCTTAATTTCCAAGTGTTTTTTGTGTTTTAATTAAAATAAATCTTAAAGTTAATTATAACGACACCGGTTAAGATCCCACGGTTCCATCCTTCCGGCATCATTATTTGTATCGGATTCACTTAGTCCAAATGAATTTGCTAAACTCAACTAAATGAGTTCCACACTTTCATTTAGACCGTGGGAATTCTCGTTAGCAACACGTAGGTTACATCATCCGAGGTATTCCCGATCATCCAACAGGACGTTTTAATTTAGTTGTAATTGTAGTTTTGTATTATGTTTGTGATTAAATTTTGAGTTGTTTTATATTTTGAAATGTTGTGGCGGTGAATTTTATCTTGCAATGACTTTTAGTTTAGTTTTGGTTTCAGTTTTAGGGACTATCCTAAAGGTGTGGGTTTTCATGCAACAGTTGTTTATCATGCAAGAAAAGATAAGTGCGATGCAATTAAAGAAATTGCAATAAGGTAAATTGCAAGAAAGTAAATTGCAATAAAATAAAAAGCGTACCTGGAGGGTCTTCCCGTCATCCCAAGCTGCACTTAAAACACAATTAGAATATTTAAGCAAGTTCCTAGGTAAAGCTAAGGGAAGGGTCATGGTTTTCTACCAAATTCCTAATCCTATAGCTAGTCATTTCCTATGACGTCTAGGTTCTTTGTGTTTTGGTTTGAAGACGATTTTCTTCATCAAAGAACAATTAAGTTCAATTGTTCTTATGAACATCCTATCATATCGAGGAAGTGCTTAAGGCAAATCTTAAACATCTTTTCAATATTTCTAGGATTGTTTTAAGTCCAAATGAATTCAATTACACAAATGAATTAATCGTCCGAGAATTCAAGTTTTGTTGTTATCTTACTCAGTGAACTAGGACATTTGAATATCCTATAAGTAAAGTAACATTTCATTTAACTTTCTGTTTAGGAGTTATGACAACAAAAGCTTTCGAGGGCAAATTGGTGTTCCAATGGTTTAGTTTGATTTGATGTTAAATTAATTTAGTTTAATTTGATTTAATTTCCTTTAATTTAATTTAATTTGATTTAATTTTAATTTAATTTGATTTAATTTAATTTAATTTAATTTAATATATTTTAATTTAATTTAATTTAATTTAATTTGTTTTAATTTAGTCTAATTTAATTTAATTTAATTCATTTAATTAATTTAATTTATTCATTTAATTTAATTTAATTTGTTTATTTAATTTAATTTAATTTAATCTTTAATTTAATTTTACTTTTAATTTTAATTTAATTTAATTTAATTTAATTTAATTTAATTTGTTTGATTTAATTTAAATTTGATTTAATTTAATTTAATTTAATTTAATTTAATTAATGCTTAATTTAATTTAATTTGATTTAATTTAATTTAATTCAATTTTTAATTTAATTTTATTTTTTAACTTTAATTGAAATTTTAAAAGAGTTTAATAATTTAACTTTAGTTTAATGATTAAGTCTTTTAATATTTTAAGTTTGAGTTATCATTTTAATTAAGAATTAAATATTAATGAGATGATTAATTTAGGGATTTTTAAATTAAAGAATAAATCTCTTCCTAACAATATCCCTATTTTTAATAATTCCAGTTTTATTATTCTTCCCAAATTTAATCAATTATTTAATTAAGGTTTATTTCAATTATTTTAAATTGTTTAATAGGTTTCTACCCTTTAATTATTTAAATTTCAATCATCCAAATCAGATCAAGATCAAATTTTTACTTGTTAATTTTATTAAACCTAAAGTTTTAATTAAGTGTTAAAATTTTAATTACCACTTTGCCCTTTAAGCTTAATAATTTCATAACTCACTAAATTGAGCTTAAATGAACTTGAAATTTTTATGTGACTTCACTCATATGTCAATAAAAACATGAGAGGAGAAAATGTGATTTTTCTGTATTTAATTTATTTATATAATTCTTTTTGGCAGAAAATAGAGTTTTCCAAGGAAAATTTAATAACATGACCAAGGGAAATTTTCTGTCCTTACGAAAATTAGTGGACATTCCTAATGACTAGAGGACCACTTGGACGAATTTTGGTGATTTTTTGAATTATATTATTTTTATTATAATTATTTTAAGTTTTGGAGTGTTAATTAATTTAAAAATAAAATAAAGGTTGAAAAATGAATTTTATTTTTTTCAAAAATCTCTCTAATATCAAGGAAATCAAAGAATCAATTTTTGTAATTTTTTGATTTTTCTTTGATTTATTATAATTATTTTAGTGAAAATGCTATAAAATACATTTTTTTAATTTTAAAATTATCCTAGGGCTTTAAAATTTAATATCTCATTAAATAGACCTAAGAAAAATATGGGGTTTGTTCCTAAGTGATTAAAATTCAAAATGTGACATTTTGGTGAATTTTATTATTTTGTGATTTTTATTATTTTTTAATTATTTAAAATATTAAAATAATATTAAAAATCAACTTTTTTAGAAAATTGAAATTTTAATTTTCATAAATTCCCCTAATATCAAAGAGGCTCCAAAACCAATTTGGTGAATTTTTGAAAGGTATTTTGAAAGTTATGAATTTTTAAAGTTCAAATTGACTAAATGGCTTAATCAACTATTTAGTAGGGCTAACCAAGTCCAATTGACTTCAAATTTTTATGGTGGGTTCCTCTGATCCTAAAGGTTAATGGAGAATTGATTTCATGTCTATTTGATGTATGGTTAGCTCTAATTAATTAGGGATCTATTTTGGCTGTTTATGCCAATTAGGGTTATTTTAAATGAACTAACTTAAAACCTATTTTTCCTAGGGTCCTCCGATCATAAGGGACATCACCAAATTTTCCTAGAATTTATTTCACAACATGCTAATTATTGGAATTAAAATACTCAAAACAGTAACATGAATTTGAAAAATCAATAACTTATCATAGGGATGGCCTCTGACTTTGGAAAATTCAGGGAATGTTCCCAAATTCATAGGCTTCAAAAATCCTATGGTCTCATGCCATGGTGAATTTCCTATATGCATGGGGAATTAAAACAATGCAGAAGGGAAATAAATCATTAAAAATAAAATACTTGATGAAATTAAATGATTTCTTTTCCCCATTATTCTCCTCCGTTCACCGAGCAAGAGGGTATTTTTATTTTATTTTTCTGATTTTTCTACACAAAGTTATGGATTTTTGAAGTTTAGGGAATTAAATAAATAGAAAAATACCCTAATTTTCTATTTATCCACGCGGCGCCGCGTCAACCTCGGCAGCTCCGAAACGCCGTGTGTCGCGCCCCCATTCGACGCCGCCATCTAACTCAGTGCTCTGGGTCCCGTTATTCACGTACCATCTCCTGGTCCGACGCCATCTGAGCCGTCCGTCCGCGCGTGTATTAAATGGACGACATCCGTTCATCGTCCCAGAGCGTCCTCACCCGAGAGCCGTCCACACTAAATCCCTAATATCTCACTCGATACTCGATGGATTTTTGTGTTCTTATGCTCTATGGATTCGTCTTGAGAAGACGAACACATCCATACGATTTATGTGGGATGAAATTTACTCGATGAAAATGGAGAATGTTCGGAAGCTCGGGAAGAAGAGTGAGGCCATACCTTTGCTCGGAGAAGTGTGGCTTCGATGCGAGGGTTGTTTCACCTTCGATTGGATCCCGAGCAAGCTCCGGATGAAGTCTCCTGAGTGCAGTGAATTGCACTAGGTAGGATTTTGACCACGGCCGATCACAAAGCTTGGAGGCTGGAGCAAGCTGGGTGGCTCTGGAGATGGGGCTTTTCGTTGGTGGACACCTTCTCTTGGTACGGTGAAGGTGGAGGACCAATCAATTTGGGGATTGGCTCACTGTGGAGAAGTGTCCTGGTTTCGGCTTGGATTTCAACTACGAATTTGAGCTCGCGGAGAGGAAATGGCGGGGGATTTCGGTGGGGATCGGGTTCTACATGTATGGGGAGTAGTACGGAACTATTTTGGCGAGTTTCCTTAAGGTTTTTTCAGCACCTCTCATGGCCGAGAAGGGGTGGTGTTTAAATAGGAGAGGGTGGAGGGCCTCCCGGGGAGAGTTAGGGCATGAGATCAGTCTGCTCTTGGCAAGAGAAGAACAACTATAATGGCCAGCTGGGGATGGGGCGGCTCGACGAGGGAGAATTCCAAAGTTGGCTCACATGTGAGCTCTCGGCCATGGTGTTTTCCGGCGACACGGTGGGCTGGCCGGCCGGGCATGGGTCACCCTCGAGGTCGGGTGGGTCAGGGCTGGGACTTGGTGCAAGCAATTGGCAATTGCCATGTGTAAAGGCTTTGATCCAAAGTAGAATGGGGCATGGCTAGTTTTGAGTCTAAATGGGTCAATACACCCATTTGGGCTTGGTGCACCCCTAAAGGTGGCTTTGGATGCTGTGGGGGATCAAAGGGATCAGCTGGTTTAGCATGGAGAAGTCTCCATCCAAATATATTTGGATTAAATTTAAGTTTAGTTGAATCATGATTAAGGCTAATGAGCTTTAGGGATTAAGGAAAGCCCCCCCCTCTTCTTACCCAATATGGCATGGTGGAGTGTCCAAGGCTCTCATGGCTCACATGTGGCTCATGCATGGCTTCATGGCTCACCTTTGGCTTGGGGAAAGTGGAGTCAATTTCATGAAAAAGGGTTTAAGAAAAGTTTTGGTATTTTAATGGGAATTGGCATATGGCTGATTTGGGATGATTTGATGATGAATTTAGGACTTAGGTATTGAGTTTAATTGAAAGTATGATGAGGGGAGATGTCATATGGGCTTTGGGACCAATTTTGGGCCTTTGGATGTGGTAAAAGATGGGCTTTTAAAATGGTTTAAGGAATGGGCCTTTAAGTTTAAAAATGAGTTTATGGATGGGAATTTTGTAAAGAGGTTGGGCCAAATAATTATTGGGTTTAGCTCATGGATGTGTCATGAGTGACTTGAAGCAAATTGGGGGTGATTTGGGTTTGAATTGGGTTGAATTTGGGCTCTTTTGGTGAATGGGCCAATATAGATCAAAGTGGGCCAAGTTGGGCCAATGTTGGGCTAGGGTTGAAATTAATGTAAAATTAATGTTGAGAAATGTTTATGGGAGTGTTTCAAAGAGGTTTTGACTTTGGTTGGGCTTTGATTTTGGGGTTTGGGCTCATTTGGGTTAGGTTTGGGTTTAGGTCAAAATTGGGCCTTTTAGCTTTGGGTTGAATTTGAGTGGGGTTTGGGTCTAAATTTTTGGAAAATCATGTTAGTGTTTTGCTTGTGGGGATGCTAAGGAAGATTTAGAAAAGATTTGGGGTTAATTGGAGTTGAAATGGGTGAGTTTGGGTTAGGTTTGGGTCATGGGTCCAAATTGGGCTTTAAGGCCAAAAGTGAAATTGGATCCAAATGTCAATCAAATTGGACTTGGATTTGGTCTAGATTGGTGTTGGGAATGTTGAATTGAAGTTTAGAATTGAATTGGACCAGAGTTTGGGTCAATTGGTTAGGTTTGGTTTGACATTGGGTTCACTTAGGGTTAAAATGGGTCAAATTGGGTGTTTTGACAAGAGTAGGGTAAATTGACAAAATTGGCCCATGGTGTAGTTGAACAAAATGCAATTAGAAATATTTAGGATTTTCTGGAATTTTCTGGGAATTTTTTGAATTTTTGGATTTTTTGGGTCAAGAGGGGTATTTTGGGTATTTGGAGGGTATTGGGAGGTATTTTTGGTATTTTTGGGTATGGATGATCAATTTGAGTGATGTGAAAATGTTTGGGATTGATTTTTGGGAATTTTGGGTGATTTGGAAATTTTGAAAAATTTGGGTAATTTCAATGGCTTTGGGTAGGTTAGGTGGGTGTAGGGTCCTGGGGGTCAAAAATTGAAAATTTGGAAAAATGAAGATTGGGTGAACATAAGTGGAATAAAATCATTTTGGTTGAGCCATGAAGCCACATCAAGCCCACATGAGCCATGAAGGGACTCATTTGAGGCATTCACTATGTTGTTCCTAACCCTCTTAGCCAAGGGCTTAGGGGTTAAGGACCATCCATGTGAATCACCTACATGAGTCGGGAGGTCAAGTTAGGTATGGGTGTGGTTTTAGGAGGTGTGTGAAAGTGTAGTGTATGAGTGTAGTGTGTGTGTAAGTCGGCCCCTTCACCGGACCGGGCCACCCGGGGCGATCCTAAGGCCAAAGGGTCCTATAGGATCTCATCCTTTAAACTTCCACATTTGATTTCAACCCTCTAGGTGATTAGGGGTCTACAGTCAAGTTTGTGGAGTTTGCAGGGGGTTAAGAAGTGGTTTGAAATTCTAGATGGTGGATCCCAATTCTAGTCCTCTAAGATAGTCAAAGGAAAAGCCTAAGGCTAGATCCTAAGTACTAAAAAGAAGAAGAGAAGACCTCATCAAAAATGAGGTCAACACATACATCAAAAATTGCAACTTCCAAATTATAATTTAGAGGCATCTCATTTCTTCTAGAGATATTACCTACTCTCTGACATTAATCACATGATTTAATATATTTATAACATTTCTAAAAGAGTAGGCCAATAAAATCTAGATTGTAAAATCTTAAAAGCAGTTTTATCAGCACCAAAATGACCTCCAAATTCAGAATCATGACATCATTGAACAATCAAATTTGTTTCTTCTTGTGGCACACATTTCTTAATAATTAGATCCTTACACTATTTATATAGATAGGGCACATCCCAAAAAAAAAATCTTGCATCGTATTTAAAATTATTTTATTATTACCTAGTTAAATCAGATGGTACAATATCACTTACAATATAATTCACAATATTAGCATACCAAGGCAAATTGCTTCTCATAATAGTATAAAGTTGTTCATCAGTGAAAGTTTCTGTAACTTCCTTCTCAAATTCAGATAATTTATCATACTATAATATTGACAGGTGATTAGCTATTTGGTTATCAGCTCCCTTCCTATCAACTATCATAAAATCAAATTCTTGCAGAAGAAGTATCCATCTAATTAGTCTAGGGTTCTCATCCTTGTTTTGCATTAAATATTTAATAGCCAAATGGTCTGTATGCACAATACTTTTAGCTCCAATTAAAGAAGGTCCAAATTTTTCAAAAGCAAATACTATAGCTAAGAACTCTCTTTCAGTAGTGGTATAATTAATTTGGGCCTCATGAAGAGTTTTACTAGCATAGTAAATGACTTTGAAGACTTTATCATGTCTTTGCCCCAATGCTACTCCGATCGCATAATCACTCGCATCACACTTAAGTTGAAATGGTTTCTCCTAATATGGTGAAACAATTATAAGTGCAGTGATTAATTTCTCCTTCAATAATTCTAAAGAACTCAAGCATTCATCATTAAAATCAAATATTCTATCACTTTCTAAAAGTCAGCACAAAGGTTTGGTAATTTTAGAAAAATCTTTAAAATATCGCCTGTAAAATCCAGAGTGTCCTAAAAAACTCCTCACCTCTCTCACGGTAGTGGGTGGCGGCAATCTCTCAATCACTCTAATTTTAGCAAAATCGACTTCCATACCATATTCAGAAATTTTATGCCCAAGCACAATTCCTCCTGCAACCATAAACTGACATTTCTCCCGATTCAGAACTAAATTTGTTTTCTCACAGAGCTCCAAAAATTTTGCTAGGTTTTCTAGGCTAATTTCAAATGAAGTCCCGAATTCAGATAAATCATCCATAAAAACTTCTATTCCATTATCTATCATACTACTGAAGATATACATCATACATCTTTGAAACGTTACAGGAGCATTACACAGTCCAAAAGGCATTCTTCAAAAAGCAAAGGTTCCATAAGGGCTAGTAAATGTTATCTTTTTTTTATCCACAGAAGCAATAGGTATTTGATGGTAACCAGTATATCCATCCAAAAAGCAGTAGTACTTATGTCCAACAAGTCTATCTGGCATTTGATTGAGAAAAGAAAGAGGAAAGAGACCTTTGTTGGTGGCGGCATTTAATTTTCTATAGTCAATATAAGTTTGCTATCCATTAATTTGTCTTGTGGGTATAATTTCAATACATTCATTCACTTCAACAATCACTACTCCCTTTTTCGGTACATAATTTATTGGACTCACCCAAGCACTATCCGAAATAGGATAATTAATTCCTGCATCCAGCCATTCCAAAATCTCTTTCTTAACTACATCTTTCATTATTGGATTCAATCTCCTTTGCAGATCAACTCTCGGTTTATGTTCTTCATATAATAAAATTCTGTGCATACAAATCGAAGGACTAACACCTTTAATATCTGCTAAAGTCCATCCAAAAGCTTTCTTGTATCTTTTTAAAATTTCCAACAACTTATGTTCTAGATAATTGTTTAACTCCGAAGATACAATAACTGGCAGGGTAGATGATTTTTCTAAAAACATATACTTCAAACGATTATGAAGAATTTTCATCTCAAGTTTAGGATGTTTTATTATAGATGGAATTAAGCTTTTATTTCCATCTTCCATAGTGTCTAATACATCGAATCTCTCCTGAACATACTCCATATCTTGATTCTTCTTACTATCTGATTTTCTTCATTTTCAATTTCTTCTTCAAACATATTTTCATAATCTACTACTTTTTCAAGTATATTTTCAAAATGATCGTTTCTCAAATATTCACAGACCTCCATCCTAAAACATTCATTATCTTTTTTCCATTGAGGGATACTTCATAGATTTCAAAATATTAAAGGTCACATCTTGATCATTAACTCTCATAGTTAATTCTCCTTTTTGAACATCAATCACTACTCTTCTAGTAGCAAGGAATGGTCTTCCCAAAATGATTGGAATTTCTTTATCTTCCTCCATATTAAGTATAATAAAATCCACTGGAAAGATAAATTTATCCACTTTCACTAACACATCTTCCACTACTCCTTTAGGGTAAGTAATTGAACGATCGGCTAACTGAAGAGTCACAGATGTAGGAGAAATTTCTCCTATTTCGAACTATTTGAAAGTTGCTAAAGGCGTAAGATTAATACTAGCTCCCAGATCACATAAGGCTCTTTCGAAAAAATTTTCACCTATAGCACACAGAATAGTGAAACTACTAGGATTTTTAAGTTTCTCCAGAAGCTTCTTTTGAATAATTGCACTACACTCACCACTAAGTGCAACTATTTCATGATATGTAAACTTTCTTTTCTCTTTTAGGATATCCTTCATAAACTTGGGATAGTCAGGCATCTATTCTAATGCTGCAATAAAAGGAATATTTATCGTTAATTTCTTAAGGAACTCCAAAAATTTTCCAAGTCTGTTATCCCTATTTATTTCTTCAATCTTTAAGGAAATGGAGGTGGTGGTTTTTCAATAGTTATCCTCATTGGTTCAAGAGGAAAATCCAGGTCTGGATAAATCTTGTTTGAACCTTTTTCAATTTCCACCTTCTCCTTTTCTAATTCAACTTTTTTTTGTACTCCAGTTTCCAATTCTTTTCCACTCCTTAATTGAATTGCCTTAAGTTGTTCCTTATTTTGATCTTTTAGATTGATCTCAATATTACTTGGAAGTGTTCCAGAAGGTCTATTATTAAGTGTAGTGAAAATATGCCCTAATTGATTTTCAAAATTTTTCATAGCAACACCCTGATCTTGTAAATGATTTCCCATATTCAGAATCATTTCTTCAGTAGACAACTTCTTATTCTTAAATTGCGGGTTATTATTGAATCCAGGAGGATAAGATGGTCTAAAATTGGTATTTCCTTGATTGTTCAAATTTCTGATTGGATTTATATAACTATTCCCCTAATGTGAGTTAACATTGACATTACTATTATTCCAATTAAAATTTGAGTGATTCTTCCAACCAAGATTATAATAATTTGAATAAGGATTGTTAGGTTTATTAATAGCATTTAAAGTCTCATAAGGTTTTTTATTATCTGTCCAAATGAATTTTCCTCCAACACTTGAGGTGGTTGAGAATAATCCATTCCATATTGATCTATTTACTTAGAAAGGGAAGCAATTTGAGAAACTATCATACTCATCATATCTGAATCATGAACACTAGCTACTATCTTAGGATTTACTCGTTCAGAGGGCCATATAAAATTATTAGTATCAATTTCTTCAATTAATGCATATGCTTCATCAAAAGGTTTTGACATTAACTATCCACCAGTAGCAGCATCTATAATAGATCTCAATGATCCCACTAATCCATTAAAAAAATGTTTGAATTATTAACTAATCTGGTAAAGCATGTTGTTGGCACTTCCTAAGAAGATCTTTAAATCTCTCCCAAGCTTCATATATTGACTCTCCTTCAAACTGACCAAAAGATGTAATATCATTTCTTAGTTTAGCAGTCTTTGATGGAGGGAAATATTTTTATAAAAAATTCTGAGATAATTCTCCCCATGTTCTAATAGATCCAGGTGCTAACGAGTTTAACCACACCTTAGCATTATCCCTTAATGAAAAAAGGAAAAAGTCTAAGTCTGACAGCGTCACTAGACACTCCGTCATATTTAAAAGTAGCACACACTTCTAAAAAACTAGCGAGATCTAAATTTCGATCCTCATTAGGTGTTCCTCCGAATTGATTATTTTGTACCATTTGGATAATAGCAGTTTTAAGTTCAAATGAAGTGGCCGCAACATCATGATTTTGAATAGTTATGTGAATTTCATCTGCTGTTGGGTTAACATAATCTCTTAAAGGTCTTGAAAAATTTCTAATATAATTTCTCTGATTATCTTAATTATTCACCATTTCACAAGGATTTTCAGTTTGTTTATGTTGTTTTCTAATTTTTTTGACAGTATGCTCTAACTCCAAATCGTAAGGCAATACAATCACACAAATACTTTTAAAAAGTAAACAAACACACAATTACATACTATAAAGTAAGGGTTTTTAGTTACTATATTATCAATAAATACTGTTTACACTTCTTTCCTTACTTAGTTGCATCATTACCTTCCCCGGCAACAGCGCTAAAAACTTGACCGGACGATTTACAGACTTTTATTTTGCAATAATTTATGAACTCATATTTATATATTTATAATGATTTTATAAAGTCCAAGCATTCAACGCAAGTATACGTATCGTATCAAGTAATACAGGGCTCTAATGGAGTCATGGTTATCGATCCCATAGAGAAGCTATGAAGTAGAAGAAAGTGTTTCACAATAGGTGATGTAGCATGACCAGCGGACTTTTTGTATGCAAGAATGTATGAACTCAAATTTAAATATGTTTATAATGATTTTGTAAAGTCCAAACACTCAACACAAGTATACATATCGTATCAAGTAATACAGGGCTCTAATAGAGTCCTGGTTATAGATCCCACAGGGAAGTTCAAAGTATAAGAAAGTGCTTCACAGTATATATAATATAGCACTAAAATCCGATACTTAAATTGCACTTAAAGTTTACTAATTACTACTACTACAACAATGCAGAAAATAGTAACAATAAATTAAACTACACTTACTTTTGACAACTTTAAAGACAAAATTAACTAGCAGACACACTAAACTATATATTTAAAAGGTTTCTGTTACATGAGATAAGTATCTTTCTTCTTGCAATGAGAATATGATGTGATATGGAACAATTATCTATGTTATTATGCCAAATAGGAGCATAGATGATTCTTTACGCTTAGAAGAGTACCCCCTCCTCTAAGCATGAAAAGAACATTGACATACCCTAAGTTTAGTAACTAAAACTAAGGCAGGGCTGGGAGGATACCGGCTCTCACTTCGGAGCTCTCCCACTCACCCTTCACCCGAAGGCTAACCTTTAATATTTAGTTACTAATCTTAGAAACAATTTGGGGATTTCAGCATGTCACCCTGAAATCTCCACATTGAAGTCCATCAAAACACATTTCCCTATTTATTTGCACTCAATTCCTAAGAATTACGCAATTCATCCATGGAAATTGATTAGATCTTTCACTATTGTTGTAGGACATAAAATACTTTTAGAATTAATGTTTAGCAACATCTAACATTTCAATTGGCAAAATTGAAAAGTAAATTATGTACGAAATGAAAAACCATCACACTTTCTTCAATACATTAGAAGCACATCAAATCCACATTAATCCATCACCACATTTCTATGCAAGAAAAAAGACAAAGGAGACTACTAAGAATTCATGAAGAAGATACAATAAAACATGGATTTTATATATAAAAGAAAAGTCATACAAACCACAAAAGAAAATACAGCTTATCTCTTTCTCTTCCCCAATGCAATTCCCTTGAAGTTCCTTTGAATCCACTTCTCTCTTCTTTACAACACTTGATTCTCTCTTTAGAATAGAAAGGAAGAAGAAATCTCTCACTTTACTTCTTCTCCTTCACTCAGAGAAGAATTCCTCTCAAATCCTCACTTCTACACACTCTTCTCCTAAACCCTAACACTTAACACACACTAAAACTACACTAAAACATCTGAAGAAGCACACCATTTTCATCCAAAAATAGTTACTTATAAGATAGGAATGAAATCCTAAGAGTTTCCATAGGCATCCCTTCAAAATGTCGCCAATACTCTTCAAATTTGAATTACACCGATATTTTCTGGGGTCTTTGGATTTGGGGGCCGGCGGCGCCAGAACATTTTTTCCACCTTTTTGCTCCTTTTTTCTCTGAATTTGTTCTTTTTCGCTTCTTTTCACTCCAGTCACCTAAAATAATCATACCTAAAGAAATCATGAAAAATACGTTTCTTTAAAGTGCAATATCACCCAAAATGGGTAAAATTATCTAGTTAAAATAATATATATTTTTGGTGCATCAAAATCTCCAAACTTTAACTATTACTTGGCCTCAAGTAATCTTTTTTACTACATAAAATTATAACTCCAGGCAATGCACTTTTCAACTGTAGGACACTAAAAATTTTCATTCAAAAGAATATACTGGTTAGATTTTCAGAAAGAAATTTATTAACTCAGGTCAACACTACTGGTATAAGAATATTCAGCAATCATGTCTAAGAGTTCTAGTCTTCTATTCATTTCAAGATGAACCATAATTTGTCACATTAAGAGTGTCTCAAAAGACTATGTGAAAAAGGAGTTCATGCAAACTTTATTAGAATGTAGGCTAATACTTTAAACATAAATTCAGAGATGAAATCAAGTTTTATTTTTGAGGGTGACTCAAGTGAAGCTAATTTTTGATTAGGCATATCCTCAAGCTTCTCCTCATAAATATTTTTCTTTCATTTTCTTTTCTTTTCTTTTTCTTTTTTTTTTTATTTTTGGGATTGTTTTTCAATCCTCCTTTTCTTTTCTTTTCTCTCTTTTTTTTAAATAAGGATTACTATATCTGGATAGCCTTTAATGATTTTGAACATCACTCTCCTCTTTCTAAAATTCAAACTTGAGACACTTCCTTAATTTATAGTTAAGTACAAGATTTATTATTCATCATAAAGTCACAATATCTTCTTAACACACAATACTTTAAGTCCCTTAACATTTCAAAAATACAGTTCTCTTTTCATACCAAATATCTTTGTTCTATAAAATTAACCATTATTACTAAACAATTCCATCAAATCCTTCCATAATATTCAACTAAAATAAAAGTTTTAGTTACTTACAATGAGGTTCAACTACCACAAGCTATGCTAATAATTTTTGAAAATATAATAAATGAGAACAAATAAAAGTTAATATTTCTCTACCCTCCCCCAAACTTAAATTTTTCAGTAAATTTGAAAAAGTTGAGAGTAAAAGAAAACTAACCTTTCTGTGCTGGGATCTTGAAATTTTCAACAACTATCTGGTATTAATCAAAGTTTACAACTAGTAGGCATGAAACAATTAGTAGCAGTGATATAATAATTTTAAATATTTGCATGGGTAAAGAGAAATTAACTTTAAACATCTAAACATCCAACAAAATAGTATAACATGAAATAAACTATCACAGTACTACACAGTCCAGCTAACAATTTTAATGTTTCAGTACAACAACGGGGTTACACATAATATAAAAAAATAAATAACTACTATATCTCGGCAGTACAACAACAGGGTTACACATCACATGAAAAATAAACATCTACTATATCATAACAGTACAACACACCACAATAAGAACAACAAGGATAGAAACAAACGATCTACCAATCTCCAACACCAAGATCAACATGGTCATGAACAGGGTCAGGTCTATATGGTCTATAACTGAGGTAATTAGGAAGTATCACATCAGACTCCCCCCTCATAAATCTGACCTGAGCATCATAATAAGAAATATCGAACTCAACTCTCCTCTGCAGATAATCTTCATTAACATCACTCCTCACCTCAAATGCATCCATCTGACCATGGAGTCTATCCACACTAGCTCTCTGTAATCTCAATTGCTCCATAATATCAGATAAGGTAGGCTGCTCAGATGCAGATGGAACATCATAACTAGTAGTAGGAATATCAGTACTCCTACACTCAACTCTGGCTCCCACATGAGACTCGTAAGTACGGATAATAGTCTTTGTGATTGGTCTCAATGGTATAGCCACTTCTTTAGAACTATTAAACTCCACTCCACACCGAACACATAGGGCATGAACTAAAGCAAGATGCCCTAAACCACTAGTGTCTCGCCTCTAGCAATCGTTTGAATGTTCTTGTAGATAATAGCTCAAATATCAATATTTTTCATCTTCTGAAGACAATAGTTCAGAATCACTTTATCCCTTGTAACTTTGCTGTGGTGATAAGATGGTAATAGTCTCGTAGAGATGAAATAATGCAAAAATTTTGATGCAACATTCAATGTGGAAGCGGAGAAATTAATCAACTATTTTTGACTTACTTTGCATTCTCCTCGCCTGACAGTCAGAAAGACAATCACTTCTATCATATTCTCCACTCGAGTGTCAAAGTTTTCGTATTCACAAGCAAATGGTTCCTAAGTCGGATAGAAAGTATTGATACGATGAGGAGTTAACTCAACCATTTTTCCTCTAACTAGCACATACTCAGTCTTAGTCTAGGGTATATTCAAATAAAACTCTCTAACAACTCTCATAACAACATTCACAGTGAAATAACAAAATTGGTCCCAGTTCCGCTCTGTAATTAATTGTTCTACAGATCCACCAGGACTATCAAAAGCTCAATCCTGGATACACTTCTTGTTGTAAAGGTAAGAGTGAAAGCGAAATCAGGCTTTGATATTAATGAATTTCTACTTATCAAAATCCAATTTCCTTTTCCCATTACTCAACCTTGGAGCCATGTGTATTTCTAAAATTTGCAAGAAAATTCCAATAAATCCCAAATTTACAATGCAACAAACTCCAAATACTATATTAATAAAGTAAGAGCAAATTTCATCATGGAAATCTCAAAATCTCTTTAAAATAGATTTAAAGAACTATTAATAAAATGTCCTCATCATGCTTTACCAGATTGGCTAATTATTCAAACATTTTATAATGGACTTATTGGATCACTTAGATCTATTATTGATTCTACTGCTTGTGGTTCTTTAATGGCTAAGACATTTGAAGAAGCCTATACCTTAATTGAATAAATGGCTAATAATAATTTTAAATGGCCTTCTGAAAGGTTTAATCCCAAAAGAATAGCTAGTATTCATGATAATGAAGCCTTTTCTATTTTAGGTTCAAAAGTGGCTGCGATATCTAAGAAATTAGATAATTTTGATATTAATATATCGTATGTAAGTAATGATACTTCTGCAAATTCTCATGATTCTCAAACAATGGAAACTTTGCAAGCTATTGCTAGTAAAACTAATAACCCTTATTCTAATTATTATAATCCTGGTTGGAAAAATCATTCTAATTTTAATTGGAGTAACGGACATCAAGTTAATACAAATTGGATCTATCAAGGAAATTCAAACTATAGACCAACTTATCCTCCTGGTTATAACAATCAGTAGAAAAAGTTGTATGTATAAGAATTAATCTTGCGACTAAGTAATCAACTACAAAGTCAAAACACTGCTCTTCGAAATATTGAGAATTAGATGGGTCAAATTGCTAATTTCATTAATTACAGACATCAAGGAACACTGTCTAGCAATGTCAAAATTAATCCTAAAGTATCTGGAAAAGAACATGAACAAGGAGAAGCTGTACAACTTAGAAGTGGAAAAGAATTAAAAGAGAAAACACGAAATGAGATTGAAAAAAAGAAAGAAGCTGAAGAGATTGAAAAACCTAATGATACCCTTTCTCCAAGTAAAGATCATACTATTGTACCTATTGAAGTGGGAGTTGAAAGACCAGCACCACCTTTTCCTTAAAGACTTAAACAACAGAAGCTTGACCATCAATTTTCTATGTTCTTTGAAATTTTTAAGAAACTTACCATCAATATTCCTTTCGCTGAAGCCTTGGAGCAAATGCCAAGTTATGCAAAATTTATGAAGGATATTTTAAGTAAGAAGAGAAAGTTTGAAATTTATGAAACTGTTGCATTAAGTGAAGAATGTAGTGCAATAATTCAGAAGAAATAGCCTCAGAAACTTAAAGAACTTCGAAGTTTCACTATACCATGTGCTATTGGAGAAAAATTCAGTGGAAAAGCCTTATGTGATTTAGGAGCTAGCATTAATCTCATGCCATTTTCAATCATTCGAAGGTTAGATTTAGGAGTGATTTCTCCTACCACTATAACTCTTTAGTTAGTTGATTGATTGATCACTTATCCTAAAGGAGTTATAAAGGATTTTCTTGTTAAGGTAGATAAATTTATCTTCCCTGTGGATTTCATTGTTCTAGATATGGAAGAAGATAAAGAAATACCTATCATTTTAGGGAGATCATTTCTTGCAATCGGTCGAGCCATGATTGATGTTCAAAAAGGAGAATTAACGATGAGAGTTAATGATCAAGAGATAACATTCAATGTTTTGAAATCAATGAGGTACCCTGAAAAATAAAAATGTTCTCGAATGGATATTTTTTATTATATAATTGAGAAGCATTATCAAGAAAAATGTAAGGTCATTTCTGATGATAAAGATAAAGAATCTATGTTATATAATGAGTCATTAAATGAAGAAAATTTATCCGAAGAAACTCATTATATTCATGAAAATTGGGAAATTTTAGACACAACTAAAAATGATATACTTTTACCCTCAATTTGAAAAGCCCCTGAACTGGAATTAAAAATGTTACCTGTATATTTAAAGTATGCATTTCTTGGAGATTCATTAATTTTACTTTTGATTATATCTTCAGAATTAAGCAAAGATCAAGAAGAAAAATTAATAGGAGTTCTGAAGAATTATAAGAAAACTTTTGGTTGGACTATTGCAGATATAAAAGGAATAAGCCCTTTAATCTGTATGCATAGGATTTTAATGGAAGAAAATTGTAAACCTACAATTGAACCCCAAAGAAGATTAAATCCAATTATGAAAGAGGTTGTTAAGAAAGAGATTTTGAAATGGTTAGATGCTGGAATTATTTAATTTATTTCGGATAGCCAATGGGTAAGTCTTATTCATTGTGTTCTAAAGAAAGGAGGAGTAATTGTCATTCTTAATGAAAAAAATAAATTAATCCCAACAAGATAAGTTACTGGATGGCGAATTTGCATTGGCTATCGAAAATTAAACAATGCCACTAGAAAGGATCATTTTTCTTTACCTTTCTTGGATCAAATGCTGGATAAACTAGCTGGACACTCATATTTCTATTTTCTGGATGGATATTCTGGTTATCATCAATTACCTGTTACTCCTGAGGATCAAGAAAAGACAACATTTATAAGTCCTTATGAAACAGTTGCCTTTAGAAGAATGCCTTTTGGTTTATGCAATGCACTTACAACTTTTCAAAGATGTATGATGTCAATATTTTTGTGATTTAATTGAAAAAGGAATTGAAGTATTTATGGACGATTTTTCAGTTTTTGGAACCTCTTTTGAATCTTGCTTGGAAAATATAACAAAAATTTTGAAGAGATGTGAAGAAACAAATTTAGTTCTAAAGTGAGAAAAATATCAATTTATGGTCACAGAAGGCATTGTACTTGGACATAAAGTTTCAAAAATAGGGATGGAAGTTCATCAAGTAAAAGTGAAAATTATTGTTGAACTGTAACCACCTACTACTGTTATTGATGTAAGAAGTTTTCTGGGTCATGCTGGATTTTATAGGAGATATATAAAGGATTTTTCTAAAATTGCTAAACCTCTTTGCTATTTATTGGAAAAAAGAAGCTAAATTTGAATTTAATGAAAATTGTCTGAATGCGTTCAATATTTTGAAAAAAAATTAATCACTGCACCTTTCATTATTGCACCTGATTGGAATAAACCCATTGAAGTAATGTATGATGCAAATGATTATGTAATCAGAGCAGTATTAGGACAAAAATATGAGAATATTTTCAAAGTTATATACTATGCTAGTAAAAATCTTAATGAAAACAACTAAATTACACTACTTCTGAAAAAGAGCTTTTAGCAATAGTATATGCCTTTGATAAATTTAGACCATATCTTCTTGGAACAAAATGTATCGTACATACTAGTCATTCAACTATTAAGTATTTAATATCAAAAAAGGATGATAAACCTAGATTGTTCAGATGGATTTTACTTTTCCAAGAATTTGACTTTGAAATTATGAACAAAAAAAGAACTAACAACCAAATTGCTGATCATTTATCAAGAATCAAAAATAATAATGAGAAGATTTATGAAGAAAATATAAATGAGAAATTCCCGGATAAGCAATTATATGTCATTCAAGGACTACAAATGCCCTGGTATGCAGATATAGTTAACTACTTATTTAGCAATATTTTACGTTGTGGGATGAATAGTAAATTCATTAAGAAATTCAATAATGATTGTAAATCATATATTTGGGAAGATCCTCATTTATTTAAATTAGGAAGAGATTCTGTGATTCGAAGATGTGTACCTTATGAAGAAACTTTTCCAATTATTCAAAAATGTCACGATTCTGAATTTGACACTTTGGAGTGGATAAAACAACATTTTAAATTTTAAATTTTGGATTTTATTGGCCTACTTTATTTAAAGATGTTGGACATTATGTGAAAACTTGTGATCGATGTCAAAGAATGAGAAATATATCCAGAAAAGATGAAATGCCTTTAAACTTTATATTAGAAATCGAAATTTTCGATGTATGGGGTTTAGACATTATGGGACCTTTCGTACCATCATCTGGAAATATTTATATTTTATTAGCAGTTGATTATGTTTCAAAGTGGATTGATGTTGGAGCTTTACCTAACTGTGATTCCAAAAGTGTTTTGAAATCTTTAAAGAAAATGGTTTTTATAAGATTTGGAATGCCCATGATAATTATCACAGATGGAGGAAGTCATTTCAAAAATATTAGAATTCAATCATTGCTGGAAAAATTCAGAATTAAGCATAAAATTGCAACTTCTTATAATCCTCGAACAAGTGGAATGGCTGAAGTGTCAAACAGAGAAATTAAAAGAATATTGGAAAAGACTGTCAATTCTAAAAGAACTAACTAGGTTGATAGACTTGATTTTGCATTATGGGCTTATGGAATATCTTATAAGACACCTATCAGAACGTCACCTTATCGGTTAATTTATGGTAAAAATTGTCACTTACCTGTTGAACTGGAGCATAAAGCTTATTGGCGATAAAGGAGTTCAATTATAATTTGAATAATGCATAAGAAAAATGATTAATACAACTTAATGAAATGGAAGAGATAAGAAAAGAGTCTTATGAAAAAGCAAGAATTTATAAGGAAAGAATGATGAAATTTCATGACAAAATGATTTCAAGGAAAATATTCGAGCCTGGACAAGAAGTATTATTATTTAATGCTCATTTAAAACTTTTCCCTGGAAAATTAAAATCGAAATGGATGGGACCATTTATAATTGAAAAAGTATACCCTTATAGAGCTGTGGATATTAAAGATCCCAAAACTGGAAAAGTATTTAAAGTTAACGGATTAAAACAGAAGCCTTATATGGGAGAAATAAAATTAAATTACAAAGAGACTTATGAGCTGAGTCTATCCAATTAATTCATTTAATTAGGTCGGGCTGAAGATGTTAAACCAAGCGATTTATGGGAGGCAACCCATATTTATTAATTTAAGTTTAATTATTGCTATAAGGTTATGCCTTGGTCATGACTAAATTTGTATATAACTTTTGGAAATAAAAGGCTAACAAGTCTGAATTGGCTTAAACTAAACATTTTCTTGAAGTATATAGAATTTGAACTTGGACTACTCCATGTCAAATGTGAGTAAAAAGGAGATCAAGTTAACCCTTTTTTGTGAGTTTTTGTGATTGTTTTTGCGTGGTGATCATATTCGTTTGTTAGACCTATTTTGTATGACTGAAACTTTGCAAAATTTGATGATAGGTGAATCGGAATCCATCGAGGTTCCGGAGCCTAGCACCAAAAGTTGGCGCCTAAGCGCCATAAGAACTTGCGTATCGATGATCCGGTGCCTAGGCGCCAGATTCTGGCGCCTAAGCGCCGCGGTTACAGATCGTGGAAAAACTGAAATTCTTCAGTTTTTCACATGAAATCTCTTTATATATAGCCTATTTTTCATCCCCAATCCCATAGAAACACTAATTTCGACCAGAGCAAGCCATTATGAGGAGTTAGAAAGGATTTGGAGGCAATGGATAGAGGAAATCATGGAAATGAGGTAAGAGACAAATCCCCTAAAGATCCTCAGCCTTATTTTAATGGTTTTATTACTATTAGTCTGGGGAAAATGTTTAGTAGAATGGAAAAGATTGAAGCGAAACATCAAAGTATTGGTAATCGTCTCCATGAGATGTACCACCAATACGAACACTTGGAATGACAAACCAAACTTCAATCTGATCATTTGGCTGCCTATCATGACGCTCAATTAGAAATGTACACGAAGAACAAGTAGATTGAAGAAAAGACGGCTTTGGAATTTCCAAGGGCGTTGGTGTTCTATCCCTTTGGTCCTAGCGAACTTCATTGCGAAAGAGATGTAAATTGAAGATCAGTGTTAATAGATCTTATATGTGTTTTAATATCTCATTTGTGTGTTTGCTTAATTATTCAATGTGTGTTGTTAGATTTGAATGTTTGCTTTGAATATGTTGTTGTTTATATTATTTATAAAATGATGAACCTTGATACAGTCTTGTACTGAAAGTTATTGAATTTGGAATGGATATTAGGATTTAGAATTGAAGAATTTGGATACATTTATGTGGATCTATACTACCATTTTAAATTGATTGTGAAAATATTTGGAGGTTATAAAATGGTTTAATACTCTCATAAGAGTAATTAGGAGTCAAATTTGATATGATTTGGTGGAAAATATTTAATTTAAATCGAATTTTTTGAAAGCCGAGGTCTGGCGCCTAGGCACCAGAATTCGGCGCCTAGGCGTCGGTTCGGCCTGAACCCGAAAACTCATCTTCTTAAACCCCCACATGCCATTTTTGAAGCCTTATCTTCCTTCTCCACTGGTTTTCACAAAAATACCACCTAGAGATTCCATTTAGAGCCGAATTTTCACGTTTTTGAGCTTAAAATCACGCGATTTCTTCATCTCGAGGTCAGATCTACATTCTAAACTCATTATTTTTTATTTTCACCATGGATTTTATTCTCGTTTAAAAACTGAAATTTTGATTTTTTTTATGGTTAAATCCATGAATTTTTAAGCTTTTTCAAGTTTGAAATGCTTAAATTAGTTTATTTTTCTAGATCCGGTGAATTTATTTCGCGTTTTTATTTTCACATTTAGATGGCACCAAAATCTAAGCGAGGAAAGGAACGAGAAAATTTTGATCATAGCAAGTTAGTCACTACTGTTGTACACTTCTGATACATTGATTTTGCCACGACTTGAAAATTTATCTCGGAGTGAAGTTTTTATAATCCTGGAGGAAGAATTGAGGAAACAATCGTTGCGCTCAACTGGAAACGATTCTACTATTTCACTGCTATTGCCGTTATACCGGTTGTTAGAGAATTTTATGCTAATTTCGTTGATACGGAGGAATACGAGATTTTAGTTCGAGGAGTTGGAGTAGGATTCACTCCAGAACGCATCAACATTTTCTATGGTCTGCCGCCAAACATAAGGTGTTATTACTCAGAATCATCTCCATCTGAGGGAGAATTGGAAATGATTATTGCCTACCTGACTGATAGTACTGGAGCCTGGATGACTCGGAATGGAAAAAGGGTAAATTTTTTATCATATAAGATTAATGGTGTTTCCAAGGCATGACACAACTTTTTTTCTGCTCGTCTCCTTCCATCCAATCATCTGAGCGAAGTTAACAAAGATAAAGCTATTCTTAACTACTGCATTCAAGATAGGAAGTCTATTGATGTAGGGAGCATTATTTATGATTCTTTGGAGGCTACTGCTCATTCTAGCACTTCTATTGGACTTGGTTTTCCATCTCTGATCTATTCTCTATGTCAAAGTGCTTGAGTAGTTGCTGAGCTTTCTGAGGAAAAGCTTAAGTCGACAAAGCCTATAGGAAGAGAAAGTGTCAGCATTTATGATCGACTGCGAGGTAAGAGTTCTACTGCACCTGCTGGTTCATTACCTACTTCAGGTAGAGCTTCTACTTCTAGACCATCTACTTCTGCTGAGCCATCATCTACTTTTTTGGAAACCATGCATGATCAGTTTATAGAGCAGCAGCATGAGTTATTCTTAACCCGCTACAGAGTAGATACGATAGACAAGAAGATTGATCATCTTTCTGAGTATACACGAAGAAAGAGTGATTATGATGCTAAGTATTCAGAGTCTTTGGTGAGATTTCTGAAGGGTGAGCACGATGTTCAGTTCCTTACTTGTCCCAGATTTTCACCATATGTTGATCAAAAGGATATGGAGTTTTTTTTTGTGATGACGATGATGAAGCTACAGACAGTGATTAGTAGCTTGACTTATCTCTAGAGATTATTTATTCTGATTTTAGTGTGTTTTATTGTTTCTTGTGTTGTTTATTGTGATATTATTTGTTAATGTTATTGTGAACTTTTTATGTTAAACCTGTTTTTAGATTATCTGATGCGTGTTTAAGACTGAAATGTAAATGAATTTCTATAAAAGTTTATTTCTGTTTCAGCCAACTGTTTAGTGTTCATGAATAGTTAGTAAATTTGCATGTTCAAAAATATAAAAAAAATATAAAAAAAAAGAAAATTTATTTTTAGAAATTAACTCCTGCTATGCAAAACTTTTCTATATTTGCTTAATCATTTCTATTATATTCATATTGAAACATGTGTAGGATTAGAAGTTAGTTTTTCCTTACTACATCATTATTGTACTAAGATTAATTCCTGTTTATTTCTTTCTCTCATGCTTTAGGAAATTTCATAATTCATATTTATACTAAAGCTGAAGTTTGGTGGAAGGGAAAACATTTATCAAATTTAAATATTATTTTTCCTTTAAGAACTAATATTTTCTTTAAAAATATATTAAAATAACATAAGGAATGAAAAATCTGTTTAAGATTACCTAAATTTTTGAATTTTTAAATAATTTAGAAAACTTAATTAAAATTTCAAAAATTTTGATTGATTTTAAGAAAAGAATTATTTAACTTAAAGAATAACAAGATCAAAATTTTTTTATCTATATTAAAGAGAATTATATTTTTGAAATACTAAGGAATCAAGATTATTGCTTGAAAAAGAAAAGATTGAAATAAGTTTTGAAAAATAATAAATTATTAAAAATGTCATATCTATTAAATAAGAATGTATAAGTTTTTGAAAATAAGTGAAGGAAAGTGAAGTTCAAAATCATTAACAGGCTATCCAAAAAGAGTAATCCTCACTTAAAAAAAAGGGATTGAAAAACAATCCAAAAAAAGAAAGAGAAAAGAAAGAAAAAAAGTGAGGAGATACTTGAGGAAATGCCTAATCAAAAATTGGCTTCACTTGAATTATCTTATAGGAAGGAAACTGATTACATTTTTAACTTAATTTTTCTATGTACATATATTTTCACTAGAAAAGTAATTCATGAAAATCTTTTTTCTTGTAAATATTCTATGTGACATTGATGTGATAAACTACAATTATTCTTGAAATTAATGAAAAATTGGAAGTCTTATGAATTGGTAGTTAAATATTATTAAATTCTTAAAATTAAACTTAATTAGTGAAGTTTGTTAATGATTTGCTAAAGAATTTATAAAACCAAAAATTATATGGAATCTTAAATATTTTAACTTCATTCCAAATTTTATCTATCTTATGTAATTAAAAGGGTTACTTGAGGACAAGTAACATTTAAGTTTGGGGAAATTTAATCTACCTAAAAAAACTCATTTTTATGCCTTATTTATGATTCAATTCATAAGGATATTGTACTTTAAGAAAGATATTTTCATGATTTTGGATGTAGATGATTTAAAAAGAGTCCAAGAAAGAAAAAGAAGGAAAAAGGAACAAAAAGGAGAAAAAATGGGGCTTATGGAGCAAAATTTTGGAATTATTGGCCTGGCGCCTAGGTGCCAGAATCCGGCGCCTAAGCACCAGTTCGAACAGACGCTGTCAAGTTTTTTTGATAACTTTGGACCTTTATCTTGACGGTGTTAAGTAGTTATTGGAGATTCTAGAAGACTGGAAGTTACTCCTAATATATAGGATATGTGTTACAATGTATTTGGACATAAGGAAACGGTCTGGATCGCAAAGAGGTGCGACCCAAAGTGAAGAGGTGTGAAAGAGCTGGTCACGGAGTTCGGTGCTTAGGCGCCAGATCCCGGTGCCTAGATGTGACGGTTACCTTGTAGAAGATACATTGAATTTGAATGAATTTTGAAGAGGTGCCTTAAGCAACACCTGGTCAAATTCAGAGCTCTATAAATAGGAGTCTATTCTACAGAGAAAATGGCACCAAAGCTCCCCTCATAGTACACATACCCATTTTAGTATCTTCTCTCTCATCTCAAGTTTTTTTTAGTCTCTTCCATACTTAGGGTGCCACTTTATTTTGTATCTAGTGAGTTTTTTTTGAGTGTTTATTGCGTGTTATTGTTTTTGGAGTCTTTCATCATTGCTTTGGAGTCAATAGAAGTTAGCGAATCACTTGAAAGAACACTTCAGATAAATATTTTTACTTTAGTTCAACGTTTTATAAATTTATTTTGTTGTGTTATTTCAATGTGTTCTAAGTAGTTAGTTATCTTTCTCCTTTCAACTGTGAGAAGATTATAAATTAATGAAATTTCGTAGGAGAATTAAATATAAAATATTTTAAAACATTATGATGATATTAATACCTGATCTTAGTTTACTTTTTAAATTGTCCATTTAATTTGTTAAAACCTGTTGAAGAATTTTGAGACCTATCCGGAGATAAATTCTTAACTAGTAGATATCACATGAATCCTTAGGTAATCGCAAGCTATAAGCGGATTGTTTAAAGTGAAGTGAAAATAAATATGAAGATAATATTTATTGGGCGTAAAAATAATTAGTTTTTAGAGTGACAGGATAAATTCTAATAATTTGGTTTATAGAAAGGTAACGGGTCACTGGTAGGGCCGACCATTGCCACCCTTGGACATCTAGTAGTGTGAGCCTAGATTAACCCATTCTACTAATAAAACATCCTGAGCCTATATATAGATTAGTCAATGTTCTTTGCACCTGGACTAAAGAGTAAAGAATATGAATGTTTCTATTTGGCACAATACCATAATTTTAATTCCCTACAAAAGATATTTACTCTATAATTCTTGGATTAGTTGAAAAAGGAGAAAGTCATTTTTATACTAGCATTGAATTTTATTTACTGCTTGCTTTACTTTACTGCTTATTGCTTACTTCCTTTTTGTAAAAATTTTAAGTTAATTAAATTTGAAAAAATAAATAAATAAATATATATACATATATATATATATATATATATTGCATTTGAAATTTCAAAATATTACTTATATTTCTTACTTTTTTATAAAATTTTCTATCCCTGTGAGATCGATAAGCACGACTTCGCTAGAGCCTTGTATTACTTGAACGATACGTATACTTGCGTTTAAAAGTTTGACTTTTACAATAATAAAATCTAAATATAAAATTATAAAAGTAAACCTTGCGCGTCAAGTTTTTGAAGCCATTTACTAGAAATTAAATATTCTAAAAAGTGGTATCAAATTCTTGTATTTTAAAGAAAGTCGCATCGCCCCATCAGAACATGAGGGGTCTTTCATCCCAGAGGGAAGCTTAGGAGGTTAGTTTGATCACAGGGCGACCTCGAAGGACATACACTCACTGCTTTTTGGAGACAACACACAACATATGATGTTTTCAATTGCTACTTGGATGTAATTCTGATATTTTGATGCTTCTCAGCATAAAATTAGTTGCACTACATTTCAACAGGAAGTTAATGAAGATATTTTTGTCGTAAATCAGAGTGTGTTCTTGAAATATACTTCTAATTATGCTATGGATGAAAAGCTGCAAGACCTTGTACCGGTTCCAAAATATAACAAACAACGAACGATATAAAAAGAAAAAAAACGTGAAAACAAATGAAAACAAAACAAAGAATGAAAGTGAAATCAAAATCAAAGATGGAAATGAAACCTAAGAAAATCGAAATCGAAGAAATTCTCTTAAGAAAATAAAAGTAATATAAGAACAAACAAGAAAAAAAAAACACATAAGAAAACAAAGTGAACAAAGAATGAAAAATACATATGAGTTCTTCTTCCACCGTCTCGAGTTCCTTGCTCGTTGCATAAATTTAAGTTCTTCGTACATTTCATAAATACTATGTTCAGATTCCTTCAAAATGTTCCATAAATTTTCACATCTCTTTCCAAAAATTTTTCGCCCCCCATAAATTCCAGGGTCGTGAAAGGTCATCCAATTCCTTTGAAATGTGCGATAAATTTCTACATCCCTTTCTAGAAATTTTTGTCCCTCCATAAATTCTAGGGTGGTGCAAGGTCGAGCGATTACTTAAAAATGTACCGTAAATTTTCACATCCTTTTCCACAAATTTTTCACCCTCAAATTCCAACGTTGGTGCAAGGTCGTCTGATTTCTTCTAAATGTTCTATGAATTTCCACTTCCCTTTCCACAAGGTTTCCCCCTCCACAAATTCTAGTGTTGGTGCAAGGTCATCTGATTCCTTCAAAATGTTTCGTAAATTTTCACATCCCATTCCACAAATTTTTCGCACTCTATAAAGTCATGGGCCGGTGCAAGGTCGTTCGATTCCTTCTAAATGTTCCATAAATTTCCACATCCCCTTACTACAAATTTTCAGCCCTCCATAAATTCCAGGGTCGGTGCAAGGTCGTCCGACTCCTTCAAATTACACAAATTCCCTACATGCATGATATTTCCGAGATTGGTACCAAAATTTCGATTCTCATTTTTGAGATTGGTATTCAAATTCCAGTTCTTATCCTTCAGGGTCAGTACCAAGATTTTTATTCCCTTCCTTCGAGATCTATACCTAAATTCTGATTCCCCTTTTTTAGACTGGTACCTAAATTCCAGTTCTCAACCTTCAGAGTCAGTACCAACACTCTGATTCCCAACTTTCAAGGTTGATGCCTAAATTCTGACTCTCACTCATGTTCGAATCTCCCCAAAAAATTAAAATTCTCAAATCAAAGTAAAATTTCACAAATTAAAAATTCCATAAATTCAAATTCAAATTCAAAGCTCAAATCCAAATTCAAATTAAAATCTAAAATCTAAACCTGAAATCAAATTCCAATTCAAAATTTTGAATCCGATCAGACTCCCTTGAGAATGTGGAAGCATGAAATCACACCTGCATTTTGAAGGATTCCACCTACTTTCCCCTGCGAGAGTTCCATGGTTCAAGGGTTTCTACCTTATAATCCCAAGAGGACACTTTCTTGTTGAATTCTATGTCTTAATTTGAGTTGGTTAGGTCAGACAATTTTGTTAGTTCTGTTGATCCCGTCGTTCAAGACCAATACGTGTGGTGTGGTTGTTCGAAACACCACACCTATTGGGGGTCCATTTGTTGACCTCACTTTTGATGAGTTCTAGTCTTTCTTTAGAAGACCCTAGGATCTAGTAATATGACTTTCCTTGTGACTATCTTAGAAGACTAGCGATGCAATCCTCCCCCATTTAGAAATTCAAAATGCTATTTTGCTTCTCTTGTAGTTTATATATGCTTAAGGCTAACCTCTAGCACTTGGTAGGATGAGGCTAAGCATAAGGAAGCTCAAGGGGTGTGTTGACCTCACTTTTGTGAGGACTATTTATAAACTATATTAGAGTGGGAAGTCTACCAAAATTAACTCCCTAACTTTTAATGATGATCACTAAACCACAATATCTTGGGTGAGACCCTATGAAATCTTTTTAACATAAATTTTGATGACATTTTAAAATGATCAAATCAGTAATGACAAATACTGACCTGATCAATTATTGAACCAATAGCTCAATTGTTTACCTAAGAAGTCAACTTTAGTAAAAAATGGTTAATTCTAACCCAATGACCAACCCTATTGACCTAATAGGTCAACTTTTGACCAAAAAAGTCAACCTTGGTCAAAATGGTCAATTCTAACCCAATGACCAACCCTACTGATTCAATAGGTCAACCCTTTGGCCTAAAGATCAACTTTGGTCATAATGGTCAATTCCTGACCTAATGACCAATTATTGACCCAATGAGCCAAATTTTGACCTAGAAAACAACTTTGGACATATTAATCAATTTTTAACTCAAAGATCAACAATTGACTACCAAGTCAATCAAAACACTAAAATAGTTAAATATGACCTATTTAACCACTTAAAGACATTACATAACCATTAAGACAACTTTGGTCAACTCTTGACCTAAAAGGGTAAAATTAGTCAAAATGGCTAACCCATGCTCACTAACCACAAAATTAACTTTAATGACAGACATTGACAAAATCAACTTGATATTGATCCAAGTGATCAAAAGTTAATCCAAGTGTCACTGCATTAACCATTAGGTTAACCTAAACCCTAAAATTGGTCAACATGGCCAGATTAAACCCCAAATGACAAAATCTTTGGAATTTATGACTAATCAAACCATGGTAAGGTTAAAAAAGTCAAAATAGGTCACCCCTGAAAAAAAATTGACCAACCTAGGTCAACCTGGGTCAATACTGATTAATATGAGTCAACTCTCATCAAATTGGGTCAAAATACTCAATTTTGAACAAAAAATAATATAAATTAATCAAATAATTATTCCAAATATATTTTGATTAATAATTGACTAATAATATAATTTTTTATATTTTAATTAATTAAATGATTAATTAAAATGAAAAAATAATAAAAAACCATGAAATAAGACAAAATTTTATTATAAACCAAAAATAAAATAAAATTATTCAAATAATTAAATTAAAATTATTTTGATTATTTAATTGATTAATAAAATAATTTCCAACATTTTTAATTAATGACATAATTAATTAAAATGGAATATAAATTAAAAAGGGCATAAAATGGAATTTTAACACATAACACCAATTATGACATAATAATTGGTTTTCAAAAATTCCAAACCCTTTATGACTTCATGGATGATTCAATATGGGTTAGAAACAACCCATATGACCCATTCAATATGACTCAACCCATTAATAACCCATGACATGCCATTTAACCATGGTTAAAGTCATTATGGAGGCATTATGATAAAGAAAATGAGGTGGCATCTCCCCTTCATTTTAAAGCATGAGTCACCTCCTTACTCAAGATGATGTGGTCGACCAACATAAGAGCCATCTTATACACCTCATGAGCCATCCAATGAGGAGTAAACATCACTTGAACTCATCCTCATACCATGATTAACCAATATGAAGAATCATCATGAGGCCATGACAAGTAAGCTTCAAAGGTGGCAACCAACCATAGCAATCACGGGAGAAGATTTAGATGAGTCATTACTCACCTCTACCTTAAGCCAATCAAAGAAAAATTTGCCTTAGTTTATGACATAGATAAAGAATGAAGCTAAGGTGTCATCCCTCCCTTTAATACATTAAAATACATATGGAGAGGGCTAATCTAAGACATTCTAGCCAATCTCCACACCTCCCAAATTAACCTATTAAAGCAAGAAAAAGCTTGAATCCAACCTTCACCATGGTTAAGTATTACGGATGGCTAAGCTTAGAAAATCCCAATACATCATCCTAACAGCCAAAATCCTATCTCTAAACATTAATGGGGAAGTTAGTAACTCCTCAAGATGATGCCTAAACAAGCTAAGCTCAGCCATGGCCATTGACATGGCTTTAAATAGAGCAAGCACGAGCCTAAGCAGAGGAGAGGACCAAAATAGGAGATCCCCAACCACTGCCTAAATCCTCAGACCTTCAACACCAAAAAAGCTCTCTAGAGCCTAGGTTGTTGATCCCCAATGAAACCAAGCTTCGAAACCCACCAAATCCCCTCAATTTAGGTCAATCCGAGAGCTTCAAATAAGCCTAAACCAGGAAAAATTTGAAGTCTGAAATCAAACTCCACAAACCTTCAAATTAACTATCCCAAATCCATTTTGGAACTGAAAGAAGAAGAGCCCAATCAAAATCAGGCCTCCTCATAGCCTCTAACATAGTTTTTGATCAGTTCCCTCAAGCCGAGCTATCCTTTGATCAAAATCATATAAAGATCTGATTTGAGCTCAAATAAAATTGTGGGAAAGTCTTCTTTAGACTACACGTCGCTTCTAGACTAATCAATTTGGAGCTAGACCCACTGTGGCCAAGGTATTGATTGTTCAACCCTAATTTCGTTCAGGTTTGACACATTGTGAAACAAAGTAATTCAAAACATGTATAAATCTGTATGGATGTGTTCGGTTCCTCATGATGAAGCTTCTGAAAGAGATTTCATGAAGTTTCATCAAGATTTGGCCGAGATATTAAGACTAGAAAACGGATAGTGTTCAGGCTGAGAAGGGAGGAAAACGATGACGGAGAGCCTTCTGATCTTCTGTTTAAACAACAGACGGTTCAGATTGCACGATAACCACTCCACTATTTAGTTCCCCGTAGTGGATTAGTCTCTTTTCGACCCGTCCGAGGACACGCGATGCCTTAAGGTTTATTTAGATTTAATAAAATCCAGATAAACCTTAAAAACTTCAAAAATGCATAACTTTTTATAGACAAATCACAAAAAAAAAATAATACCTCTGGATTCAGGACAATGAACACTACAATGTGGAGTTGAAATTTTTAATTTTTTATTTATATTTAATTTATAATTAATTAAATATTCTCTGGAGTATTTTAATTATTAAAAATTATTTATAAGTTAGAAAAACATGAAAATTTGCAGGAACAATTCCTAACACCTTAAGGAATAATCTCTGATTTTTCCAAAGACAAAAAATTCTATAGGATAATGAACTGACCTTTACGAATGTAGGAATTTATGAATTTATATTTAAATATTTATAATAATTTTTGTAAAATTTATAATTTGAAATGCAAGTATATGTATCATTTCAAGTAATACAGAGCTCTATTAGAGTCCTGGTTATCGATCCCACAGGGAAGATTATGCGAGAATTGATTTAAGAAATATATTAGATTTTCAAATAAAAAGTAATTATAATTTTTATTTCTTTTCAAAATTCACTTTTTTAAAGTTTAATTAAATTGAAAATAAGCAACAATAAAGTAAAATGTTAATACAAGTATAAATAAAACAACTTTCTCCTTTTTCAACTAATCCAAGATTTTTCAGAATAATTATCATTCGTTGAGAACTTGAAATTATGATATTGTGCCAAATAGAAGCATTCCTATTCTTTACCTTCTCTCGATAGTATAAATAACATTGGCTAATCTATAGATCGATTTAGGATGTATTATTAGTAGAATTGGTTAATCTAGGCTCACACTTCTAGATTATTGACCTCATTTCTGATGAGGTCTTCTCTTCTCTCTATAGTACATAGGATCTAGCCTTAGGCTTTTCCTTTGACTATCTTAGAGGATTAGAATTGGGGCCCACCACTTAGGAATTCAAACCACTTCTTAACTCCCTGCAAACTCCACAAACTTGACTGTAGACCCCTAATCACCTAGAGGGTTAAAATCAAATGTGGAAGTTTAAAGGATGAGTTCCTATAGGACTCTTTGGCCTTAGGACTACCCTGGGTGGCCTGGTCTGGTGAAGGGCTGACTTACACACACACTACACCTATACACTACACTTTCACACACATCCTAAAAAAAAAAAAACACACCCATACCTAACTTGATCTCCTGACTCATGAAGGTCATCCACATGGATGGTCCTTAACCCCTAAGCCCTTGGCTAAGAGGGTTAGGAACAACATAGTGGATGCCTCAAATGAGTCCCCTCATGGCTCATGTGGGCTTGATATGGCTTCATGGCTCAACCAAAATGATTTTATTCCACTTACATTCACCTAATCTTCAATTTTCCAAATTTTCAATTTTTGACCCCGGGACCCTACACCCGCCTAACCTACCCAAAAACCCTTGAAACTACCCAAAATTTGCAAAATCACCTAAATTACCCAAAATTCCTCAAAATCAATCCCAAACATTCCCACATTACTCAAATTGATCATCCATACCCAAAAATACCAAAAATTCCAAAAATACCTCCCAATACCCTTCAAATACCCAAAATACCCCTCTTGACCCAAAAAAATCCAAAATTCAGAAAATTCCCAGAAAATTCCAGAAAATCTCAAATATTCCCAATTTTATTTTGTTCAACTACACCATGGGCCAATTTTGTCAATTTACCCCACTTTTGTCAAAACCCCCAATTTGACCCATTTTAACCCTAAGTGAACCCAATGTCAAGCCAAACCTACCCAATTGACCCAAATTCTGGTCCAATTCAATTCTAAACTTCAATTAAACATTCCAAACACTAATCTAGACCAAATCCAAGTCCAATTTGATTGACATTGGAATCCAATTTCACTTTTGGCCTTAAAGCCCAATTTGGACCCATGACCCAATCTTAGCCCAAACTAACCCAATTCAACTCCAATTAACCCCAAATCTTTTCTAAACCTTCCCTAACATCCCCAAAAACAAAACACTAACATGATTTGCCCAAAATTTAGGCCCAAACCCCACTCAAATTCAACCCAAAGCTAAAAGGCCCAATTTTGACCTAAACCCAAACCTAACCCAAATAAGCCCAAACCCCAAAATCAAAACCCAACCAAAGCCAAAACCTCTTTGAAACACTCCCATAAACATTTCCCAACATTTATTTTACATCAATTTCAACCCTAGCCCAACATTGGCCCAAGTTAGCCCAATTTGAGCTACATTGGCCCATTCACCAAAGAGGTCCAAATCAACCCAAACCTAGCCCAAACACTTCAAATTTATTCCAAATCATTCATGAAACATTCCTAAACTAAATTCAACAATCATTGGATCCAATCCTTTGCAAAATTCCCATCCTAAAATCCATTTTAAAATCCAAAAGCCCACTTCTCTAAACCATTTTAAAAGCCCATTTCCACCAAATACAAAAGCCCAAAATTGGACCTAAATTCCACATGACAACCCTATATCATCATCCATTGGATGAAACCATCTCCTAAGTTCTAAACCCATGATAAAATAAATCCAAATCAAGCCTTATGCCAAATCCCAACAAATCACCCCTTGTCGGCATATTTTTAGGTTGTGTGTTATTTTAAAGGGGGGGTCGCCTAACAGAAGCTGTCGGCGAATTTTTAATTTAATTAAAATAATTTGAAAAGTAGTATTTGATTTTGAAAATAATTTTAAATTTGAAGGTTTTAAGATATGAGATTAAACCGATCTCACATCCCAAGTAGTTTATATAAACGAGCACCGCACCACAAACCGTGTATCTATCCCTAAGGAAAAAATAGACACACTGCTTGATGGTGGGGCTCGATTAAATAAAATAGAAGATTTGTGACATCCGTTTGGTCTGCGAACCAATTTTATAAGCCGACAAAATTCCCCTGCTTAATATGAAAACATTAAACAGGGTTTATATTACTTGGGTTCTTTAAAATTCCCTATAAGGGTAAGCCCCTATAGTTAATTACATCTTAAGTGATGGGAATCACCTAAGAAAACTCTCAATAATAATCAATAATTCTGCTCTCAAGGATTTCAAAGTTTAAGATTTTCAAGGGATTGAAATTTGGAATTTCAATAGGGAATGGATCAAATTTGGAACATTTTATTTTGGGAATCCAAAGGAAGAAAGGTAGGAGAAATCACAGACTCGAAGCGAACTTCGGTAATTTCCCGACTATCCTATTGTTTGGCTTGGATTTAGGGAAGTCCTAATATTTATTTAAATGTTTTGATTTTGCCAATTTTAATTAATTAGGACTTATATTTATATGATAGAATCATACAAATAGCCTCGAAGATGTGAGGGTTTATTATCGTATCGGACGACTACCTCGGAATCCTAAGACCGGTTAGGGCTTAATTTGCAATGCAAGTGCCTAACGAAGAGTTGAGGATTTATGTTGCACTAGGCAAACTACCTCGAAGTCCTATGGCTTGGTTGTTTAGTTCTAGGAAAGTTTTGTCGATGTGAATTCGAGTTTTGTTGACGACGATGGCACGTCGTTGCCCACCATGCTCCGAGCTCCTTGTTGTTGCGGAGGTTTAGTTTTAGAAATTATAAATCAGGGGATGAGAAAAGTGTTTTGGTTTAGAGAAAATCTTGATTTCCAAGTGTTTTTTATGTTTTAATTAAAACAAATCTTAAAGTTGATTATAATGACACCGGTTAAGATCCCACGGTTCCATCCTTCGGCATCATTATTTTTATCGGATTCACTTAGTCCGGATGAATTTGCTAAACTCAACTGAATGAGTTCCACACTTTCATTTAGACCGTGGGAAATTCCGTTAGCGACACGTAGGTTACATCATCCGAGGTATTCCCGAACATCCAACAGGACGTTTTAATTTAGTTGTAATTGTAGTTTTGTGTTACGTTTGTGATTAAATTTTGAGTTGTTTTATATTTTGAAATGTTGTGGCGGTGAATTTTATCTTGCAATGACTTTTAACTTAGTTTTAGTTTCATTTTTAGGGACTATCCTAAAGGTGTGGGTTTTCATGCAACAGTTGTTTATCATGCAAGAAAAGTAAGTGTAATGCAGTTAAATAAATTGCAATAATGTAAATTGCAAGAAAGTAAATTGCAATAAAATAAAAGCGTACACTGGAGGGTCTTCCCGTCATCCCAAGCTGCACTTAAAACACAATTAGAATATTTAAGCAAGTAAAGCTAAGGTAAGGGTTATGGTTTTCTACCAAGTTCCTAATCCTATAGCTAGTCATTTCCTATGACATCTAGGTTCTTTGTGTTTTTGTTTGAAGACGATTTTCTTCATCAAAGAATAATTAAATTCAATTGTTCTTATAAATGTCCTATCATATTGAGGAAGTGCTTAAGAAGAATCTTAAACATCTTTTCAATATTTCTAGGATTGTTTTAAGTCCAAATGAATTTAATTATACAAATGAATTAATCGTCCAAGAATTCAAGTTTTGTTAACTTGCTCGATGAACTAGGACATTTGAATATCCTATGAGTGAAGTAACATTTCATTTAATGTTCTATTTAGGAGTTATGATGACTAAAACTTTCAAGGGTAAATTGGTATTCAAACGATTTGATTTTAAGTTAAAGGGTTTAAATTTGGAATAATGTTCAAGTTGCTTTATATTTAATTTCTTTCTGTTTTAGGTGATGTTATATTTAATTCAATTTAATTTAATTTAATTGAGTTTTAATTTAATTTAGTTCAATTTAATTCAATTTAATTTGATTTGATGTCACATTAATTAATTTGATTTGATTTAGTTTTAATTTAATTTGATTTAATTTAATTTAATATAATTTAATTTAATTTGATTTAATTTGATTTAATTTAATTTAATTTAATTTAATTTAATTTAATTTAATTTAATTTAATTTAATTTATTTAATTTAATTTAATTTAATCTTTAATTTAATTTAATTTTTTAATCTGAATTTAATTTAATTTAATTTAATTTAATTTATTTAATTTAATTTAATTTTAATTTAATTTTATTTTTTAATTTTAATTGAAATTTTTAAAAGAGTTTAATAATTTAATTTTAGTTTAATGATTAAGTCTTTTAATATTTTAAATTTGAGTTATCATTTTAATTAAGAATTGAATATTAATGAGATAATTAATTTAGGGATTTTTAAATTAAAGAATAAATCTCTTCCTAATAATATCCCTATTTTAATAATTCCAATTTTATTATTCTTCCAAATTTAATCCATTATTTAATTAAAGTTTAATCATTTTAAAATTGCTTAATGGGTTTCTACCCTTTAATTATTTAAATTTCAATCATCCAAATCAGATTAGGATCAAATATTTTACTTGTTAATTTTTTATTAAACCTAAAGTTTAATTAAGGATTAAAAATTTTAATTACCACTTTACCCTTTAAGCTTAATAATTTCATAACTCACTAAATTGAACTCAAATAAACTTGAAATTTTTATGTAACTTCACTCATATGTTAATAAAGACATGAGAGGAGAAAATGTGATTTTTCTGTATTTAATTTATTTATATAATTATTTTTGGTAGAAAATAGAGATTTTCAAGGAAAATTTAATAACATGACCAAGGGAAAGTTTCTATCCTTAAGAAAATTAGGGGACATTCCTAATGACCAGAGGATCTCATGGACCAATTTTGGTGATTTTTTGAATTATATTATTTTTTATTATAATTATTTTAAGTTTTGGAGTGTTAATTAATTTAAAAATAAAATAAATGTTGAAAAATGAATTTTATATTTTTCAAAAATCTTTCTAATATCAAGGAAATCAGAGAAGCAAATTTTGCAATTTTCTGATTTTTTTATGATTTATTATAATTATTTTAGTGAAAATGCTAGAAAATACATTTTTTTTTAAATTTTAAAATTATCTTAAAGCTTTAAAATTTAATATCTCACTAAATAGACCTAAGAAAAATGTGGGATTTGTTCCTAAGTGATTAAAATTCAAAATGTGACATTTTGGTGAATTTTATTATTTTTGTGATTTTTATTATTTTTTAATTATTAAAAATATTAAAATATTATTAAAAATCAACTTTTTTAGAAAATTGAAATTTTAATTTTCTTAGGTTCCCCTAATATCAGAGAGGCTCCAAAACCAATTTGGTGAATTTTTGAAAGGTATTTTAAAAGTTATGAATTTTTAAAGTTTAAAATGACTAAGTGGCTTAATCAACCCAATTAGTGGGGCTAACCAAGTCCAATTGACCTCAAACTTTTATGGTGGATTCCTCTGATCCTAAAGGTCAGTGGAGAATTGATTTCAAGTCAATTTGATGCATGGTTAACTCTAATTAATTAGAGACCTATTTTGGGTGTTTAAGCCAGATTAGGGTTGTTTTAAATGAACTAAGTCAAAACCTATTTTTCCTAGGGTTCTCTGGTCATAAGAAACATCACCAAATTTTCCTAGAATTTATTTCACAACATGCTATTTATTGGAATTAAAATACTCAAAACAGACAACATGAATTTGAAAAATCAATAATTTTTCATAGGGATGGCCTCGACTTTGGAAAATTCAGGGAATGTTCCCAAATTTAGAGGCTTCAAAAGCTCTCTATGGTCTCATGCCATGGTGAATTGTATACATGCATGGAGAATTAAATGTATGCGGAGAGTAAATAAATTATAAAAAATAAAATACTTAATGAAATTAAATGATTTCTTTTCCACATTATTCTCCTCTGTTCACCGAGCAAGAGGGTATTTTTATTTTATTTTTCTGATTTTTCTACACGAGTTATGAATTTTTGAAGTTTAGGGAATTAAATAAATAAAAAAACCCTAATTTTCTATTTATCCACGCGACGCCAACTCATCCTCGGCATCTCCGAAACGCCGCGTGTCGCGCTCCCATTCGACGCCGCCACCCGAGTCGAGCGGCCCGGGCCCCGCGGTTCTCGTACGCGTCTCTGGTCCGACGCCATCCGAGCCGTCCGTCCGCGCGTGTATTGAATGGACGGCATCCGTTCATCGTCCCCGAGCGTCCTCACCCGAGAGCCGTCCACACTAAATCCCTAAGATCTCACTCGATACTCAATGGATTTTCATGTTCTTATGCTCTATGGATTCGTCTTGAAGAGACAAACACAACTATACGGCTATCATGCATTGAAATTAAAGCATTCGAAATGGAGAAACTCTAGAAGCTCGGGATGAAAAATTAGCTCATACCTTTGCTCAGAGAAGTGTGGCTTCGATCCGAGAGTTGTTGCACCTTCGATTGGATCCCGACAAGCTCCGGATGAAGTCTCCTTGTCCGAGTGAATTGTCTAGGTGTGATTTCGACCAAGCCCGATCACAAAGCTTTGAGGTGGAGCAAGCCGGGTGGCTCGGAGATGGGGCTTTTCTTGGTGGACACCATCCCTTGGTGCGGTGAAGGTGTAGAAACAATCAATTTGGGGATTGGCTCACTGTGGAAAAGTTTCCTGGTTTTGGGTGGAATTTCAGTTGGGAAATTGGATTTTATCAGTGGGGATTAGGGCAAATTGACACTGGGACTCAACTGCTCTAAGGGTGGAGAAGGGTTTGGAACAATTTTGGCAAAGTTTCGGCAAGGTTTGTGTAACTCTCTTCCATGGCCGTGAGGGTGAGGGGTTTATATAGGAGAGGCTGGAAAGCCTTCCAGGGGGAGTTGAGGCATGGGATCAGCTGCTCTGGTGAGGAGAAGAACGACCGTAGTGACCATTTGGCATGGGGCGGCTCGGCGAGTGGGAATTCCAAACTTTGGCTCCTCCCATGGTCTCGGCCATGGTGTTTTCCGGCGATCCGGGCGGTGGCCGGCGAGCATGGGTCACCCTCGGGTCCGGGTGGATCGGGGTTGGAGGTTTGTGCAATCAATTGGCAATTGCCATGTGTAAAGGCTTTGAATTAAAATGGAATGGGGAGGGGGTCATTTTGGCCTTAATTTGGTCAACCCATTGGTTTGGGTTGGGTGCACCTCCCCATGGCTCGATTTTGGGTCGAGAGGATCGGTTGGGTCGACCGAGGGAGAGTGGTGTGGTCTCTATCCATGATGAGGTGGCTAAACATGGTTTAGTGTGTGACATGCTTAAGGTAAAAAATGCTTAATGAAAGATTAGGAAAGGGGCCCCTCCTTTTACCATTAATGGCATGGTCACATGTAAAGCCTTCCATGGCTTCATGTGGCTTCATGTGGCTTGTCCATGGCTTGCATGGCTTGTCTTTGGGTTGGGGAAAGTTGAGTCAATTTCATGGAAATGGGTTTTAAGAATTTTGGATATTTTTGTGAAAATTTGCATGAAGCTTGATTTGGAATGGTTTAATTGATGATTTTGAAACTTAGGGGTGATTTTGATTAAATGGATGATGAGGGAAATGCCATGTGGCTTTGGATGGATTTGGGCTTTTGAATGTGGTGAAGTGGGCTTTTAGGAAAGTTTAAGGGGAATGGGCTTTTTGATTTTAGGATGGGCATTTGGGTAAAGATTTTGTGAAGAACTTTGTCGAATAAATGTCATAATTGGTTTAGGGATGTTCTATGAAGGGCTTGGAATCAATTTGGTGTGATTTGGAGTTGAATTGGTTTGAATTTAGGTTTATTTGGTAAGTGGGCCTATGTAGGTCCAAGTGGGCCAAGTTGGGATATTGTTGGGATAGGGTTGAAATTGATGTAAAATCAATGTTGAGAAATGTTTATGAGAGTGTTTCAAAGAGGTTTTGACTTTGGTTGGGCTTTGATTTTGGGGTTTGGGCTCATTTGGGTTAGGTTTGGGTTTAGGTCAAAAATGGGCAAATCATGTTAGTGTTTTTTTTGTGGGAATGTTAAGGAAGATTTAGAAAAGATTTGGGGTTAATTGGAATTGAATTGGGTGAGTTTGGGTTAGGTTTGGGTCATGGGTCCAAATTGGGCTTTAAGGCCAAAAGTGAGATTGGATCCAAATGTCAATCAAATTGTGCTTGGATTTGGTCTAGATTGGTATTTGGGATATTGAATTGAAGTTTATAATTGAATTGGACCAAAATTGGGGTCCATTGGGTAGGTTTGGTTTGACATTGGGTTCACTTTAGGTTAAAATGGGTCAAATTGGGGGTTTTGACAAAAGTAGGGTAAATTGACAAAATTGGCCCATGGTGTAGTTGGACAAAATGAAATTGGGAATATTTGGGATTTTCTGGAATTTTCTGGGAATTTTCTGAATTTTTGGATTTTTAGGTCGAGAGGGGTATTTTGGGTATTTGGAGGGTATTGGGAGGTTTTCTTGGAATTTTTGGTATTTTTGGGTATGGATGATCAATTTAAGTGATGTGGAAATATTTGGGAATAATTTTGGAGAATTTTTGGATAATTTGGAAATTTTGAGAAATTTGGGTAATTTCGGGGGTTTTGGGTAGGCTAAGCGGGTGTAGGGTCCCGGGGGTCAAAAATTGAAAATTTGGAAAATTGAAGATTGGGTGGATGTAAGTGGAAGGAAGTCATTTTGGTTGAGCCATGAAGCCATGTCAAGCCCATATGAGCCATGAAGGGACCCATTTGAGGCATTCACTATGTTGTTCCTAACCCTCTTACGCGAGGGCTTAGGGGTTAAGGACCATCCATGTGAATCACCCACATGAGTCGGGAGGTCAAGTTAAGTATGGGTGTGTGAAAGTGTAGTGTATAGGTGTAGTGTATAAGTGTAGTGTGTGTGTAAGTCGGCCCCTTCAGCGGACCGGGCCACCTGGGGCGGTCCTAAGGCCGAAGAGTCCTATAGGAACTCATCCTTTAAACTTCCACATCTGATTTCGACCCTCCAGGTGATTAGGGGTCTACGAGTCAAGTTTGTGGAGTTTGCGGGGAGTTAAGAAGTGGTTTGAATTTCTAAAAGGTGGGTCCCGATTCTAGTCCTCTAAGATAGTCGAAGGAAAAGCTAAGGCTAGATCCTGAAGTACTTAAAGAGAAGAAGAGAAGACCTCATAAAAAATGAGGTCGACAAATGGACCCCCAATAGGTGTGGTGAGTGACGGAGCACACCGCGCGTATTGGCTTTGACCGAAGCGATCAACAAAACCAACACAAACATCCAAGTGACAAACTTAGGATGAAATAGAGGAGTTTTAGCTTGGGGAGTAGCAAGTATATCTACGAAACCGGAGATTCCTAAACTCTCGCTGGGTAAAGGAAAAGGAGGTGAATCCTAAATCACATGACCTGGGGGAATTTCGATTTAGATTTTATTTTGTTTCAATTTAAGTTTTGATGTGTGAGTTTAGATTTTAGTTTGGAGTTTCAATTTAGATTGAAGTTTTTGTCAAAATTAATTTGAGGGATTTGATTTGAAATGAAAATTGGAATTCTGAGGTTTTAGATGTAACATCTTCAACCTCGAAAGAAAATTGAATTGATCGGATTGAATCATTGCGATGAGGAGGGATCTCGGAGCAATACGGTATTGGATGTAAAATCCTTAACCTCAAGAGTTTGATTTTGATGTATTTCGAGTGCGATAGGAAAAGAATCCTAAAGCGGTGCGGTCTTGGATGTAAAATCCTCGACCCAAAAGTTTGAATTTGATGTATTTCGGTGCAATAGGGAAAGAATACTAAAGCGGTGCGATCTTGGATGTAAAATCCTCGACCCAAAAGTTTGAATTTGAGGTATTTCAGTGCAATAGGAAAGAATCCTAAAGTAGTGCAGTCTTGGATGTAAAATCCTCGACCCAAAAGTTTGAATTTGATGTACTTCAGTGCAATAGGAAAGAATCCTAAAGCAGTGCAGTCTTGGAAGTGAAATCCTCGACCCAAAAGTTTGAATTTGACGTACTTCGAGTGCAATAGGAAAGAATCCTAAAGCGATGCGATCTTGGATGTAAAATCCTCGACCCAAAAGTTTGAATTTGATGTATTTCGGTGCAATAGGAAAGAATCCTAAAGCGATGCAGTCTTGGACAATAGGAAAGAATCCTAAAGCAGTGCGATCTTGGATGTAAAATCCTCGACCCAAAAGTTTGAATTTGATGTACTTCGGTGCAATAGGAAAGGAATCCTAAAGCGAGTGCGGTCTTGGATGTAAAATCCTCGACCCAAAAGTTTGAATTTGATGTATTTCGGTGCGATAGGAAAAGAATCCTAAAGCGGTGCGGTCTTGGATGTAAAATCCTCGACCCAAAAGTTTGAATTTGATGTACTTCGAGTGCAATAGGAAAGAATCCTAAGCGGTGCGGTCTTGGATGTAAAATCCTCGACCCAAAAGTTTGAATTTGATGTACTTCGGTGCGATAGGAAAGAATCCTAAAGCGGTGCGGTCTTGGATGTAAAATCCTCGACCCAAAAGTTTGAATTTGATGTATTTCGAGCAATAGGAAAAGAATCCTAAAGCGAGTGCGGTCTTGGATGTAAAATCCTCGACCCAAAAGTTTGAATTTGATGTACTTCGAGTGCAATAGGAAAAGAATCCTAAAGCGAGTGCGGTCTTGGATGTAAAATCCTCGACCCAAAAGTTTGAATTTGATGTACTTCGGTGCAATAGGAAAAGAATCCTAAAGCAGTGCAGTCTTGGATGTAAAATACTCGACCCAAAAGTTTGAATTTTGATTTTATTGATATTTGATTCTAGATCTGGAAGAAATTGAATTTGAATTTGATTGAGACTTGAAATCTGGAAAGATTGAATTTGAGATTTGGAAGGATGAGTTTGAACTCGATTGAAATTTGATTTAAGATTTGATTTGAAATTTGGAAGATCAAATTTGAAACTTGATCGGGAGTGGATTTGGAATTTGATTGAGAATTTGATTTGTGATTTGAAAAGATTGAAATTTGATTTGGAATTTGGAAAGATTGAATATGAAATTTGATTGAGAATTTGATTTGTGATTTGATTTAACATTTATGTTGATTTCGTTTATCTTTTAATGATTCAAATTTTATTTTATCGTTTATTTAATGTTCATGTGAATTTGGTGTTCGTCATTTTTAGATTTTTAAAGAAAGTTTTCTTTTATTCTTTTTTTTTATTTATTTTCTGTTCTTTGTTCGAAGTTCATTTAACTTTAATGGCGTTTCCCAATCAATTTGCACAAAAGAGGTGAAGGCCAAAAATGTGACATGGTCACTTTCATTCCAATCATGTTGAAGATACATCATACAACTCGATCTGGAATACATTTCATACAATCCATGTAGACTCAAAACGGATTATGTATGATCTTTGTTGGTCCATCCAAAGAAGCATCTGTCAAAAATCCATGTCTGAATAGTGGGGTAGATGGTCAATAACATCACCTTCCAAGCCATCCTTGGCGAGGATGCCGATTGGATGTACGTTGGAGGTGTGATATCTCCCATGTAACTCACAGACTCATAAGGCGGAGGTTCTCTAGCTGCGGGTACAGTTGGAAATGGTAAGGTGTCTTCTTGTCGTCCATTCTCCCGAAAGTAGCGAGATCCGCTTCATCGGCACTCTCGGTATGCAATGCTTAGCAATATACGCTCCGTTGCCCTTCGGTATCATGACGGAACCTACCGGTAAAGGTATCTTTACTGGCCCTCGGAGCTCACCCGGGCTCGCTATCCGGAGGTCGGATCCGAACATGATGTCACACTCGTTCAAGAAAGAGGCGTGCGGAAGGTCCGACGAAGTCGTGGTGATCTATATGTGGGGGTATGCGATCACCTTGTTTGTATATGTTGATAATGCGGCTATTGGGTATGCAATCTGTGGCGGTACCCTCCATGTTATCAATCTTTTTACCATTCTCTTGATGACTAATGGCATCGGATCTACTTGCCCATGACGGAGTATTCCCGGTTGGTTTCCCTTCTGTCTTCGACAAAGTTGTAGCGGCATCCGCATTGTATTGTGATTCTTCCCTTCCACGGCATCCATCTCCGGGGTTACGAGTAGGTATTCTCCCTTAGGCGGCTGCTCGGCCCATTCTTTTCAAATCCGGATACAATCCACGATTTGTTGTTGTTCATATTACGAGAATACGTCGGTATGTAGCTCGAGGCCCTCTAGTATGTTGATTCTTCTTCCTTTAATTCTCTCGAAGTAATCAAAGGTTTTCTTTTCAACATTTTGCATTCTCTCCAGCTCGTATTCCAGAATGATCTGCAGATGGCGAGGCCTTGTGACATATTGTGGGATATATGGTTCAATCGCTTCACGTTCTCCTGCATACCTCGGCTCCTCGGGGATGATGCACAGTCGGGACATCCCCGGGGTTGCTTCTGCAACAAGGTCATGCATTATTGGTGGTTCTATCCGGTGGCGTGGTAGCCTTCTTTCTTCGATCTTCGAAGATTTCCACCGGTTCTTTTCGTTATCCTAGGAGCTGGCCTCCTTTCTTCGGGTTCCTGGTGAACCGGTGTCCTCGAAGTGTATGTGCGGCATTAGCAAGCTGTCTCGTCGCGCTGGTCGCGGCTAGTTTTGTTAACATCTTACGGATACGGCGATTCTTATTTCTTCGTTGCGTTGCTTATGAGAGTAGCTCTTCGAACTTCTTGAATCTCCGTGGGCGCGGCGCGACAAGCTCGCCCTCTGCTGTAGCCACTACAGACTTCATTTTCTTATCTTCTTCAGTGTTTGCCTTTCTTTTCTTATTGTTGGATTGGTGGCTTGGGCCACCCACTTTCATCACTGTTTGCCCAGGTAGTTCTTCTCGGTTAACTGGGACCCAGTCACTTTCCTCGTACTGTAGGCCTGCTGGTGCGAAATCCGAGTCAATCTCGATTATCGCTCCATCTTTCACCCTCTTTTCATCGAGTGCAAGGCTTACGCCATTCTTAAAGTTCGGGACCAACCGCCCGTTCGACATTTCCTGCGAAAAGACAAGGAAAAGGATCGGGGGCTGTACTAAGAACAAGAACATTAAGAAAATGTTTATTAAAGATATTATTATTATTATTATTTTTATTTCTCTTATATTTTAAAATTTAACAGGAATGAAGCGAGATAAGATCAGGAAAGAGATGTTGATTTGGAAGATAAAACAAGGAAAACATATTATCATGACTTTATTTATTTTAGCACATTTTATTATTTTTGGGTTCGGACCCAATCATAAGTAATTACTTCACCCGTGTTTCTTAGGGATGAAGAATTCATTCCTTCGAAACATCGGGTAGCGTAATACTTTTTCAAGTATCGTCCAGTTGATCGGAAGAATATGTCGTTCTCCATGGCGATTCACTAGCCGGTAGGAACCTCCCGAGTATCTTGCTTCGACCACAAACGGTCCTTCCCAAGTGGGTTCAAATTTTCCTCCTATCTTGCGGTGTGCGAGAATAGGTCTCTTGAGAACGAGAACTAAGTCACCAACTTTGAAGGTTCTTGGGCGGACCCGGTTTGTCATGGGCTTGAACCATCTTAGCTTGGTATAGTTCTAAATTCTGTTGCGGCTGCAAGTCTTTTCCCTTCCAAGCCTTCTAATTCTTCGAGTCGTAATTTGGCGTTCTCTTCTGTCGTGATCTTATTCGCAAGCTGCAGTCCGAGTGAAGGAAGGCTGAACCTCTAAAGGTAACACTTGCCTCGGACCCATACACCGGAGCGTAAGGTGTAGCTTGAGTAGGAGTTACGAAGGTTGTCCGGTAGGCCCATAAGGCTTCTAACAATTTCTCGTGCCAATTTCTCTTATTATCGTCCAAGGTTTTCTTTAAGATTTGAACGAGAGTTTTATTAAAAGCCTCGGCGAGGCCGTTCGCTCTTGGGTAGTAAATTGTTGAGTATTGCCGGTCGATTCGTGTCTCACGACAAAATTGTTGATTTGTGTGCTTCGAATGCGACCCATTATACGAGATGATCTGCGCGGCACTCCGAAACGGTAGACAACTTGGTTCTTAAAAAGCGTAGCACGTGGTGTGCTTTCACTTCTCTAAGTGGAGCCGCCTCTGCCCGCTTGGAAAAGTAATCCGTAGCCGCAAGAATGAAACGATGTCCTTTTGAAGATGGTGGTTCTATTGGACCCACTATATACGTGCCTCGACATTCGAAATGGCCACGACGCAATTGTCGGGTGCGGCACATTTGGAGGTTGGTGTAGAACCACTCCGTGCACTTGGCATTGGTGAGCTGCTCTTGGCGATTTTCATGCGGTCGGTCATCATCGAGGGCCGGTAGTACCCTAGTCTTTTAATTTTCATTTTCATCTTTGGACCCAGCTGGTGAGCGCCACGAGTCCCGAATGCACCTCTTTAACAATTTCACGGGCCTCGGACCCGCTTAAGCACCTTAGCCACATTTGATCGAAAAGACCTTACGTACAATGTGATGTTTATTAATGCGTAAGACGAGTTCTTTTCTTGATACGATGGGCTAGCGACCTATCGTCTCGTAGCTTTCCTGTTTGCGGGTAGTCTATTAATGGTTGTCGCCGATCTTGCGTGTTTTACGTCACTGCTGCTAGTTGATTCTTTTTCTTTTTCGATTTGTGTATTGTGTCTATGTCGAGTTCGTGATAGGACTGACATCACGTGAGCCGACACTTCCATCTGATTCATCTTGTAAACGGGCAAATTCTTTTGCGAGACGGGCTAAAGCATCTCGCTAAAGCATTTTCTTTTACGGGAATTTTGTAGATCGTTACATTTGGAATCTGTTCCAACAGTATGTATGGCATACTTGGAAGTATTGTTCGAGTCTTGGCTTTAAAATTCTGTATTGTCCGGCGATCCGTTGAATGATTAGCTGCGAATCCCCGTAGATGTTGATGTACGTTATCCCCATTTGAATAGCTAATTACGGTCACGTTATGAGGGCTTCGTATTACGCTTCATTGTTTGTACACGGTTATGTTAAGTGGTAGGAGTATCTTAACATCCCCGCTCCGGTGTTATAAAGATTAGCCCGATTCTGCCTTACCGGGCACTATCACTTGCGATTCTTCGTCTTTGTGTGCTTGAAGATGCTCCGTCGAAATATAATTCCCAACGTCGATCATCGAGGTCTTCTAGGTTCATTATTTGTTCATCGACAAATCATCATTGAGAGGAGATTCGCCGCGAAGGGTGCGGCTGCGAGGAAGTCTGCTAAGACTTGTCCCTTTACGGCACGCGAGAGGCACGAAAGTTATATCGAATTACGATAATATCATTGACCATCCGGCAAGTCTGCTGGAAAGTGTTGGACGAGTCATCAAGTATTGCAATGGATTAAAATTCGAGATCGGGTTGACCTTATGAGAAAGCATGTAGTGCACGAGCTTTTGAGCGGCGAAGATCGGGGCCAAGTAATGCTTTTCAATTGCGGGATACCTTACTTCCGTCGGAAGTAAACGACGGCTTAAGTAGTAAAGAGCATTTTCTTTACCCTCATCATTGACACGAGCTAACGAGGGCTCGAGAGAGTCTTCTAGAGCCGCGGTGTAAAGTATCGGCGGTCTACACGAGGCTAGGGTTGGTAAGACGAGGAGGTGTCATTAAATATTGTTTAATGTCCTCGAAGGCCTTCGGCATTTTTCTTCCCAAATAAATTTGGCATCCTTTTTAACTAGTCTTGAGAAAGGTCGACACCTACACGACGGAGTTTGAGATAAAGCGTCGAAGATATGCCAGCTTCCCTTGAAAAGATCGTAGTTGTTTTAAGGTTTTGGGAGGCGGCATTTCTAAGATAGCTTTAATCTTTTCTGGGTCGATTTCAATTCCACGATGTCGGACAATGAATCCTAATTATTTCCCGGAGGTGACGCCGATGGCGCATTTTAAGGGATTCATCTTAAGGTTAAATTGTCTTAATCGTTCGAAAACAATTCTCAAATCATACAGGTGGTTGTCCTTTACTTTGCTTTTGATGACCACATCGTCCACGTAGCATTCGACTTGATTGTGGATGAGATCATCAAAAATTCTTGTCATTGCTCTTTGGTAGGTTGCTCCTGCGTTCTTCGATCCGAATGGCATCCTTTGTGTAGCAAAATACTCCGATCGGCGTTACGAATGCTGTAAGCTTTTCATCTTACGGAGCCATTTTTATACGGTTGTATCACGAAGATCCATCCATGAATGAGAATATTTCATGTGTTGAAGCAATATCGATCATTAATTACGGGATCGGTAAAGGGAATTCATCCTTTGGACATGCCTTGTTTAAATCTACGAAGTCTACACAAATTCTAATCGACCATTCTTCTTTACGGTGGCACCACATTGGCTAACCAAGTCGGGTATTGTTCTTCACGGACAAATTTAGCGTCTATTAGCTTTTTAACTTCGGCTATGACTTGTTGTTCGATTTCTAGACGCATTCTTCGGGACCTTGTCGGCTGGAGCGAAGTAGGATCCACTCCTAGCTTATGAGCTGCGACCTGCGGAGCCGATCACGGCATTTCATCGTAGTTCCAAGCAAAACGGTCCTTAAATTCCATTAATAATTTGATTATTTCTTCGGAGTCTTCTTTGTTGAGTAAGGAGCTAACAAAGGTAGGTCTAGGCTCTTCGCTAGTACCTAAGTTAACTTCCGTTAACTCATCTATTGTGGATTTAATTTCTTCTTCGAATTCGGTGAAGCGTCTCGATTTGTAAATCTTCGAGTTCGTTTGTAGTTTCCATGCAGTTTTCATTGGACTTGTAAGTGACAACCAAGCAAAATTCAGTATCGTCAACTGACCCTATTGTGCCGAATCCGAGTCCATACTTTGAATTGGGTGGACGACCGGAGTTATTCCATAATTTTTCAAAATGTTGTGATTGGCCTTTTGTCCATTGTCGAGGTAAGAAACCACGTTGAATTAAATTTTGAACACGGGGAGAGTACCACTCAAAGGTAATTCCATTAATTCGATGAAGTGACATCTTCGAATTGTACATTATTTTCGGTTTTGGAGGAAGAAGCACCGCGGTAGAACTTGATTGGCCTTGCACCGTCGTTACGTACCTCTTTGACCACCATACCCTCGATCTTACTAGATTTGGATCGGGGTTAGGGTCATAGTATGTACGTAGTGGTTAATCTTCTCGTACATTGATTTGTATTCTTCATTCTTTTCATCTTCGAGGGAGATCTTGAATTGCGGCTTCTTCGAGCTTATTGCCGCTGCTTCTTGTTTGATTTCTTTTTCTTCTTCGGAATTATCTTCCCGATCGACATTGATGGCTGGTTTCCTGCAGTCCAAGCTGTCCTAACGTCTCTACCACGGCCTCGTCCCGGCCTCGACCTCGGATGCGAGTTGTGGAGAAACCTTCACCATCTCGCCGGAAGGGAGTGGTGAGTGAGCGTTGGACTAGAACTTCGAGTTCTTCGTTGTCTCGAACTTTCTTTGCTTCATTTGTTACGGTATCTCTGGAGAAGATCGTTTTCTTTGGCGGTGCATAATAATCTGCATCTTCATGGATTCCAATCTCATGTACGGAGAATGGTTGCAAGTCACCTTTGATGCACTGTTCCCCTCCATCGTAGTATTTGATGCATCGATGCGGAGATGATGGTACCATCCGGTTTTCATGTATCCATGGTCGGCCCGATAAAGCGTTGAACGACGTTTCGAATCGATTATGTGAAATTTTGTGGTTGTCTTTGCTAAGTCACCGGTCTTCATCGATAGCGTTATTGACCGAGGGCTCTTTCTCCTTTACGGTTGAATCCTCTTAATAACATTTTGTACGCTTCGAGCTCGCGAGCATCAATTTCCAAGTATGCTTAGTGTTCGAAGACTCATTATATTGATTGATGCTCCTGGATCCACCAATACTGCGGAGAGCGTAAACTTCTCGGTTGTAGCTGAAATGTACAACGGTCGGTTGTGATCTGATGTCCCAGTAGTAGGTCATTGTCAGTGAAGGTAACGCCTCGTTGTTCCTTTAACGAGCAAACCTCATCTAAGGAATCTCCGGCCATTTGAGCTAAGCAAATTTCGGATCAAGTAAGGCCTTGATCAGAGCTTCTCTCATCTCCTTTGATAAGATGAGAGCGTCGTAAATGCTCAGTTTGGCCGGTAGTTTCCTAAGATGGGCTAGCACGTTGTAGTCCACTTTGTTCTCATGTGTCTCGGCTTCTTCTCGAATGGGTATTTCTTCTGCTGGGGTTGGTTCTTCTTGAACAACCACTTGCTTTCCTTTGTCTTTTGGACCCATTCTTGGAGGTAGAACTTTTCCACTTCTCAAGTTGACTTCTGTAATTTCTTCTGAATCTAGTGTTGAACTTGTCGGTGTCTCCTCCGAATCGGAATGACGAGGCTCTTCCGGATTATCTTCAAAATCTGAAGGCTCTAACTCTATCGTAACTCGAGCTCCTCGAAACTCACAGATAGATCCGTTGCTTGTTGAACTCTCGTAGCCTCCTTGATGGATGTCTTCTTCGTTATTTTGCTCGTCGAGATCGTGTATGATTCGAGAATTGTTGTTGGTATCGAAGTCGATGTCCGGATTGCCGCTAGTTACGTAATCGTTAGAAACAGTCAAAACGTAGCCAACGCCATCACCCTTATCATTATATGATCCCACCGAAGTGAGCGAGATAATCATACAAAATCGGAGGTTCGAGGGATTTCTCCCAGAATCGGAAACAACTATCTAGGATAAGCGGCCCACTAGTCTAGCCTTAGGAGTCTCGGTCCCCTCTTCTTCGTCAATTTTCTTCTTTTCTTCGATCGTCTCTGTTGAGGTGGTTCTTCATCGCAAGTGATAGTACCGGTTTAACGGGTCTCGAACTACGAATTGAAGCTCGCACGAAGCGGTTCGGATGTTCGTCTAAAATCTTCTTCGAAGACCTCGTCCGAGGCGGTAGTCCATCCATCGTCGGTTGCATAGGGATCTATCGGAATGACGGGATCGGTTGAGATAACATTGACGGAACCTCCTTTACGGGGTTCCTTCATGTACTCTTTCGGGATAGTTATATTTCCTTTCCGAAGGTTGTCGTTGAGCCAACTTTTAAAGGTAATGCAATCTTCTATCTTGTGCCCAAGCATCTGATGGTAGGGGCAAAAGTTGGGATCGCCTTTCTTGTTGACTTCCTCTGGTCTTTTAGGTTCTGGCGGTTTGGAAATGCGGAGTCTTCATTGAGGCTACGGAACATTTTCGATCTTGCTTCATTTTTGAACGGATATTCTCTGCTCGAAGTTCCCTTAATGTACGTTGCGGACGAGGCGGTTGTTCATCTTGCGGAGACGGTCGATAGTTGGACCGGGGTTCTTGGTAATTCTGTTGTGGTTCTTTGCGGCCGTTACGGTGGTATTTGCATCGGTTGCTTGCCTTTATCAAGCTGCTGCGATGATCCGGATTTCTTTTCGAAGGTCTTCACCGGCTACGCTTGTCCAGTCTTGTCGGCGAAACTCAATTGCTTCGCCTCTTCTTGTAGGCTTCCGACCTTGCTTAACTACTTCTCAAAAGTCTTAATAGTGAATCCTTTGAGGAGAAGTGCTTATCGGGCCGTGAATGCTTTTAAGCGAGATGCTGGTTGCATGTTGTTCTTGCGGTTGTGGTTCACACTTCATGCTTAAGTTTCTCCATCGAGTACGTAATCCACCAAAGTTTCATTCGGCCTTTGTTTCTCTACCACTAAATCACCTATAGTGATGTGGTGCTTGAGCTCCGACAAATCGCTTGATGAAAAGGCTCTCTAGCTACGAGAATGTCTTCACAGAGCCATTGGGTAATTCGCATACCGGTCGAAGGCGATTCTCGACGGACTGGCGACGAGCTGTCGGAAGAGTAACGCATCGCTCCGCCGGCATTGCGACAAGCGGCACGAAAGTGTGCAACATCTTGTCGGGGGTTCCGGTTCCGTCGAAGGTCTTGAACGAGAGGTGGTACGAAGCCTTTCGGGTATTGGACGGCGTCGAATTCTTCTAGGTAAGGTCTACCGTCCGAATGGATGTCCCGTTCTTCGATTGTGCTAAGGCTTCTCGCACTCTGCTGTTCTACGCAAGTTCTTGATATCCTTTTCGGGGATCATACTTTGTGTTGTATCCTTTTCAGTTGGTCATCCCCATTGACGGATGTAATCTCCTTTCCTCCGTCTACTGATGTGAATGACCTGCGGGGGTGTCTCTCATGTGGTTGTACTTGACTGCGGAAGTGGCCGGAGCTACGGCCATCTCTTCCATCCTTTTCGCCATTTGAGCGATCGTGTCGTCCTTTTCTCGAAGGCTGTCTTCTCATCGGTTTCGGCTCCTCTCTTCTGCTGGCTGCGGGAGCACCTTGCGAAGGCGATGAAGCTCGTGTCTCGACCATATTGATTTACGCATATTCGTCGTCCATGAACTCCGATGAATCGATCTCATCTACGAACTTTTCTTCTCTTTATTTTTCCAATCGTCGGATATCGGTTCTCGACTTTTCCATGGCATCTTCTAGCGGAGCTTTACTGTGTGTCTTTGCGGTTGTCATGCGATAGGCTGTAGGGTCCCTTTTCACGAGTCCCTTTATCGCGGTAGCACTTTCTTCGGATTCCGGCCTCTGGCGAGACTTTCTTTCTCGAGGCTATTGTTTCGATCTTAGCTGCCCAGATAGTGGGACGCCATACCATCCTTCTAGCGGCGAAGGTCTAGGACCGGATTGTCACGTCGACCAAATTCTGGAAGGTGGTATCCTCACTAGTCTGTAATCACGAGACTACGACGGGCGGGCTAGCCTTCATTCTCTTGCTTGGCTTTTACGTCATGACGGCGGGCTCTACTCGGGGCCCGAGACGGGATTTGGCGGCACCCGCCCTACCCTTCGTAGAATCTCCGATACGGGGCGGTTTTCCTTCCTTGCTAACTTTTCTACCAAAGTTTGCGGTCGAGCAAACGGCGTAGTTCTAGTTCTTTTCTTGCGAGTTATCGTTATAGTATGCGGGATGAGGTAATGTGGCGGCAATCTTGCGAACATTCTCCTCGTCCTCGCGGCGGAGAGGGGATGGAACTGCTTCCTCCCAAAAGTGGTATGTAGTCGAGCGGCGGTGTATATTACGGTAGCGGTGTATATTACGGCGGTTCGGAATTTCCTCGGGAAAGCGATCTCGGCGGCTACGGCTTCTCATGGCGATCCTTCTACTTTTGTTTCTTCTTTGGGTCCTTGTCGGTGATGGAATCTTTGAGCTGGACCCGATTTGAAAACGGAAGGTCTTACGGGAAGATGCTGTACCCTCCACGGTAACGGAGTTTACCATAGTTACGGATTTCTTTCCCCTATGATTTGGCGGAAGTCGGGGTAGGTGCGAAACAACTAGACCAGGTGGGGGTAGTAAGAGCAGGTCCTCTGCGGACGGCGGTGCTCCTCCTAGTCGGGATCCTTTGCGAGGGAGGAAACTCTTGGGTCGACCTAAGGTTGAACTCGAGCGGTGGCTCCTCGGCTTCGGACATCTTGTTCGTCGGTGCGAAGAGGGAGACGTCGGTGACCTTGACGTTCGTGTTTTCAAATCCTTGTCCGAATCGGATGATCCCATTGTCGGGCGGCTCATCCTTATAGACGGCGAAGTCCGGTCCGTTGGTGAAGGAGAAAATCGGTTTCGGGGCTTCCATTTCTACGGGGTAGATTACGGTTTGTCGATCCCGAGTTATGCTTCTTTTCTTTAGGACGAAAAGAAAGGAATTGAAAAGAGTCCGAACTCATTCTTGTTCATGTATTTATAAGAGGGAATCATTTGTTAAAAGAGTTATTTATTAGAGGGTTTGTTTATTTAGAACGGAATGTTCGAAGGTGTAGAGAAGGTAAGGAATCGGATTCGGAGTTGGAAAGGAAAAGAAAGTCTTAAGCAAGACTTCTCGACTCGAAGGATTACTCTAAGCTAACACTTTATTGAGGGTCCGCCCCACCTCGAAAATGAGGTAAAAGGATCTCGGAACCTCTCTGTTTAGGGGTGTCTAAACAGTGGCTCCTAAATCCGAGAGAATGTTGGCTATACTTATTCAAGATAGAAATGAACATAGTATTCCAACGGAAAGAAGGGTAGTTTGACCCATTAAGGACATGGATACACTACCGATTTTTGAAAGCGAGAATTATTTGATTAAAATGGAGAGAGGAATTTTCCCAGTGAGTCGCCGAAATACTGTCGGCATATTTTTTAGGTTGTGTGTTATTTTAAAGGGGGTCGCCTAACGAAGTTGTCGGCGAATTTTTAATTTAATTAAAATAATTTGAAAAGTAGTATTTGATTTTGAAAATAATTTTAAATTTGAAGGTTTTAAGATATGAGATTAAGCCGATCTCACATCCCAAGTAGTTTATATAAACGAGCACCGCACCACAAACCGTGTATCCATCCTACAGGAAAAAATAGACACCTTGCTTGACGGTGGGGCTCGATTAAATAAACTAGAAGATTTGTGACATCCGTTTGGTACGCTGAACCAATTTTATAAGCCGACAAAATTCCCTTGCTTAATATGAAAACATTAAACGGGGTTTATATTACACAGGTTCTTTAAAATTCCCTATAAGGGCAAGCCACTATAGTTAATTACATCTTAAGTGATGGGAATCACCTAAGAAAACTCTCGATAATAATCGATAATTACGCTCTCGATGATTTCGAAGTTTAAGATTTTCGAGGATTGAAATTTGGAATTTCAATAGGGAATGGATCAAATTTGGAACATTTTGTTTTGGGAATCGAAGGAAGAAAGGTAGGAGAAATCACGGACTCGAAGCGAACTTCGGTAATTTCCCGACTATCCTATTGTTTGGCTTGGATTTAGGGAAGTCCTAATATTTATTTAAATGTTTTGATTTTGCCGATTTTAATTAATTAGGACTTATATTTATATGATAGAATCATACGAAATAGCCTCGAAGATGTGAGGGTTTATTATCGTATCGAACGACTACCTCGGAATCCTAAGGCCGGTTAGGGCTTAATTTGCGATGCGAGTGCCTAACGAAGAGTTGAGGATTTATGTTGCACTTAGGCGAACTACCTCGAAGTCCTATGGCTTGGTTGTTTAGTTCTAGGAAAGTTTTGCGAGTAGATCGAGTTTCTGATGACGATGGCGTCTTTGCCATCATGCTCAGAGCTCCTTGTTGTTGCGAGAGGTTTAGTTTTAGAAATTATAAATCGGGGGATGAGAAAAGTGTTTTGGTTTAGAGAAAATCTTGATTTCCGAGTGTTTTTTATGTTTTAATTAAAACAAATCTTAAAGTTGATTATAACGACACCGGTTAAGATCCGCGGTTCCATCCTTAGGCATCATTATTTTTATCGGATTCACTTAGTCTAGATGAATTTGCTAAACTCAGTTGAATGAGTTCCACACTTTCATTTAGGCCGTGGGAAATCCGTTAGCAACACGTAGGTTACATCATCAGAGGTATTCCCGATCATCCGACGGGACGTTTTAATTTAGTTGTAATTGTAGTTTTGTGTTACGTTTTGTGATTAAATTTTGAGTTGTTTTATATTTTGAAATGTTGTGGCGGTGAATTTTATCTTGCAATGACTTTTAACTTAGTTTTAGTTTCGGTTTTAGGGACTATCCTAAAGGTGTGGATTTTCATGCAACGAGTTGTTTATCATGCAGAAAAGTAAGTGCGATGCGATTAAATAAATTGCAATAATGTAAATTGCGAGAAAGTAAATTGCAATAAAATAAAAGCTTACCTGGAGGGTCTTCCCATCATCCCAAGCTGCACTTAAAACACAATTAGAATATTTAAGCAAGTTCCTAGGTAAAGCTAAGGTAAGGGTTATGGTTTTCTACCAAGTTCCTAGGTAAAGCCAAGGTAAGGGTTTAAATTTGGAATTGTGTTCAAGTTACTTTATATTTAATTTCTTTCTGTTTTAGGTGATGTTATATTTAATTCAATTTAATTTAATTTAATTGAGTTTTAATTTAATTTAATTCAATTTAATTCAATTTAATTTGATTTGATGTCACATTAATTAATTTGATTTGATTTACTTTTAATTTAATTTGATTTAATTTAATTTAATTTAATTTAATTTAATTTGATTTAATTTGATTTAATTTAATTTAATTTAATTTAATTTAATTTAATTTAATTTATTTTAATTTTAATTTAATTTAATTTAATTTAATTTAATCTTTTAATTTAATTTAATTTTTAATCTTAATTTAATTTAATTTAATTTAATTTAATTTATTTAATTTAATTTAATTTTAATTTAATTTTATTTTTTTATTTTAATTGAAATTTTTAAAAGAGTTTAATAATTTAATTTTAGTTTAATGATTAAGTCTTTTAATATTTTAAATTTGAGTTATCATTTTAATTAAGAATTGAATATTAATGAGATAATTAATTTAGGGATTTTTAAATTAAAGAATAAATCTCTTCCTAATAATATCCCTATTTTAATAATTCCGATTTTATTATTCTTCCAAATTTAATCCATTATTTAATTAAAGTTTAATCATTTTAAAATTGCTTAATGGGTTTCTACCCTTTAATTATTTAAATTTCAATCATCCAAATCATATTAGGATCAAATATTTTACTTGTTAATTTTTTATAAAACCTAAAGTTTTAATTAAGGATTAAAAATTTTAATTACCACTTTACCCTTTAAGCTTAATAATTTCATAACTCACTAAATTGAACTCAAATGAACTTGAAATTTTTATGTAACTTCACTCATATGTCAATAAAGACATGAGAGGAGAAAATGTGATTTTTATGTATTTAATTTATTTATATAATTATTTTTGGTAGAAAATAGAGATTTTCAAGGAAAATTTAATAACATGACCAAGGGAAAGTTTCTGTCCTTAAGAAAATTAGGGGACATTCCTAATGACCGAGAGGATCACTTGGATCAATTTTGGTGATTTTTTGAATTATATTATTTTTATTATAATTATTTTAAGTTTTGGAGTGTTAATTAATTTTAAAATAAAATAAATGTTGAAAAATGAATTTTATATTTTTCAAAAATCTCTCTGATATCAAGGAAATCAGAGAAGCAAATTTTGCAATTTTCTGATTTTTCTATGATTTATTATAATTATTTTAGTGAAAATGCTAGAAAATACATTTTTTTTTAATTTTAAAATTATCTTAAAGCTTTAAAATTTAATATCTCACTAAATAGACCTAAGAAAAATGTAGGATTTGTTCCTATGTGATTAAAATTCAAAATGTGACATTTTGGTGAATTTTATTATTTTTGTGATTTTTATTATTTTTTAATTATTAAAAATATTAAAATATTATTAAAAATCAACTTTTTTAGAAAATTGAAATTTTAATTTTCTTAGTTCCCCTGATATAAGAGAGGCTCCAAAACCAATTTGGTGAATTTTTTAAAGGTATTTTAAAAGTTATGAATTTTTAAAGTTTAAAATGACTAAGTGGCTTAATCGACCCGATTAGTGGGGCTAACTGAAGTCGATTGACCTCAAACTTTTATGGTGGATTCCTACTGATCCTAAAGGTCGAGTGGAGAATTGATTTCAAGTCAATTTGATGCATGGTTAACTCTAATTAATTAGAGAGCTATTTTGGGTGTTTAAGCCGATTAGGGTTGTTTTAAATGAGCTAAGTCAAAACCTATTTTTCTAGGGTTCTACTGGTCATAAGAAACATCACCAAATTTTCCTAGAATTTATTTCACAACATGATATTTATTGGAATTAAAATACTCAAAACGACAACATGAATTTGAAAAATCAATAACTTTTCATAGGGATGGCCTACGACTTTGGAAAATTCGGGGAATGTTCCCAAATTCGGAGGCTTAAAGCCCTATGGTCTCATGCCATGGTGAATTGTATACATGCATGGAGAATTAAATGTATGCGGAGAGTAAATAAATTATAAAAAATAAAATACTTGATGAAATTAAATGATTTCTTTTCCACATTATTGTCCTACGATTCAGCTGAGCGAGAGAGTATTTTTATTTTATTTTTACGATTTTTCTACACGAGTTATGAATTTTTGAAGTTTAGGGAATTAAATAAATAAAAAAAAACCCTAATTTTCTATTTATCCACGCGGCGCCAGCTCATCCTCGGCATCTCCGAAACGCGCGTGTCGCGCTCCCGTTCGACGCCGCCACTCGAGTCGGCGGCCGGGCCCGCGGTTCTCGTACGCGTCTCTGGTCCGACGCCATCTAAGTCGTCCGTCCGCGCGTGTATTGAATGGATGACATCCGTTCATCGTCCCCGAGCGTCCTCGCCCGAGAGCGAGTCCACACTAAATCCACTAGATCTCGCTCGATACTCGATAGATTTTCATGTTCTTATGCTTCTATGGATTCGTCTTGAAGAGACGAACACATCTATACGGCTATCATGCATTGAAATTAAAGCATTCGAAATAGAGAATCTCTAGAAGCTCGGGATGAAAAATTAGCTCATACCTTTGCTCGGAGAAGTGTGGCTTCGATGCGAGAGTTGTTGCACCTTCGATTGGATCCGGCGAAGCTCCGGTTGAAGTCTCTCGGTGCAGTGAATTGTCCAGGTGTGATTTCGACCAAGCCCGATCCACAAAGCTTGAAGGCTGGAGCAAGCTGGGTGGCTCGGAGATGGGGCTTTCTGTTGGTGGTCACCTTCCCTTGGTGCGGTGAAGGTGTAGAACCAATCAATTTGGGGATTGGCTCGCTGTGGAAAAGTGTCCTGGTTTTGGGTGGAATTTCAGTTGGGAAATTGGATTTTATCAGTGGGGATTAGGGCAAATTGACACTGGGGCTCAACTGCTCTAAGGGTGGAGAAGGGTTTGGAACAATTTTGGCAGAGTTTCGGCAAGGTTTGTGTAACTCTCTTCCATGGCCGTGAGGGTGAGGGGTTTAAATAGGAGAGGCTGGAGAGCCTTCCAGGGGAGTTGAGGCATGGGATCGAGTTTGCTCTGAGTGAGGAGAAGAACAGCCATAGTGACCATTTGGCATGGGGCGGCTCGGCAAGTGGGAATTCCAAGCTTTGGCTCCTCCCGAGGTCTCGGCCATGGTGTTTTCCGGCGATCCATGCGGTGGCCGGCGAGGCATGGGTCACCCTCGGGTCCGGGTGGGTCGGGGTTGGAGGTTTGTGCAATCAATTGGCAGTTGCCATGTGTAAAGGCTTTGAATTAAAATGGAATGGGGAGGGGTCATTTTGGCCTTAATTTGGTCAACCCATTGGTTTGGGTTGGGTGCACCTCCCCATGGCACTGATTTTGGGCTGAGAGGATCGGTTGGGTCGGCCGAGGAGAGTGGTGTGGTCTCTCATCCATGATGAGGTGGCTAAACATGGTTTAGTGTGTGACATGCTTAAGGTAAAAAATGCTTAATGAAAGATTAGGAAAGGGGCCCCTCCTTTTACCATTAATGGCATGGTCACATGTCAAGCCTTCCATGGCTTCATGTGGCTTGTCCATGGCTTGCATGGCTTGTCTTTGGCTTGGGGAAAGTTGAGTCAATTTCATGGAAATAGATTTTAAGAATTTTTGATATATTGGTGAAAATTTGCATGAAGCTTGATTTGGAAAGGTTTAATTGATGATTTTGAAACTTAGGGGTGATTTTGATTAAATGGATGATGAGGGGAAATGCCATGTGGGCTTTGGATGGATTTGGGCTTTTGAATGTGGTGAAGTGGGCTTTTATGAAAGTTTAAGGGGAATGGGCTTTTTGATTTTAGGATGGGCATTTGGGTAAAGATTTTGTGAAGAACTTTGTCAAATAAATGTCATAATTGGTTTAGGGATGTTCTATGAAGGGCTTGGAATGAATTTGGTGTGATTTGGAGTTGAATTGGTTTGAATTTGGGTTTATTTGGTAAGTGGGCCTATGTAGGTCCAAGTGGGCCAAGTTGGGCTAATGTTGGGCTAGGATTGAAATTGATGTAAAATCAATGTTGAGAAATGTTTATGAGAGTGTTTCAAAGAGGTTTTGACTTTGGTTGGGCTTTGATTTTGGGGTTTGGGCTCATTTGGGTTAGGTTTGTGTTTAGGTCAAAAATGGGCCTTTTAGCTTTGGGTTGAGTTTGAGTGGGGTTTGGGTCTAAAATTTGGGCAAATCATGTTAGTGTTTTGTTTGTGGGAATGTTAAGGAAGATTTAGAAAAGATTTGGGGTTAATTGGAATTGAATTGGGTGAGTTTGGGTTAGGTTTGGGTCATGGGTCCAAATTGGGCTTTAAGGCCAAAAGTGAGATTGGATCCAAATGTCAATCAAATTGGGCTTGGATTTGGTCTAGATTGGTATTTGGGATATTGAATTGAATGTAAGAATTGAATTGGACCAAAATTGGGGTCAATTGGGTAGGTTTGGTTTGACATTGGGTTCACTTTGGGTTAAAATGGGTCAAATTGGGGGTTTTAACAAAAGTAGGGTAAATTGACAAAATTGTCCCATGGTGTAGTTAGACAAAATGAAATTGGTAATATTTGGGATTTTCTGGAATTTTCTGGGAATTTTCTGAATCTTTGGATTTTTAGGTCAAGAGGGGTATTTTGGGTATTTGGAGGGTATTGGGAGGTTTTCTTGGAATTTTTGGTATTTTTGGGTATGGATGATCAATTTAAGTGATGTGGAAATGTTTGGGAATGATTTTGGAGAATTTTGGATAATTTGGAAATTTTGAGAAATTTGGGTAATTTCGGGGGTTTTGGGTAGAGTTAAGCGGGTGTAGGGTCCGGGGGTCGAAAATTGAAAATTTGGAAAATTGAAGATTGGGTGGATGTAAGTGGAAGGAAGTCATTTTGGTTGAGCCATGAAGCCATGTCAAGCCCATATGAGCCATGAAGGGACCCATTTGAGGCATTCAACTATGTTGTTCATAACCCTCTTGCCGAGGGCTTAGGGGTTAAGGACCATCCATGTGAATCACCCACATGAGTCGGGAGGTCGAGTTAAGTATGGGTGTGTGAAAGTGTAGTGTATAGGTGTAGTGTATAAGTGTAGTGTGTGTGTAAGTCAGCCCCTTCACCGGACCGGGCCACCCGGGGCGATCCTAAGGCGAAGAGTCCTATAGGAACTCATCCTTTAAACTTCCGCATCTGATTTCGACCCTACAGGTGATTAGGGGTCTACGGTCGAGTTTGTGGAGTTTGCGGGGAGTTAAGAAGTGGTTTGAATTTCTAAAAGGTGGGTCCCAATTCTATTCCTCTAAGATAGTCAAAGGAAAAGCCTAAGGCTAGATCCTAAGTACTAAAGAGAAGAAGAGAAGACCTCATCAAAAATGAGGTCAACACCCCTAAATTACCAAAATTTCTAAAATCCATTTTCATGAAATTAACCAAGCTTTTCCCCAAGCCAAAGACAAGCCATGAAGCCACTCTTAAGCCACATGCAAGCCATGTGAGTTGCTCACATGTGACCTTACCACATTGGGCAAAAGGATGAGGTCCTTTCTACATTCCCATAAGGTGATTAACCACTCCCATGATTCCTCTTAACCATGCTTATGCCTAATTATGCTTGGATGGTGACTTGACCCTACTGATTATCTTGAACCAAATCACTTTCCCTTCGGCCTAAACCAAGCATTGGGTGGTGCACCTAGCCCAAAGGGATGGGTTGACCAATTTGAGCGAAAATAAGCCTTCTCCCATACCATTCTAATCCGAGCTTTTGACACATGGCATTTGCCGATTGCCTACACTAAACCCCGGCCCGGACCACACGAGACAAGATGGTAACCGGTGCACGGCCGGCCGGCCACCGGGCCGCCGGAAAACACCAAGCCAGAGAGCTCGCATGTGAGCCGAACTTTGAAATTCTCCCTTGCTTGAGGCGCCCACATGCCCGGTGGCCACCATGGTCTGTTCTTCTCCTCGCGAGAGCGGTGATCCCGCCCCTAACTCCCCGCGGGAGGCCCTCCGGCCTCTCTGATTTAAACACCCCATCTCTCGGCCAAGAAGGGGTGCGTGAACCGAACCTTGCGAAACCACGCACGAAATTGCTCCGGACCACTCTCCATACTTAGAGTATTTGATCCCCGGTGACGATTTGCCTACAATCCTCACCAACGAGCCCGATTTCTCGGCCGAAATTCCACCTAAAACCAGGACACTTCTCCACGGTGGATCAATCCCCAAATTGATTGGTCCTAAACCTTCACCGGACCGAGGGAAGAAGTCCACCGGCAAAAGCCCCCTCTCCGGGCCACCCATCGTTCCGGACTCCGAAGCTTTGTGATCGGGCTTGGTCGAAATCATGCCTAGATAATTCATCGCGCCGAGGACTTCATGCGGAGCTTGCTTGGACCCGATCGAATGTGACACGACCCTCGGACGCACTTCTGCGAGCAAAGGTATGAGCTAACTCTTTATTCCGAGCTTCTGGAGATTCTCCATTTCAAATGCCTTAATTTCAATGCATGATCACCATATAGATGTATTTTTCTCTTCAAGAAGAATCCATAGAGCACAAGAACACGAAAATCTGTTAAGTATTGAGTAAGATATTAGGGTTTTAGTGTGGACGGTTCTCGGGCTAGGACGCTTGGGGACGATGAACGGATGCTGTTCATTTAATACACGCGCGGACGGACGGCCAGGATCGCGCCGAATGAGGAGACGGAACGATACAGCGGGCCCCTGGAGTGCTGAGTCTGATGGCGACGTCGAATCAGAAAGTGCCACGCGGCTCATCGGAGATGCTAAGGTTGATGCGGCGCCGATTCGGATAAATAGAAAAATAGGGATTTTCTTATTTATTTAATTCCCTAAACTTCAAAAATGCATAACTTTGTGTAGAAAAATCAGAAAAATAAAATAAAAATACCCTCTTGCTCGGTGATTAGAGGAGAATAATGTGGAAAAGAAATCATTTAATTTCAATCAAGTATTTTATTTTTAATGATTTATTTACCCTCTGCATTGTTTTAATTCTCCATGCATATATGAAATTCACCATGGCATGAGACCATAGGGCTTTTGAAGCCTACGAATTTGGGAACATTCCACTGAATTTTCAAAGTCGGAGGCCATCCTATGAGAAGTTATTGATTTTTCAAATTCATTTTGCTGTTTTGAGTATTTTAAATCAAATAATTAGCATGTTTTGAAATAAATTCTAGAAAAATTTGGTGATGTTTCTTATGACCAGAGGACCTTAGGAAAAATAGCTTTTAAATTAATTCACTTGGAATAACCCTAATTGGCTTAAACACCCAAAATAGGTCCTTAATTAATTAGAGCTAATCATACATCAAATTGACTTGAAATTAATTCTCCACTGACCATTAGGATCAGAGGAACCCACCATAAAAATTTGAAGTCGATTGGACTTGGTTAGCACTACTAAATGGGTTGATTAAGCCATTTAGCCAATTTAAACTTTAAAAATTCATAACTTTCAAAATACTTTTCAAAAATTCACCAAATTGGTTTTGGAGCCTCTCTTATATTAGGGGAATTTAGGAAAATTAAAATTTCAATTTTCTAAAAAAGTTGATTTTTTGTATTATTTTAATATTTTAATAATTAAAAAATAATAAAAATCATAAAAATAATAAAATTCACCAAAATGTCACATTTTTAAATTTAATCACTTAGGAACAAAGCCCATATTTTTCTTAGGTCTATTTGATGAGATATTAAATTTTAAAGCCCTAAGGTAATTTTAAATTAAAAAAATGTATTTTTTAGCATTTTCACTAAAATAATTCTAATAAATCAAAGAAAAATAAAAAAATTGTAAAAATTGATTCTTTGATTTCCTTGATATCAGAGAGATTTTTGAAAAATATAAAATTTATTTTTCAACCTTTATTTTATTTTTAAATTAATTAATACTCCAAAACTCAAAATAATTCTAATAAAAATAATATAATTCAAAATATCACCAAAATTGGTCCAAGTGGTCCTCTGGTCATTAGGAATGTCCCATAATTTTCTTAAAGACAGAAAGTTTCCCTTGGTCATATCATTAAATTTTACTTGGAAATCCCCATTTTCCACCAAAAATAATTACATAAATACATTAAATACAGAAAAATCACATTTTCTCCTCTCATGTCTTTATTGACAAATGAGTGAAGTCACATAAAAATTTCAAGTTTATTTAAGCTCAATTTAGTGAGTTATGAAATTATTAAGCTTGAAGGGCAAAAAGGTAATTAGAAGTTTAACCCTTAATTAAAACTTTAGGTTAATAAGAGTAAAAAAATATTTGATATTAATCTGATTTGGATGATTGAAATTTAAATAATTAGAGAGTAGAAACCTACCAAACAATTTGAAAATAATTAAAACAAACTTTAATTAAATAATTGATTAAATTTGGGAAGAATAATAAAATTGGAATTATTAAAATAGGGATATTAATAGGAAGAGATTTGTTCTTTAATTTAAGAATCCCTAAATTAATCATCTCAATAATATTTAATTCCTAATTAAAATGATAATTCAAATTTAAGATTTAAAATGTTAAAAGACTTAATCATTAAATTAAATTAAAGTTAAATTAATAAACTCTTTTAAAATTTTAATTAAATTAAAATAAAAATAAAATTAAATTAAAATTTAAATTAAATTAAATTAAACAAATTAAATTAAATTGAATTAAATTAAATTAAATTGAATTAAATTAAATTAAATTAAATTAAATTAAATTAAATTAAAATTAAATTAAATTAATTAAATAAAATTAAATTAAAACATATCAAATTAAATTAAATTAAATTAAATTAAAACATATCAAATTAAAATAAACTAAAATAAATTAAATGATAAACAATTGTTGCATGAAAACCCACACCTTTAGGATAGTCCCTAAAACTGAAACCAAAACTAAATTAAAAGTCATTGCAAGATAAAACTCACCACCACAGCATTTCAAAATATAAAACAACTCAAAATTTAATCACAAATAGAACACAAAACTACAATTACAACTAAATTAAAACGTCTTATTGGGTGATCGGGAATACCTCGGATGATGTAACCTACGTGTTGCTAACGGGATTTCCCACGGTCTAAATGAAAGTGTGGAACTCATTCGGTTGAGTTTAGCAAATTCATACGGACTAAGTGAATCCGATAAAAATAACGATGCTTGGAAGGATGGAACGAGTGGGATCTTAACCGGTGTTGTTATAATTAACTTTAAGATTTGTTTAATTAAAATATTAAAAAACACCTGGATTTTAAGATTTTCTCTAAACGAGAACACTTCTCTCATCTCCTGATTTATGACTTCTAATACTAAACCCCTGCAACAACAAGGAGCTCGGAGCATGGTGGGCAGCACGACCATTATCATCAGCAAAACTCGGATCTACCTCAACAAAACTTTCTTAGAGTTAAATAACCAAACCATAGGACTTCGAGGTAGTTTGCCTAGTGCAACATAAATCCTCAACCTCTTCGTTAGGCATTTGCATGATCATGTCATGTAAATTAAGCCCTAACTAGGTCTTAGGACTACGAGGTAGTCGTTCGGTAGGACATAAACCCTCGAATCTTCGAGAATTTATTTGTATGATTGTCTCATACGAATATAAGTCCAAATTAATTAAAATTGGCAAGATCAGAACATTAAATAAACATTAGGACTTTCCTAAATTCAAGCCAAACAATAGGATAGTCGGGAAATTACCGAAGTTCGCTTCGAATATGTAATTTCTCCTACCTTTCTTCCTTTGAATTCTCAAAACAAAACGTTCCAAACTTGATCCATTCTCTATTGAAATTCCAAAATTCAATCCTTTTGAAAACTTAAACTTTGAAATTCTTGAGAGCGAATTGCGATTATTATCGAGAGTTTTCTTAGGTGATTCCGTCACTTAAGATGTAATTAACTATAGGGGCTTGCCCTTATAGGGAATTTTAAGAAACCAGGTAATATAAACCCTACTTAATTTATTTATATTAAGCAGGGGAACTTCTCGGCTTATAAAATTGGTTCGCAGACCAAACGGATGTCACAAACCTTTCTAGTTTATCTAATCGAGTCCCATTATCAAGTAGTGTGTCTATTCTTCGAGATAGATACACAGTTTGTGATGCGGTGCTCGTTTATGTAAACTATTTGGGATGTGAGATCGGTATGATTTCACATCTTAAAATTTTCAAATTTAAAATTATTTTCAAAATCAAATATTACTTTTCAAATTATTTATTTAAATTAAATTAAAAAATTCACCGACAATTTCTGTTAGGCGAACCCCTTTTCAAAATAAAATACACCAACCTAAAAATAATGCCGACAACTTCTGGCGACTCCGCTGGGTAAAATTCCTCTCTCCATTTTAATCAGACAATTATGCTTTCAAAAATCGGTAGTGTATCCATGTTCCTAGTGGATCAAACTACCCTTCTTTCCGTTGGAATACTATGTTCATTTCTTCCTTGAACAAGTATAGCCAACATTCTCTCGGATTTAGGAGCCACTATTTAGACACCCCTAAACAGAGAGGTTACGAGATCCTTTTACCTCATTTATGAGGTGGGGTGGACCCCCAATAGGTATTAGTTTAGGAGCGGTCTTGTGGGTCGAGAAGTTTCTACAAGACTTTCTCTTCCTTTTCCAGTTCCTAATCAATTCCTTTTACTCTTCCTACAACTCTCCTTCTTTTTAATAATTCTCCTTCCTAACGAACAAATCTTTTCAAAAAAACAATTTTCTTTTAATATCACAGATACACTAAGATAAATAGAAATGTGTTCGGACTCTTTCTTTATCGTCATATGTTTTACGACAAGAAGAAGCACGATTTGGAGACTAACACTTGGAATCTGCCCTGCAGAAATTGAAGCCCCAAAACTGATCTTCTCCTTCGTTAACGGACTTGACCTGGCCATGTTCAAGGATGAAGTACCTGATAATGGAATTATTCGATTCGGATAAGAATTCGGGGACATCGACATCAAAATCCCCGACGTCACTCTCTTTTCACTCACAAGCAAAGTACCAGAAACTGAGAAGTCGTTGATTGAGTTCAACCTCAAGTCAACTCACGAATTCCCTCCTCTGCAAAAGATTCCAGTCGAGAGGAGTACTCGTTGTCCACGAAGAACATTGTTGCTACCCCCACTGGTCCAGTTGTCTCCGCACCTACCACGGCTCTACGCCAAACTAAAGGGGAAGGAAATTCGAAACTATGGTGAACCCGTTATCGTGGAGGGCATAGACCTTTTCGTGAGACCTTCGTTTTTGAAATCGGGTCCGGCTCGAGAATTCCATCGCCGACACGGACTCAGAGAAGGAACAGAAGTAGAAGGATTGCTAGAGAAGCCAGAGCTGCTGAAGTTGCTTTCCTAGAAGAAATCCCAGAACTGCCCGAGTAAACACCGCTGCCTGAATATATACCACTTTTGGGAGGAAGCAGGTTCCATCCCCTCTCCGCCGCAGAGGATGAGGAAAATGTTAACAAGATTGCTGCCGCATTGCCTCAGCCCGTATATTACAACGATAGCCGTAAGAAAAGGGCTAGAATTACGCCATTTGCTCGACTGCAAACCTTGATATAAAAGTTGGCAAAGAAGGAAAAATACCCTGTATCAGAAATTTTAAGAAGGATGGGGCGGGTGCCAGCCAAGTCCCGTCTTGGGCCGCGAGTAGAACCTGCTATCGCTGAGAAGCCGAATAAGAGAATGAAAGCTAGTACGCTCGTCGTTGTTTCGGGACTACGGATTAGGGAGGATACCACCTTCCGGCATTTGGGTGACGGACCATCCGGTCCTAAACCTTCTGTCGCTAGAAGGATGGTATGGCGTCCCACTACTTGGACAATTAAGATTGAAACAACGGCTACGAGAAGGAAAGTCTCGTCGGGAGACTTGAATCCGAAGAAAGTGCTACTCGCGATAAAGGGGACTCATGAGAACGAAACCCGACGGTTATCACATGACAAGCTGCAAGGATGTACGAGAAAAGACCACTAGAAGATGCTTATGGAAAAGCTAAGAGCTGATATTCAGCGATTAGCAAGGGAAAGAGAAGAGAAATTCGGAGATGAGATTGATTCCTCAGAGTTCATGGATGATGAGTATGCAGAAATTAACATGGTCGAAACACGAGCTTCGTCAGCTTCACAAGATGCCCCTACAGACGCAGAAAGAGAGGAGCCGGAAGTAATGAGAAGGCAGCTTGAAGAGAAAGATGATACGATCGCCCAAATGGCAAAAAGGATGGAAGAGATGGGCGTAGCCACTAGCCACTCTCCGGAGTCGAGTGCGACCCCGAAGAGAGACACCCCCGAGAGGTCATTCACATTGTAGACGGAGGAAAGGAGATTACGTCGCGTCAACGGGGATGATCGGCTAAAGAAGGATACAACACAAAGCATGATTCCGGAAAAGGATATTAAGAACATGGTGGAACAGCAGGTGCGAGAAGCCTTGGCACAATCAAAGAGCGGGACATCCATTCGGACGGGTAGACCTTACCCTGAATAATTTGACGTTGTCCAATATCCGAAAGGATTTATACCACCTCTGTTCAAGACCTTTGATGGAACCGGAAACCCTCGGCAGCATGTTGCACATTTTCGTGCCAGTTGTTGCAATGCGGCGGAAGTGATGCTTTACTCTTCAGACAATTTGTCAGCAGCCTGTCAGGGATCGCCTTTGATTGGTATGCAGAATTACCAAACGGTTCGGTGAAGACATTTTCAGAACTAGAGAACCTCTTCATCAAGCGATTTGCCGGAGCTCAGCACCACATCACTATAGGTGATTTAGTGGTAGAGAAGCAGAAACCCAATGAAACCTTGGTAGACTACATACTTCGATGGAGGAATCTAAGTATGAAGTGTGAGCCGCAACTACAAGAACAACATGCAGTTTACATTTTACTTAAGAGCATTCATGGCCCGATAGCACTTCTCCTCAAGGGATTTACTATTAAGACTTTCGAGAAGTTGTTAAGCAAGGCCGGAAGCTTGCAAGAGGAGGCGAAGCAATTAAGTTTCACCGATAAAACAGACAAACAAAAGCCCGTGAAAACTTTTGAAAAGAAGTCCGGGATCGTTGCAGCAGTCGATAAAGGCAAGCAGCCGATACAAATATCGTCAGAACGGCCGCAGCAACCTCAATAGAATTACCAGCAACCCCGACCCAGCTATCAGTTATCTCAACAATATGAACAACCGCCTCATCCGCAATGTACGTTAAGGGAGCTTCTGAGCAGGGAATATCCGTTCAAGAATGAGGCAGTGCCGAAAATGTTCCGCAGTCTGATGAAGACTCCAGATTTCCAACTGCCAGAGCCTAAGAGACCAGAAGAAGTCGACAAGAAAGGTGATCCCAACTTTTGCCCTTACCACCGGATGCTTGGACACAAGATAGAAGATTGTATTACCTTCAAAAGTTGGCTCAACGACAATCTTCGGAAAGGGAATATAACGATCCCGAAGGAGTACATGAAGGAACCCCAGAAAGGAGGTTCATTCAATGTTATCTCAACGGATCTCGTTGTTCCAATAGATCCCTATACGACTAATGATGGATGGACTACCGCTTGGACAAAGTCTTCGAAGAAGATTTTGGATCACATCCAAACCGCTTCGGTGCGAGCCTCAATTCAGAGTTTGAAACCTTTCAAGTCGGCACTATCACTTGGGATAGAAGAACCACCTCAACAAGAGACAGTTGAAGAGAAGAAGAAAATCGATGAAGAAGAGAAAACCGAGGCTCCTAAGGCTAGACTAGGGGCTGCTTATCCTAGGATAGCTGTTTCCGATTCGGGGGAGAAATCCCTCGAACCTCTTACTCTGTATGATTATCTGCTCACTCCGGTGGGATCTTATAATGATAAGGGTTATGGCGTTGGCTACATTTTGGCTTGTTTCTAACGATTACGTAACTAGCGACAATCCGGACATCGATTTCGATACAAATGACAATTCTCAAATCATACACAATCTCGACGATCACAATGAAGAAGAAGACATCCATCAAGGAGGCTACGAGAGTTCAACAAGCAACGAATCTATCTGCGAGTTTCGAGGAGCTCCGATCGCGATAGAGTTAGAGCCTTCGGACTGCGAAACTAATCCGGAAGAACATGTCATGCCGATTCGGGAGGAAACACCGAGCAAACTCGATACTAGATTCAGAAGAATTTACAGAGGTTAACTTAAGAAGTGGAAGAGTTCTACCTTCGAGAATGGGTCCAAAGGACAAAGGAAAGCAGGTGGTTGTTTAGGAAGAACCAACCCCGGCAGAAGAAATACCCATTCGGGAAGAAGACTAGATACATGAAAATAAAGTGGACTACAACGTGCTAGCCCATCTTAGGTATCAAAGGAGATGAGAGAAGCTCTGATCAAGGCCTTACTTGATCCAGAAATTTGCTTAGCTCAAATGACAGGAGATTCCTTAGATGAGGTTTGCTCGTTAAAGGAACAGCGAGGTGTTACCTTCACGGAAAATGACCTACTACTTGGGACGGCGGATCACAACCGACCGTTGTACATTTCAGTTACAATTGGGAAGTTTACACTCTGCAGAGTATTGGTGGATCCAGGAGCATCAATTAATATAATGAGTCTTCGAACACTAGCATATTTAGAAATTAATGCTCGCGAGCTCGAAGCTAACAAAATGTTATTAAGAGGATTCAACCAGAAAGGAGAAAGAGCCCTCGGATCAATAACGCTGCTAATGAAGACCGGTGACTTGGCAAAGACAACCGCAAAATTTCACATAATTGATTCAGAAACGTCTTTCAACGCTCTATTGGGCCGACCATGGATACATGAAAACAGGATGGTACCATCATCCCTACATCAGTGCATCAAATACTATGATGGAGGGGAACAGTGCATCAAAGGTGACTTACAACCATTCTCCGTACATGAAATTGGAATCCATGAAGATGCGGCTTATTATGCACCTCCGAAGAAAACAATTTCTCCAGAGATACCATAACAAATGAAGCAAAAGAAGTTCGGGACGACGAAGAACCCGAAGTTCTAGTCTAACGACCACTCACCACTCCCTTACGGCGAGATGGTGAAGGTTTCTCCACGACTCGCATCCGAGGTCGAGGCCGGGGACTGAGGTCGTGGCAGAGACATTAGGACGGTTGGACGGAGGAAACCAACCATCAATGTTGATTGGGAAGATAGTTCCGAAGAAGAAAAAGAGATCGAAACAAGAAGCAACGACAATAAGTCGAAAGAAGCCGCAATTCAGGATCCCTCTCGAAGATGAAAAGAATGAAGAATATAAATCGATGTACGAGAAGATTAACCACTATGTACATACTATGACCCTGACCCCGATCCATTCTAATAAGATCGAGGGTGTGGTGGTCAAAGAGGTATGTAGTGGCGGTGCAAAGCCAATCAAATTCTACCGTGGTGCTCCTTCCTCCAAAGCGAAAATAATGTGCAATTTGAAGATGTCACTTCATCGAGAATTAATGGAATTACCTTTTGAGTGGTACTCTCCCTGTGTTCAAAATTTAATTCAGCGTGGTTTCTTACCTCGACAATGGACAAAAGGTCAATCACAACATTTTGAAAAATTATAGAATAACTCCGGTCGTCCACCCAATTCAAAGCATGGTCTCGGATTCGGCACAGTAGGATCAGTTGAAGATACTGAATTTTGCTTGGTTGTCACTTGCGAGTCTAATGAAAACTGCATGGAAACTACAAAAGAATTTGAAGATTTACAAATTAGAGACGGTCCAACAGAATTCGAAGAAGAAATTAAATCTACAATAGATGAGTTAACGGAAGTTAACTTAGGTACTAGCGAAGAGCCTAGACCTACCTTTGTTAGCTCCTTACTCAATAAAGAAGACTCCGAAGAAATAATCAAGTTATTAATGGAATTTAAAGACTTGTTTTGCTTGGAGCTACGATGAGATGCCGGGATTAGCTCCGGAGGTCGCGGTCCATAAGCTAGGAGTGGATCCTACTTCGTCCCGGTCGGACAAGGTCCCGAGAAGAATGCGTCCGGAAATCGAACAACAAGTCATAGCTGAAGTTAAAAAGCTAATAGACGCTAAATTTGTCCGTGAAGAACAATACCCGACTTGGTTAGCCAATGTGGTGGCGAGTCGAAAGAAGAATGGTCAGATCAGAATTTGTGTGGATTTCAGAGATTTAAACAAGGCATGTCCAAAAGATGAATTCCCTCTACCGATCCTAGAACTAATGATCGACATTGCTTCGACACATGAAATATTCTCATTCATGGATGGATCTTCAGGATACAACCAGATAAAAATGACTCCAAAAGATGAAAAGCTTACAACATTCAGAACGCCGATCGGAGTATATTGCTACACAGTGATGCCATTCGGACTGAAGAACGCAGGAGCAACATACCAGAGAGCGATGAAAAGAATTTTTGATAATCTCATCCACAATCAAGTTGAATGCTACGTGGAGGATGTGGTCATCAAAAGCAAAGTAAAGGACAACCACCTATATGATTTGAGAATTATTTTTGAACGATTAAGACAATTTAACCTTAAGATGAATCCCTTAAAATGCGCCGGCGTCACCTTCGGGAAATTCTTAGGATTCGTTGTCCGACATCGTGGAATTGAAATCGACCCGGAAAAGATTAAAGCTATCTTAGAAATGCCGCCTCCCAAAACCTTAAAGCAACTACGATCTTTTCAAGGGAAGTTGGCATATCTTCGATGCTTTATCTCGAACTTGTCAGGTAGGTGTCAGCCTTTCTCGGCATTAGTTAAAAAGGACGCCAAATTTATTTGGGAAGAGAAATGCCAAAAGGCCTTCGAGGACATTAAACAATATTTAATGACATCTCCTGTCTTAGCAGCCCCAGTCTCAGGTAGACCGCTGATACTTTATACCGCAGCTTTAGACGACTCTCTCGAAGCTCTATTAGCTCAGGTCAATGATGAGGGTAAAGAAAATGCTCTTTACTACCTAAGCCGTCGTTTACTTCCGGCAGAAATAAGGTATCCTGCAATTGAAAAGCACTCTGTTTGGCCCCGATCTTTGCCGCTCAAAAGCTCGGCATTACATGCTTTCTCATAAGGTTAACTCCGATCTCGAAATTTAATCCATTGCAATACTTGATGACCCGTCCAACGCTTTCCGGCAGACTTGCCAGATGGTCAATGATATTATTGCAATTTGATATAACTTTCGTGCCTCTTCGTGCCGTAAAGGGATAAGTCCTAGCAGACTTCCTCGCAGCACACCCTTTGCCGGTAGAATCTCCTCTCAATGACGACTTGCCAGACGAACAAATAATGAGCTTAGAAGCATCTTCAGCACACAAAGACGAAGAATCGCAAGTGATAGTGCCCGGTAGGGCAGGAATCAGATTAATCTTTATAACACCGGAGCAGGGGATGTTAAGAAACTCCTACCACTTGACAGAGCCGTGTACAAACAATGAAGCAGAATACGAAGCCCTCATAACAGGACTGGAATTAGCTATTCAAATGGGGATAACAGACATCAACATCTACGGGGATTCGCAGTTAATCATTCAACAAATCGCCGGATAGTATAGAATTTTAAAACCAAGACTCGAGCAATACTTCCAGTATGCCATACAGCTGTTGGAACAGATTCCAAATGTGACAATCTACAAAATTCCTAGAAAAGAAAATGCTTTAGCGGATGCGCTAGCCCGTCTAGCAAAAGAATTTGCCTGTTTGCAAGATGAGTCAGTAGAAGTGTCGGTTCACGGACGTCGGGTCCTATCACGGCTCGACATAGACACAATACACAAATAAGAAAAAGAAGAAGAATCGGTTGCAACGGTTACGAGAAAACATAGAAGATTGGCGACGACCATTAATGACTACCCGCAAACGAGGAAAACTACCGGACGATAGGTCGCTAGCTTCATCGGATCGGGAAAAGAACTCGTCCTACGCATTAGTAAACAACATGTTATACAGAAGGTCTTTCGATCAAATGTGGCTAAGGTGCCTAAGCGGGTCCGAGGCCTGTGAAATTGTTAAAGAGGTGCATTCAGGACTCTGTGGCGCCCACCAGTCGGGTCCGAAGATGAAAATGAAAATTAGAAGACTAGGGTACTACTGGCCCTCGTTGATGACCGACTGGATGAAAATCGCCAAGAGCTATCATCAATGCCAAGTGCACGGAGTGGTTCTACACCAACCTCCAAATGTGCTACATCCGACAATTGCGTCGTGGCCATTTGAATGTTGGGGCACAGATATAGTGGGTCCAATAGAACCACCATCTTCAAAAGGACATCGCTTCATTCTTGCGGCTACGGATTACTTTTCCAAGTGGGCAGAGGCAGTTCCACTTAGAGAAGTGAAAGCACACCACGTGCTACAGTTTTTCAAGAACCAAGTCGTCTACCGTTTCGGAGTGCCGCGCAGGATCATCTCAGATAATGGGTCAGCATTCAGAAGCACACAAATCAACAATTTTGTCAGGAGACACGGAATAGGCGGCGATATTCAACAATTTACTACCGAAGAGCAAACGGCACTAGTTGAGGCTTTTAATAAAACTCTCGTTCAAATATTAAAGAAAACCTTGGACGATAATAAGAGAAATTGGCACGAGAAGTTATTAGAAGCCTTATGGGCCTACGGGACAACCTTCGAACTCCTACTCGAAGCTACACCTTACGCTCTAGTGTATGGGTCCGAGGCGGTGTTACCTTTAGAGGTCCGAGCTTCCTTCACTCGGAATCGCGATCGCAAACAAAATCACGACGGAAGAGAATGCCAAATTACGGGTAGAAGAATTGGAAAGCCTGGAAGGGAAAAGACTTGCGGCGCGACGGAATTTAGAACTATACCAAGCCAAGATGGTTCGAGCCCATGACAAATTGGACCGCCCGAGAACCTTGAAAGTTGGTGACTTAGTTCTCGTTCTCAAGAGACCTATCCTTGCACACCGCAAGATAGGAGGAAAATTTGAACCCACTTGGGAAGGACCGTTTGTGGTTGAGGCAGTCTACTCAGGAGGCTCCTACCAGCTAGTGAATTGCCAAGGAGAACGACATATGCTTCCGATCAATGGACGATACTTGAAAAAGTATTACGCTACCTGATGTTTCGAAGGAATGAATTCTTCATTCCTAGAAGCACGGGTGAATTAGTTACTTATGACTGGGTCTGAACCCAAAAATAATAAAAAATGTGTTAAAGTGAATAAAATCATGATAATAAAGTTTTCCTTGTTTTCTCTTCCATATCAAAATCTCTTTCCTGATCTTATCCCACTTCATTCTTGTTAAATTTAAAAATATAAAAGTAATAAAAAAAACTATCTTTAATAAACATTTTCTTAATGTTCTTGTTCTTAGTACATCCCCTGATCCTTTTCCTTATCTTTTCGCAGGGAAATGTCGAACGGGCGGTTGGTCCTGAACTTTAGAAATGGCGTAAGCCTTGCACTCGACAAAAAGAGGGTGAAAGATGGAGCGATAATCGAGATTGACCCAGACTTCGCACCAGCAGACCTGCAATACGAGGAAAGTGACTGGGTCCCAGTTGACCGAGAGGAACTGCCCAGTCAGATAGTAATGAAAGTGGGTGGCCCAAGCCACAACTCCAGCAGCAAGAAAAGAAAAACAAGCACTAAAGAAGACAAGAGAATCAAGTCTGTAGTCGCTACAGCGGAGGGCAGGCTTTTCAGTGCCGCGCCCATAGAAACTCAGGAAATACGAAGAGCTACTCTCACAGCAACTCAACGAAGAAATAAAAATCGCCGTATCCGCAAGATGTTAACTAAATTAGCAGCGGACCAGCGCAACGAGGCAGTTGCTACTGCCAGTGCATATACTTCAAGGATGTCAGTTCACCAGGTACCTGAAGGAAGGAGGCCAGCTCCGAGGATAACAGAAGAGACAAGGGAAATCTCGAGAAAATTAGAAGAAAGAAGGCTACCACGCCACCAGATAAAGCCACCAGTAATGCATGACTCTGTTGCAGAAGCAACCCCGAGGATGTCGCGACGGACACCATCCCCGAGGAGCCGAGGTATGCAGGAGAATGTGAAAGGATTGAGCCATATATCCCACAATACGTCACCAGACCTCGCCATTTGCAGATTTTTCCGGAATACAAGTTAGAAAGAATGCAGAATGTCGAAAAGAAAACTTTTGAATACTTCGAGAGAATCAGAGGCAGGAGGATCAATATACTAGAAGGCCTCGAGCTACATACAGACGTGTTCACAAAATACGAACAACAACAAATCGTGGACTGCATCCAGGATTTGAAAAGAATGGGACGAGCAGGCCGCCTAAGAGAAAGCACTTACTCGGAACCCCAGAGATGGATGCCAGGGAAAGGTAGAATTACAATACAATGTGGATGCTGCTACAACTTCGCAGAAGACAGGAAGGGAAACCCACCGGGAATACTCCGTCATGGCCAGGTATACCCAATGCCATTATTCATCAAAAAGATGGTAAAAAAGAATGATAACATGGATGGTACTGCCAGCAGATTGCATACCCAACAGTTGCATCATTAACATTTACAAGAAGGGTAGTCGCATACCCCGCACATAGATCACCACGACTTTGTCGGACCTTTACGCACGGTTTCTTTTACGAACGAATGTAATATCATATTCGGATCGACCTCCGGATAGCGGGCCCGGGTGAGTTCCGAGGGCCGGTAAAGATACCATTACCGGTAGGTTCCGTCATGATGCGAAGGGCAACGGAGCGAATGTCGCTAAACATTGCATACCGGGAGTACCGATGAAGCGGATCTCGGTTACTTTCGAAGGATGGACGACGAGGAAAACACCTTACCACTTCCGACCGGACCGGAGCTAGAGAGCCTCGGCCTTACGAGTTGTGAGTTACATGGAAAATATCACACCTCCAACGTACATCCATACGACATCCTTGCCAAGGATGGCTTGGAAGGTGATGTTATAGACCATGTACCTCACTATTCAGACATGGATTTCTGACAGATACCTTTTTTGGATGGATCAGCAAAGATCATACATAGTCCGTTTTGAGTCTACATGGATTGTGTGAGATGTATTCGAGATCGAGTTGTATGATGTATCTTCAACATGATTGGAATGAAAGTGACCATGTCACATTTTTTGCCTTCACCTCTTTTGTGCAAGTTGACTGAGAAACGCCATTAAAGTTAAATGAACTTCGAACAAAGAACAGAAAAGAAACAAAAAAAATAATACAAGAAAACTTTCCTTAAAAATCTAAAAAATGATGAACACCAAATTCGCATGAACATTAAATGAATGATAAAATAAATTTGAATCGTTAACAGAAAAACAAAATGAACATAAATTTCAAATCGAACCTCAATAAAATTTCAAATTCAATCTTTCCAAATTTCAAAACGAACCTCAATCAAATTTCAAATTCAATCTTTCCAAATTTCAAATCAAATCTCAATCAAATTCAAACTCAACCTTCCAAATCCGAAATCCAAACCGTTCTACTCTCTCCTTGTACGGGATGAAAGCGGTCGATTCCGAGTGACACGAATCGAATCGATGGCGAGGAATTGTATCCAATCCAAACTAGCAACTTTCGATCAACTCCTTTGAATGGGATACGTAGCATCTACATATTCCCTCCTAATCTATTTCCTTCCATGAAAGTCTTTTACAACTTTCATGAAATTCTCGAAACACCAAAATTCCACACTACAAATCTTTGCAAAATCAATTATATCAAATTCAAATTCTTGGGGTTGAGGATCTTACATCCGAGACTGCATTGCTTTAGGATTCTTTCCCTATCGCGATGAAATACATCAAATTCAAATTCTTGGGGTTGAGGATTTTACATTCGAGACTGCATTGCTTTAGGATTCCTTCCCTATCGCAATGAAATACATCCAAATCAAATTCTTGGGGTTGAGGATTTTACATCGAGGTCGCATTGCTTTAGGATTCTTTCCCTATCGCAATGAAACACATCAAAATCAGATTCTTGGGGTTGAGGATTTTACATCCGAGACTGCATTGCTTTAGGATCCTTTCCCTCTCGCAATGAAATACATCAAATTCAAACTTTTGGAGTTGAGGATTTTACATCCGAGACTGCATTGCTTTAGGATTCTTTCCCTATCTCAATGAAATACATCAAATCAAACTTTTGGAGTTGAAGATTTTACATCCGAGACTGCATTGCTTTAGGATTCTTTCCCTATCACAATGAAATACATCAAAATCAAATTCTTGGGGTTGAGGATTTTACATCCGAGACTGCATTGCTTTAGGATTCTTTCCCTATCGCAATGAAATACATCAAAATCAAATTCTTGGGGTTGAGGATTTTACATCCGAGATCGCATTGCTTTAGGATTCTTTCCCTATCGCAATGAAATACATCAAAATCAAATTCTTGGGGTTGAGGATTTTACATCCGAGACTGCATTGCTTTAGGATTCCTTCCCTATCGCAATGAAATACATCAAAATTAAACTTTTGGAGTTAAGGATTTTACATCCGAGACTGCATTGCTTTAGGATTCTTTCCCTATCGCAATGAAATACATCAAAATCAAATTCTTGGGGTTGAGGATTTTACATCCGAGACTGCATTGCTTTAGGATCCTTTCCCTATCGCAATGAAATACATCAAAATCAAATTCTTGGGGTTGAGGATTTTACATCTGAGACTGCATTGCTTTAGGATTCCTTCCCTATCGCAATGAAATACATCAAAATTAAACTTTTGGAGTTGAGGATTTTACATCCGAGACTGCATTGCTTTAGGATCATTTCCCTATCGCAATGAAATACATCAAAATCAAATTCTTGGGGTTGAGGATTTTACATCCGAGACTGCATTGCTTTAGGATCCTTTCCCTATCGCATTGAAATACATCAAATTCAAACTTTTGGAGTTGAGGATTTTACATCCGAGACTGCATTGCTTTAGGATCATTTCCCTATCGCAATGAAATACATCAAATTCAAACTTTTGAAGTTGAGGATTTTACATCCGAGAGTGCATTGCTTTAGGATTCTTTCCCTAGCGCAATGAAATACATCAAAATCAAACTCTTGAGGTTAAGGATTTTACATCCAATACTGCATTGCTCTGAGATCTCTCCTCATTGTAATGATTTAATCCAATCAATTCAATTTTCTTTTGAGGTGGAAGATGTTACATCTAAAACCACAAAATTCCAATTTTCATTTCAAGTTCGAATCCCTTCAAATTAATCTTAACAAAACTTCAATTTAAATTGAAACTCAAACTAAAATCTAAGCTCACACATCAAAACTTAAATTGAAACAAAATAAAATCTAAATTGAAATTCCCCCAGGTCATGTGATTTGGGATTCACCTCCTTTTCCTTTCCCCAGCGAGAGTTCAGGAATCTCCAGCCTCAGAGATATACTTGACACTCCCCAGCGGAAACTCTTCTACTCTGTCACAAGCTTGTCGTTTGGACTTTTGTGTTGGTTTTGTTGATCACTTCGGTGAACACCAATACATGCGGTGTGCTCTGTCAGCTCACCACACATATTAGTTGACCTCATTTCTGATGAGGTCTTCTCTTCTCTCTATAGTACTTAGGATCTAGCCTTAGGCTTTTCCTTTGACTATCTTAGAGGATTAAAATTGGGGCCCACCACTTAGGAATTCAAACCACTTCTTAAATCCCTGCAAACTCCACAAACTTGACTGTAGACCCCTAATCACCTAGAGGGTTGAAATCAAATGTGGAAGTTTAAAGGATGAGTACCTATAGGACTCTTTGGCCTTAGGACTACCCTGGGTGGCCCGGTCTGGTGAAGGGCTGACTTACACACACACTACACCTATACACTACACTTTCACACACATCCTAAAAAAAAAAACACACCCATACCTAACTTGATCTCCTGACTCATGAAGGTGATCCACATGGATGGTCCTTAACCCCTAAGCCCTTGGCTAAGAAGGTTAGGAACAACATAGTGGATGCCTCAAATGAGTCCCCTCATGGCTCATGTGGGCTTGATATGGCTTCATGGCTCAATCAAAATGATTTTATTCCACTTACATTCACCTAATCTTCAATTTTCCAAATTTTCAATTTTTGACACCCGGGACCCTACACCCGCCTAGCCTACCTAGAACCCTTGAAACTACCCAAAATTTGTAAAATCACCTAAATTACCCAAAATTCCTCAAAATCAATCCCAAACATTCCCACATTACTCAAATTGATCATCCATACCCAAAAATACCAAAAATTCCAGAAATACCTCCCAATACCCTCCAAATACCCAAAATACCCCTCTTGACCCAAAAAATCCAAAAATTCAGAAAATTCCCAGAAATTTCCAGAAAATCCCAAATATTCCCAATTTCATTTTGTTCAACTACACCATGGGTCTGTTTTGTCAATTTACCCCACTTTTGTCAAAACCCCCAATTTGACCCATTTTAACCCTAAGTGAAGAAAATCCCAAATATTCCCAATTTCATTTTGTTCAACTACACCATGGGCCAATTTTGTCAATTTACCCCACTTTTGTCAAAACCCCCAATTTGACCCATTTTAACCCTAAGTGAACCCGATGTCAAGCCGAACCTACCCAATTGACCCAAATTCTGGTCTAATTCAATTCTAAACTTCAATTCAACATTCCCGACACCAATCTAGACCAAATCCGAATCCAATTTGATTGACATTTGAATCGATTTCACTTTTGGCCTTAAAGCCCAATTTGGACCCATGACCGAATCTTAGCCCAAACTAACCCAATTCAACTCCAATTAACCCCAAATCTTTTCTAATCCTTCCCTAACATCCCCACAAACAAAGCACTAACATGATTTACCCAAAAGTTAGACCCAAACCCCACTCAAATTCAACCCAAAGCTAAAAGGCCCAATTTTGACCTAAACCCAAACCTAACCCAAATAAGCCCAAACCCCAAAATCAAAACCCAACCAAAGCCAAAACCTCTTTGAAACACTCCCATAAACATTTCCCAACATTTATTTTACATCAATTTCAACCCTAGCCCAACATTGGCCCAAGTTAGCCCAATTTGACCTACATTGGCCCATTCACCAAAGAGGTCCAAATCCAACCCAAACCTAGCCCAAACACTTCAAATTTATTCCAAATCATTCATGAAACATTCCTAAACTAAATTCAACACTCATTGGATCCAATCCTTTGCAAAATTCCCATCCTAAAATCCATTTTAAATTCCAAAAGCCCACTTCTCAAAACCATTTTAAAAGCCCATTTCCACCAAATACAAAAGCCCAAAATTGGCCCTAAAGCCCACATGACAACCCTATATCATCATCCATTGGATGAAACCATCTCCTAAGTTCTAAACCCATGATAAAATAAATCCAAATCAAGCCATATGCCAAATCTCATCAAATCACCCCTAAATTACCAAAATTTCTAAAATCCATTTTCATGAAATTGACCAAGCTTTTCCCCAAGCCAAAGACAAGCCATGAAGCCACTCTTAAGCCACATGCAAACCATGTGAGTTGTTCACATGTGACCTTACCACATTGGGCAAAAGGAGGAGGTCCTTTCTACATTCCCATAAGGTGATTAACCACTCCCATGATTCCTGTTAACCATGCTTATGCCTAATTGTGCTTGGATGGTGACTTGACCCTACCGATTATGCTTGAACAAAATCACTTTCCCTTCGACCTAAACCAAGCATTGGGTGGTGCACCTAGCCCAAAGGGATGGGTTGACCAATTTGAGCCAAAATAAGCCTTCTCCCATACCATTCTAATCCAAGCTTTTGACACATGGCATTTGCCAATTGCCTACACTAAACCCTAGCCCTGACCCACCTGAACAAGATGGTGACCAGTGCCTGGCCGGCCAGCCACCAGGCCGCCTAAAAACACCCCAAACTTTGAAATTCTCCCTTGCTGAGCTGCCCCATGCCCAGTGGCCACCATGGCTGTTCTTCTCCTCACCAGAGCAGCTGATCCCAGCCCCTAACTCCCCCTGGGAGGCCCTCCAGCCTCTCCTATTTAAACACCCCATCTCTCGGCCATGAAGGGGTGCTGAACCAGACCTTACTGAAACCCTGCCAAAATTGCTTCAGTCCACTCTCCATACTTAGAGCAGTTGATCCCCAGTGACAATTTGCCCTAATCCCCAGCCAACGAGCTCGATTTCTCGGCCGAAATTCCACCCAAAACCGGGACACTTCTCCACGGTGGATCAATCCCCAAATTGATTGGTCCTACACCTTCACCGAGACCAAGGGAAGAAGTCCACCGAGAAAAGCCCCTCTCCGGGCCACCCATCTGTTCCAGACTCCGAAGCTTTGTGATCGGGCTTGGTCGAAATCATACCTAGACAATTCACCGGGCCGAGGGACTTCACCGGAGCTTTCTTGGACCCGATCGAAGGTGACACAACCCTCGGATTAAAGCCACGCTTCTCTGAGCAAAGGTATGAGCTAACTCTTTATCCCGAGCTTCTGGAGATTCTCCATTTCAAATGCCTTAATTTCAATACATGATCACTGTATAGATGTATTCGTCTCTTCAAGACGAATCCATAGAGAACAAGAACACGAAAATCCGTTAAGTATTTAGTGAGATATTAGGGTTTTAGTGTGGACGGTTCTCGGGCTAGGACGCTTGGGGACAATGAACGGATGTCGTTCATTTAATACACGCGCAGACGGACAGACAGGATTGCGCCGGATGAGGAGACGGAATGATACAGCGGCCCCCTGGAGCGCTGAGTCGGATGGCGGCGTCGAATCAGAAAGCGCCACACAGCGCTTCGGAGATGCTAAGGTTGACGCGGCGCCGATTCGGATAAATAGAAAAATAGGGATTTTCTTATTTATTTAATTCCCTAAACTTCAAAAATGCATAACTTTGTGTAGAAAAATCAGAAAAATAAAATAAAAAAACCCTCTTGCTCAGTGAACAGAGAAGAATAATGTGGAAAAAAAATCATTTAATTTAAACAAGTATTTTATTTTTAATGATTTATTTAGCCTCTGTATTATTTTAATTCTCCATGCATATAGGAAATTCACCATGGCATGAGACCATAGGGCTTTTGAAGCCTCTGAATTTGGGAACATTCCACGAATTTTCCAAAATCGAGGCCATCCCTATGAGAAGTTATTGATTTTTCAAATTCATGTTGCTGTTTTGAGTATTTTAAATCTAATAATTAGTATGTTGTGAAATAAATTCTAGAAAAATTTGGTGATGTTTATTATGACCAGAGGACCTTAGGAAAAATAGCTTTTGAATTAATTCACTTGGAATAACCCTAATTGGCCTAAACATCCAAAATAGGTCCCTAATTAATTAGAGCTAATCATACATCAAATTGACTTGAAATCAATTCTCCACTGACCTTTAGGATCTGAGGAACCCACCATAAGAATTTGAAGTCAATTGGACTTGGTTAGCCCTACGAAATGGGTTGATTAAGCCATTTAGCCAATTTAAACTTTAAAAATTCATAACTTTCAAAATACTTTTCAAAAATTCACCAAATTGGTTTTGGAGCCTCTCTAATATTAGGGGAATTTAAGAAAATTAAAATTTTAATTTTCTAAAAAAGTTAATTTTTTGTATTATTTTAATATTTTAATAATTAAAAAATAATAAAAATCATAAAAATAATCAAATTCTCCAAAATGTCACATTTTGAATTTTAATCACTTAGGATCAAACCCCATATTTTTCTTAGGTCTATTTGATGAGATATTAAATTTTAAAGCCCTAGGGTAATTTTAAATTAAAAAAAATGTATTTTTTAGCATTTCCACTAAATAAATTATAATAAATCAAAGAAAAATCAGAAAATTGTGAAAATTGATTCTCTGATTTCCTTGATATTAGAGAGATTTTTGAAAAATATAAAATTTATTTTTCAACCTTTATTTTATTTTTAAATTAATTAATACTCCAAAACTCAAAATAATTCTAATAAAAATAATATAATTCAAAAAATCACCAAAAATGGTCCAAGTGGTCCTCTGGTCATTAAAAATGTCCCATAATTTTCTTAAAGACAGAAACCTTCCCTTGGTCATATTATTAAATTTTCCTTGGAAATCCCCATTTTCCACCAAAAATAATTACATAAATACATTAAATACAGAAAAATCACATTTTCTCCTCTCATGTGTTTATTAACATATGAGTGAAGTCACATAAAAATTTCAAGTTCATTTAAGCTCAATTTAGTGAGTTATGAAATTATTAAGCATGAAGGGCAAAAAGGTAATTAAAATTTTAACCCTTAATTAAAACTTTAGGTTTAATAAAATTAAAGAGTAAAATATTTGATATTAATCTAATTTGGATGATTGAAATTTAAATAATTAGAGAGTAGAACCCTACCAAACAATTTAAAAATAATTAAAAGAAACTTTAATTAAATAATTGATTAAATTTGGTAAGAATAATAAAATTGGAATTATTAAAATAGGGATATTAATAGGAAGAGATATGTTCTTTAATTTAAGAATCCCTAAATTAATCATCTCAATAATATTTAATTCCTAATTAAAATGATAATTCAAATTTAAGATTTAAAATGTTAAAAGACTTAATCATTAAATTAAATTAAAGTTAAATTATTAAACTCTTTTAAAATTTCAATTAAATTAAAATTAAAATAAAATTAAATTAAAATTTAAATTAAATTAAATTAAACAAATTAAATTAAATTGAATTAAATTAAATTAAATTGAATTAAATTAAATTAAAATTAAATTAAATTAATTAAATTAAATTAAATTAAAACATATCGAAATTAAATTAAATTAAATTAAATTAAATTAAATTAAATCAAATTAAATTAAATCAAGTTAAATTAAATTAAGTTAATTCACATCAAATCAAACTAAATTAAATTAAATTAAATTAGATAATAGAATCAAGTTAAAATTAAATGAAATTAAATTAAATTAAAATTAAAACTAAACTAAATTAAATTGAAGTTAAATTAAATTGAATTAAAAATGACATCACCTAAGACATAAAGAAATTCAAAATAAAGCAACTTGAACACTATTCCATATTTAAACCCGATAACTCGAAATTAAATTAAATCACGAAACCATTTGAACATCAATTTGCCCTCGAAAGCTTCCGTTGTCATAACTCCTAAACGAACGTTAAATGAAATGTTACTTCACTTATAGGATATTCGAATGTCCTAGTTCATCTGAGTAAGATAACAACAAAACTTAACTAAACCTCGGACGATTACTTCACTGATTGATTAAATCCATTTGGACTTAAAACAATCCTAGCGAGTATTGAAAAGATGTTTACTTAAGCACTTCCTCAATATGATAGGATGTTTATAAGAACGATTGAATTTAATTGTTCTTTGATGAAGAAAATCGTCCTCAAACCAAAACACAAGAACCTAGACGTCATAGGAAATGACTAGCTATAAGATTAGGAACTTGGTAGAAAACCATAACCCTTTCCTTAGCTTTACCTAGGAACTTGCTTAAATATTCTAAATTGTGTTTAAGTGTAGCTTGGGATGACGGGAAGACCCTCCAGGTACGCTTTTATTTTGTTGCAATTTACTTTTTTGCAATTTATTTAATCGCATCGCACTTACTTTTTTGCATGATAAACAATCGTTGCATGAAAACCCACACCTTTAGGATAGTCCCTAAAAGCTGAAACCAAAACTAAATTAAAAGTCATTGCAAGATAAAATTCACCGCCACAACATTTCAAAATATAAAACAACTCGAAATTTAATCACAAACAGAACACAAAACTACAATTACAACTAAATTAAAACGTCTTGTTGGATGATCGGGAATACCTCGGATGATGTAACCTACGTGTTGCTAACGGGATTTCCACGGTCTAAATGAAAGTGTGGAACTCATTCGGTTGAGTTTAGCAAATTCATACGGACTTAAGTGAATTTGATAAAAATAACGATGCGGAAGGATGGAACCAGTGGGATCTTAACCGGTGTTGTTATAATTAACTTTATGATTTGTTTAATTAAAATATTAAAAAACACCTGGATTTTAAGATTTTCTCTAAGCAGAACACTTCTCTCATCTCTCGATTTATAACTTCTAAAACTAAACCCCTGCAACAACAAGGAGCTCGGAGCATGGTGGGCAGCACGACCATTGTCATCAGCAAAACTCGGATCTACCTCAGCAAAACTTTCTTAGAGTTAAATAACCAAACCATAGGATTTCGAGGTAGTTTGCCTAGTGCAACATAAATCCTCAACCTCTTCGTTAGGCATTTGCATGATCATGTCATGTAAATTAAGCCCTAACCAGGTCTTAGGACTACGAGGTAGTCGTTCGGTACGACATAAACCCTCATATCTTCAAGGCTTTTTTTATGATTGTCTCATACGAATATAAGTCCAAATTAATTAAAATTGGCAAGATCAAAACATTAAATAAACATTAGGACTTTCCTAAATTCAAGCCAAACAATAGGATAGTCGGGAAATTGCGAAGTTCGCTTCGAATACGTAATTTCTCCTACCTTTCTTCCTTTGAATTCTCAAAACAAAATGTTCCAAACTTGATCCATTCCCTATTGAAATTCCAAAATTCAATCCTTTTGAAAACTTAAACTTTGAAATTCTTGAGAGCGAGAATTGCGATTATTATCGAGAGTTTTCTTAGGTGATTCCCGTCACTTAAGATGTAATTAACTATAGGGGCTTGCCCTTATAGGTAATTTTAAGAACCCAGATAATATAAACCCTACTTAATTTATTTATATTAAGCAGGGGAACTTGTCGGCTTATAAAATTGGTTCACAGACCAAACGGATGTCACAAACCTTTCTAGTTTATCTAATCGAGCCCCATTATCAAGCAGTCTGTCTATTCTTCTTAAATACACAGTTTGTGATGCGATGCTCGTTTATGTAAACTATTTGGGATGTGAGATCGGTTTGATTTCACATCTTAAAATTTTTAATTTTAAAATTATTTTCAAAATCAAATATTACTTTTCAAATTATTTATTTAAATTAAATTAAAAAATTCGCCGACAATTTCTGTTAGGCGACCCCCTTTTCAAAATAAAATACCCCAACCTAAAAATAATGCCGACATAGATGTCCAAGAGTGGCTATGGTCGGCCCTACTAGTGACCCGTTCCCTTTATATAAACCAAATTATTAGAATTTAGTCTGTCACTCTAAAAACTAATCAATTCTACACCCAATAAATAATATCTCCCTATTTGTTTACACTTCACCTTGAATAACCCGCTCAAGGTCTTCGATTACCCAAGGATTTATGTGATATCTACTAGATAAGAACTCATCTCTGGATAGGTCTCAGAATTTTTCAACAGGTTTTAACAATTCAGATGGCGAGTTTAAAAAGTAAATTAAGATCAGGTATTAATATCATCATAATTTTTATAAAATTTAAGTTTCAGCTCTCTAACGAAATTAAATTATCTTATTATCTCTTGATAGTTGAAAGGAGAAAGAAAACTAACTACTCGGAACACATTGAATTCACACAACAAAATATATTTATAAAACTTTGAACAATTTTACAAATACTTATATGGAATGTTCCTTCAAGTGATTCGCTGACTCCTACTAACTCCAATGCAAGGTACAAGACTTCAACAGCAACAACACTTGCATACTCACACTTTCTACTCAAAGGAAATGAGTAGTAACACTCAAAATAACTAAAATGAACTCAATAAATACTTATGAAGAAAATATGGTGGCTCTCTAAATCTATATCCGGATGCTAGAGATCATGGGGGGCACGTGGAGAGAGGGAGAGGGCACTTTTTCTGTAGAAATGTCTCCTATTTATAGAGGTCTGAAAATGACCAGGGGTTGCTTAAGGCACCTCTTCAAAATTCGTTCAAATACAATGTATCTTCTAGAAAGTAACTGTTGCACATAGACACCGAATCCGGCGCCTAGGCGCCGGACTCCGTGACCAAGCCCTCGCACCTCTTCACTTTGGATCACCCCTCTTCGCGATTAAAACTGTTTTCCCTTTTCTAGATTCATTGTATCACATGTCCTATGTATTAGGAGTAACTTCCAGTCTTCTAGAAGGTCAGATAAACTCTTAACACCGTCAAAATAACTTCCCAAAGTTGTCAAAAATTCTTCACTACTTCAGTATTGAACTGGCGCTTAGGCGCCGGACCTAAAATTTTGGCAACTTTGATTTTAAGCTCTATTTTCGCTCATTTTTTCTCATTTTTCCTTCTTAAACTCTTTTATTATCACCTACATCCAAAGCATAAAAACACATTTCATTAAAGCATAATATCCTTATAAATTGAATCATAAATAAGGCATAAAAATAGGTACTTTTTAAGTGGATCATATAACTTTTCTTAATTTTCATGAGATTTAGTAATTATTTTTAATAGTAATTCTAAAAATTAAAAAAATGGAAAAATAAAATTGAAAATTTACTAAGAATTTAGGGGAACAAATTTAAACCCTAAAATGACAGATTCTAACTTGCCAAAAATTTAAAATAACATTTGTTTTGTTAGGATTAAACATTTTAAAATTTAATAATCTAAAAAAACTTTAAACTTAAAATTCCACTTTACTTAATTCATCCACCATGAGTTAGGTTAAATCTGAGGTCAAACATCAAATGAACTCAAATAAAAATATAATCAAGATTGATTTAAACATTAATCCTCATCAACCCTATTAATTTTTAATTAATTTAGGGTAAAATAAAGTTAAAACTTAGTTAGGTTTAACAATATATTAAACCCAATTAATTATCCTTTATCCTTCATTACATTAGGCTTAGGATAAATTAAACTCTAATTAAGTCTAATCACTTTAAACTTAGTTAATGATTTAAACCTTAATGATGATGGGTTGAAGACAAAATAAACTTTAATTAAGTCTGAAACATCATTAGGCTTAATTAACCATCATTAAACCTTAAAGACATTAGGTTTAATAAGCATCAGTGGTCTAAAACATCATTAGGCTTAATAACCATCATTAAACCTTAAAGATATTATGTTTAATAAAAATCAAACTTTAATTAGGTCTAAAACATCATTAGGCTTAATTAACCATCATTAAACCTTAAAGACATTAGGTTTAATAAAAATCAAACTCTAATTAGGTCTAAAAAATCATTAGGCTTAATTAACCAACATTAAACCTTAAAGACATTAGGTTTAATAAAAATCAAGCATTAATTAGGCTTAAGCTTAATCAAAACATTCAGTAATTAAATTTGGTTTAATATAAATTAATCTTTAAATTACGTCTTAAATGAATTAGACTTAATTAATCCTAAACTTTAATTAGGTATAACCCATTATATCTAATTAATCTATTATGTCTTAATTAAATTAGACTTAATTAAATCTTAAACCAATTAAGCGTAACCTTAATTAAGCCTAATTAATTAATTAAACCTTACCCAAATTAGGTTTAATTAACCTTAAAGCAATTAGACTTAACTCGTATTAAGCCTAATTAATCTAATAAACCTTACCCAAATTAGGTTTACCAAAACCAATTAGGCTTAACCCATATTAAGTCTAATTAATCAATTAAAACTTACCCAAATTAGGTTGAATTAATCCTAAGCCAATTAGACAACCGTAATTAAGTCTAATTAATTAATTAAAACTTACCCAAATTAGGTTTAATTAACCTTAAACCAATTAGACTTAATCCATATTAAGTCTAATTAATCAATTAAATCTTACATAAATTAGGTTTAATTAACCTTAAAATAAATTAGAATTAATACATATTAAGTCTAATTAATCAATTAATCCTTACCTAAATTAGGTTTAATTAACCTAAAAATCAATTAGACTTAACTCTAATTAAATATAATTAATCAATTAAACATTACCCAAATAAGGTGTAATTAATCCTAAACCAATTAGACATAACCCTAATTAAGTCTAATTAATCAATTAAATCTTACCAAAATAGGTTTAATTAACCTTAAACTAGTTAGACTTAACCCATATTTAGTCTAATTAATCAATTAAAACTTAATTAAATTAGGTTTAGTTAACCTTAAAATCAGTTAGACTTAACCCTAATTAAGTCTAATAAGTCAATTAAATCTTGCCCAAATTTGGTTTAATTAGCTTAAACCTATTAGACTAAACCATAATTAAGTCTATCATATTAGACTTAATTAAACTATTAAACCTTAACCAAATAAGGTTTAATCAATCTTAAACCATAATTAAGTCTATCACATTAGACTTAATTAAACTATTAAACCTTAACCCACTAAGGTTTAATTAGTCCCAAAACTTATTTAATTCTAATTCATCAGGCTTTATAAAATTATTAAACCTTAACTAAATAAGGTTTAATCAAACTTATATCCTAATTGGGCTTAAGCCTTACTTAAATTAAGCTTAAATAACATTAAATTTCAGTTAAGTCTAATTTTAATTAGACTTAATTAAACTTTAAGTTTTTCCTAAATAAGACTTGAATGGTCTTTAAATTCTAAATAAGTCTAATTTTATTAGACTTAATTAACCTTTGAGTATTATTTAAATAAAACTTAAACCTTAATTAAGTTTATTTTAACTAGACTTAACTCAAACTTGAGTTCAACCCATATTGAACTTAAGTCAACCTTAAGATTAGGTTCAAACTGACTTGAACCTAACTTAAACTAAACTTATATCAAACTAGAGTTCATCTCATATTTAACTTAAGTCAACCTTAAGTTTAGGTTCAAACTGACTTGAACCCAACATTAACCAAACCTTAATCAAACTTGAGTTCAACCATAAGTTCAGATACAACCTAATTTAAATCAAACTTGACACAATATTTACACTAAGTTCAACACAAACTGAACCTAACTCAACTTTAAGTTCAATCTAAATTGAACTTATTTTAACAAAAAAATTAAGTTTGATTTAAATCAAACATAACTCAACATTAAGTTTGACCCAAATCAAACTTAATTCAACATTAAGTTCAATCTAAATTGAACTTATTTTAACAAAAACAAACAGTTTGATCAAAATCAAACTCAACTCGACATTAAGTTCGACCCAAATCAAACTTAATTAAATTCAATCTAAATTGAATATATTTTAATGAAAACATCAAGCCTAACTCAACATTAAGCTTAATCCAAATCAAACTTAAGATTCCATCTAAATTGAGCTTATTTCGACAAAATAAGTTTGACAAATCTAGCTTTAATTTAAATTGAACCTAAATTGACTTAAGTTCAAACAGACATAAACTCAAGTTAATCTTATCCAATAGAAACGAACTTAGGATTAACTCTGGTTCAATCCAAATTAAACCTAGGTTAAATTCAAACCACATCAAACTAAAAACAAATTTTGATTCTAACTACTTTAAAGACCAAATCAAAGATATTCAGATTCAAAAGACATTGAATCCGATTATCAAGTGACTTTATCTAAGTCTAATTCATACTAGAATTAACACTTTATTTAGATTCAAATGACATTTTAAAATCTAACATAGGTTCGATTATGATTTTAATTTATATTCGAAAGACACCGAATCTAGGATTCTAAAGTCTAATTTTACAACATTAAATTTAAATTTCTACATCTAATCAAATCTAAAAAAAATGTTTTCTTAAATCTAATCAAAATTTTAGATTTAATTGACAATAAATCTAAAATTCAAAACATATCAAAATTAAAACTTCAAGTTCAAAAGACATTAAAGTTAAAGATTTTGACATAAAATGATATAAAAATTTTTAAGAAATCATAAACAACCTAAAATTTTTCAAACCTAAAATTGGAAAAAGACACTAAAACTTAAATAAAACCTTAATGAACAAACATCACCGAATGCAACTTAAACTCTTGTGTTCTTAATCTACGGAGATTTCTCAGACGACACAATCCTGGTTGCTGACAGAAATCTTCCGGTCCTGGTTTAAACATCTTTCGGACTAAGTAGAATAAGTCCTCTGATGACCCTGGGATGATGGAGCCAGTGACATATTGTCCGAGTTATCTAAAAATATGAAAAATAAAAGGATTGAAAAAATAAAATTGGCATTATTTCTTTTTGACACTATTTTCCTTTGTAAGAAGAAAATAAGTTACTTTCTAGATTTCTTTTGCATGTTATAGGGTATGCTAACTCTATTTTGCAAGACGACATTCCTAAGATGTGACGAAAAGACAATAAAACAAGACAAATTCACAACATCAAAATAACAATATTAATGAAATAAAACAAAATGAACAACATTAAAATGACGAAACCAAGAGAAAAAAAACCAAAACTTTTAGTATAGCCATTAAACAAATAAACAGCAATGGGAGAATCAAGTGTTGTAAAACTTTTAGTAAAGTGAGAGATTGCTTCTTACTTTCCATTCTAAAGAGAGAATCAAGTGTTTTAAATAAGAGAGAAAAGAATATAAAGGAACTTCAAGGGAATTGCATTGGGGAAGAGAAAGAGATAAGTTGTATTCTCTTTTGTGGTTTGAATAACATTTCTTTTTACATATAAAATCCATGTTTTATTGTATCTTCTTCATGAATTCTGAGTAGTCTCCTTTGTTTTTCTTCTTGCATAAAGATGTGGTGATGGATTGATGTGGATTTGATGTGTTTTTATTGTATTGAATAAATTGTGATGGTTTTTCATTTCAAACTTAATCTACTTTTCAATTTGGCCAATGTCACATAAAAATTTCATGTTCATTTAAGCTCAATTTAGTGAGTTATGAAATTATTAAGCTTGAAGGGCAAAATGGTAATTAAAATTTTAACCTTTACTTAAAACTTTAGGCTTAATGAAATGAAAAAGTAAAATATTTGATCTTAATCTGATTTGGATGATTGAAATTTAAATAATTAAAGGGTAGAAACCTACTAAACAATTTAAAAATAATTGAAATAAACCTTAATTAAATAATTGATTAAATTTGGAAGAATAATAAAATTGGAATTATTAAAATAGGGATTTTATTAGGGAGAGATTTGTTCTTTAATTTAAGAATCCCTAAATTAATCATCTCAATAATATTTAATTCCTAATTAAAATGATAATCCAAATTCAAGATTTAAAATGCTAAAAGACTTAATCATTAAGTCAAATTAAAGTTAAATTATTTAAATTGAATCCTTTTGAAATTTCAATTAAATTAATTCTTTAATAATTAAAATTAAATCATTATAAAAAAATAAAAAAATAAAATATTAAATTAAAATTAAAAATAAAAATAAAATAAAATAAAATTAAATTAAATTAAATTAAATTAAATTAAATTAAATCAAATTAAATCAAATTAAATAAAATTAAAATTAAAACTAAACCAAATTAAATTAAATTAAAGTTAAATTGAATTAAAAATTACATCACCTAAGACATAAAGAAATTCAAAAATAAATATAAAGCAACTTGAACACTATTCCAATTTTAAACTCGTTAACTGAAATTAAATTAAATCACAAATCATTTGAACATCAATTTGCCTTCGAAAGCTTTTGTTGTCATAACTCCTAAATAGAACGTTAAGTGAAATGTTATTTCCCTCATAGGATATTCAAATGTCATAGTTCACTGAGTAAGGTAACAACAAAACTTGAATTCCCGGACGATTAATTTATTTATATGATTAAATTCATTTGGACTTAAAATTAATCCTAGAAATATTGAAAGATGTTTAAGACCCGTCTTAAGCACTTCCTCGATATGATGGGATGTTTATAAGAACAATTGAACTTAATTGTTCTTTGATGAAGAAAATCGTCCTCAAACCAAAACACAAGAACCTAGACGTCATAGGAGATGACTAGCTACATGATTAGGAACTTGGTAGAAAACCATAACCCTTCCCTTAGTTTTACCTAGGAACTTGTTCTAAATGCTTAAATATTCTAATTGTGTTTTAAGTGTAGCTTGGGATGACGGGAAGACCCTCCAGGTACGCTTTTATTTTATTGTAATTTACCCTGTTGCAATTTATTTAATCGCATCGCACTTACTTTTCTTGCATGATAAACAACTGTTGCATGAAAACCCACACCTTTAGGATAGTCCCTAAAACTGAAACCAAAACTAAATTAAAAGTCATTACAAGATAAAATTCACCGCCACAACATTTCAAAATATAAAACAACTCAAAATTTAATCACAAACAGAACACAAAACTACAATTACAACAAAATTAAAACGTCTTGTTGGAAGATCGGGAATACCTCAGATGATGTAACCTACGTGTTGCTAACGGGATTTCCCACGGTCTAAATGAAAGTGTGGAACTCATTTAGTTGAGTTTAGCAAATTCATCTAGACTAAGTGAATCCGATTAAAATAACGATGCCGGAAGGATGGAACCGTGGGATCTTAACCGGTGTTGTTATAATCAACTTTAAGATTTGTTTTAATTAAAACATAAAAAAAGACAAACACTTGGGAATTAAGAATTTCTCTAAACCAAAACACTTTTCTCATCTCCTGATTTATGATTTCTAAAACTAAACCTCTGCAACAACAAGGAGCTCGGAGCATGGTGGGCAGCAAGACCATCGTCATCAGCAAAACCTGAATCTACTTCAGAAAACTTTCTTAAGAATTAAATAACTAAGTCATAGGACTTCGAGGTAGTTTGCCTAGTGCAACATAAATCCTCAACATTTTGTTAGGCATTTGCATTGCAAATTAAGCCCTAACCGGTATTAGGACTCTGAGGTAGTCGTCCGATACGACATAAACCCTCACATCTTCGAGGCTATTTGTATGATTTTATCATACGAACATAAGTCCTAACTAATTAAAATTGGCAAGATCAAAATACTAAATAAACAATAGGGCTTTCCTAAATCCAAGCCAAACAATAGGATAGTTGAGAAATTATCGAAGTTCACTTCGAATCTGTGATTTCTCCTACCTTTCTTCCTTTGAATTCCCAAAACAAAATGTTCCAAATTTGATCCATTCCCTATTGAAATTCCAAAATTCAATCATTTGAAAACTTAAACTTTGAAATTCTTAAGAGCAGAACTACTGATTATTATCGAGAGTTTTCTTAAGTGATTCCCGTCACTTAAGATGTAATTAACTATAGGGGCTTGCCCTTATAGGGAATTTTAAGAACCCAAGTAATATAAACCCTACATAATTCATTTATGTTAAGCAGGGGAACTTGTCGGCTTATAAAATTAGTTCGCAGACCAAACAGATGTCACAAACCTTTCTAGTTTATTTAATCGAGCCCCATTACCAAGCAGTGTGTCTATTCTTTGGGGTAGATACACGGTTTGTGGTGCGGTGCTCGTTTATGTAAACTATTAGGGATGTGAGATCAGTTTGATTTCATATCTTATGATTTTCAAACTTAAAATTATATTCAAAATCAAATGCTACTTTCTAAATTATATATATATATATATATTTAAATTGAATTTAAAATATAAAATTCACCGACAATTTCTGTTAGGCGACCCCCTTTTCAAAATAAAACACACCAACCTAAAAATATGCCGACATATTACAAATAAAATTACGGACCCATAAATCGATCTGCGCCAATATCGCCCAAAACCCAAAACTTGTCAGTTCATTTTAAAAAAAAAAATTTAAGTAGTTGACCCCATTTTGTCCATCTTCAACCTCTAGCCAAGGTAAAAACCTGCACTTAGGGATTACTTGCATTTGGATTCGAGGCGATATCAAGGCTTAAAAAGGTCAGATCTCATCTTCTCTTGGTAAGAGTCCTACTTTAAAATAATCATTTTTTATTTTCACCATAGAAATCTCTTACATTTTGGAGATAAAAAAATTTGGAGTTTTAAAGAAAGCATTGAGATAATACATGCTGTAAAGTTCTTACCTATTAAATTTGTCTTTGGAGTTTACCACATTGCCATTTTGGAATTTATTTGGATATATTTTCATATTTTCTAGAAATTTAGAAATGGCTCCAAGGATGAGTAAGGGGGACAGAAAATTGGTTAATATTAAAGCACAATACAAAATCAACTCTAGCCTTTGCAAAAAAAAGTGTATACAAGATCAAGCATTTAAAAATCTGGGTGGAGTTGTGAAACAGGTAATTGCTGCTCGACACTAGGAGACATTTTGTTATTTTTCTGTTGATGCAATTGTCGATGTGGTTCATAAATTCTATGATAATATGTGGTGGACTGAAGTTAAACATGTGCTTTTTTGAGGAATAATGGTAGAGTTTACCCCATACCTAATCAACGCTTTCTACAAGTTCAGGGGTACTTCATTCTATGAGTATGAATCCTTTGGTACTATGGATGCTAATTTAAATGAGGTCATTTCTTTTCTTACTGATGGAAATGTAGAGTCAAAAATTAAGAAAAGGTAAAATATAAGTTTCCTACTTCTATATTAAATGTCTCATCTAAAGCCTAGCCTCTTTTTTTGCAAGATTACTACCAACCTACCATCATAGTGAAGTTACAAGAGATAGATCTATATTGAATTATTGCATTCAAAATATGAAATTAATTAATATTGGTGCTATTATTTTTAAGAGCTTCCAGACTATGGCTGAGGGAGAAACCACTAGAGGATCAGGTCATCTTGACCTGAATTACACATTATGTGTACAATCAGAAGGTGAGTTTGATAGTATTGAAGATGTGGTCCATCCTTTAAAGCCTATCAGTAAGGCCAACATTCATACCTATGAATATCATGTAGGATGGAGAGCTAGGAGTATGAGTAGTGATGTTCCTTCTACTAGTCATGATATACATTCTACCTCTAGAAATCCTACTCTTTCTGATGTTATGGAACAGTTGATGATACAACAGATTGATATTGCGAGACTCCATAAGATAATTGGTGGATTAGAAATATGGAATAATGTTGATGATGATTATTAGAAGAGAAGAGTTGAGTATTGTATAGCGTACCATGATGCTAAGAAGAGATTCATGAGGGATTATTCTGGTGTGATATTTCCTAATTGCCCCTGCTATGTTCCATACCATCCTAAAGTAAAAGAAGAAGCAGAGGATGACTGGTAGAGTAGTGTTCTTTTAGTTGATTATTGATGTGTGAACTTATGAGTTTGTTACTTATTTTTATGTGATTAATGTTCGTAGTGATTGGACTTTGTTATTTTAGTGAAGTTGTGATGACTTTTTGCTTGTTTGTTTATTAGTTTGGATTGAGACTGTAATGATTGTATATTTGTGTTTAACGTTTAAAGTTTATGTTATCAAATTTTCTTTACGCTGCAAATCATTGATATATTATGTGTAATAAAGCTTCTAACTGTTTTATGTGTGCTAGTTTAAATTATTCATTAATACCTACATAACATCAGAAATATCAAAAGCACAACACAAAAAGGTTAGTTTTCCTTTTTTTCTTTCTCGTCTACTAATTTGATATATACTAAAAACTTAAGTTTGGGGGAGGAAATATTAACTTTTATTTTTTTCCCAATTAAATATATTTTTAAAATAACTTTAACATGACTTTAGGTAGTAGAGCTTAACTTTAGATAACTAAATTTTTATTTTATTTAAATATCATAGCAGATTTAAATAAAAGTTTTTTATTAATGAAGGTTAACTTTATGGGCATATTTAGTATAAGAGGATTAGACTATAGCTAACTATTTAAAGTAAAGAAAACTGTATTCTTAAAATATTAGGAGTCTTAGAAGTTTATGTAAGAAGAAAAGATTGAGACTCTATGATGAATCAATTAAAAGCTAATATATATCAATAAATTAAAGAGATGTTACAAGTTTTAGGAGGAGAGTGAAGTTCAAAATTATTAAAGGCTATCTAGATATAGTAATCCTCACTTGAAAAGAAAAGAAATGATTGAAAAGAAATCCCAAATAAAAAGGAAAGAAAAGAAAGAAAAGAAGGATTGAATAGAAATCCATATATAAAAAAATAAAAGAAAATATATGTGGGGACAAGCTTGAAGAGATGCCTAATAAAAAATTAGCTTCACTTGAATCAAGTTAAAGGAAGAGCTTAATTGTATTTCTGAATTCATATTTATGTATTAGCATCCTTACTAATAGAGTTCTCATGAGCTTCGTTTTCAAAGCACCCTTAATGTGACAAATTATGGTTTTTCTTGAAATGAATAGGAGACTAGAACTCTTAGACTTGATGACTAAATGTTCTTATATGTATAGTTTCCACCTAAGTTACTAAAAAACTTTCTAAAATTTTTACTATCATATTCATTTAAATAAAAAATCATGGTATTCTTTAAGTAAAGTTCACTAGTATGAGTCATTTTTTTATGTAGTAAAAGGATTACTTGAGGAAAAGTAATAGTTAAGTTTGGGGGATTTTGATGCACAAAAATATTCTTGATTTTTCATATATATTTTGAACTCATTTTTGGAAATATTTCACTTTAAAGGAAGGCATTTTCATGTTTTGTTGCAGGTATGATGATTTTAGGCATTTGGAGAAAAAAAACAAAAAGGAATTAATTTGGAGTGAAAAGAGGCAACATCTAGAATTCTGCTTTCTTGCGCCATTGACGCCAGAATGGGCGCCAACGGTGCCCAAATATGGAGAGCACCGGAAATTAAAATTCCTTGGGTGTCGACGGTGCCTAGAAACGATGCCAACTATGCCAAATTTCAGTAGAGTCCAGATTCAACTTATTTGGATGACTTTTTGAGGTTTGCTTGAGTCATTTCTTGAGGAATTCGTCCCTAGACTATATTAAAGTGAATTTTGCACCAGAAAAGTGTGTGAAAGTGTGTTGAAGTCGGAGTTTGTTCATTGTAGAGAGTTTAGAGTCTTGGACTTGGTGTGTGAAAGTGTTGTTTTTGTGAGGGATTTTTCTCTTGGAGTTATAGGAGGAAAATGAAAGGGAGAGATTGCTTCTTCCTTACTGTTCTAAGAGAGAATTTTGTATTGTTGGGAAGAGGGAAATAGTTTTAAAGTAACTTTAAGGGATTTGATTGGGGAAGAAATTGAGATATTTTTTGTTTACTTCTTTTTGTATGTATGACTTTGCTTTTATATATAAATTTCATATTTTGTCGTATCTTCCTCATGAATTCTGAGTAGATTTCTTTGTCTTCCTCTTTACAATGAGATATGGTGAAGTGATGATTTAGATTGGATGTGTTATGTGAATGTTAGAAATTGTGATGATTTTTCAATTTGTAATTCATTTACTTCTCGATCCAGCCATTTGAATTGTTAAAATATTTTGTGAAACATACGATCCGATAAGACTATATGATCTAGAACAAAAGTGATGATCACATTCAATGTCCATGAATGAGTGGTGTAGTTAATGCATGTTGGGTGTAAGTAAATAGGGAAATATGGTTCATTGGGCATAGAATTGGAGATTTTAGAGTGACAGAATCAAATCCCCAACTAGTCCTAGTGTTTGCAAACTAAAGCGAGACTTATCCTTAAGGTAAATGGAAATGGGAGCTCTAGAGTGAGAGCTAATATCCTCCTAGACTAACAATGGATTTAGGGACTAAACCTTAGATTAGCCGATGCTCTATATAGCACTCGGAAGAGGGTAAAAATATGTTTGCTCTTATATGGAACAATACAAATTTTCACTAATCTTTATCATTCACTCATCATAACATCATTGTAAGGGGAGCACACATTCTTCAAATATGAACCTTTCAATACAAAACTTACTTTAGTGATTGTTAACTTTATTTAAAAGTTTAGAAAGTACTTTAGTGATATTAAAATCTTTAGAATCATTAAACTTTATAAACTTTAGTATTTACTATACGTGCATTGTAATTTGAATATTAGATTTCTGTGCTACACTTTAAAGATTTATGTTTTCCCTGTGGGATCAATAATCAGGACTCCATTAGAGCCTTGTATTACTTGAGCGAGACGTATACTTGTGTATAGATTGGCTGCTTTCTTATTAAACTGATTACTTTGTGACTAAACTGAAAATACTTCTTAAATACTTATTTTAGACAGCCACGATCACAAGGTCATCCGATTCCTTCAAAATGTTCCGTAAATTTCCACATCCCTTTCCACAAACTTTTCGCCCTGCTTAAATTCCAGGGTTGGTGCATGGTCATCTGATTCCTTCTAAATGTTCCATAAATTTCCACATCCCATTACCACAAATTTACTGCCATCCATAAATTCCAGGGTTGGTGCAAGGTCATCCAACTCCTTCAAATTAGGCAAATTGCCTAAATTCACGATATTTTCAAGATCGATAATGAAATTCCGATTTTCATTTCCTAGACTGGTATCTAAATTCCAGTTGTCACCCTTCGGAGTCAGTACCAAGATTGTGATTCCCTTCCTTCGAGATCAGAACCTAAATTTTGTTTCTCATTACCAAGACTGGTACCTAAATTTCAGTTCTCATCCTTTAGAGTCTGTACCTAAACTCTGATTCCTAACTTTCGAGGTCATTACCTAAACTCTGGTTTAAAGGAACTTCAATTGTGTTGATTTTGTTGATCGTATTAGTCAACACAAATACATTTAGTGTGCTCATTCGGTACACCTCACTTATTGGGGGTCCATTTGTTGACCTCACTTTTGTTGAGGTATAGTATTTGTTTAGAAGAACCTAAGATCTAGCCATATGACATTCCTGGTGACTATCTTAGAAGATTAGTGATGGAACCCTTCCCCCTTTAGAATTTAAAATGCTTCTTTGCTTCACTTGGAGTTTCATATGCCTAAGACTAACCTCTAGAACTTAGTACGTTGAGGCTAAGCAAATAAAGCTACGAGGAGTTCGCTATAGGATGGTGAAGCCTTAGGGTAAACCCTGGGAAGCCTGGTCTTGGTTAAGCTAGCTTACACACTTACACCTACACTACAATTACACTCACAAATACAATCCCTAATCCAAACTTTCTCAACTTGATCCCCTACTATTTTGGAAACTCATGTGGGTGGTTCCTTAAGCTCATAGCCCTAAGCTAGAGTTTGGCTAGGATAAGCACATGAAGGATCCAAAATGGGATTTCACTCGGTCCCATGGCTTTAGTAGGTTGACATTCCTAATTGGTAACAAATTTTATCAAACTCCCAATTTAGACCCTTTAGCCCCTTAACTCCACCAAATTAACTAAAGTGCCTCTAAACCCCGAATTTTGACAAAAAATTCCAAAAAAATCCAAATTCCCAAATTCTCTCCGAAAATCATTCCAAAATGTTCCTCACCACTCTAATTGATCAAGACACCCCAAATTTACCAAAATTCCTAAAAGGCCCCAAAATTAGCCAAAATTACCAAAATATCCCTCATGACCCAAAAATTTCAAAAAATCCCAAAATCTCCAAAATCAACTCAAATGTCCCAAAAATAAATTTGAACTGCTCCATTTAGTTTAATTTGACCAAAATCACCAAATTGTCCTTAAAGGCTCAAAATACCCTAATCACCCCGAATGTCCACCCAATTGCCCACAATTTCCCTTAATTTTAATTCTAAATTCAAATTAATCATATCTAATCTCAATCTAAACTAAGTCCAAGTCCAATTGGACAAATTTCCAAACCCAATTTCAAGCCTAAATCAAAATCCTAAAATTTGACCATACGACCAAATTCCCACAAATTGAGCCCCATAGCTAAGTAAATTTCCCCAATCATGAATTCCGAACTCTTCCTAACATTTTGAAAAACCAAAATGATCCACCACTTGACCAACATATGAACTCAACTCTGACCCAAATCCGACCCAAGCCAAAATCCCTAATTTTGCCCCAATTTAGCCACATACCCAAATTTCACCAAATTGAATGCCATAACCCCAAAATTTCCACCCAACATCTTTCCAAATGTCTTCATAACAATTCCCTTGACTAATTGGAACCATCAATTGAACCATAACCAAAACCTAGCCTATCTTAAACCCAAGACTAACCCACATCCCCCAAAATTAACCCCAAGCTAAATTTCACCAAATTGAACTACCAAATCAGTTCAAAATCACTCGAATCCTCTTCCAAACTCTTCATAAAAATTTTCCCCATCAATTTGATCATGTAATTTACCCAAATTCTGGGCCTAAACCAAAATAACCCGAGCTTAACCCTAAGACCAAATTTTGAAAACAAGCCAGGAAATTGACCAACCCAAGCTCACCACAGCCAACATTTAAACCGTATGGACTGGTCTAGATCCTCTAGCCCAACCTACATAGGCTATGGACCAAGGGTCCCCTAAATTACAAAATTGCCTCCCTTAAATGGCCAAAACTAGAGATCTTTGCCCAAATCCATTACCAACAAGATTAATCACCATTAAGGCCTGCTCACTGCCTCACCTGACCATCATTGCCTGAGAACCAGTCTGACCGGCTGACCTAGTCACTGGAGGAACCAATAACGAGAGCCAAACCACACGAAATCAAACCTAAATTGACCCATCCAATTTTTGCAACTCTAATTGGTCACTTGCGCCATTAATCACTCCACCTAAGCATCACCGTGCACCCAAATTGTAGTCCCGAGCTCCACTCATTGACCACAGCTATAAATGGACCAACTTACAGGCAATAGAAGAGTGTGCACAAATCCTAGTGGAAACTTTGCCAAAATCTCACCAGAGGTCCTCCAGACCTTCGTTAGTGTAATCCCACTGCCTCTCAGCCATTTCCTCCCCTGTCAAGAGCTAATTTCCACACCTAAGTTTCAGCTAAAACCATGACACATTTCACCAAGCCATCACACAACACCAAATGCAAATTAACTTTGCCCACACCATCACAGGACCAAATAAAGTTGATCCCCCACAGAAGCTCCATCACAGAGCCACTCTAACATAGATTTCCATCAAGGTCCCTAAATTGGTCTGATCGAAGTCTTACTTGTACAATTCACCAAAGCCCAATAACACATCCAGGAGGTTCATCGAAGTCCTTTGAAGCTTCAACAAGCATCAGACTGAGGCCTCACCTCTCAGACAAAGGTATTGTACTTTCCATCTAAATTGAGCTTGGTTTGAGATTTCGTGACAATGGCTTGATTTCATACTGCATAAAACATATAGATGTGTTTGTCTAGGCTAAATGCATCTATAGAAACAAACCCAAAGTGATTTGGTTCAGTCTATCTCGAGATCTTGAGGTTTAGAATGGACAGTTTGTGTGATGAACCAGTTGGGGATAAAGACAATTGACCGTCTAATCGTGCGTGTAACAGTTAGATTGTTGAGATTGCACCAAACGAAACCACGAGACATAAAGTGCATGTTGACACAGAAGGCAGAGTCAAATGAGAGCGCGCTGCGTGGTCTTTCGGATTTGTGTGGATCCAATCAGTGTTGCGTGGATTAGTAGGAAATTTTGGATTTTTTGTATTTATTTAATTCATCCACCTTTAAAAATCTAAAACCTGGTGTAGAAAATTAGAAAATTAAAAGAATATTACCCAGTTGCTCAGTGAATAAATGAGAACAATGTGGAAATAAAATTGGAGCTATTAGACTTATATTTTATTTTTTAATTAATTAATTCCTCTCTGGAATAGTTTTTATTCTAAATAGGTAAATATTAACCACCATGACATGAGGTTTGAAAGGCTCTGAGGCTCTGTCGTTAGGGATCTTCCCAGATTTTTTTAAGGTCAGGGGGATCTCTAGCTAGAGATCCCTAATTTTAAAATTAATCCCCTCTGTTTTGATTTAAAAATTATAGAAATTAAAATATAAATCAGAAAAAAATTAAAACTTATTTTGGTAGGTTCATTGTGGTCAGAGGACTCAAGGAAAAATATAAAATGGATTTAACTAATTAAGAGTGACACTAATTGTAGTTAACTCCTTAAAAAACTTAAAAAATTAAATAAATAAAATATAAATAAAAAAATCATGAAAGTCATTGCACACTATAAGCATTAATCATGTCAACCCCCCATAAAAATTTCAGATAAATTGGAATTGTTTAATTACTAAAATGAATTTTCTAAGTAAAATAACACCTTTGGCATTAAAAGAATTATAATAATTAAAATGTACTTATACAAATTAGAAAAATGATTTTTGGAGTTCCTTGTGACCAGAGGAACATAAGAAAAATAAAATCAGAATTAAAATAAACATTTCATTTTCAAGCCTATTTTGATTTTTTAAATAGTTAAAAAAATAAATTAAAATCAATAAAAATCATAAAAATCAGTAAAAGATTAAAATCAACCAAAATGTTACATTTGGTCTCCTGGTCACTTGAGAGCAATTAAAATAAATTTTCTAATATTCTAAGTAAATGTATTAATTTTTAAAGGTTTAAATTGAGTTTTCCTTAATTTACCATTAAAATATTTCTAATAATTAGAATATGAATCACAAAAATATAAATTTTCTTTTTCTATGTTTCTTAACATTAGAGAGATTTAAAAAAAAATATAAAACTTAATTTTCAACTTTAAAAATATTTTATATTTAATTAATATTCAAAACTAACAAATAATTATAATAATTAAAAAAAAACTCACAAAAACATGAATGTTGGTCTAGGTGGCACAATGACCTTGGTCAACCTCCAGTGCTTTTCTTAAGGATAGATGATTTATTTTGGTTAAGTTATTGAATTATCTTTAAAAGTAACTATTTTGCATTTAAGTAATTATAAAAGTTATATAAATTTAGAAAAGTAATAATTTTTTCTTTTGATGTTTTAATTGACCTATAAGTGGAACAACATAAAAATTTCAAAGTCATTTGGGTTAAATTTAATGTATTATGAAGCGATAAGGCCTCTATGGGAAAAATTGTAATTATGAAATTTAAGCCTTAATTATTATTTAGGCCTAACCAAGGGTAAATGGGCAATTAATGATCTTATTCAACTCTTCTAAATGATTGGAACATAAGGTTTAAATGGTAGAAACCAATCTCACACCTTATCACATTAAGGGCATAAATAATTAAAGAAATTTGGAAGATAATTAAATCAAAAGATGCTAAGTTGAGTGGTTTAAGCTTGGAAGTCAATAATTCACTAATTTAGAACCCCTAATTAATGGTTTAATGATAATTCAATGTTTTGATAAAGATTAAGATCACATAACTCAATATTCCTAAAATTACAAATCTACCCATTAAGTCTTAAGGGCTTACTAGTGAATTAGACTTAATCCAGATTAGACTATTGAGGTTTAGAAAAGGAAATATAATCTACTTCAAACATCTTTTAAACACTACAAACCCAACCTTCAATTAATTTTTTAAAATTCTTAACAAATCAATTTTCCCTTAGATCCTCCACCCACATAATTCATAAGTAAAATTTCAAATGACGATTACCCCACTTAAAGGGGATAATTAAAACATCGAGGTTCACTGAACATAAGCTTACAATGTGAGTAAACTATTTAGAAATATAATAAATTCAAATGAACTCGAGATGGTTCAAAAGGGATGTGAAATGTCTAGAGTGTTCCCCAAACCTTTTCACAAGTCTTTTGGATATCTTGGAGGGTAACTGAACTTATTATGTTTTGACAAAGAAAGAAATCTTGTACATGAACAAATAGGGACCCATCAAGTTATGACATAGGGCTCGACAGGCACACTTAAAATCTGTATTTCCACTTTTCTTTCATAAAATTTTAATTGCCTGCATGTAAATACTAAATTTTCAGCTGGAGTGCGAGAAGAGTTTTGTATGCATTTACATTTTATGTACTGCAAATTCTTTTGATCACTTTATTTAACTTTACTTCTAGTAGATTTTGCAAAACAAAATGAGCATATCAAAACCAAACTCAAAAATCAAAAATCAATTCACAACAAGCAAAATATAAGACTACTCAAAATTTAATCACAAACAAAACAAAACAACAATTACAACTAAATTGAAATGTCTCTCTGGATGATCACCAATCCCTTGGATGAGGCAACCTACGGCTTATAACGAGATTTCTCACCATCTAGATGAAATTGTTAAATTCATTTATTTGAATTTGGTAAATTCATCAAGACTATGTGAATCCGAAGAAAATAATAGTGCCAGAATGAGGGAACCATGGGATCCTAACCGGTGTCGCTATAATAAATTTAAATTACCCCCCCCCCTAATAAGACATTTGACCTTGAACTCTAAACCTGATACTTCTCTCAATCTCTTCAATTTGACACTTCTAAATTTAAACCTGCTTCAATGAGGAGCTTGGAGCAAACACCATAGACAACACGATGAGGTATGCTGAAGAACATCTTTCAGAAGGCATAGGACTCTACAATAACAAATCTTTCCTTAGAATTAAACAACAAGCCATAATACTTTAAGGTTGTCAGTCTAGTGTAACATTAATCCTCAACTTCTCTATTAGGCCCTTATACCTCGTGCAATATAAGCCCTAACACATCCTAGGATTCCGAGGTTTTCAATTATTATGTATAAATCCTCCTATCTTCCAGGCTAACTGCATGATCGGTATCTTGCAAATGTAAGCCCTAAATAATAAATTTGGCAGGGTGAAACATATGATAATATCTCTTATAAATTGGAGCCAAACATTAAGATAGGTTGGGACGTCATTGAGGTTCTCAGGATCCATGATATCTCCTACTTTTCTCCCTTTGGATTCGATAATAATTGTTCACATTTTTACCTCTCCCTATTGGCATTCCCCTACACATTACTTTGAAAATTCCACCTTTTAGAAGTCATGCAAACAAAATTTCCTAATATAAATCGAGAGTTTTCTTTAGTTACATTGGTCATTTAAGATGTAATAAACTATAGGGGCTTGCATTTAGAGGAAACCTTAAGAACCCAGTTTAATATAAACCACATCTACTTTCTTCATATTAGATAGGGAACTTGTCGGTCAACATAAATGGTTAGCAGACTAAATGGATGTCATGGATTCCTTAGCTTATTTAATCAAACCTCACCACTAAGCATTGTTTCTGTTCTTCAAGATAAACATATGGCTTGTGGTGTAGTGCTCGATTATTTAAACTATTGAATGTATGAGATTGATTTGATTTCATATTTTTGAAAACAAAATGTTACTTTCCAAAATTACATGCATATGTTAAATTAAATCTATTTTAAAATGGACGACAGGATTTTCATTGCGGTGATAAAATATTTCTAAATTTAAATTACTGACACCTCCTTCATGTTCTCTTAAATATTCTTTTGGGATATTTCCATTCTTGAAGTTTCTCTCAACCCATTCCTTGAAGCTAAAGCAGCTCTCCATGGTATGCCCAAGCAATCGTTGGTATGGGTACTAGTTGGGATAATCTCTCTTATCCACTTCTTCTGGTTTCTTGTGCTCAGACAATTTTAACTAGGGTTTCTTCAGCAGATTTTAGAACATCTTTGGTACAAAATCATTTTTGAATGAATTCAATCTGTTTAAGCGCTATGCTATCGACGCACCCTATCTACCATCTGCCCTATACAGCCTTTGCTGACATGACTGCTAACTGGGCTGACTGTATTGAGGACCATACTGCTACTGACGAGGTTGACCATATTGTTGTGTCTGATTGTACTGCTGCTAAGGCTGACTAAACTGTTATGGCTAGTGAAAACTCTATCGAAACTGCTCCGTCTAAATTTTCATTAGATGCTTGCCTTTGTAGATCGTTGCCATTGTCGCATATTTCTTCTCTAATTCTTTCGTTGCCCTAAGCTTCTCAACCTTTTCCAAGATTCCATACGTTTAACTTCCTCATGTAAACTACTAGATTTGCTGAGTAGCTTTTTAAATGAATTAATGGAAAGCACTTTTAACATGAAGGCTACCGGACAGTGGAAACTCTTGAGTAGAATCTCGATCGCATTTTGCTCCTAAAGCTAGGGCTCGCCTTTCATGCTGAGGTTTCTCTATCTCAAAATAAGTTAATAAAGGCCTCGTTAAGCTTCTATCACTCCACTACGAGATCTCCTATGGTGACATGGTTCTGGGCTTTAATGAATCTCATTATAAATAAATCTTCCAACTCTGATAATGTCCTCACTAATTTGATTGGTAAATCTACATACAAATTGATTGCAACCCTAGACAAACTGCTCAAGAACTGGAGAAGAAAAGCGCTTTATTTCCTTATACTTTGAAAAAACTGGCTCGAATGTGCATGATGTGTTGACAAGGATTTCTCGTGCCATCAAAAGGCTTGAAAATTGGTGGCACAAAGCTCTTCGAAAATGATATGACATCGAACTCCTCTGAGTAAGGTCTTCCCTTTAAAATTGATGCACCTCCTATTGCCTGAGAAAAGGCTTGCCTCACTTACTATTTGACTAGCTGCTTGATATCCTTTTCCAGCACTAAATTTTGCATTGAATCCTTCTTTGACTGCTCATCCATGTTGGCTAAAGTGTCCTCTTTTCTTTCATCTATAATGTGTATAACCTTAGGTTGGTTCACCTTTGGAGATGTTATCTGTGTGACTGTACCTATCCATTCATCGTAGCCATGGAAGACATGGCAGCGGCCATCTCCTTCATTCTCTTTTTCATATGACTAATCTATTCATCCCTTAGTAAAATGGCCCTTTGAAGTGCATCTGCGGCGTTCTCCTCGGAAGGTGGAGCCTCGCATGTAGACGATGTGGTCCTGGTTTCTACAATGTTAATCTCCACGGATTCTTCATCCAAATAATCTACTAATTCATAATCCTCATCATCAAGATCGATTCCTCATTCTTTCACCAGTTTTGTTATGTCAGCTTAGAGCTTCATTACCTTTTAATTAAATCCTTTCTTCTTAATGATCTTACGATCGATCCTTATACATCTGTCTTTTCAACAACGGACTCTGTAGCAACAATAGTAGCAATGGTTGGAGCATTAGACTCATAATACATTCGAGGAATAAGCTCCACAGGTTTCTCAAAATGTGTTGGCGAGGCAACATTCGGTATCCACACTTTCCTTATTAATGTAGATGCTTAGAGACATGGTGTCTTGATGGTGACATCGGTACATCGAAGGGAAGTGTGCTTCCTTGGGCATGGACTAAGTACAATGGTAATTAGTCTATTCTCATTATCTTTGCTCAGAATCTTCTTGTAAGCAACAGTTGACAGTACTCTTGGACTGAAACGAGTCTTGAACGATATATTCCATGCAGGTTGTGGGGTAACATAGGTAGTAGCGTGGACAGTGGCAACACGATGAATATGACTCCCAAGATCAAATCTAGTAGGGACACGAGCTAGTGACACTTCTACTGGCTTTTATGACTAACGAGCTGTATTAACGTTCCCTAAAATCACATTCTTCATTCATGGCAATACTGCGCAACCCATTCTCTTTAATAGTTTGGAGACAAAATATCCTTCCTTAGCAGCTAGATTATCAAATTTGGTACAGACTGAAATGAGGGGAGTGGGCCACCCCTTCTCCTTACCACGTCTAGAAAATAGTCTAGATTCTCAAATTTGGTACAGGCTGAAATGAGGGGAGTGGGCCACCCCTTCTCCTTACCACGTCTAGAAAATAGTGACAATGTGGCAGCAATTTTATGGAGGCTCTCCTCTCCTGTAGTGTCTAACAACTGGTGAAACCTACTCCCCAGGAGAATAGGAGAGGTCTCAAAACTCCAAACTCCTTTGGCTATATAATCTCGCTAATAGTAACTCATTTTTGTATCTTGGCTTTGGCGGCCCTCAGAATCTTTTGGTTGCAGTTCCTTCTTTGAAACTTGGTCAACTAGGTAACCTTGGAACTGCACCTAACCTTGAACACAGACGACGGGGCAGAAATCACATTGGCAAAATCCTCAGACATAAATTCTTTTCACTTAATAGATGGGACTATCGACACAATAACGACAAATCTGGTGGCAGTAGAACGACCCTCTTTAAAAGAGGAGAAGCACTTATGGTAGGCATGGGAACTTCTGACATAGTAGAGGTGGTAGGTGCATCTTTCACCTTCTTAAGGGACTGGAAGTCTTGAGAACAATCTAATTTAAACTCAGTGGAAGGTTCTTGAACATATGAAGTGGCACCTTTGATCACGACAAATGGAGCTTTCTCGAGTATAACTTCAAACTTATTGAAACCAGCTCCAAACTTGATTATGGATCCTTCGTAGCGGGCCTTTTTACCAGTAGGCAGAGTGCAGGAAAAGGACAGGCTTGGGGACGACATTGTGGCTATCATTTGGAAAACATTTCGGGAATTAGTAATGGCCTATAACTCATGTGTAAAATCTAAAATTAATGAATGTCAAACATTTTATTTTCATTTAATTTCATCTTGAAGTGTTTATTTTGTTTTATCCTATAAATTTCTCAAATAATTTTTTTACTGGTAATTACAGTGTTTAAGGAGTTTTCATTTAATTTTATGTTTATGAATGAAGAAAAATTTATAAAATGCAAAGATTCGAATTAAATTACAGATAACAAATCAAATCCAAAAAACACGAACTAAAGGTGAAGTTTAGGACCTAGTGTGGGACCTTCTTCACAAGGCACATTGCTTTGGTGAGCACATCTCACCAACAAACCTATTGGGGTTCTGACCCCACACAAAAAGAAATCCTAAAGACTCCCAAACCCCTCTATTTAAGGATGGTTAAATAGACAGTTCTGGAATTGAGAAGAGTCGACCATACTGGTCTAAGAAAGAAACGGGCAAAGCATATCGACGGATGAATGGTAATCTAGTTGATGAGAGCACGAATTGATTATTGATGTATGAAGACAAAATCTCTTAATCATAATGGAGAGAGAAGTTATCCTCAACAGAGTCACAAGAAATTGTCAGTCGCTAAATTTGAAATTATCAGTCGCCGGAATGGGAATCTTGTCCTTGCTTTAAATAGATAAGATTTAATTTAATTTATATATAATTTTGGAAAGTAAAGTTTAATTTTGAAAATATGAGAATGAACTGATCCCATATATTTGATCGTTTAATTATTTGGATCAAGGTTAGGATTTCCCTCTGCAGGTTATCGGTGTAGCTCCTACCCAAGAGCGGGAAGCACACAGTCCAGTTCTAAGCCGCCCACCTTTACCGATGACTTATACCTAGTTCTGGTCTTCCACATGTGACCACAAGATTTTGTTCATTCTTTATAAAACTTTCTTTTTTGACTTTATTATTGGATTTCTTGCCATTTACTTGTTGTCTTTAATTTTTCCTTTGATTTATTTAAATTCCCTGCAAATCATATGATGATTTATGGACTGACCATGCAGTGGTAGCAGAAGCCCAAGTACAATTTTATGGTTTATTTACAAAATTTTACTTTACTGTATTTTACTTTTCAGTACGTTTTTATTTACTTGAAATTTACTTAATCTACATGCAAAAACAAAACCAAGAACAAAACTCAAATCAAAATCAAAACAAAACTGAAATCAAAACAAAATTGTGAAACAAAACAAAATCAACAACAAAAATACTTGACATACACACTGCAAAACTATAAACCCTAAAATTTGAAATTGAGGAACTAGTACAACTACAAGAAGGAGCTTCAAGCAAATATCATGGGCTACACGATGAAGGCAGGTAGAAGAACATCTTTGAGAGAGAAAACCAGTCTACAAAAATAAATATTTTCTTTAGTATAAAAAAGAAGACTTAGAATTTTAAGGTTGTCACTCTAGCACGACGTAAACCCTTACCTTATCTTCTAGACCTTTGTGCAACCACTTTGTGCAATATAAGCCCTAACTCATCTTAGGTTTTCGAGGTCATCATCTAGTATTGGTTTAATTTTGTTATATTCTAGGCTAGACTAATGTAAATCATAATAAATAAAATTGGCAAGATGAAACATTAAATAATATCTCTTCGAAGTTGAAGCCAAACCATGGGATAATTTTGGACTCTTAGAATTCCTGAAATCCTCTACCATTCCTCATTTGGATTCCATAATAACTCTTCCAACTTAATATTTTCTCTTTTGAATTTCCTACGTCTGACCTTGAAAACCCTAAACTTTAGAATTCATGAAGAAAATACCTCTGATCTAAATCATGAGTTTTCTTTGGTGACTTCGGTCGCTAAATATGTATTTAACTATAGGGGATTCCTCTTATAGGAAACCTTAATAACCCAACTTAATGTAAAACATATCTAATCTTTTATATTAAATAAGGGAACTTGTCGGTCAACATAAAGGTTTTCACCTTTTCTGATTTTCATCAAAATTCTTTAATTTTTCATTCAAAAGAACCGGTGTCGCGATTGTCTAAAACTGTGTCCAATTCTTAAAACAAATTCAAACAAATTAAAACTCGATATCAAACAAAATAAAAGTTAATATCAAAATAATACTCTACATCTTGCATTTTACTTTTCATGCATCTCTGCACAAACCTTTTCAATAGATTCTTACATTGAATAAGTTCCACAAATTCCTCCAAAAAAGTCAAATTTAAAATTCTAGAGGTTGAGGATTTTACATCCGATATTGCGGTTACTTTAGGATCTCCTCCTATTGCAATCACTCAATTTTAAATTCTAGAGGTTGAAATTTTAAATCTGATACCGCATTGCTTTAGGATCTCCTCTTATTGCAATCTCTCAAAATTAAAATTCTAGAGGTTGAGGATATTGAATAAGTATGTCGTGCATATTGGCTTTGACCGAAATGGTCTAGATAACCTAATAAAACTGTCAGTTTGTCGTTAGTTATGTAAAGGATATGGTTATTCCATGTCATGTATTTATCCTTTAAATTTATTGGATAAAAGGGTTGTATGACTATAGGAAAGGTATGATTCCATGTCAAAGAGAGCTTATTTTAATACCCATAAGAAAGATATATGCCATATTCTGTTAAAGGAGGGTCTTAGATCATCTTCATGAGTACTGGATAGAGGGATGATATGATTATAAGAATGTCATGATCCCATATTAGGAAAGGCTTACATCCAACACCAAAGTAAAGATAGATGACATATTCCATTAAAGGAGGTTTTTATCTTCTCTCAAAGATGTCAATGTCGGTATGTCGATATTGAGAAGGAATGCTATGAGACTTATATCCTATCTCAAAAGAGAGAGAGTAGATGTTAAATGTCGGTATTCAGAAGGAATGCCATGAGCTTACATCCTATCCCAAAAGGAAGAGAGTAGATGTAGTATTCCATGAAGGAGGTCTTATACTACTTCTTAGAAGATGTTAAATGTCGATATGTTGGTCTAGAGGAGGAATGCTATGAGGCTTATATCCTATCTACAGAGAGAGACAGTAGATTTCATATTCCATTGAAAGAGGTTTTATACTACTTCTTAGAAGATGTCAAATGTCGATATGTCGGTCTTGAGAAAAACTGCAATGACACTTATAACCTATCTCAAAGAGAGAGAGAGTAGATGTCGTATTCTATTGAATGAAGTCTTATACTACTTCTTAGAAAATGTCAAATGTCGGTATTTCAGTTTTCGGATGGAATGATTGGAGACTTATTTCTTTTCCCAAAGGAAAAGCTAGAGGAAAACCATTATTCCATGTCAGGAAGGTTTCATATCCAATAGTAAGTGAGAGTAGATGCCATATTCCATCTAAGGAGGTCTTATATTTATTTCTCAGATATGTCAATGTCGGGTTCCTGTTTCATCAAGTATGAATGCCATATTTCCGTGTCACGAAAGGTCTCATATGGAATAGTGTCGGCATATTTTTTAGGTTTGTTTGTTGTATTTTAAAAAAAAGGGGTCGCCTGCAGAAGTTGTTAGTGAATTTTAAATTTTTAATTTAATTTATATATATATATATATATATATATATATATATAATTTAGAAAAGTAGCATTTGATTTTGAAAATAATTTCAGGTTTGAAAATTTTATGATATGAAATCAAACTGATGTCACATCCCAAATAGTTTATATAAACGAGCACTGCACCACAAATCGTGTATCTTCCTTGAAGAATAGACACACTGCTTGATGGTGGGGCTCGATTAAATAAAGTAGAAGATTTGTGACATCCGTTTGGTCTGCGAACCCATTTTTATAAGCCGACAAGTTCCCCTTATTAATATAAATGATTAAGCATGGTTTATATTACATGGGTTCTTAAAGTTCCCTATAAGGGCAAGCCCCTATAGTTAATTACATCTTAAATGATGAGAATCACTTAAGAAAACTCTCGATAATGATCAGTGGTTTTGCTCTCAAGAATTTCAAAGTTTAAGGTTTTTCAAAGGATTGAATTTTGGAAATTTCAATAGGGAATGGATCAAATTTGGAACAATTAATTTTAGGAGTCTAAAGGAAGAGAAGTAGGAGAAGCTGAGGATCCAAGAAGAATCTTGGCAACTTCCCAAACAATCCTATTATTTGGCTTCAATTTAAGAGTATGTTTAATGTTTCAATCCTGCTAATTTTAGTTAATTAGGACTTATATTTGTATGATACAATCACACAAGTAGCCTCGAAGATGTGAGGGTTTATGTCGTCGACTACCTCGGAGTCCTAAGACCGATTAGGGCTTAGTTTGCATAACATGATTTTGAAAATGCCTAACAAAAGGTTGAGGATTTATGCTGCACTAGGAAAACTACCTCAAAATTATATGGCTTGGTTATTTAATTCTAAGAAAGGTTTTGCTGATGTAGATTCCAGTTTTGCTAACGACGATGGCCGTGTTGCCCACTATGCTCCAAGCTGCTTGCTGTTACAGAGGTTTGGTTTTAGAAGGTGACAATCAAGAGATGAGAGAAGTGTTTTGGTATAGAAAAATCTTAAAGTCCAAATGTCATTAATGTTTTATTAGGAGAATCATAAAGTTGATTATAACAACACCGGTTAAGATCACACGGTTCCATCATTCTGGCACCGTTACTTTTATTGGATTCACATAGTCCAGATGAATTTGCTAAACTCAACTGAATGAGTTTCACACTTTCATTTAGACCGTGGGAAATCCCATTAGTAACACGTATGTTACATCATCCGAGGTATTCCCGATCATCCAATGAGACGTTTTAATTTAGTTATAGTTGTAGTTGTGTTATTATGTTTGTGATTAAATTTTGAGTTGTTTTATATTTTGAAATATTGTGGCAGTGAATTTTATCTTGTTGTGAATTTTAATTTAGTTATGGGTTTCAGTTTTGTGGCTATCCTTAAGGTTTTAGTTTTCATGCAGGGTGTCAATCTTGTTTAACATGAAAGAAAAGTAAAGTATAGTGCACGTAAATAAATTGCAATAAAATAAAAGCGTACCTGGAGAGTCTTACCGTCATTCCAAGCTACACTTAAAACACATATTAAAGAATTTATATAATTTGCAACAAGTACCTAGCTAAGGGAAGGTTTTGGTTGTCTACCAAAGCCCTAATCGTATAGCTAGTCAATTCCTATGACGTCTAAGTTTTTGTGTTTTGTTAAGGATTATTTTCTTCATTAAAGGCCAATTAAGTTCAGTTATTCTTCTAAAACATCTCATCATATTGAGAATGTGTATAGGACGAGTCCTAAACATCTTTTCAATACTTCTGAGATTATTTTGAGTTCAAATGAATTTTATTGTACTGGTGAATTAATCATCCAAAGTTTAGTTGAGTTCTACTTCTTGCTCAGTGAACTTGGATATTTGATTGTCCGATGAGTAAAGTGACATTTCACTTAATGCTTCTTTTAAGAGCTATGATAATGAAGGCCTTTAGGGGATAAATCAGTTTGTTAAAGAATTTAACCGCTTTGATTTAAAGTTGGATTGATGAGTTAGGATGATTTAATTTAGTTTCAAAATTTAAGTTGATCTCTTAAGTGTTTTAAATTGTTTGATTTGAAAGAGGTGTTTAGATTATTCAATTTAATTAAACTTTTGTTGATTTGAATTTAATTTAACTTAATTGTAACACTTTAGGTCAGTTTTAATTGGTTTAATTTTTTTATGTTTTTAATTATGAATTTTCTTAAGGTTAATTTTCTTTAATGTTTCAAATTTGTTTCAAATTTGTTTTTTAAATAATTTCAAATTAATTTTTATGTTTTAAATTTATTTCAATTTGATTATCAAATTACTTAATGTTTTAAGCTTTTAATTTAATTAAGGTTTATTTTCCTTTTAATTATTTAATTTTTAATTTCAATTATCATTCTTAAGTTTGATTAAGAGTTGAATATTATTAAAGTGATTCATCTGAGAATTTTAAATTAAAGAATTGATACCTTCTTAAATTATACCCCTAATCTTAATAATCCAAACTTTAACTTATTCTTCCAAAATTCAAATTGTTTAATTAATTAAAATTTACTTTAAATATTTTCAAGATGATTAATGAGTTTCTACTCCTTAATTCCATACGTTTCAATCATCTAATGAAAATTTCAAAATCAGATATTTTACCCCCCCTTAATTAAACCTAAATATTAATTAGGGTTAGAATTCTTTAATTATTTTTATGTCCTTTTAAGCATTTTTATTTCATAACTCATCAAATTAAGCTCAAATGAACTTAAAATTTTTATGTCACTTCACTCACAGGTCAATTAAGACATTAGAGGAGAAAATGTAATTTTTCTGAATTTAAATTAATTTATATATTTATTTTTATGAAAAATATGGGTTTTCAATAAAAATTGAACAACATGTCTAAGGTAAGGTTTCTGTCCTTAGGAAAATTATGGGATGTTCCTACTGACCAGTGGACCATTTGGTCTCATTTTGCTGATTTTTTGAATTATATTTTATTTATTATAATTACTTTGAGTTTTGGAGTGTTAATTAATTATAAAATAAAATTAAAGTTGAAAAATAGATTTTATATTTTTCTTAAGTCCCTACGAACTCAAGGAGTTCAGGGAAACAAATTTGATATTTTTCTAATTTTTCTTTGATTTATTAGAATTAATTTGGTGAAAAGGTTTGAAAATCCATTTTTTAATACTTTTGTGATTTTTATTTTTTTTAATTATTAAAATATTAAAATATGGTGAAAATGAAGATTTTTAGAAAATTCCAATTTTTATTTTTTTAGACTCCTCTGATATCAGAGAAGTCCCAAAACCAATTTGGTGAATTTTTTAAATGTATTTTGGGATTTGTTAATTTTTAAAGTTTAATTTTGGTTATGTGACTTAATTAATCCATTTAGTGGGTTAAATCATTTTCAATTGATTTCAAATTTTTATGTGGGACTCCTCCGACCCTAAAGATTAGTGGAGAATTGTTTTCAAGTGGTTTTGATGTTTTGTTAATCCCAATTAATTAAAATTCAGTTTTGAGTGTTTAGGCCAATTAGGGTTATTCTTGAGGAATCAAACCAAACCAAAATTTTCCTAAGGTTCTCTGGTCATAAGATACCTCCCTGAATTTTTCTAGCATTTTCTAAGTGACATGATAATTATTGGAATTAAAATGCCAAAATAGACACTTAAACTTGAAAAATAAATAACTTGTCATAGAGATGGCCTCTAGCCTTGGAACATTCAGGGAATGTTCCCAAGAGTAGAGGCTACAAAAGCCCTATGGTCTCATGCCATGGTGAGTTGTGTATGTGAGTGGAGAATTAAAATACTAAAATCAGTAAATAATTAATTAAAAGTAAAATACTCATAAAATTAGTTTAATTCTTTTTCCACATTATTCTCCTCTGTTCGCTGAGCAAGAGGGTATTTTTATTTTATTTTTGTGATTTTTCTACACAAATATATGGATTTTTAAAGTTTCAGGTATTTAAATAAATAGAAAAAAATCCTATTTTTCTACTTAACCCAATCAGCGCCGCGTCAACTTCGGCAACTCTAAAAGGCCACGCGGCTCACTTCTATTCAGCGTCGCCACCCGAGTCAGCAGCCACGCTTCTCGCGGTCTCGTTCCGTCTGTTCGTCAGACGCAATCTGGACCGTCCATCCGATACACACGCGATCCAACGGCTGCTGGTCATCGTCTCCGACTGGTGTGTCCCGAGAGCCGTCCATACTAAAGCCTTAAGATCTCGAGCTATAGTTAACCAAATCACAAGCGGTTTTCTCCTACATGATCTTCTAGCCTAGAGCTACACATCCATACGGCTAACATGCATTGAAATGGACTCAAATGAAATGGAGAATCGCTCAAAGCTCGGGTTAAGGAGAAGTCTCCATACCTTGGTTCAGAAGGTGAGGCATCGACAGAATGTGCTCAGCACGTTTGTTGAAGCTGGAGGAGCCTAGGGATGAAGCCTCTGGCCCTGGTGAATTGTCTAGACCAGACTTCCACCAAGCCCGATTTCAAAGCTTGGCCGATAGAAGAAATGGCTGGCCTGGAGAGGGGGCTTTTGCTGGGGAACTTCTTCTCTTGATCAGGTGAAGGTGTAGGGTCAATCAATTTGAGGATTGGCTCACTGTGGTGAAGTGTCCTATTTTTTGGGTGGATTTTGAGCTGAGAAATTGAGCTCGGCCAGAGAGAATTAAGGCTGGATTTCAGTGGGGATCAAGTGCACTGTGTTTGGAGAAGGGTCTGGAGTGATTTTGGCAGAGTTTTGGTAAGGTTTGGTTCAACACCTCTTTTAGTTGAGAGGTGTTGGTGTTTAAATAGAGGTGGCTGGAGGGCTTCCCAGGGGCAATTGGGGGCTGAGATCAGCTACTCAGGGCAAGGGAAGAACAACCATGGAGTTTAATTGAGTTGGGACAACTCAGGAAGTTAAATTTGAATTTTTAAATCAAATTAAGCCTCTCAGCCTGGTGGTTGCCGACAGCTCTGGTGGCTGGCAGGCCAAGGTCAGGTCACCATCTGACTCAGTGTTGTCAGGGCTGGGGTTTGGTGCAATCAATTGGCCTTGGACTAGTGTAAAGGGTTTGGTTTAAATGGTAGTGGGAAGGGGCTAATTTGGACTTGGTTTGGTTTAATGCAGGGATTAGGCTAGGTGCACCTCCCCAAGGCGGGTTTGGGCTGAAGAGAAAGTCATTTAGATCAGCTTGATTAGTGGGGTCAAGTCACAATCCAAGTACAATTAAGCTTAAGCATGGGTTAGGGGAGACATGAGAATGGTTAATTACTTTTAAGGGGTGCTTAAAGGCTCTCCTCCTTTTTCCATTTATGGGGGGTTGATAATCCTAAGATTCTCTGGGCTTTCATGTGGCTTGTGCATGGCTCCAAGGCTTGCTCATGGCTTAGGAAATGGCTTGGTCAATTTCATGGAGGAGGGTTTTAGGAATTTTGGCATTTTGGTGGAAATTTGGATGAAGCTTGATTTGGAATAATTTGATTATTTATTTTGGACTTAGGGAATGATTTTAATTGAATGCATGATGAAGAAGAGTGTCATATAGGCTTCAGAGCCAATTTTGGGCTTTTTTAGATTTAATGAAAATGGGCTTTTAAAGGCTTCATTGAAGTGGGATTTTCGGTTTGAAATAAATTGATAGATGAAAATTGATGAGGGGTTGTGTCAAATAAATGTTTGGATTATTTTAGGGATGTGTCATGAGAATTTGTGAAGAGATTTGATGCCACTTGGAGTTGAAATGGGTTCAATTTGGGCTTTTTAGTAATGGGGTCAAAATGGGCCAAATTGGGCTATCAAGGGCCAAGGTTTGGTTAATGTTGGGTTTGATGTAAAATTAATGCTGAAAAATTTTTTTGGGGGTGTGAAAAAGAGTTTTCAATTTTGGTTGGGTTTTGATTTTGGGATTTGGGCTTGGTTTGGATTCATGATGGATTTAGGCCAAATTGGGGATTTTTGGTTTAGGTTAGGTTTGAGTGGAGTTTGGTTTCAAATTTGTGGCAAGTCATGTTAGTGTGTTGTTTTTGGGGATCTTAGGAAGGTTTAGGAAAAGATTTGGGGTTAATTAGAGTTAAGTTGGGTTAGTTTGGGCTAAGTTTAAGTCATGGGCCAAAATTGGGCTTTAAGCTTCAAATTGAAATTGGATCCACATGTTGATGAAATTGGGTTTGGGTTTGGTCTAAATTGAATTTGGGGATATTGAATTGAAGTTTAGAATTGAATTGGATTAAAATTGAGGTCAATTGGGTGGGTTTGGTTGGACATTGGGTCCACTTAGGTTAAAAATAGGTCAAATTGGAAGTTTTGGTAAAAGTGGACTAAATTGACAAAATTAGCTTATGGTGTAAATTGGGAATATTTGGGATTTTCTGGAATTTTCTGGGAATCTTCTGATTTTTTGGATTTTTGGGTTAAAAGGGTATTTTGGGTATTTGGAGGGTATTGGGGGGTATTTTTGGAAATTTTGGTATATTTGGCCCTGGATGATCAATTTGAGTGGGGGAAAGTGTTTAGGATTGATTTTGAGGAATTTTGGGTAATTTAGGCCATTTTGCAAATTTTGGGTAATTTCAAGGGTATTTGGTAGGCTTGATGGGTTTAGGGCCCCGGGGGTCAAAAATTGAAATTTTGGGAAAATGAAGGTTGATCAAGTGTGAGTGAAATGAAATCATTTGATTGAGCCATGAAACCATATTAATCTCACAAGATGCATGAGAGAACTCATCTTAGGCACTCAATATGTTGTTCCTAACCCTCTTAACCAGGGGCTTAGGGGTTGAGGACCATCTATAAGAATTACCTACATGAGTTGGGAAGTCAAATTGGGTATAGGTGTGGTTTTTTTATGGTTTTGGAATGTGTGTGAGAGTTTGGTGTGTGCAAGTCAACCCTCAACAGACCAGGCCATCCAGGGTAATCCTAAGGCCAAAGAGTCATATTGGAAACTCATCCTTTAAACCTCCACATTTGATCTTAACCCTCCAAGTGGCTTAGGGGTTTATAATCAAACTTGTGGGGTTTGAAGGGATCCAAGAAGTGTTTGAATTTCTATGTGATGGGTCCCATTTCTAGTCCTCTAAGATAGTCAAGGAGAAGTCCCATGGCTAGATCCTAAGTACTAAGGAGAGAGAAGAGAAATGACCTCATCAAAAATGAGGTCAACAAATAGGTAGGGAGAGTGTGGTGTCATACCATCTCTCAGAAAAGCCAAACTCTCGATATGTCGATATTGAGAAAAAATACTATGTGACTTATATCTTTTCTCAAAGATAGAGCTAAAGGAATGTCACATTTCCATGTCAGGAAAGGTCTTATATCCAATAATTGGAGAGAGAGTGGGTGTCATACCATCTCTCAGAAATCTCAGATGTCGATTTGTCAATTTTGAGAAGGAATTTTGTGCGACTTATATCCTTTCTCAAAAAAAGAGCTAAAGGAATGTCATATTTACGTGTCAAGAAAGGTCTTATATAAATAACTAGAGAGAGAATGGGTGCCATACCATCTCTCAGAAATTTCAGATGTCAATATGTCAATTTTTTAGAACGAATATTATGTGACTTATATCCTTTATCAAATATTGAGCTAAAGGAATGCTATATTTTCGTGTTAGGAAAGGTTTTATATCCAATAACTAGAGAGAGAGATTGGATGTCATATTCCATTAAAGGAGGTCTTACACCATCTCAGAAATGTCAAATGTCGGTATCGTCGTTTTTGGAAAGGAACACTAAGAAATTGATATCATCTTCCAAAAAGTGCTAAAGGAAAGCCACAATTCCAAGTCAGGAAGGTCTTATATCTGGTAGCAAGAAATAAAATGGTTGCCATATTCCGTTAAAGGAGGTCTTATACCATTTCTCATAGATGTCAAATGTCATTATGTTGATTTTGATAAGGAATGTTATACGACTTATATCCTAACTCAAAGAAGGAGCAAAAGGAATATCATATTTCTGTATTGGGATGGTCTTACATCCAATAGCTAGAGAGAGAGAACGAATGTCATACCATCTCTCAGAAATGTCAAATGTGATATGTCAATTTTGAGAAGGAATGATATGCAACTTATATTTTTTCACAAATAGAAAACCTAAAGGAAAACCAAAATTCCATGTTAGGAAGGTTTTACATCCAATAGCTGGTGAGAGAGTAGATGCCATCTACATCTATGGAGGTCTTATACTACTACTACTCAACAATGTCAAAAGTTGGTAATGGGAAGTAATGCTATGAGACTTATATCCTATCTCAAAAGAAAAGATAAATGAAAGTTGTAACTCTGTGTAAGGAAGGTTTTATATCTAATAACAAAAGAGTGTAGTGCCATATTCCATTTAAGAGGTCTTTTATTACAACTCAAAGATGTTAAATGTCGGTAATGGGAAGGAATGTTATGGACTTATATCATATCTCAAAGGAAAAGCTAGAGGAAAACCATAACCATGTAAGGAAGGTTTTACATCCAATAATGGAAGAGAGAGTAGAAGCCATACTCCATCTAAAGAAGCCTTATATTGCTACTCAAAGATGTCAAATGTCGGTAATGGGAAGCAATGCTATGAGGCTTATATCCTATCCCAAAGGAAAAGCTAGAGGAAAACCATAACCATGTTAGTAAGGTTTTACATCCAATAGCTGAAGAGAGAGTACATGCCATACTCCATCTAAGGAGGTCTTATACTACTACTCAAAGATGTCAAATCTCGGTAATGGGAAGGAATGCTATGAGACTTATATGATATCCCAAAGGTAAAGCTAAAGGAAATTTGTAACTCTGTGTAAGGAAGGCTTTATATTCAATAGCAAAAGAGAGTAGATGCCATAGTCCATTTAAGTAGGTCTTATATTACAACTCAAAGTTGTCAAATGTCGGTAATGGGAAGGAATGTTATCAGACTTATATTCTATCCCAATGGAAAAGCTAGAAGAAAACCATAACACTGTCAGGAAGGTTTTACGTCCAATAGGTGGAGAGAGAGTAGATGTCATACTCCATCTAAGGAGGTCTTTTACTAGTACTTAAAGATGTCAAATATCGGTAATGGGAAGGAATGCAATGAGGAATATATTCTATCCCAAAGGAAAATCTAAAAGAAACTATAACCTTCTCAGGAAGGTTTTACATCCAATAGCTAGAGAGAGAGAGTACATGTCATACTCCATCTAAGGAGGTCTTATACTACTACTCAAGGCTGTTAAATGTTGGTAATGGGTAAAAATGCTATGAGACTTATATTTTATCCTAAAAGAAAAGCTAGAGGAAAATCATAACCATGTTAGGAAGGTTTTACATCCAATAGCTCGAGAGAGAGTAGATGTCATACTCTATCTAAGGAGGTCTTTTACTACTACTCAATAATGTATAATTTCAGTAATGGTAAGGAATGCTATGAGACTTATATCCTATCCCAAAAGAAAAGCTAAAGGAAAGCCATAAATCTGTGTAAGGGGGGCTTTAATTCCAATAGTAAAAGAGAGTAGATGCAATATTCAATTTAAGGAGATCTTATACTACAACTCAAAAATTTAACATTTCGGTTATGAGAAGGAATGTTATGAGACTTATATGTTATCCCAAAGAAAATGCTAAAGTAAAGTCGTGACTCTGTGTAAGGATGGTATTACATCGAATAGCTGGAGAGAGAGTAGATGTCATACTCCATCTAAGGAGGTCTTATACTACAACTTAAAGAGCTCAAATATTGATAATGAGACAGAATTCTATGAGACTTATATTCTATCCCGAAGGAAAAGCTACAGGAAAACTATAATCATGTCAGGAAGGTTTTACATTCAATAGCTGGAAAGAGAGTACATGCCATACTCCATCTAAGGAGGTCTTATACTACTACTCAAGGATGTCAAATGTCAATAATGGGAAGGAATGCTATGAGACATATATTATATCTGAAAGGAAAAGCTAAAGGAAAACAGTAACCATGTCAGGAAGGTTTTACATTTAATAGCTAGAGATAGAGTAGATGCCATACTCCATCTAAGGAGGTCTTATAGTACTACTTAAAGATGTCAAATGTTGGTAATGGGAAGGGATGCTATGATACTTATATCCTCTCCCAAATGAAAAGCTAAAGCAAAGCCATAACTCTGTGTAAGGAAGGCTTTATATCCAATAGCAAAACGGAAAAAATGCATATTCCATTTAAGGAGGTCTTATACTACAACTCAAAAATTTTAAATGTTGGTTATGAGAAGGAATGCTATGAGACTTATTTCCTATCCCAAAGTAAAATCTAAAGGAAAGCCATAACTCTGTGTAAGTATAATAACAAAGAAAGGATGTGTATACAAACACATAGCCTTGACTAAATTATTTTAAATTCTTAATATTTGTTGAACTTAAGTCTCATGAAGGAAATTACTGTTTGCCAAAGTTTGTCATAATAGTTTGTGAGAGGATTAGGAATCAAATTTATGTCATTTCATGAGTTGGTCTGATGTCATTTTTATTTTTGTCATTTGTTTATGTAGCATAAACCTGTTGATTGGGGGTATTATTCTTTCTTCCTTGGCAATCTACAAAATGGAAAGATTCTCCAGAATATGTCTTATCGATAACATACAGGCTTTGCCATATTGGTTCAAATTTCCTATCTATTTTGTGATGTAAGGACAAGTCATTCAAATACCAAGACCAGATTTCCTATTTGAAATGTTCTAGGAAGAACTAATTTTTCATGGGCCCGCAGTTTGTCCGATAAAATTGTGATATTGTTAAGCTTGTAAGTATTTATTTTACAAACTTTCAAGTTTTTCGTGTCACAATTTCACTTTCTTTATTCATTATTTTGTTTTCTAGTGACATTCAGAGTGAAGGCCGCTGTACTTCAAGTGAAAGCACAACTTCATACTCATATATCATAATAGATGGTGTCGACCGTGTTGTTGGTCGATATGTAGTACGGTAGGCCATGAGATTTTCGTTAACCGTTTTTGTTGTTAACTTGGTCTCCTGGTTGACATTTTCTTTATCACCAATTTTGTCAAGATTTGTTCTGATTTTCTTTAAGAAATCATTTTTAATTGATAATGAAGTTAAATCATCAAACAATTGGAAGATATGACTTCAAAGTAGAACTTCCATAAATTTTCAATAAAATAGCCCTTTTACCTTAGTTCACTCTACCTAGGTCTAGGCGGATTTAAAATTTTGATTCTGTTATCAAAATAATTTTTATTTTCTAATGATATGTCAAAGCCAATTAATAGCTTATCAAAATACAAGATCATTTAGTTTTCTCTTGAGTATAATATCCGAAAAAATTTCTTAAGATAATTTTTCCAGTTTTATCAATTAGGGGAGAATTTGGAGACCAATTTTTGATTTCATGCTCACCTCAAGCTTCTTCTCAGAGAATTACTATATCTAGTGGAGAATATTTTAAGGATTTTGAATGTATGAATTTAAAATCCAATTTTTGATTTTATGCTCACCTCATGCTTCTTCTTAATGAATTACTATATCTGATGAAAAATACTTTTTTTGAAGATTTTGAATGTATAAATTCAAACACAAATTTTTTATTTCATGCTCACCTCAAGCTTCTTCTCAGAGAATTACTATATCTGGTTGAGCATATTCTAAGGATTTTGAATGTCCAAACTCCCCTAATTAATAATTCTTAAATATTTTATAAGACAAATTTCGAGATATCATAACTCATTCAAATGCTAGGACCCCATCACACGGCAGAATATTGATAAGCTCATGATATCCTTAGTCAATTACTCGTATTTTAATCACACTTTTTTTTTGAAATTTACTTAGGATCTAGTCCAAAGATTAACGTAAAGGACCCAGCTATTAGAGAATTAATTTCATTCCCCTCTAAAAATTTTTTGTTCTGGATTACTCCTTTCTAGATTGTCTTTATTTTGATGATTGTTTGATTTTGGTTATTCATCTTAGAAGATGTGTCAGCTGCATTCAAAAGTAATTCGCTTTGTGTCGATAAAGAAGCTGGAAGTTGTCTCGTTCTAGCTTTTTTAATGGCAGTGTTTGTTATTTTAGGTTCCAATTCAAGCTTAGCTGGTTCCCTAGTTGTCGCAGCTTATTGATTTCCTAAATGAGACTTGGTTGGAAGCTTAGTTAGGTCAGCCTTCTTTGTTCAAGAATTCATCATTCATTTATGTGGAGACTCACATCCCATCTTGTCTAAAAGTTTTGAGATTGAATATCTTTCTTTTTGTGTAAATCCACAAAATAAACTACTTGCGATGATTTTTGCAAACATTGCAACCAAAAGCTTGAGAGTAGGAAAAGATCAACTTCGGAGGATCCATTACAACATTTCTACAATTAGAACGATGTCATTTTTATTTTAAACTTGTTATGTAAACAAGAGGTTTTTTTTTTTAAGTATTTTTGTCAAAAGTTTTAATGTCGTTATGTTATTTTTGTTATTTGATTTTGTTGCAAGACCCTAAGAGTTTTTGTTTACGAATAATTCTGAGTATCTAAGAACTGAGTTCTATTTTACCTAAGATTCAAATGCATAAGCTATAGAGCTGGGAGGAGGATAATGTTTTCATATTATCCAGTCATGAGAACAAATTAAAAATCCAGAGATGGGGAGAGAGACACTCTCTTGATGGCTCCCGAAATGAAAGGAAAGAATGATGCGGAGGTGATGACTCCAACTTGTCATCCTCGTCATTACCCTGGTGTCGTGTCGCCAATCAATTCTCTGTTGGTATGTTGTTGGTGTCATTGTTGTCAAGGAGTCGCCACTCTATTTAACAACCACATTGCCCTGATCTCCGAATAACTTACTCTTTTGGATCATGTAAGGGATCGTTAGATATTAAGAAAATCGGAGAAGGAAGGAAATGGCTAATGAAAATAGAGAACAACAGAGAAGGAAATTTCATGATAATTTAATTGTGGTGAATATTATAAGGAAAACTCTAGAATGTTTGATTCCTGAGATTCTCGTGTAAGGAAAACCACATGAAAACATAATAACATAGATTTTTAAGTATGATACATATTCTGAGTTCTTAATTCTCCTATAGGAGCAAGCTCCTATGATTAATTACATCTTAAGTGATTAATCATTTAAGAAAACTTCCGATTAAAGTTAACCAATCGTTTTCAAATAAATTGGAAATGTCAAGCTCAAGGAATGAACCATCAATGTTCATTCCTAGGAGGAATATGTTTCAAAATGTCATGTACAATCCGAAAGGTTTGGTTTTGTTCTTTTATAATGTCATTTTTTTGTTTATTTCAAGTCAAAAAGTAATTTTGCTTCTGTTTATGTCAAGTTATAATGTCATTTTTTTTAATGTCATGTGGTAATGATGTTTTGTTTTTATTTATGTCTAGTTATAATGTCGTTTCGTTTGTATGTCATGTTGTAATTTCGTCTTATATGGATATCATGTCATAATGTCATTTTGCTTTTGTGTAATTCATGTCATAGTGTCATTTTGTTCTCTGTATGTCATGTCATAATATCATTTTGTTTTGTTTTTCTTATTTTGTTGCTGTTATATTGTTTTGTTATTTTTTTTGTTTGGAAGTTTACTGTCCCATCTTTGGAACGTCGTCCTTTGACCCACTGAAACTATACATTACTTTTGCTATATGATTTTACTCATTTTTTGTGACATTTCACTTTAAAGGAAGGTATTTTGTATGTTTTTTTGGTTTTAGGCACAAGAAATGGTGATTAGAGTAAAAGGAAGCAAAAAAGGTGTAATTTGGAGCAAAAACAGTGCAATTTGGAGCAAAAACGAGCAAGAAATGAAATTTTGCCCTGACACATTTCGATAAGTCTTTCTATGTTTAACATCTTTTACACTTCTTGCATATTTTTTAATGAGATTACACTTTAAAGAAAGGTTTTTTTATGCTTATTTTTAAGGGCTATCTATTAGGAACGTAACGCAACTGAAACGGGGCAAATCAGAGCTAAAATGGAGCTAAACGGAGCTAAACGGTGGAGCTGTGCAGTCTGCTCGCAGAAAGAGCCCTCAAGGACACCGACGGTGAGATTTTTTCGAGAAAACTAAAAACTGACAGAAAAGTTTGCCGACAGCACCCTTGAGTCAGCCGATAGCGCCCGGGAAGACTATGGATCAGATTTTGGCGGTTATGGGCCAAAATTCGGCATATTTGGATGCTTTTTCTAATGGGTGCTTAAGGAAACTCTTAGAAATTCATCCATACTCTTTAAATCAGGGATTTTATATTAGGAAAAAGGAGTGGAACATTAGGAAAAACTTGGAGAATGTTTAGGGATCTTAGATTAGGAGTAGAAAGGTAGATTTCTACCCTTTTGGAGAGACTGAATAGGAGATTTTGAGGGAATTTGTAAGGGATTGCACTAGCATTGCATGGATCGATGGGAGAATTTGTGGAAGAGATCTTCATCTTTCTTTCAAAGGGAAAAAGCTAAGTATTGTTCTTCATTATCTTATAATTTTTTAAACACTTACCTAGTAGATTTGATTTGGTTAAATAAAGTTTCCCTTGTCTTTTCTTCATGCTTTGTGACGTATCTCTCTTACTATTTCTTCTTATTTGGAAATACTAGCATGAGAAGAATATGTCATTCTTTTCCTTCTACTTTTCTTTTGTAATGAGTAGAATTCATGTGTAGGATGTTGAGATACATGCTAGAGGAAGTTTTATATATAAATGTGACAGTTTTTACTTGCACTTCATTTACATTGCAATTAAGGCATGTTGTAATGTTAAAATTCGTTGTGAAAATATACAATCCGAGAGGGTTATGCTTTCTATAACTAAGTATGAACCACATTCAAATTCCAAGGATGGTGAAGTTCATTTGGGATTGAATGCAAATATATATGGAAATATAATTACTGGATGTAGAAGTGGAGATTTTAGAGTGACAAACTAAAATCCCTAATTCGGTCCTATTGTTTGATTACTGAAGCGGAGATGTTAGCCCTCAGGCGAGGGGAACGTGGGAGCTCCGAAGTGAGAGCCGGTATCCTCCCAGCCTAGCCACGGATTCAGTACACAAGCATAGGATTAGTCAATGTTCTTTATGCCTGGACCAAAGGGTAAAGAATAAGATTGCTCCTATTTGGCACATACAATGTTTAATGCATCTCATTCGTATACATTATCCATTTCATTATATAAGAATATTAGTTTTTAGTATATCAAAATTCTCCAAAAAGGATTATCTTTAGAATTAATATTTGCATTTAGTTATAGTTACTATCTTTACATTTAACACTTGCATTTAGGAGTAGTTGGTAGATAAATCATAATTTTAATCGATATTCCAAACTAACAAGTAATTGTAGTAGACTAGAATTTGACTAAATACATTTTATCTCGCTTCCCTGTGATATTGATAATCAGGACTCCACTAGAGCCCTCTATTACTTGAGCCATACATATTCTTGCGTTGATATAAGTGACTTTATTATTAATCAATTGCACTAATTTTTATCACCACAAAAAGTCGCAGTCAAGTTTTTGGCGCAGTTGCTGGGGAAACTTCGCTAAGAACTTTAGGAAAATTTTAGTTGAAGTAATTAAGCTTAGAATTGGAAAAATTTAGTGTCATAAAATTGTGTTAGTGTGAAAAGTGTTTTTTTTGTATAAAAAGTGCTTTAAAAAAACTGTTTGTGTAAAAAATAAGATGTTTGTGAAAATGTTTTGTTGTGTTGAATATATTTTTTGTTTTATATATTTTATTGTTAATTTATTGTTTGTTGTGTTACGTATGCAAAATAAAGGATCTGTAGGACTTGTGCCTTATGATCCTAAGTTAGAAATATGGAAAAAGATAAAAATATATAAAGGACTTGAAAAACTAGAAATGGAAATGTAAAACATTCAAAATAATAACTTGAAAAATCATCATACATCACTGAGGGATTACGTAAATCTTACGATAGATTAAATTCACTCAAGTATTCAAAACCCTATCGTAGAAGCTGAATCGTTTGAAATAAAACCTGAGATTATCCAACTGGGGTAGAACAATCAGTTTGGGGGAACCCCTTCGGAGGATCCTTATATACACTTATCAAATTTTATATAACTTTGTGCTATATTTCGTTATAATGGAATGTCAGACGATGCTGTCAGGGTAAGGCTTATTCCTTTCTCACAAAGGAATAATGCTAAAGTGTGTTTATACTCATTAACATCTGGCTCTATTAAAAAATGGGAGGAGTTAACTCAGAAATTCCTTGCTAAGTATTTTCCACCTTTAAGGACTACTAAACTAATAAATGATATTATCTCATTTTGTTAGTATGAAGGAGAATCAACATACGAAGCATGGGAAAGATTTAAGGAACTCCTAAGAAAGTATCCACACCATGCTCTGCCCAATTGGTTAATCATTCAAATTTTTTATAATGGGTTAGTAGGATCCCTTAGGTCTATAATTGATGCTACCGCTGGTTGATCATTAATGCCAAAACCATTTAATAAAGTGTATGCATTAATTAAAGAAATGGCTATAAATGAATTTCAATGTTCCTCTTCAAGGGTAAATCATAAAAATTTAGCTAGTGTTCAAGATCCAGATGCGATTGGAATTCTTGCATCTTAGGTTGCTGCTATATCAAGGATGTTGGACCAATTTGGAATGAACCAACCCCAATTTACTCCTCTAAGTGAGGAAAGTTCATTATGGCATATGATTGATTCTAACTTATTATACGAGACTTTAAATACTATAAACAACCCGTACTCTACATTTTACAACCCAGGTTGGGAGAACCATCTTAAATTTAACTGGAATCATACTACTGATGGTGAAAACCAAAAATGGGAAAATAATCTTGCAAATCCTAATGGAAGTTGAAATAATCAGGGGAACACAAACTATAGACCTTCATATCCACCAGACTCTAACAATGATCAACAATTTGAGGATAAGAAGATGTCTGTGGAAGAAGTGGTATTGCGAATGAGAAACTAGTTGAAAAGTCAAAATGCTGCGATTAGAAACATAGAGAATAAATAGAGAGAAATTGCTAATTCACTTAGCAATAGACCCAAAGGAACACTTCCTAGGAACATTGAGATAAACCCTAAAGAGAACAATAATGAACAAGTAAAAGTTGTCCAATTAAAAAGTTGAAGAGAGATAGAGGTTATGGTTAGAAAAGAGAAAGATGTTGTGAGAGAAACAAAGTAAACTAAAAGGCCTGAAGAACATGTTTCTAATGATCTGGAAAAATTAATATGTTAAACTAAAATCAGTTTGGAAAGACCACCACCTCCATTTCCTCAAAGGTTTAGATATCATGAGCTCGATAAAAAATTTTCAAAGTTCATAAAAGTACTTAATAATTTAACGACAAATATTCCTTTCACAGATGCTTTGGAATATACGCCAAGTTATGCAAAGTTTATGAAGGAGATATTAAACAAAAAAGAAAAATTGGGGATTACGAGACAGTTGCACTAAGTGAGGAGTACAGCGCTATACTTCAGAAAAATTTTCCTTGAAAGTTTAAAGATCCTTGTAGCTTTACAAATCCTTGTGCAAATGGAAAAAGATTATTTGGAAAAGCATTATGTGATTAAGGAGTGAGCATTAATGTGATGCCTCTATCTATATTTAGAAGGCTAGGTTTAGTCGAATTTTCTCCCACTACTGTAACCCATCTATTAACTGATAGATCTATCATTTATCCAAAAAGAGTTATAAAAGTCATGCTTGTTAAAGTGGATAAATTTATCTTTCCTTTGGACTTCATTGTATTAAATATAAAGGAAGATAAAGAAATTCTAATTATTTTAAGGAGACCTTTCCTTGTTACTGGACTAGCTATGATAGATATGCAAAAATGAGAGTTGACTATGAATATTAATGAACATGAAGTCACTTTTGATGTATTAAAGACTATGAAATATCTAGATGACAAAAAAGATGATGATTGTTTTTGGATAAATGAAATTGATTATCTAAGTAAAAATCATTTCCAAAATATTTTTGAGAGTAAGTTAACAGATGAGATTGAAATAGACTTTCTGATGATTCGAAAATGTTATTTAAAGAAGACTGTATGTATGTTCAGGGGAGGTGTGAAATGATGGTTGCTATCAAAAATAGTAAACTTTTAATTCCATCTATTGAAAAATATCATGAACTTAAGATGGATGTACCCCATACAATTTTAAAGCCTATATATTTAGGGAATTCATCTACACAACCAGTCTTTATATCATTAGATTCAACTCAATTACAAGAAAAACTTGAATTGAATGATGAATAAAATAAACTTATTGAACTAAGACTTGGAAGATAATTTGAGGATATATTTCAAAAGAACTTTGAGTTGAGAAAAGAAGATAAGGATATTTAAAGACCATTGGAAGAAATTCCTAAGAAATTAGAAAAAACTTTCTCCTCAACTATGATAGATCCTTCATCATTTAATAATTATAAAGGGGAAGAATTGGAAGATAACTTGAAACAGAAGAATGACATAGAAGAATTTGATCCTGAATATTAATTATCTTGAGAGAATCTTATTTAAAATTTGGGAGATCTTGAATTATCTTATAGAGATCCATTTCTTATAAATTTCAAGGATGATATTAATATGAAAATTCAAAAAATCAATAGAAGAATATTGGATCTAGAAAGAAGTATGAGGAACAATGATATAAATCCATCTGAAAGGGAAGAGCTGAATGAAAAATTACAATTTGAGGATTTTGTAGGAATTCTTCGATCTGAAAAGGATTAGACGATTGATCGAGGATTAATTAATTGGAATTTTGATCCAGGAGGAATCATTTGTCGGGTTACGCGGCGTTAAACCAAGCTCTTTATGGGAGACAACCCATAGTTATCTGTGTGCTTTAATTTAGTGTGTTTGACAGTCACGATTGTTAGTGTTGTATGGTGTTTGCTTTAGAGTGGATTGACTTGATCTTTATGTCATTATGAACTGATTAGTTTGATTGTTATTGGTAAATCTTTGGATTGTTAGTGGTTGGATTTCATCTTTGTGTATCATGGGAGAGGTGATTCCTTAAACTTCTTATTACAATTAAACTTGTATGTTCTCTTGTAGTAGTTGGATTAACGAGTCCACTATGACTTGGGTCTCACCTAGACTTGAGTTTTACAATAGAAATCATGAATTTTGAACATTGATAGTTCCATCTTAATTTGTTACTTCATTTCTGTAACTTTATTTTCATTAAGTGGGAGTCGAGAACCTCTTTGATGAATACCATGTGGATGATCTTACACTATCATTATAACTGTTATAGGTGCTTAATTATAAGAGATTTTTTTATACCTAAGATTGGTGTCCGGAAACAAATTTTTGAGGGATAATATTATCTTTCGGATTATAATCAATAAAACCATTTAAAATGCACCTTATTTATCTGTGTAGTGATTTCTACAGAAATTGGAAGTAAATTAGTGTGATTGGATGAGTTAATGGATGAATTGACCTCATTTATCTTATGTGTGTTTATGTTTGTGTTATAAATTTATATAATAATTGAAGATCAATTTTCTATTCCCTTGCATATACCTACTATGCTTATTAAACTTTTATTTAGTGAATTTCATTCTGGTATGACTAGTTTAGATTTACTTTCTGCTGCATATTGTTCTTTCCTAATGAATACTTGTAAATGGTTTTGATAGACATTTGTGGTAGATAGAATTTCTAAATTGTTTTTCTTCCTGCTTATATTTTCTGTACTAAATGTTATATATGTTAAAAATTAAGTTTGAGGTAGGAAGAAAAATTTATATTTTAATATGAAAATACTTCCATTTAGTGTAATTTTATTACAAGCATGTTTTAGGTTAGATTTACTTTCTCCTATAGTCATTCTATCCTGATTATGCATGTATATGAATTTCATAGGATGTTTTAGTAATAAGTAGATTAAACCTTTACTTTTTCTTCCTACAACATTTTATGGAATTAATTGCAAAATATTTTAAAATTTAAGTTTGGGGGAATAAAATTTTTAAAATGTAACTTTATTTATCATCAGTAGCCTGCATTTAATTTGATATCACTTTTGAAATGACTTTTGGTATGTGGTGTTACCTTTAGGTTACTATAATATCAATATTAGTAATGTTAGAAAATAACTTATTTGAAATCATATGTGATGAAACTGTTATAGAGTTAAGATAATTTGTAGGAAACATTAGAAAATGATTTTTCAATTTATGGTAGGAAGGAGTTGAATATTTAAAAAGCTAAAATTTTAAGATATATACTTAATGAGAATTGAACCTTTATTGAAAACCTTTTTCAAACTAATACTTACACTTAAAAAAAGTGAGGGAAAGTTTTGAGTTTTGGATTTTAGAGAGAGGATAGTGAAATTCAAAATTATTAAAGGCCTATCCAGATATAGTAATCCTCACATAAAAAAAGTGTGAAAAAAAGGGATTAAAAATGATCCCGAAAGGAAAAAAAAAGTGAGGAGAAGCTTGAGGAGAAGCCTAATCAAAAATTTATTTCACTTGAGTCATTTTAAATGAAAAGTCATAAAAATAATCCTAAGCGTATTCTTATTTCAAAAGGTATTGGTTAAATTGGTATAAATAAGAAGATTAAATTCAATTTTTATACTATCTATGAATCTTTACTTTGACAATTTTCAATAACTTTTGAAATAAATAAAAAAATCAGGATTCCTAAGTTGAATATGACATATTCTTTCACTCTACTCCTATGTTGATTTGCTTGATTTTCTCCTACGTTATACTAAAATATTTCTAAGATGAAATTATAGAAAACTATATTGAAACCCAAAACCACAAGTCAACATATATTATTTTTAAAGTTATAGTGTTACTTGAGGACAAGTAACAGTTAAGTTTGGGGGATTTTGACCCACTAAAAATATACATGATTTTTGCTATATGATTTTACTCATTTTTGCTGATATTTCATTTTAAAGGAAGGTATTTTGTATATTTTTTTATTTTAGGTGCATGAAATGGTGATTGGAGCAAAAGGAAGCAAAAACGATGCAATTTGGAGCAAAAACGAGCAAGAAATAAAATTTTTCCCTGACACATTTCGATAAGCCTTTCTATGTTTAATCTTTTTTACAATTCTTACATATTTTTGAATGAGATTACACTTTTAAAAAAAGATGTTTTTATGCTTATTTGTAGGGCTATCTATTAGGAACGCAACGTAACTGAAAAGGGGTGAATCGGAGCTAAAAAGGAACGAAACGAAGCGAAAAGGTGGAGCTGCGCATTTTTCTCGCCGAAAGCGCCCTCGAGGGCGCCGACTGAGAGATTTTCCTGAGAAGAACGAAAAATGACAGAATAGCTCACCGACAAAGCCCTCGAGCCCGCCGAAAGCGCCCGGGACGACTACAGACCAAATTTTTTGCGGTTATGAGCTAAAATTCAATGTATTTAGATGATTTTTTGAATGAGTGCTTAAGGGAACTCTTAGAAATTCATCCATACACTTTAAATTAAGGATTTTAGGTTAGCAAAAAGGAGAGAAATGTTAGGAAAAACTTAGAGAATGTTTAGGGATTTTAAATTAGGAGTAGAAATGTAGATTTCTACCCTTTTGGAGAGATTAAATTTGAGATTTTGAGAGAATTGGTAAGGCATTGCACTAGCATTACGTGGATTGACGGAAGACTTTATGGGAGATATCTTCATCATTCTTTCAAAGGGAAAAAGCTAAGTATTTTTCTTCATTATCTTATGATTTTGTAAACACTTACCTAGTTGATTTGCTTTGGTTAAATAAAGATTTCATTGTATTTTGTTCGTGCTTTGTGACGTATCTCTCTTACACTTTCTTCTTCTTTGGAAATAGTGGCATGAGAAGATTATGTCATTCTTATCCATTTACTTTGCTTTTGTAATGAGTATAATTCATGTGTAGGATGTTCAGATACATGCTAGAAGAAGTTTTATATATAAATGTGATGGTTTTTACTTGCACTTCATTTCCATTACATTTAAAACCTGTTGTAATGTTAAAATTTGTTGTGAAAACATACAATCCGAGAGGGTTATGCTTTCTTCAACTAAGTACAAATCACATTCAAATTTCATGGATAGTATAGTTCATGGGGATTGAATGCAAATAAATAAGGAAATAACATTATTAGACATAAAAGTGGAGATTTTAGAGTGAAAGACTAAAATCCTCAATTCAGTCCTATTGTTTGAGTACTGAAACGGAGATGTTAGCCCTCAGGCGAGGGGAACATGGGAGCTCTGAAGTGAGTGTCGGTATCCTCCTAACCTAGCCACGAATTCAGTAAACAAGCATAGGATTTGTCAATGTTCTTTATGCTTGGACCAAAAGGTAAAGAATAGGATTGCTCCTATTTGGCACATACAATATTTAATACATCTCATTCCTATACATTATCCATTTCATTACATAAAAATAGTAGTTTTTAGTATCTCTAACTTCTCCAAACAAATTCATCCAAAAAGGGTTATCTTTAGAATTAATATTTGCATTTAGTTATAGTTATTATCTTTACATTTAACACTTGCATTTAAAAGTAGTTGCTATATAAAACATGATTTTAATTGACATTCCAAACTAAGGAGTAATTGTAGTAGACTAGAATTTGACTAAAGACCTTTTATCTCGCTTCCATGTGGGATCGATAACCAGGACTCAACTAGAGTCTTGTATTACTTGAGTGAGACGTATACTTTCGTTGATATAAGTGACTTTATTATAAATCAATTTCACTAATTTTTATCACCACAAAAGTCGCGATCACCCTGCAAAACAGAGTTAGCACATCCTAATAACATGCAAAGTAAATCTAAAATGGAACTTACCTTCAACCTGTAAGAAAAACATTGTCAGCATTATTCTTATAAAAGAAATAATATCGATTTTATTGATTTAGTTAGCTAAATTTTTAGACAACCCAGTCAAGATGTCCATGGCTCCGTCGTCCTAAGGTCATCGGATGCCATTATCTACTTAGTCTGAAAGGTTTTTAAACCAGTTCTGGAAGACTCCTGTCAACAACCAGGATTGCATCGTCCAAGAAATCTTCATAGATAAAGAACATTAGGGTTCAAGTAGCATTTGGTGATCTTTGTTCATTAAGGTTTCATTTAATTTTTAATGTCATTTTAGATTTTAGGTTGGAAAACTTTATGCTGTTTACGTTTTATTAACCAATTAAAATTTTCCATGTGACATTTTGATTCATTTTTATATGTCAGATTTGATTTGTTTATTTATGTATAATGTAGTATAGACCTAAAGAAATGAGTCAAGTTTATATAGATTTAATGTCTGTAAGATCTAATTAGACTTGAGAATTTTAGATTTAGTGTCATTTGAATCTAAGGATTGCGAGTTAAATCTAATATGAATTATATTTAGGAATTTAGATTCAAATGTCTTTTAAATCCAAAGGTTTTGATTTTAATCTAGTGTAATTTAGACTTGAGAATTCAGATTTAGTATCATTTGAATCTAAAATTTACAAATTAAATCTAATATGAATTAGATTTAGGAATTTAGATTCAATGACTTTTGAATCTAAAGGTTTTGAGTTAAGTCTAATATAAATCAGACCTGGGAATTTAGGTTCAGTGTTAATTGAATATAGTATTTTTAAATTAAATCTAATCTTAATTAGATTTAGGAATTTAGATTCAACGTCTTTTGAATCTAAATGTTTTAAATTAAGTCTAATATTAACTAGACTTGGGAATTTAGATTCAGTGTTAATTGAATCTAATATTTTCAAGTTAAATTTAATATGAATTTTATTTAAGAATTTAGGTTCAATGACTTTTGAATCTAAAGGTTTTATGAAATTTGACGAAGTTAAAATGTAAATAAGACTTAATGTTTAAGTCCTAATGTTGGTTAAATATATAAAAATTTGGTTAAGTTTAGTATTGTTTAGACTTAGCTTTTTTGGTCCTCATGTCAGTTGGGCCTAAATATTTAGTTGGATTTGATTCATTTTTTATTTATTGTTGAGTTTAATTTCAATGTAGGTTAAACATAAGGTTGTTGTTTGACTTAAGTTCAACTTTGGTTTGATCCTATGTAAAATGTTTGATCACAGGTTCAATGTGGGTTGAATCAAAAGATATGGATTTTGACTTAAGATCAACTTTGGGTTGATCATAAGTTAAAGGTTTGGTTTAAGTTAAATGTGATTCAATCCTAAGGTTAATGATCTATTATGTCCAATTTAGGTAGGACCTAAAGTTGATTTTGGTTCAATTTGGATTGATCTAAAGGGTTTGAAATGGTTCTAAGACCATTGTAGGTTGGAAATAAAATTAGTATAGGATTGATCCCAAGGAGTTGAAATAGTTCTAAGTCCAATGTGGGCAGGACTTAAGGTTGATTTAGATCCAATGTAAGTAGAATCTAAAATTTGTTTAGACTTAATATGAATCAATCCTAAAGTTTGATATGATCATAAGTCCAATGTATTTTTATCAAATATAAGTAGGATCTAAAGTTGCCTTAGGTTTAATATGAATTGAACCTAAGGTTTGAAATTATTCTAAGTTCAATGTACATAGGACTTAAAATTAATTTATGTTTTAAAGCTTTGATTTGATTTAGGCTTAAGTTGGGTTGAACCTAAGAGTTTGTTTCGATTTAGGTTCAAGTTAGGTTGAACCTAAGAGTTTGTTTCGATTTAGACTTAACAAGGTTTAATCAAGTTTAAAATTTTCATCACCTTGTGTGATTAAGGCTTGATAAGGTTTAATTAGGTCTATTTAATGTCATAGACCTAATTATGGTTCATGGTGTTAAACCTTATGTGATTAAGGATTAACAGTGTTTAATTAGATCTAATTCATGTCTTAGGCCTAATTAGCATTTCTGGTGTTAAACCTAATGTGATTAATGTTTAACAAGGTTTGATTAGGTCTAATTAATGTCTTAGACCTTATTAAGGTTAATGATGAAGTGTGGGTTCGCATGTGTTGAACCGAAATGTCTAAGTTTCACTTGAATCCATTTGGGATTGGATTCAAGTTCTAACCCGAGTCTATGTATATTAGATATAAGTCTTACATGAGTTTGAACTCAACATTTGAGATTTTGGCTTTGAGTATATAAAAACTAGCCCTAATAGTTCTAAGGAGGTTAGTAAACCCTGTGTCAGTTAGTGTTTAGATTCACCCAAGATCTAATCAGACCTAAGGCTTAGGATAAGGTCAATCCCATACCTAATTTAAGGCTAAAGATCAAGCCTTAGGATTTCAAGGGTTTTAAATGTAAATTCGAAATTTACCATTTTAACTCTAGGTGATGAAAATGTCATTTCAAATTTTCAAATGGCTAAAAATTGTCATTATTGAGTTTAAAAGTGTCACTCTAAATTTTCTAACCATTTTCAAATTTAATTTCCAATTTCTTAATTTTTATAATTATTTTTGGAAATAATTATAAAGTTGATAGAAATTAGGAAATTAGATCTTAGAGTATTTTCATAGGCTTGGAAAAATTAGGGAATGTCTCAAAGGATGAAAGTGTCAATATGCAAAAATTGGAGAATTTTTGAAATTATAAATAATTTTTAATAAGTTAGTTACTCCATAGAGTAATTAATTAATTTAAAATTAAATATAATTCAATAATTCCAAATTTTGGCTTCATAATTTTCTACTTGTCTCCACGATTCGAGAGGATATTTTAGTTTTATTTTTGTGATTTTTTTTTTGTCGAGATATGAATTTTTGAAGATTTCGAATTTAATTAGATAAGAAAAATTGTATTATCTTATTTAAGTAACGTGGCGATGACTCATACCTCGAATGTGTAAAAAGAACACGCGACACGGCTTTATTGGAGGGGAGATCCACGCAAGCAGCCACATGACCCGTGGTTTCATATGTTTCGTATGGTTGAAACCACTTTCAGGTTAGATCACGACCGTTAAGTTTTTATACATAAAAATGGATGGCATCCCGTCGTCTTTCTCCGTCTGTCATAACCCGCATACCGTCCACGATCAGAGAATAAGAACTCGCTCAGATCATAATGAAACATCATGGGGATTGTTTCATAAGCTTCATCATGGCCAGACGAAAACATTCATATGTATTTATTGGTGTTTTGATTTGTTTACGTTCATAATTTCTAAAACCGAGCCTATTTTAGGTTTAAGTGAACATACCAAGGCTTGATGAAGTGATGCTTCAATCAAGATTGTTTGGAATGATCATTTTGTCCTTGCGCAGATTCCCCTATAATCAATTTGGACTGAAATTGAGTCCAAGTATGAATTCACAAAAATGAGCTCACGGCTTGGTGTGGGTATAGGTTAGAGCTCACGAGAAGACCCAATTTTGATTTGGAAATTCTTTGTACGCCTCAGGAAAGGTGTAGGAATGGTTAATTTGAGGTTTTGAATAGGTTTATGTCAAACCCGAAATATGTCCTGTTTCTAGGCAGTGAAATTGGATGAGGGTGGTGAGCTTCAAGGCTTTATTCTATGGGGAAATCAATTGCCCAGGGTGAGGAGAACAACTTTGGTGCTCAAAGTTTCTGGAATTAGAGATTTTGGATAAATCTCCTCTCTTCTTCATAGCTCTCACATTGCCTTTTTACAGCCATTAAAGGTAGTTATAAAACTTAAGATCATTTTAGGAAGGTCGTTAGTGGCTCATGATGGAAATGGATAAATCTTTACGCTATGGATAACCATGGATAATGTTTTCCAAATGATATTCATGATGAGCCTTCAAAAATATGGGAACTTATCCACAATTTTGACTTGCTTTCATTGGGTAAATGGAGAGGTGTATAAGGCTCTTAAAATGAGTTGGCTAATTTGCTTGGTTCAAGCATTCAATTCATTCCTTAGGTTGAGGGAATGTTGACACATATGCTCCTATCCCTCATTCTCAAGTTTTGTCAACATGAACCTTATCTTGGTGAACATAGCATGTTCTTCCCCTATTAGTTAGTTCATAATGTCGCTAGAGCTATTGGATTACCCTCCCACATATGAACTTATTTGTCATTTAATAAATTTGCGATGAGATGACACTTATGCCTTCTCATTCCCAATTTTCATCATTTGGACATGGGCCCTAATTATGTGTAGAATATGGATTTAGATGGAGGTAGTGATGATTTCACCATATCTTCATTCAAAATTTCATGAAGAAACGACACATAAGCTTCTCATTCCCTTTCTTTCATGGCTTGGTTAACCATAAGTTGTTAACGATTTATTAACCAATTAAAATTTTTCGTGGGACAATTCAATTGATTTTTATATGTCGGTTTTGATTTGTTTATTTAAGTCTAATGTAATTTAGATCTAAAGAAATGAGTCAAGTTTATTTAGATTTAATGTGTGTAAGATATAATTAGACTTGAGAATTTGAGATTCAGTGTCGTTTGAATCTAATCATTTCAAGTTAAGTCTAATCTGAACTAGATTTAGGAATTTAGATTAAAATGCCTTTTGAATATAAAGTATTTGATTTTAGTCTAATTTAACTTAGACTTGAGAATTTAGATTCAGTGTCATTTGAATCTATTATTTTTGAGTTAAATATAATATGATTTAGATTTAAGAATTTAGACCCAATGCCTTGTTGACCTCATTTTTGATGAGGTCTTCTCTTCTTCTCTTTAGTACTTAGGATCTAGCCTTAGGCTTTTCCTTTGACCATCTTAGAGGACTAGAATTGGGACCCACCTTTTAGAAATTCAAACCACTTCTTAACTCCCTGCAAACTCCACATACTTGACTGTAGACCCCTAATCACCTAGAGGGTTGAAATCAAATGTGGAAGTTTAAAGGATGAGTTCCTATAGGACTCTTTGGCCTTAGGACTGCCCTGGGTGGCCTGGTCTGGTGAAGGGGCTGACTTACACACACTACACCTACACACTACACCTACACACTACACTTCCACATACCTCCTAAAACCACACCCATACCTAACTTGACCTCCTGACTCATGTAGGTGATCCACATGGATGGTCCTAAACCCCTAAGCCCTTGGCTAAGAGGGTTAGGAACAACATAGTGAATGCCTCAAATGAGTCCCTTCATGGCTCATGTGGGCTTGATATGGCTTCATGGCTTAACCAAAATGACTTCTTTCCACTTAAATTCACCCAATCTTCAATTTCCCAAATTTTTGACCCCCGGGACCCTACACCCGCTTAGCCTACCCAAAACTCTTGAAATTACCCAAATTTCTCAAAAATTTCCAAATTACCCAAAATTCTCCAAAATCAATCCCAAACATTTCCACATCACTTAAACTGATCATCCATACCCAAAAATACCAAAAATTCCAAGAAAACCTCCCAATACCCTCCAAATACCCAAAATACCCCTCTTGGCCTAAAAAATCCAAAAATTCAGAAAATTCCCAGAAAATTCCAGAAAATCCCAAATATTCCCAATTTTGATTTTGTCCAACTACACCATGGGCCAATTTTGTCAATTTACCCCACTTTTGTCAAAACCCCCAATTTGACCCATTTTAACCCTAAGTGAACCCAATGTCAAACCAAACCTACCCAATTGACCCCAATTTTTGTCCAATTCAATTCTAAACTTCAAATCAATATCCCAAATACCAATCTAGACCAAATCCAAGCCCAATTTGATTGACATTTGGATCCAATCTCACTTTTGGCCTTAAAGCCCAATTTGGACCCATGACCTAAACCTAACCCAAACTCACCCAATTCAACTCCAATTAACCCCAAACCTTTTCTAAATCTTCCTTAACATTCCCACAAACAAAACACTAACATGATTTGCCAAAATTTAGACCCAAACCCCACTCAAATTCAACCCAAGGCTAAAGGACCCATTTTTGACCTAAACCCAAACCTAACCCAAATGAGCCCAAACCCCAAAATCAAAGCCCAACCAAAGCCAAAACCTCTTTGAAACACCCCCATAAACATTTCTCAACATTGATTTTACATCAATTTCAACTCTAGCCCAACATTAGCCAAACTTGGCCCACTTGGACCTACATAGGCCCACTTACCAAATAAACCCAAATTCAAACCAATTCAACTCCAAATCACATCAAATTGATTCCAAGCCCTTCATAAAACATCCCTAAACCAGTTAAGACATTTATTTGACAAAGTTCTTCACAAAATTTTTATCCAAATGCCCATCCTAAAATCAAAAGCCCATTTTCCTTAAACTTTCCTAAAAACCCACTTCACCACATCCAAAGGCCCAAAATCTACCCTAAAGCCCACATGACATCTCCATTTGTCATCCACTTAATTAAATCCATTACCTAAGTCCTAAATTCACCATCAAATTATTCCAAATCAAGTTTCATACAAATTTCCATCAAATTAACAAAAATTCTTAAAACCCATTTTCATGAAATTGACCAAACCTTTTCCCAAGCCAAAGGTGAGCCATGCAAGCCATGGACAAGCCACATGAAGCCATGGAAGGCTTGACATGTGATCAAGTCATTAATGGCAAAAGGAGGGGCCCCTTTCCTAATCCTCCTTAACCCCTTTTTTACCTTAAGCATGTCACACACTAAACCATGCTTAGCCACCTCATCATGGATGGAGACCACACCACTCTCCCTCGGGCGACCCAACCGATCCTCTCGGCCCAAAATCGAGGCCATGGGGAGGTGCACCCAACCCAAACCAATGGGTTGACCAAATTAAGGCCAAAATGACCCCCTCCCCATTCCATTTTAATTCAAACACTTTACACATGTCCAAGCCCGATCGACTTCACCATTGCCAAGCCCCGACCTCCCTGGTTAAGATGGTGACCCATGCCCGCCCGGCCCGCCGCCTGGATCGCCGGAAAACACCACACCCGAGAGCATCATGTGAGCCCAAGCTTGGAATTCTCACCTGCCGAGTTGCCCCATGCCCAATGGCCACCATGGCTGTTCTTCTCCTCACCGCAGCAGCTGATCCCATGCCTCGACTCCCCGCGGAGGCCCTCCACCCTCTCCTATTTAAACTCCACCCCTCTCGGCCATGAGAGGAGCCGAGCACAAAACTTGCCGAAACTCGCCAAAATTGTTCCGGACCCTTCTCCACCCTTAGAGCGAGCTTGATCCCCGGTGTCAATTTGCCCTAATCCCCACCGACAAAATCCAATTTCCCAACCGAAATTCCACCCAAAACCGGGACACTTCTCCACGGTGAGCCAATTCCCAAATTGATTGGTTCTACACCTTCACCGGACCGAGGGAAGGTGTCCACCAGACAAAAGCCCCATCTCCGGGCCACCCGGTTGCTCCGACCTCCAAGCTTTGTGATCGGGCTTGGTCGAAATCACATCCGTACAATTCACTGGACCGGGAGACTTCATCCGGAGCTTCTCGGGATCCAATCGAAGGTGCAACAACTCTCAGATTGAAGCCACACTTCTCTGAGCAAAGGTATGAGCTAATTCTTTATCCCAAGCTTCTGGAGATTCTCCATTTCAAACGCCTTAATTTCAATGCATGTTAACCGTATAGATGTGTTCGTCTCTTCAAGACGAATCCATAGAGCATAAGAACATGAAAATCCATTGAGTATCGAGTGAGATCTTAGGGATTTAGTGTGGACGGCTCTCGGGTGAGGACGCTCGGGGACGATGAACGGATGCCGTCCATTCAATACACGCGCGGACGAACGGCTCAGATGGCGTCGGACCGGAGAGACGGTACGAGAACCGCGGGGCCCGGGCTGGCTGACTCGGGTGGCGGCGTCGAATGGGAGCGCGACGCGTGTGCGTTCGGAGTCGCCGAGGTCGACGCGGCGCCGCGTGGATAAATAGAAAATTAGGGTATTTTTCTATTTATTTAATTCCCTAAACTTCAAAAATTCATATCTCCGTGTAGAAAAATCAGAAAAATAAAAAAAATACCCTCTTGCTCGAGTGAACAGAGGAGAATAATGTGGAAAAGAAATCATTTAATTTCATCAAGTATTTTATTTTTTATAATTTATTTACTCTCTGCATTATTTTAATTCTCCATGCATATATACAATTCACCATGGCATGAGACCATAGGGCTTTTAAGCCTCCGAATTTGGGAACATTCCCCGAATTTGCCAAAGTCGCAGGCCATCCCTATGAAAAGTTATTGATTTTTCAAATTCATGTTGTTGTTTTGAGTATTTTAATTCCAATAAATAGCATGTTGTGAAATAAATTCTAGGAAAATTTGGTGATGTTTCTTATGACCAGAGAACCCTAGGAAAAATAGGTTTTGACTTAGTTCATTTAAAACAACCCTAATTGGCTTAAACACCCAAAATAGGTCTTTATTTAATTAGAGTTGACCATGCATCAAACTGACTTGAAATCAATTCTCCACTGACCTTTAGGATCAGAGGAATCCACCATAAAAGTTTGAGGTCAATTGGACTTGGTTAGCCCCACTAATTGGGTTGATTAAGCCACTTAGCCATTTTAAAATTTAAAAATTCATAACTTTTAAAATACCTTTCAAAAATTCACCAAATTGGTTTTGGAGCCTCTCTGATATCAAGGGAACCTAAGAAAATTAAAATTTCAATTTTCTTAAAAAGTTGATTTTTAATAATATTTTAATATTTTTAATAATTAAAAAATAATAAAAATCACAAAAATAATAAAATTCACAAAAATGTCACATTTTGAATTTTAATCACTTAGGAACAAATCCCACATTTTTCTTAGGTCTATTTAGTGAGATATCAAATTTTAAAGCTCTAGGGTAATTTTAAAATTAAAAAAAATGTATTTTCTAGCATTTTCACTAAAATAATTGTAATAAATCATAGAAAAATCAGAAAATTGCAAAATTTAATTCCCTGATTTCCTTGATATCAGAGAGATTTTTGAAAAATATAAAATTCATTTTTCAACATTTATTTTATTTTTAAATTAATTAATACTCCAAAACTTAAAATAATTATAATAAAAACAATATAATTCAAAAAATCACCAAAATTGGTCCAAGTGGTTCTCTGGTCATTAGGAATGTCCCCTAATTTTCTTAAGGACAGAAACTTTCCCTTGTTCATGTTATTAAATTTTCCTTGGAAATCTCTATTTTTCACCAAAAATAATTATATAAATAAATTAAATACAATAAAATCACATTTTCTCCTCTCATGTCTTTATTGACATATGAGTTAAGTCATATAAAAATTTCAATTTCATTTGAGTTCAATTTATTGAGTTATGAAATTATTAAGCTTAAAGGGTAAAGTGGTAATTAAATTTTTTAACCCTTAATTAAAACTTTAGGTTTAATAAAAAATTAACAAGTAAAATATTTGATCCTAATCTGATTTGGATGATTGAAATTCAAATAATTAAAGGGTAGAAACCCATTAAACAATTTTAAAATGATTAAACTTTAATTAAATAATTGATTAAATTTGGAAGAATAATAAAATTGGAATTATTAAAATAGGGATATTATTAGGAAGAGATTTATTCTTTAATTTAAAAATCCCTAAATTAATTATCCCATTAATATTCAATTCTTAATTAAAATGATAACTCAAATTTAAAATATTAAAAGACTTAATCATTAAACTAAATTTAAATTATTAAACTCTTTAAAAAAAATTTTTCAATTAAAATTAAATAAAATTAAATTAAAATTAAATTAAATCAAATTAAATTAAATTAAACAAATTAAATTAAATTAAATTAAATTAAATTAAATTAAATTAAATTAAATTAAATTAAATTAAATTAAATCAAATTAAATTAAATTAAATTAAACTAAATTAAATTAAATCAAATTAAATCAAATTAAATTAAATTAAATTAATTTAAATCAAATTGAATTAAATTAAATAATTAAATTAAATTAAATTAAATTAAATTAAATTAAATTAAATCAAATTAAATTAAAATTAAATCAAATCAAATTAATTAAACATCAAATCAAATTAAATTGAACTATATTGAATTAAATTAAATTAAAACTCAATTAAATTAAATTAAATTAAATTAAATTAAATTAAATATAACATCACCTAAGACATAAAGAATTCAAAATAAATCTAAAATAACTTGAACACTATTCCAAATTTAAACTCATTAATGGAAATTAAACTAAATCACAAACCATTTGAACACCAATTTACCCTCAAAAGCATTAGTTATCATAACTCCTAAATAGGACATTAAATGAAATGTTACTTCACTTGTAGGATATTCAAATGTCCTAGTTCATCGAGTAAGTTAACAAAACTTGAATCCCTGACGATTAATTCATTTATATAATCGAATTCATTCGGACTTAAAACAATTCTAGCAATATTGAAAAGATGTTTAAGATTTGTCTTAAGCACTTCCTCGATACGATAGGATGTTTATAAGAACAATTGAATTTAATTATTCTTTGATGAAGAAAATCGTCCTTAAACAAAAAAACACAAAGAACCTAGACGTCATAGGAGATGACTAGCTATAGGATTAGGAATTTGGTAGAAAACCATAACCTTTCCCTTAGCTTTTACTCTAGGAACTTGCTTAAATATTCTAATTGTGTTTTAAGTGTAGCTTGGGATGACGGGAAGACCCTCCAGTACGCTTTTATTTTATTGCAATTTAGTTTCTTGCAATTTACATTATCGCAATTTACTTTATTGCAAATGCACTTTACTTTTCTTGCATGATAAGACAACTCGTTGCATGAAAACACACACCTTTAGGATAGCCCCTAAAACCGAAACCAAAACTAAATTAAAAGTCATTGCAAGATAAAATTCACCGCCACAACATTTCAAAATATAAAACAACTCAAAATTTAATCACAAACGTAACACAAAACTACAATTGCAACTAAATTAAAACGTCCCGTTGGATGATCCGAATACCTCGGATGATGTAACCTACGTGTTGCTAACGGGATTTCCCACGGTCTAAATGAAAGTGTGGAACTCATTCAATTGAGTTTAGCAAATTCATCCGGACTAAGTGAATCCGATAAAAATAATGATGCCGAAGGATGGAACCGCGGGATCTTAACCGGTGTCGTTATAATCAACTTTAAGATTTATTTTAATCAAAACATAAAAAACACTTGGAAAATTAAGACTTCTCTAAACCAAAACACTTTTCTCATCTCCCGATTTATGATTTCTAAAACTAAATCTCTCGCAACAATAAGGAGCTCGGAGCATGGTGGGCAACACGGCCATCGTCGTCGAAGAAACTCGAACCTACTTCAAGCAAAACTTTCCTAGAATTAAATAACCAAGCCATAGGATTTCGAGGTAGTTTGCCTAGTGCAACATAAATCCTCAACCTTTTGTTAGGCATTTGCCTTGCAAATTAAGCCCTAACCGGACTTAGGATTCCGAGGTAGTCGTCTGATACGACATGAACCCTCACATCTTCAAGGCTATTTGTATGATTCTATCATATAAGTATAAGTCCTAATTAATTAAAATCGACAAGATCAAAACATTTAAAAATATTAGGACTTTCTTAAATCTAAGCCAAGCAATAGGATAGTCTGGAAATTACCGAAGTTCACTTCGAATCGTGATTTCTCCTACTTTTCTTCCTTTGGATTCACAAAACAAAATGTTCCAAACTTGATCCATTCCCTATCGAAATTCCAAAATTCAATCCCTCGAAGACTTAAACTTCGAAATCCTCGAGAGCAGAATTATTGATTATTATCGAGAGTTTTCTTAGGTGATTCCCCTCACTTAAGATGTAATTAACTATGGGGCTTGCCCTTATAGGGAATTTTGAAGAACCTGTGTAATATAAACCCCGTTTAATGTTTTCATATTAAACATGGGAATTTTGTCGGCTTATAAAATTGGTTCGCAGACCAAACGAATGTCACAAATCTTCTAGTTTATTTAATCGAGCCCCACCGTCAAGCAGTGTGTCTATCCTTAGGGATAGATACATGGTTTTTGGTGTGGTGCTCGTTTATATAAACTATTTGGGACGTGAGATCGGTTTAATCTCATATCTTAAAACCTTCAAATTTAAAATTATTTTCAAAATCAAATACTACTTTTCAAATTATTTATTTTAATTAAATTAAAAATTCGCCGAGAGATTTCTGTTAGTCGACCCCTCTTCAAAATAAAACACAATCTAAAAATATGCCGATGCATTTCGGCGACTCACTGGGACAATTCCTCTCTCCATTAAAATCGATAATTCCGCTTTCAAAAATCGGTAGTGCATCCATGTCCTTAGTGGATCAAACTACCCTTCTTTCCGTTGGGATACTATGTTCATTTCTACCTTGAACAAGTATAGCCAACATTCTCTCGGATTTAGGAGCCACTGTTTAGACACCCCTAAACAGAGAGGTTCCGAGATCCTTTTACCTCATTTTCGAGGTAGGGCGGACCCCCACAAGTGTTAGTTTAGGAATGATCCTTCGAGTCGAGAAGTCTTGCTTAAGACTCTCTTTTCCTTTCCAACTCCGAATCGATTCCTTACCTTCTCTACACTTTTCGAACATTCCGTTCTAAATAAACAAACCCTTTAATAAGTGATTCTTTTAACAAATGATTCTTTCTTATAAATACATGAACAAGAATGAGTTCGGACTCTTTTCAATTCCTTTCTTTTCGTCCTAAAGAAAAGAAGCATAACTCGGGACCGACAACCGAATCTACCCCGCAGAAATGGAAGCCCCGAAACCGATTTTCTCCTTCACCAACGGATCGGACTTCGCCGTCTATAAGGATGAGCTGCCCGACCATGGGGTCATCCGATTTGGACGAGGATTTGAAAACACGAACGTCAAGGTCACCGACGTCTCCTCTTCGCACCGACAAACAAGGTATCCGAAGCCGAGGAACCACCGCTCGAGTTCAACCTCAGTCGACCCAAGAGTTTCCTCCCCGCAAAGGATCCCGACTAGGAGGAGTACCGCCGTCCGCGAGAGGACCGTTCTTACTACCCCCACTGGTCTAGTTGTTTCGCACCTACCCCGACTTTCGCCAAATCAAAGGGGAAAGAAATCCGTAACTATGGTAAACCCGTTACCGCGGAGGGTACGGATCTTCTTGTAAGACCTTCTGTTTTCGAAATCGGGTCCAGCTTCAAAGATTCCGTCACCGACAAAGACCCAAAGAAGAAACGAAGTAGAAGGATCGCCGGAGAAGCCGTAGCCGCTAAAATCGCTTTCCGGAGGAAATTCCGTAGCCGCCAAGATATACACCGCTACCGTAATATACACCGCCGCTCGACTACATACCACTTTTGGGAGGAAGCAGGTTCCATCCCCTCTCTGCCGCCGAGGATGAGGAGAATGTTCGCAAGATTGTCGCCACATTACCTCAGCCCCGCATACTACAACGATAGCCGCAAGAAAAGAACTAGAACTACGCCGTTTGCTCGACCGCAAACTTTGGTAGAAAAGTTAGCAAGGAAGGAAAACCGCCCCGTATCGGAAATTCTACGAAGGATAGTGGCGGGTGCCGGTCAAATCCCGTCTTGGGCCCCGAGTAGAGCCCGCCGTCATGACGGAAAAGCCAAGCAAGAGAATGAAAGCTAGCCCGCCCGTCGTAGTCTCGGGATTGACGGATTAGGGAGGATACCACCTTCCAAGCATTTGGCCGACGTACCATCCGGTCCTAGACCTTCCGTCGCTAGAAGGATGGTGTGGCGTCCCACTACCGGGGCAGCAGATTGAAACAAGCAGCTCGAAAGAGAAAGTCTCGCCGAGAGGCCGGAATCTGAAGAAAGTGCTACCGCGATAAAGGGGACTCGTGAAAAAGGGACCCGACAGACTATCACATGACAACCGCAAAGACACACGTAAAGCTCCGCTAGAAGTTTCCATAGAAAAGCCGAGAACCGATATCCGACGGTTGGCAAAAGAAAGAGAGGAAAAGTTCGGAGATGAGATCGATTCATCGGAGTTCATGGACGACGAATATGCAGAAATCAACATGGTTGAGACACGAGCTTCATCAGCTTCGCAAGGTGCTCCTGCAGCCGCAAAAAGAGAGGAGCCAGAACTGATGAGAAGACAGCTTCAGGAAAAAGACGACACGATCGCTCAAATGGCGAAAAGGATGGAAGAGATGGCCGTAGCTCTGGCCACTCTCCGCAGTCAAGTACAACCACATAGAGAGACACCCCGTGAGGTCATTCACATTGTAGACGGAGGAAAGGAGATTACATCCGTCAATGGGGATGACCAGTCGAAAAGGATACAACACAAAGTATGATCCCCGAAAAGGATATCAAGAACTTGGTAGAACAGACGAGGTGCGAGAAGCCTTAGCACAATCGAAGAACGGGACATCCATTCGGATGGGTAGACCTTACCCGAAGAATTCGACGCCGTCCAATACCCGAAAGGCTTCGTACCACCTCTCGTTCAAGACATTTGATGGAACCGGGAACCCCCGACAAGCATGTTGTACACTTTCGTGCCGCTTGTTGCAATGCCGGCGGGAGCGATGCGCTACTCTTCCGACAGCTTCGTCGCCAGTCTGTCAAGAATCGCCTTCGACTGGTATGCAGAATTACCCAATGGCTCGGTGAAGACATTCTCAGAGCTAGAGAGCCTCTTCATCAAGCGATTTGCCGGAGCTCAGCACCACATCACTATAGGTGATTTAGTGGTAGAGAAACAAAGGCCGAATGAAACTTTGGTGGATTACATACTTCGATGAAGAAACTTAAGCATGAAGTGTGAACCACAACTGCAAGAACAACATGCAGTTGGCATCTTGCTTAAAAGCATTCAAGGCCCGATAGCACTTCTCCTCAAAGGATTCACTATTAAGACTTTTGAGAAGTTGTTAAGCAAGGCCGGAAGCTTGCAAGAAGAGGCGAAGCAATTAAGTTTTGCCGAAAAGACGGACAAGCAGAAGCCGGTGAAGACCTTCGAAAAGAAATCCGGATCGTTGCAGCAGTTGACAAAGGCAAGCAACCGATGCAAATACCACCGTAACGGCCGCAAAGAACTACAACAGAACTACCAAGAACCCCGGTCCAGCTATCGATCGTCTCCGCAAGTATGAACAATCGTCCCGTCCGCAACGTACATCGAGGGAGCTTCGAGCAGAGAATATCCGTTCAAAAATGAAGCAAGACCGAAGATGTTCCGTAGCTCTAATGAAAACTCCGGATTTCCAACTGCCGAGCCTAAAAGACCAGAGGAAGTCAACAAGAACGGTGATCCCAACTTTTGCTCCTACCATCGGATGCTTCGGGCACAAGATAGAAGATTGCATTACCTTTAAAAGTTGGCTCAACGACAACCTTCGGAAAGGAAATATAACAATCCCGAAGGAGTACATGAAGGAACCCCGTAAAGGAGGTTCCGTCAATGTTATCTCAACCGATCCCATCATTCCGATAGATCCCTATGCAACCGACGATGGATGGACTACCGCCCGGACGAGGTCTTCGAAGAAGATTTTAGACAAAGATCCGAACCGCTTCGGTGCGAGCCTCAATTCGTAGTTCGAGACCCGTTAAGCCGGTACTATCACTTGCGATAGAAGAACCACCTCGACAGACACGATCGAAGAAAAGAAGAAAATCGACGAAGAAGAGGGGACCGAGACTCCTAAGGCTACACTAGGGGCCGCTTATCCTAGGATAGTTGTTTCCGATTCGGGGGAGAAATCACTCGAACCTCTCGATTTTGTATGATTATCTCGCTCACTTCGGTGGGATCATATAATGATAAGGGTGATGTCGTTGGCTACGTTTTGACTGTTTCTAACGATTACGTAACTAGCGACAATCCGGACATCGACCTCGATACCAACAGCAATTCTTAAATCATACACGATCTCGACAATCAAAATAACGAAGAAGACATCCATCAAGGAGGCTACGAGAGTTCAACAAGCAACGGATCTATCTGTGAGTTTCGAGGAGCTCCGCTTACGATAGAGTTAGAGCCTTCGGATTTTGAAGATAATCCGGAAGAGCCTCGTCATTCCGATTAAGGAGGAGACACCGGCAAGTTCAACACTAGATTCGAAGAAATTACGTAAGTCAACTTGAGAAGTGGAAAAGTTCTACCTCCAAGAATGGGTCCAAAAGACAAAGGAAAGCGTGTGGTTGTTCAAGAAGAACCAACCCCGCAGAAGAAATACTCATTCGAGAAGAAGCCGAGACGCACGAGAACAAAGTGGACTACAACGTGCTAGCCCATCTTAGGAAACTACCGGCCAAACCGAGCATTTACGATGCTCTCATCTTATCAAAGGAGATGAGAGAAGCTCGATCAAAGCCTTACTTGATCCGTAAATTCGCTTAGCTCAAATGGCCGGAGATTCCTTAGATGAGGTTTGCTCGTTAAAAGAACAGCGAGGCGTTACCTTCACGGACAGTGACCTACTACTTGGGACAGCAGATCACAACCGACCATTGTACATTTCAGTTACAATTGGGAAGTTTACACTCTCCAGAGTATTGGTGGATCCAGGAGCATCAATCAATATAATGAGTCTTCGAACACTAGGCATACTTGGAAATTAATGCTCTCGAGCTCGAGGCCGACAAAATGTTATTAAGAGGATTCAACCGTAAAGGAGAAAGAGCCCTCGGGTCAATAACGCTATCGATGAAGACCGGTGACTTAGCAAAGACAACCGCAAAATTTCATATAATCGATTCGTAAACATCGTTCAACGCTCTACTCGGGCCGACCATGGATACATGAAAATAGGATGGTACCATCATCTCGCACCGCATGCATCAAATACTACGATGGAGGGGAACGAAGGCATCAAAGGCGACTTGCAACCATTCTCCGTACATGAGATTGGAATCCATGAAGATGCAGCTTATTATGCACCGCCAAAGAAAACGATCTTCTCCGCAGATACCGTAACAAATGAAGCAAAGAAAGTTCGAGACAACGAAGAACCTAGAGTTCTAGTCCAACAGCCACTCACCACTCCCTTACGGTGAGATGGTGAAGGTTTCTCCACAACTCGCATCCGAGGTCGAGGCGGGGACGAGGTCGTGGTAGAGACGTTAGGACAGTTGGACAGAGGAAACCAGCCATCAATGTTGATTGGGAAGATAGTTCTGAAGAAGAAAAAGAAATCAAACAAGAAGCAGCGGCAATAAGTCGGAAGAAGCCGCAATTTAAGATCTCTCTTGAAGATGAGAAGAACGAAGACTAAAAATCAATGTACGAGAAGATTAACCACTACGTACATACTATGACCCTGACCCCGATCCATTCTAATAAGATCGAGGGTATGGTGGTTAAAGAGGTACATAGCGGCGGTGCAAAGCTAATCAAATTCTACCGTGGTGCTTCTTCCTCCAAAACTGAAAATAATGTACAATTTCAAGATGTCACTTCATCAGAATTAATGGAATTACCTTTTGAGTGGTACTCTCCCTGTGTTCAAAATTTAATTCAACGTGGTTTCTTACCTCGACAATGGACAAAAGGCCAATCACAACATTTTGAAAAATTATGGAATAACTCCGGTCGTCCTCCCAACTCAAAGTATGGACTCGGATTCGGCACAGTAGGGTCAGTTGACGATACTGAATTTTGCTTGGTTGTCACTTGCGAATCCAATGAAAACTGCATGGAAACTACAGACGAACTCGAAGATGTACAAATTGGAGACGCTCCACCAGAATTCGAAGAAGAAATTAAATCCACAATAGATGAGTTAATGGAAGTTAACATAGGTACTAGCAAAGAGCCTAGACCTACCTTTGTTAGCTCCTTACTCAACAAAGAAGACTCCGAAAAAATAATCAAATTATTAATGGAATTTAAGGACTGTTTTGCTTGGAACTACGATGAAATGCCAGGATTGGCTCCAGAGGTTGCAGTCCATAAGCTAGGAGTGGATCCTAGTTCTGTTCCAGCCGTACAAGGTCCCGAAGAATGCGTCTAGAAATCGAACAACAAGTCATAGCCGAAGTTAAAAAGCTAATAGACGCTAAATTTATCCGCGAAGAACAATACCCGACTTAGCTAACCAATGTGGTGCCGACGTAAAGAAGAATGGTCGATCGAATTTGTGTGGACTTCGGAGATTTAAACAAGGCATGTCCAAAGGATGAATTCCCTCTACCGATCCCAGAATTAATGATCGACATTGCTTCAACACATGAAATATTCTCGTTCATGGATGGATCTTCGAGATACAACCGGATAAAAATGGCTCCGAAGATGAAAAGCTTACGAGCATTCGAACGCCGATCGGAGTATTTTGCTACACAAGGATGCCATTCGGACCGAAGAACGCAGGAGCAACCTACCGTAGAGCAATGACAAGAATTTTTGATGATCTCATCCGCAATCAAGTCGAATGCTACGTGGACGATGTGGTCATCAAAATCAAAGTAAAGGAAAACCACTCGTATGATTCGAGAATTGTTTTCGAACGATTAAGACAATTTAACCTTAAGATGAATCCCTTAAAATGCGCCTTCGGCGTCACCTCCGGAAATTCTTAGTGGTTCATTGTCCGACATCGTGGAATTGAAATCGACCCGTAAAAGATTAAAGCTATCTTAGAAATGCCGCCTCCCAAAACCTTAAAACAACTACGATCTTTTCAAGGGAAGCCGGCATATATTCGACGCTTTATCTCAAACCCGTCGTGTAGGTGTCAGCCTTTCTCGACACTAGTTAAAAAGGACGCCAAATTTATTTGGGAAGAGAAATGCCGTAAGGCCTTCGAGGACATTAAACTATATTTAATGACACCTCCCGTCTTAGCAGCCCCGGCCTCGTGTGACCGATTGATACTTTACACCGCGGCTTTAGATGACTCTCTCGGAGCCCTGTTAGCCCAGGTCAATGATGAGGGTAAAGAAAATGCTCTTTACTACTTAAGTCGTCGTTTACTTCCGACGGAAGTAAGGTATCCCGCAATTGAAAAACATTGTTTGGCCTTGATCTTCGCCGCTCAAAAGCTCATGCACTACATGCTTTCTCATAAGGTTAACCTGATCTCGAAGTTTAATCCATTGCAATACTCGATGACTCGTCCAACACTTTCCGGCAGACTTGCCGATGGTCAATGATATTATTGCAATTCGATATAACTTTCGTGCCTCTCGCGTGCCGTGAAGGGACAAGTCTTAAGCAGACTTTCTCGCAAAGACACCCTTTCGCCGGCAGAATCTCCTCTCAACGACGATTTGCCGCATTAACAAATAATGAGCCTAGAAGACCTCGATGATCGACGTTGGGAATTATATTTCGACGGAGCATCTTCAAGCACACAAAGACGAAGAATCGCAAGTGATAGTGCCCGGTAAGGCAGGAATCGGGCTAATCTTTATAACACCGAGCGGGGATGTTAAGATACTCCTACCACTGACGTAACCGTGTACAAACAACAAAGCAGTAATATGAAGCCCTCATAACGGGACCGGAATTAACTATTCAAATTGGGATAACGTAAATCAACATCTACGGGATTCACAAGCTAATCATTCAACGTAGATCGCGGACAATACAGAATTTTTAAACCAAGACTCGAACAATACTTCCAAGATGTCATACAAACTTATCGGAACAGCATTCCAAATGTGACAATCTACAAAATTCCTGAAAAGAGAATGCTTTAAGCAGATGCTTTAGCCCGTCTCGCAAAAGAATTTGCCCGTTTGCAAGATGAATCAGCTGGAAGTGCCGGCTCACGGACGTCGGTCCCGTCACGACTCGACATAGACACAATACACAAATCGAAAAAGAAAAAGAAGCAACATGAAGAAGTGATGTAAAACACGTAAGATCGGCGACAACCATCGATGACTACCCGCAAACAGAAAGCTACCGGACGATAGGTCGCTAGCCCATCGCATTAAGAAAAGAACTCGTCCTACGCATTAATAAACAACACATTATACGAAGGTCTTTTCGATCAAATGTGGCTAAGGTGCCTAAGCGGGTCCGAGGCCCGTGAAATCGTTAAAGAGGTGCATTCATGACTCGTGGCGCTCACCAATCGGTCCGAAGATGAAAATGAAAATTGAAAGATTAGGATACTACCGGCCCTCGATGATGACCGACCGCATGAAAATCGCCAAGAGCCGTCACCAATGCCAAGTGCACGGAGTGGTTCTACACCAACCTCCAAATGTGCTACATCCGACAATTGCGTCGTGGCCATTCGAATGTTGGGGCACGGATATAGTGGGTCCGATAGAACCACCATCTTCAAAAGGACATCGCTTCATTCTTGCGGCTACAGATTACTTTTCCAAGCGGCGTAGCGGCTCCACTTAGAGAAGTGAAAGCACACCACGTGCTACGCTTTTCAAGAACCAAGTTGTCTACCGTTTCGGAGTGCCGCGCAGATCATCTCGTATAATGGGTCAGCATTCAAAAGCACGCAAATCAACAATTTTGTCGTGAGACACGGAATCGACTGGCGATACTCGACAATTTACTACCCAAGAGCAAACGGTCTCGCCGAGACTTTTAATAAAACTCTCGTTCAAATCTTAAAGAAAACCTTGGACGATAATAAGAGAAATTGGCACGAGAAATTGTTAGAAGCCTTATGGGCCTACCGGACAACCTTCGTAACTCCTACTCAAGCTACACCTTACGCTCTAGTGTATGGGTCCGAGGCAAGTGTTACCTTTAGAGGTTCAGCCTTCCTTCACTCGTAATTGCAGTTGCAAACAAGATCACGACGAAGAAAACGCCGCATTACGACTCAAAGAATTAGAAAGCTTGGAAGGGAAAAGACTTGCAGCAAGCAACAGAATTTAGAACTATACCAAGCTAAGATGGTTCAAGCCCATGACAACCGGGTCCGCCCAAGAACCTTCAAAGTTGGTGACTTAGTTCTCGTTCTCAAGAGACCTATTCTCGCACACCGCAAGATAGGAGGAAAATTTGAACCCACTCGGGAAGGACCGTTTGTGGTCGAAGCAAGTATACTCGGGAGGTTCCTACCGCCTAGTGAATTGCCAGTGAGAACGACATATGCTTTCGATCAACGGACGATACTTGAAAAAGTATTACGCTACCCGATGTTTCGAAGGAATGAATTCTTCATCCCAAAGAAACACGGGCGAAGTAATTACTTATGATTGGGTCCGAACCCAAAAATAATAAAATGTGTTAAAATAAATAAAGTCATGATAATATGTTTTCCTTGTTTTCTTTTCCAAATCAAAATCTCTTCCCAGATCTTATCCTACTTCATTCCTGTTAAATTTGAAAATAAAAAAAATATATAAAAAAAATGTATCTTTAATAAACATTTTCTTAATGTTCTTGTTCTTAATACAGCCCCTGATCCTTTTCCTTGTCTTTTCGTAGGGAAATGTCGAACGGGCGGTTGGTCCTGAACTTTAAGAATGGCGTTAGCCTTGCACTCGATGAAAAGAGGGTGAAAGATGGAGCGATAATCGAGATCGACTCGGATTTCGCACCGACGCAGCCTACAAGACGAGGAAAGTGACCGGGTCCCGCTAACCGAGAAGAACTACCCGGCAGTACAAGGATGAAAGTGGGTGGCCCAAGCCACCAATCCAACAACAAGAAAAGAAAAGCAAACACCGAAGAAGATAAGAAAATGAAGTCCGTAGGCGCTACAGCGGAGGGCGAGCTTGTCGCCGCCGCGCCCACGTAGATTCAAGAAGTGCGGAGAGCTACTCTCACAGCCACGCAATGAAGAAATAAGAATTGCCGTATCCGTAAGATGTTAACAAAACTAGCTGTGGACCAACGCGACGAGACAATTGCTAATGCCAGCACACACATTTCAAGGACATCGGTTCACCAGGAACCTGAAGAAAGGAGGCCAGCTCCTAGGATAACAGAAAGAACCGTGGAAATCTCCGTAAGATCGAAGAGAGAAGGCTACCACGCCACCGGATAGAACCACCAATAATGCATGACCTTGTTGCTGAAGCAACCCCGGGGATGTCCCGACGTGCATCATCCCCGAGGAGCCGAGGTTTGCAGGGGAACGTGAAGGGATTGAACCATATATCCCACAATATGTCACAAGGCCTCGCCATCTCGCATCATTCCGGAATACGAGATGGAGAGAATGCGTAATGTTGAAAAGAAAACTTTTGAATACTTCGAGAGAATTAAAGGAAGAAGGATCAACATACTAGAGGGCCTCGAGCTACATACCGACGTATTCTCGTAGTATGAACAACAAAGAAATCGTGGATTGTATCCGGATCCGAAAAGAATGGGCCGAGCAGGCCGCCCGAGGGAAAACACATACTCGAACCCCGGAGATGGATGCCGTGGAAAGGAAGAATCACAATACAATGCGGATGCCGCTACAACTTTGCCGAAGACAGAAGGGAAACCCACCGGGATACTCCGTCATGGGCAAGTAGATCCGATGCCATTAGTCATCGGGAGGATGGTAAAAAGATTGATAACATGGAGGGTACCGCCGTAGATTGCATACCCAATAGCCGCATTATCAACATCTACAAATAGGGTGACCGCATACCCCCACATATAGATCACCACGACTTCGTCGACCTTTCGTACGCCTCTTTCTTGAACGAGTGTGACATCATGTTCGGATCCGACCTCCGGATAGCGAGCCCGGGTGAGTTCCGAGGGCCGCAAAGATACCTTTACCGGTGGGTTCCGTCATGATACCGAAAGGTAACGGAGCGTATATCGCTAAGCATTGCATACCGTGAGTGCCGATGGAGCGGATCTCAGCTACTTTCGGGAGAATGGACGACAACGAAGATACCTTACCATTTCCAACCGTACCCGTAGCCAGAGAACCTCCGCCTTACGAGCCGTGAGTTACATGGGAGATATCACACCTCCAACGTACATCCACTCGGCATCCTCGCTAAGGATGGCTTGGAAGGTGATGTTATTAACCATGTACCCCACTATTCGTACATGGATTTTTTTTTGATAAATGCTTCTTTTGATGGACCAACAAAGATCATACACAAATCCGTTTTGAGTCTACATGGATTGTATGAAATGTATTCCGGATCGAGTTGTATGATGTATTTTCAACATGATTGGAATGAAAGTGACCATGTCACGTTTTTGGCCTTCACCTCTTTTCAGTGCAAATTGATTGGGAAACGCCATTAAAGTTAAATGAACTTCGAACAAAGAACGTAAAAGAAATAAAGAAAGAAGAATAAAAGAAAACTTTCCTAAAAAAAAATCTCTTAAAAAATGACAAACACCAAATTCACATGAACATTAAATAAACGATAAAATAAAATTTGAACCATTAAAAGATAAATGAAATCAACACAAATCTCAAATTCCATCCTTCTAAATTTCAAATCAAATTTCAAACACAATCTTTCCAAATTCCGAATCAAATTTCAATCTTTTCAAATCACAAATCAAATTCTCAATCAAATTCCAAATCCACTCCCGATCAAGTTTCAAATTTGATCTTCCAAATTTCAAATCAAATCTTAAATCAAATTTCAATCGAGTTCAAACTCATCCTTTCAAATTTCCAAATTCAATCTTTCCAAATTCCAAATCCACTCCCGATCAAGTTTCAAATTTGATCTTCCAAATTTCAAATCAAATCTTAAATCAAATTTCAATCGAGTTCAAACTCATCCTTTCAAATTTCCAAATTCAATCTTTCCGTATTCCAAATCCAAGTCTCAATCAGATTCAAATTAAATTTCTTCCAGATCTCGAATCAAATATAAATCAAATTCAAACTTTTGGGTCGAGGATTTTACATCCAAGACTGCACTGCTTTAGGATCCTTTTCCTATTGCACTGAAGTACATCAAATTCATCCTTTTGGGTCGAGGATTTTACATCCAAGACTGCACCGCTTTAGGATTCTTTTCCTATCGCACCGAAATACATCAAATTCAACCTTTGGGTCGAGGATTTTACATCCAAGACCGCACCGCTTTAGGATTCTTTTCCTATCGCACCGAAATACTTCAAATTCAAACCTTTTGGGTCGAGGATTTTTACATCCAAGACCGCACCGCTTTAGGATTCTTTTCCTATCGCACCGAAATACATCGAATTCAAACTTTTGGGTCGAGGATTTTACATCCAAGACTGCACTACTTTAGGATCCTTTTCCTATCGCACCGAAGTACATCAAATTCAACCATTTGGGTCGAGGATTTTACATCCAAGACCGCATCGCTTTAGGATTCTTTTCCCATTGCACCGAAATACATCGAATTCAAACTTTTGGGTCGAGGATTTTACATCCAAGACCGCACCGCTTTAGGATTCTTCCCTATTGCACCGAAATACATCAAATTCAAACTTTTAGGTCGAGGATTTTACATCCAAGACCGCACCGCTTTAGGATTCTTTCCTATTGCACCGAAATACATCGAATTCAACCTTTTGGGTCGAGGATTTTACATCCAAGACCGCACTCGCTTTAGGATTCTTTCCTATTGCTCCGAAATACATCGAATTCAAACTTTTGGGTCGAGGATTTTACATCCAAGACCGCATCGCTTTAGGATTCTTTCCTATCGCACCGAAATACATCGAATTCAAACTTTTGGGTCGAGGATTTTACATCCAAGACCGCACCGCTTTAGGATTCTTCCCTATCGCACCGAAATACATCAAATTCAAAACTTTTGGGTCGAGGATTTTACATCCAAGATCGCACTCGCTTTAGGATGCTTCCTATCGCACCGAAATACATCAAATTCAAACCTTTTGGGTCGAGGATTTTACATCCAAGACCGCACCGCTTTAGGATTCTTTTCCTATTGCTGCCGAAATACATCAAAAATCAAACTCTCGAGGTTAAGGATTTTACATCCAACACTCGCATTACTTCCGAGATCTCTTCTCATTGCAACGATTCAATCTAATCAATTCAATTTTCTTTCGAGGTCGAAGATGTTACATCTAAAACCTCAGAATTCCAATTTTCATTTCAAATCAAATCCTTCAAATTAATTTTGACAAACTCCAATCTAAATTGAAACTCCAAATTGAAATCTAAACTCACACATCAAAACTTAAATTGAAACAAAATAAAATCTAAATCGAAATTCCCTGTGTCATGTGATTTGGGATTCACCTCCTTTTCCTTTCCCAGCCGAGAGTTTAGGAATCTCCGGTTTCAGAGATATACTTGCTACCCCCCAACGAAAACTCCTCTATTTCATCCTAAGTTTGTCACTTGGATGTTTGTGTTGGTTTTGTTGATCGCTTCGGTCAACACCAATACGCGTGGTGTGCTCCGTCAGCTCACCACACCTATTGGGGGTCCATTTGTCGACCTCATTTTTGATGAGGTCTTCTTCTTCTCTTTAAGTATCTTAGGATCTAGCCTTAAGCTTTTCCTTCGACCATCTTAGAGGACTAGAATCGGGACCCACCTTTTAGAAATTCAAACCACTTCTTAACTCCCCGCAAACTCAACAAACTCGACCGTAGACCCCTAATCACCTAGAGGGTTGAAATCAAATGTGGAAGTTTAAAGGATGAGTTCCTATAGGACTCTTCGCCTTAGATCGCCTCAGGCGGCCCGGTCTCGGTGAAGGGGCTGACTTACATACACTACACCTACACACTACACCTACACACTACACTTCCACATACCTCCAAAAACCACACCCATACCTAACTTGACCTCCTGACTCATGTAGGTGATCCACATGGATGGTCCTTAACCCCTAAGCCCTTGGCTAAGAGGGTTAGGAACAACATAGTGAATGCCTCAAATGAGTCCCTTCATGGCTCATGTGGGCTTGATATGGCTTCATGGCTCAACCAAAATGACTTCTTTCCACTTAAATTCACCCAATCTTCAATTTCCCAAATCTTCAATTTCCCAAATCTTCAATTTTTGACCCCCGGGACCCTACACCCGCTTAGCCTACCCAAAACTCTTGAAATTACACAAATTTCTCAAAAATTTCCAAATTACCCAAAATTCTACAAAATCAATCCCAAACATTTCCACATCACTTAAACTGATCATCCATACCCAAAAATACCAAAAATTCCAAGAAAACCTCCCAATACCCTCCAAATACCCAAAATACCCTCTCGCCTAAAAAATCCAAAAATTTAGAAATTTCCCAGAAAATTTCAGAAAATTCCAAATATTCCCAATTTCATTTTGTCCAACTACACCATGGGCCAATTTTGTCAATTTACCCCACTTTTGTCAAAACCCCCAATTTGACCCATTTTAACCCTAAGTGAACCCAATGTCAAACCAAATCTACCCAATTGACCCCAATTTTGGTCCAATTCAATTCTAAACTTCAAATAAATATCCCAAATACCAATCTAGACCAAATCCAAGCCCAATTTGATTGGCATTTGGATCCAATCTCACTTTTGGCCTTAAAGCCCAATTTGGACCCATGACCTAAACCTAACCCAAACTCACCCAATTCAACTCCAATTAACCCCAAACCTTTTCTAAATCATCCTTAACATTCCCACAAACAAAAAACTAACATGATTTGCCCAAATTTAGACCCAAACCCCACTCAAATTCAACCCAAGGCTAAAGGACCCATTTTTGACCTAAACCCAAACCTAACCCAAATGAGCCCAAACCCCAAAATCAAAGCCCAACCAAAGCCAAAACCTCTTTCGAAACACCCCCATAAACATTTCTCAACATTGATTTTACATCAATTTCAACTCTAGCCCAACATTAGCCCAACTTGGCCCACTTGGACCTACATAGGCCCACTTACCAAATAAACCCAAATTCAAACCAATTCAACTCCAAATCACATCAAATTGATTCCAAGCCCTTCATAAAACATCCCTAAACCGGTTATGACATTTATTTGACAAAGTTCTTCACAAAATTTTTATCCAAATGCCCATCCTAAAATCAAAAGCCCATTTCCCTTAAACTTTCCTAAAAACCCACTTCACCACATCCAAAGGCCCAAAATCTACCCTAAAGCCCACATGACATCTCCATTTGTCATCCACTTAATTAAATCCATTACCTAAGTCCTAAATTCACCATCAAATTATTCCAAATCAAGTTTCATACAAATTTCCATCAAATTACCAAAAATTCTTAAAACCCATTTTCATGAAATTGACCAAACCTTTTCCCAAGTCAAAGGTGAGCCATGCAAGCCAGTGGACAAGCCACATGAAGCCATGGAAGGCTTGACATGTGATCAAGCCATTAATGGCAAAAGGAGGGGCCCCTTTCCTAATCCTCCTTAACCCCTTTTTACCTTAAGCATGTCACACACTAAACCATGCTTAGCCACCTCATCATGGATGGAGACCACACCACTCTCCCTTGGTCGACCCAACCGATCCTCTCAGCTCCAAAATCGAGCCATGGGGAGGTGCACCCAACCTAAACCAATGGGTTGACCAAATTAAGGCAAAAATGACCCCCTCCCCATTCCATTTTAATTCAAACACTTTACACATGTCCAAGCCCAATTGACTTCACCATTGCCAAGCCCTGACCTCCCTGGTCAAGATGGTGACCCATGCCTGCCGGCCAGCCGCCCGGATCGCCGGAAAACACAACACCCGAGAGCATCTTGTGAGCCCAAGCTTGGAATTCTCACCGCCGAGTTGCCCCATGCCCAATGGCCACCATGGTCTGTTCTTCTCCTCACTCGCAGCAGACTCGATCCCATGCCTCAACTCCCTCGGGAGGCCCTCCACCCTCTCCTATTTAAACTCCACCCCTCTCGGCCACGAGAGGAGCCGAGCACAAAACTTGCCGAAACTCGCCAAAATTGTTCCGCACCCTTCTCCACCCTTAGAGCAGCTTGATCCCCAGGTGTCAATTTGCCCTAATCCCCACCGACAAAATCCAATTTCCCAACCGAAATTCCACCCAAAACCAGGACACTTCTCCACAGTGAGCCAATTCCCAAATTGATTGGTTCTACACCTTCACCGGACCAAGGGAAGGTGTCCACCAAGCAAAAGCCCCATCTCCGAGCCACCCGGCTTGATCCAGCTCTCCAAGCTTTGTGATCGGGCTTGGTCGAAATCACATCCGGACAATTCACTGCACCGAGAGACTTCACCTGGAGCTTGATGGGATCCAATCGAAGGTGCAACAACTCTCAGATTGAAGCCACACTTCTCTGAGCAAAGGTATGAGCTAATTCTTTATCCCGAGCTTCTGCAGATTCTCCATTTCAAACGCCCTAATTTCAATGCATGTTAACCGTATAGATGTGTTCGTCTCTTTAAGACGAATCCATAGAGCATAAGAACATGAAAATCCATTGAGTATCGAGTGAGATCTTAGGGATTTAGTGTGGACGGCTCTCGGGTGTGGACGCTCGGGGACGATGAACGGATGCCGTCCATTCAATACACGCGCGGACGAACGACTCAGATGGCGTCGGACCAGGAGACGGTACGAGAACCGCCGGGCCCGGGCTGCTGACTCAGGTGGCAGCGTCGAATGGGAGCGCGACGCGTGTGCGTTCGGAGCTGCCGAGGTTGACGCGGCGCCGCGTGGATAAATAGAAAATTAGGGTATTTTTCTATTTATTTAATTCTCTAAACTTCAAAAATTCATATCTCTCGTGTAGAAAAATCGAAAAATAAAATAAAAATACCCTCTTGCTCGGTGAACGAGAGGAGAATAATGTGGAAAAGAAATCATTTAATTTCATCAAGTATTTTATTTTTTATAATTTATTTACTCTCTGCATTATTTTAATTCTCCATGCATATATACAATTCACCATGGCATGAGACCATAGAGCTTTTGAAGCCTCTGAATTTGGGAACATTCCCTGAATTTTCCAAAGTTAGAGGCCATCCCTATGAAAAGTTATTGATTTTTCAAATTCATGTTGCTGTTTTGAGTATTTTAATTCCAATAAATAGCATGTTGTGAAATAAATTCTAGGAAAATTTGGTGATATTTCTTATGACCAGAGAACCCTAGGAAAAATAGGTTTTGACTTAGTTCATTTAAAACAACCCTAATTGGCTTAAACAACCAAAATAGGTCTTTATTTAATTAGAGTTGACCATGCATCAAACTCGACTTGAAATCAATTCTCCACTAACCTTTAGGATCAGAGGAATCCACCATAAAAGTTTCGAGGTCAATTGGACTTGGTTAGCCCCACTAATTGGGTCGATTAAGTCACTTAGCCATTTTAAACTTTAAAAATTCATAACTTTTAAAATACCTTTCAAAAATTCACCAAATTGGTTTTGGAGCCTCTCTGATATCAGGGAAACCTAAGAAAATTAAAATTTCAATTTTCTAAAAAAGTTGATTTTTAATAATATTTTAATATTTTTAATAATTAAAAAATAATAAAAATCACAAAAATAATAAAATTCACAAAAATGTCACATTTTGAATTTTAATCACTTAGGAACAAATCCCATATTTTTTTTAGGTCTATTTAGTGAGATATCAAATTTTAAAGCTCTAGGGTAATTTTAAAATTAAAAAAAATGTATTTTCTAGCATTTTCACTAAAATAATTGTAATAAATCATAGAAAAATCAGAAAATTGCAAAATTTGATTCTCTGATTTTCTTGATATGAGAGAGATTTTTGAAAAATATAAAATTCATTTTTCAACATTTATTTTATTTTTAAATTAATTAATACTCCAAAACTTAAAATAATTATAATAAAAAAAATATAATTCAAAAAATCCCCAAAATTGGTCCAAGTGGTTCTCTGGTCATTAGGAATGTCCCCTAATTTTCTTAAGGACAGAAACTTTCCCTTGGTCATGTTATTAAATTTTCCTTGGAAATCTCTATTTTTCACCAAAAATAATTATATAAATAAATTAAATATAGAAAAATCACATTTTCTCCTCTCATGTCTTTATTGACATATGAGTGAAGTCATATAAAAATTTCAAGTTCATTTGAGTTCAATTTAGTGAGTTATGAAATTATTAAGCTTAAAGGGTAAAATGGTAATTAAATTTTTTAACCCTTAATTAAAACTTTAGGTTTAATAAAAAATTAACAAGTAAAATATTTGATCCTAATCTGATTTGGATGATTGAAATTCAAATAATTAAAGGGTAGAAACCCATTAAACAATTTTAAAATGATTAAACTTTAATTAAATAATTGATTAAATTTGGAAGAATAATAAAATTGGAATTATTAAAATAGGGATATTATTAGGAAGAGATTTATTCTTTAATTTAAAAATCCCTAAATTAATTATCTCATTAATATTCAATTCTTAATTAAAATGATAACTCAAATTTAAAATATTAAAAGACTTAATCATTAAACTAAATTTAAATTATTAAACTCTTTTAAAAAAAAATTTCAATTAAAATTAAATAAAATTAAATTAAAATTAAATTAAATCAAATTAAATTAAATTAAACAAATTAAATTAAATTAAATTAAATTAAATTAAATTAAATTAAATTAAATTAAACTAAATTAAATTAAATCAAATCAAATTAAATTAAATTAAATTAAACTAAATTAAATTAAATCAAATTAAATTAAATTAAATTAAATTAAATTAAATCAAATTGAATTAAATTAAATAATTAAATTAAATCAAATTAAATTAAATCAAATTAAATTAAAATTAAATCAAATCAAATTAATTAAACATCAAATCAAATTAAATTGAACTATATTGAATTAAATTAAATTAAAACTCAATTAAATTAAATTAAATTAAATTAAATTAAATTAAATATAACATCACCTAAGACATAAAGAATTCAAAATAAATCTAAAATAACTTGAACACTATTCCAAATTTAAACTCATTAATGGAAATTAAACTAAATCACAAACCATTTGAACACCAATTTACCCTCAAAAGCTTTAGTTATCATAACTCCTAAATAGGACATTAAATGAAATGTTACTTCACTTGTAGGATATTCAAATGTCCTAGTTCACTGAGTAAGTTAACAAAACTTGAATCCCCGGACGATTAATTCATTTATATAATCGAATTCATTTGGACTTAAAACAATTCTAGCAATATTGAAAAGATGTTTAAGATTTGTCTTAAGCACTTCCTCGATACGATAGGATGTTTATAAGAACAAATGAATTTAATTATTCTTTGATGAAGAAAATCGTCCTTAAACAAAAAAAACACAAAGAACCTAGACGTCATAGGAGATGACTAGCTATAGGATTAGGAATTTGGTAGAAAACCATAACCTTTCCCTTAGCTTTACCTAGGAACTTGCTTAAATATTCTAATTGTGTTTTAAGTGTAGCTTGAGATGACGAGAAGACCCTCCAGGTACGCTTTTATTTTATTGCAATTTACTTTATTGCAATTTACATTATTGTAATTTACTTTATTGCAAATGCACTTTACTTTTCTTGCATGATAAGACAACTGTTGCATGAAAACCCACACCTTTAGGATAGCCCCTAAAACTAAAACCAAAACAAAATTAAAAGTCATTGTAAGATAAAATTCACCGCCACAACATTTCAAAATATAAAACAACTCAAAATTTAATCACAAACAGAACACAAAACTACAATTGCAACTAAATTAAAACGTCCTGTTGGATGATCGGGAATACCTCGGATGATGTAACCTACGTGTTGCTAACGGGATTTCCCACGGTCTAAATGAAAGTGTGGAACTCATTCAGTTGAGTTTAGCAAATTCATCTGGACTAAGTGAATCCGATAAAAATAATGATGCCGGAAGGATGGAACCGTGGGATCTTAACCGGGTTATAATCAACTTTAAGATTTGTTTTAATCAAAACATAAAAAACACTTGGAAAATTAAGACTTCTCTAAACCAAAACACTTTTCTCATCTCCTGATTTTTGATTTCTAAAACTAAATCTCTGCAACAATAAGGAGCTCGGAGCATGGTGGGCAACACGGCCATCGTCGTCGACAAAACTTGAACCTACTTCACAGAAACTTTCCTAGAATTAAATAACCAAGCCATAGGATTTCGAGGTAGTTTGCCTAGTGCAACATAAATCCTCAACCTTTTGTTAGGCATTTGCCTTGCAAATTAAGCCCTAACCGGACTTAGGATTCCGAGGTAGTCGTCTGATACGACATAAACCCTCACATCTTCAAGTGCTATTTGTATGATTCTATCATATAAGTATAAGTCCTAATTAATTAAAATTGACAAGATCAAAACATTTAAAAATATTAGGACTTTCTTAAATCTAAGCCAAACAATAGGATAGTCGGGAAATTACCGAAGTTCACTTCGAATCTGTGATTTCTCCTACTTTTCTTCCTTTGGATTCACAAAACAAAATGTTCCAAACTTGATCCATTCCCTATTGAAATTCCAAAATTCAATCCCTTGAAGACTTAAACTTTGAAATCCTTGAGAGCAGAATTATTGATTATTATCGAGAGTTTTCTTAGGTGATTTCCGTCACTTAAGATGTAATTATCTATAGGGGCTTGCCCTTATAGGGAATTTTGAAGAACCCAGGTAATATAAACCCTGTTTAATGTTTTCATATTAAACAGGGGAATTTTGTCGGCTTATAAAATTGGTTCGCAGACCAAATGGATGTCACAAATCTTCTAGTTTATTTAATCGAGCCCCACCGTCAAGCAGTGTGTCTATCCTTAGGGATAGATACACGGTTTGTGGTGCGGTGCTCGTTTATATAAACTATTTGGGACGTGAGATCGGTTTAATCTCATATCTTAAAACCTTCAAATTTAAAATTATTTTCAAAATCAAATACTACTTTTCAAATTATTTATTTTAATTAAATTAAAAATTCACCGACAGATTTCTGTTAGGCGACCCCTCTTCAAAATAAAACACAATCTAAAAATATGCCGACATGCCTTTTAAACCTAATGATTTTGAATTAAGTCTAATAAAAAATTAGACTTGGGAATTTAGATTCAGTGTCATTCAAATATAGTATTTTTGAGTTAACTCTAATATTACTTATATTTAAGAATTTAGATTCAATGTGTTTTAAATCTAAATGTTTTAACTTAAGTCTAATATTAATTCTACTTGGGAATGTAGATTCATTGTCGTTTGAATCTAATATTTTCGAGTTAAATCTAATATCAATTAGATTTAAGAATTTAGATTCTATTTCTTTTGAATCTAAAGGTTTTAAAAATTAAACTTATTCTAAATGTAAATTAAACTTAATGTTTAAGTCCTAATGTTGGTTGGACCTATAAAAATTTGGTTAAGTCTAGTATAGGTTAGACTTAGTGTTTTAGTTTATGATGTTAGTTGGGCCTAAAGATTTGGTTGGATTTGATTCAATTTGGATTGAATGTTGAGTTGATGTTCAATGAAGGTTAAACCTAAGGTTGTTCTTTGACTTAAGTTTAACTTTGGGTTGATCCTAAGTTAAATTTTTGATCTTAGATTCAATGTGGGTTGAATCCTAAGTTAAGGATTTTGTCCTAAGTTTAACTTTAGGTTGATCTTAAGTTAAAGTTTTGGTTTAATTTCAATGTGATTCGATCCTAAAGTTAAAGATTCTGGTATGTCCAATTTAGCTAGGACCTAAAGTTGATTTAGGTTCAATATGGATTGACATAAATGGTTTGAAATGGTTTAAAGTCCATTGTAGATAGGGCTTAAAATTAGTTTAGGATTGATCCCAAGGATTAGAAATGGTTCTAAGTCCAATGTGGGCAGGACTTAAGGTTGATTTAGATCCAATGTAACTAGAATCTAAAATTTATTTAGGTTTAATATGAATCTAACCTAAAGTTTGATATGGTCATAAGTCCAATGTATTTTGATCCAATGTAAGTAGGATCTATAGTTAGCTTAGGTTTAAGATGAATTGAACCTATGGTTTGAAATTATTATAAGTTCAATGTAGGTAGGACTTAAAATTAATTTACATTTTAAAGCTTTGATTTTTATTTAGGTTCATGTTGGGTTGAACCTAAGAGTTTGATTTGATTTAGGTTCAAGCTGGGTTGAACCTGAGAGTTTAATTTGATTTAAAGTTTAATTAAACCTAACATGGGTAAGGTTTAATTAGCTTTATTAAGTTTATTTTGAGTTATACCTAATTGGGGTTTAAGTTCAATTAAGTGTAAGGCAAATTAGGCTTAATGTGGTTAAGTATGTCTAATTAGGGTTAGACCTAATTGAGGTTTGTTTATCTTAAGCCTAGTGTAGTTAAGCCTTAAAAGAGGACAATTAGATCTAATTAGGATTTAAACCTAATTAATATTTAAATGTCTTAAGCCTAATTTGAGTAAGGCTTAATGTGGTTAATTAGGTCTAATTAAGGTTATACCTAATTAAATTTTAGGTTTACTTAAGCCTAAAATAATTAGGGCTTAATTCGATTAATTAAGTATAATTAGGGTTAAACTTAATTAAGGTTTAGATTTTGGGTTGGGTTCAATGTGCTGAACCCAAGAAATTTAGATTTGACTTGAGTACATTTTGTTGAACTTAAGGATTAAGTTGGTATAGGTTCACTTTGATTCAATTTAGGTTGAACCTAAGGTTTAGGTTCAATTTGGGTTGAACCTGAGGTTTACGTTGACTTAGCTTGAGTTAGGTCAATTTGGGTTAAACCTAAGATATAGGTTGAGTTAGGTTCAATATGGGTTGAGTCTAAGTTTAAGGTTGAGTTTGATTAAATATGGGTTTAATCTAAAGTATAAGCTGCATTAGATTCAATTTGGGTTGATTCTAATGTTTATCTTGAGGTAGATTCAATTTGGATTGAATCTAAAATTCTGGTTAACTTGGGTTCAAGTTGGGTTAGTCCTAAGTTATAAGTTTGACATATGTTCAATGTAGGTTGAACCTAAAATTTGGTTAAGTTGGGTTCATGTTATTTTAAACCTATATTATCAAATTGAATTAGATTCAATGCAACCTAAAATTTGGCTAACTTTGGTTCAAGTTTGGTTGAACCTATGTTTAAGTTTTATTTAGGTTAAATGTATGTTTAACTTAAATTTTGGTTAGGTTCAATTTGGGTTGATTCTGAAGTTTGGTTGATTTAGGTTCAATGTAAGTTGAACGTAGAGGTTTGGTTAGGTTCAATTTGTGTTGAACCTGAAGTTTGGTTGAGATATGTTCAATGTAGGTTGAATTAATTCTAATTGATGTCTTAGACCTAATTAGGGTTTTTGGTGTTAAAACAAATGTGATTAAGGCTTAACAGGGTTTAATCAGATCAATTTGATTTCCCAGACCTAATTAAGGCATATGGTGTTAAACCTAATGTGATTAAGGCTTAACAAGGTTTAATCAGGTCTAATTAATGTCTTCGACCTAATAAAGGTTTACGGTGTTAAACCTAGTACGATTAGGGCTTAACAAGGTTTGATCAGGTCTAATTGATGTCTTAGACCAAATTAAGGTTTATGGTGTTAAACCTAATATAATTAAGGCTTTACAAGGTTTAATCAGATCTAATTGTTTTCTTATACCAAATTAGGGTTTTTGGTGTTAAACCTAATGTGATTAAGGTTTAACAAGGTTTATTTAGGTATAATTGATGTCTTAGAAATAATTAGGTTTTATGTGTTAAACCTAGTGTGATTAAGGCTTAACAAGGTTTAATCAGGTCTAATTGATGTCTTAGACCTCATTAGGGTTTATGGTGTTAAACCTAATTTGATTAAGGCCTAACAGGGTTTAATCAGATCTAATTAATGTCTTAGACCTAATTAGGGTTTTTGGTGTTATACTTAATGTGATTAAGGTTTAACAAGGTTTAATTAGGTCTAATTGATGTCATAGACCTATTTAAGGTTAATGATGAAGTGTGGGTTCGCATGGGTTGAACCCAAATGTCTAAGTTTGAGTTGAATCCATTTGGGATTGGATTCAGATTCTAACCTGAGTCTATGTGTATTAGATATAGGTCTTATGTGAGTTTGAACTCAACATTTGAGATTTTGACTTTAGGTCTATATAAACTAGCCCCAATAGTTTTGAGGAGGTGAGTAAACCCTACCTCGATTAGGGTTTAGATTCACCCTAATTCTAATCAGACCAAAGGCTTAAGATAAGGTAAATCCCATATTCCATTTAAAGCTAAAGATCAAGCCTTAGGATTTCTGGAGTTTTAAATGTAAATTTAAAATTTACAATTTTAACCCTAGGTGATGAAAATGTCATTTTAAATTTTCAAATGGCTAAAAATTTTAATTTTAGAGTTTAAAAGTGTCACTCTAAATTTTCTAACCATTTTAAAAATAAATTTCGAATTTCTTGATTTTTATAATTATTTTTGGAAATAATTACATATTTTGATAGATATTATGAAATTAGATCCTAAAGAATTTTCCTAGCCTTAGAATAATCAAAAATGTTTCTAAGAATGAAAGTGTCAATCTGTGATAATTTGAGAATTTTTTAAGTTATAAATAATGTCTAATAAATAAATTATTCCATAGAGTAATTAATTAATTAAAAATTAAATGTAATTCAATAATTCCAGATTTTGGCTTCATAATTTTCTACTTATCTCACAGAGTCTGAGGATATTTTTGTTTTATTTCTGTGATTTTCCTTGCCAAGATATGAATTTTTAAAGATTTCTGAATTTAATAAAATATGAAAATCTGTATTTTCTTTTTTAACTGACGTGGCACTGATTCATACCTCGGATCCGTAAAAAGAACACTCAACGTAGTTTGATCGGAGGGGAGATCCACGCAAGCAGCCACACAGCCTCCGGTTTCACATGTTTCGTATGGATGAAACTGCGGTCCGGCGAGATCTCGACCGTTCATTATTTATACATAAAATATACGACATCCTGTCGTCTTCCTCCATTTTTCATAACTTGTATACCGTCCACAATCAGAGCATAAGATCTCGCATAGATTTTAATGAAACTTAATGGGGATTGTTTCATAAGCTTCATCATGGCAAGACGAACTCCATATAAATTTATGGGTGTTTTGAATTGATTACTTTCATAATGTCTAAAATCAAGCCTATTTTAGGTTTAAGTGAACATACTAGCACTTGATGAAGTGAAGCTTCAATCAAGATGGTTTGGAATGAACGTTTTGTCCTTGCACAGCTTCTCCTAAACTTAATTTGGAGTTAAGTCAATAGTTTTTTTTACCAACTTTGACTAGTTAGGTCAAGGGTTGACCTGTTGGTTAATGCGGTGGTCAATAGGTCCATTTTGACCAAAGTTTAACAATTAAGATCAAGGGTTGTCCTTTGGGTTAATGTAGTTGTCTTTAGGTCATGAATTGACCATTTTTGACAAAGTTTGACAATTTAGGTCATTGACCAAATTTTGACCAGTTAGGTTAAGGGTTGACCTGTTGGTTAATGTGGTGGTTAATAGGTCCTTTTTGACTAAAGTTTAACCATTAAGGTTAAGGGTTGACCTTTGGGTCAATGTTGTGGTCTTTAGGTCATGAATTGACAATTTTGACTAAGTTTGACAATTTTGGTCAATAGGGTGGGTATTGGGTCATGGATTGACCATTTTGACCATGTTTGACCATATAAGTCATTGGTTTGACCTTTGGATTAGTGGGGTGGTAATTGGGTCATGGATTGACCTTTTTGACCATGTTTTATCATTTAGGTCAAGGGTTAACTTTTGGGTCAATGTGGTGGTATTTAGGTCATGAATTGACCATTTTGACAAAGTTTGATGATTTAGGTCAAAGGTTGACCACTATGGTCAATGTGCTGGTCAATAGGTCAATTTTGACAAATTTTTGACCAGTTAGGTCAAGGGTTGACCTAATGGTTTATGTAGTGGTCAATATATTCATTTTGACCTAAGTTTAAAGCTCAATATATGATTAAAGAAGTCCACTCAGACCTTTGTGGTGCACATTAACCAAGTCCAAAATAAGGATTAAAATAAGAAGACTCAGATTTTATCGGCCAACAATGATGAAAAATAGCCTAGAAATTGTCAAAAGATGTTATTGATGCTAGGTGCATGGTGTGGTATTATACTAACCTCCAAACGTGCTACACCTTAAAATCGCATCGTGACTATTTTAGTCATGGGGCACATACATAGTGGGCTTTATAGGCCATCCATCCTCCAAAGGTTATCGATTTTTTTTAGTTGTCACAAACTACTTTTACAAGAGGTCAAAAGTGATACCGCTCAGGGAGGTCAAAGTAAATCTTAAACTACAGTTCTTCAAGGATTAAATCATCTACAGATTTGTGGTACTTCGAAGGATAATCTCAGACAATGGGACAACCTTCAGAAACACAAAGATAAATAACTTTGGTTGAAGATATGAGATATATTTTAGATATTTAAAAATGTATTAAGATAATGGTTTAGTCGAAGCCTTCAATAAGACTTAATTCAAATTATGATAAAAGATATTAACTTGCCACACGAGGAAATGGCACGAGCAGCTGTAAAAGCACTTTTGGCCAACCGTACCGTGTACAGAACACCAACACAATCAACACTGTTTTCTTTAGTGTATGGGTCTGAAGTTGTACTTCCACTTGAGTGTAACTTCTGTCCCTCAGAACAGCAATTGCAAATAGAATAATAGAAGAAGAGTAACTAAGGCTATGATTTGAAGAACTTGATAATTTGGAAGGCAGACTTAACAAAATTTGGAACTGTACCAGGAAACAAATAATCCAGGTGCACGACAAACTGGTTCATCCAAGAACATTGTGAATTTGTGTTTTGGTCTTGGTACTTCAAAGACCTATTTTTGTTCACCAAAAAATAGGTTGGAAGTTAAAACCAACATAGGATAGCTTATTCATTGTCGAGAATACATACTCAGGGAAATCTGACCAAGTAGTTAACTACTAAGGAGATTGATTTATGCCCCTAATCAGTGGGTAATATTTGAAAATATATTTTGAAGAATGAAAATTACCAGTTTGTAAACTGGGGTAATTATAAATAAATGAATAAAACATGTAATATACTTCTATCTGCTTTTGAAAATAAGGCTCCATTTTTAAAGGCCTGCACAACTTTTTGGATTAATATCCATAAATCTCTCTCCATAACAACAAAAAAAACCAATCATAACAAAAAAATACATAGCAATAAGAAAAAAAATGCATGATAAAAAATAAAATCTAAATGACTATGATAAGTTGAAATCAACTCACTGACACTATACATGTTGTTTGCAGAAAAATGGTAGGGGAAAGGTTGATGTTCATCTTTCGTAGTGGTGTGTTTTTGGCTTTGGACCACTAATGTGTTGAAAGGGAAGCTATAATTTATTTTGATCTTAATATGTACCTGGTAGAGTTTCTATATATTGGCCTGCTACTCTCGATAGTTGATCAAAAGAGGCCAGCTAAGAAAGTCTATCCTTAAATTTTGCTCCTACTAATAGAAGTCTATTAAAAGAAAGTAGAATCAGTAGTAACAAAACCTGAAGAAGTGAATGAAAAAGAGAGCAATGTGAAGGTACTTATGTCTGCAGTTTTCACCACAACACAAGGTTTGGTGGACGCATCAATTGTAGGTCTAACTATTATAAAGAATGGTTGTCCAGTACCAGTGAAGAAAATAGGTTTAAAAGATTGAAAAAGTTGGAAGAATAGCTGAAGTACACGTTACTACCACAATGGATAGAAGAGAACATACCTGAGTTTCAGTTCCTGGTGCCTGAGATACTCCTAGACAAGTATACCCCATTCTAAGGATCGAGGATTTTGACATGGAAGAGCATCATCTTGAAAAGCATATTTATTTGTCAAGCCTTTATAACACACAACTAATAGATTCATTTGCATCAAAGGATCCAACTAACTAACATAGTACTTTTTACAATAAAAAAGGTTTAATGGCCTGAGGATCAACATTTATTTTCCAATAACTTCTTAAGTGAAGAGATGATATCATTGTTCAGCACGTCATGGAAGCTAGTGGTGAGAGCCATGCTAGATACTTCGATACATATGTTCTTTATAGCATCGTAAAGAATATGATTGCTCCTATTTAGCACAACACATTTTTAGATACTCCGACAACAAATATTTTCCATAACTTTTTATCGATTCATAAAAATGAAAAAGATATTTTCATTTGCATAAATTTTTATCTTACAAAAGCTTAATTAAAGTAGTGCTTACTTTTATTTCAAATTATAAAATTAAAAAAAAAATCGAATTATATTTCCTAAAATATTATCTTTGGTTTGAGTAAGCTTATTTCTAAAAGTAAAATGTAGATTTTCTGTTTCTAATCAAAATGAAGTTTTCTTTATTTTACATTCTCTATGGGTTCAATATCTCAGGGCTTAATCAAAAAGTACTATATTACTTGATAAACGATACGTATGCTTGTGTAGTATTCACATTATAAAATCATAAAAAAGGAGTATTAATATATATATATATATATATAAATATACATATATATATATATATATACATATATATATATATATATACATATATATATATATATACATATATATATATATAATGACGAGCTGGATATATATATATATATATATATATATATATATATATATATATATATAAAAGATGGAGGTGGCGGCCGTAGGAGCTCGCTAGTGGTTTCAATGGAGCTAATTAACGGAGGTGGTGGCGGCGCTGCTTTGCTAGAGAGGAGGAAGTTAGCTGGGAGCAGGAAGAAGGCTTCCTCTTTCTGGTGTTTCTCTGGTTTTGGAAGGGAAATTAGTTTTCTCCCTTCCTGGGTGATTTTTTATTTGAATTTTCTTGTGAGTTACTGTTTCATTGGTGATGGCTACAACACTCTCTAGTGCTGATCCTAATTTTGTTGGAAGGGGCATGTTTGTTGAACTGATTTTGAGAAAAGAAGGAGGTACCACCATTGGAGACAAGTTAGTAGTTCCCCAGCTATTTCATGATGCATTGGAGGGTAAGGTAGAGTGTGAATTCATTCGAAAATGTACCAAAAAGGCAGGCAAGCATGCTCTTATTTTTACTGAGGAGGAGATGGCAAAGTTATCTGAACCATACAGATTCACACTGGTGGGAAAGTTTCAGTTTGGACATCCCAAACTTGACATCCTTAGGAAAGCTGTTGATGACTTTAAACTGGTGGGCAGCTGGAAGATTGGGGTTTTTGACAGTCGTCATATCATGTTGCGGCTAGCATTGGAGGAGGACTATGCTCAAATTTTCTCTAAAAAGGTCATCATGATAGATGGGAAGCCTATGAAACTACTGAAATGGACATTAGATTTTGATCCAACAAAAGAACCTCCAATTGTTCCAGTTTGGTTCAGTTTAGCTAACCTGAAACTTCCATTCAATAATCATAGGATCATCTATGACATTGCTGACTCAATGGGCAGACCATTAAAACTTGATATACCATCAGCAAATGTTACAAGAATTTCAAATGCAAGATTTTTAGTGGAAAGGGATATAACTAAACCATACATTGATGGGGTTTGGCTTGGTACGACTAACAATGGGTACTCGGCAACCCATTGTAATGGAATACCAACCTTTGTATTGTAAACACTGTCATCTTTTTGGTCATACAATGGAGCAGTGCTTCAAACTTCACCCTGAACTCAGACCATGTAATGTAGAGAAGAAAGGCACAAAAAAGATGGAGAACACTTCCACTACTCAAGTAAAGCACAATCACCACACTCCAGTTCTTTCTTTAAATCCTGCTCAGGTTGAACCTACAGCAGTGCCAGAACCTGGGAAGGATGGGACTGCAAGTGGTTTTGACCTGTCAGCTGCTGGGAGATATGCTGATCAAGTTATTGAAATAAGAGACCCCCCTGATACAAGTCCTTCACTCCAGATTAATGCTGAAGAACCCCCTCCTACTTTTGTACAGGCACTACCTGACAGTTCAGCTGCAGGTGGTACCTTTGTTACTCCCACAGAGCCTACAACAAATGTTGTTTTATTTCCCCCCTCAGAACCTATAACAGGTGAGTCAGCCCAAATTATACTTTCTGGATTGAATACTGAAGCAGAAGGAGCATGGTCTCTGCAAAAGAGTAGGAGAAGGAGGAAAGATCTTATGGAACTACAAAATTTATCACAAGATAACATCATTGGTATGGACCAGTCTTCAGCCACTCCCCCTAGGCTTACTAGGGCTGGTAAGGCACTCCGTCATGATTAATCTTCTCTGCTGGAATGTTAGGAGTGTTGCAGGTCCTGGCACCCTTAACAAGCTACTACATTTGAACAGGACTTATAAACTTTGGCTCTTTACTCTTTTAGAACCAATGGTTCACACTAATATTTCTAAAATTACAAAAAGATTCCCTGGTTTTCACTTCCAATCAAACTGTAATAATAAGATTTGGGTTTTTACCAGAAAAGAATTGCATTGCACTACTCTTATTGATAACTATCAATTGTTACACATTCAATTTGGGTTAGATCAATTCCATGGCTGTGCCACTTTTGTATATGCTTCGGTTGTTCTTCCATCGACGGATCTAATCTTTGGCTGAAATTTGCGGCATCGGTGCTTCTAATCCCTCTAACTGGATAGTGGGTGGGGACTTTAATTGTATTAGAGACCCTAGTGAAAAAAAGAGAGGCAGAACCCCAGATCTCCAAACTATGATGCAGTTCTCTCACAATATAACCACTGTTGGGCTTTTTGATATGGGATTCATTGGATCCCCCTTCACTTGGCAGAGAGGCAAACTCATGGAGAGGCTGGATAGAGTTCTAGCAAATGATTCCTGGTTGAACATTTTTCCTATCACTCGAGTACTTCATTTGCATAGATCTACTTCTGATCATTCCCCATTATTGATTCGGATCTCCTTCGACCCTTATAAAGGACACTCCCCCTTCGATTCCTAAACATTTGGTGTGATCATCCCAACTTTCTTGAAGAAGTCAAGAGCTCTTGGAAGGTCCACGATTGTCATAACGAGTAATCCACTTATCGGACTTTGGAGACTTCATAAGAATGCGGCTTTTCATTTCGAGTGCTTGGAATAAACATACATTTGGCAATGTGTTCCAATAAGTCAGGGATGCTGAAAAAAAAATCCAACTATTAGAGGCTCAACAGGATTTGGGAGAGATTCAGGAGCAGGATTTGTTGATTGCTCATTTTCAACTTGCACAAGCTTTATATAGAGAAGAGAATTTTCTGCAACATAAAGCTGCAACCACAAGGTATCTTTTTGGGGATAGAAACACCAAGTATTTCCATGTTATGATTAAACACTGGAGGAAAATAAATGTCATTCACAGAATAAAGGATTCAACAAGAAATTGGGTTACAGACCCCACTCATATCTCAAATAGTGCTCTTCAGCACTTTTAGCAACTATTTGCTTCACAACCTAACCCTTCCCAGTGTCTTTTTGAAGAAGTTTTTTCTGAAAACTATAACTATGTCAATCGGCTTAATCCGACTTTTATTCCCGATGCCAAGGAAATTCGGAATGCCTTAAAGAATATTGATGGAAATAGGACGACTGTTCTCGATGGCTTCACTTCAAATTTTTACCTCAAAGCATGGGATATTGTGGGCCAAGACATCATTAAGGCTGTTCAATCTTACTTCTTAGGGACTGATTTACCTAAATACTTTCTTCGTCTGCTAGTATTGTGCTGATCCCCAAGGATAATCATAAAACCAACTGGGCTAATTTTAGACCTATCAGCCTAACCTCCACACTCTCTAAACTAATCAGCAAGATTATTGTTGAAAGATTACAACCACATCTTAATCATTTAATTAGCCCTAACCAATCTGCATTTGTACAAGGTAGATCTATTGTTGACAATTGTTTGCTTGCACAGGAGATATTACTTGATCTTGATAAAAGGAGTAGGGGACAGAATTTAATCTTAAAACGGGATCTAAAAAAATCTTATGATACTATTAGCTGGCACTTTATTGATATGGTACTTTAAGCTCATGGCTTCAATCCTTCTTTATGCCATTTAATACAGAGATGGTTAGCTAATGCTTATTATAGTATTCTTGTCAATGGTAGCAGCTGTGGATTTTTTCAAGCAGGTAGGGGATTAAAGCAAGGGGATCCACTTTCCCCTACTATATTCATTTTAGCATTTGACTATTTCTCCGAAATTCTAAATGCTTGCGGATCTCCATTACCCTTATCTCGACTTTAAACATGGATCATCTCGATGCATCGGTCATTTGGCCTATGCTGATGATATTATCATCTTCACCAATGGGTGTAAACGAAGCTATAAGGAAAACCTTGCAATTAACTAATCATTTAGCCATGGTAGTCAAGTGGAGCTTAATCACAAGAAATGTCGATTCTTAGTTGGTAAAGGCTTTAAACATCTACAGTGGATAAAGGAGGTAACTGGCTTCTCTGCAGTTGATCTTCCTCTGAAGTACCTAGGAATGCAGTTAATGAAAGGAAGGAGAAAACAGTCCCAATATGATGGAGTGGTCCAGAAAATTACTTCAAATTTAAATTGTTGGACTAATACATTCTTGTCTAATGGGGGTAGGTTAACCTTCTTGAAGAGTATTCTTGCAACCTTCCCTCTCTATAATTTGCAAATGATAAGGATGAAGAGAAGCACCCGGAAAATGATTGAAACACTTTTCAACAAATTCCTTTGGGAGGGCCAATCCAAGCAACCCCATTGGATCGTGTGGAATAAAGTTTGCAAACCTATCAAAGTCGGTGGTCCGGGCTTCAAATGCTTTCAACAAATGAGCTAACTCGTTTCTATCGTAAACAGTGGATTAAGTTTAGTAAACAAGACACTATGTGGGCTACTTACTTAAAGAACAAGTACTTGTTGGAAGTCCCATCCAAATGTTGTCTTGCCCAAATTGGGGGATTCCAAACATTGGAAACACTTGCTGAAAATTAGAGACACTGCTAATCAGTTTTTTTGCTGGGAAGTTGGCAAGGTGAAAATTAATTTCCACTATGATAACTGTACTATGGGTAACCCATTAACCTTTCCTGCTGCATTTAACACACAACTAACAGTCTCAGATTTCTGGATTGAAGACCAATGGAATACCAACTTACTTAGAGAGGTCTTTGGATGAGGAGAGTGTGCGACGGATACTTCTTATACCGCTTGATTCAACCAAGCCGAGATAGGATTGTTTTGAAACAATCTACCAATCAATCCTTAAACAAGATGATCTACGACTACTTTAATCATTGGCACGACAAGTAGTTGGGGAAGAAAATGCGGACAAGAAGGCTATCTCCATCAATGTCTTTTTTTGCTTGGCGACTATTTCATAAATACCTCCCATTAGATGACATTCTGGAGCTAAAAGGGTTAAGAACTGCCTCTAGATGCTGGTTATGCCAATCTCATGAAGAATCTGTCTCCCACCTTTTCTTAAGGTGTGAAGTTACTAATCAGGTATGGAAGGCTATACTAATGCATCTCAATTTATCTCATCTCAAATATAATTGGGTTTCTGTGGAGGCTTTTTGGGAGGATTGGAAAAATGAAAAATGGTTTCATGTTCCTATGGTTATCTTTTGGTTCATATGGATGGCAAGAAATAGAGCAAAGTTTGATAGCAAACTTTATTTTATCAATTAAATTGTGGCTAACTGTTGTAGCTTCTCTAGTAAGCACTCAATGTTAGAAGTCCCACCTAAAAGCAAACCTGCTTTCTTTGAATTGGTCCCCTCCTTCCTTGCCATGGATAAAAATCAATATTGATGGTAGCTATACCCCTTCATCTGCTGGTATTGGAGCTGTGTGTAGGAATTCTCTGGGTCAATTTTTGTGGTGCTTCAAGATACCCATTATTTCTGTTTCAGCTCTGGATTCTGAGATGCAAGCTGCTTATTGGGCATTGCTAACTGCTAAAGCACTTAATTACAAGTTTATCTGGATTGAATCTGATTCAAAGTCTTTAGTTAACATTTCACAAGGTCTTTCATCTCCTCCCTGGCAGTTGGTATACTTGTTCAGAAAAATTCTCCATATCTCCAAGCAACTTTACTTTAAAATGGTCTCACATATATAGGGAAGGTAACCTAACCAGCTAATTGGTTGGCCAAAAATGCTACATCCACTAGTACTATTTCTTTTTCTGCCACACCTTTTGGGCCTCTTAAGCCTTTACTTTTTGGTGATCTCAATGATCTCCCCTACATTAGATGTATGTAACTCTTTTATTTAAATGAGATTTTCCTTTTATGTTAATATATATATATATATATATATATATATATATATATATATATATATATATATATATATGACGGCTGGTGTGGATTTTGCTCTGCTAGGGTTTCGGCCATGACCCGGCCGGCGGCTTGGTCTCGGGTGAGCTCTCAGGTGGGTTCTCCATCTAGGTTCCTCCTCCTCTGGTCTCTTGTGTGGTGTGTAGCGGGTCTTTGGCTCTTCTTCTGGCTTTTTGAGTCTTCCCGGGCTCTTCTTTTTTTTTTAAATTATACTGTTCCATTGCACGTCTCTTCTTTGGGTCCTGGCTTCTGTTGTTCTTGGCTACTGAGGTTTTGCTAGTTGCTGAGGATTTCTTGATTTACTATTTTTTGGCTCTCCATACCCGGATTCATCTTTTTTATTTGCTGGCTGGGGTCTCTTTGTCTGGGTCCTGTCCTGTAACTTCTCTCTGTTGGTGGCTGTGTTGGGTTTCTTCTCCTAATGGCCTGTCTAATAAATCTGGATACCAATATTAATTAGGCTAAAGCCACTTATGCTAGAGTGGTTGGCAATGCCCCCGCTATTTCTGATCCCTCTAAGCTCATATTTCCCTAAAAACTTCATGAGGCTGCTGCTGGGAAGATCTCCTGTCCCTTTATCCGACCACTTGAAGTAAAAGAAGGATGTCCAGCTGTTATCTTCACTGATGAAGAATTGACTGCTTTAGATGAAGAGGTGAAACTCTCATTGATTGGTAAATTCATGCTGGGTCATCCCAAGATGGAAACTGTCAGAAATTTCTTTGCATCCCTCAACTTCAAAGGCAATTGGAAAATTGGGCTATTAGATGGGAGACACCTGCTGATCAATTTTTCCAATGAAGAGGATTATGCACTTCTGTTTGCTAAACAAGTGGTTAGCATAGCTGGGGTGGAAATGAAAATCATCAAGTAGAACCCCACTTTTGACCACAGCAAAGACCCACCTATTGTTCCTATTTGGTTCAAACTACCAAAACTTCCCTATAGATACTTTAACCAATCAGCATTATTTCAAATTGGTAGATCTCTTGGCACACCCCTAAGACTTGATGCTCGAAACTCAAAACAAGGCTAAACCCGAAGCGACTAGAATCCAAGTTAAAAGAGATATTACCTTGCCTGAGATTCATAAGATCTGGATTGGATCAGCTAGTGAAGGGCAATGGCAAGAAGTCATTATGCAACAAAAGCCTTATTTCTGTTCTCATTGTAAAATGTTTGGACATACCAATGAGAGATGTTTTAGACTCCACCCCCAAGTAGAAAAGTTCAGAATTCTGGAAAAGCTGTACCTGACACTACCTCAAATGAAGCTGTTGTCCCCTATGAGAAGGACCATGTGATCTCCCATCAATTATCCAGGCCAGGTCCAGTGCTGGATGGTAAAGCTGCACATATCTCCATTTCTTTTATACGGGAAGCTGCTATTCATTGTGAGCCAAAACCTGTGGTATCCTCTATAGAGAAATTACAAGCACCCTCTCCTGTATTGGGTTCTGATCAAGCTGATGATGTTAATTGGTGCAGAAGTGAAGTCAATGAAATCAAAATTGTGTCCCCTTCACAATCCACTACTCCCACTGATCCCCCCCCATCTGTCATCAATGGTATGCAAACTGATATGGAAGGGAAATGGCAAGCCCAACTCTCAAAAAAAAAGAAAAAGAACAGCATAGAACTGTTAAAACTGGGATCTCTACTGTCAGAGGGTGAACTTGCAGGCTCCTCAAGGAGAAGATCCAGATCAAGATCCAGATCCTAACCAAATAATATCAACCTCCCTCATCAATGATCCACCTTTTATGTTGGAACATAAGGGGTATTGGAAACCCTTTATCTTTAAAAAGAATCATTCATCTCAACAAAAAATATAAACTTTGGTGCTTTGCTATACTTGAACCCTTGGTGCACAAAAACCCACAAAAAATCATCAATAAATTCCATGGTTTCCACCATTTTGCCAATTGTAACAATAAAATTTGGATTTTTGGTAGAAATGAAGTCTCTTGGTCCCCCATTATTGATCACCAACAATTTATACACTCTTCATTTCAACTCAATGGGCAAAGTGGCTTTATTACTTTTTTATATGCTGGTAGTAGAAATGATGACAAAACAAACCTCTGGGCTAACCTGATCAGCATTGGAAACAGTCTTAACTCCCCTTGGCTTGTGGGGGGAGATTTTAACAATATTACCACTACAGCTGAAAAATTGGGAGGTAGAGCACCCAATATGACTAAGATGTTAACCTTCAATGAAAACATCCAAGCTGCTAATATCTTTGACATTGGCTTCAGGGGTCCAGCATACACTTGGAAAAGAGGGAAGATATGGGAAAGGTTGGACAGATTTCTTGTAAAAAGTCAATGGCTCTCAAATTGGATCCTAACCTATGTAACTCATCTCAGCATTGCAGCATTTGATCATAGACCCCTTCTCATCACTATTACCTCCCCACCTCTCCAAGCTCCCCCCCTCCATTCAGATTTCTTAATGTCTGGTCCACTCACCCAAATTACCAACAAATTGTTCAAGCAAATTGGGGAAGCATTGTCCACCCCCACCCTCTTGTCAAACTGAACCTTATGCAAATCAAACTCAGTAAAGCTCTCAGACATTGGAGTTGGAACTCTATAGGGGATATTCATCAGGCTGTCAGTGAAGCTGAAAAAGAACTGGTCAATTTGGAAGATTTAACCCAAGCTGGACTTGCCACTGAGGAGCAGTTTTTGACTGCTCAATCCAATCTCCTGTTGGCCACTGAAAGACAGGAATCTCTCCTAAAACAGAAAGCTGCACTTACTCATCTCATTCATGGTGACAGGAACTCTAAATACTATCATGCAGTCATTAATTACAAGAGGAAATGCAATCATATTCATAGCATTCAGTCTGATGAGAGGGGATTGCTACAGAATCTTCCCTCCATAGCCCTGGATGTTGTTCAGCATTTTCAGAATCTCCTCACTCAGAACAATGACCCCAGGGACTCCATTGATGGCTCACTATTCCATCCTGAGACCCTCTACACCAGCAACCTAGTGCTCACTGATGTGCCATCTGAGAAGGAAATTTGGGATGTTATTTGCTCTATAGATAGCTCTAAAACAGCTGGGCCTGATGGCTATACAGCTGAATTCTACAAAACATCCTGGGAAATGATTAAAAGAGATGTAATTGAAGTCATCCAATGTTTTTTCCAGGGCTCACCTCTCCCTAGCTACTTTAGTTCTTCAAATTTTGTCCTGGTCCCCAAAGCAAATTCTTCCCCCAATTGGAACCATTACAGACCTATTTGCCTCACTTCTGTCCTCAGCAAAACAATTAGTAAAATTATTGTGGTTAGGCTTCAACCACACCTTGATACAATAATTAGTTCCAATCAATCAACCTTTGTAAAAGGGAGGTCCATCAATGACAATATTCTATTAGCTCTGGAATTACTTCTAGATCTTGATAAGAAGCATAGGGGTGGGAACCTGATCTACAAATTGGATATTCAAAAGGCTTATGATACAATCCATTAGGATTTCATTATGGAAGTTCTCTAAGCTAGAGGTTTCCAGGTACAATTCTGCACCCTTATTAAAAGATGGTTGGAAGCTAATGAGCACTCCATACTGATCAATGGCCAAGCCTGGGGAAAGTTCAAAGCCACAAGGGGCCTCAGACAAGGAGACCCCTTATCTCCTACTATATTCATATTGTCCTTAGACTATCTGTCTAGATTACTCAACAAAACTGTAGCTCACCAGAATTACTCCAGATATCATCACAGATCCAACAATGAAGTCTCCCACCAAATGTATGCTGATGATGTCTTAATCCTCTCCAATGCTCATAGAACTGCAGTCAAAAATTTGAAAAAATGCTTGGAGTCCTTCCAGGTACAATCTGGCATGAATCTTAATCCTGAAAAATGTCAGCTTTTCTTCTCCAAGCACATTTCAACCCAGCATAAACACTGGATCATGGAACATACCGGGTACTCCTGCTCTACTCCTCCTTTTAAATATCTAGGGTCTTATTTGACTATTGGTCGAGTTAAACAATTACAATTTGATGAAATTCTGGCAAAAATTAATTCCCAACTTAAGTGTTGGACCAACTCTTTCCTCTCTAATGGTGGGAGAATTACCTTGCTGAAAAGCATTCTAACCACCTTCCCATCCTACCTGCTCCAATTAACTCCCTTGAAGAAGAGTACCCAACTGCAAATGGAAAGAGCAATTAATAGGTTTCTTTGCTCAGGACAGAGGCAACAGCTGAACTGGACTTCTTGGCAAAAAGCTATAAAACCAACATTAGCTGGGGGGCTTGGCTTCAAGGGTCTCCATCAACTCTAACAGATCAATTTCTACAAACTTTGGATTCAATTCAGAGCACAGACCTCCCTATGGGCTCGATTCCTCATGGGTAAGTACTGCAAACACTGCCATCCCTCTCTTGCTACCAGGAAAATGGGGGACTCCAGAATCTGGGTGAAAATGCTCAAAGTGAGAGAGGAGGCTGAAAAACACTTCATTTGGGAATTGGGCAAGGGCGAAATTAACTTTTGGCTAGATAACTGGTGTCCTAAAGAGTGGTTAGTTCCCAAATCTTCCATCGCTGATCTCAACCTTAAGGTTGCTGACTTCTGGAATGGTGATCATTGGTCCATCCCACACCTCAAGGCCATTTTACAGGACAATTCCGCTACCAGGTTGCTTCCATCCCCTTTCAGAGGGAAATTTCTGATACCATAAACATAGGGGTACCTAAATCCCATAGTGTCACAAAAACACTCTATGGGAAAGTGTTTAGTTGGCCTACTGTCACCTGGGGCCAAACCATTTGGAGAACCTTCCTCTCACCTTCTATGTCATTCCTAAGATGGAGAATGTTACATAGCATTATACCAACTGATGCTATTTTGAAACTGAAAGGTCTGAGAGGCCCCTCCATCTGTGTTCTCCATCATCAACAAACTGAAAACATCACACACCTCTTCTTCAAATGTCCATTCTCTCAATCAGTTTGAAAGAGCTCCAATCTCACCTCACACAGCATTGTCAAGATCTCTCCTGGGAAATATTCCACAATCACTGGCTCCATGGGACTGCTCCAAAGTTCAATAGAATTCAATTCATTGTAACCTGGTTCATTTGGATGGCAATGAACATGGCCAAATTTGATGACATTAAGGCCGAGGTAAATAAGGTGGTCAGAAACTGCAGATCCTTTTTAAGCAAAATTATTACACAAAAGAAATTCCCCAATATCCTGAAGTCTCATCGTCCATCACCTGATTCATCTCCCTTAGTTAAAATTGTTAGATGGCAGTACCCTCCTAGCAACACTATCAAAATAAATATTGATGGAAGTTATCTTAAAGATAATGCTGGTGTGGGGGGCATCTTCAGAAACTCTCTTGGTAACTGTATCCTATTCTATTATGCCCCTATTGTTGCCAAAGATGCTCTTGAAGCAGAACTCATTGATGTCTTGTGGGCTCTCCAACTGGACAACTCAGCTGGGTGGCCCAACCTATGGATTGAAGTTGACTCCCAAGATCTGATCTAATACCTAGAAGACCACTCCATCCCAAATTGGCATCACAACTATTAGCTCAAACAAATACAAGCCTTCAAATCGCGCCTTCAAATCGCCTCATATCAGATTCTCAATTATCTTCAGGGAGGGAAACAAACCAGCTCATTGGCTTGCCCGGTTAGGTGCTGACTCTTCTTCTGTTCTGATCTCCAAGAAGCCTCCTGCTGAATTAAAACTGTTGATATCAGGAGACAAACTTAACTCGCCTCATGTCAGATTAGAGTACTATCCAACAATTTAATACTTTACCTGCTCCCTGGCTACATTAATGCAGTTTCACAATTGCTCCTATTATGTTACATTGTATTTTTGTCTTTTTTCTGATTCTAGTGAGGTAACATCAACATCCTTTTTTTACATTGGATGGTTGATAGTTTCCATTAGGACCGATTATCGTAAGCCTTTTCCTCTTATTGTTAACATGTAGGGAGCCCGTCGTAGCTCCCTTTTTTTTTAAATATATGTATATATATATATATATATATATAAATATATATAAATATTAAAATAAAGGAGCTACAGCTCCTTAGTTGTTGCAGCAAAGAAAATTACAACTCAAAAATTAGGGGGTGGTTCCAATACCAAACTAGTGGAACCAAATCTCCTAACAAACCAAAATAAAAAGACCCACCTGAACAGACTGGACCTATTACAGGACTGCAAAAATAGTGAAATAGACCCAGCACCTACCCAAAACACAAAACACCAGTAATACAACTACCATAAGTGATATTCAAAATTAGAATAGTGCAGCAGCAAAGAGGGCCAGTGCATATCAGATCTCTGATCAATTTTCCAGTCTGAGATGGGTAATACACAAAGAGTCCCCAGCAATCAGAAGTTGTGGAGCAGTAGGGGGGATTATGAAAACAAAACCTCTAAGGTAGCAACACTAGTACAAGCTAGCCAGTTTGCTGGCTTATTCCCCTCTCTGAATATGAAAGAAAATTTGGTCTGAGGAAGTCTGATGTGTTGAATTTGCTGTAACCAGTAATTGTGGTTCCAATTTGTATGGGTAGCATTTTGAAGACTGTTCAGCAGCACAGTGGAGTCCACTTCAATCCAGATTTTGGTCTAAGAGGCTTTCCAAGCTAATTGTAGTGTCGAGTGCACAACAATTAGTTCAGCTTCAAAAGCATCTTGGGCATCAATAGGGGCATGAAAGAACAAAAGACACTTGCCAAGGTGATTTCTGAAAACTCCCCCCACCGCAACACTATCTTTAGAAAAGCTACCATCAGTATTAATTTTGATGATAGGGCTAGTAGGGGGCTACAATCTAACAATGTTGACAAGGGGAAAAGCTTCACAAGTTGGTAGAGCAAGTTGAAGAATATTAGGGAACCTCTTGTGTGTAATGATCTTGATCAGATAAGATTTACAATTTCTCACCACCTTAGAGACAGTAAGAGGAATACCTTCAAATTTAGTATGTTTTCTTGCCATCCAAAGGAACCAGATCACAATGAAATGAACAGTGTGGAACTTTTGATCATTCCAGTTTTGCCAGCAGTTATGGAATAAGTCCCATTGAATGGTGGTTCTCCTCTTACTCAGATAAGAAACCAGATACTTCCAAAAAACCTGGGAAAAGGAACAGCTGAAAAATAGATGCGGTATGAATTCTTCCTGTTGGTGACACAGCACACACTTTGAAGGTCCCCTCAATCCTTTTATTTTAAGTATATCATCTGTAGGTAAAATGCTATGGAAAACACTCTAACAAAGGAAAGACATAGATGGGGACAAAAATATAGCCCAAATGATTTTCCCCCAAGATACAGGAGACCAATGATAGGATTTACCAATCTAAAAGTGGTAAATTTGCCAATTAATTTTATTAGGTCTGCCTTTATTGAATTTTAAAGTGGAAATCTCGTGATCTGAGTGATCCTGTAAGACTGCCCCGAGGTGTGGGAGTGACCAGTTTTGGCCATCCCAAAAATCAACAACCTTAAGAGTATGATCAGCATGATCCAATCTTGGAATTAGCCAGTCCTTTTGGCACTAGTTATCCAAACAAAAGTTGATCTCCTAATTGCCCAATTCCTGAATAAATAAGTCCTCAACAGTTTGTCTTTGTTTAAGCAAATTTACCTAGATTTTTGAATCCCCCAACTTTCTGACAACAAGTGAAGGATGAGTGTGTTTGCAGTACTCTCCTTTCATGAATTTGGCCCACAGGGAGTTCTGTGCTCTGAAATGAATCCTAAGTTTACATAAGTCTGCTGAAGATGAGGGAGGCCTTTAAACCTCAGTCCACCAGCCAAGACTGGTTTAGTAACTTTCTGCCTTGAAGTCCAGTGCAGTTGTTGTCTCTGGCCAGACCAGAGAAATCTGTTGAAGGCCCGTTCCAATTGCAATTGAGTGCCTTTTTTCATGGTTGTCCTTTGCAACATATATGAAGGGAAAGTGGTAATTATGCTCTTAAGCAAGGTAATTCTTCCTCCATTAGATAAAAAAGATTTTGTCCAACAGGTAAGTTGGGAGTTGATCTTGATAAGATTATCATCAAATTGGATTTGCTTTACCCTCCCAAAGATGAGGTTGACCCCTAGATATTTAATGGGAGGGGTGCTGCAGGAGAACCCAGTATAATCCATAATCCAATGCTTGATATTGTTTGGGGTCCTTTTAGAGAGAATCATCTGACATTTATCAGGTTTAAACACCATACCTGACTGAGTTTGAAATAAGTCCAGGCAATATTTCACTTTTTAACAGCAGTTTTGTGGGCACTTGAGAAAAGCATAATGTCATCTGCATAAATGAGATATGAGATTGCAATATTGGATTTGTGATGGTACCTGGAATAGTTTTGATTTAGGATAGGTCTATCAAGCATTATATATATATATATATATATATATATATATATATTGTAAGAATAAATATCGCTGCGGACCAAGTCTTTTGCACTGCTCGTCGTCGTGGAAAGAAATTTAATAAAGAAAACAATTTTAATAAGAATTTTTCTTTTTACCTTTTAAAAATATCTTATTTAAACTTATTAAATTTATTTTAGGAATTGTTTTTATTTTATTGTATTTTATTACTGTGTATGTGTTGTTCAGGTTTGGAATGACTTGTCCCTTACGATTCTGAATTAGAAAGAACTATAAGAAAAATCAGAAAAATAAAAAATCTAGAAAAAAAATATTCAAGAAATAGCAAATCAAGATAATCAAAATGTTGAAATCCATCAAGAATCTAGAACTTTAAGAAATTATGCTAACCCTACAGCAGATGAATTTCATGTAAGTATTCAAAATCCTGTTGTAGTTGTTAATTCATTTAAACTTAAACCAGCTATTATCCAAATAGTATCTAATAATTAGCTTGGGGGAGCACTAACTGAAGATCCAAATTTACACCTTGCCATTTTTCTAGAATTATGTCCTACTTTTAAATATGATGGTGTTTCGGATGATGCTATAAGACTTAGGCTTTTTTATTTTTCATTAAGGGATAAAGCTAAGATGTGGATAAATTCCATAGCACCTGGATCTATCAGAACTTGGGGTGAATTAGCATAAAGGTTTCTTGCTGAATATTTTCCACCGTCAAAGAATGCTAAGCTTAGAAATATTATTACATCTTTTTGTTAGTTTGAAGGGGAATCTATTTATGAAGCATGGGAAAGTTTTAAAGATCTCCTGAGAAAGTGTCTACATCATTCGATACATATTGGTAAATAATTCAAACTTTTTATAATGGATTAGTTGGATCTCTTAGATCTAATATAGATGCTGCTTGTGGTGGTTCATTGATGTCTAAAAGTTTAATGATGCTTATACTTTAATTGAAGAAATGGCTACAAATAATTTTTCATGGCCTTCTGAGAGGGTAAATCCTAAAAAGGTAGCCAGTATTCATGATTTTGATGCTTTAGCAATGTTAGCAAATCAAGTTGCTACAATTTCAAGGAAGATAGACCGATTTGGAACGAATTTTTGTCAACCAATTCCAATGATTGAAGAAATTCATTAGGCGAAATGGTAGATTCTCAATTATCATTAGAAACTTTGAATGCCATAAACAAGCCTTGTAACCCATATTCTATTTATTATAACCCATGTTGTAAAAACAATCCAAACTTTAACTGGAATACAAATTATCAGGGTGGTAGTACTCAACAATGAGGGAACACTCAAGTAAATCCATTGGGGAATTGGAACAATCAAGGGAATAATAATTATAGACCTACTTATCCTTCAGGTTTTAATAGTTCACAATTTAAGGAGAAGTAGTTGTCTATAGAATAAGTGGTGTTACAGATGGGAAATTAACTACAAATTTAAGGAGCTACAATAAGATATATTGAGAATCAATTGAGACAGATAGCCAATTCATTAAGTAATAGATCCCAAGGAATGCTTCCTAATAATACTGAGATATATCCATGAGACAAAAATAAAGAGCAACTAAAAGCTATTCAATTGAGAAGTGGAAGAGAGTTGGTAGGTAGAGTTCAAAAAGAGATTGAAGTAGAGGAAGAAGAGATTAAAGAACCAAAAGAGGACACTCATAAAGGTTAGGAAATAGTTATTTCTCCACCTAAAATTATTTTAGAACCACCACCTTTTCCTCGGAGTCTTCGATAACAAAAGTTGGATAAACAAATTTTAAAGCTATTGGAGATTTTTAAGAAACATATAATTAATATTCAATTTGCTGAAGCCTTAGAACAAATTCCAAGGTATCTGAAGTTTATGAAGGATATTCTAAACATGAAAAGGAAGTTTAAAGATAACGATACTGTTGCACTTAGTGAAGAATGCAGTGTAATAATTCAGAAGAAGCTTCCTGAAAAGCTTAAAGATCTTGGTAGCTTCACAATTCCATGTGTAATCAGAGAAAAATTTTATGGAAAAGCTTAATGTGATTTAGGATCAAGCATTAACCTTATGTCATTATCTATATTTAAACTAGGATTAGGAGACATAACCCCTACTATTCTAACACTGAAGTTAGCAGATTGTTCGATCAAATATCCTAAAGGAGTTATAGAAGATGTTTTAAAAAAAGTGGATCAATTTATCTCTTATGTTGATTTCATTGTGCTTGAGGAATAAGATAAGAGATACCTATTATTTTAGGAAGACCATTCCTAGCTATAGGAAGAGCAATGATAGATGTGCAAAAAGGGGAATTAACTATGTGTGTCAATGATCAAACTATGACATTTAATATTTCGAAATCAATGAAATATCCTGCCAAAGGTAAAGATGATGAATGCTTCAAGATGAATGCTATAAAATTTTTTAGTGAATGTCATTTCAAAACAAATTATGAAGAAAATTTTGAAAGTGAACAAGTAGAACACGAGCGAGAAGAGGAACATAATATTTAGATGATCTTATTTAAGAAGATTTAAATTATGTTCAATAAATTTTTGATGTTTTGGACATGATGAAGAAAGATGAATCTTTTTGTCCATCAATTGAAAAACCTCCTGAACTTCAATTGAAGTTACTTTCTGAACATTTAAAAAATGCTTATTTTTTGATTCCTTAACTTTGCCTGTTATAACTTCCTTGAAATTAACTACAGAAGAAGAAGAGTGTTTGCTTTAAATTCTAAAGAAATATAAGAAAGACTTTGGATGGACCAAAACTGATATTAAAGGAATCATTCCTTTAATTGGTATGCAAAAAATCCTTATCGAAGAAAATTGTAAACTCAAGGCTGATCATCAAAAGAAATTAAATTCTATTATGAATGATGTTGTTAAGAAAGATATTTTAAAGTTATTGTATGTTGGAATTATCTATCATATTTTAGATAGTGCATGTGTTAGTCCAATACATTGTGTTCCTAAGAAAGGAAGAGTAACTATAACTATTAATAGAAAGAATAAATTAATACCAACAAGACAAGTTATAGGTTAGCGAATACGCATTGATTATATAAAATTATACCTTCCACCAGGAAAGAGCATTTTCCACTTCCCTTTCTTGATCAAATGTTGGTTAGACTAGCTGGGCATAAATACTTTTGTTTTCTGGATGGATATACTAGATATCACCATATACAATTACTCCTGAGGATCAAGAGAAAACCACATTTACCAATCCTTATGGTACATTTTCTTTTCAAAAATGCCCTTTAGCTTATGTAATGCCCCTAATACATTTCAAAGATGTGTGATGGCAATTTTCTGTAATTTAATAGAAGAAGGAATTAAAGTGTTTATTGAATATTTTTTAGTGTTTGGAATTTCATTTGAATCATGCTTAGAACATTTATATAAAGTTCTAAAATGCGGTGAAGAAACAAGTTTAGCCTTTAATTGGGAAAAATACCAATTCATGGTAGCAGGACAAATTGTTTTGGGCATTAAATTTCAGAGAATGGTATGAAAGTAGACTCTACAAAAATTCAAGTGATCACTAATTTACCTTGCCCAACAAATGTAAGAGAGATTAGGAGTGTTTGGGATATGCTGGATTCTACAGGCGTTATATTAATGACTTTTCAAAAATTGCTAAGCCTCTATGCCAGTTATTGGTAAAAGATATCATTATTGATTTTAATGAAGATTGCCTAAGAACTTTTATATTATTAAAAGAATAATTAATCACTGCACCAGTTATTATTTCACTAGATTGGTAAAAACTTTTTGAATTAATATGTGATGCAAGTGATTATGCTATTAGAGTTGTTTTAGGACAAAAACATGATAAAATTTTCAAAGTGATCTACTATGCTAGTAAAACTGAGAATGAAGCTCAAATCAATTTTACCACAACTGAGAAAGAGTTACTAGCTATAATATATGCTTTTGATAAATTCAGATCATATTTGATTGGACTTAAATGTGTGGTGCATAATGATTATTCTGTTATTAAATATTTAATGAAAAAGACGAAAGCTAAACCAAGGCTAATAAGATGGATTCTTCTTTTACAAGAATTTAACTTTGAAATAGTAGATAGAAAGGGTGCTGAGAATCAATTTGCTGATCATCTGGCAAGGCTTGAAAATGCAAAAATCTCTCTTTAATTATGAAGAAATTAACGAACATTTTCCTGATGAAAAATTATTCACTATTAATGAGTGGCATGTTCCATGGTATGCAGACATCGTGAACTTTATTGTTAGTGACATTTTATCCTATGGATTGACATACCAACAGAGGAAGAAATTTTTATCTGAAGCCAAGACTTATGTTTGTGACGACCAATTTTTATATGAATAAGGAAAGAATCTTATTATTTGAAAATGTGTTCCTTTATAAGAAACTTATGAAATTATTCAGAAATGTCATGATTCTGATTTTGGGGGACATTTTTGTGTTGATAAAACTGCATTTAAGATTTTACAATCTGGATTTTATTGGCATACAAATTTTAAGGATGTTAATGCTTAAATTAAAAATTGTGATAATGTCAACGTGTAGGCAATATTTCTAGAAGAAATCAGATGCCCCTCAATTATATTTGGGATGTTAAAATATTTGAGGTTTGAGGATTAGATTTCATGGAACCATTTTTAAAATTTATACATATGGGTGGCAGTAGACTATGTATCTAAATGGATAGAAGCTATTACTTTACCTCGATGTGATGCTCAAAGTGTTGAAAAGTTTTTAAGAAAGAATATATTTTGTAGATTTGGAATGCTAAGAGTAATCATAACTGATGGGGGAAGTCATTTTAAAAATGCAATTATAGAGAAATTAGTTAGGAAATATCATATCATCCATAAAATTGCTACTGTTTATCATCCTCAGACAAGTGGTTTGGTTGAATTATCCAATCGTGAAACTAAAAGAATTTTGAAAAATCTGTTAATCCAAACAAGAAGGATTGGTCAATCAAACTGGATTTTGCTTTGTGAGCATATAGGACTGCTTACAGGACTCCTATAGGAATGTCCCCATATAGACTAATTTTTGGGAAAGCCTGTCACTTACTAGTTGAACTTGAGCATAAAGCATATTGGGATATTAAAGAGTTCAATTATAATTTGAAGGATGTCAGTGAGAAAAAATTATTGCAATTAAATGAGCTTCAAGAGATAAGGAATGAATCATATGAAAGTGTTATGATATATAAAGAAAAGATGAAACTGTTGCATGATCGAAAGATTCTGAATAAAAATATTCAACCAAGACAATAATTTTTGCTATATAATGCCAGATTAAGATTATTTGCTGGAAAACTTATGTTTGGGTGGATGGGCCAATTTATTATAGCGAATGTTTATCCTCATGGAGATGTGGATATTAAAGATTCTAAAACTAAGAAAATATTAAAAGTAAATGGTCATAGACATAAACCTTATTTCTCAGTTGAACAAGTTATACCTGACGAGAATTTGATGTTGGGTCACCCAAATTAAGTATTGGGTATGTCGGGCAGACGACGTTAAACTAAGCGCTTTGTAGGAGGCAACCTATAGTTATCAGTGTGTTTTGCTTTAAGTTTATTTTAAATGTTTTATTTGGTTTGATGTTAATGTTATATGGTAGTATTTTATTTATATTATGTTAGTGGAGATTAATGTGACCTTAACTGACCATTTGGAGGAGTTAAAAAGAGTTTTCGGACGTTTAGCAGACCTGTGCTAAAACGAGCATTGGCGGCAAAGCGTCAGCAGTTGGGAAAGCTGCATGGAATTACATTTAGTGGTTTGTGGGTGTGGGAGAACGATTTTAAGCCATTTAGAGTTTATAGATAGAGATCAGATTAAAGAGAATTCATCCCATTCCAAATTTCTATCCCAAAAGCCTTAAGAAAGAGTTTAAGTGAGAAAAATGTCTTCTTGGCAGAATGAAATGAAGAAGGAGGATGCCAACAAGACGAATTTTGTTTTTGAGAGTGCTCAAGAGTTAAATAATAGATTTATAGCCATTAATATTTAAGGAATAGCAGAGAAGATTGCAAATATCGAGGCTAATGTTGCATCAATGGAACCAAAGGTAAATGATACAAATGCACATTTAGCACATATTGGATGGAAACTTAAAATGCAATATAGTCATATAAGTTATGTTGAAGAAGCAGACAAGGCGATGTATCTGAAAAACAAGTAGATAGAAGCGGATTTTATCATGTGTCTTCATCATCATCCATTCTATCAAATCTATATACCAAATGGTTCAGATGGAACTAATGGAGTTGTTGTTTATGTTCCACCAAATGGAGACTGGAATTAAGTTCTATAGTGTGTTTTGTGTTAGTTATTTGTGTTGTGTGTTTAATTAATTATGTTAAGTGTTTGATGTTTTATCTATGTTGTATGTTATTTTTTTTAAGTTTTTATGTTAGTGTTTAATGTTTTGTTTGAGTGTTTTATTGTGAGTAAGAAAGAAAAGATGAGATCTTATCCAAGTATCCTGGATTAAAAACTTGTGGTGTGTACTTGTAATTTGTTTGAGTTTAATTAAGTAAAAGTTTGTGTTTGTGTAAAACTTATTTTGAATCTTTCTTAATCTTAAAGACGTGTAATTCTGGAGATAAGAAGATTTTAAGGAGATGAGGATGAGGAAGAAAATGATTAGGATTGTTATTTTATTTTGCGTTATGTTATGTGATGTGATGCATGTGTGGAATATTTCTATTTTCATTGTTGTTATGTTATTATCATTTGTGGATGTTGTGTGTCAGTAATTTGTGATGGAGTTTTTTTGGTAGTAAATGTGATGGTGATTTGTTAGTGTAATTTTTTTGTTAATTTAGAACAATTTCCAAAAACTATTTAGGAAGGTTTTTAAATGCTATTAAAATCCATTAATTAAATTTCATGCTTGACCATTCAATTTACTGCGATATATAAGTGTTAGTTATTAATTTATGTTTAAGTATTTGAGTTTACTTTTATGTCCTCCACTAATTTAGAAGTCCTTTGATTTTCTTTTTATAAAATGAAAAATTGTTAAAATTTTGAATTTAATCATTTTCGTTCATGTTTTTAATACCTGCATATTTAGGATTATAAAAATTCTTGCAAGTTGAATATTTATAGTTTTATGTTTCTACTTATGTATGTTGTTACTATGCTTAAATGTTTCATTATAATGAAAATTTTAATGTTTGGGGGGGAATGCGAAAAAACTTTTCAAAATCTTAAAATTTTATTTGTTCTCAAATGTACTAAAAAATTAATTTGGAATGAAAAGTAATTATGTGTATGAAGTTATATTAGGGACATAAAATTTTGAATATTGAAATCAGTAAGAGAAATTAGTTAAAATCTATAGTAATGATGAAAAATTTAAAGTTAAAAATTTCTTAGTGAAGAAATGATGAATATTTTGTAACTATCTTTAGTAGGAAAAGTTATATTTTTAAAAAATAGAAGGATTAGACTTTTATTTTTAGTGCTTAAATTTCTTTTATTCGAAATAATTTTCAAAACTTTTATTATATTTCTAAGTTAAAAGATATATATCTACCTTATGCTTTAGGAAAGGAAGGGTGGAATTCAAAATCATTAAAGGCCTATCCAGATACAGTAATCCTTGCCTTATAAGAAAAGGAAAAAAAAGAAAAGAAGAAAATGGAAGAAAATAAAAAAATAAGTATGTGAAAAGGAAGGAGAAGCTTGAGGATTCAAGGGCCTAATAAAAAGTTGGTTCCACACCTACTCGTTTTAGTGCATAAGATTTGATAAAAAGCTTGAAGCTTCAAAATATAAAAAGTGAGTATAATTATTTTTATTAAAGATTTTTAAGTAAGAAAAATAAAATGCCTAATCGCTATATTTGGAAAAATATATAAGGATTTCTGAATAAGATAGGAACTAGTATTTTTCATTAACATTTTCCTAAGAGATTTCTAAACTTTAAATTAATCTCATTTACTAAAACTTTTTCTAAATTGTACTACTACATTTCTAAAATAAAATTTTAAAAACACCTAAAGAAACTCATCCACATAATTTAGTTATATGATTTTTATATAATTAAAATGTCATTTGAGGAGAAGTAACATTTCATGTTTAGGGGATTTTGATGAACCTAAAATATATAGTGTTATAATGCACATTTTTATGTGTATTCTTGATGATATTGCACTTTAATGGAAGGTATTTTGTGTGTTTTTCTTATAGGTATGATTAAATGGATGATTGTGATGAAAAGAAGGAAAAAGGATCAAATTTTGAACAAAAATGAAGAAATTGAAGAAGTGATATGTGGCGGCTAAGCGCCATAACTCGCGCTTACGCGCCAGGGCTCTGCTTCAATGCGCCACTGATTGGAGCTTACGTGCCAGTAAGCTTGCGGCTAAGCGCCGGTACCCCGCGCTTATGCACAGTAGTTAAAAGAGAGGAGTTATTTTAATTTAGGCACCTTTTTGAAGAGGTTTTCAAAGCACCTCTTATTGAGAACATGGGTAACGACCTATTGGCACCAAATTTAATTCAAATTACTCTTTAATGGATGCATCACTTGGAAGATACATTAAATCGAGACATAATTTGAAGAGACACAAAGTCACATTTTGGAAAAGTATTAAAAGAGGACTTAAAGATCAGAGAAAGGGTTATTGTTGGAGGGAAGGGTTAGTGTTTAAGAGTGAGTTTTATATTAGGAGTTATTATAGAACACACCTCTCCACTTCACCAAATTTACTTCATTTTTTATAGTTTGTATTAGGAGTAGAATTGAGATTTGGAGCCTACGGAGTTGGGCGCTAACCGGTTTAGAGTATTGTAAGGGAAATAAAAATTTTCAATGGAACTTCAAGTGTTTCATGGAGAGAATTTACAGATAAGTCATTATCTTTGTTTTACATTTGGTTTTTAATTAAGACTACTTGTGTTTACATGATGATTTCTACTTTTAAATTGTGATTGTATTTTCTCCAATAATTTTGAGTAGTTTTATTTATCTTTTTCCTTAAAGTGATGAAGTAATTAAGTTATGGAAGTATGTTGTGTGAAGTATATGATTTCAATGTTCGAAGAAGTTGTGATTATTCAAAAACTTGCACTTTATTTACTTCTTGATTAGGCGAATTTAGATGTTAAAATATGTTGTGAGAACATGTAAGATCCAGCAGTATTGTCTCTGTCAACAATTAGAATGAATAACATGATTTTGTATGGGTAAGAATGTAATCCATATGGTTAAGTGCAAATAAATCGAGAGATATACTTTGATGAGTGTAGAATTAGAGGACTTTAGAGTGACAGGCTGAAGCTACCAGTTTGGTTTATTGTTTTATGTTTTGATATGAGATGTTAGCTTCCAGGTGAAGCGAATCGAGGAAACTCTAGAGTGTGGGCTAGTATCTTGCCTGCATAACCCGTCTTCAAGATTTTCATAACAGTAAATTAACCTATGTTCTTTATAGCATCTCTTGTAAGAGTAAATAATATTATTACTCCTATTTGGCACAGCCCATTTTGAGATACTTCGATAATAAATATTTTCCATAACTTGATACTTATTTATAAAAAGGAAATAGATATTTTCATTTGCATAAGTTTTTTTCTTATAAAAGTTTAATTAAAGTAGTGCTTACTTTTATTTCAAATTATAAAATTAACAAAAACAATCAAATTATATTTCTAAAGATATTATCTTTAGTTCGAGTAAGTTCTTTTCCAAAAGTAAAAAAGTTGATTTTCCGTTTCTAAACAGAAAGAATTTTTCTTTATTTAAATACTTTACTTGTAGGTTCGTAACTCGGGACTTAATCAGAAAGTCCTATATTGCTTGATAAACAATACGTACACTTGCGTAGTATCCACATTATAAAATAACTAAAAAGGAGTATTAAAATATATATATCATAAGCATAAATATCACTGGGGATAAATGCCAATGTACATATTATTGATATTATGAAAAGGGATACTACACAAGTATACGTATCGTTATCAAGTAATATAGGATTTTCTAATTAAGCCCTAAGATATCAAACCCACAGGAAAAATATTAAATAGTTTTAATAAAGAAAAAAAATTTTTTTTTCTTTTACTCTTTAAGAAAAATGTTACTTAAATTAAAGAGAATATTCTTGGAAAGAAAGAAAGATAAATTTTTTTTGTTAATTTTTATAATTTAAAATGTAAGTAAACAACTAGTTTAACTAGATTTTTGTAAGATGAAAGTGATTGCAAATAAAATATATTTTTTCTTTATTATAAATCAGTAACAAGTCATGGAATTCTATTCTGGAAGTATCTAAAGTGTGTGTCCCAAATTAGAGCAATTATATTCTTGACCCTTACTAGAGATGCTATAAAGAACGTAGGTTAATCTGTGTTTTAGTAATCTTGAAGACGAGCTAGGAAAGAAAGTTACTTGCTCTCACTCTAGAGTTTCCTCCTCTCCCTCCACCTAGGGGTTAACTTCACGTATGAAGACATTAAACAATAAATGGAATTGGGGGCTTTAGCCTGTCACTCTAAACTCCACTAATTCTGCACCCATCAATGTACATCTCCCTATTTATTTGCACTCAACCATATGGATTGCATTCCCACCCACATAATCTCAGTGATTCTTTTCAATTATTGACTGAGACAATACCACACCAGTTCTTACCAGTTCTCACAACATATATTAACATCTTAATTGACAAAATCAAGAAGTAAATGAAGTGTAAGGTTTTGAATCATCACATCTTCTTCTAACTTTGATTTCTTATACGTCACACAACATCCTTCCATAACTTTATTACTTTGTCATTTTAAGGAAAAAGATAAACAAAACTACATAGAATTCACAAAGAAAATACCATCACAACTTGGTTTAAAAGTACAAATTATAGTGAAAACACAAGAAGTCTTAATTAAAAACCAAATGTAATAATAAAAATAAAGACTTATCTGAAAAATCCTCTCTACCAAATACTAGAAGTTTCTTTAAAGGCTTTGCTTTTCCTTACAATACTCCTTTAAGGTTGGTGCCCAAATCTAAGGACTTCAAATCTCACTTCTAATCCTAATACAAACTATATTAAAGTAAGTAGAAATGGTGAAGTTGAGTGGTTTGTTACTAAAAACTCTCTTACACGATAACCATAAACTACACAATCTCCAACAAAAACACTTTTTCTGATCTTAAAGTCTTTTTTTTATAATTTCCAACAAGTGCCTTCTTATCTCTTCAAATTATGTCCAGAATCCTTCAAGAGATGCATTCATTCAAAGGTAATTTAAATTAATTTCGGCGTCAATAGGAAGTTACCTACATTTGCACTAAGAGATGCCTCAAACACCCCTTCAAAATAGCGCCTAAAATTAAATAACTCATCTAAAGTAACTGCCGCACGTAAGCGTGAGGTCTTGGCACTTTGTCGTAAGTCCTCTGGCGTGTAAGCACCAGATCTAAGCGCATAGCTACGAGGCTCTGTCCCGTTAACGTCGGTCCAGGCGCTTAGCCGCCACAGATCAATTTTGTACCTTTCTTCATTTTTTTTCCAAATTTGGTCATTTTTCATTCCTTTCATCATAATCATCCATTAAATCAAACCTGTAAGAAAAATACACAAAATAACTTCCATTAAAGTGAAATATCATAAAAGATATGGATAAAAATGTGCATAAAAATACTATATATTTTAGGTGTATCAAAATCCCCCAAACTTGAAATGTAACTTGTCCTCAAGTGACACTATAATCACATAAAATCAAACAGGCAAATTATGTGACGAGTTTCTTTAGGAGTTTCTAAATTTTTGTTATAGAAATGTAGTAGTCTAATTTAGAAAAAAAAATTTAGTAAATGGGACCAATTTAAACTTTAGAAATCTCTTAGGCAAAGGTTAATGAAAAATATGATTCCTTATCTTGTTCAGAAATACTTGTAGATTTTTTAAAATATAGGGCCTAGGCATTTTATTTTCTTTACTTAAAAATCATTACAAAAAATAATTATACTAACTATATTATATTCATAAGCTTTAATATTTTTCAAGTCTAATACTCTAGAAAGATCAAGTGTGGAACCAATTTTTGATTAGGCACTTAAATGCTAAAGCTTCTCTTTTCTTTTTCACATACTATTTTTCACTTTTCTTTTTTCTTTCTTTTCTTTACTTTTCTTTTCTTTAATTTTTTTTTATAGGCAAGGAGTACTATATCTTGATAGGCCTTTAATAATTTTGAATTACACCATTCCTTTCCTAAAGCATAAGGTAGATACATATCTTTAACTTAGAAATATAATAAAAGTTTTGAAAATTATTTTTAGTAAAAGAAATTTAAATATTAAAAATAAAAGTCTAATCATTCTATTTTTCAAAAAATACAGCTTTTCCTACTAAATATAGTTACAAAATATTTATCATTTTTTCACTAAGAAATTTTTAACTTTAAATTTTTCATCATTACTTTAAATTTTAACTAAATTCTCTTACTTGTTTCTATATTCAAAATTTTACTTTTCTAATATAACTTAATACACATAATTATTTTCATTCAAAATCAAATTTTCTTTTTAGTACATTTGAGAAGAAATAAAATTTTAATTTTTTAAAATTTGTATCATTCCGCCCCAAACTTTAAAACTTTTGTTAAGATAAAACAATTAAGCATAATAAAGAGATACATGGGTAGGAATTGAAAACTATAATTATCATGCTTGTAGAGAATCTTTATATCTTAAATATGCAATTTTACTAATTAAAAATATGAGTAAAAACAACTAGACCAAATTTTAACATTTCATTTATAAAAGAATTTCAAAAGACTTCTAAAATAGTGGAGGTAATAAAAGGAAATTCACACAATAATTAAATAGAAATCCACAACAACAATATATATATGGTAGTAAATTTAAAAACTTAAGCATGAAATTTAAATAGTGGATTTTAATTGTGTTTTGAACCTTCCTAATAGTTTCAGGAATACGTTCTATACTAACAAACAAAATACACTACAAAATCACTAACACATTTAATACCACAAAGATTCTAAACATTCACAACACATAATACAAACAAACAACATCCATAAATAACATTAAAACAAACTAAAGTCTCCCACTATCTAATACATCAATTAGTAAAGTTCAAACATAAATAGAAAGTTAACAAACAACTCATACAGAAAAAAATGTTCAAACATACAACATAACATAACAGTTCACAACACATACAAAACATAAATCATAATCCTCATTTTCTTCCTCATCATCATCTCCTTCATTCCAATCACGAGTAGCTCATATGGGATATAATGTGGATGTGAAGGTAGCACAACACTATAATCTCCTCTGATCAATTTATCCATATAACTGTGATAATTCTCCTCATACTCACTTTATCTTTGCAACTAATCCCCAATATGATATACATTTCCTTCTTTATCATGAACTTGATCCTCAATATAATTGATATTGTCTTTCATTGTATTCAACAGTTCTACTTGCAAATCATAAAATTGACCTGATGATGCCTGAGATGTGGAAGCACGAGATGTAGAAGCAGCAGATGTAGATGCACCAGAAGCTCTAGAGAATCCTCCTTTCCAGCCAAAAAGGGAATGCTCAGCATTTGTCTTCACATTTGCACTAGAAATAAGTTTACGAGGTTGAAAGACCTCTTCCCAATTTTTAGATCTTACACCAGCCTGCTCCCATAATGAATGTATACGGGAAGCAAATCCCATATCTGCAGTAGTAGCAACTGTGGCAGAAATCCAAATGCAATCATAAATAATCTTCCTGATATCTATCGCCTTCCCCTATTGAATACAATAATTCAATGTAACTCTTTCTCTCGTCACCTCGCTCAGATGATTGTTAGGGATCAACTTGGATGATATAAAATAATGCCACAACTTTAAAGTAGGTAAGTAACTCTTCTCTCATTAGTTATTTTCCATAATCCTCTTCCATCAGTCAAATCAGAAATGATTTCATCCAATTCTTCTTCAAGAGGATTATAATTTGAATAAAAACAAAATGTAGTAAGTGGTAATAGGTAAAACTCATTTATTACCTTGGGATTAAAATGAACTAACTTCCCTTGAACCATCACAAAGTTCTCTTCCTACCCAGGGAGATTGCATAAAAATCCCTCACAACATTAATTATAGATATGGCCGAAAAACAACAAATTCTATCTAAAGTTTTCTAATAATCAGGTCTTCTATCACTCCACTGGGCTTATTAATGCCTCACTGCTGAAATAATTTATGTGATTGTAAAGCTTGAACATATCGATCCCGAGCTCTTAAACTTACAAACTTGTCTGAATCAAACTTGTCTTAGCTTTGAACATAAAAATTACCATCAATTCCAAAATTAAGCTAAAATCGCTAAACTCAACTTCTAAAGGCTTAAACTACTAAATCCAAGTAATTTCTAAAGCTTTTTCTCAAATGTTCACCATGAACAGTGATTTCAAATTTCTCCGCAAACTTCCTCAAATACATGGTGAAAATCAAAAATATTTACATAGTAGTAGTGCTCTTACTTAAAGAAGATCAAATCTTGCAAATTTTCCTTGAAATGGCTCAAAAATTGCAAATTTGGAGATTCCCTATCTCCCAAGGTCATGAAATTCGAATGAAGAAGATGATGGGAAGAAGAAAAATGACTATTTTTGGGTTTTAAAACCTGAAAACCGATTTTCATGAACCGACGCCTAAGCACGAAGGTTCGGCTCTTAGCCGCGAGGCACTCGCGCATAAGTACGGGGTCTTGACGCCATGAATTTGCTATATTCGATTTTTTTTTAAATACACATTTAAGCTCATTTAATCAAACCTAAGTTGTTTTAATTGGTATATCTTCTCCTTATATTCTTCTTATCTCTAGAATCACACTTTTATATTAAAATATATTCAATACAAGTTTCCCACAAACTTAAAACTTTTTGACTAAAAATCAAACAAATAAACAAATACAAACCACAAGTCTTTAATCCTATATTCTTGGATAATATCACTTCTTTTCTCACACATTAACACATTAAACAAAACAAAGAAAATACTTAAAACATAACAAACTTATAACACACAACAATTTATAAAACAATAAAAACTAAAAATAAAGCCTAATCACCAAATAACTTAATATGTCTCAAGAACTTAACTCCACTCTTCATTAGGTGGAACATATCTAGAACCTTCATTATTTCCATCTGAACCATTTGGTTTAAAGATGTGATAGAAAGGGCGATGATTGAAAACTCATCCTGAATCTTCTTCTATCCATTTGTTCTTCAAAAACCTCGCTTTATCTGCCTCTTCAACATGACTAGTATGACAAAATTGCATCTTTAATTTTCATCCAATATGTGTTAAATGTGCTTAGTTTCATTTACCTTTGCTTCAGTTGACGCCACATCAGCCTCGATCATTGCAATATTTTCTGTTATTCTATGAATACTAACAGCTAGATATCCATTATATAACTCTTGTGCAGTCTCACAAATGAACTTCTTCTTTTTTGCATCCTCTTTCTTCTTAATTTCACTCTCCCAAGAAGACATTTTTGTGACTTAAACTCTTCCTTTAGTCTTTTAGGATGAAAATTTGAAATGGGATTAATATTTATTGATCTGGTTCCTATTTATAGGCTTGAATTAAGTTATCCAGCAAATAATCTTAATTTGGCATTGTATATCAAAACTTGCTGTCTTAGCATAATATGTTTGGTCAGAATCCTATGATCATGCCACTTCTTCATCTTTTCTTTATATGTAATAGCACTTTCATTTGAATCATTCCTTTTCGATTTAAGCTCATTTAAATGTAATAATCTTTTCTCACCAGCATCCTACAAATTATAATTGAACTCTTTAATTGCCCAATATGCTTATGCTTAAGTTCAACAGGTGAATAATAAGTTTTCCCAAAATCTAGCCTATGTGGGGGCATTCCTATAGTAGTTTTATATGCAGTCCTATAACCCCACAAAGCAAAATTCAATTTGATTGACCAATGCTCTTCGTTTGGATTAACAAGATTTTCTATTTTTTTTTTTAATTTCATGATTGGATAATTCAACCAAACCACTAGTCTGAGGATGATAAGTAGTAGCAAATTTATGGATGATATGATATTTATTTACTAGTTTCTCCGTAATTACATTTCTAAAATAACTTCTCCATTGGTTATGATTAATCTCGGCATTCCAAATCTACAAAGTATGTTCTTTCCTAAAAATATTGCAACACTTTGAGCATCATGTTGAGGTAAAACAATAGCTTCTATCCATACAGATACATAGTCTACAGTCATTAATATGTATAAACTTCTGAAAGATAGTATAAATGGTCCCATGAAATCTAATCATCAAATGTCAATTATTTCAACTTCCAACATATAATTGAGGGGCATTTCATTTCTTCTAGAAATACTGCCTACACGCTGTCATCGATCATAATTTTTAACATAAGCAGTAACAATTATAAAATTATAGGCCAATAAAATTCAGATTGCAGAATTTTATATGCAGTTTTATCAACACTAAATTGTCTCCCAAAATCAGAATCATAACATTTTTGAATAATTTCGTGAGTTTCTACTAATGTTACACATCTTCGAACAATTAGATCATTTCCTTGTTTATATAAAAATGGGTCATCCCAAATATAAGTCTTAGCTTCATATAAAAAATTATTCTTCTGTTGGTATCTTAAACCATAAGGTAATATGTTACTAATAATAAAGTTTACAATGTCGGCATACTATGGAACATGCCACTAATTAATAGTGAACAATTTTTTATTAAGAAAATGCTTATTAATTTCTTCATCAGAAAAGAAAGATTTTTCATTTTCAATCCTGGACAAATGATCAACAATTTAATTATCAGCACCCTTCCTATCTACTATCTCAAAGTCAAATTCTTGTAAAAAAAGAATAAATCTTATCAGTTTTGGTTTTGCATCCTTCTTTTTCATTAAATATTTAATAGCAGAATGGTCAGTATGCACCACACATTTAGTTCAAATTAAATATGATCTCAGTTTATCAAAAGCATATACTATAGCTAATAAATTTTCCTCAGTTGTCGTATAATTATTTTAAGCTTCATTAAGAGTTCTACTAGTATAGTAGATTACTTTGAAATTTTTATCATGTTTTTCTCCTAAAGCAGCTCTAATAGCAAATTCACTTGCATCACAAATTAGCTCAAAAGATTTTTTCCAATCTGGTGAAACACTAACTGGTGGAGCGAGTAATTTCTCTTTTAACAACTCAAAAGTTTTTAGGCATTCTTCATCAAAATAAAAAATTAAATCTTTTCCCAATAAATGACATAGAGGCTTAGCAATTTTTTAAAAGTCATTAATATAACGCCTGAATCTAGCATGTCTTAAAAACTCTTAATCTCCCTTACATTTGTTGAGCAAGGTAAATTAGTGATCACTTAAATTTTTGCATGGTATACGTCCATACCTTTTTCTGAAAATTGATGTCCCAAAACAATTCCTCTTGCTACCATAATTTGAAATTTTTCCCAGTTAAGGACTAAGATTTTTCTTCACAGCGTTTAAGAACTTTAAATAAATGTTCTAAACATGATTCAAATGAAATTCCAAACACTAAAAATCATTCATAAACACTTAAATTCCTTTTTCTTTGAAATCACATTAAATTGTCATCATACATCTTTAAAATTTAGCAGGGGTATAGATAAACCAAAGGACATTCTTCTAAAAGAAAATTTACCTTAAGGACTACTAAATGTTGTTTTCTATTGATCCTCAGGAGATTTATATTTGGTGATAACCAAGATATCCATCCATAAAATAAAAGAATTTTTGCCAAGCTATTCTATCCAACATTTTATCCAGAAAAGGTATTGGAAAATGATCTTTCCTAGTGGCAATATTTAATTATCCATAATCAATGCATATTTGCTAGATATCCTTTATATAACTCTTGTACAGTCTCACAAATGAACTTCTTCTTGTTTGCATTCTCTTTCTTCTTAATTTCACTCTCCCAAGAAGTCTTTTTTGTGACTTAAACACTTCCTTTAGTCTTTTAGGATGAAAATTTGAAATGGGATTAATATTTTTTGATCTGGTTCCTATTTATAGGCTTGAATTAAGTTATCCAGCAAATAATCTTAATCTAGCATTGTATATCAAAACTTGCTGTCCTGGCATAATATGTTTAGTCAGAATCCTATGATCATGCCACATCTTCATCTTTTCTTTATATGTAATAACACTTTCATTTGATTCATTCCTTGTCGATTTAAGCTCATTTAAATGCAATAATCTTTTCTCACCAGCATCCTACAAATTATAATTGAACTCTTTAATTGCCCAATATGCTTTATGCTCAAGTTCAACGGGTGAATAACAAGTTTTCCCAAAAATTAGCCTATGTGGGGGCATTCCTATAGTAGTTTTATTTGCAGTCCTATAAGCCCACAAAGCAAAATTCAATTTGATTGACCAATCCTTTTCGTTTGGACTAACAGATTTTTCTAATTTTTTTTTAATTTCATGATTGGATAATTCAACCAAACCACTAGTCTGAGGATGACAAGTAGTAGCAAATTTATGGATGATATGATATTTATTTATTAGTTTCTCCGTAATTACATTTCTAAAATAACTTCTCCATCAGTTATGATTACTCTTGGCATTCCAAATCTATAAACTATGTTCTTTCCTAAAAATATTGCAACACTTTTAGCATCACGTTGAGGTAAAGCAATAGCTTCTATCCATACAGATACATAGTCTACAGTCATTAATATGTATAAACTTCCAAAAGATGGTATAAATGGTCCCAAGAAATCTAATCCTCAAATGTAAAATATTTAAACTTCCAACATATAATTGAGGGGCATTTCATTTCTTCTAGAAATACTGCCTACACACTGACATCGATCACAATTTTTAATATAAGCAGTAATAATTATAAAATTATAGGCCAATAAAATCCAGATTGCAGAATTTTATATGCAGTTTTATTAACGCTAAAATGTCTCCCAAAATCAGAATCATAACATTTTTGAATAATTTCGTAAGTTTCTTCTAATGTTACACATCATCGAACAATTAGATCATTTCCTTGTTTATATAAAAATGGGTCGTCCCAAAAATAAGTCTTAGCTTTATATAAAAAATTATTCTTCTGTTGGTATCTCAAACCATAAGGTAATATGTTACTAATAATAATGTTTACATTGTCGGCATACTATGGAACATGCCACTCATTAATAGTGAACAATTTTTCATTAAGAAAATGCTTATTAATTTCTTCATCAGAAAAGAAAGATTTTTCATTTTCAATCCTGGACAAATGATCAACAATTCAATTATCAGCACCCTTCCTATCTACTATTTGAAAGTCAAATTCTAGTAAAAAAAGGATAAATATTATCTGTTTTGGTTTTGCATCCTTTTTTTCATTGAATATTTAATAGCAAAATGATCAGTATGCACCACACATTTAGTTCAAATTAAATATGATCTCATTTTATCAAAAGCATATACGATAGCTAATAACTTTTCCTCAGTTGTCGTATAATTATTTTAAGCTTCATTAAGAATTCTACTAGCATAGTAGATTGCTTTGAAATTTTTATCATGTTTTTCTCCTAAAGCAGCTCTAATAGCATAATCACTTGCATCACAAATTAGCTCAAAAGATTTTTTCCAATCTGGTGAAACACTAACTGGTGGAGTGAGTAATTTCTCTTTTAACAACTCAAAATTTTTTAGGCATTCTTCATCGAAATAAAAAATTAAATCTTTTCCTAATAAATGACATAGAGGCTTAGCAATTTTTTTAAAGTCTTTAGCATGTCTTAAAAAACTCTTAATCTCCCTTACATTTGTTGAGCAAGGTAAATTAGTGATCACTTAAATTTTTTCAGGGTCTACGTCCATACCTTTTTCTGAAAATTGATGTCCCAAAACAATTCCTCTTGCTACCATAATTTGACATTTTTCCCAGTTAAGGACTAAGATTTTTCTTCACAGCGTTTAAGAACATTAAATAAATGTTCTAAACATGATTCAAATGAAATTCCAAACACTAAAAATCATTCATATACACTTAAATTCCTTTTTCTTTGAAATCACATAAAATTGTCGTCATACATCTTTAAAATGTAGCAGCGGTATAGATAAACCAAAGGACATTCTTCTAAAAGAAAATGTACCTTAAGGACTAGTAAATGTTGTTTTCTATTGATCCTCAGGAGAAATTTATATTTGGTGATAACCAATATATCCATCCATAAAATAAAATTATATTTGTCAAGCTATTCTATCAAACATTTTATCCAGAAAAGGTATTGGAAAAAGATCTTTCCTAGTGGCAAGATTTAATTTTCTATAATCAGCGCATATTCGCTATCCAGTAACTTGTCTTGTGTGTATTAGTTCATTTTTTTCATTAACAAATACAGTTACTCCCCCTTTCTTAGAAACACAGTGAAAATGACTAATCCAGGAACTATCTGAAAAAGGATAGATAATTCCATCATCTAACCACTTTAAAATTTCTTTCTTAACAACTTCTTTTATAATAGGATTTAATCTCCTTTAAGGATCAGCCCTGGGTTTGCAGTTTTCTTCCATAAGGATTCTGTGAATACAAAGTGAAGGACTGATTCCTTTAATATCAGCTATGGTCCATCCAAAGGCTTTCTTATATTTCTTTAAAGTTTCAAGAAAACTCTCTTCTTCTTCAGTAGTTAATTTTGAGGAAATTATAATAGGTAAAGTTGGGAATCACCTAAAAAGACATATTTTAAACGTTCAAGAACTAATTTCAATTCATGTTCAAGAGGTTTTTCAATTGATGGAAAAAAGATTCAACTTTCTTTGTCATGTCCAAAACATCAAAACTTTCTTGAACATAATTTAAATCTTCCTCATTAAAATCATCAAAATATTTTGCTTCCTCTTCTTGCTCGTTTTCCAACTTTTAACTTTCAGATTTTTCTTCATAACATTTTTTAAAAGGCATTCAATTACATATCTCATTACATCTATCCTTAAACATTCATCATCTTTACCTTCTGCAGGATAATTTATTGATTTTGAAAAATTAAATGTAACAGACTAACCTTTGACACACATAGTTATTTTCCCTTTCTGCACAGCTATCATTCATCTTCTTGTATCTAGGAAAGGTCTCTCCAAAATATTAGGTATCTCTTTATCTTCATCTATATCAAGCATAATAAAATCAATAGGAAAGATAAATTGATCCACTTTCACTAAAACATCTTCTATAACTCCATTAGGATATGTTATCGAATGATCTGCTAACTACAGAGTTACAGTAGACAAGGTTATTTCTCCTAATCCCAGTCTTTTAAATATAGATAATGGTATAAGGTTAATGCTTGCACCTAAATCACATAAGTTTTTCACATAAAATCTATCTCCGCTTGAACATGAAATTGTGAAGCTACAAGGGTCTTTAATCTTTTCAAGAAGCTGCTTCTAAATTATTGCAATGCATTCTTCCATAAGTGCAACAGTCTCATTATCTTCAAATTTCCTTTTTCTGTTGAGGATATCCTTCATAAACTTTATATAGCTTGGTATTTTTTCTAAGGCTTCAACAAATGGAATATTAATTGTATGTTACTTAAAATTTCTATGAATTTTCAAAATTTCTTATCTAACTTTTGTTGTGGAAGTCTCTGAGGAAATGGTGGTGGTGGCTTTTCTACTTCAACTTTTGATGGAGAAATAGGTCTTTCCAAACCATTTGGAGTGTCCTCTTTTGATTCTTCAATCTCTTTTTGAACTCTACCATCCAACTCTCTTCCACTTCTCAGTTGAACATCTTTTACTTGCTCTTTATTTTTATATCTTGGATTTATCTCTGTATTACTTGGAAGTGTTCTTGGGGATCTATTACTTAATGAATTGGCTATTTATCCCAATTGATTCTCAATATTTCTAATTATTCCTCCTTGACGTTGCAATTGATTTCCCATTTGTAACACCACTTCTTCTATAAACAACTTTTTCTCCTTAAATTGCGAAGTATTGTTAAAAGCTGAAGGATAAGTAGGCCTACAATTATTATTCCCTTGGTTGTTCCAATTCCCCAATGGATTTACTTGATTATTCCCCCATTGTTGATTACTACCACCCGGATTATTGTTATTCCAGTTAAAGTTTGGATGGTTCTTCCAACCTGGGTTATAATAATTGGAAAATGGGTTATTAGGCTTGTTTATGACCTTCATTGTTAAAATCTACCATTTGGCCTTATAAATTCTCTTCAATCAATGAATTTGGTTGAGAAAACTTCATTCCAAATTGGTCTACTTTCTTGAAATTGCAGCAACTTGATTTGCTAACATTGCAAAAGCATCATGTTCATGAATATTAGCTACGTTTATAGGATTTACTCTCTCAGAAGGCCTTTGAAAATTATTTCTAGTCATTTCATCAATTAAAGCATAAGTGTCATTAAACTGTTTAGACATCAATGAACCAGCATCGATAATAGATCTAAGAGATCCAACTTATCCATTATAAAAAGTTTGAATTATTAACCAATATGGTATCAAATGATGTGGACACTTTCTCAGGACATCTTTAAAACATTACCATGCTTCATAAATAGATTCCCCTTCAAACTGACAAAAAGATGTAATATCATTTTTATGCTTTGCAGTCTTTGATGGTGGAAAATATTTATAAGGAAACGTTTGTGATAAATCACCCTAAGTTCTGATAGATTCAGATGCTAATGAATTTAACCAAATCTTAGCTTTATCCCTTAATGAGAAAGGAAAAAGACTAAGTCTAATAGCATCATCTGAAACACAATCATATTTAAATGTTGCACACAATTCTAAAAAATTGGCAATATGTAAATTTGGATCCTTAATTGGTTCTCCCCCAAACAGATTATTAGATACCATTTGGATAATAGCAGGTTTAATTTCAAATGAATTAGCCGCTACAACCGGATTTTGAATGCTACCATGAAATGCATCTACTCTTGGGTTAGCATAATCTCTTAAAGGTCTAAAGTCTTGATGGATTTCAGCATTTTAATTTGCCATTTCTTGAATATTTTTGTGTTTTAGGTATTTTTAATTTTTCTTATTTTTCTTATAGTTCCTTCTAATTTAGAATCATAAGGTACAAGTCCTTTAGAACCTGAACTACGCATACACTATTATAAATCACAATAAAATAACACAAACAAAAACTACACCATAATAATTTCCTAAAATTAATCTAACAAGTTTAAATAAGACTTTTAAAAAGTTAAAATTAATTTTTTCTTAAAATTTTCTTCAAATATTAATTTAACTATTTTTTTCTTATTTTTCCTGGCAATGGCGCCAAAAACTTGACTCCGTGCTATCTATTCTTACGTTTTGTATATGAATTAATACTTCTTTAATGATATATCTTTCTTTACAATGATGCCAAAAACTTCATTTCAATGTAAATAAGAGTTTTAATTGATATTAAGAAATGAGATACTACGCATATATATGTATCGTTATCAAGTAATATAAGACTTTCTAATTAAGCCCTGAGATATCGAACCCATAGGGAAAAAGTTAAATTGTTTTAACAAAGAAAACAAAATTTTTTTTACTCTTTAAAAAAGATCATACTCAAACTAAAGAGAATATTCTAGGAAAGAGAGAAAGCTAAATTCTTTTTTTTAATTTTTATAATTTGAAATGAAAGTAAACAACAACTTTAATTAGATTTTTGTAAGATGAAAGCAAAAGAAAATAAAATATCTTTTTCCTTATTATAAATCAGTAACAAGTCATGGAATTCTGTTGTTGAAGTATCTAAAATGTGTTGTACCAAATAGGAGCAATTATACTCTTTACCCTTACTAGAGATGCTATAAAGAACCTAGGTTAATCTAGTGTTTTGTAATCTTGAAGACTGGCTGGGTAGGAAAGATACTAGCTCTCACTAAGGAGTTTGCTCATCTCCCTCCACTTGGGGGCTAACATCACGTATCAAGACATAAAACATTAAATTGAATTAGCGGCTTTAGCCTGTCACTCTAAAGTCCATTAATTCTCAAAGTACATCTCCCTATTTATTTGCACTCAACCATATGGATTATATTCTCAACCATATAATCACATGTGATTTTTCCAAATTTTTACTAGACAATACCATTCCGGTTTTTACATGTTCTCACAACATATATTAACATCTTAATTGGCTAAATCAAGAAGTAAATGAAGTGCAAGGTTTTGAATCGTCACAACTTCTTCCGAGATTGATTTCCTATACTTCATACAACATCCTTCCATCACTTTATCACTTCATCATTTTAAGGAAAAAGATAAAGTAAACTACTCAGAACTCATGGAGAAAATACCATCACAACTTGGTTTAAAAGAAGAAATCATAGTGAAAATACAAGAAGTCTTAATTAAAAACTAAATGTAATAACAAAGATAAAGACTTATCTGAAAATCCTCTCCACCAAACTCTTGAAATTCCTTTGAAAGTTTTTCATTTCCTTACAATACTTCAGAGAGGTAGGTGCCCAACTATAAGGATTCCAAATCTCACTTCTAATCCTTATACAAACAATATTATAGTAATTAGAAATGGTGACGTGGAGTGGTGTTTCACTAAAAACTCTCTTACACAATAAACATTAACTACACACTCTCCAACAACAATCCTAATTCTGATCTCCAGGTCTTGTTTTTATAATTTTCCAATAGGTTCCTTTGCATCTCTTTAAATTGTGTCTAGAATCAATAAATCCTTCAAGAGATGCATCAATTCAAGGGTAATTGAAATTAATTTTGACGCCAACAGAAAGTTACCCACGTTTATAACAAGAGATGCCTCAAATATCCCTTCAAAATGGTGCCTAAAATTAAATAACTCCTCTAAAGTAACTACCATGCTTAAGCGTGAGGTCTCAGCACTTATTCGCAAGTCTTCTGGTGTGTATGCTCCAGATTTGGGAGCATAGCCTAGGGCTCTGTCACGTAAACGCAGGTCCAGGCGCTTAGCCACAACAGATTAATTTTGCACCTTTCTTTATTTTTGCTCCAAATTTATTCCTTATTCACTCCTTTCATCACAATCATTCATTTAATCATACCTGCAAGAAAAATACACAAAATACCTTCCATTAAAGTGCAATATCATTAAAAATAGGTACAATAATGTGTATAAAAATACTATATATTTTAGGTGTATCATATGCCTCCCTATATTGAGCATCATAACTTTGAAAGTTCATTGTATATGATTTCATTTCTAAGCGAGTGCTTTATAATGTTCAGAATGAAACTACAGCTTGTAGGATCAGCGGAGTTTAGGGGCCTAGTAAAGATACCACTCCATTTTTTATTTGTCATCGACCTATAAGGCAATGAAGTTGTTATAGCAAAAAACTACATCCTAGACGTACCTTGACAGAGGGCCTTCATCACACTAAGGAGGATAAGCTTGAATAACTGTCAAGTAGGCTTTTGACTGTAACTGAAACATTAGGGCTTACAACCCATGGAAATACCATGATCATGTTAACACTCTAACACCTGAGACTACATGAAAGAGCTTGTCTTTGATTGTACTTTGAAGTTCAAGGTGTCTATAGCTGGTGCTGTGGAATAGAAGGGGGATACAATAAAGAGAGTCCTTTAAAAGCTAGGATAGAACGTCTGGATGGAAGCATGATATGATTCAGTTATTATTCAATGATTTCTATGATGAAGATGTTTTCATTTTGTATCTTAGAAATTTCGAGCATATGAAAATTCCAATGGTATTTTTGTTCATTAGTATTTTTAAATTCTATTCAAAGTGGCATCTAGCAAGTTTTTTTGCAGTCCCAAAGGTGGACACATACACCAACATAGCCGTGGTTAAACCCGACACTAATTTGTATAGAGGCATCCTTAAATATAACGTATATAAAAGAAAAAAACCATTAACAAAGCCATGAACAAAATGAACTATAGGAAAGGTTTAATTTCCTCAGGGTGGCCAACACCTAGCAAACATATAAAACACCATAAAATACAAAACGACTCTTAAAAAAACTAGATACATGCATTTTCCACACAACCTTCTCTTCGACTAGGTTGAAGTAAAGCTCTCCTTGTACAAAATCATGGCTTTCCTCTAGCATACCTGTTCTCCTCTTTGTTAGGATGTAAAGTCATCGACATTCCTTTATAATATGACAAGAACACGACATTTATCTATTGAAAATCTATGTAAGACCGCTTTCAATGGAATACGATGTCTGTTCTCTTTGGCTAGTTGGATGTAAGGATCTCCTAAAAAAAGATCATTGCTTTCCTCTAGCTTAACTGTTCTCCTCTTAATTAGGATGTAAGTCAATCGACATTCCTTCCTAATGAGATGGTGATATGACATTTATCTTTTGAGAATTCATATAAAGCCCTTTTCAAATGGATAAAGACGTTTGTTCTCTCCGGCAAGGTTGATGTATAGCCCTCTTCAAACAAAATCACAGCTTTCCTCTAGCTTACCTATTTTCTCTTAGTTATGTTGTAAGTCCTTCGAAATTCTTTTATAATGAGATGGGGACATGACATTTACCATTTCAGAATCAGTATAAGACCTTCGTCAATGGAATACAGAGTTTGTTCCTATTCTTCTCTTAGTTAGATGTAAATCCATCAGGATTAACTAATAATGAGATAGGGACATTACATTGAAATTTTGCAAATCGTTATAAGACTCGTTCAATGGAATGCAACATATGTTATCTCCGGATAGTTGGATGTAAGGCCCTCGCTAAAAGAAATCACTGCTTTCCTCTAGCTTACCTATTCTCTTCTTAGTTGGATGTAAGTCCATCGACATTCCTTCTTAATGAAAGAAGGATATGACATTACCTCTGAGGATATGTATAAGAGCCCCTTTAGTGTATCACAACATCATTCCTCTCCAATTATTCTCCGGTGAGCTCCCAAAGTGGATGTAAGATTCCTTAATTGAATCACAAATTTCCTCTTCAAACTAAATAATCGTCTTCATACAACTCCTGTCTAAATACCCTCTAACAAAGGCTTACAAAGATTTGGTCAACTCAACCAATTAGAAACAAACAAGTGCAACAACAGAATTCAACTTAAATCTTTCTTGGATAACTTTTGCTCTAAGTATCCCCAACAAGCAATTCAATTCAAACCTAATCTTCCCTGGACATCTCTGTCTTATCCTCCAAGTCACTGTAATGCTCTAAGCCCTCATTGATTGGTTCAATCACCATCAATTTGTGTGGTGTACTTGGTTGGAACAACACATATATTGGGGGTCCAATTAATGACCTCACTTTTTTGAGGACCTCTTTTCTCTCTATAGAAACCTATGACTTAGCCTTATGGTTTCTTAGTGAGTCTCTTAGAAGACCAGATAAGAAACTCACCTAAAAGGAGCTTCAATCCAATGCTAAAGTTACTTAAAGTTCCTTGAGGTTAAGCCTGAACCCTAAAACCTTGGTTAAGGTGATGTTGACCTCATCTTGGTCAAGTTAAAATTCTTCCTTTAAAATGTAGGTTCTAGCCATAGAGATTTCTTTTTGATTATCCTAGAGGACCAGTGATGAGACCCACCTCACCTAGAAATTCTAACCACCTCTTGACACTTTTGTTAAGTTTCACAGGGGTGGTCTCAAGCCCTCAGCTCATAATTGAAATGGATGGGATCAACATGATGTAACCCAAAAACGAGTTCCTATAAAACCATGAGGCACTAAGAAAACCCCTTATGACTTGGCCACTCACATAACTCACACATGCTCTACACTTATATCCCCCACACCTTGCCTTACACACCACCACTTCACATTAATACAATTACACTCCACCACTACCTTCATAACCCAAAATTCAATAAAATTACTAAAATTAGCAAGAAATCCTATAATTGTGCCAATTTCTCCAAATTACCCAAAACACTCAATTTCCACCTCAAATTCCTAAAATTACCAAAATGGTCTATTTTTCATCAAAATTACCAGATTGACACACCTTTCACAAAAATTACCAAATTCACATTAAATCCACAAAAATCCAAAATCAAATCCAATCCCATCTAATTTCAAGGACAAATCCAAAATTGCTCAATTTCAAATCCAAATTCACCCCAAGTCCATCCTAAACCCAAAATCCATCCAAATTGAACCCACATGTGAAATCCAACTTTACCAAGCATAAGTCCTAAATTCCATCATGACAAATTCAAGACTTCATGAAGCCCTGTCGGCAACTATTTTCAGGTTGTGTGTTGTGTTTTGAAGAGGGGTCGCCTACAGAAATTGTCGGCAAATTTTAATTTAATTTAAATAAATAATTTGAAAAAATAATATTTGATTTTGAAAATAATTTTAAATTTGAAGGTTTTAAGATATGAGATTAAACCAATCTCACATCCCAAATAGTTTATATAAACGAGCACCGCACCACAAACTGTGTATCTATCCTTAAGGATAGACACACCGCTTGATGCGTGGGGCTCGATTAAATAAACTAGAAGATTTGTGACATCCGTTTGGTCTGCGAACAAATTTTATAAGCCGACAAATTCCCCTGCTTAATATGAAAACATTAAACAGGGTTTATATTACCTGGGTTCTTTAAAATTCCCTATAAGGGCAAGCCCCTATAGTTAATTACATCTTAAGTGACGGGAATCACCTAAGAAAACTCTCGATAATAATCAATAATTCTGCTCTCAAGAATTTCAAAGTTTAAGTTCTCAAAGGATTGAAGTTTGGAATTTCAATAGGGAATGGATCAAATTTGGAACATTTTGTCTTGGGAATCCAAAGGAAGAAAAGTAGGAGAAATTACAGATTCGAAGCGAACTTCGGTAATCTCCCGACTATCCTATTGTTTGGCTTGGATTTAGGAAAGTCCTAATGTTTGTTTAAATGTTTTGATCTTGTCAATTTTAATTAATTAGGACTTATATTTATATGATAAAATCAAACAAATAGCCTCGAAGATGTGAGGGTTTATTGTCGTACCGGACGACTACCTCGGAATCCTAAGACCGGTTAGGGCTTAATTTACAATGTAAGTGCCTAACGAAGAGGTTGAGGATTTATGTTGCACTAGGCAAACTACCTCGAAATCCTATGGCTTTGTTATTTAATTCTAGGAAAGTTTTGTCAAGTAGTCTCGGGTTTTGCCGATGACGATGGTCGTGCTCGCCCACCATGCTTCGAGCTCCTTGTTGTTGCGAGTTTTAGTTTTAGAAGTCATAAATCAGGGGATGAGAAAAGTGTTTTGGTTTAGATAAATCTTAATTTCCAAGTGTTTTTGTGTTTTAATTAAAACAAATCTTAAAGTTGATTATAACGACACCGGTTAAGATCCCACGGTTCCATCCTTCCGGCATCATTATTTTTATCGGATTCACTTAGTCCAGATGAATTTGCTAAACTCAACTGAATGAGTTCCACACTTTCATTTAGACCGTGGGAAATCCCGTTAGCAACACGTAGGTTCATCATCCGAGGTATTCCCGATCATCCAACAGGACGTTTTAATTTAATTGTAATTGTAGTTTTGTGTTCTGTTTGTGATTAAATTTTGAGTTGTTTTATATTTTGAAATGTTGTGGCGGTGAATTTTATCTTGCAATGAATTTTAACTTAGTTTTGGTTTCAGTTTTAGGGGCTATCCTAAAGGTGTGGGTTTTCATGCAACAGCTTGTTTATCATGCAAGAAAAAGTAAGTGCAATGCGGTTAAATGAATTGCAAGAAGGTAAATTGCAAGAAAGTAGATTGCAATAAAATAAAAGCGTACCCGGAGGGTCTTCCCGTCATCCCAAGCCGCACTTAAAACACAATTAGAATATTTAAGCAAGTTCCTGGATAAAGCTAAGGGAAGGGTTATGGTTTTCTACCAAATTCCTAATCCTATAGCTAGTCATCTCCTATGACGTCTAGGTTCTTTGTGTTTTGGTTTAAGGACGATTTTCTTCATCAAAGAACAATTAAGTCCAATTATTCTTATAAATGTCCTATCATATTGAGGAAGTGCTTAAGAATAATCTTAAACATCTTTTCAATATTTCTAGGATTGTTTTAAGTCCAAATGAATTTAATTATATAAATGAATTAGTCGTCCAGGGATTCAAGTTTCGTTGTTATCTTACTCAGTGAACTAGGACATTTGAATATCCTATAAGTGAAGTAACATTTCATTTAATGTTCTGTTTAAGAGTTATGATAACTAAAGCTTTTGAGGGTAAATTGGTATTCAAATGATTTAATTTAAGTTAATGGGTTTAAATTTGGAATAGTGTTCAAGTTATTTTAGATTTATTTTGAATTCTTTATGTCTTTGGTGATGTTATATTTAATTCAACTTAATTTAATTTAATTTAATTTAATTGAGTTTTAATTTAATTTAATTCAATTTAATTCAATTTAGTTTGATTTGATGTTACATTAAATTAATTTAATTTAATTTAGTTTTAATTTAATTTGATTTAATTTGATTTAATTTAATTTAATTTAATTTAATTTAATTTTAATTCATTTAATTTGATTTAATTTAGTTTAATTTAATTTGATTTAATTTAATTTGATTTAATTTAATTTAATTTAAGTTATTTAATTTAATTTAATTTGTTTATTTAATTTAATTTAATTTATTCTTTAATTTAATTTTTAATTTAATCCAACTTTTAATTTCAATTTAATTTAATTTAATTTAATTCAATTTAATTTACTTAATTTAATTTAATTTTTAGTTTAATTTTATTTTTAATTTTAATTGAAATTTTTAAAAGAGTTTAATAATTTAATTTTAGTTTAATGATTAAGTCTTTTAATGTTTTGAATTTGAGTTATCATTTTAATTAAGAATTGAATATTAATGAGATAATTATTTTAGGGATTTTTAAATTAAAGAATAAATCTCTTCCTAAAAATATCCCTATTTTAATAATTCCAATTTTATTATTCTTCCAAATTTAATCAATTATTTAATTAAAGTTTAATCATTTTAAATTGCTTAATGGGTTTCTACCCTTTAATTATTTAAATTTCAATCATCCAAATCAGATTAGGATCAAATATTTTACTTGTTAATTTTTTTTATTAAACCTAAAGTTTTAATTAAGGGTTAAAATTTTAATTACCACTTTACCCTTTAAGCTTAATAATTTCATAACTCACTAAATTGAACTCAAATGAACTTGAAATTTTTATATGACTTCACTCATATGTCAATAAAGACATGAGAGGAGAAAATGTGATTTTTCTGTATTTAATTTATTTATATAATTATTTTTGGTAGAAAATAGAGATTTTCAAGGAAAATTTAATAACATGACCAAGGGAAAGTTTCTGTCTTTAAGAAAATTAGGGGACATTTCTAATGACCAGAGGACCACTTGGACCAAATTTGGTGATTTTTTGAAATATATTATTTTTATTATAATTATTTTAAATTTTGGAGTGTTAATTAATTTAAAAATAAAATAAATGTTGAAAAATGAATTTTATATTTTTCAAAAATCTCTCTGATATCAAGGAAATCAGAGAAGCAAATTTTGCAATTTTTTTGATTTTTGTATGATTTATTATAATTATTTTAGTGAAAATGCTAGAAAATACATTTTTTTAATTTTAAAATTATCCTAGACCTTTAAAATTTAATATCTCACTAAATAGACCTAAGAAAAATATGGGGTTTGTTCCTAAGTGATTAAAATTCAAAATGTGACATTTTGGTGAATTTTATTATTTTTGTGATTTTGATTATTTTTTAATTATTAAAATTTTAAAATAATATTAAAAATCAACTTTTTTAGAAAATGGAAATTTTAATTTTTTTAACTTCCCCTGATATCAGAGAGGCTCCAAAACCAATTTGGTGAATTTTTAAAAAGTATTTTAAAAGTTATGAATTTTTTAAGTTTAAAATGACTAAGTGGCTTAATCAACCTAATTAGTGGGGCTAACCAAGTCCAATTGACTTCAAATTTTTATGGTGGGTTCCTCTGATCCTAAAGGTCAGTGGAGAATTGATTTCAAGTCAATTTGATGTGTGGTTAACTCTAATTAATTAGAGACCTATTTTGAGTGTTTAAGCCAATTAGGGTTGTTTTAAATGAACTAACTCAAAACCTATTTTTCCTAGGGTTCTCTGGTCATAAGGAACATCATCAAATTTTCCTAGAATTTATTTCACAACATGATATTTATTGGAATTAAAATACTCAAAACAGTAACATGAACTTGAAAAATCAATAACTCTTCATAGGGATGGCCTCTGACTTTGGAAAATTCAAGGAATGTTCCCAAATTCAGAGGCTTCAAAAGCCCTATGGTCTCATGCCATGGTGAATTGTTTACATGTATGGAGAATTAAAAGTATGCAGAGAGTAAATAAATTATAAAAAATAAAATACTTGATGAAATTAAATGATTTCTTTTCCACATTATTCTCCTCTGTTCACTGAGCAAGAGGGTATTTTTATTTTATTTTTCTGATTTTTCTACACAAAGTTATGAATTTTTGAAGTTTAGGGAATTAAATAAATAGAAAATACCCCTAATTTTCTATTTATCCACGCGGCGCCAACTCATCCTCGGCATCACCGAACGCACACGCGTCACGCTCCCATTCGACGGTGCCATCTGACTCAGCGCTCCGGGCCCCGTGGTTCTTGTACCGTCTCCTGGTCCGATGCTATCTGAGCCGTCCGTCCGCGCGTGTATTGAATGGACGACATCCATTCATCGTCCCCGAGCGTCCTCACCCGAGAGCCGTCCACACTAAATCCCTAAGATCTCACTCGATACTCAATGGATTTTCATGTTCTTATGCTCTATGGATTCGTCTTGAAGAGACGAACACATCTATACGGTTATAATGCATTGAAATTAAAGCATTTGAAATGGAGAATCTCCAGAAGCTCGGGATGAAGAATTAGCTCATACCTTTGCTCAGAGAAGTGTGGCTTCGATCTGAGAGTTGTTGCACCTTTGATTGGATCCCAACAAGCTCCAGATGAAGTCTCATGGTCTGGTGAATTGTCTAGGTGTGATTTCGACCAAGCCCGATCACAAAGCTTGGAGGCTGGAGCAACTGGGTGGCCTGGAGATGGGGCTTTTGTCGGTGGACACCTTCCCTCGGTCCGGTGAAGGTGTAGGACCAATCAATTTGAGGATTGGTCCACTCGTGGAGAAGTGTCCTGGTTTTGGGTGGAATTTCAACTCGAAATTGAGCTCGCAGAGAAGAAATGGCAGGGGGATCTCACCTGGGGATCAAGTGCTCGTGTATGGGGAGGAGTCCGAAACAATTTTGGCGAGAGTTTCCTTAAGGTTTGTTTTCAGCACCTCTCATGGCCGAGAGGGGTGGTGTTTAAATAGGAGAGGGTGGAGGGCCTCCCAGGGAGAGTTAGGGCTTGGGATCAGCTGCTCTTGGCAAGAGAAGAACAGCTCCAATGGCCACTGGGGATGGGGCAACTCAGCAGGTGAGAATTCCAAGTTGGGCTCACATGTGAGCTCTCGGCCATGGTGTTTTCCGGCGGCCTGGTGGCTGGCCGGCCAGGCATGGGTCACCCTCAAGGTCAGTGGGTCAGGGCTGGGACTTGGTGCAAGCAATTGGCAAATGCCATGTGTAAAGAGCTTGGATTGAAATGGAATGGGGGGAAGACCATTTTGGGTTCAAATGAGTCAACCCACGGTTTTGGCCTAGGTTCACCACCCAAGGCCTGGTCTTGGGCTGAAAAAGATCACTTGAGTCAGCCAAGAGAGAATGGTGTGGTCTCCATCCATGATGAGGTGGCTAAGCATGGTTTAGTGTGTGACATGCTTAAGGTAAAAAAGGGTTTAAGGAGGATTAGGAAAGGAGCCCCTCCTTTTGCCATTAATGGCTTGATCACATGTCAAGCCTCCATGGATTCATGTGGCTTGTCCATGGCTTGCATGGCTCACCTTTGGCTTCGAGAAAAGGTTTGGTCAATTTCATGAAAATGGATTTTAGGAATTTTTGGTAATTTGATGGAAATTTGTATGAAACTTGATTTGGAATAATTTGATGGTGAATTTAGGACTTAGGTAATGGCTTTAATTAAGTGGATGGCAAATGGAGATGTCATGTGGGCTTTAGGGTAGATTTTGGGCTTTTGAAATGGTTTTAGATGGGCTTTTAAGATGGTTTAGGAAAGTGGGCTTTTGGATTTTAAAATGGATTTTGGGATGAAATTTTGTAAAGAGGTTGGGCTAAATAATTGTTGGGTTTAGCTCATGGATGTATCATGAGTGAATTGAAGCAAATTGGGAGTGATTTGGGTTTGAATTGGGTTGAATTTGGGCTTTTTTGGTGAATGGGCCAATATAGGTCCAAGTGGGCCAAGTTGGGCCAATGTTGGGCTACGGTTGAAATTGATGTAAAATCAATGTTGAGAAATGTTTATGGGAGTGTTTCAAAGAGGTTTTACCTTTGGTTGGGCTTTGATTTTGGGGTTTGGGCCCATTTGGGTTAGGTTTGAGTTTAGGTCAAAATTGGGCCTTTTAGCTTTGGGTTCAATTTGAGTGGGGTTTGGGTCTAAATTTTGGGCAAATCATGTTAGTGTTTTATTTTTTGGAATGTTAAGGAAGATTTAGAAAAGGTTTGGGGTTAATTGGAGTTGAATTGGGTGAGTTTGGGTTAGGTTTGGGTCATGGGTCCAAATTGGGCTTTAAGGCCAAAAGTGAAATTGGATCCAAATGTCAATCAAATTGGACTTGGATTTAGTCTAGATTGGTATTGGAAATGTTGAATTGAAGTTTAGAACTGAATTAGACCAGAATTTGGGTCAATTGGCTAGGTTTGGTTTGACATTGGGTTCACTTTGGGTTAAAATGGGTCAAATTGGGGGTTTTGACAAAAGTAGGGTAAATTGACAAAATTGGCCCATGGGGTAGTTGGACAAAATGAAATTGGGAATATTTTGGATTTTTTGGAATTTTCTGGGAATTTTTTGAATTTTTGGATTTTTTGGCCAAGAAGGGTATTTTGGGTATTTGGAGGGTATTGGGAGGTTTTCTTGGAATTTTTGGTATTTTTGGGTATGGATGATCAATTTAAGTGATGTGGAAATGTTTGGGATTGATTTTGGAGAATTTTGGGTAATTTGGAAATTTTTGAGAAATTTGGGTAATTTCGAGGGTTTTGGGTAAGTTAAGCGGGTGTAGGGTCCCGGGGTCAAAAATTGAAAATTTGGGAAATTGAAGATTGGGTGGATGTAAGTGGAAAAAAGTCATTTTGGTTGAGCCATGAAGCCATATCAAGCCCATATGAGCCATGAAGGGACTCATTTGAGGCATTCATTATGTTGTTCCTAACCCTCTTAGCCAAGGGCTTAGGGGTTAAGGACCATCCATGTGAATCACCTACATGAGTCAGGAGGTCAAATTAGGTATGGGTGTGTGAAAGTGTAGTGTATAGGTGTAGTGTATAAGTGTAGTGTGTGTGTAAGTGAGCCCCTCACCAGACCAGGCCACCCAGGGCAGTCCTAAGGCCAAAGAGTCCTATAGGAACTCATCGTTTAAACTTCCACATTTGATTTCAACCCTCTAGGTGATTAGGGGTCTACAGTCAAGTTTGTGGAGTTTGCAGGGAGTTGAGAAGTGGTTTGAATTTCTAAAAGGTGGGTCCCAATTCTAGTCCTCTAAGATAGTCAAAGGAAAAGCCTAAGGCTAGATCCTAAGTACTAAAGAGAAGAAGAGAAGACCTCATCAAAAATGAGGTCAATAAATGGACCCCCAATAGGTGTGGTGAGCTGACGGAGCACACCGCGCGTATTTGCGTTGACCGAAGCGATCAACAAAACCAACACAGATGTCCAAGTGATGAACTTAGGACGAAGTAGAAGAGTTTCCGCTGGGGGGTAGCAAGTATATCTCTGAAACCAGAGATTCCTGAACTCTCGCTGGGGAAAGGAAAAGGAGGTAAATTCCAAATCACATGATCTGGGGGAATTTCGATTTAGATTTAATTTTGTTTCAATTTAAGTTTTGATGTGTGAGTTTAGATTTCAATTTGGAATTTCAATTTAGATTGAAGTTTGTCAAGATTAAATTGAGAGATTTGATTTGAAATGAAAATTGGAATTCTGAGGTTTTAGATGTAACATCTTCAACCTCGAAAGAAAATTGAATTGATCAGATTAAATCACTGCAGTGAGGAGAGATCTCAGAGCAATGCGGTATTGGATGTAAAATCCTTAACCTCAAGAGTTTGATTTTGATGTATTTCATCGCAATAGGGAAAGAATCCTAAAGCAATGCTGTCTCAGATATAAAATCCTCAACCCAAAAGTTTGAATTTTGATGTATTTCAGTGCAATAGGGAAAGAATCCTAAAGCGATGCGGTCTTGGATGTAAAATCCTCGACCCAAAAAGTTTGAATTTGATGTATTTCGAGTGCAATAGGGAAAGAATCCTAAAGCGAGTGCAGTCTTGGATGTAAAATCCTTGACCCAAAAATTTGAATTTGATGTACTTCAGTGCAACAGGGAAAGAATCCTAAAGCAGTGCAGTCTTGGATGTAAAATCTTCGACCCAAAAATTTGAATTTGACGTATTTCAGTGCAATAGGGAAAGAATCCTAGAGCAGTGCAGTCATGGATGTAAAATCCTCGACCCAAAAATTTGAGTTTGACGTATTTCAGTGCAATAGGGAAAGAATCCTAAAGCAGTGCAGTCATGGATGTAAAATCCTCGACCCAAAAGTTTGAATTTGATGTATTTCAGGTGCAATAGGGAAAGACTCCTAAAGCGATGCGATCTTGGATGTAAAATCCTCGACCCAAAAGTTTGAATTTGATGTATTTCGGTGCAATAGGGAAAGAATCCTAAAGCGATGCAGTCTTGGATGTAAAATCCTCGACCCAAAAGTTTGAATTTGATGTATTTCAGTGCAATAGGGAAAGACTCCTAGCAAGGTGCGATCTTGGATGTAAAATCCTCGACCCAAAAGTTTGAATTTGATGTATTTCAAGTGCGATAGGAAAGAATCCTAAAGCAAGTGCAGTCTTGGATGTAAAATCCTCGACCCAAAAGTTTGAATTTGATGTATTTCAGTGCAATAGGGAAAGAATCCTAAAGCAGTGCAGTCTTGGATGTAAAATCCTCGACCCAAAAGTTTGAATTTTGATATTGATCGGTAATTGATTTTGCAAAAATTTGTAGTGTTGATTTGAAGAGTGTGGAATTTTGGTTTTTCAAGAATTCCATGAAAGTTGTAAAAGGTTTTCATAGAAGGAAATATGTTAGGAGGTAGTATGTAGTTGTTACATATCCCATCCAAAAGAGTTGATGGAAAGTTGATGGTTTAGATTGGATATAATTCCTCGCCATCAGATTCGATCCGTGTCAATGGAATCAACCCCTTTTATCCCAGACAAAGGGGAGGAGTAGAACGGATTGGATTTCAGATTTGGGAGATTGAATTTGAATTTTCGATTGAGATTTGATTTGAGATCTAGAAGATCGAATTCGAAATTTGATAGAGATTTGAAATCTGGAAAGATTGAATTTGAAATTTGATTGAGAATTTGATTTGAAATTTGGAAGATTAAATTTGAAATTTGATCGAGATTGGATTTGGAATTTGATTGAGAATTTGATTTGTGATTTGATTTAACATTTATGTTGATTTTGTTTATCTTTTAATGATTCAAATTTTATTTTATCGTTTATTTAATGTTCATGTGAATTTGGTGTTCGTCATTTTTTAAGATTTTTAAGGAAAGTTTTCTTTTATTCTTTTTTTTTCTTTTCTGTTCTTTGTTTGAAGTTCATTTAACTTTAATGGCGTTTCCCAATCAATTTGCACAAAAGAGGTGAAGGCCAAAAATGTGACATGGTCACTTTCATTCCAATCATGTTGAAGATACATCATACAACTCGATCTGGAATAAATCTCATACAATCCATGTAAACTCAAAACGGACTGTGTATGATCTTTTTCGATGCATTAAAAGAAGCATCTGTCAAAAATCCATGTCTGAATAGTGGGGTACATGGTTAATAACATCACCTTCCAAGCCATCCTTGGCAAGGATGCCGGCTGGATGTACGTTGGAGGTGTGATTTTTCCCATGTAACTCACAGCTTGTAAGGCCGGAGGTTCTCTAGCTCGGGTCCGGGCTGGAAATGGTAAGGTGTCTTCCCGTCGTCCATTCTCCCGAAAGTAACCGAGATCCGCTTCATCGGTACTCCCGGTATGCAATGCTTAGCGATATCTCGCTCCGTTTCCCTTCGGTATCATGACGGAACCTACCGGTAAAGGTATCTTCACCGGACCTCGGAACTCACCCGGGCCTGCTATCCGGAGGTCGGATCCGAACATGATGTTACACTCGTTCGGGAAAGAGACCGTGCGAAGGGTCCGACAAAGTCGTGGTGATCTATGTGTGGGGGTATGCGATCACCCCGTTTGTAGATGTTGATAATGCAACTATTGGGTATGCAATCTGCTGGCAGTACCCTCCATGTTATCAATCTCTTTACCATTCTCTTGATGACTAATGGCATCGGATCCACTTGCCCATGACGGAGTATTCCCGGTGGGTTTCCCTTCCTGTCTTCAGCAAAGTTGTAGCAGCATCCGCATTGTATTGTGATTCTTCCCTTCCCTGGCATCCATCTCCGGGGTTCTGAGTAGGTATTTTCCCTTAGGCGGCCTGCTCGGCCCATTCTTTTCAAATCCTGGATACAATCCACGATTTGCTGTTGTTCATACTCTGAGAATACATCTGTATGCAGCTCGAGGCCCTCTAGTATATTGATTCTTCTACCTTTAATTCTCTCGAAGTATTCAAAGGTTTTCTTTTCAACATTCCGCATTCTCTCCGACTTATATTCCGGAATGATCCGCGGATGGCGAGGCCCGGTGACATATTGTGGGATATATGGTTCAATCCCTTCACGTTCTCCCGCATACCTCGGCTCCTCGGGGATGATGCTCGTCGGGACATCCCCCGGGGTTGCTTCCGCAACAAGGGCATGCATTACGGGTGGTTCTATCCGGTGGCATGGTAGCCTTCTTTCTTCGATCTTCCGGAGATTTTCCTGGTTCTTTCTGTTATCCTAGGAGCTGGCCTCCTTTCTTCAGGTTCCTGGTGAACCGGTGTCCTCGAAGTGTATGTACTGGCATTAGCAACTGTCTCGTCGCGCTGGTCCGCAGCTAGTTTTGTTAACATCTTACGGATACGACGATTCTTATTTCTTCGTTGCGTTGCTGTGAGAGTAGCTCTTCGAACTTCTTGAGTATCTGTGGGCGCGGCGCTGACAAGCCTGCCCTCTGCTGTAGCAACTACAGATTTCATTTTCTTGTCTTCTTCAGTGTTTGCTTTTCTTTTCTTGCTGCTCGGATTGGTGGCTTGGGCCACCCACTTTCATCACCTGTCCCCCGGGCAGTTCTTCTCGGTCAACTGGGACCCAGTCACTTTCCTCGTACTGTAGGCCTGCTGGTGCAAAATCCGAGTCAATCTCGATTATCGCTCCATCTTTCACCCTCTTTTCATCGAGTGCAAGGCTTACGCCATTCTTAAAGTTCAGGACCAACCGCCCGTTCGACATTTCCCTTCGAAAAGACAAGGGAAAGGATCAGGGGCTGTACTAAGAACAAGAACATTAAGAAAATGTTTATTAAAGACATTCTTTTTATTATATTATTTTTTGTATTTTTCAAATTTAACAGGAATGATGTAGGATAAGATCAGGGAAGAGATTCTGATTTGGAAAAGAAAACAAGGAAAACTTAATTATCATGATTTTATTTATTTTAGCACATTTTATTATTTTTGGGTTCGGACCCAATCATAAGTAATTACTTCGCCCGTGTTTCTTAGGGGTGAAGAGTTCATTCCTTCGAAACATCAAGTAACGTAATACTTTTTCAAGTATCGTCCATTGATCGGAAGCATATGTCGTTCTCCCTGGTAATTCACTAGCTGGTAGGAACCTCCTGAGCATACTGCTTCAACCACAAACGGTCCTTCCCAAGTGGGTTCAAATTTTCCTCCTATCTTGCGGTGTGCAAGAATAGGACTCTTGAGAACGAGAACTAAGTCACCAACTTTGAAGGTTCTTGGGCGGACCCGGCTTGTCATGGGCTTGAACCATCTTAGCTTGGTATAGTTCTAAATTCCGTTGTGCTTGCAAGTCTTTTCCCTTCCGTGCTTTCTAATTCTTCGAGTCGTAATTTGGAGTTCTCTTCTGTCGTGATCTTATTTGCAATCGCAATTCCGAGTGAAGGAAGCCGAACCTCTAAAGGTAACACTCGCCTCGGACCCATATACCGGAGCGTAAGGTGTAGCTTGAGTAGGAGTTTTGAAGGTTGTCCGGTAGGCCCATAAGGCTTCTAACAACTTCTCGTGCCAATTTCTTTTATTATCGTCCAAGGTTTTCTTTAAGATTTGAGCAAGAGTTTTATTAAAAGCCTCAGCGAGGCCGTTTGCCCTTGGGTAGTAAATTGTTGAGTATCGCCAGTCGATTCCGTGTCTCCTGACAAAATTGTTGATTTGCGTGCTTCTGAATGCTGACCCATTATCCGAGATGATCTCGCGCGGCACCCCGAAATGGTAGACAACTTGGTTCTTGAAAAACTATAGCACGTGGTGTGCTTTCACTTCTCTCAGTGGAACTGCCTCTGCCCACTTGGAAAAGTAATCCGTAGCCGCAAGAATGAAGCGATGTCCTTTTGAAGATGGTGGCTCTATCGGACCCACTATATGTGTGCCCCAACATTCAAATGGCCAGTACGCAATTGTCGGATGTAACACATTTGGAGGTTGGTGTAGAACCACTCCGTGCACTTGGCATTGGTGACAGCTCTTGGCGATTTTCATGCGATCGGTCATCATCGAGGGCCGGTAGTACCCTAGTCTTTTAATTTTCATTTTCATCTTCGGACCCGACTGGTGAGCGCCACGGAGTCCCGAATGCACCTCTTTAACAATTTCACGGGCCTCGGACCCGCTTAGGCACCTTAGCCACATTTGATCAAAAGACCTTCGTACAATGTGTTGTTTATTAATGCGTAAGACGAAGTTCTTTTCTTGATCCGATGGGCAAGCGGCCTATCGTCCGGTAGCTTTCCTGTTTGCGGGTAGTCTATCAATGGCCGTCGCCAATCTTTCGTGTTTTCTCGTCACTCGCTGCAACTCGATTCTTTTTCTTTTTCGATTTGTGTATTGTGTCCATGTCGAGCCGTGATAGGACCCGACGTCCATGAACCGACACTTCTACCGATTCATCTTGCAAACGAGCAAATTCTTTTGCAAGACGGGCTAAAGCATCTCGCTAAAGCATTTTCTTTCCGAGGAATTTTGTAGATTGTCACATTTGGAATCCGTTCCAATATTTGTATGGCATACTCGGAAGTATTGTTCGAGTCTTGGCTTTAAAATTCTGTACTCGTCCGACGATCCGTTGAATGATTAACCGTGAATCCCCGTAGATGTTGATGTCTGTTATCCCCATTTGAATAGTTAATTCCAGTCCCGTTATGAGAGCTTCGTATTCTGCTTCGTTGTTTGTACACGGTTCTGTCAAGTGGTAGGAGTATCTTAACATCCCCCGTTCCGGCGTTATAAAGATTAGCCCGATTCTTGCCTTACCGGGCACTATCACTTGCGATTCTTCGTCTTTGTGTGCTGAAGATGCTCCGTCGAAATACAATTCCCAAAATCGATCTTCAAGGTCTTCTAGATTCATTATTTGTTCATCTGGCAAATCGTCATTGAGAGGAGATTCGGCCGGCAAAGGGTGTGCTGCGAGGAAGTCTGCTAAGACTTGTCCCTTTACGGCACGAAGAGGCACGAAAGTTATATCGAATTGCAATAATATCATTGACCATCTGGCAAGTTTGCCAGAAAGTGTTGGACGAGTCATCAAGTATTGCAATGGATTAAATTTCGAGATCAGGTTGACCTTATGAGAAAGCATGTAGTGCCTAAGCTTTTGAGCGGCGAAGATCAAGGCCAAACAATGCTTTTCAATTGCGGGATACCTTACTTCCTTCGGAAGTAAACGACGGCTTAAGTAGTAAAGAGCATTTTCTTTACCCTCATCATTGACACAGGCTAACAGGGCTCCGAGAGAGTCGTCTAAAGCCGCGGTGTAAAGTATCGCCGGTCTACTCGTGATCGGGTCGCTAAGACAGGAGGTGTCATTAAATATTGTTTAATGTCCTCGAAGGCCTTCCGGCATTTCTCTTCCCAAATAAATTTGGCGTCCTTTTTAACTAGTGCGAGAAAGGCTGACACCTACCTGACAGGTTTGAGATGAAGCGTCGAAGATATTCCAGCTTCCCTTGAAAAGATCGTAGTTGTTTTAAGGTTTTGGGAGGCGGCATTTCTATGATAGCTTTAATCTTTTCCGGGTCGATTTCAATTCCACGATGTCGGACAACGAATCCTAAGAATTTCCCGTAGGTGACGCCGAAGGCGCATTTTAAGGGATTCATCTTAAGGTTAAATTGTCTTAATCGTTCGAAAACAATTCTCAAATCATACAGGTGGTTTTCCTTTTTTTAGCTTTTGATGACCACATCGTCCACGTAGCATTCGACTTGATTGTGGATGAGGTCATCAAAAATTCTTGTCATTGCTCTTTGGTAGGTTGCTCCTGCGTTCTTCAGTCCGAATGGCATTACTGTGTAGCAAAATACTCCGATCGGCGTCCTGAATGCGGTAAGCTTTTCATCTTCTGGAGCCATTTTTATCTGGTTGTATCCTGAAGATCCATCCATGAACGAGAATATTTCATGTGTTGAAGCAATGTCGATCATTAATTCTGGGATCGGTAGAGGGAATTCATCTTTTGGACATGCCTTGTTTAAATCTCTCGAAGTCCACACAAATTCGATCCGACCATTCTTCTTTCGATCGGCACCACATTGGCTAACCAAGTCGGGTATTGTTCTTCACGGACAAATTTAGCGTCTATTAGCTTTTTAACTTCAGCTATGACTTGTTGTTCGATTTCTAGACGCATTCTTCTGGGACCTTGTCTGACTGGGACAGAAGTAGGATCCACTCCTAGCTTATGGACTGCGACCTCTTGAGCTAAACCTGGCATCTCATCGTAGTTCCAAGCAAAACAGTCTTTAAATTCCATTAACAATTTGATTATTTCTTCGGAGTCTTCTTTATTGAGTAAGGAGCTAACAAAGGTAGGTCTAGGCTCTTCGCTAGTACCTAAGTTAACTTCCGTTAACTCATCTATTGTAGATTTGATTTCTTCTTCGAATTCTGGTGGAGCGTCTTCAATTTGTAAATCTTCGAGTTCGTCTGTAGTTTCCATGCAGTTTTCATTAGATTCGCAAGTGACAACCAAGCAAAACTCAGTATCGTCAACTGACCCTACTGTGCCGAATCCGAGACCATGTTTTGAATTGGGTGGACGACCGGAGTTATTCCATAATTTTTCAAAATGTTGTGATTGGCCTTTTGTCCACTGTCGAGGTAAGAAACCACGTTGAATTAAATTTTGAACACAGGGAGAGTACCACTCAAAAGGTAATTCCATTAATTCTGATGAAGTGGCATCTTCGAATTGTACATGATTTTCAGTTTTGGAGGAAGAAGCACCACGGTAGAATTTGATTGGCCTTGCACCGTCGTTACGTACCTCTTTGACCACCATACCCTCAATCTTGTTAGAATGGATCAGGGTTAGGGTCATAGTATGTATGTAGTGGTTAATCTTCTCGTGCATTGATTTGTATTCTTCGTTCTTCTCATCTTCGAGAGAGATCTTGAATTGCGGCTTCTTCTGACTTATTGTCGCTGCTTCTTGTTTGATTTCTTTTTCATCTTCAGAACTATCGTCCCAATCAACATTGATGGCTGGTTTCCTCTGTCCAACTATCCTAGCGTCTCTACCACGGCCTCGTCCCTGGCCTCAACCTCGGATGCGAGTTGTGGAGAAACCTTCACCATCTCGTCGTAAGGGAGTGGTGAGTGACTGTTGGACTAGAACTTCAGGTTCTTCGTCGTCCTGAACTTTCTTTGCTTCATTTGTTACGGTATCTCTGGAGAAGATTGTTTTCTTCGGTGGTGCATAATAAGCTGCATCTTCATGGATTCCAATTTCATGTACGGAGAATGGTTGTAAGTCGCCTTTGATGCACTGTTCCCTCCATCGTAGTATTTGATGCACCGGTGTAGAGATGATGGTACCATCCCGTTTTCATGTATCCATGGTCGGCCCGACAGAGCGTTGAACGATGTTTCTGAATCGATTATGTGAAATTTTGCGGTTGTCTTTGTTAAATCACCGGTCTTCATCAGTAGCGTTATTGACCCGAGGGCTCTTTCTCCTTTCTGGCTGAATCCTCTTAATAACATTTTGTCTGCTTCGAGCTCGCGAGCATCAATTTCCAAATATGCTAGTGTTCGAAGACTCATTATATTGATCGATGCTCCCGGATCCACCAATACTGCGGAGAGCGTAAACTTCCCAATTGTAACCGAAATGTACAACGGTCGGTTGTGATCTCGTCGTCCCAAGTAGTAGGTCACTGTCCGTGAAGGTAACGCCTCGTCGTTCTTTTAACGAGCAAACCTCATCTAAGGAATCTCCGGCCATTTGAGCTAAGCAAATTTCCGGATCAAGTAAGACCTCGATCGAGCTTCTCTCATCTCCTTTGATAAGATGAGAGCGTCGTAAATGCTCAGTTTGGCCGGTAGTTTCCTAAGATGGGCTAACACGTTGTAGTCCACTTTATTTTCATGCGTTTCGGCTTCTTCTCGAATAGGTATTTCTTCTGCTGGGGTTGGTTCTTCTTGAACAACCACCTGCTTTCCTTTGTCCTTTGGACCCATTCTTGGAGGTAGAACTTTTCCACTTCTCAAGTTGACTTCTATAATTTCCTCCGAATCTAGTATTGAGCTTGCCGGTGTCTCTTCTTGAATCGGAGTGACAGGCTCTTCCGGATTATCTTCAGAGTCTGAAGGTTCTAACTCTATCGTGACTGGAGTTCCTCGAAACTCACAGATAGATCTGTTGCTTGTTGAACTCTCGTAGCCTCCTTGATGGATATCTTCTTCGTTATTTTGATTGTCGAGATCGTGTATGATTTGAGAATTGTCGTTGGTATCGAAATCAATATCTGGATTGTCGCTAGTTACGTAATCGTTAGAAACAGTCAAAACGTAGCCAACGCCATCACCCTTATTATTATATGATCCCACCGAAGTGAGCATATAATCATACAAAATCAGAGGTTCGAGGGATTTCTCCCCGAATCGAAACAACTATCCTAGGATAAGCGGCCCCTAGTCTAGCCTTAGGAGTCTCGGTCCTCTCTTCCTCGTCGATTTTCTTCTTCTCTTCAATCGCCTCTCGTTGAGGTGGTTCTTCTATCGCAAGTGATAAGTACCGGCTTAACGAGTCTCGAACTCGAATTGAAGCTCACACCGAAGCGGTTCGGATGCTCGTCTAAAATCTTCTTCGAAGACCTTGTCCGGGCGGTAGTCCATCCATCGTCAGTTGCATAGGGATCTATCGGAATGACGGGATCAGTTGAGATAACATTGACGGAACCTCCTTTCTGGGGTTCCTTCATGTACTCCTTCGGGATTGTTATATTCCCTTTCCGAAGGTTGTCATTGAGCCAACTTTTAAAGGTAATGCAATCTTCTATCTTGTGCCCAAGCATCCGGTGGTAGGGGCAAAAGTTGGGATCACCTTTCTTGTTGACTTCCTCCGGTCTTTTAGGCTCGGCAGCTGGAAATCTGGAGTCTTCATCAGACTACGGAACATTTTCGGTACTGCTTCATTCTTGAACGGATATTCTCTGCTCAGAAGCTCCCTTAATGTACGTTGCGGACGAGACGGTTGTTCATACTGCGGAGACGACTGATAGCTAGGCCGGGGTAGCTGGTAATTCTGTTGTGGTTGCTGCGGCCGTTCTGGTGGTATTTGCATCGGTTGCTTGCCTTTGTCAACTGCTGCAACGATCCCGGATTTCTTTTCAAAAGTTTTCACAGGCTTTTGCTTGTCCGTCTTGTCGGCGAAACTTAATTGCTTCGCCTCTTCTTACAAGCTTCCGACCTTGCTTAACAACTTCTCGAAAGTCTTAATAGTGAATCCTTTGAGGAGAAGTGCTATCCGGCCGTGAATGCTTTTAAGCAAGATGCCGACTGCATGTTGTTCTTGTAGTTATGGTTCACACTTCATGCTTAAGTTTCTCCATCGAAGTATGTAATCCACCAAAGTTTCGTTCGGCCTTTGTTTCTCTACCACTAAATCACCTATAGTGATGTGGTGTCGAGCTCCAGCCGAATCGCTTGATGAAGAGGTTCTCTAGTTCGAGAACGTCTTCACCGAACCATTTGGTAATTCCGCATACCGGTCGAAGGCGATTCTCGACGTACTACCGACGAACTGTCGGAAGAGTAATGCATCGCTCCCGCCGGCATTACAACAAGCGGCACGAAAGTGTGCAACAAGTCTGTCGGGGTTCCCGGTTCCGTCGAAGGTCTTGAACGAGAGGTGGTACGAAGCCTTTCGGGTATTGGACGGCGTCGAATTCTTCCGGGTAAGGTCTACCCGTCCGAATGGATGTCCGGCTCTTCGGTTGTGCTAAGGCTTCTCGCACTCGCTCGTTCCACCAAGTTCTTGATATCCTTTTCAGGGATCATACTTTGTGTTGTATCCTTTTTCAGCTGATCATCCCCATTGACGGATGTAATCTCCTTTCCTCCGTCTACAATGAGAATGACCTCTGGGGGTGTCTCTCTATGTGGTTGTACTTGACTCTGGAGAGTGGCCAGAGCTACGGCCATCTCTTCCATCCTTTTCGCCATTTGAGCGATCATGTCATGTTTTTCCTGAAGCTGTCTTCTCATCAGTTCTGGCTCCTCTCTTCTCGCGGCTGCAGGAGCACCTTGCGAAGCTGATGAAGCTCGTGTCTCAACCATGTTGATTTCTGCATATTCGTCGTCCATGAATTCCGATGAATCAATCTCATCTCCGAACTTTTCTTCTCTTTCTTTTGCCAACCGTCGGATATCGATTCTCAACTTTTCCATGGCATCTTCTAGCGGGGCTTTCTGTGTGTCTTTGCGGTTGTCGTGCGATAGTACTGCCGGGTCCCCTTTTCACGGGTCCCCTTTATCGCGAGTAGCACTTTCTTCGCATTCTAGCCTCTCGGCGAGACTTTCTTTCTCGGGCTGCTTGTTTCAATCTTAACTACCCGATAGTGGGATGCCATACCATCCTTCTAGCGACGAAGGTCTAGGACCGGATGGTCCGTCGGCCAAATCGTCGGAAGGTGGTATCCTCCCTAATCTGTAATCCTGAGACTACGATAGGTGGGCTAGCCTTCATTCTTTTACTTGGCTTTTCTGTCATGACGGCGGGCTCTACTCGGGGCCCAAGACGGGATTTGATTGGCACCCGCCCTATCCTTCATAGAATCTCCGATACGGGGCAGTTTTCCTTCTTTGCTAACTTTTCTACCAAAGTTTGCAGTCGAGCAAACGGCGTAGTTCTAGTTCTTTTCTTGCGGCTATCGTTGTAGTATGCGGGCTGAGGTAATGTGGCAGCAATCTTGCGAACATTCTCCTCATCCTCTGTGGCGGAGAGGGGATGGAACCTGCTTCCTCCCAAAAGTGGTATGTAGTCAAGCAGCGGTGTATATTCAGGCAGTTCTGGGATTTCCTCCAGGAAAGCAATTTCAGCAGCTCTAGCTTCTCTGGCGATCCTTCTACTTCTGTTTCTTCTTTGGGTCCTTGTCAGTGATGGAATCTTTGAACTGGACCCGATTTCGAAAACAGAAGGTCTTACGAGAAGATCCGTACCCTCCACGGTAACGAGTTTACCATAGTTCCGGATGTCTTTCCCCTTTGATTTGACGAAGTCGGGGTAGGTGCGAAACAACTAGACCGATGGGGGTAGTAAGAACGGTCCTCCTGCGGACGACCGTACTCCTCCTAGTCGGGATCCTTTGCGGGGAGGAAACTCTTGGGTCGACCTAAGGTTGAACTCGAGCGGCGGCTCCTCGGCTTCGGATACCTTGTTCCTCGGTGCAAAGAGGGAGACGTCGGTGACCTTGACATTCGTGTTTTCAAATCCTTGTCCAAATCGGATGATCCCATTGTCGGGCAGCTCATCCTTATAGACGGCGAAGTCCGAGTCCATTGGTGAAGGAGAAAATCGGCTTCGGGGCTTCCATTTCGCGGGGTAGATTCCGGTTGTCGGTCCCGAGTTATGCTTCTTTTCTTTAGGACGAAAAGAAAGGAATTGAAAAGAGTCCGAACACATTCTTGTTCATGTATTTATAAGAAGGAATCATTTGTTAAAAGAATCACTTATTAGAGGGTTTGTTTATTTAGAACGGAATGTTCAAAGGTGTAGAGAAGGTAAGGAATCCGATTCAGAGTTGGAAAGGAAAAGAAAGTCTTAAGCAAGACTTCTCGACTCGAAGGATCATTCCTAAACTAACACCTATTGGGGGTCCATCCCACCTCAGAAATGAGGTAAAAGGATCTCGGAACCTCTTTGTTTAGGGGTGTCTAATTAGTGGCTCCAAAATCCGAGAGAATGTTGGCTATACTTGTCCAAGGTAGAAATGAACACAGTATTCCAACGGAAAGAACGGTAGTTTGACCCATTAGGGACATGGATACACTACCGATTTTTGAAAGCAGAATTATCTGATTATAATGGAGAGAGGAATTTTTCCCCAGTAGAGTCGCCAGAAATTGTCGGCAACTATTTTCAGGTTGTGTGTTGTGTTTTGAAGAGGGGTCGCCTACAGAAATTGTCGGCGAATTTTAATTTAATTTAAATAAATAATTTGAAAAAATAATATTTGATTTTGAAAATAATTTTAAATTTGAAGGTTTTAAGATATGAGATTAAACCGATCTCACATCCCAAATAGTTTATATAAACGAGCACCGCACCACAACCGTGTATCTATCCTTAAGGATAGACACACGCTTGACGGTGCGGCTCGATTAAATAAACTAGAAGATTTGTGACATCCGTTTGGTACTGCGAACCAATTTTATAAGCCGACAAATTCCCCTGCTTAATATGAAAACATTAAACGAGGTTTATATTACTCGGGTTCTTTAAAATTCCCTATAAGGGCAAGCCCCATAGTTAATTACATCTTAAGTGACGGGAATCACCTAAGAAAACTCTCGATAATAATCAATAATTCGCTCTCGAGAATTTCAAAGTTTAAGTTCTCGAAAGGATTGAAGTTTGGAATTTCGATAGGGAATGGATCAAATTTGGAACATTTTGTTTTGGGAATCCAAAGGAAGAAAAGTAGGAGAAATTACAGATTCGAAGCGAACTTCGGTAATCTCCCGACTATCCTATTGTTTGGCTTGGATTTAGAAAAGTCCTAATGTTTGTTTAAATGTTTTGATCTTGTCAATTTTAATTAATTAGGACGTATATTTATATGATAAAATCAAACAAATAGCCTCGAAGATGTGAGGGTTTATTGTCGTACCGGACGACTACCTCGGAATCCTAAGACCGGTTAGGGCTTAATTTACAATGCAAGTGCCTAACGAAGAGGTTGAGGATTTATGTTGCACTAGGCAAACTACCTCGAAATCCTATGGCTTTGTTATTTAATTCTAGGAATGTTTTGCTGAAGTAGACTCAGGTTTTGCTGATGACGATGGCCGTGCTGCCCACCATGCTCCGAGCTCCTTGTTGTTGTAGAGTTTAAGTTTTAGAAGTCATAAATCAGGGGATGAGAAAAGTGTTTTGGTTTAGAGAAATCTTAATTTCCAAGTGTTTTTGTGTTTTAATTAAAACAAATCTTAAAGTTGATTATAACGACACCGGTTAAGATCCCACGGTTCCATCCTTCGGCATCATTATTTTTATCGGATTCACTTAGTCCGGATGAATTTGCTAAACTCAACTGAATGAGTTCCACACTTTCATTTAGACCGTGGGAAATCCCGTTAGCAACACGTAGGTTACATCATCCGAGGTATTCCCGATCATCCAACGGGACGTTTTAATTTAATTGTAATTGTAGTTTTGTGTTACGTGTTTGTGATTAAATTTTGAGTTGTTTTATATTTTGAAATGTTGTGGCGGTGAATTTTATCTTGCAATGACTTTTAACTTAGTTTTGGTTTCAGTTTTAGGGGCTATCCTAAAGGTGTGGGTTTTCATGCAACGATTGTTTATCATGCAAGAAAAAGTAAGTGCAATGCGATCAAATGAATTGCAAGAAGGTAAATTGCAAGAAAGTAGATTGCAATAAAATAAAAGCGTACACGGAGTGTCTTCCCGTCATCCCAAGCTGCACTTAAAACACAATTAGAATATTTAAGCAAGTTCCTAGATAAAGCTAAGGGAAGGGTTATGGTTTTCTACCAAATTCCTAATCCTATAAGCTAGTCATCTCCTATGACGTCTAGGTTCTTTGTGTTTTGGTTTAAGGACGATTTTCTTCATCAAAGAACAATTAAGTCCAATTGTTCTTATAAATGTCCTATCATATTGAGGAAGTGCTTAAGAATAATCTTAAACATCTTTTCAATATTTCTAGGATTGTTTTAAGTCCAAATGAATTTAATTATATAAATGAATTAGTCGTCAGAGGATTCAAGTTTCGTTGTTATCTTACTCGGTGAACTAGGACATTTGAATATCCTATAAGTGAAGTAACATTTCATTTAATGTTCTGTTTAAGAGTTATGATAACTAAAGCTTTTGAGGGTAAATTGGTATTTAAATGATTTAATTTAAGTTAATGGGTTTAAATTTGGAATAGTGTTCAAGTTATTTTAGATTTATTTTGAATTCTTTATGTCTTTGGTGATGTTATATTTAATTCAACTTAATTTAATTTAATTTAATTTAATTAAGTTTTAATTTAATTTAATTCAATTTAATTCAATTTAGTTTGATTTGATGTTACATTAAATTAATTTAATTTAATTTATTTTTAATTTAATTTGATTTAATTTGATTTAATTTAATTTAATTTAATTTAATTTAATTTTAATTCATTTAATTTGATTTAATTTAGTTTAATTTAATTTGATTTAATTTAATTTGATTTAATTTAATTTAATTTAAGTTATTTAATTTAATTTAATTTGTTTATTTAATTTAATTTAATTTAATCTTTAATTTAATTTTTAATTTAATCCAACTTTTAATTTCAATTTAATTTAATTTAATTTAATTCAATTTAATTTACTTAATTTAATTTAATTTTTAGTTTAATTTTATTTTTAATTTTAATTGAAATTTTTAAAAGAGTTTAATAATTTAAGTTTAGTTTAATGATTAAGTCTTTTAATGTTTTGAATTTGAGTTATCATTTTAATTAAGAATTGAATATTAATGAGATAATTAATTTAGGGATTTTTAAATTAAAGAATAAATCTCTTCCTAAAAATATCCCTATTTTAATAATTCCAATTTTATTATTCTTCCAAATTTAATCAATTATTTAATTAAAGTTTAATCATTTTAAATTGCTTAATGGGTTTCTACCCTTTAATTATTTAAATTTCAATCATCCAAATCAGATTAGGATCAAATATTTTACTTGTTAATTTTTTTATTAAACCTAAAGTTTTAATTAAGGGTTAAAATTTTAATTACCACTTTACCCTTTAAGCTTAATAATTTCATAACTCCCTAAATTGAACTCAAATGAACTTGAAATTTTTATATGACTTCACTCATATGTCAATAAAGACATGAGAGGAGAAAATGTGATTTTTCTGTATTTAATTTATTTATATAATTATTTTTGGTAGAAAATAGAGATTTTCAAGGAAAATTTAATAACATGACCAAGCGAAAGTTTCTATCCTTAAGAAAATTAGGGGACATTCCTAATGACCAGAGGACCACTTGGACCAAATTTGGTGATTTTTTGAATTATATTACTTTTATTATAATTATTTTAAGTTTTGGAGTGTTAATTAATTTAAAAATAAAATAAATGTTGAAAAATGGATTTTATATTTTTCAAAAATCTCTCTAATATCAAGGAAATCAGAGAAATAAATTTTGCAATTTTCTGATTTTTGTATGATTTATTATAATTATTTTAGTGAAAATGCTAGAAAATACATTTTTTCAATTTTAAAATTATCCTAGAGCTTTAAAATTTAATATCTCACTAAATAGACCTAAGAAAAATGTGGGGTTTGTTCCTAAGTGATTAAAATTCAAAATGTGACATTTTGGTGAATTTTATTATTTTTGTGATTTTGATTATTTTTTAATTATTAAAATATTAAAATAATATTAAAAATCAACTTTTTTAGAAAATTGAAATTTTAATTTTCTTAAATTTCCCTGATATCGAAAAGGCTCCAAAACCAATTTGGTAAATTTTTAAAAAGTATTTTAAAAGTTATGAATTTTTTAAGTTTAAAATGACTAAGTGGCTTAATCGACCCAATTAGTGGGGCTAACCAAGTCCAATTGACCTCAAATTTTTATGGTGGGTTCCTCCGATCCTAAACGTCGGTGGAGAATTGATTTCAAGTCAATTTGATGTATGGTTAACTCTAATTAATTAGAGACCTATTTTGAGTGTTTAAGCCAATTAGGGTTGTTTTAAATGAACTAACTCAAAACCTATTTTTCCTAGGGTTCTCCGGTCATAAGGAACATCATCAAATTTTCCTAGAATTTATTTCACAACATGCTATTTATTGGAATTAAAATACTCAAAACACTAACATGAACTTGAAAAATCAATAACTCTTCATAGGGATGGCCTCCGACTTTGGAAAATTCGGGGAATGTTCCCAAATTCGGAGGCTTCAAAGCCCTATGGTCTCATGCCATGGTGAATTGTATACATGCATGGAAAATTAAAAGTATGCAGAGAGTAAATAAATTATAAAAAATAAAATACTTGATGAAATTAAATGATTTCTTTTCCACATTATTCTCCTCCGTTCACGGAAGCAAGAGGGTATTTTTATTTTATTTTTCTGATTTTTCTACACAAAGTTATGAATTTTTGAAGTTTAGGGAATTAAATAAATAGAAAATACCCCTAATTTTCTATTTATCCACGCTGCGCCAACTCATCCTCGGCATCTCCAAACGCACACGCGTCGCGCTCCCATTCGACGCCGCCATCTGACTCAGCGTGCCGGACCCCGTGGTTCTTGTACCGTCTCCTGGTCCGACGCCATCTGAGCCGTCCGTCCGCGCGTGTATTGAATGGACGACATCCGTTCATCGTCCCCGAGCGTCCTCACCCGAGAGCCATCCACACTAAATCCCTAAGATCTCACTCGATACTCAATGGATTTTCATGTTCTTATGCTCTATGGATTCGTCTTGAAGAGACGAACACATCTATATGGTTATAATGCATTGAAATTAAAGCATTTGAAATGGAGAATCTCCAAAGCTCGGGATGAAGAATTAGCTCATACCTTTGCTCAGAGAAGTGTGGCTTCGATCTGAGAGTTGTTGCACCTTCGATTGGATCCCAGCAAGCTCCAGATGAAGTCTCCTGGTCTGGTGAATTGTCTAGGTGTGATTTCGACAAAGCCCGATCACAAAGCTTGGAGGCTGGAGCAACTGGGTGGCCTGGAGATGGGGCTTTTGCTGGTGGACACCTTCCCTTGGTCCGGTGAAGGTGTAAGACCAATCAATTTGAGGATTGGTCCACTTGTGGAGAAGTGTCCTGGTTTTGGGTGGAATTTCAACTGCGAAATTGAGCTCACGAGAGAAGAAATGGCAGGGGGATCTCACTGGGGATCAAGTGCTGCGTGTATGGGGAGGAGTACGGAACAATTTTGGCGAGTTTCCTTAAGGTTTGTTTTCAGCACCTCTCATGGCCGAGAGGGGTGGTGTTTAAATAGGAGAGGGTGGAGGGCCTCCCGAGGGAGAGTTAAGGCTCGGGATCAGCTGCTCTTGGCAAGAGAAGAACGGCCTCAATGGCCACTGGGGATGGGGCAGCTCAGCAGGTGAGAATTCTAAGTTGGGCTCACATGTGAGCTCTCGGCCATGGTGTTTTCCGACGGCCTGGTAGCTGGCCGGCTAGGCATGGGTCACCCTCAAGGTCAGGTGGGTCAGGGCTGGGACTTGGTGCAAGCAATTGGCAAATGCCATGTGTAAAGAGCTTGGATTGAAATGGAATGGGGGGAAGACCATTTTGGGTTCAAATGAGTCAACCCATGGTTTTGGGCTAGGTTCACCACCCAAGGCCTGGTCTTGGGCTGAAAAAGATCACTTGGGTCAGCCAAGAGAGAATGGTGTGGTCTCCATCCATGATGAGGTGGCTAAGCATGGTTTAGTGTGTGACATGCTTAAGGTAAAAAAGGGTTTAAGATGGATTAGGAAAGGAGCCCCTCCTTTTGCCATTAATGGCTTGATCACATGTCAAGCCTTCCATGGCTTCATGTGGCTTGTCCATGGCTTGCATGACTCACCTTTGGCTTGGGAAAAGGTTTGGTCAATTTCATGAAAATGGATTTTAGGAATTTTTGGTAATTTGATGGAAATTTGTATGAAACTTGATTTGGAATAATTTGATGGTGAATTTAGGACTTAGGTAATGGATTTAATTAAGTGGATGGCAAATGGAGATGTCATGTGGGCTTTAGGGTAGATTTTGGGCTTTTGAAATGGTTTTAGATGGGCTTTTAAGATGGTTTAGGAAAGTGGGCTTTTGGATTTTAAAATGGATTTTGGGATGAAATTTTGTAAAGAGGTTGGGCTAAATAATTGTTGGGTTTAGCTCATGGATGTATCATGAGTGAATTGAAGCAAATTGGGAGTGATTTGGGTTTGAATTGGGTTGAATTTGGGCTTTTTTGGTGAAAGGGCCAATATAGGTCCAAGTGGGCCAAGTTGGGCCAATGTTGGGCTAGGGTTGAAATTGATGTAAAATAAATGTTGAGAAATGTTTATGGGAGTGTTTCAAAGAGGTTTTACCTTTGGTTGGGCTTTGATTTTGGGGTTTGGGCCCATTTGGGTTAGGTTTGAGTTTAGGTCAAAATTGGGCCTTTTAGCTTTGGGTTGAATTTGAGTGGGGTTTGGGTCTAAATTTTGGGCAAATCATGTTAGTGTTTTATTTTTGGAATGTTAAGGAAGATTTAGAAAAGGTTTGGGGTTAATTGGAGTTGAATTGGGTGAGTTTGGGTTAGGTTTGGGTCATGGGTCCAAATTGGGCTTTAAGGCCAAAAGTGAAATTGGATCCAAATGTCAATCAAATTGGACTTGGATTTAGTCTAGATTGGTGTTGGGAATGTTGAATTGAAGTTTAGAACTGAATTAGACCAGAATTTGGGTCAATTGGCTAGGTTTGGTTTGACATTGGGTTCACTTTGGGTTAAAATGGGTCAAATTGGGGGTTTTGACAAAAGTAGGGTAAATTGACAAAATTGGCCCATGGTGTAGTTGGACAAAATGAAATTGGGAATATTTGGGATTTTTTGGAATTTTCTAGGAATTTTCTGAATTTTTGGATTTTTTGGCCAAGAAGGGTATTTTGGGTATTTGGAGGGTATTGGGAGGTTTTCTTGGAATTTTTGATATTTTTGGGTATGGATGATCAATTTAAGTGATGTGGAAATGTTTGGGATTGATTTTGGAGAATTTTGGGTAATTTGGAAATTTTTGAGAAATTTGGGTAATTTCAAGGGTTTTGGGTAAGTTAGCGGGTGTAGGGCCCAGAGGTCAAAAATTTAAAATTTGGGAAATTGAAGATTGGGTGGATGTAAGTGGAAAGAAGTCATTTTGGTTGAGCCATGAAGCCATATCAAGCCCATATGAGCCATGAAGGGACTCATTTGAGGCATTCATTATGTTGTTCCTAACCCTCTTAGCCAAGGGCTTAGGGGTTAAGGACCATCCATGTGAATCACCTACATGAGTCAGGAGGTCAAATTAGGTATGGGTGTGTGAAAGTGTAGTGTATAGGTGTAGTGTATAAGTGTAGTGTGTGTGTAAGTCAGCCCCTCACCAGACCAGGCCACCCAGGGCAGTCCTAAGGCCAAAGAGTCCTATAGGAACTCATCCTTTAAACTTCCACATTTGATTTCAACCCTCTAGGTGATTAGGGGTCTACGAGTCAAGTTTATGGAGTTTGCGGGGAGTTAAGAAGTGGTTTGAATTTCTAAAAGGTGGGTCCCAATTCTAGTCCTCTAAGATTGTCAAAGGAAAAGCCTAAGGCTAGATCCTAAGTACTAAAGAGAAGAAGAGAAGACCTCATCAAAAATGAGGTCAACAAGCCCATCATGATTTAATTTAATCACCACTGAATCAAAATCCAATTCTTAAATCCAAGACCAAGACAAACCCCTCTTGATCCTTTTCCAAAGCCCACCAAGCCAACCCCAACTTTCAAATTTTTCTAAAACAAAATGCAACTGAAAAAATTCAACCTCCATATTAAATTTAATCATGATCAACGATCAAAGTTTCATGATTAATAAAACCTAAATTGAAACTCATAAAGACCTTTCCAAAACATAAAATTTTCACCCACCTTCTATAATGCAAGCTATGTAGGCCATGCATGAGCCATGGGCAAGCTAAGTGGCTTCATCCAAGCTAAGTGGCTTCATCCATCAAAGTCAAATGTATTTGAAGTTTGGTGGGATTAGGTTTAATATTTTATTTTGGTGGACTTGAAGTAATTTTGGTGGATTTAGGTAGATTTGAAGGCAAGGGTTGGTTTTAGATGATTTGATGAGAATTTGAGTAGTCAGGGAATTTTGGCTGATTTTGAGGCGATTTGGAATTTAGGATGAAAATTGAGTTAATTGGTAATTTTTTTACGAAATTTGTGTAATTTAGAAATTTTGGTAGTTTTATAATTTTTTAGGAGTATTGGGTGATTATAGTAGGACTTAGGGTACATGGGTGAGGCATGTGAATAAGAGGTGTATGGGAGTGTAGTGAGTGTGGTGATGAAATGGATGTGTACGGTGAAGTTTAGAGAGTGTAAATAGTAGAGCCACCCAGGTTCTTCCAAAGGATTCATTATTCTATGGAAAACCCACTGAACTAAGTGTTGAGGGTTTAAGACCACCCAAATGAAACTTCACAAAAGAGCCAAAAAGTGTTAGAACTCCTAAAGGGGTGGGTCCCATCACTAATCCTCTAAGATAGTAAAAAAAGAAAGCTCTTTGAATAGATCCTAAGTTCTAAGGAAAGGGTTTGGACCTCACCAATATGAGCTCAACATACTCAAGTTGGGGTATATTTGATTTAATATTTTCAACATTTTTTATCAATTATGGGGGGTAATCTATATGATCAAAATTTCTTACATAAAGTTAACAAGAGAAACATCATACAGACAAAATGTTGTGTAAAATAACTTATTGACTACATCAAAGACGTCATAACTATGTATAAAATTTTACATCAAATGATTCAAAAGCTATAAATACTAACACACATTGGTACAAAAGTTACGAATTGATAGTAGAAATAAAAACATCAATCTAGTACAACATTCTCCACATCATTAGAATTACACTCCTACAAGCAATTTTCAACTTCTCTACATTCTGAGATAGAAGGGGGATTTCTTGTCTTCTGGATTAAAGACATACCCTTAAGTTTAGGTATAGTATAATGATGCAATAGATAAACCCTTCTTCAAAAGCATAAAAAAAATCTTCTTTATGTACTCGAGGATCACAACTTTATACTTCTAGTCAGGGGTAAACATCCTCTCTTGAAAACTCCACAAAGCCTTTGTGCTTTAATCCATGCTTGCTCATGTCTCCCTTAATTCTATTTGAGTATACATTAGCTCTTGTTTTTGCTGGAAAAAAAAATTGCTTCGAAGCATAAGTCATCTCGGTACTTTTCTAACTGATTCATGAACAGCTATATATCTATTTTTTTGAGGTTATTCACATTATTATGCTCATTAATATTATGGTCAATCTTTGCATGCATTGTCTTCAGTGCTCTAAAAAAATAGCTAACTCATCTTCAAAAAGTGTCGGCACTGCCTTCTCAAGAGTTTGGTATTTTCATTAATTTTTTTGGGGGTATGATTCCCCAGACATCAATATTTTGTAGCGACACAAAACATTTCCTTCATAAATGTGAATAAAGTGCAATAAATCCCATAAAAAATTCAATGGTTGCAGAAACAATTCCCTCTAGAAAATTTCACGACAAAAAAATCCCTTAAAAGAAGCATCATCTGTGTGAAAAATCCTCTGCAAGAAATGAAACAACTCATAAAATCCTACTTTAGGTAAATAAAAGCAACACAAATAGGGAACACCATCATCTAAAAAATAAACAAGAAGACTCAAGTTAGATGGCCAAGGGAGCTTCATTGATCAAACAAACATGATGGGAGACTACAGTTAGAAGGTTGAGTAAGCTCTGCTAATTTCACAAATAGGCTCAGAGAATCCAAACTTTTCCTTCTTTTTTAGCTTATTTCTAAGCTCAAATGGGCCTAAAAATTATCCAGAAGTGCCAAACTTTCGGTCTACCCCAATTGTCTCCTGTCCACCATCTAATCCAGCCCAATGTTGTGGCAAGATTATTTATTCACATAGATCTGTCTCAATCCCACATCCTTGCAATGCTATGTAGCCCTATTTATCAAATATGGCCAGATTAACTAGGATATTATGAATGTTGATTGGGATCTATAAGATCATGCAATTAAGTAACAATGCACTAATCGTGCGACCATGCTATCGAACAGGTGTCCTGGACTGCAGAGCTAACCAGTTAGGTCGACCTGAGATGTTGCACTAGTCTGATCCAGTCCACTAGCTCAACATACCTTATTGGTTCGACCTGCCTCACAAACTCGATAAACTCAACTAGCTCGACCCCCTCTCCAGGCCTCCCACATCGTGTCTTGCCATGCCTAGCCTCACCTGGGTGTTGTCGGCATATTTAAGCTTCTATATTTTAATCATCCAATAGAAAAATTAAGATCAAATGTTTACCATTCCCTTTGGTTTAGCCTAAATTTTAATTAATGTTATAATTCCTTAATTACCATTATGCCCTTCTAAGCTTGTTCATCTCATAACTCATCAAATTAAGCTCAAATGAACTTAAAATTTTTATGTCACCTCACTCACATGTCAATTAATACATTAGAAGAGAAAAAGAGATTTTTTTGTTTTAAATTTAATTTATATAATTATGTTAATGAAAAATAAGGATTCTTAATGAAAATTCAACAATATGACCAAGAAGAAGTTTCTACCCATAAAAAAATTATGGGAAGTTCTTATTGACTAGAGGACCATTTAGACCAATTTTGGTGATTTTTAAAATTTTATTTTATTTATTATAATTATTTTATGTTTTGAGATATTAATTGATTATAAATTAAAATTGAGATGGAAAATTATGTTTTATATTTTTCCTAAATCTCTTTGATCCCAAGGAGCTTAGAGAAACAAATTTTATATTTTTTTTTATTTATTTTGCATTTTTAGAATTATTTTAGTGAAAGGGTTTGAAAATCCAATTTTTAATATTAAAAATTACCGTGAGCCTCTAAAAATCAATATTTTTATTTAAAGACTTAGGAAAAATATTTGGTTGGTTCCCAAGTGATTAGAAGACCAAATATGAAATTTTGGTGAATTTTATTATTTTTATGATTTTTGTAATTTTTCAATTATTAAAATACCTAAAAATAGGTGAAAAATGTAAAATTTAGAAAAATTCCAATTTTAATTTTCTTAGACTTCTCTGATATTAGAGAGCCCTAAAAATTAATTTACTGAATTTTTGAAATGTACTTTGAGCTTTATGAATTTTTTAATTTCAAATTGGCTGTGTGACTTAGAAAATTCATTTGATGGTTTAAATCATTTTCAATTAGCTTCAAAATTTTTGGGGTTCCTATTATCCTATAGAACAGTGGAGAATTTATCTTAAGTTTTTTTAATTTTAAATTTACTTTAATTAATTCAAAGCTGGTTTGAGGTCATGTGAATAATCAGAGTTATTTTTAATATTTTAGCTCATGAAATAATTTCCATAAGTCTCTCTAGTCATAGGGAACCTATCCTAATTTTCTTCGAATTTTTCAAACAACATACTAATTTTTTGAATTAAATTACCAAAACAGGCATAAAAATTTGGAAAATAGATAACTTGCCATGGACATAACCTCTGACTTTAAAAAGTTTAGGGAATGTTCATAAGATCAGAGGCTACAAAAGCCCTATAGTCTCATGCCATGGTGAATTGTGTGTGTGAGTGGAGAATTAAAACATTAAGATCAGTGTTTAATTAATTAAAAATCATAGACTCAACAAAATACTGAATTTTTTTCCACATTATTCTCCTCTGTTCACTAATCAAGTGGATATTTTTCCATTAATTTTTATATTTTTCTATGCAAAGATATGGATTTTTAAAGTTCTGGGCATTTAAATAAATCAGAAAAGCCCTATTTTTCTACTTATCCGATGCGACGCCACCTAATCCTAGGCAGATCTGAAGTCCCACTCGACGCGCTCCCGTTTGACGCAGCCATCTGAGTCAGCACTACGCTGCCCGCATTTTATGTTATTTGGTTCCGTCCGGCTCCATCTCCGCCGATTGTTTGATACACGCGCGATCAAAAGGTCTCTGGACGATTCATCGTCTCTACCTAGTTCAACACAAGAGCTGTCCACCGTAAATCCTTAAGATCTCACTCTAGACTCAACCAAATCAAGCACGGTTGGTCTCTATCGATGAGTCTAGCATAGACAAACACATCTATACGGCTACCATGCATTGAAATTGAATCAAACAAAAAGGAGAATCACTGGAAGTTTGAGAGCAAGAGAAGTCTCCATACCTTAGTCTAAGAGGTGAAGCCTCGATTGAATGTGCTCGGCACATTCGCTGGAGCCCCAGAAGACTATGTATGAAGCCTCGAGCAATGGTGAAATGTCTGGTTATGACTTCGTCCAAACCTGATTTGGTATTCTGGCTGATAGAATAAATGGTTGGCCTGGTGAGGGGGCTTTCACTGAGGAACTTCCTCTCTACCTCTAGTGAAGGTGTGGGTGTGTTTAATTTGATTTATGTGGAGTTTCAGGTAGTGTCCTATTTCTGGCCTGATTTTCGACTGAGAAATTGGGCTCAGCCAGTGCGATTCAGGGCAGGAGAACAGTGGAGCTGAGCTTCTCTTGGTTGGGAGGAGCTCTGGGAACAATTTGGGGGAGTTTTGATGAGAAAAATTTCAACACCCTTCTCATGGCTGAGAGGTGGTGTTTATATGGCCAGGGCCATATAGCTGAGTTGGGGCTCAATTGGGGGGGGGGGGTGGATTCAACTGCTTAGGTGGAGAGCAGAAAGGCTCCCAGGGCAATTTTGGCTGAGCAACTGGCAAGGAAATGGGAGCTGGCCCTCAGGTCAGGTGAGCTAGGGGGTAAGGTTTAATGGTGATAAACCAGCTGTGGGAGAATTTGGGGTAAGGCAAAAGAGGATTTATCCACTTAAGGGAATAAATCCCTTAAAATAGGGGACCCTTGGTCTATGGCTCACATAGCTTTGGCTAGGTGTATCTAGGGTGGTTCCTAGGGTTCAAATGGTGGCTGTGGAAAGGTTGGCTTAGCCACATTTGATTCAATTTGGTTAGGTTAGGTCATAGGTTCAATTTGGCTCATTGGGGTATAGGTTGGGTTAACTTGGGTTTGGGTTTGATTTTTGTTCAAGTGACTTAAGCAACATTTTGAAAATGATTGCCATGAAGAACTTTCATGAAGATATGGAAAGGTTTTAAGTTCAATTAAAGGGTCAATTTAGTGGATTTTGGGATTTTGGTTAATTTGGGTATGATTGGGTCAACTTGGGTATACGTTGGGTTAAGGTGGGGTTTAGACCCAATTGAATGTTTCAAATGGTCTAGGGGAATGTGGTGAAAAGTTCCCAACATCAATTGCGAGGAAATTTTAGGATGAGGCCAATCAATTTGATAGCTTTAGGGCATGTGTTTAAATTAAGTTAAAATGAGCTAACCTTGGATTTCAAGTGGATTTAGGCTAGTCTTGAGCTCAAATTTGGATATTTGAATGTTTCATGGGTTTTGTAAGAATTCCATGGAAGGTTTAGGATTGAAATTTGGGGGGAAATAGTTGACATTTGGTTAATTGGGGAATTTTTGGATTAATAAGCAAATTTGGGGATTTGGATTTCAAATAGAATTTAACTCAAATATGAATCAATTTAGACTTTGATTTAGTTTTGATTTGTATTTGGGATGTTGAATTAAAGTTTAGAATTGGAAATGGGCAAAATCAAGGTCAAATGGGTTGATTTGGTTTGACATTGGGTCCGTGTGGGTTAAAAATGGGTCAAATTGGTGATGTTGATAACATTAGGTCAAAATTACAAAATTAGTTTATGGTGTAGTTGGACAAAATGAAATTGGGAATATTTGGGATTATTTGAATTTTTTTGAGAATTTTTGGAATTTTTGGAATTTTGGTCCAAAAGGGGTATTTAGGGTATTTCGAGGTTATTTGGAGGGTATTGGGGTATTTTGGTTGATTTAAGAGGTGGGAATTGTTTTAAAATCAATTTTAGGTTTTTTTGGGAATTTTGGGTAATTTTTGGGAAATTTTTGGAGGGTTTGGTGGTTGTAGGGGCAATTTAGGTTATTTTATGTAGGCTTGAGGACTCAATGTCAAAACCAGCAATTTTGGCAAAATGGAATTTAGTTATGGTTGAGTTGTATGGAAAAGCATAGAGCGAGCCATGGACCAATAAATTTTCATTTTGAACATCTCATATGTTGTTCCTAACCCTCTTAGCTAAGGAGCTAGGGGTTTGGACTTATCCACATGAGTGCTCTAATGAACCAGGAGTTAAGATTGGGCAAAAATGGTTTAGGGTTTAGGATGGGTATAGGTGTGTAGTGTGTGCAAGCCATACCTCACCAAGACCAGGCCACCCAGGGTTGTCCTAAGGCTTGAACATCTTATAGGAATTCATCATTTTCTCCCTGCACATTGTTCCTAACCTTCCAAGTGGTTTTGGAGGTTGATAACCATCTATGTAGGATTCCAAAGAGAGTCAAGATTTGGTTTGAATTTCTAAAGTGTGGGTTCCATCTCTAGTCTTCTAGGATAGTTAAGTTGAAGTTTTATGGGTAGATCCTAAGTACTAAGAGGAAAGAAAGGACCTCACCAAAAATGAGGTCAACAAATGGACCCCCAATAGGCGTGGTGTGCTAACCAAGCACACCGCGCGTATTGGCGTTGACAGAGGAGATCAACAAGAGCAACACAGACGTCTAAGTAACACACTTAGAATGAAGTGTAGAAAACTTCCGCTGGGGGAGTATCAGGTAAATCTCCAAGACTGAAGATTCCAGAACTCTTACCGGGGAAAAGGAGGAAAATTTCAAATCACAAGATTTCAAGAGATCGGATTTTAGATTCATTTCATTTTTTATTTCAAGTTTTAATTTTGAGTTCGATTTTTGATTTGATCAAAGTTTTTTTTATTGAGGTTTGATTTAAGATTGATTTCAAGATTGATTCCGTGGAAATTCTGGATTTGATATGAGAATCGGAGACTGGGTTCCAGTTCTCGGGATTTGAAATGAGAGCTAGAATTTAGACTCCAGCCTCAGGATTCAAGATGAGGACTGGAATTTAAGCTCCAGCCTCAAGAGAGAGAGGGAGAGAGATAACTAGAAGCTAGGCTCCAGCCTCAGAAATTTGAAAGTGAACTAGAATTTAGGCTCTAGCCTCAAAGAGAGCAAGAAGTTAGGCCCCAACCTCAAAAATTTGAAAGAGAACTAGAATTTAGGCTCTAGCCTCGAAGAGAGCTGAAAGTTAGGCTCCAGCCTCAAAAATTTGAAAGAGAACTAGAATTTAGGCTCTAGCCTCAAGAAGAGAGCTGGAAGTTAGGCTCCAGCCTCGAAAATTTGAAAGAGGACAAGAATTTAGGCTCTAGCTTCAAAGAGAGCTGGAAGTTAGGCTCTAGGCTCGAAAATTTGAAAGAGAACTAGAATTTAGTCTCTAGCCTCGAAGAGATATGGAAGTTAGGCTCTTATCCATTTAAAAATTATCTATTTTTCAGTGTAATTTTCAAGCTCATTTTATGCACATTTTTAATGATATTACACTTTAAAGGAAGGTATTTACCATATTTTTGTCTTCAAGTATAAAAAAGTAATTTTAGAGAAAATAAAGCAAAAACTATTCAATTTTGAGCCAAAATGAGCAAGGAAAAATATTCTGACTTAGCACACATCGATATGTCTTTCTATGCTTAATAGCTTTTATATTTCTCACATATTTTTGGATGAAATTATACTTTTAAGAAAGGTTGTTTTTATGTATTTCTTGTAGGTGAAGATGTTAGGAATGCAACGCAACTGAAATGGGGTAAAATGGAGTTGAAACGAAGCCAAACAGAGTAAAACAGTGGAGCTACGAACAGAGTGGCGCCTAGGCACCAGAAACAAGGCCTAGGCACCATAATCAACCAAAAACGGTTATTGGATGGATTTTTGACAAGTCTGAGAGTTATTTTGACGGTGTTAAGTAGTTATCAGACCTTCCAGAAGACTGGAAGTTACTTCTAATATACAGGACATGTGATACAATGAATCTAGACAAATTGGAGTGGTTTAAATCACAAAGAGGTGTGACCCAAAGTGAAGGGGTGTGACTGTTTTGGGCACGAAGTCTGGCACCTTGCACCAGAACATGGCACCTAAGCGCCAAAATTATTTCTAGAAGATTCATTGAATCTGGACCGAATTTTGAAGAGGCGCCTTAAGCAACCCCTGGACATTTTCAGAGCCATTTACATATGAGACATTTCTACAAGAAAAAGGCCTCTCTCTCTCTCTCTCGCTCTTGGGGGCCTCGACCGGTCTCTCTCTCTCTCTCTCACACACACACACTCTCTCTCTCTTCCCCCGTAGTCATTTTAGAATCATGAAGATGTAGATTTCTACATCTTATGGAGAGATTGGTGAGGGATTTTGAGATATTTATGTAAGGAATGTACGAGCGGCGCATGGATCGGTGGGAAACTTTGGTGGAGAGATCTTCTTCTTTCTTTCAGAGGGAAAAAGCTAAGTAATGTGATCTTCATTCTCTTGTAATTATTTTAAACACTTTCTAGTGGATTTTCTTTTTTTTAAACCAAGTTTTCTTTCGTGATTTATCCATGCTTCGTAAGTGATTTTCTTTACCCTTTCTTTTAATATGAAGAAGTGGCATGTGCAGAAAAATTATTTTTATGATAGAATTATTTATTAGATGCTTCTAGGTGACAGATAGTTGCATAAATATAATAAATAATAATGAAATAAGTTCTTTTTTGGCACTTAATTTATTACATAATTTTATCAATTCTTTTACTTCTTATGCCATTATTTTCATTTAATTTTGTTTTATAATTAAATAGATGCATGCTTAGGAATTAAGATTTTCTTAGATGTTCTCTTATTAAATTATGGTGATGATATTCGTACTAGATCTTCATTTACTTTACAAATTGATCACTTGTATTGTTAAAATCTATTGAAGAATTCTGAGACGTATCCGGAGATGATTTCTTAACTAGTAGATATCACATGAATCCTTGGGTAATCGAAGGGTATATGAAGGTTATTCATGGTGAAGTGCAAATAAATAGGAAGATATTGTTTATTGGGCATAGAATTAATTAGTTTTTAGAGTGACAGACTAAATTCTAATAATTTGGTCAATAGAAAGGGAACGGGTCACTAGTAGGGCCGACCATAGCCACCCTTGGACATCTAGAAGTGTGAGTCTTGATTAACCCATTCTACTAATAATACATACTGAACCGATCTATAGATTAGCCAATGTTCTTTATAATATCGAGTGAAGGTAAAGAATTGGATTGCTTCTATTTGGCACTACTACATAAAATTCTAAGCTTCTCTTTCCTACACATTATCTATGTAATTGCAAGAGAAAGGTAGTTTTTAATATCTCGAAATTCTCCAAACCAATTTATCCATATGTTATCTTTTTATTTAAGAACTTTATTTAGGATTAGTTATTAGAAAACCCATTTTAATCGACATTCCAAATTTAGGCCTTATAGAAATAGAATGGAATTAGCCTAAAGAATTTCTTACCTTACTTCTCTGTGGGATAGATATTGGGGTTATAAAAGAAAACCCTACATCCTGCATTACTTGAAACGATACGTATACTTGCGTAGTACCCCTAGTCTGTAAAATATTTTCTAAAATTTTACAACATTTTGATTTTATACACTAGCCACTATTTATAAATTGGGTCATGTTTTTTGCCAGCTTTTGGAAGCAAAAATTATTGCGTTATTGCGGGTCGGGTCAAGTTTTTGGCGCCGTTACTGGGGAAGCTTCGGTAAGAACTTTAGGAGAATTTTAGTTGAAATAATTAGGTTTAGACTTGGAAAACTGTACTGTCATAAAAACTATTTTGTGTGAAAAGTGTTTTGTTATATGAAAAAGTGTTGTGAAAAAAGAAAAAAAATTGTTTGTGTGAAAAATAAGGTGTTCGTGAAAATGTTTTGTTGTGTTGAATATATTTCATCTATTATTTGTTTAATTCATAATGTATTGCTTGTTGTGTTATGTATAAAAAATAAAGAATCTGCAAGACTTGTGCCTTATGATCCTGAGTTTGAAAAAAATAAAAAAATAAAAATACAGAAAGGACTCAAAAAACTGGAAATAGAAATGAAAAACTTTCAAGATAATAACTTGGAAAATCATCATACTTCATCGAGGGATTACGTAAATCTTACGACAGATAAAATTCACTCAAGCATACAAAACCTTGTCATAGAAGCTGACTCGTTTGAAATAAATCATGAGATTATCCAACTGGTGCAAAACAATCAGTTCAGGGGAACTCCTTTAAAGGACCCCTATTTACACTTATCTAATTTTCTATAACTTTTTGCTACATTTCATTATAATGGCATGTCAGATGATGCTGTTAGGCTAAAGATTTTTCATTTTTCACTAAGTGATAAGGCTAAAATATGGTTATACTCATTGGCACCTAGCTCTATTAAAAATTGGGAGGAGTAAACTCAGAATTTTCTAGCTAATTATTTTCCACCTTCAAGGAATAGTAAACTTAGAAACGATATTATCTCATTTGGTCAATATGAAGGAGAATCATTATACGAAGCCTGGGAAAGATTTAAGGAACTCCTAAGAAAGTATCCACATCATGCTATGCCCGATTGGTTAATCATTCAAACATTTTATAATGGGTTAGTAAGATCCCTTGGGTCTATAATTGATGCTACTACTGGTGGTTCATTAATGTCAAAACATTTTAATGAGGCGTATGCATTAATTGAAAAATGGCTACAAATGATTTTCAATGGCCCTCTACAAGGGTAAATTATAAAAATGTAGCTAGTGTTCATAATACTGATGTGATTACAATTCTTGCATCTCAGGTTGCCGCAATATCAAGGAAGTTGGACCAATTTAGAAAGAACCAGCCTCAATTTACTTCTGTAAGTGAGGAAAGTTCATTAGGGTGTATAATTGATTCTAACTTATCATATGATGCTTTAAATACCATAAACAACCCGTACTCTAACTTTTACAACCCGTGTTGGGAGAACCATCCTAAATATAACTGGAATCATACTACTGATGGTGGAAACCAAAAATGGGAAAACAATCATGAGAGTCCTAATGGAAGTTAGAATTATTAGGGGAACAGAAACTATTGACCTTCATATCCACCGGACTCTAACAATGATCAACAATTTGAGGATAAGAAGATGTCTATGAAAGAAGTGGTATTGCAAATGGGAAACCGGTTGCAAAGTTAAAATGATGCGATTAAAAATATAGAGAATCAACTAGGACAAATTGCTAATTCACTTAGCAATAGACTCCAAGGTACACTTCCTAGCAACATTGAGATCAACCCTAAAGAGAACACTAATGAACAAGTAAAATTTATCCAATTAAAAAGTGGAAGAGAGATAGAGGATGTGGTTAGAAAAGAGAAAGATGTTGTGAGAGAAACAAAGAGAAACAAAGGAAACTAAAAGACCTGAAAAACAAGTTTCTAAGGATTTGGAAAAATTAATTTCACCAACTAAAATCAGTTTGGAAAGACCACAACCTCCATTTCCTCAAAGACATAGACAACATGAGTTGGATAAGACATTTTCAAAGTTCATGAATGTACTTAAGAATTTAACGATAAATTTTCCTTTCACTGAAGCTTTGGAACAGATGCCACGTTATGCAAAGTTTATGAAGAAGATATTAAACAAGAAAAGGAAATTTGGGGATTACGAGACAGTTGTACTAAGTGAGGAGTGCAGCGCTATAGTTCAGAAAAAAGTTCCTCGAGAATTTAAAGATCCTTGTAGCTTTACAATTCCTTGTACAATTGGAGAAAGATTATGTGGAAAAGCTTTATGTGATTTAGGAGTGAGCATTAATGTGATGTCTCGATCTATATTTAGAAGGTTAGGTCTAGTCTACATTTCTCCCACAAGTGTAACCCTTATGTTAGCTGATCGATCTATCATTTATCCAAATGGAGTTATAAAAGACGTGCTTGTTAAAGTGGATAAATTTATCTTTCCTTTAGGCTTTATTGTATTAGATATGGAGGAAGATAAAGAAATTCCAATTATTTTATGAAGACCTTTCATAGAAATTAAGTTTAAAATGTAATCAGTATTCTTCTTATAAGATAATTCAAGTGAAGCCAATTTTTGATTAGGCATTTCCTCAAAGTTCTCCTCACTTTCTTTTCTTATTTTTATTTTTTTTCTCTTCTTTTTTTTTTAAAGTGAGGATTACTATTTTTGGATAGCCTGTTAATGATTTTAAACTTCACTATCCTTAACTTATTATCAAAAACTTATACATTCTTACTTAATGAATATGACATTAATAATTTATTATTTTTTAAAACTTATTTCAATCTTTTCTTTTTCAAGCAATAATCTTGATTCCTTAGTATTTCAAAAATACAATTCTCTTTACTATAAATAGAAAATTTTTGATCTTATTATTCTTTAAGCTAAAAAATTCTATTCTTAAAATCAACCAAAATTTTTAAAGTTTTAGTTAAGTTTACTAAATTTTTTATAAATTCAAAAATTTAGGTAATCTTAAACAGATTTTTCAGTATGTATGTTATGTTAATATATTTTTAAAGAAAATATTACTTCTTTAAGGACAAATAATATTTAAATTTGATACATGTTTTCCCTTCCCCCAAACTTCAGCTTTAGTATAAATATGAATCATGAAATTTTCTAAAGCAGGAGAGAAAGAAATAAACAGGAATTAATCTTAGTACAGTAATGATATAGTAAGGAAAAACTAACTTCTACTTCTACAGATACTTCAATATGAATATAACAGAAATGATTAAGCATATATAGAAAAGTTTTGCAGAGCAGGAGTTAATTTCTCAAAAAAAAATCTTTTTTTTTTCCCTTTGAACATGCAAATTTACTAACTATTCATGAACACTAAACAGTAGGTTGAAACAGAAATAAACTTTTAAGAAATTTATTCACATTTCAGTCTTAAACACACATCAGATAATCTAAAAACAGTTTTAACATAAAAAGCTCACATAAACACTAACAAATAACATCACAATAAACAACACAAGAAACAAGAAAACACACTAAAAATAGAATAAAAAATCTCTGGAGATAAGTCAAGCTACTAATCACTATTTGTAGCTTCATCATCGTCATCACCAAAAGAAAACTCCATATCCTTTGGATCAACATATGGTGAAAATCTAGGACAAGTAGGGAACTCAACATTGTGCTCACCTTCAGAAATCTCACTAAAGACTCTGAATACTTAGCACCATAATCACTCTTTCTTTGTGTATACTCAGAAAGATGATCAATCTTCTTATCTATCATATCTACTCTACAGTGAGTTAAGAATAACTCATGTTACTGCTCTATAAACTAATCATGCATTGTTTCCCAAAAAGTAAATGATAGCTCAGCAGAAGTAGATGGTCTAGAAGTAGAAGCTCTACCTGATGTAGGTAATGAACCAAAAGGTGCAGTAGAACTCTTACCTTGTAGTCGATCATAAATGCTGACGCTTTCTTTTCCTATAGGCTTTGTCGACTTGAGCATTTCCTCAAAAAGCTCAGCAACTACTCCAGCTCTTTGACATTGAGAATAGACCAGAGATGTAAAACCAAGTCCAATAGAAGTGCTAGAACGAGCAGTAGCCTCTATAGAATTATAAATAATGTTCCCTACATCAATAGACTTTCTCTCTTGAATACAGTAGTTGAGAATAGCTCTATCTTTGGTAACTTCGCTTAGATGATTGGATGGAAGGAGACGAGCAGGAATAAAGTAGTGTCATGCCTTTGAAACACCATTATGCTTAGAAGATGAAAAATTTACCCTTTTTCCGTTCCAAATCTTCCAGGCACCGATCTTATCGATCGAGTAGGCAATGATCATATGCAAATCTCCCTCAGATCGAGATAATCCTGAGTAATAATACTCTATGTTTGGCAGCAGGCCATAGAAAATATTGATTCGTTCAGGAGTGAATCCTACTCCAACTCCTTGAATGAAAATCTCGTATTCTTCCGCATTCACAAAATTAGCACAAAACTCTCTAGCAACCGGGATAACGACAACAACAGTGAAATAGCAGAATCGTTGCCAGTTAAGAGCAATGATTGTCGCCTCTATTATTCCTCTAGGATTATAAAAACTTCTCTCTGAGATAAATTTTTGAGTCGTAGCAAAATCATTGTATCAGAAGTGTGCAGTAGTAGTGACGAACTTGCTACGATCAAAATTTTCTCGTTCCTTTCCTCGCTTAGATTTGGGTGCCATCTAAATGTGACAATAAAAATGCGAAATAAATTCAACGGATCTAGGAAAATAAACTAGTTTAAGTTTTTTAAACTTGAAAAAGCATAAAAATTCATGGATTTAACCAAAAGAAATCAAAATTCTTCTCAAAATTTTAGTTTTTCATAGTGAGAGCAAAATCCATTGTGAAATTAAAATAATGAGTTTAGAATGTAGATCTGACCTCGAGATGAAGAAATCGGGTGATTTCAAGCTCAAAATATTGAAAATCTGGCTTTAAATGGGATCTCTACGTGGTATTTTCGTGAAAAACAGTGGAGAAGGAAGCTTAGGAGTCAAAAATGGCGTTGGGGGATTAAGAAAATGAGTTTTCGGGTTCAGGCCAAACTGGATTTTGATTTAAATTAAATATATTCCAGAAAATCTTATCAAATTTCACTCCTAATTACTCTTATGAGAGTATTAATCCATTTTATATCCTCCAAATATTTTCACAATCAAATTAAAATGATAGTATAGATCCACAAAAAATGTATCCAAATTCTTCAATTCCAAATCCTAACATCCATTCTAAATTCAATAACTTTCAGTACAAGACTGTATCATCGTTCATCGTTTTATAAACAACAACATATTCAAAGCAAACATTCAAATCTAACAACACACAATGAACATTTAAGCAAACACACAAATTCGATATTCGACATACTAACACAAGACTCGATCACACTTAAAACACACATAGGATCTATTTAACACCGATCTTCAATTACCATCTCTTTAGCAATGAAGTTCGCTAGGACCGAAGGGATAAAAAATCAATGCCCTTGGAAATTCCAAAGCCGTCTTTTCATCGATCCACTTGTTCTTCGTGTACATTTCTACTTGAGCGTTATGATAGGCAGCCATATGATCTGATTGAAGTTTGGTTTGTCATTCCAAGTGCTCGTATTGGTGGTACATATCATGGAGACGATTACCAATGCTTTGAAGTTCTGCTTCAATCTTATCCATTCAACGAAACATTTTCTCCAAACTAACAACAATAAAACCATTAAAATAAGGCTGACGATCTTTAGCAGATTTGTCCCTTACCTCATTTCCATGATTTCCTCTATCCATTGCCTCCAAAACCTTTCTAACTCTTCCAAAATGGATTTCTCTGGTCGAAATTATTGTACTTATGGGATTGGGGATGAAAAATATGATTTATATAAAGAGATTTTGTGTGAAAAACTGAAGAATTTTAGTTTTCCACGATTTGTAACTGCGGCGCTTAGGCGCCAGAATCTGGCGCTTAGGTGCCGGATCATCGATACGTAGGCCACTCTGACGCTTAGGCGCTAACTTTTAGCGCCTAGGCATAAGAACCTCGATCGACTCTGATTCGCCTATCGCCAAATTAGCAAAGTTTGGGTCATAAAAATAGTTCTAATAAACGAGTATGATCAACACACAAACACAATTACAAAAAATTCAAATCACAAACAATCACAAACAAAGGTTAACTTGATCTCCTTTTCACTCGTATTTGACATGGAGTGGTCCAAGTCCAATTTTTATATACTTCAAGAAAATGTTTTGCTTAAGCCAATACAGACTCGTTAGCCTTCTATTTCCAGAAGTTATATATAAATTTAGTCAATACCAAGGCATAACCATATAGCAATAATTAAACTCAAAATAATAAATATTGGTTGCCACCCACAAAGCGCTTGGTTTAACGTTGTCAGCCCGACCTAATTATTTGAATTACTCGGGTAGACTCAGCTCATAAGCCTCTTTGTAATTTAATTCATTTCTCTCACATAAGGCTTCAGTCTTAATCTGTTAACTTTAAATACTTTTCCAGTTCTGGGATCTTTAATATCCACAGCTCTATAAGGGTATACTTTCTCAATTATAAATGGTCTCACCCATTTAGATTTTAATTTTTCAGGGAAAAGTTTTAAATAAGCATTAAATAAAAATACTTCTTGTCCAGGCTCGAATATTTTCCTTGAAATCATTTTGTCATGCAATTTCTTCATTCTTTCTTTATAAATTCTTGCATTTTCATAAGACTCATTTCTTATCTCTTCCATTTCATTCAATTGTAAAAATCGTTTTTCTCCTGCAGTATTCAAATTATAATTGAACTCCTTTATAGCCCAATAAGCTTTATGCTCAAGTTCAACAGGTAAGTGACAATGTTTGACATTCTGATAAGTGTCTTATAAGCTGTTCTATAAGCCCACAATGTAGAATCAAGTCTATCAACCCAGTCAGCTCTTTTAGGATTAACAGTCTTTTCCAATATTCTCTTAATTTCTCTATTTGATACTTCAGCCATTCCACTTGTTTTAGGATGATAAGCAGTTGCAATTCTTTTTAGTGGCGTTGTTTAATTTTTTATAGTCAATGCAAATTCGTCATTCAGTAACTTGTCTTGTTGGGATTAATTCATTTTTTTCATTAACAATGACAGTTACTCCTCCTTTCTTCGGAACACAATGAATAGGACTTACCCATTAGCTATCCGAAATAGGATAAATAATTCCAGCATCTAACCATTTCAAAATCTCTTTCTTGACAACCTCTTTCATAATTGGATTTATTCTTCTTTGAGGTTTAATATTGGGTTTACAATTTTCTTCCATTAAAATTCCATGCATACAAATTGAATGGCTTATTACTTTTATATCTACAATAGTCCAACCAAAAGCATTCCTATTATTCTTTAGAACTCCTATTAATTTTTCTTCTTGATCTTTGCTTAACTCTGAAGATATAATTACAGGTAAGGTTAATGAATCTCCAAGAAATGCATACTTTAAATGTGTAGGTAACATTTTTAATTCCAGTTTAGGGGCTTTTTCAATTGAGGGTAAAAGTATATCATTTTCAGTTGTGTCTAAAATTTTCTAATTTTCATGAATATAATGAGTTTCTTCACATAAATTTTCTTCATTTAATGACTCATTATATAACATTGATTCTTTATCTTTATCATTAGAAATGACCTTACATTCTTCTTGAGAATGCTTTTTAATTATATAATATAAAATATCAATCTGATAACATTTTTCTTTATCAGGATACCTCATTGATTTCAGAACATTGAATGTTATCTCTTAATCATTAACTCTCAACGCTAATTCTCCTTTTTGCACATTAATCATAGCTCGACCGGTAGCTAGAAAAGGTCTCCTTAAAATGATATGTATTTCTTTATCTTCTTTCATATCTATAACAATGAAATCCACAGGGAAGATAAATTTATCTACCTTAACAAAAACATCCTCTATAACTCCTTTAGGATAAGTGATCGATCGATCAGCTAACTGAAGAGTTATAGTGGTCAGAGAAATCTCTCCTAAATCTAACCTTCGAAAGATTGAAAATGGCATGAGATTAATACTAGCTCCTAAATCACATAAGCTTTTCCACAGAATTTTTCTCTAATAGCACATGGTATAGTGAAACTTCCAGGATTTTTAAGTTTATGAGGTAATTTCATCTGAATTATTGCACTACATTCTTCACTTAGTGCAACAGTTTCATAAGCTTCAAATTTTCTCTTCTTGCTTAAAATATCCTTCATAAATTTTGCATAGCTTGGCATTTTCTCCAAAGCTTCAGCAAAAGGAATGTTGATGGTAAGTTTCTTAAAAATTTCAAAGAACTTAAAAAATTGATGGTCAAGCTTCTGCTATTTAAGTCTTTAAGGAAAAGCTGTTGGTGGTCTTTCAACATCCACATCAACAGGTACAACAGTCTGATCTTTATTTGGACAAAGGGTGTCTTTAGGTTTTTCAATCTCTTCAACTTCTTTCTCTTTTTCAATCTCATTCTGTGTTTTCTCTTTTAATTCCTTTCCACTTCTGAGTTGTACAGTTTTTACTTGTTCATGTTCTTTTTTAGATCTTGTAGGATTAATTTCAACATTGCTAGGCAGTCTTCCTTGAGGTATGTAATTAATGAAATTAGCGATTTGACCCATCTGATTCTCAATATTATGAATAACAGTGTTTTGACTTTGTAGCTGATTGCTTAGTTGCAAGATTAATTCTTCTACAGATAACTTTTTCTGCTGATTGTTATAACCAGAAGGATAAGTTGGTATATAGTTTGAATTTTCTTGATTGTTCCAAGTTAGATTAGCTTTATGTCCATTACTCAAATTAAAATTAGGATGATTTTTCAAACCAGGATTATAATAATTGGAATAAGGGTTATTAGTTTTACTAGTAATAGCTTGCAATGTTTCCATTATTTGAGAATCATCAGAATTTGCAGAATCATCATTACTTACATGCGATATATTAATAGAAAAATTATATAATTTCTTAGATATCGCAGCCACTTGTGAAGCTAAAATAGAAAAGGCTTCATTATCATGAATACTGGCCATTCTTTTAGGATTAACCCTTTCAGAAGGCCATTGAAAATTTTTATTAGTCATTTCTTCAATTAAGATGTAGGCTTCTTCAAATGTCTTAGCCATTAAAGAACCACCAACAGCAGTATCAATAATAGATCTAAGTGATCCAATAAGTCCATTATAAAATGTTTGAATAATTAACCAATATGGTAAAGCATGATGAGGACATTTTCTTAATAGTTCTTTAAATCTTTCCCAAATATCATAAATTGTCTCACCATTAAATTGCGTAAATGAAGTAATATCATTTCTCAATTTATCAGTTTTAGAAGGAGGAAAATATTTAGCAAGGAATTTTTGTGCCTTATCTGCCCATGTTTTAATAGAATAAGTTGCTAATGAATTAAGATCTTTGCTTTATCTTTTAAGGAAAAAGGAAAGAGTCTAAGCCTAATAACATCATCAGAAACATTATTATATTTAAAGGTAGCACAAAGTTCTAAAAAACTAGCAAGATGTAAATTTGGATCCTCATGAGGTGTTCCTCCAAATTGATTATTTTGAACCATTTGAATAATAGAAGGTTTAAGCTTAAAAGAATTAGCATCTGCAGCTGGAGTTTGAATATTAACATGAAGTTCATCAACTGTAGGGTTTACATATTCCCATAATGGTTTATAAATATTTTGTTCATTAATTTCGATTAGAATTTGATTTTTATTATGTAAGTTAGCCATTTCTTGATGTTTTGAAATTTGTTTTCTTTTTTTAATTCTTTAAATTGTTCTTTCTAACTCAGAATCAAAAGGTAGTAATCTTTCAGATCCAGAACTACGCATAAAAACTTAAAAATAATTTTGTTTTGTTTTGCATTTGTATTTTCTTTTGTTTTTGTAATTTATATTCTTTACTTTTTACTTTTTATAATATTATGCTATATTCTATCATATCCTATCCTATCCTATCCCCGGTAACTGCGCCAAAAACTTGATGCGATGCGACTTTATATATGCTTTAAAATATAAGAATTTGATACCACTTTTTGGAATATTTAATTCCTGGCAAATGGCTTGAAAAACTTGATATGTGAGAATTACTTTTATAGTTTTATAATTTGATCTTATTATTGTAAAAGTCACAATTTTAAATACAAGTATACGTATCATTCAAGTAATACAGGGCTCTTGTGGAGTCCTAGTTATCGATCCCACAGGGATAGTGAATTTATAAAAAGTAAGAAATATAAGTAATATTTTGGAATTTTCAAAAGCAATTTATATATACTTTATATATATATGAAAAAAGATGGAGCCGGATTTTGTGGAGCATTCTTGGTGCGATTCTTGATTTCCTTCTCAGTTCTCTTCTGTTTCCTTGATGTTTTGATAAATTGAAGACTATTTCTATTAGTTTTCATTACTGTCATTGCATTTTCTATTGATTCATTCATTTTACGCTTTCCAGGTTTTGTTCTTTTTGAATTTATCATTTCGAGGCTTCTTGATTTCATCCGGATTTTTATGGCCGATCAAATTCATTCCCCAACAAAGACTTTTGTTGAAGTGAGTAGTCTTGATTCTTCGACTTCCTCGATAAACGCTGGTTTTTCCACAGTTTTATCATGATGCTGCTAATGGTAAGGGTGATTGCCAATTTATTAAGAAAATTGAGAAGAAGGGAGCTAAGCCTGCCTTAATTCTTTCAGACCAAGAAATCTCTTCACTTGTGGATGTTCATAAATTTACTTTAATTAGTAAATTTCAACTTGGTCATTCTAAAATGGAAGTCATATGAAAGTGCTTTGAGAATTTTAGATTATTGGGTTCTTGGAAGGTTGGACTTTTTGATGGAAGGCATATTATGATCCAACTTTCTAAAGAAGTGGATTATGCTAACTTATTCTCCAAAAAATTTGTTTTGATTGATGGAATTCCTATGAAACTTCTAAAATGGTCTCCTTCTTTTGATCCCCATCAAGAACCACCGTCATTCCTATTTGGTATAAGTTACCTAATCCGAAACTTCATCTATTTAATCATCAAATTTTATATGCTTATTGGAACGCCTTAGGAAGACCATTGAAGGTGGATATGCCTACCTTTCAACTCACTAGGCCTACGTGGCAAGGATTCTTGTAGAAAGAGATGTATCTCTTGCCGATGTTGAAGAAATTTAGATTGGTACACCCCATAATGGATATTGGCAAAATGTCATAATGGAGAATAAGCCATATTACTGTCACCATTGTAAAATGTTTGAACATTCCAATGATAATTGTTTTAGGCTTCATCCTCTCTTGAAGACAAATAGGATTAAAGATCCTAAATTATCAAATCAAACTATTATTGTGGCTGAGAAGGAATTGCAAACTGCTATTAATTTTGTTAAATCTACTATCACTGTTTCTCCTGGAGAAGAGTTACAATTAACTACTAAGGAGCACTGATGTTCAAATAATTAATTCTGCCATTAAGCCTCGTTATTATTGCTTCGATCTTGAACTTCGTTGATCCAATTTCTATTATTGCTAAGGAATCTCTTGTTGAATTTGTTGATGAGCCTATTGTTGATCAAACAATCAATTATGCTACTGAGTCTATTATTGAACTCCGTTGATGAGCACTATTGTTCTTGAACACTGTTCGAGTTTCGGAATTATTAATATTGTTAATGAGATTGGAGAAATTATTGGACATACGCGTCGAATCATCTATTTCTCCTACGCTGATCATGGTCTCACATTTACGAAGCTCCAATTACTCATGAATCTCTCGCAAGAAGATCCTCTTACTCATTATCGATCAATTGAGGTTCATCCTAAGCCTACTAATTATCCCGTATTTCAACAACCAACTCGGATAGTTACTTGAAATATCAACGAGTATGATGACCATTAGTAATGAAATTAGTAATGATTGGATGATCCAAAAAGCAAGAAAGAAGAAATCACCTGGAGTTAAAGAATCTCTCCGAAAGCGACATTATTCATAATCCTGCAATGACAAATTCTTCTTCTAGGATGACTAGAGGAGGAAAAAATATTATTAATGATTAAATTCTTATGCTTTGGAATATTAGGGGTGGTCGATCCTGGCTCCCTTAATAGACTTCTAAATTTAAACAGGATTCATCATTTTTTTATTATTGTCATTCTAGAGCCTTTGGTGAAATCTAACTTTGATAGATTCACTAAAAAATTTCCTGGTTATACTTTTCTAGCTAATTGTTCCAATAAAATTTGGTTACTCTATAGAAAAGAGCTGAAAATTAATATCTTGTTTAATCACTCTCGGTTGTTGCATTTTCACTTTGAATTGGATCGGTTCAATGGCTTTGCTTCTTTTATATATCTGTCTTTACTGCGAATGCTTGACGAGATTGATTTATGGAATATTTTACATCATATTAGTAGTTCAATGACTGATGGTTTGGATTGTTGGTGGGGATTTCAATTCCATTGCACACCCTAGTGAGAAAAAGGGTGGGAGAAATCCTAATCTAAATGCAATGCTTGAACTTCACTAATAATATTACTTCAGCCTAATCTTTTTGATATTGGACTTGAAGGATCTCCTTTTACATGGAGGAGAGGTAATATTTATGAAAGAATTGACGAGTACTGGTTAATCAACTTTGGTTGAACATGTTCCCCTATTACTAAAGTTAAGCACCTTGCAAGGCTAAACTCTGATCACTCTCCTTTACTGATTACATGTGCTCTTTCTCCAACTGTTAAGAATTTAGTTTTTAGATACCTTAATGTATGGTCTTCTCATCCTGATTATAATCAATTAATTGCTTGATAATTGGAAAGCTCCTTTGCAAATATTTTATTCTAATCCTCTTTCTAAGCTTTGGCAATTACACAAAAGGATTGCTAGTAAGCTGAAACATTGGAATAGAGCTGTTTTTGGAAATGTGCGTCAGAAAGTTACTGAAGACTTGAAGCTATGGTAACCGATTTAGAAAAGCTGGTTGAGGATGGTTTAGATTCGATTATAATCTAAATGAAGCATATAGTAGAATAAACTCGGCTATTATGAATGAAGAACTCTTCCTTCGACAAAAAGCAGTATCAATTGGTTTAAGCATGGAGACGAAACTCAAAATTTTTTCATGCAGCCATTAAGTTTAAAAGATCTGTTAATGTGATATTGAAGATTAAATCTGCTGATAATACATGGTTATTCAACTCTATGGATATTGCTAATGATGCTATTGTTTATTTTTCCAAACTATTCTCTTATCAGCCTGTGAACTCTGCTCGCTTATTCTCCTAATCTCATAAGATCCGTTTTCAGTAATATTAATATGGATTATTTGGTTCAACCTCCCGATGCTAATGAAGTTTTCGAGGCTCTTAAAACAATTGATGGAGGTAAGACAACTTGGGCCGGATGGATTTACAGGCTGACTTTTATAAAAAAAATTGGTTGATTATCAAATCTGATGTGGTCTTGGCAATACAAAGTTATTTTCTGGGAAATGATCTCCCTAAGTATTTTGCTTCCAATACTATTGTTTTAATCCCTAAGGATAAAAGAAAGTCCAACTGGCAGGATTTCAGACCCATTAGCCTATCTTCCACCTTCTCCAAAATCATAAGTAAAGTTTTAGTTGCACGGTTACAGCCTTTATTGGAGAATCTCATTTCTGAAAATCAAGGTGCTTTTATAAAGGGAAGATGCATATGTGACAATGTTCTTTTAGCACAAGAATTGTTAACTGATATTGATAAATGCTGCAGAGGATCAAATATTGTTTTTAAATTGGATATTGCTAAGGCTTTTGATTCCATCGAGTTGGACGTTTATTCTTAATGTTCTTGCAGATAGAGGATTCAGACTCTAACTTCGTAATCTCATTTATAGATGGTTAAACAATAATTATTACAGTGTGCTTATAAATGGTTTTAGCCATGGATTCTTTAAATCTGGAAGGGGCATTAGACAGGTAGATCCATTGTCACCTTATATTTTCATCCTTGTTTTTGATTATCTTTCAAGAATGCTGAATCATATGCAGTTTACTCATCAGTACACTCAATATCAACATAGATCTACTCATTTAGTCAGCCATTTAGCCTATGCTAATGATGTAATACTTTTCTCTAATGGAAGTAAACAATCTATTAAATGTCTCATGAAAGTTTTGTCTGATTTTGAAGAAATTTCTGGAATGGTTTTTAACAAAGCTAAATGCCAATTTCTTACAAGTTCTAGAATTCCTGCCCAAATGAAAAATTGGATTTCGGATTTCACTAACTATAGGGAAACTCAATATCCTCTAAAGTATTTGGGTTTCCTCTAATCAAAGGAAGAAGGAAACTTTCTCACTATGATGATATCATTGCTAAAATATCTTCTCAACTTAATTGTTGGTCCAACTCTTTTCTATCCAATGGTGGAAGATTAACACTTTTAAGGAGTGTGTTAACAGCATTTCCTCTTTATATAATGCAGATGATAAAAATGAAGAAGAGTACACAGAAAATGCTTTCTATTATGTTTAATAAATTTGTTTGGGAAGGACAACATAAGCAAATGCATTGGATAAATTGGGAGAAGTTATGTAAGCCTCTTGATTGTGGTGGCTTAGGTGTTAAAAGCTTTCATCATCTCAGCTTTACATTCTACTGCAAGCAATGGATTAACTTCAGAGCACAAAAGTCATTGTGGGCAAGATTTATGCATGCTAAATATTGTCTTAACAATCATCCTTCTCAAGTTAGCCTTAAACCTGGAGATTCTAAAAACTGGAAGGAGCTACTTAAAGTTAGATTCCATGCTGAAAAGATGTTCACATGGGAAATATGTAATGGTCAAATTAGCTTCTGGTTTGATAATTGGCTATTTAATGAGTCCTTTCAAGCACATTTTAATCCAAATTTTCCTATTCGACACATTGCTGACTGTGGGAGTGATGGTGTTTGGAATTTGCATAAATTTTAAGAATATGTCCCTGCAGATTTTCATAATATGATCTTAAATACTCCTTTTCATATTGGAAAAAAAAATAGACTGATCGTCAAAAAGCCTCATAATTATAGTTTATCTAAATTCATTTATCAAACCTGTTTTAATTGGCAAAAAACTGACTGGGGTGCTAAACTTTGGAGTAAATACATCACACCTTCTATGTCCTTTTTCTGTTGGAAATTGTTTAAAGAGATGCTGCCAACAGATGATATTCTTAAACTTAAAGGACTTAGAGGTCCATCCAGGTGTCATTTGTGTCATTGTGATGAAGAGACCATTGGGCATATCTTTTACATTGCAGCTGGGCACAAGAGGAATGGAAAGGTGTGTTAGTTGTTATGGGATTGCAAACTCAGTTATCTCCTTGGAGTTCTATTAAGGCTTCATTGGGCAAATTGGAAAACTTCTCCTTATTATTTCATCCCTTTTGTGATTTTTTGGTTTTTATGGCTAGCCAGGAATGATTTAATTTTCAATAATAAGGTGTTCTCTTTTGATCTTGTCATCAGAAATTGTATTACTTTTCTTAGTAAGATTTAGAATTTTGTTCTTTCATCAACTCAAGGCATCAAAAACAAAGTTATGCTTGTTATATGGAGACCACCTAAGAATCCATGGCTTAAAATTAATATTGATGGGAGCTTCAGAACTTCTTCAGCTGGTATTGGAGGTCTATGCGAAATTATAAAGGACATTGTATATGGTTTTTCTCAGCACCTATTATCACATTTAATGCTTTGGAAGCTAAAGCAATTGCTGCCTTTTGGGGTTTAAAAATTGCTATTATGCAACATCATCATTTTGTTCACTTGGAAATGGATTCTCTGTATTTATTGCAAATCATATTGTCTCAAGTTGATGTGCCTTGGTTTCTTCAGATTTGGCTAAACAAAATTAACCTTCTCTCTTCATCTATCACAATTCTATGGAGCCATACTTATAGGGAGGGAAATCAACTCGCTAATTGGCTAGCAACCAAGGCTTCTTCTTCTCATGATGTTATTTATAGTGCCAATTACTCTTCCTTTCCTTTAATTTAATTGCAATCCCACATGTTAGATGTAACACAATTTATTAAATAATATTTTTGGTTTTTTTGGTAATATATATATATATATATATATTCAAATTTAATTTGCTAACAATTTTTACTAAATGCAAGTAAGCAGTAAGCAGTAAAGTAAAGCAAGCAGTAATTAAAATTTAATGCAAGTATAAAAACGACTTTCTCCTTTTTCAACTAATCCATGAATTATAGAGTAATTATCTTTTGTAGGGAATTAAGATTATGGTATTGTGCCAAACAGAAGTATTCATATTATTTATCCTTTGGTCCAGGTGCAAACAACATTGACTAATCTATAGATAGGCTCAGGATGTTTTATTAGTAGAATGTGTTAATCTAGGCTCACACTAGTAGATGTCCTAGGGAAGGCTATGGTCAGCCCTACCAGTGACCCGTTACCTTTCTATAAACTAAATTTTTAGAATTTAGTCTGTCACTCTAAAAATTAATTAATTTTATGCCCAATAAATATTATCTTCCTATTTTTTTGCACTTCACCTTAAATAATCTTTGTATAGCCTATGATTACTTAAGGATTCATGTGATATCTACTAGTTAAGAATTTATCTCTGAATAGGTCTCAAAATTCTTCAACAGGTTATAACAAATTAAATGACCAATTTAAAAAATAAACTAAGATCAGGTATTAATATCATCACACTGTTTTAAAATATTTTATATTTAATTCTCCTATAAAATTTAATTAATTTATAATCTATTCATAGTTGAAAGGAGAAAGATAACTAACTACTCAGAACACATTGAAATAACACAACACAATATATTTATAAAACTTTGAACAAAAGTACAAATACTTATCTGAAGTGTTCCTTCAAGTGATCTGCTGACATCTACTGACTCCAAAGCATTGATGAAAGACTCCAACAACAATAACACACCATAAACACTCAAAATAAACTCTCTAGATACAAAATAAAATGGCACCCTAAGTATGGAAGAGACTACATAAAACTAGAGATGAGAGAGAAGGTGCTAAAAAGGGTATGTGTACTGAGAGGGGGGTTTGGTACCATTTTCTCTGTAGAATGGGCTCCTATTTATAGAGCTGTAAATTTGACTAGGGGTTGCTTAAGGAACCTCTTCAAAATTCATCTAAATTCAATGTATCTTCTAGAAGGTAACTGTCGTGCCTAGGCGCCGGGGTTGGGCGCCTAGGCGCCGGGGTCTGGCGCCTAGGCGCCTGGGTCGGGCTCCTAGGCGCTGGGGTCTGGCGCCTAAGCACTGGACTCTATGACTAGGCTTTTGCACCTCTTCACTTTGGGCCGCACCTCTTCGCGATCCATACCGTTTCCTTGTGTCGAAATACATTGGATCACATGTCCTATATATTAGGAGTAACATCCAGTCTTCTAGAAGTTCCAATAACCGCTTAACACCGTCAAAATAACTACCCAAGGTCATCAAAACAACTTGACAGCGTCTGTATCAAACTAGCGCTTAGGCGCCGGATTCTGGCGCCTTGGCGCCAGGCCAATAATTCCATAATTTTACTCCATAAGCTCTATATTTGCTCATTTTTTCTCCTTTTTCCTTCTTTTTCTTTCTTGGACTCTTTTTAAATCATCTACATCCAAAATCATAAAAATACCTTTCATTAAAGCATAATATCCTAAAGAATTGAATGATAAATAAGGAATAAAAATGGGTATTTTTAGGTAGATCAGTCCTCTCAAAGAAGGCAGTTCTATCAGGCCCACAATGTCTGTGCCTCAAAACTAAATGGCCATGACACGATTGTCAGATGTAGCACATTTGGAGGTTAGTATAGAACCACTCCATGCACTTTTCACTGGTGACAGCTCTTGGCAACTTTCATGCAGTCGGTCATCATCGAAGGCCAGTAGTACCCTAGCCTTTTAATTTTCATTTTCATCTTCAGACCCGACTGATGAGCACCACAAAGTCCTGAGTGCACGTCATTAACAATTTCACGAACCTCAGACCCACTAAAGAATCTTAGCCACATATGATCGAAAGACCATCTGTATAAGGTATTATTTATTAATGCGTAAGACAGAGTTCTTTTCTTGATCTGATGGGCTACTAAATTATCGTCCGGTAGGTTCCTTGTTTGTAGGTAGTCTATTAATGGCTACCACCAATCTTCTGTAGTTTCTGTTACTACTGCAACTATTTCTCCGTTTCTTCTTGATTCATGTATTGCATCTATGTCGAGCTGTGATAGGACCTGTCACCCATGAACTAACATTTCAACTGACTCATCCTGTAAGCAGACAAATTCTTTTGCAAGGCGGGCTAGCGCGTCTGTGAGAGCGTTTTCTCTTATGGGAATCTTGTAGATCGTTACATTCAGAATCTGCTTTAGCAACTTCATCGCTACTGAAAGTACTGCTCGAGTCTTGGTTTCAGAACCTTGTATTACCTGGCGACCTGTTGTATGATCAACTCTGAATCACTGTAGATGTTGATGTCGGTTATACCCATCTGAATGGTTAATTCCATCCCGGTTATAAGAGCTTCGTATTCTACTTCATTATTTGTACACAGTTCTGTTAAATGGAAGGAGTACCTTAACATCCTCCACTCCGGTGTTATAAATATTAGTCTGATTCCTGCCTTACCGGGCAATATAATTTGCAATTATTTATCCTTCTGTGCTGATGATGCTCCATCAAAGTATAATTCCAAACGATGGTCATTGGGGTCTTCTAAGCTCATTATCTATTCATATGACATGTCATCGTTTAGGTGCGATTATGCCGGTAAAGGGTGCGTTGCGAGGAAGTCTACTGGACTTGTCCCTTTACGGCATGGAGAGGAACGAAAGTTATATTGAATTACAATAAAATCATCAACCACTTGGCAAGTCTGCCGGAAAGTGTCGGGCGGGTCATTAAATATTGCAATGGATTAAATTTCAAAATTAGGTTGACCTTATGAGAAAGCATGTAATGCATGAGCTTTTGGGCGGCGAAGATCAGGGCCAAACAATGCTTCTCAATCGAAGGATACTTTAACTCCGTCGAAATTAGACGATGACTTAAGTAGTAAGTAGAGAGCATTTTATTTACCCTTGTTATTGAGCTGGGCTAGCAGGGCTCCGAGGGAGTCGTCCAAAGCCGTGGTATAAAGTATCAACGGTCGACCCGAGACTGGGGTTTCTAATACATGAGGTTTCATTAGATATTGTTTAATATCTTTGAAGGCCCACTAGCATTTCTCTTCCCAAACAAATTTGGCATCCTTTTTAACTAATGCTGAGAAGGACTAACACCTACCTGACAAATTAGAAATAAAGCGTCAAAGATATGCCAACTTCCCTTGAAAGGATCGTAGTTGTTTCAAAGTTTTAGGAGGCAGCATTTCAAAGATAGCTTTAATCTTCTCTGGATCGATTTCAATTTCACGATGTCGGACAACAAATCTTAAGAATTTACCAGAGGCGACACCAAAGGCGCATTTTAGGGGATTCATCTTAAGGTTGAATTGTCTTAATCGCTCGAAAACAATTCCCAAATCATACAGGTGATCTTCTTTCAATTTGCTTTTAATGACCACATCGTCCACGTAGCACTAGACTTGGTTCTGAATGAGATCATAAAAAATCCTCTTCATTGCTCTTTGGTAGGTTGCTTCTGTGTTCATCAGTCATTAAGGCATTACTGTGTAGCAGTATACTGACCCGACCCGCAATAACGTAGTAATTTTTGTATCCAAAAGATGGCCAAAAACTTGACCCAATTTATAAATAGCGGCTAGTGTATAAAATTAAAATGTTGTAAAACTTTAGAAAATATTTTACACACTAGGGGTACTACGCAAGTATACGTATCGTTTCAAGTAATATAGGATTTTCTTTCATAACCCTAGTATCGATCCCATAGAGAAGCGAGGTAAGCAATCTTTTAGGCTAATTCCAGTCTATTTCTATAAGGCCTAAATTTGGAATTTCGATTAAATTGGTAGTTTTTTTAATAACTAATCCTAAATAAAGTTCTTAAATAAAAAGATAACTTATGGATAAATTGGTTTTGAGAATTTTGAGATATTAAAGACTACCTTTTTCTTGCAATTACATAGATAATATGTAGGAAAGAAATACATAGAATTTTATTTAGTAGTGTCAAATAGAAGCAATCCTATTCTTTACCCTTTGGTCCAGGTGTAAAGAACATTGGCTAATCTATAGATCGGTTCAGGATGTTTTATTAGTAGAATGGGTTAATCTAAGCTCACACTACTAGATGTCCAAGGGTGGCTATGGTCGGCCCTACCAGTGACCCGTTCCCTTTCTATAGACCAAATTATTAGAATTTAGTCTGTCACTTTAAAAACTGATCAATTCTACGCCCAATAAATATTATCTTCCTATTTATTTGCACTTCACCTTCAATAACCCGCATAAAGCCTTCGATTACCCAAGGATTCATGTGATATCTACTAGTTAAGAACTCATCTCCGGATAGGTCTCAGAATTCTTCAACGGGTTTTAACAATACAAGTGATCAATTTATAAATTAAATGAAGATCTGGTACGAATATCATCACCATAATTTAATAAGAGAATATCTAAGAAAATCTTAATTCCTAAATAAACATCTATTTCATTACAAAATAAAAATAAATGAAAATAATGGCATAAGAAGTAAAAGGGTTGATAGAATTATGTAATAATTTAAGTGCCAACAAGGAACTTATTTCATTAGTATTCTATTATATTTATGCAACTATCTGTCACCTAGAAGCATTTAATAAATAATTCCATCTTAAAAATAATTTTCCTACACATGCCACTACTTCATATTAAAAGAAAGAGCAAAGAAAATCACTTATGAAGCATGGATAAATTATGACAGAAAACTCTATTTAAAATAAATAAAATCTACTAGAAAGTGTTTACACCAATTACAAGAGAATGAAGAACATAATACTTAGTTTTTTCCCTCTGAATGAAAGAAGAAGATCTCTCCACCAATGTCTCCCGCCGATCCATGTGCCGCTCGTACATCCCTTACATAAATATCTCCAAATCCCTCACCAATCTCTCCATAAGATGTAGAAATCTACATCTTCATGACTCTGAAGTGACTAAAATGACTAAGGGGAAACAAAGAGAGGGGGAGAGAGAGAGAGAGACGAGAGAGAGAGAGGCAAAAAGAAGAGACACAAGAGAGAGAGAGACAAGAGAGGCACTCTTTCCTGTAGAAATATCTCCTATTTATAGAGCTCTGAAAATGGCCAAGGGTTGCTTAAGGCACCTCTTCAAAAGTAGTCCACATTCATTGAATCTTCTAGAAACCGACTTTGGCGCCTAGGCGCCAAGTTCTGGCGCCAGACTCCGTATCCAAAACAGTCGCACTCCTTCACATTGGATCGCACCTCTTCGTGATTTAAACCGCTCCAATGTGTCTTGAAGACCAAAATATGCAAAATTTCTTCCTTTAAAGTCTATTATCTTAAAAAATGTGCATAAAGTTAGCAAGAAATGCACACTAAAAATAGGTACTTTTTAAAGTGGATCAAATTCCCCCAAACTTAAACGTTACTTGTCCTCAAGTAACACTATAATCATATAAAACAACATAAGCAAATCATGTGTATGGGTTTCTTTAGGAGTTTCTAAAATTTTGTTCTAGAAATGTAGCAGTCCAATTTAGAAAAAAATTTAGTAAATGAGACCAATTTGAAGTTTAGAAATTTCTTAGATGAAAGATTATGAAAATATCTGTTGCTATCTAATTCAGAAATACTTGTAAATTTTTCAAAATATAGGGGTTAGGCATTTTATTTTCTTTACTTAAAAACCTTTATTAAAAATAATTATACTAACTATATTATATTTTTAAGCTTAAGATTTTCTCAAATTTTATACTTTAAAAAGCTCAAGTGTGGAACCAATTTTTGATTAGGCCCTTTAATCCTCGAGTTTCTCCTTCCTTTTTCACATACTATACTTTTCTTTTTTTTTCTTTTTATTTTTCTTTTTCTTTTCCTTTTCTTTCATTATTTTTTATTATTTCTTTTTTAGGCAAGGATTACTATATCTGGATAGACCTTTAAATATTTTGAATTTCACCCTTCCTTTCCTAAAGCATAAGGTAGATATATATCTTTTAGTTAGAATAATAATAATAATTTTAAAAATTAATTTTTAATAAAAGAAATTTAAATATTGAAAACAAAAGTCTAATCCTTCTAATTTTCTAAAAATACAACTTTTCTTACTAAAGATGGTTACACAATACTTATCATTTCTTCACTAATAAAAATTCAACCTTAAATTTTTCATCACTACTATAAATTTTAACTAAATTCTCTTACTCATTTCTATATTCAAAGTTTTATTTCCCTAATAAAACTTCATTCACATAATTATTTTTCAGTCAAAAATCAAATTTATTTATAGCATTTTTGAGGACAAATAAAATTTAAGTTTTTGAAAAATTTTTTTCTTTCCCCCCAAAACTTGAATTTTAAAATATTTTGCAATTAATTCCATTAAATGTAGGAGGAAGAAAAATAAAAGATAAATCTGCTAACTACTACAACATCCTATCAATTTTATATACATGCATAATCAGGATAGAATGATTGCAGAAAAAAGTAAATCTAGCCTAAAACATGCTTGTTATAATATTAAACATAAAGGATGTATATTATCTTTAAAATATATTTTTCTTCCTACCTTCAAACTTGAATTTGAACCTGTATAGCATTCAGCACAGAAAATATAAGCAGGAATAAAAATATTTCAGAAATTCTATCTACCACAAATGTTTGTGAAAAACATCTATAAATATTCATCAGGACATAACAATTTGCAATAGAAAGTAAATCTAAACTAAAACATGCTAGAATAAAATTTAACTAAGGAAAGGTCTAACAAGCAAGACAAACATTGGCATGGGAATATATTTAAGTGTTCTTCAAATCTCTAAGTTGTTGTAACACAAATACAAATACAAAAACACAAACTAAAATACCTAGACTCGCAGATTCATAAACAAACATCAAATGAGGTTAATTTGATTTTTTTTCTAATCATACTTCCCTCCTTACTTTCAATTTCTAGAGGAAGAAACTACACTAATAATGATAATCTGGTAAATAAAAATAGTGCAGCAGTCATATGTTGTTCATTAAGCAATTTCATGACTTTACTTAGTGAAAACAAAGTCAGATAAAGGAAGTAATAGAGTTGACATGGAGTGGTCCAAGTCTAAACTCTACATGCTTCAAGGTAATGCTAAACTCTAGTTGATAACTGAGTTATAACTGACTCGTCAGCCTGCTACTACCAAAAGTTATATACAAATTTAGTCAAGACTAAGGCATAACCTCACAACAATGATCTAATCCGCACTAAAGCAAACACAAAACATAAACATAAACATACTAGCAAAGATAATCATGGGTTCCCTCCCATGAAGCGCTTGATTTAATGTCGTCAGCCCGACAACTGATAACTATGGGTTGCCTCCCATAAAGCGCTAGGTTTAACGTCTTCAGCTCGACAAATGTTTCCTCCTGGATCAAAATTTCATTTTAATAATCTTTAATCAATCGCCCAATCATTTCGAGATCCAGGGATTCTTATAAAATCCTCAAATTTTAATTTTTCATTCAGCATTTCATTTTTAGTTTGATTTATATCATTGTTTCTCATATTTCTTTCTAGATCCAATATTCTTCTATTGATTTTCTGAATTTGCATATTAATATCATCCTTGAGATTTATAAGAAATGGTTCTTTATAAGATACTTCAATATCTCCTAAATTTTGGATCAGATTCTCTTTAGATAATTCAGATTCTGGATCAGTATCTTCTATGTTACTCTTCTGTTTCAAATTATCTTCCAATTCTTCCCCTTTATAATTATTAAATGATGGAGGATCTATCATAGTTGAGGAAATAGGTTTTCTAATTCCTTAGGAATTTCATCTAATGGTCTTCCTATATCCTTATCCACTTTTCTCAACTCAAAGTTCTTTTGGAATATACCCTCAAATTCTCTTCCAAGTCCTAGTTCAATAACTTTATCATGTTCATCTTTCAATTCAAATTTTCCTTATGATTAAGTCGAATCTAATGATATAAAGACTGGTTGTGTAAATGAATTCCCTAAATAGGTAGGCTTTAAAATTGTATGGGGTACATCCATCTTATGTTCATGAGATTTTTCAACAAATGGAATTAAAAGTTTAATATTTTTGGTAGCATCCATCATTTCACACCTCTCCTGAACATACATATAGTCTTCTTTAAATAACATTTTTGAATCATCATGAAAATCTATTTCAATCTCATCTCTTAACTTACTCTCAAAACTTTCGTGGAAATGGTCTTCACTTAGATAATCAATTTCATCTATCCAAAAACAATCATCATCTTTTCTCTCAGCTGAATATTTCATAGTTTTTAATACATCAAAAGTGACTTTCTAGTCATTAATATTCATAATCAACTCTCCTTTTTGCACATCTATCATACCTTGTCCAGTAACAAGGAAATGTCTCCCTAAAATAATTGGAATTTCTTTATCTTCCTCCATATCTAATACAATAAAGTTCAAAGGAAAGATAAATTTATCCACTTTAACAAGCACGTCTTTTATAACTCCTTTTGGATAAATGATAGATCGATCAGCTAACATAAGGGTTACAGTAGTGGGAGAAATATTGACTAAACTTAACCTTCTAAGTATATATAGAGGCATCACATTAATGCTCATTCCTAAATCACATAAAGCTTTTCCACATAATCTTTCTCCAATTGCACAAGGAATTGTAAAGCTACAAGGATCTCTAAATTTCTGAGAAAATTTTTTCTAAAGTATAGCGCTGCACTCCTCACTTAGTGTAACTGTCTCGTTATCCCCAAATTTCCTTTTCTTGTTCAATATCTCCATCATAAACTTTGCATAACATGGTATGTGTTCCAAAGCATCAGTGAAAGGAATATTTATCGTTAACTTCTTCAGTACTTTCATGAACTTTGAAAATTTTTTATCCAACTCATGCTGTCTAAGTCTTTGAGGAAATGGAGGTGGTGGTCTTTCCAAACTGATTTTAGTTGGAAAAATTAATTTTTCTAGATCCTTAGAAACATGTTTTTCAGGCCTTTTAGTTTCCTTTTTTCTCTCACAACATCTTTCTCTTTTCTAACCACATCCTCTATCTCTCTTCCACTTCTTAATTGGACAGCTTCTACTTGCTCATTAGTGTTCTCTTTAAGGTTGACCTCAATGTTGCTAGGAAGTATTCCTTGGGGTCTATTGCTAAGTGAATTAGCCATTTGTCCCAGTTGATTCTCTATATTTTTAATCGCAACATTTTGACTTTGCAACTGTTTTCCCATTTGCAATACCACTTCTTCCATAGACATCTTCTTATCCTCAAATTGTTGATCATTGTTAGAGTCCGGTGGATATGAAGGTATATAGTTTGTGTTCCCCTGATTACTCCAACTTCCATTAGGATTCGCATGATTATTTTCCCATTTTCGGTTTCTACCATTATTAGTATGATTCTAGTTAAATTTAGGATGGTTCTCCCAACACGGGTTGTAAAAGTTAGATTATGGGTTGTTTATGGTATTTAAAGCATCATATGATAAGTTAGAATCAATTATATGCCCTAATGAACTTTCCTCACTTACAGAAGTAAATTGAGGCTGGTTCATTCCAAATTGGTCTAACTTCCTTGATATTACGGCAACCTGAGATGCAAGAATTGTAATCACATCTGTATCATGAACACTAGCTACATTTTTATGATTTACCTTTGCAGACAGCCATTGAAATTCATTTGTAGCAATTTTTTCAATCAATGCATACACTTCATTAATTGATTTTGACATTAATGAACCACCAGCAGTAGCATCAATTATAGAACTGGGGATCCTACTAACTCCATTATAAAAAGTTTGAATGATTAACCAATCGGGCGAGAGAATGATGTGGACACTTTCTTAGGAGTTCCTTAAATCTTTCCCAGGCTTCGTATAATGTTTCTCCTTCATATTGACAAAATGAGATAATATTGTTTCTAAGTTTAGTAGTCCTTGAAGGTGGAAAATACTTAGCTAGAAATTTCTGAGTTAATTCCTCCCAATTTTTAATAGAGACATCTGCTAATGAGTATAACCATATTTTAGCCTTATACCTTAGTGAGAAAGGAAAAAGCTTTAGCCTAACAGTATCGTTTGACATACCGTTATAATGAAATGTAGCATAAAGTTCTAGAAAACTAGATAAGTGTAAATAGGGATCCTCCAAAAGAGTTCCCCCAAACAGACTGTTCTGCAACAGTTGGATAATCTCAGGATTTATCTCAAATGAGTCAGGTTCTATGACAGGGTTTTGTATACTTGAGTGAATTTCATCTTTACTAGGATTTACGTAATCCCTCAATGAAGTATGATGATTTTTCAATTTATTATCTTGAAAGTTTTCCATTTCGATTTCTAGTTTTTCGAGTTCTTTTTGTATTTTTACTTTTTTATTTTTTTCAAACTCAGGATCATAAGGCATATGTCTTGTAGATCCTTTGTTTCGCATACATAGCACAACAAAGAATGCATTAACAATTAAACAAATAATAGATGAAATATATTCAACACAACAAAACAATTTCACGAACACCTTATTTTTCACACAAATATTTTTTTCTTTTTTTACAACACTTTTTCATATAACAAAACAAGTTTTCACACAAAAATAGTTTTTATGACAGTACAGCTTTCCAAGTCTAAACCTATTTTTTCAACTAAAATTCTTCTAAAGTTCTTACCGAAGCTTCCCCAGCAACGGCTCCAAAAACTTGACCCGAGCCACAATAACGCAGTAATTTTTGTATCCAAAAGATGGCAAAAAATTTGACACAATTTATAAATAGTGGCTAGTGTATAAAATTAAAATGTTGTAAAACTTTAGAAAATATTTTACACACTAGGGGTACTATGCAAGGATATGTATCGTTTAAAGTAATATAGGGTTTTCTTTTACAACCCCAGTATCAATCCAACAGAGAAGCGAGGTAAGCAATCTTTTAAGATAATTCTAGTCTATTTCTATAAGGCCTGAATTTGGAATTTCAAATAAAATGGTTTTTTTAAATAACTAATCCTAAACAAAGTTCATAAATAAAAAGATAACTTATGGATAAATTGGTTTTGAGAATTTTGAGATGTTAAAGACTACCTTTTTCTTGCAATTACATAGATAATGTGTAGGAAAGAAATGCTTAGAATTTTACGTAGTAGTGCCAAATAGAAGCAATCCTATTCTTTACCCTTTGGTCCAGGTGTAAAGAACATTGGCTAATCTATAGATTGGTTCACAATGTTTTATTAGTAGAATGGGTTAATCTAGGCTCACGCTGCTAGATGTCTAAGAGTGGCTATGGTCGGCCCTACCAGTGACTCGTTCCCTTTCTATATACTAAATTATTAGAATTTAGTCTGTCACTCTAAAAACTAATCAATTCTACACCCAATAAAAATTATCTTCCTATTTATCTGCACTTCACCTTGAATAACCCGCATAAAGCCTTTGATTACCCAATGATTCATGTGATATCTACTAGTTAAGAACTCATCTCTGGATAGGTCTCAGAATTCTTCAACGGGTTTTAACAATACAAGTGATCAATTTGTAAATTAAATGATGATCCAGTATGAATATCATCATCATAATTTAATAAGAGAATATCTAAGCAAATCTTAATTCCTAAACATACATCTATTTCATTACAAAATAAAAGTAAATGAAAACAATGGCATAAGAAGTAAAAGGGTTGATAGAATTGTGTAATAATTTAAGAGCCAACAAGGAACTTATTTCATTAGTATTCTATTATATTTATGCAACTATCTCTCACCTAGAAGCATTTAATAGATAATTTCATCATAAAAATAATTTTCCTACACATGCCACTACTTCATATTAAAAGAAAGAGTAAAAAAAATCACTTACGAAGCATGGATAAATTACGACAGAAAACTATGTTTAAAATAAATAAAATCTACTAGAATGTGTTTACAATAATTACAAGAGAATGAAGAACACAATTCTTAGTTTTTTCCCTCTGAAGGAGAGAAGAAGATCTCTCCACGATTATCTCCCACCGATTCATGCACCGCTCATACATCCCTTACATAAATATCTCCAAATCCCTCACCAATCTCTCCATAAGATGTAGAAATCTACATCTTCATGACTCTAAAATGACTAAAATGACTAAGGGGAAAGAAATAGAGGGAGAGAGAGAGAGAGAGACAAGAGAGAGAGAGAGAGAGGCAAAAAGAAGAGACACAGGAGAGAGAGAGAAAAGAGAGGCACTCTTTCCTGTAGAAATATCTCATATTTATAGAGCTCTAAAATTTGCGAAGGGTTGCTTAAGGAACCTCTTCAAAAGTAGTCTACATTCATTGAATCTTCTAGAAACTCACTCAAGAGCCTAGGCGCCAGACTCCGTACCCAAAATAGCCGCACCCCTTCACTTATGTGTCTAGATTCATTGTATCACATGTCCTATATATTAGGAATAACTTCCAGTCTTCTAGAAGGTCTAGATACTACTTAACACCATCAAAATAACTCCCCAAGTCGTCAAAAATCCGTCCAATAACCGTTTTTGAATTATTCTTCTGCCTAGGAGTTGATTCTGACGCCTAGGCGCCGTTTTCTCCTTGTCACTGGTGCCTGGGCGCCGGGTTTGGCGCCGAGGTGCCACCCTTGCTAGGGCTTCTCGCACCTGTTGTTCCACCTTGTGCTTAATATCCTTTTCAGGAATCATACTCTGAGCTGAATCTTTCTTTAGTTGCTCATCTCCATTTACTGATGTAATTTCTCTCCCTCAATCTGCAATGTGAATGATCTCTGGGGGAGTTTCCTTCTGAGGTTGAGGCTGCCTCTAAAGTGTGGCTAGGGTAGCCGCCATCTCTTCCATCTTATTCTCCATTTGATAAATTGTATCGTCATTTTCTTGAAGACGTAGCTTCATTTCCTCTAGGTCGTCTCTTTCTAAAGTTTATTGAGCTCCCTGTAGAGCTGACGATGCTCAGGTCTTGACGAAGTTGATCTCAGCATATCTTCATCCATGAACTCTGATGAATCCTCTTCATTCCACTATTCCTCTTTTCTTTCATCTACCAACCGTTGGATGTCAGTTCTTAGCTTTTCTATAGCAGCTTCAAGCGGTCTCTTACAAACGGTTTTGCAGTTATAGGTGATGACTATTGAACTTCATCTTCTAGAGTTTCTTTCAAAGCCGCGGCACTTTCATAAGATTCGGGCTCTCTGGTGAGAGTTCTCTTTCCAGAACGTTCTGTCGGAATCGATTCGGCAATAATAGGTTGCCACACCATCCTTCTTGAAGTAGGGAGCCTAGGACCAGACGGTCTGCCAGCTGCACGTCGGTAGGTGGTGTGTTCCCTAATATGGTGACCTGATACAATGACAGGTGAACTCCTTTCGCTAGCTCGTACTTTCTTCCTTTGTTTCTCTATGACATTGACAGGGGTTACCTTTGGTCCGAGGTGGGATTTAACTTGTACTCGCCCCATCCTTCTCAAAATCTCTGACACGGGGCATCCCTCTTTCTTTGCTAACTTCTCCACCACTGCTCGCAATCGGGCAAACTGCGTAGTTTTCACTTCCTTCCTTTTACAACCATCATAGTACGCAGGTAGAGGTAACGCAGCGGCAATCCTTCGAGCATCTTCTTCATCAGATGCAGCTGAGAGAGGGTGGAACATACTCCCCTCTAACAGCGGTGAGATCTCTGGCAGTTCTTCTTCTTCTTCAGGAATCTCTTCAAGAAATGCAGCTTCAGCAGCCCTGGTCTTTCTGAATTTATCAATCTTTTTGTTCTTATTCCTTCTTTGAGTCCGGGTCAAGGGTGCAAATCTTGAACTGGACCCTATCTCGAAAACAGATTGTGTTGCAGCAAAGGTCGAACCCTCCACGATAACAGGCTCATCTCTAACTTGGACTTCTTTTCCCTTTAGTTTGGTGGGAACCGGGGTAGGTGCAGTGATGATCAGACCGGTGGGGGTAGAGACGACAGTCTTGGGGGTAGCAGCTAATCTCCTGTGGGTAGCGGTGTATTCCTCAGCTAGAACCCTCTGCAAGGGAGGAAACTCTTGTGCCGACTTCAGATTGAACTCAATTATGGGTTCCACAGTTTTCGGTACTTTGGCCATCAGCCCGAAGAGAGTAACATCTACAAACTTGATGTCTGTGTTGTCGAATCCTTGTCCAAAGCGAATGATTGCATCATCAGGCAGTTCATCTTTGCTGACTGCCAAATCCAATCTGTTGGTGAAGGAGAAAATCAACTTCAGTGCAAACAATTTCTGCACGGTAGAATCTGAATATCAGTTCCATATTATGCTTCCTTCCGTCATAAAACTCGTAGGACGAAATAGAATCATTCCAAAGAAACAGAGTCCGAACACATTCTTATTCATTTTTTTAGTTTTGTTTATAAAGTATCTCATGTTTTGTTTTATTTGTTAACTTGTAGTTTAGAAGGTTCATTAGATTGTAATTGAAAGGTGTGTTCGTTTGTAATTTAAAAGGTTTGTTAGGAACGAAATAATCAGAGAAGAGTAAAGAAAGGTTAAGGATTGCTCTTAAGTTAACACCTTTTAGGGGTCCACCCCGCCTCAGAGAGGCAGAATGATTCCAAAACCTCTCTGTTTAGGGATGTCTAAACAGTGGCTCCAAAATCCAAGAAGAGTTGATCGTACCCGTTCAAGACAGAAATGAATATGGTACGTCAACTGAAAGAATGATAGTTTGATCCACTAGGGTTATGAACTCACTATCGATTTATGAAAGCAAAACCATCTGATCAAAATTGGAGAGAGGAACTAATCCCTAGTGGAGTCACTAGAAATGTTGTCAGCATATTTTTTACATTTTAAGCTTAATATATATATATATATATATATAGTTTGAAAATTCGTATTTGACTTTTGATAATAATTTTAGGTTTGAAAAATTTAAGATATGAAATTGAACCGATCTCACATCCCAAATAGTTTATATAAACGAGCATCGCACCACAAACCGTATATCTATCCCGAAGAATAGATACACTGCTTGATGGTGGGGCTCGATTAAATAAACTAGAAGATTTATGACATCCGTTTGGTTTGCAAACCAATTTTATAAGCCGACAAGTTCCCCTTCTTAATATAAAGGAATTAAGCAGGGTTTATATTACCTGGATTCTTAAAGTTCCCTATAAGGGCAAGCCCCTATAGTTAATTACATCTTAAATGATGAAAATCATTCAAGAAAACTCTCGATAATGATCAGTGGTTCTGCATTCAAGAATTTCAAAGTTTAGGTTTTCATAATTGGACATTGGAAATTCAAAATAGAATGTCTTAAAATAGGAACAGTTTATTTGAGGAGTCCAAAAGAACGAAGAAGTAGGGGATGTCATAGATCCGAGGGGAACCTCGGTGACTTCCCAACTATTCTATTATTTGGCTTTGATTTTGAAGAGATGTTACTTAATGTTTCACCGTGCCTATTTTATTATTTAGGACTTATGTTCGTACGATATCCAATCGTATGAATAGCCCAAGAAGATAGGAGGATTTACACTATATCACACGGTAACCTCGGAATCCTACAATGTTAGGAATTATATTGCACAACAGAGTTGTGCAAAAATCTAAAAGATGGAGTGAGGATTTATGTCGCAATAGGCGAGCTACCTCGAAGTCCTATGGGATTGTTATTTAAAACTAAGGAGGGGTTTAGCTGATGTAGACCCAAGTTTTGCTTTTGAAGATGACCATGCTGCCCACCGTGCTCCAAGCTCCTCGTTGTTGCAGAAGGTTTAGTTTTAGAAGTGACAATCAGGAGATGATAGAAAAGCTTTGGTTTAGAGAGGGAAATCTCGTCATCCCGGTACCGCTATTTCTGTCAGATTCACTTAGTTCTAATGAATTTGCTAAACCCAACTAAATGAGTTCCACACCTTGATTCAGACAAAGGGAAATCTCGTTAGCAACACGTGGGTTACATCATTCAACAAAATGTTTTAATTTTAGTTGTAATTGAAGTTTTATTTTCATTGGTGATTAAATTTTGAGTTGTTTAAGTATGCTGGGTTCGATCATTTTCATGAATTTGTAAGTACAGGAAAGTAAGACATTTAATAAATTGCTGATTGTAAATTGCAATAAACTTAAATGCGTACTTGATGGGCACTCCTGTCATTTTATCTGCACTTAAAAAACATATTGAGGCATTTATATATTTGTAACAAATACCTAGGTAAAGCTAAGGGAAGGTTCTGGTTGTCTACCAAAATCATAATCCTATTGCTAGTCAATTCCTATGAAAGCTAGGTTCTTTGCTTTGGTTAAGGATGATTTTCTTTATCAAAGAACAATGAAGTCTCACTGTTCTTTTAAAACATCCCATCAAGTTAGAGAAGTGCTCAGAACTGAATTCTGAACATCTTCCTAAACACTTCAGGGATTATTTTATGTTCAGTTAGTTTCAATGTGGTGATGAATCAATCATTCAGTACTTTAAAGTACTGATTTTGTTTAACTCTTGCCAGTGAATTAAGATGTTTGATTATCCTTGTGAGTAAGGTGACATTTTTGTTTAATACTTCATTTTAGAGTTATAATAATGAAAGCCTTAAGGGGCATGTTAATTTGTTAGAGTTTAATTATTCTTAATTTAAAGTTTGAATTGATGGCTTAAAGTGATTTAATTTAGTTATGGGGTTTTGATTGATCTTTTTCAAATGTTTTAAATTGTTTTATGTTTGGAAAAGTGTTCAAGTTGCTTAATTCAGTTAATTTTAATATTTTAAGTGGTTTTAACCTGTTTAGATTAATTTTAAATATTTTAAACTAATTTAATTTTAATTATAACATTGTAATTATGAATCATTCTGGATTAATCTTATCGTTTCAAATTTGTTTTAATTTAAGTTTTAAACAATTTCAAATTAGTCTTGACATTTTAAGTTTGTTTTAATTTGATTTTTATTAACTTAAATTGGTTTTAATGTTTTAAATTTTAGTTTAATTATAAAATTTTTTAGATTATCTTCTTCTTTTTTTTATTAGTCTCAATTATCATTTTAGAGTTCCATTAATTGGTGTTTAAGTAATTGTTTGATCAAATTTTTGATTAAGGGTTCAATTTAAAGAACTAAAATCTTCCTATATTTAAAATCATTTAACCTTAACAATTCACCTCTTACTTAATCTTCCAAATTTTAGGTGATTTAATTAATTAAAGTTTCTTCTTTAATGTTCAAAGTTATTAATGAGTTTTTACCCCTTAACTTTTTATATTTCAATCTTCCAATAGAAAAATTAAGATCAAATGTTTACCCTTCCCTTTGGTTTAGCCAAAATTTTAATTAAGGTTATAATTCCTTATTTACCATTATGCCCTTTTAAGCTTGTTCATATCATAACTCATCAAATTAATCTCAAATGAACTTAAAATTTTTACGCCACCTCACTCACATGTAAATTAAGACATTAGAGGATAAAATGTGATTTTTTTTGTTTTAAATTTAATTTATATAATTATTTTAATGAAAAATAAGGATTTTCAATGAAAATTCCACAATATGACCAAAAAAAATTTTCTGTCCTTAGCGAAGTTATGGGAAGTTTTTATTGACCAATTGGACAAATTTTGGTGATTTTTTAAATTTTATTTTATTTATTATAATTATTTTAAGTTTTGGGATATTAATTAATTATAAAATAAAATTGGCATGGAAAATTAAATTTTATATTTTTATTAAATCTATCTGATCTCAAGGAGCTCAGAGAAACAAAATTTATATTTTCCTAATTTTTCTTTGAATTTTTAGAATTATTTTAGTGAAAGGGTTGGAAAATCCAAATTTTAATATTAAAAATTACCCTAAGCCTCTAAAAATCAATATATTTACTTAGAGACTTAGGAAAAAATTTAGGTTGGTTCCCAAGTGATTAGGAGACCAAATATGATATTTTTGTGAATTTTATTATTTTTATGATTTTTGTAATTTTTTAATTATTAAAATACCTAAAAATAGGTGAAAAATGAAAAAATTAGAAAAATTCTAATTTTAAATTTCTTAGACTTCTCTGACATCATAGAGCCATAAAAATGAATTTGGTGAATTTTTAAAATGTATTTTGAGCTTTATGAATTTTTTAATTTCAAATTTTGCTATGTGAATTAGAAATTTTATTTGATGGATTAAATCATTTTCAATTAGCTTCAAAATTTTTATGGGAGTTCCTATTATTCAAAAGAACAGTGGAGAATTGATTTTAAGTTATTTTCATTTTTAATTTACTTTAATTAATTCAAAGTTGATTTGAGGTCATGTGAATAATTAGAGTTACTTTTAATATTTTAGCTCATGAAATAATTTCCATAAGTCCCTTAGATCATAGGTAACCTATCTTAATTTTCATGGAATTTTCCAAACAACATACTAATTTCTGGAATTAAAATACCAATACAGGCATAAAAATTTCAAAAATAGATAACGTGCCATAGACATAGCCTCTGACCTTGAATAATTCAGAGAATGTTCCCAAGATCAGAGGCTACAAAAGCTTTATGGTCTCATACCATGGTGAATTGTGTGTGTGAGTGGAGAATTAAAACATTTGGATTAATGTTTAATTAATTAAAAATCATAGACTCAACAAAATAACTTAATTTATTTTCCACATTATTCTTCTCTATTCACTGAGCAAGAGGATATTTTTCTTTTAATTTTTGGATTTTTCTATGCAAAGATATGGATTTTTAAAGTTCTGGGCATTTAAATAAATCATGAAAGCCCTATTTTTCTACCTATCTGATGCGGCGCCACCTAATCCTAGGCAGATCCGAAGTCCCACGCGGCGCGCTCCCATTTGACGCCGCCATCTGAGTCAGTGCCACGCGGCCCGCGCTTTATGTTCTGTGGTTCCATCCGGCTCCATCTCCGTCGTTCGTTTAATACACGCACGATCGAATGGTCTCTGGTCATCGTCTCCGCCTGGTTCAACCCGAGAGCCGTCCACCCTAAGACCTTAAGATCTCGCTCTAAACTCAACCAAATCAAGTGCGGTTGGTCTCTATCGACGCGTCTAGCCTAGATGAACACATCTAGACGGGAAACATGCATTGAAATTTAATCAAACAAAATGGAGAATCGCTGGAAGCTCGGGAGCAAGAGAAGTCTCCATACCTTGGTCCAAGAGCTGAAGTCTCGATTGGATGTGATTGGCACGTTCATTAGAGTCCTAGAAGACTACGGATGATGCGTCAAGCGATGGTGAAATTTCTTGTTATCACTTCGTCCAAACCCGATTTGGTGTTCTGGCCGATAGAACAAATGGCTGGCCTGGTGAGGGGGCTTTCACTGGGGAACTTCCTCTCTACCTCTAGTGAAGGTGTGGGTGAGTTTAATTTGATTTCTGTGGAGTTTCAGAGAGTGTCATGTTTCTGGCCTAATTTTCGACTGAGAAATTGGGCTCAGCCAGTGGGATTCAGGACAGGAGGACAGTGGAGCTGAGCTTCTCTTGGTTGGGAGGAGCTCTGGAAACAATTTGTAAGAGTTTTGATGAGAAAAATTTCAACACCTTTCTCATGTCAGGGCCATATGGCTGAGTTGGGGCTAAATTGGGGGGGTGGATTCAACTGCTTAGGTGGAGGGTAGAAAGGCTCCAAGGTCAATTTTAGCTGAGGTGGCCAGTTGGGGAAGTTTGGGTGTGCTTAGCTTGGTGGTGGCTCACAGTTTTGACTCCCACCGGCGACTAGGTCGGCAGGCAAGGATAGGGTAGCTGGCCCTCAGGTCAGGTGAGCTAGGGGGTAGGGTTCAATGGTGATAAACTAACTGTGGGGGGATTTGGGGTAAGGAAAAAAAGGATTTATCCACTTAAAGGAATAAATCCCTTAAAATGAGGGACCCTTGGTCCATGGTTCACTTAGCTTGGGCTAGGTGGATCTTGGGTGGTTCATAGGGTTCAAATGGTGGATGTGGAAAGGTTGGCTTATCCACATTTGATTTAATTTGGTTAGGTTGGGTCATAGGTTCAATTTGGCTCATTTGGATTTAGGTTGGGCTAACTTGGTTTTGGGTTTGATTTGGATTAAAGTGTATTGAGTAACGTTGTGCAAATGATTGCCATGAAGAACTTTCATAAAGACATGGAAAGGTTTTGAGTTCAATTGAAGGGTCAATTTAGTGGATTTTGAGATTTTGGTTAATTTGGGTAAGATTGGGTCAACTTGGGTCTAAGTTTGGCTAAGGGGGGGTTTAATCCCAATTGAATTTTTCAAATGGTCTAGGGGAATGTGGTGAAGTGTTCCCAACATCAATTGGTAGGAAATTTTAGGATTAGGCCAATCAATTTGGTAGCTTTAGGGCGTGTGTTCAAATTAAGTTAAATAAGGTAACGTTGGATTTCAAGTGAATTTATGCTTGGATTGAGCTCAAAATGGGACAATTTAATGTTGCATGGGTTTCATAGGAATTCCATGGAAGGTTTAGGATTGAAATTTTGGGGGAAATAGTTGACATTAGGTTAATTGAGGAATTTTTGAATTAATAAGCAAATTTGGGGATTTTGATTTCAAATAGAATTGAACTCAAATATGAATCAATATGGACTTGGATTTGGTTTAGATTTTTTTGGGAATTTTTGGAATTTTGGCCCAAAAGGGGTATTTAGGGTATTTGGAGATTATTTGGAGGGTATTGGGGTATTTTGGTAGATTTAAGAGGTGAGAACTGTTTTAAAATCATTTTTAGGATTTTTGGAAATTTTGGGTAAGTTTTGGGAAATTTTTGTAGGGTTTGGTGGTTGTTGGGGAAATTTAGGTTATTTTAGGTAGGCTTGAGGGCCCAATGTCAAAATCAGGAATTTTGGCAAAATGGAATTTGGTTATGGTTGAGTAGTGTAGAAAAGCTTAGAGTGAGCCATGGACCAAGAAATTTTCATTTTGAACATCTCATATGTTGTTCCTAACCCTCATAGCCAATGAGCTCGGGATTTGGACTTATCCACATGAGTGCTCCAATGAACCAGGAGTCAAGATTGAGCAAAAATGGTTTAGGTTTTAGGATGGTTTTAGGAGTGTAGTGTGTACAAGCCAGACCTCACAAAGACCAGGACACCCAGGGTTGTCTTAAGGCTTGAACATCCTATAGGAATTCATCCTTGTCTCCCTGCACATTGGTCCTAACCTTCCAAGTGGTTTTAGAGGCTGATGACCATCCATGTAGGATTCCACAAAGAGTCAAGATTTGGTTTGAATTTCTAAATAATGGGTTCCATCTTTAGTCTTTTAGGATAGTCAAGGAGAAGTCCTATGGCTAGATCTTAAGTACTAAGAGGAAAGAAAGGACCTCCCCAAAAATGAGGTCAAACACTCAGTTGCGCTGCCGACCGCTCTTGCTACCTTACCACCACAACAGATGTTGCTCACCAATTTTCGACACCATCCTCCTCTATGCACTGCTTCCCGCTGCTGTCGTCCACTGTAAAAAAAAAAGAGTTTTTCAAAATTTTTTTAATGTCCCCACATATTTGTTATCTTGAAAATTTTTTGGATTCAAAATAGCCATAAAAAAGGGGGCAATCTATACATCATCAACAATTATTTTTATTTGAGCTAAATCTGAAGGTGATGAGTATGTCCTGGAGTAATAAATGTTCGAACTAGAATTAAAAATCATCACAAATTTTCAATTTCATCAACTTTATAGTTAAACTGACCAGCTCAATGATGTAAACACAATGACAAAAAATTTTGTACAATCCTAGTTAAAACATGCCCAAATCAGCTATAGAACCACCTTTGAAAGCTTTTAGTGGCTAATTTGAATGTCATATAGATTCCAAATCTGACAAACTTATATTCAGATCGAGTTTCTTAATGAGAAGAATCTTTCAAGCCCAAGATTACTTAATTCTCATATCGTTAATGCACTTAAATATCCACGAATTGTTGTCCGTTTAGCGAATCTCTCTGGATCGTCCAATGGAGTAGTCCAAATTCCTTCATTATTTGCAGAGAATTGACCATAGGCTCTAAAATAGAGCCCTACCCTATTTATGAAAAGGGGACCTAAGCATTCAACTTGTAGAGCAACTGGACCTAGAGGTGATTAGAAAAGGATTTGAATTCCGGTATCATTCCAGATCGAAGACATGATGAAAGCTTCCCACTCCTACAGTCGCTGACCAATATCAAACACCGCTCGCCGATCATCGTTGTCCACAACTGATTGCCCCTTTCTTGTTATAACGAAGTCCTGTGCTGATTCCAAGATGTACTTTGCAAAGCAGTGAAGCACGGTTTGGAGCTACCACCAATAACACAAAGTAATGAAACATTCTATGAAGCAACACATCATATTGAGCATGGTGAAACAACATATCTCTAAGATGATATACCAAGCCCCATTCTTTTTCTCCCAACTAAGACTGGTCCCAACCATTGAGCAACGATTCATTCAGTCTACTAACATTGTAATTCAAGGAATTATGTAACCTTTCCCTGTCAGTGAGACAAGAGCCTGGACGTTCAATCTCTAACACATAAAGGATCAGCACAAATGGGCTTGCTAGGCTTCGTGATTTTTCCCTTTTAGTTTGTCACATAAGAACTTCAGGTATCTACCAATTAATTTTATTATATGAGTCTATGTTAGACTTTCTTGCAATGCCAAAACATAAAATAATCACTCTACAATCACGAATCTTTCAACACACATCAGTCAGAGTACTCTTTTGGGTTAAATAATTTCGTTAGTACTAAAAATATTGAGTTCTTATGAAAATTTATTATTAATTTTTTAGTCATATTATTTTAAAAAGGGATACAAAACTAAAAACCAATTTAAGGTATTTAATTTTAATCATGACTAAATAAAATAAATAATCATATTTAATCATATTTAAAATAATATATGGTTATAACTTGCATTAACAATGGAAAAGATGCAACTTAGATATTATTATAACGTTTGTAAGCTCAATCCAGTCTCGACTTGGCTCGTTAGTTCATGATTAGTCTTATTTAAAAGGTAATGAATATAAAACATGCTACAAAAATATTAACATTTCAGATTTCGATATCTTTAAATTCTTAAAAATGTTTTTAAAAAAAACTATATTTTATATTTTATATTGAGTATTTTTTTATTATTGATCTCCTAATTGCTCATTTTATTTATATATTATTACAATGGCAGCTTGAGCTAAGATTGTTGTCACTCATTCTTAATATACAAGCTGTCTTCTGAGCTCGCTTGCACTCGTAGAGTTAAGGATAAGCTTGGCCTCAAACACGATTAGCTAATCAAGCTCAAGCTCAAACCACGAGTTTGACTCTACTTATTTGCACTCGTAGAATTGAGGATAAGCTTGGCCTCAAACTCGATTAGCTAATCAAACTCAAGCTCAAACTGCGAGTTTGACTCTACTTATATACTCCACTAACCCGTACTATTAAATTTAAATTTTCTTTATTTTCAAGTTAAATCTAAAAAGTTTCTAACTCCCTAATATTCAAAATGTATACACTGTTACTCATTTTCTTTTTTCACTTGCATTTAAATCATGAATATAGTTATCAAATATTTTGTTTAATTTAAAATTATATTTAGTATCTACCTTGCCATATAATTTTTGAAATTTGATGTCATAAAAAAATGTAGTATTATTAAACTCTATTTAAATCAAACCTTATTAGTAGCCAAACAAACCATTAAAGCAGCCACGCTTTTTCAACTCCTTTTGATTCAGTGGAGCTTTAAAGAGTGCGAAAATCTTTTGCCTCGTTCTGGATTGTATTGCTATTGCATTCATTTTCGCTCTTAATCCACCATTTATTTTTAATTTTGGTATCCGTACCGAATGGAAATCAGATGGACCACGGACAGATAATATATATGGTAACTTCTTATGTTTTTTTTTTGTTTAATTAAAATTACTAAGTAATTTGATGCAAAATGTGTAAAATTCTAAAACAAATGCAAGAAAAAAACGATAGTTTGATCTCATGCATTTTTTCTTAGGAAAAATTAAATACTTACCATGCATATTTAAGGACTTTATATATATAACACCAAAAGTTTGATGTTTACAATTATAAAATTGATGTTTTAAATCTTTGCATGAAAATGTAGAGTTTTAAAACATTAATCACTGATAGTGATATTTTTGATGCAATATTAAGGATTTCAGTATTATGCGGTAATGTGCTCCCATTTGTTATCTTAGGGTAAATATATTTATAAAAATTGATGATTTGAAATTTATGATCAGTACAAACTTAGTTCATTAAAAAATGTTCTCAATAATAAATTCTTATTAGCATTACATAGCAAAAATGCAATTCACCCTTTTTGTAAGAATTTTAATTTGACGAAGAACATGGTTTTTGTTATAATAATCAAGCGCAAGCTAAGCATGGATTGAAACTAGCAAGTGTGCCCTAGTTAGAGTGAATTTGTATTTAGTTAGGATTCAGATTAGAAAACTATAAATGAAACTATGCGTCGTACCACGGACAAATTAATATTAATGGCATCTTTCATAAGATATTAATGATTGTGTATTATACACCAATAAGTAAAAACTTTATATTTTGTATATTTAAGAACATAAAAATTTAATGCCGTGTATGTAAATTCCCTCCTTGTATTTTTGTGCCGTATATATATAGCTTTTAGGTTGAACTAATAATTTATCTACGAAAAACAATAAAAAAATAAGTCAATTTTTAACTCGTATCCTAATAAATATATAAGTCAAAATTGCCTTGAATACAAATCAAATCAAACCATTCTATTAGAAAATTTGGCTTAACTTGAAATATAATTATTATTATCCTACTTTCTATTTATATATCAATTAAAGCATCATCTGGAAAAAAATTTTGAATACTTTATTTTAAAAACTGATTATTTCTTATTCTTGCTTATGTGGAAATTATAAATGAAAAATTAAACTTCATAAGCACATAGATTCTTAGGAAAAACAACTAAATAATATAAACAAAGTGTACAAGAATTGTTTTACGTTGCACAAGTCCCTATCATGAAAAGGATTCTGGCGATGATAAAAAACAGCGATAAGAATGATTGCTGATGCAATAAATAAATAAAAAGGAAATAACATTATAAATTTGTATAACTTGTTTAATCAACATGGTAGCATTACTGCCCGGCCTTATCATAATAGCGATAAAGTTTTTGATGAGGATCGTAATCATAAAAAATGTTATCATGGAAGAATCTTCTAATAGAATAGATAACAGTTTCCTTAATCTCTAAGAGAATGATGGGCACTACTGTATTATTGATCACGAGTGGCATCCGATTGTGCAGAACAAGACAAGCCCGGCAGGCGACAATATCGTGACAAATTTGGAAAACTACAAAATAAAGCAAGAATAGATGTCCATATCAAATATGAAGTTACTTGCATGATGAATATTGGCAAATACCATCCCCTATGTTTCACGAGTTCTATTAAATGTGTGTAAATGGATTTCTGGGAAGATGTAAATTAAGTGGAAGACTTTTTGCCTTTCTGAAAAATCAATGGACAAGTTCAATGTTTATTTTACTCACATGCTAATTTGAGCTGGGCCAATTAAGTCATTAAAAGAGTTTGATTCTAGTTTAACAAGTTATTGATGGTAGTGCTCGAATGTAAAACATAACTTTCTTACTATTCTTTATATATCACAACGCAAATTAGTAACCTATTTATGAACTGCTATATTTAAAGACATGACAACATTTATAAGTGTTGTCGTAGCCTAGTTAATTCTACACCAACTGACCAAGAAACATATATTGTGTGGTTTCTTGATTCAATGCCTTTGCCCTAATTTCTTAATACATTTTCTCTGCTTCCTCTAATCTCTTTTCTCGAAACCGATCCCTCTCTCCTGTTAGATCTCTTCTGCAGACGACGTGGAGTTTATCATTCTCTCCAGCAAGAGAAAGCTCAGTTTCCACAAACTCACAGCACATCGGTCTCCTGTCGGCCGCTAAAAGCTTAAAATTTAATTTAATATATATGTATATTAGTTCTGAAAGTAAAACTTTAAATTTTAAAATATGAAAATGAGACAGATTTCATTCGTTTAGCAGTTTAGATAGACGAGTGTAATATCGCAAGCGGTGCATCAATCCCGAGGAATAGACACACTGCTTGACAATATCGCTCGATCAAATAAACTACAAAATTCATGACATCCGTTCTGGTCTGCGATCCTTTATGTGGACCGACAAATTTCCTTATTTTATACAAAAAGAATTAAATAGGGTTTATATTACCTGGGTTCATAAAGCTCCCTCTAGGGCAAGCCCCTATATTCAATTACCCTCAAATGACCGAAGTCACTTGAGAGAACTTTCAATTTAGATCAGGGTATCTATCTTTATGAATTCAAGGGTAGGGTTTTTAACGAAGTGTGTTAGTAGGAAATCCAATAGATGAAAGGCGCAATGTAAAACATTTATTTTCCAGAGTCAACGAAAAAAGAGGTATGAGACGTCACGGATCTCGAGGAGAACCTCGTTGACTTCCCAGACTATCCTAATGTTTGGCTTCAAATGTTGGAAATGAATTTATTTAAGTTTTAATCCTGTCAATTAATTATAGGAATTACATTTACATAATGACATGATTATGCAAATGACCTGAAAGATATGAGGGTTTACGCCGTATCGAACGAAGACCTCGGAATCCTAAGCGAGTTAGAGCTTATATTGCACAGCAAGGCTATGCAAAGGCCTAAAAGAACAGATGAGAATTTATGTCGCACTAGGCGAACTACCTAGAAGTCCTATGGCTTGTTATTTAGACTAAGGAATGATTTTGCTGATGTCGACACAGGTTTTACTGTTGAAGATGGTCGTGCTGCCCACCGTGCTCTAAGCTCCACGTCGTAGCAAGATCGCAGTTTAGGTTTAAAGTTTAGGTTAAAGTGAACATGCAAACTGCTTTATTTCATTTATTATTATTATCATCATTACCATTACAAACGTGAGTGTGTGCTGCAGTGACAGGAGCAGTAGTAAAAGAAAGCAGGAAAACAGGTGAACAAGAACAATCTATAGTAAATAACAGAAGACAAGCATCACAAGTTAGTTATGCTAAGTATGTTATAGTAAACATGCTATGCTAAGCAGGCGTACATGCTACAGGAAATAAAACATACTACGCTAGCAGGAATATGCGCTGTAACAACTAAAACATGCTATACTTACAGGAGCATGTACTAGAAAGTAAAGCATGTAACGCAGTAAAGGAAGGAAGTAAAAAGTGTTGCAAGTGTACTGTAGGCGCTGATTACCCGCGGTGTATTGTTACCTGTTTATTATTACCACTTTATTATTTTCCTGCAGAAAAGGCGTTAGTACAAAAACAAGAGTGAACGCAGCAGGGAAAGTCTGACTAAGTAGGGGTACTACCGTACGTGCACGAAAAGTAAAGTGTGAAATCCGATAATAGATCGAAAAGAAAGACGACAGGAAAACAAAGAAAATCGCAAAAGAAAACAAAGAAAATCGTGAAAGAAAACAAAGAAAATTGAGAAAGAGAATAAAGAATCTCCGTGGAAAACCTCGAAGAAAAATCACGAACAAACACGAAAAAAGCATAGTGAAAACCGCAAAGGCACTGAAAGAAGAAACTCACAGATGTCCCGCTAAACTCACGGTGAACCGTAAGAAAGCCATGGGACATCTGAAAAAGGACCTTAAGCATGGTGACGGGGAGGACTCAGAGCTGGACTGTGTGCTTTCCTATCATGGACAAGAGCTACCGGACCGACACCCTACGGGAGGCAGTCCTAACCTCGACTCTAGTAATTAACTGTGGACCTTTGCTAAATTTCATTCATTTCAATTTGCATGCATATAAATTTATAGGTGAAAAGTAATTTTGTTGTCGGAGAAATTTTGTCGCAAGAATATATATATATATATATATATATATATATATATATATATATATATGTGTGTATATGTATATATAAGTAGTACAGTCCACAAGCTAACCACCCAAATCGAACTAGGACTACTAACAACTTAAGGGAGTTGGTGGCAATAGTCTCGCCATGAATTGGAGAATAATATCATCAGTCCCAAGCCGCGACTCCGACGGAGATTTAACGCATTGGCAAAGGGGATACTATTCTAAACCCTATTTGTTAAGCACACATAAGCATTTTCGTCGCCGTCCTAACCCCAACCACCCTACTTACGACCTAGCTCGATGGCCCCACATATAGCCTAAAGGGTCTATACTTGCACACCTACACGTCCCCTGTAGGTGCAGCCATTAAACCAAGAGACAAGGAGAAAAACAAGGGACGAGGGATCAATAAGAGGAGAGAGGGGAAAGCAGCCCACCTAACGCAATTCTCGTAAAAGAGGTGAACTGATTTCCAATAACAATCAAAGCAAGTGAATCACCCTGGACTCCCGACTGTCCTTACACGACCTACAAAGGCCTAAAAGAAACATCGACGCTCCCGGAGAGGATGAGGACTAGACTCCTAGGGAAAACACCCCTCTTCCCGATGAACGACAGTAAAGAAAATAGGCTTAAAAATCATTAACGGGGTCCATAGACTCTAGACCACTGCTCGAGGTTTCTCCAGACTCCGAATACTTGCTAGAAAAGGCTAGACTCAACTAGAGAAAACAACTCTGTAAAGATGACACAAAATTTTGAAAGAAATTGTCTTGACCGTGATCTAAATGCCACGAGTAAAAGCCGAGAAAAAGTGAAGACAACATACTCATCGGAGGTCAAAACATAACTCAAATTAACGCTCGAATTTTAATCCTGAACATACTAAAATATAACAGGACCACACATCAAACCAGCCAATGAGTGGGACAAAAGAAAATCACCAACACAGCCCAACAAAGGGGCAAACCAAGAGACTAAATAGAGGCCAAAACCGAGAAGCAAAAGCCACCGAAACAGCCCAGCCAGGGGGCAAACCGAGAGACCAAACAGGAGCCAAAACTAAGAAGCAAAAGCCACCAAAACAGCCCAGCTAGGGGGCAAACCGAGAGACCAAACAGGGGCCAAAACCGAGAAGGAAAAGCCACCAAAACAGCCCAGCCAGGGGGCAAACCGAGAGACCAAACAGGGGCCAAAACCGAACAGCTCAAGCACAAGACCATAACCTCAATTTCTTCACGTATGCATTAGTCAAAAGAGGTGCTTTCAAAAAAAGTTTTCAATGCTTAAGCCTTCAAATAGATGAATCTATTGATATATGTAAGTCCCCCATAAGACACAAATCCCAACTTGCATAGATAGTATTTAAACCAAGTTACCACATTCAATGCTTGCACAAAGAAAGGAGAAGATCTAAAACATGTTTCCCCTTTTTTTCCCAAAGTAATCAATCGAAATAGAATTAATAATATGAATCAGAGAGGGAATACACCACTCCAAACATCACAAAAGAAATTACCCCGCCTTCATGTATTAAAAAAGAAATATCTCGTTTCATCCCCAAGCACTTCCAATTTTGTAAAGCAAAGTCCCAAAACATCTCATGTATATCAAACTCTTAGAGCATAGAAGCTACCACAATGTTGCAAATCTAAACTTCAAAAGAAGGAACAACACATTGATGTTCATGATATCCACACATATAAGTTGATCCTAAAAGTGAGCATGCCATTTTATATTACAAACCAATAAGCAAGTCCAAATGCCATGTATATGTGATGCCAAACTTTCAGGAAAATGAGAAATAGAAGATTAGAAGTTTGCAAGGTGAATCATTGGTTAAGCATATTTCTTTTTTCTTTCCTTTCCCCACCTCTCCTCTTTTTTTTTTAAAAAAGAAACAAGGAGAACTATCATGACATTAGAAGAGAGTGGGGGGGGGGAGGGCACTACTAATCAATTAAACATACAAATATGTCATCCATAAACGCATAAACCTCAAGCCAATCCACCAATAGAGATATAAGCCACAAGGGGCAAGCCCCAAAATCCTCATGAACATGGTGGTACACATATGATTCATAGCCAAAGCATACCGAAATAAATTTCTAGTTACTTATAACATTCTTAGCCTTCTAAACCAAATTTACCACATGCTTGCAAGACCCAAATGGGTTCTCCAATATTTCATGCTAGATAAGCCAAAATGTAAAAAAACAAATTTTTTTAATTTTGAACTTCATCTTAAGCCTGAAAGAAGAAATAAAATAGTAACATGTCAATCTTTCACCACTTTAAGCAAATAATCAAATCCAACTTTAAAACATGCTCACATTTAAATCCTTAGCCTGCTTAAGTAATAGATTTCCCCAAATAAAACTATATTAGCAAGTTAGCATGCCACTAGAGAGGAGGAAGCAAGAAAGTATAATTTAAGCAACTAAACAAGTTGCTCAATAGCATGTAAGTGCTCAGCCGAGACAATAAGCAGAGAAGGACAAGCCAACGGCAGGTGTTACGACTTCCCTGGGCCAAACCGAAAAGAAGAGAAAGGGAAGGAGAGTTACCAGCAAGTGTAGAGTTCACAAGAGAAGCAAAAAATTTCAAGCTCCAATCCGACAACACCTCCCACTCTCCAAGAAGAAATTTGACCAGCCCCAAGTCTTACCTCGAATGGGGTATTTATGGGCAAAGGATAGAAAGGAGTGTCATTCCTTACCTGCAGGGATGGTCGCAAGTGGAGGAAGGTAGGGGAGGTGGCGACAAAGTGCCTCAGATCAGAGCCAAGGCTCGACAACAAGAATCGAAGCCGAGCATGGGACAAGACCGTGTGGGGATCACGCAAGGTGACCATCGCGTAGGGATAATACTTGAGCAGGGATAAGGGAGAACGTCGTGCGGCTCGAGAAGGTAAAGGCCGCAAAGAAATGTCATGCTCGAGCGCGGGAGAAAGCCAAGGAAGCTTCCCTCATGCTCGTGCGGGACGAGCTAGATCAACCGAGCAGGGGAGGCAGGTTCTTAGTGCTGGGATTTAGTTAATAGGTTTTAAAATATAAATATATTATTATTTTTATAAAAATTAAGCCCTAAATCACGCTCCTCACCGCCGATAGGTGATCGTCGCAATCTAAATGTCAATTTTAGGTGAAATCGACGTTCTGGAAGCATCGGTGCTGTCCTTTTCGTCATCCGAGGTCGTCTGGGCAACCTCGTCAACGGTCGCATCGAAAGTGCATCAAATCAGGTGTTTTCTAAAATTCTGACCTTGACGTTCATCGTCCTGGCATCCTGACTTTGATCTTGATCCGTCGTGGAGTGATTGAAAGCGTCGAGGCCGTGGCTCGAGGAATTTGTGCGGGGTGGTGCAAGAAACGTGCACGAGGCTGTCTTAAGGTCCGGTGGTCTTATAGGAACTCAATTTAGATTCCTAGCGCCAATTCCAACTTGCTATGAGCCAGAGGTACAAAATTTTGTCCGGGATTCCAAAAGAGTGACAAAGTGACTTCAAGGATTCTAAAACAATGTAGGCTCATCGCTAGGAATCTAGGATCGTCGGGGAAGCTCCTAAAGCTAGAACCCTAAATTGTAGGAGGAAAACAAAACCTCGATAAAAGTGAGGTCAATAAATGGACCCCCAATAGGTGTGGTGTACCGGACAAGCACGCCGGGCGTATTGGTGTTGACCGAAGAAGATGAACAAACCAACACAAAGCCGCCTAAGTAAAGTACTTAGGACAGAACGTAGAAATTGAGAGATAGTTGTTTCCGCTGGGGAATTAAGAAAGGGAATTTTCAATATGGTAGCTTGGAAATTTTAATTTTCAAATTTCAAATTTCAAATTTGGATTTGACCTTCGATTTCGTAGTAAAATTCGAGTTTTTTAGAAGAGTGAAGAGACTGGATCGAGATTGAAATCGCAAGGACTCACATCCAATTAACTAGAATCATTATGATAGGAATGGATGCTAAAGTAATGCGGAATCAGATGCCTTGATTCAATCGAAGTGCTTACTCCTGAACCTCTAAAACTGACAGAAGATCATTGGAGAGCAATGCAGTATCGGATACTGGGATTCTCAACCTCTAAAACAAATAGGAGAACATTGCAAAGCAATGCGGTATCGAATATTGGGATCCTCAACCTCTAAAATTGATAGGAGATCATTGCAACGCAATGCGGTATCGGATACTGGGATCTTCCACCTCTAAAGTTGACAGGAGAACATTGCAAGGCAATGCGGTTTCAGATATTGGGATCCTCAACCTCTAAAATAGAAAGGAGAACATTGCAAAGGAATGCAGTGTTGGATATTAGGATTCTCAACCTCTAAAATCGATAGGATAACATTGCAGAGCAATGCGGTATCGGATACTAAGATTCTCCACCTCTAAAACTCGACAGAAATTTAACAGAAGACATTGTAAAGTAATACGGTATCGGATGCTGGGATCCTCTACCTCTAAAACTTGAAAGGAGACCATTGCTGAGCAATGCGGTATCGGATACTATGATCCTCTACCTCTAAAACTTAACAGAAATTTAACAGGAGCCACTACAAAGCAATGCGGTATCGGATGCTTGAATCCTCAACCTCTAAAGCTTGAAAGGAGACCATTGCTGAGCAATGAAGTATCGGATACTATGATCCTCCACCTCTAAAAATTGACAAAAAATTAACAGGAGCCATTGCAAAGCAATGCGGTATCGGATGCATGCATTCTCAACCTCTAAAACTTGATAGGAGACCACTGCTGAGCAATGCGGTATCAGATACTAGGATCCTCAACCTCTAAAATTTGATAGAAATTTAACGGGAGCCATTGCAAAGTAATGCGGTATCAGATGCTGGGATCCTCAACCTCTAAAACAGATAGGAGAACATTGCAGAGCAATGCGGTATCAGATATTGGGATCTTCTTCCTCTAAAGCAGACATGAGAACATTGCAACACAATGCGGTATTGGATACTGGGATCCTCCACCTCTAAAATTGACAGGAGAACATTGGAAGGCAAAGCGAGATCGGATACTGGGATCCTTAAACTCCAAAACAGATAGGAGAACATTGTAGAGCTATGCGGTATCAGATACTAGGATCTTCAACCTCTAAAGCAGATAGGAGAACATTGCAAAGCAATGCAATGTCGGATACTGGGATCCTCAACCTCTAAAACTTGACAGGAATTTAACAGGAGCCATTGCAAAGCAATGCGGTATTGGATGTTGGGATCCTCAACCTTTAAAACTTTATAGGAGACCATTGCTGAGCAATGCGGTATCGGATATTGGGATCCTCAACCTCTAAAATTGACAGGAGATCATTGCAGAGCAATGCGGTATCAGATATTGGATCCTCAACCTCTAAAACAAATAGGAGAACATTGCAAAGCAATGCGGTATCAGATACTGGAATCCTCAACCTCTAAAATTGAAAGGAGATCATTGCAACGCAATGTGGTATCGAATACTAGGATCCTCCACCTCTGAAAATGACAGGAGAACATTGCAAGGCAAAGCGGTTTTGAATACTCGGATCCTCAACCTCTAAAACAGATAAGAGAACATTGCAAAGCAATGTAGTGTCTGATATTGGGATCCTTAACCTCTAAAATTGACAGTAGATAATTGCAACACAACGCTGTTTCAGATTCTGGGATCCTCCACCTCTTAAATCGATAGGAGAACATTGTAGAGCAATGCAGTATCAGATACTGATATTCTCCACCTCTGAAATTGCAGAAGAACATTGCAGAGCAATGCGGTATCAGATACTGGGATCATCTACCTCTAAACTTTGATAAGAGATCATTGCAATGCAATGCGGTATCAGATACTGGGATCCTCCACTTCTAATATTGATAGGAGAACATTGCAGAGAAATGCAGTATTGGATACTGAGATCCTCCACCTCTGGAATTGAAAGGAGAATATTGCAAGGCAATGCGGTATCGGATACTGGGATCCTCAACCTCTAAAATAGACAGAAGAACATTGCAAGGCATTGCGGTATCGGATACTGGGATCCTCAACCTCTAGAATTGTGATAGGAGATCATTGCAAAGCAATGCGGTATCGGATGCAGGGATCCTCTACCTCTAAAACTTTGATAGGAGATCATTGCAAAGCAATGCGGTATCGGATGCAGGGATCCTCTACCTCTAAAAACAGATTAAGAGGGAATATGAGGGTGTTTCATATCCCACTCGAAGAGTCGATCGAAAAGGATCTTGTTTGGGAAAGGATGAGATTCCACATCAACATAACCAACCGAAACTCGCGACTCCGTGTCAATATAATTAGCTGATCCTTTCTCAAACGAGACAGGGAATTAAAGGGATATCAATCACAGCCTCAGACAGGAGAATCAGATTTGAAATTTGTTATTTGAATTTGGGAGAAATTCATGCAACTCGTATAGTGTAGAAATATGCTAAAAAGTCTGTGAAGAGATTTATGAAAATAAAATTTGAAGCAGAATTTTTTTTTGAATGTTTACTTTTATTTTGTTCCATTCGTTTTAGGATTTGGACCCAGTTTTAGACAAGTGCAACATATGAGCATCTAAGGACGAGTCATTGTCTTTGAAACACAAGGCGCAGTGCTTCCTGAAGTATCGTCCACTAACTGAGGACCAGTGCTAGAAAATAACTCACTCTTTAAGGTGCTATCTGAATTATATTCTTTCAAGTACCTATAAAGGTGTGTTATATCTAAGGAAGCCACAGTTGAAGATTTTGCATGTTCGTAGCTGTGCTTGTAGTAGTATTCATTTGATTTGTTGCAGATTCTGTAAATCTTGTTGAAGTTGTCTTTGGGAAGTTGCTCTGACGTTCTTCAAATTGACATTGAAGTTGTAATTGTTGGATACTAAAGGATACAACTTCAGGGTCGAATTTTCATTAACTGTTAATATCATCATTATTCCTTTAATTCTTTCTTTCTGGGCCTAAGCAGATTTCAGAATTTCTGGTCATGTGATCAAAATATTTTTCATTGTCTAAAGATATTTCTGAGCCAATTAATGACCAACCAAAAGGCATAGAATCACTTGACTCTCTCCAAAGCATAATATCAGAGGAAACTTCCTACGGTAGACTTTGAAGTTTCATTAATCGACGAGGATTAAGACACCAATTTTTGATTATATGCTTGCCTCAAGCTTCTTCTTAGGCAGCATTCTTTTTCTTCTTTTCTTCCATTTTTTTATTGAGTTTTTCACTCCTTGTTTTTATTGAGGATTACTATATCTTGTGGAGCACATGTTTAAGATTTTGAATGTCTGGATTGAGACACCAATTTTTGATTTTGTGCTCACCTTAAGCTTCTCCTCAGTTGAATCTTCAAAAATAATGGTTTCTCCTCTTTTCTTTTTTTTTTATTGCTCCTTTTATTTTCTTAGAATTACTGTATTTGGCAGTGCATATCTCTGTTAAATATTTTGAATGTCGAAACTCTCCTAATTAATAATTCTGAAATGTCCCTTAATATGAATCCTGAGATATTATAATTATTTGAAAGTCTGGACCCCGTCACATGACAGAAAATTAAAAGGCTCTTGATATCCCGAGTCAATTACTCGTATTTCAAACACACTGCTTCATTTTGAGATCCACTTAGGACCCAGTTTGAATTCCTTAAAGAAAACAACTCAGTTATTAGGGCATTATTTCATTCTTTCCTGAAGTCAAAGTTTTAGCAAAATATCCAATTTTGAGTTTTCCAAATATCGAACAATTCTTGACTAAAACAAAATTCTTTTTCTTCATTGCAGTAGGAGGAACAGTACAGACCATCATTGATCATACTAAGCAACAAAAGTAGTACAATAGTAATCAAAAAGTGTCTCGTCCGTTGTCAATGCGTAGACATCAATTGAAGCAAACACATCACTGAAATCATATTTATAGAACTTATTTCAAGTTCCATTCAAATATTCATCGAGGATTGTTACGCTTCCATTCCTGAAGTTCTTCTCCAGCCAGTCTTTGAAGCTGCAGCACTCATCTATGGTATGTCCAACGAACCTGTGGTTTGGGCAATATCTCAGATGTCCTTTCCTGTTGACCTCCTCCGGTCTCTTTGCTACGGGCAACCTGAATTCAGGATTCTTAATCAGACTGCGGAACATTTTCCTCGTTGCTTCATCTTTAAAAGAGTTTATCCTGCTTGATCGATCACGTGTAGTTGGAACTTGCCTCTCATCTATCTGGTAAGACGTATGCTGAAATGATCGCTGTGCCTCCTGACGAAGACGTTGGAAGGTCTGCTGAGGTTGTTCGGCTTGTATTTGCAACTGTCTCTTTCCTCTGCTAACCATTGCAACTGTTCCAGATTTCTTCTCGAATATCTTGGTCATCCTGAATTTCTCGGCATTCTCATATAAATGCACATGCTTGACTTCTTCCTGCAAATTGCTAGCCTTGCTGAGTAACTTCTCGAAAGACCTGATGGTGAGTCACTTAAGCATGGAAGCTATTATCCCATGGATGCTTTTGAGTAGGATCTCAATCGCATGATGTTCCTGAAGCTGAGGTTTGCACTTCATGCTAAGGTTTCTCTACCGTAGGATGTACTCCACCAAAGTATCATCTGGCTTCTGCTTCTCTTCCACAAGACTACTTATAGTGAAATGGTGTCGAACCCCGACAAAATGCTTGACAAATGATTCTCCATTTCTGCGAAAGTCTTCATTGAATGTTCGATAAGTTTACGTACCAGTCAAAGGCCATTCCTGAAAGACTGCTCATAAACTTTCGGAACAGTAGCGCATCACAACCCCCCGCGTTGCAGCAACTTGCTTGAAAGTGTGCAATGTGCTGTCGAGGGTTTCCAGTCCCGTCGAAGTCCTGAACAAAGGTGGTACAAAACCTTTGGGATATGGGACGACATCGAACTCCTCCGGGTAGGGTCTACCCTTTGAAATTGACGCGCCCCCCTTCGATTGGGCTAAGGCTTCCTTTACCTGCTGTTCGACCAGCTGCTTAATGTCTTCTCCTGGCATCATATTCTGAGTTAAATCTTTCTTTGGTGGTTCGTCCCGGTTTGCAAAAGCGACTTCCCTTCGTTCGTAGGTACTATGGACAATCTCTGGCTGGTTCATCTTTGGGGATGCCACCTGTTGTGACTGCGACTGTCACTGTGCTGTAACCATGACCACCATCATTTCTTCGATCTTCTTCTCGAGGTTGTTAATAATTACATCTTTTTCCTGGGAGGCCCCTTGCAACTCATCCGCTGTGTTCTCCTCGACAGATGGAGCATCATGCGCAGACTACGTAGCTCGGGTTTCAACAATGTTGATTTCAGCGAATTCACCCTCCATGTAATCTGTTAAGTTGTAATCTTCATCTTCAAAGTCTTCTTTCCGATCTTTAGACAGTCATGCAATGTTAGCTCGAAGCTTTTCCAAAGCGGACTCAATTGACTTTCCTTTGATAACTTTAAGGTCAGTTGAAGGTTTTTGAGAAACATCACTTATTTCCTCGACCAGTGGTGTCGTCGTGTAGAAGCTAATGGAATCACTCGACATCATATTTATAGAACCCTTTTCAGGTTCTTTTAAATATTCATTCGGGATAGTTAAGTTTCCACTTCTGAAATTCTTCTCAAGCAAATCCTTGATGGTGAAGCAATTTTCTATGGTGTGGCAGAACAACCGGTGGTATGGGCAGTATTGGGGATGATCTTTCATGCTGGCTTCCTCTGGCTTTTTTGTCTTTGGAAGTCTGAATTCTGGTTTCAACAGTAAGTCATGGAACATCTTCGACACGTTTTCTTGGTGGAATTGTCGATGTTGTTTGGTTTTCAAAATATCCTGGCTGCGCCTCCTTTCCTGTGCCTTCATCAGTTACACAGTCCTTGAATTGGACCCAATCTCGAATCCAAAAATGGTGGAGTTGTGAATTCTGGTCTCAACAGCAAGTCGTGGAACATCTATTATTTTATTTTTCAAATTTGTTATTTATTTGTGATTGAAGCATCGAAGAGTTGTGATTAACAAATTAAACAAGCGTGAAAGGACGCAACATGGCATGATTCGCAAGAAGAAAAACAAACCCGAAGGAGAAGAAAGTGCGAAGTTTAGGACCCAGTGCAGGACCAACTCCACAACACACAATGCCCAGGTGGAACTAGTTTACCGACACACCTATTGGGGGTCCGACCCCACACAAAGATCAAAAAGTCCTTAATGGCCTCCTGAACCTCCCCATTCGAAAGGTGATTGAACAGACGGTCCTGAAGTCCAAAAGAGTTGACAGTGCTAACCCAAGAAAGAAATGGGAGGAGCATGTCAACGGAAGAAGGGTAATTTGGTCCATAAGGGACATGGACACATTGTCTATGTATGAAGATGGAAACCTTTGATCATAATGGAGAGTAGATCTTTTCCCCAACGGAGTCGCCAAAAATTGTCGGCCGTTGAAAGCTTAAAATTTAATTTAATATATATGTATATTAGTTTTGAAAGTAAAACTTTAAATTTTAAAATATGAGAATGAGGTAGATCTCTTTCGTTTAGCGGTTTAAATAGACAAGCATAATATCGCAAGCAGTGCATCTATCCCGAGGAATAGACACACTGCTTGAAAATATCGCTCGATCAAATAAACTATGGAATTTATGACATCCGTTCGATGTCTGCAAACCTTTATGTGGATCGAAAAATTCCCCTATTTAATACAAAAAGAATTAAATAGGGTTTATATTACCTGGGTTCATCAAGCTCCCTATAGAGGCAAGCTCCTATAGTCAATTACCCCTCAAATGACCGAAGTCACCTGAGAGAACTCAAAATTTAGATAATGGTTCCTATCTTTATGAATTCAACGGTAGGGTTTTCAACGAAGTGTGGTAGTAGGAAATCCAATAGGTGAAAGGCGCAATGTAGAACATTTATTTTCCAGAGTCAACGAAAAGAGAGGTAGGGGACGTCACGGATCTCGAGGAGAACCTCGATGACTTCCCAGACTATCCTAATGTTAGGCTTCAAATTTTGAAAATGAATTTATTTAAGTTTCAATCCTGCCAATTAATTATAGGAATTACATTTACATAATCACATGATTATGCAAATGACGTGAAAGATAGGAGGGTTTACGCCGTATGGGACGACAACCTCGGAATCCTAAGCGAATTAGGGCTTATCTTGTACATCAAGGCTATGCAAAGGCCTAAAAGAACAAGTGAGGATTTATGTCGCACTAGGTGAACTACCTCGAAGTCCTATGGCTTGTTATTTAGACTAAGGAATGGTTTTGCTGATGTCAACACAGGTTTTGTTGTTGAAGATGGTCGTGCTGCCCACCGTGCTCCAAGCTCCATGTCGTAGCAAGATCGCAGTTTAGGTTTAAAGTTGAGGTTAAAGTGAACATGCAAACTGGTTTATTTCATTTATTATTATCATTATCATTACCACTGCAAACGTTAGTGTGTGGTGCAGTGACAGGAGCAGTAGTAAAAGAAAGCAGGAAAACAGGTGAACAAGAACATGCTATAGTAAATAACATGAGGCAAGCATCACAAGTCAGTTATGCTAAGTATGTTATAGTAAACATGCTATGCTAAGCAGGCGTACATGCTACAGGAAATAAAACATACTACACTAGCAGGAATATGCGCTGTAACAAGTAAAACATGTTATACTAATAGGAGCAGGTACTAGAACGTAAAGCATGTAACGCAGTAAAAGAAAGAAGTAAAAAGTGCTGCAAGTGTACCGTAGGCTTTGATTACCCGCGGTGTATTGTTACCTGTTTATTATTATCACTTTATTGTTTTCCTGCAGAAAAGGCGTCAGTACAAAAACAAGAGTGAACACAGTAGGGAAAGCCTGACTAAGTAGGGGTACTACCGTACGTGCAGGAAAAGTGAAGTGTGAAATCCGGGAATAGATCGAAAAGAAAGACGACAGGAAAACAAAGAAAATCGCAAAAGAAAACAAAGAAAATAACAAAAGAATACAAAGAAAATCAAGAAAGAAAACAAAGAAAATTGAAAAAGAGAATAAAGTACCTACGTAGAAAACATTGAAGAAAAATCACGAACAAACACGAAAATATCATAGAGGCACTAAAAGAAGAAACTCACAGATGTCCCGCTAAACTCACGATGAACCGTAAGAAAGCCATGGGACATCTGAAAAAGGACCGTAAGCATGGTAACGGGGAGGACTCAAAGCTGGACAGTGTGCTTTCCAATCTTGGACAAGAGCTACCGGACCGACACCCTACAGGAAGCAGTCCTATCCTCGACTCGAGTTATTAATCGTGGACCTTTGCTAATTTTCATTCATTTTAATTTACATGAATATTAATTTATAGGTGAAAAGTAATTTTTTTGTAGGAGAAATTTTGTCGCAAGAGTATATATATATATATTTTAAAAGTAGTACAGTCCACAAGCTAACCACCCTAATCGAACTAGGACTACTAACAACTTAAGGGTGTTGGTGGCAACAGTCTCGCCAAGAATTGGCGAATAGTATCGTCGGTCCTAAGCCACGACTCCAACGGAGATTTTACACATTGGCAAAGGGGATACTATTCTAAACCCTTTTTTTAAGCACACATAAGCATTTTCATCGCCGTCCTAACCCCAACCACCCTACTTACGGCCTTGCTTGATGGCCCCACATATAGCCTGAAGTGGCTATATGTGCACACCTACACGTCCCCTGTAGGTGCGGACATTGAACCAAGAAGCAAGGAGAAAAACAAGGGACGAGGGATCAATAAAAGGAGAGAGGGGAAAGCAGCCCACCTAACGCAATTCTCGTAAAAGAGGTGAACTGATTTCCAATAACAATCAAAGCAAGTGAATCACCCTAGACTCCCAATCATCCTTGCACGACCTACAAAAGCCTACAAGAAACATCGAAGCACACGGGGAGGATGAGGACTAGACTCCTAGGGAAAACACCCCTCTTCCCAATGAACGACAGTAAAGAAAACAGGCTTAAAAATCATTAACGGGGTCCCTAGACTCTAGACCACTGCTCGGGGTTTCTCCAGACTCCGAATACTTGCTAGAAAAGGCTAGACTCAACTAGAGAAAACAACTCTGTAAAGCTGACACAAAATTTCGACAGAAATTGTCTTGACCGGGATCCGAATGCCACGAGTAAAAGCCGAGTAAAAGTGAAGACAACATACTCATCGGACTTTAGAACATAACTCAGATTAACGCTCGAATTTTAATCCTAAACATACTTAAATATAATAGGACCACACACCAAACCAGCCCACGAGAGGGACAAAAGAAAACCACCAACACAGCCCAGCAAAGGGGCAAACTGAGAGACTAAACAGGGGCCAAAACAGAGAAGCAAAAGCTACCAAAACAGCCCAGCTAGGGGGCAAACCGAGAAACCAAATAGAGGCAAAAACTAAGAAGCTAAAGCCACCAAAACAACCCAGCTAGGAGGCAAACCGAGAGACCAAACAGGGGCCAAAATGGAGAAGGAAAAGCCACCAAAATAGCCCAGCCAAGGGGCAAACTGAGAGACCAAACAGGGGCGGAAATCGAACAGCTCAAGCACAGGACCATAACCTCAATTTTTTCACATATGAATTAGTTAAAAGAGGTGCTTTCCAGAAAAGTTTTCAATGCTAAGGCCTTCAAATAGATGAATCTAATGATATATGTAAGTCCCCCATAAGCCACAAATCACAACTTGCATACATAGTATTTAAACCAAGTTACCACATTCAATGCTTGCATAAATAAAGGACAAGATCTAAAACATGTTTCTCCCTTTTTTTCCCCAAAGTAACCAATCAAAATAGAACTAATAATATGAATCAAAGAGGGAATACACCACTCCAAACATCACAAAAGAAATTATTCTGCCTTCATGTATTAAAAAAGAAATATCTCGTTTCATCCCCAAGCACTTCAATTCTGTAAAGCAAAGTCCCAAAACATCCCATGTATGTCAAAATCTTAGAGCATAGAAGCTTCCACAATATTGCAAATCTACACTTCAAAAGATGGAACAACACATTAATGTTCATGATATCCACACATATAAGTTGATCCTAAAAGTGAGCATGCCATTTTAAATTACAAACCAACAAGCAAGTCCAAATGCCATGTATATGTGATACCAACCTTTAAAGAAAATGAGAAATAGAAGATTAGAAGTTTGCAAGGTGAAGCATTGGCTAAGCATATTCCTTTTTCTTTCCTTTCCCCACCTCTCCTCTTTTTTTTAAAGAAAAAAGGAGAACTATCATGCCATTAGAAGAGAGAAGGGGGAGGGCACTACTAATTAATTAAACATACAAATATGCCAACCATAAACGCATAAACCTCAAGCCAATCCACCAACAAAGATATAAGCCACAAGGGACAAGCCCCCAAGTCCTCATGAACATGGTGGTACACATAAGATTCATATCCAAAGCATGTCGAAATAAATTTCTAGTTACTTATCACATGCATAGCCTTCTAAACCAAATTTACCACATGCTTGCAAGACCCAAATGGGTTCTCCAATATTTCATGCTAGATAAGCCCAAATGTAAAACAACAAATTTTTTTTATTTTGAACTTCATCTTAAGCATGAAAGAAGAAATAAAATAGTAACATGTCAATCTTTCACCACTTTAAGCAAATAATCAAATCCAACTTTAAAACATGCTCACATTTAAATCCTTAGCCTGCTTAAGTAATAGATTTCCCCAAATAAAACTATAATAGAAAGTTAGCATGCCACTAGAGAGGAGGAAGCAAGAAATTATCATTTAAGCAACTTAACAAGTTGTTTTATAGCATGTAAGTGTGACCCAACCGCAAATAACGCAATAATATTCGCTTCCAAAAAATAGCCAAACACTTTGACTCAATTTATAAATAGCGGCTAGTGTATAAAATTAATATGAAGTAAATTTAGAAAATATTTTTACACACTAGGGGTACTACGTAAGTATACGTATCGTTTCAAGTAATATAGGGCTTTGAAACAAAGACCCAAGTATCGATTCCACGGGGAAGAATTATAGTGATAAATTTTCTAAATAATAAAATATTTTTTTATCTTTTAATTTAAATATAAATTACTATTAATTTACTAGATGCAAATAAAGAAAACAATAATAAGAAAATGATTTATGAAATCTATATAAAATAAACAACTTTCTTTCCTTCAATTAATCTATGATTTTTAAGATAATTTAATATTCATTGGAGAATTTGATTTATGGTATTGTGCCAAATAGAAGCATTCCTATTTTTTACCCTTTGATCGAGGCGCAAAGAACATTGGCTAAATTACATAATAGGTTTGGATGTATTGTTAGTAGAATGGGTTAATCTAGGCTCACACTTCTAGATGTCTAAGGGTGGCTATGGTCGGCCCTACTAGTGACCCTTTCCTAATCTATAAATCAAATTATAAGAATTTAGTCTGTCACTCTAAAAACTTATCAATTCTATGCCCTTTAAATCTTATCTTCCTATTTATTTGCACTTCACCTTGAATAGCCCGCACATGGCCTTCGACTACCCAAGGATTCATGTGACATTTACAAGTCAAGAGTTCTTCTCCTTCAAGGTCTCAAAACTCTTCAACAGGTTTTAACAATTCAAATGGCCAATTTAAAAAGTGAAGTAAGATCAGGTATTAATGCATCACAATGTTTTGAAAATATTTTGAATTTCAATTCTCCATCAAATCTTTATAATATCTTATCTATCTCTTCATAATTGAAGGAAGAAAGTAAACTAATTACTCAAAACACATTGAAAATAAATAGCAAAACATGATAATTAAACTTTGAATCAAATATAAAAATACTTATCTCAAATATTTCTTCTACGCATCTTCCGATTCCTACCGACTCCACAAGTGTAATGAACTCCGGATGCAACAACTTAAAAATAAACTCACTAAACTAAACAAAAGTGGCCCTAAATTTCTCTCTCTATTTCTCTCTCTAAGGATGAGAAATCCTAAAGTGGATAAGAGAAAGGGTTACAATGGGAGGGGCACATTTTCTGAAGAAATGGTACCCTATTTATAGGCTTCAAGGGTTGCCTTGAGGCACCTCTTCAAAACATGGCCACATTCAATGAATCTTCTAGAAGGTCGGTCTGGCGCTTAGGCGCCAGAATCTGGCGCCTAGGCGCCAGAATCTGGCGCCTAGGCGCCGGACACCGCGTCCAGTTCTTCGCACCTCTTCACTTTTGCTCGCACCTCTTCGCATTTAAAACCATTTTGGAGCGTCCAAATGCAATGTATCACATGTCATATTATCATGGAACAACTGCCAGTCTTCTAGAATGTCCAATAACCGCTCACTCCGTTAAAATAACTGATCAAACGTTGTCAAAAATTTGAGAGTTTTTGTATTGAGTCTGGCGCTTAGTCGCCAGCTTCTGGCGCCTAGGAGCCAGCTTCTGGCGCCTAGGCGCTAGGCCATATTTTTTTATGCTTTTTGTATTTTGCTCCATTTTTGCTCCTTTTTGCTCCTTTTTCCTTTTTAGACCTTTTTACATTACCTACATCTAAAAACACAAAAAATACCTTTCATCAAAGCATAATATCTGTAGAAATTAATAAGGATTAAGACATAAAGAAATAGGTATTTTTTTATAGATCAAAATCTCCCAAACTTAAATGTTACTTGTCCTCAAGTAACTCTTTCTACTATATAAAATATAGAACCTTTGGAATAAAAGATAAATATTTAAGATTCCTTATAATTTTTGATTTTATAAAGTCTTTAGTAAATTGTTAACCCTATTTCACTAACTAGGTTTAATTTTAAGAATTAAAAGAAAATTTAACTACCAAATCATAAGATTTCAAACTTTCCATCCATTTTGAAAATAATAGAAGTCTATTATATTAAGCTTTCATAGATTATTTACAAGAAAAAGATCTTCTTGAAAAATCTTTTCTAAATAAATATTTATGTATAAAAATTAAGTAAAGTATGTAACTAGTTTTCTTCCTAAAAGATAATTCAAGTGAAGCCAATTTTTGATTAGGCATTTCCTCAAGCTTCTCCTCTCTTCTTTATCTATATATATATATATATATATATATATATATATATCTATATATATATATATATATATATTTTATATATTGGAGGCTCAAACAAAAGTCCAACTATTGGAGGCTCAACAGGATTTGGGAGAGATTCAGGAGCAGGAATTGTTGATTGCTCATTCTCAACTTGCACAAGCTTTAGATAGAGAAGAGAGTTTTCCGCAACAAAAGCTGCTACCACAAGGTATCTTTTGGGGATAAAAACACTAAGTATTTCCATGCTATGATCAAACACAGGAGGAAAATAAATGCTATTCGAGAATAAAGGATTCAACTCGGTAATTGGGTTACGTACCCCACTCACATCTCTAATAGTGCTATTCAAAGACTTTCAGCTACTATTTGCTTCACAACCCAACCCCTCCCGAGTGTCTATTCGAAGAAGTTTTCTCTGAAAATTATAACTATGCCAATCAGCTTAATCCGACTTTTATTCCCGATGCCTTGGAAATTCGGAATGCTTTAAAGAATATTGATGGTAACGAGACAGTTCGGTCCCGATGGCTTCACTTCCATTTTTACCTCAAAGCTTGGGATATTGTGGGACAAGACATCATTAAGGCTGTTCAATCTTACTTCTTAGGGACTGATTTACCTAAATACTTTGCTGCTACTAGTATTGTGCTGATCCCCAAGGATAATCATAAAACCAAATTGTGCCGATTTCGTACCTATCACCTAACCTCCACTTTCTCTAAACTAATCAGCAAAATTATTGTTGGAAGATTACAACCACATCTCAATCATTTAATTAGCCCTAACCAATCTGCTTTTGTACAAGGTTGATCCATTGTTGACAATTGCTTGCTTGCACAAGAGTTATTACTTGATCTTGATAAAAGGTGTATGGGACAGAATTTAATCTTAAAATTGGATCTTAAAAAAGCTTATGATACAATTAGTCAGTGGCTTATTGATATTGTACTTAAAGCTCATGGTTTTAATCCTTCCTTCGTCATTTAATACGGAGATGTTTAGCTAATGCTTATTATAGTATTCTTCTAAATGGTAACGAATTGTGGTTTTTTTCAAGCAGGAAGGGGATTAAAGCAAGGGGATCCACTTTCCCCTACTATATTCATTTTAGCTTTTGACTATTTCTCTAAAATTCTAAATGTTGCACATCTCCATTACCCTTATCTCAACTTCAAAAATGGATCCTCTCAATGCATCAACCATTTGGCCTATGCTGATGATATTATCATCTTCACCAATGGGTGTAAAAGTGCTTTAAGGAAAACATTGCTATTAACTAATCACTTAGCCATGGTTGCTCGGGCTGGAGCTTAATCACAAGAAATGTCAATTTTTAGCTGGTAAAGGCTTTAAACATCTACAGTGGATGAAGGAAGTAACTGGCTTCTCTGCAGCTAATCTCCCTCTGAAGTATCTAGGAATTCAGTTAATGAAAGCAAGGAGAAAACAGTCACAGTATGATGGTGTGGTACAGAAAATTACCTCAACTTTAAATTGTTGGACCAATACATTCTTGTCTAATGGGGGTAGGCTAACCTTGCTAAAAAGCATCCTTGCAACTTTTCCTCTTTATAATTTGCAAATGATAAGGATGAAGAGAAGCACCCAGAAGATGATTGAAACACTTTTCAACAAATTCCTTTGGGAGGGCCAATACAAGCAACCCCATCGGATCGTGGGGAATAAAGTTTGCAAACCGATCAAGGCTGGTGGGTCGGGATTCAAATGCTTTCAACAAATGAGCCAACTCGTTTTATCGTAAACAATGGATTAAGTTCGGTAAACAAGACACCATGTGGGCTACTTATTTAAAGAACAAGTACCGCCTGGAAGTCCCATCCTAATGCTTGTCTTGTCCAAAATGGGGGATTCCAAACACTAGAAACAATTGCTGAAAATTAGAGACACTCGCTAATCGGTTTTTTCTGCGGAAGTTGGCAAGGGGAAAATTAATTTCCAATATGATAATCGGACTATGGGTAACCCTTTAACCTTCACTCGTCGCTTTTGAAACACAACTAACGAGTCTCAGATTTCTGGATTGAAGATCAATGGAATACTAACTTACTTAGAGAGGTGATGGATGAGGAGAGTGTGCAGCAGATACTTCATATACCAATTGATTCAACCAAAGCAGATAGGATTGTTTTGAAACAAACTACAAATCAATCCTTAAACAAGATGATTTACAGCTCCCTTAATTATTGGTCTGACACTAGTTGGGGAAAGAAAATCTAGACAATCAGAGCTATCTCCATCAATGTCTTATTTTCTGTCGGCGACTTTTTCATAAATACCTCCCTTTGGATGACATTCTGAAGCTAAAAGGGTTAAGAACTGCCTCTAGATGCTGGTTATGCAAATCTCATGAAGAATCTGTCTCCCACCTTTTCTTAAGCTGTGAAGTCTCTAATCAGGTTTGGAAGGCTGTACTAATGCATTTCAATTTATTTCATCTCAAATATAACTGGGTCACTGTGGAGGCTTGCTGGGAGGATTGGAAAAATGAAAAATGGTTTCAGGTTCCTATGGTTATCTTTTGGTTCATATGGATGGCTAGAAATAGAGTAAAGTTTGATAATAAACTTGCTTATATCAATCAAATTGTGGCTAGCTGTTGTAGCTTCTTGAGTAAGCACTCATTGTTAGAAGTCCCACCTAAATGCAAACCTGTTTTGCTGAAATGGTTCCCTCCTTCCTTGCCATGGATAAAAATCAATATTGATGGTAGCTATACCCCTTCATCTGCTGGTATTGGAGCTGTGTGTAGGAATTCTTTGGGTCAATTTTTGTGGTGCTTCATGATACCCATTATTTCTGTTTCAGCTCTGGATTCTGAGATGCAAGCCGCTTATCGGGCATTGCTAACTCGTTAAAGCTCTTAATTACAAGTTTATCCGGATTGAATCGATTCCAAGTCATTAATTAACATTTCACAAGGTCTTTCATCTCCTCCCCAGCGAGTTGGTTTACTTGTTCAGAAAAATTCTCCATATCTCCAGCAACTTAACTTTAAAATGGTCTCATATATATAGAGAAGGTAACCAACCAGCTAATTGGTTGGCCAAAAATGCTACATCCACTAGTACTATTTCTTTTTCTGCCACACCTTTTGGGCCTCTTGAGCCTTTACTTTTTGGTGATCTCAATGATCTCCCCTACATTAGATGTATGTAACTCTCTTATTTAAATGAAATTTCCTTTTTTGTGGTAAAATATATATATATATATATATATATATATTTTATCTATATATATATATATATATATATATATATATATATTTGATGATATTGTTGCTAAGATATCTTCACAACTTAACTGCTGGTTTAACAAGTTTTTATCTAATGGGGGAAGAATAACTCTTCTTAAAAGTGTTCTAACATCTTTTCCCCTTTACATCCTTCAAATGATCAGAATGAAGAAGAGTACTCAGAAATTAATTTCTGTTATGTTCAACAAATTCTTATGGGAAGGTAATCATAAACAAATGCATTGGACAAATTGGGATAAATTGTGCAAGCCTGTTGATTGTGGTGGTTTTGGTTTTAAAAGCTTTCATCATCTAAGCTTATCCTTCTATTGTAAACAGTGGCTCAAGTTTAGAACTAATGATTCTCTTTGGTCTAAATTTATGCATGGTAAATACTGTTATAATACTCATCCTACTCAAGTTCAATATAAAGTGGGTGATTCTAGAACTTGGAAGGAGTTGCTTAAAATTAGAATGAAGGCTGAAGATCTTTTTACTTGGGATATTGGAAATGGCCAAATTAATTTTGGGTTGGATAAATGGTTGTATGATGAGTCTTTAACAGATCATTATACTTCTTCTTCTAATATTAAGATTGTTGCTGATTGCTGGAAAGATCATAAATGGAATTCTGAAATGCTTCAACATCATCTTAATCCTGAAATTATTAACGAGGATTTTATCCATTCCTATTCGGTTCATCGGAAAGGATAGATTAATACCTAAGAATTCATCTACTCAGAGTTTTTCTAAGTTTGTTTATCACTCTTGCTTCATCTGGCATAAAAATGATTGGGGTACTAAATTATGGAATAAATTTATCACTCCATCTATGTCCTTCCTTTGTTGGAATTTATTTAAGAAGCTACTCCCAACTGATGATATTTTGAAGCTTAAAGGTATTAGAAGTCTTTCTATTTGTCCTTTTTGTCATCTTGATGAGGAATCTTTATTCCATATTTTCCTTAATTGCAATCGGACTCAGCAAATCTGGAAGGAGATTCTATCCAGATTAGGTCAGAATGGAAAATTTTTTGTGTGGTCTTCTATTGAGGCTTATTGGCAGGATTGGAAAGATAGTTCTTGCTACTACACTCCCTTGATTATCTTCTGGTTCATTTGGTTGGCTCGAAATGATGTTAAACATCTTAATGTCTCTTTCTCTTCTCAATCTATTATTCGGAATTGCTGGTCTTATCTTAACAAACTGCAGAATTTTATTACTCCTTCTCAGACTCATAAGAAAAGGCAAATTGTTTTAGTACTATGGAAGGCTCCTATGCATCCTTGGTTGAAAATAAATACAGATGGCAGTCTTAAAGATACTTCTGCTTGTATTGGAGGACTTTGCAGGGATTTTAGAGGACAATGTCTTTGGTTCTTTGCTGCCCCTGTCATGGCTTGTTCTGCACTAGAATCTGAAATAATTGCTGTTTTTTGGGGATTGAAAATTGCTGAAAAAATGAACTTAAATTTTCTTCATTTTGAACTTGATTCATTGCTTCTTTTACAGATTTTGACACAGAAATCTGCTATACCATGGTTCCTTCATATATGGATAAAAAAGATCAAGGTTATTACTGCTTCCAAGCATATTATTTGGTCTCACATCTACAGAGAAGGGAATCGGACTCGCAAATTAGCTTGCATCTACCGCATCTTCTTCCTTTAATATAGTTTGTAGTTCTCGTTGTCTCATCTTTTCCTTTTTAGTTCTCTTATACATGGGGATTTAATTAAGATCCCTCATGTTAGATGTATCAACTCTTCAATTTAATATATTTTTGCTTCAAAAAAAAATTTTTTTTTTTTTTTTTTTTTTAAACAAAAGGAGCAAGCATCACTCCCTACATGTTGATCTGAAATGACAGTTACAAAGGCAAAAGTAAAAAAGTGATGGAGGACCTCTAATACTAGTGGATCCCCACATCCAAAACATAAATTACCTCAAAATTACCTAACTAAACAAATACAGACAATCTGGTTACATGTATACCAACAGAACAAAATGAGCCCTATGAGGACCAAAAAGAAAGGAGGAAGACTAGTATCTAATGAATGGATGTCCTAAGTTGTCACCATGGATCAAAAGCTTGAGAGGGAGGGAAATGATATTATCAACTTTTGTGACCTCATTATAGCAGCCCTGTGTGGCTAACCAATGAGCAGTAGAATTGCCTTCCCTAGGAATGAAAACAAACTTAACCACCATGTTATCCATATGGCTGGGCATCCTGTTCATCCATCTCTTGATATTCCAAGGAGCAGGTTCAGTCTTGGTAATATAATTGATGCAGCATCTAGAATCAGATTCTACCAGCAGCCTGGAAATTTTGCAAATCTTGGCAATCTTGATGGCCCAAAAGATGGCAATGATCTCAGCTTCTAATACATCAACAGCAGATGTGGGAGCTTGGAAATACAGCAGACAATGGCCTTGGTAGTCTCTGTAGATCCCACCAATACCAAGCATCGAATTAGAACAACCGCCATCGGTATTAACTTTAACCCATTGGGGAGGGGGAGGGTAACAAGCTACAACAGAAAACTTTTTGTTAGCCATTGGTCTGACCCGGCAAATATCCTTGTAGTGATGAAGCTTGATAAGCTTGAGGATGTAGCTGAAACATTGGACAGCAAACCTGAAGAGGAGAGGAAACCTTCCCATCAAACTTAGCTCTATTTCTACACATCCAGAGAAACCAAACCACCAAGCAAGGGATCTCCAAAAGATGTTCCTTATGCCAATCCTCCCAGCATGTATCCAAACTATTCCAACTCAAATTTAGAGTGTTAATAGTGAAACGACTAATGAGATGTTTCCAGACTTCCTGAGAGAAGAGACATTTGAAAAATAGATGGTCAACGGATTCTTCATCTTGAGAGCACAAATGGCACCGGGAAGGTCCTTTCAAACCCTTTAATTTGAGGATGTCATCCGTAGGAATGGCAAGATGTCTCGATCTCCAAGCAAAGAAGGAGATAGAGGGAGTAAGGAATTTGCTCCAAATTTCGTGCCCCACTTGAACCGATCCAGTGTATAAAATTTTTGGTAAATGTAAGAAGAGAGCTTCGAGATCTTTTATTCTTAGTAATCGAGTGTGTCCTTCGTTCAAGAGTAACATTAGTTAAATTAACTTGCTGCACTCGCTCGGGAGTTAAAAAAGTATTCAGTAGCCTGTAATTCCAACAGTTATCAGTCCAGAAATCCTTAACAGGAGTGTGGGACTGATCAGGTTTTGGGTTGGCAGTGAGCTTAGAACCATTCTAGATCCACTGATCCAGTCAAAAGTTTATTTGCCCCTCACCCAGCTCCCAGGTGAACAGATGTTCAGCCTTATCTTTAACTTTCAGCATAGAAATCCAAAGCCTGGAGTCACCCAGCTTTGGCTTGACCAAAGTTGGATGCTCAAATCTAGAGTACTTGCCATGGAGAAATTTGGCCCAAAGACTATCATTGGCTTTGAACCTGATCCATAATTTACACATATTGGTGAAGCTCATCTGATCAAAGCTCCTGAAGCCAAGACCCCCAGCCTGAGTAGGTTTACATACCGTCGCCAAGGCGACCAGTGAAATTGCTTGTGTTGTCCGACCCATAAAAATCCGTTGAAAAGTTTGTTGATCAGTATAGAAGTGCTCTTCTTCATGGTGAACATCTGGAGAGCATAGGAAGTGAGAGCAGAAAGAATACTTCTCAGCAAAGTAATTCTTCCACCATTAGATAGGAAGGAGTTGGACCAGCTAGAGATATGGTTTTTAATCTTATCTATAACTTCCTGAAACTGAGTCTGTTTAGATCTGCCTTTAGTGAGATGCACTCCAAGATAATCAATTGAGAGGGTTGCTGATTGAAAACCAGAGAAACCAGAGATCCATCTTCTATGGCTTAGGCTAACATTCTTGCCAGGGTAGAAAAGACATTTAGTAAGATTAAATTCCATCCCAGAAACATCTCTGAAATGGTTTAAAGTCTTCGTAACCACCCTAATAGCAGCTTTAGATGCCTTGGAGAAAATTATGATGTCATCAGCATAGGATAAATGACTTATCCTAATGTTAGACTTATGGTGGTAAGCAAGGTGAGGAGAAGCAGCAAAAGCTTGGTCTAAACACCTGGATAGATAATCAAAAGTCAAAATAAAGACAGTAGGGGAGAGGGGGTCTCCTTGTTTGATACCTCTAGTGGCACTAAAGAATCCTTGCTTATTCTCATTCTCCAACACAGAATGAAAATTGCACTTTAACCACCTGTTGATGAGATGAACAAAGTCGGGTTGAAAGCCTCTAGTCGTTAAAATATTCAATATGAACTCCCGACTGATAGTGTCATAAGCTTTTTTAATGTCAAGTTTGAAAATGATGTTATGACCTCTACACTTCTTATCTAAATCCAAAAGCAATTCTTGGGCCAGCAGAATATTATCAGAGATGTTTCTTCCTTTAACAAAAGCTGCCTGGTTCTCACTGATAATATGAATCAGATGTGGTTGAATTCTTGAGACAAGGATTTTACTTATTACTTTGGACATTACAGTAGTTAAGCTGATAGGTCTATAGTCACTCCAGTTTTGTCTGAATTTGTTCTTAGGAATAAGCACAATGGTGGAAGCAGAAAAAAATTTGGGAGGATCCATGCCTTGGAAGAAGGCCCGCACGACTTGAGTAACATCCCGGCCGATGAACCGACCGGCTAGCTTTGTAAAATGAGGATGTGAAACCATCAGGACCAGCAGTTGTAGTGTCTTTAATAGTATCAAGAGCCTTCTTAATCTCAATCTCCTTGGGAATATCAGTTAGATTCAGATCCTGCACATAGTTATGGCTATCCTGAAAAGATCCTGTCGAATAGGAATGCAGCTAGATGGAACCCGAGCAAAGAGGTGGCTAAAGTGTCTCTCGAGCATCCTTGGCAATATCGATTGCCTCGGTGAATCCGATGCCGCCTTCATTGGTAATGGTAAGTATCATATTACATTTCCTTTTGAAGTTGATATAGGCATGATAGTACCTGGTGTTTCTGCCCCCATCAATAAATCTGGCAGATGCAGCTTTTTGTTTATAAAATTCAGCTTGGTAGTTGATTTGTGTGAGTAGCTGTTCATAAGCTCTAAAGAGATCAGCTTCATCCTTGTCCCCAATTAAGAAGGCAGCTTCAGTTTTTGCAACCTCAGCTTCTGCCTTATGGATATTTTCCTGTAGGTTCCCAAAAGTGTTCCAGTTCCAGCTCCTAAGATGGTGAGCTGTCAACTTGTGCAAAGACCAAAGGTTTCCCCAAGGGGAGCTGCCCTGAGTGGGCTTCCAGATCTTACTCACTTCTGCCAGAAATTCAGGGTGGAGGGTCCACATGTTTTGAAATCTGAAGTTGCTAGCAGCCTTCCCATCGATGTTTTGTAGAGAGATGAGTAGAGGTCTATGATCGAGCAAACCATGGACAAATGAGTAACAAAAGTGAAAGGGAAAAGCTGATACCGTGGAGAATTAACCAAGACTCGTCTAATCTTTCCCAAGTATTCCCTCTCCTCCATGTGAAAGGTGGGCCAGGTAAAGCCCAAATCAAAAGCTTGGCATTATTGATAAAGTTATTGAACCTGTTCATAGAGGAGGTAAGTGGGGGAGCCACCTTTTTCTCGGAAGAGGAAGAGAGACAGTTAAAATCTCCACCAACCATCCGGAAATTGTTCATGGTATTAGCAAGGGAGGTTAGCTCGGACCACGAGCAATCGTTGTTGGGCATGAGAGCAAGCTGGCATAAATAAAGGAAGCAAAACCCACTGTTCCCCAATGGAAAATTGAAGGTGAATAAGCTGGGGTTATCAATAAGAATGGACCATTGTAATTCCTTCCTAGCAAAAATCCAGATCTTTTTGCTAAGATTAGAAAAAAAGGTAAAATTAGGAAAAGACTTAGTAATTTTACTCTTGTTTATAGGAACCATAGGCTCCAGGAGTACAAAACACCATAGTTTGTGTAGTTTAACCAACTGTTTTATTCTATTCAGAGAGGAAGGGTGAGCAGCCCCCCTGATATTCCAACACATGAAATTTATCATTGAGAGATAGTTTTTCCTTTCCCTCTGGTTCTAGGGAGAGGTGCTAGAGGGCTGTCTGGAGGGTCTCCTGGAGATTGAGGTCCCAGTAATCCTTGCAGTTCAGTTTTGCTTTTTCTTCTTTTGCTGTTTTTCTGTACCTGCCAGGCACTTTGTAAATCTTCATCTGCCTCCTTGATTTGGGGCCGTGGCAATTTCCACTGTATTCTCAAGAGCTGGGATTGAAGTTAATGGACCCATAGGGCTGGGAACCTCAATGGGTTCAACTTCCTGCTCACTTCTGATTTCTGCCTGAGCTACCTCTATTCCTTGCCCCTCAGTTCTCTCAAGTCCTTCCAATGGGTTAACATTCCTGGGAGATAGCTCCAGAAGAATGTCATCCATAGGAACATCAGGAGGTGAGATAGATAATTCAGGAATCCTTTCTGCCCTCTCCGCTGTGCCCGGCCTTTTTCTTGGAAGGGGGTGTAGTCTATAACACTGCTCCAATAAATGGCCAAACATTCTGCAATGTTTACAATAATGTGGCTTGAACTCCACTTCAACATCCTGCCAAAATCCCTCTTCTGGAACCTCTTCATCTGTTCTAATCCAAATCTTATGAATATCTGGTAAAGTTATGTCTCTCTCCACCAGTACTCTTGCTGCTGCTGGTCTTGCCATATCAAAGGTGTGAGTATCAATTTTGAGTGGAGTGCCCAGTGCTTGGCTTATATTGAACATGGCATTTTGATTATACAGTTGGATAGGTAAATGCGGAAGTTTAAACCACATAGGGATGGTTGGTGGCTCTTTTGAAGGATCAAATCCTGGTGTCCATTTTAAAATCTTCATATAGGTCCCAGCAATTAGTATGGATTGTTGCCCAAAAATTCGAGCGTAATCCTCCTCATTTGAAAGTCGAATCAGCAGGTGTCTCCCATCTAGTAAGCCCAGCTTCCAGCTGCCACTAAGACTGAGATCATCAAAGTATTTCCTCACATATTCCATTTTGGGGTGTCCCATTTGGAATTTACCTATCAGAGAAAATTTAACAGCCTCATTAAGGCAATGCATATCCTGTTTAGAGAACAAAACTGCAGGCAAACCATCCTTGGAACCCACAGGCCGGATGAAAGGACTTTTACCTTTACCTGCAGCAGTATCATGTAATTCCTGGGGAAAAACCAAATGATCAAATGACTTATGTGGAACATGTCCTTTACCCACAACTCCAGCATAGGTAGCTTTAGCCCACGTGATGTTGGTGGAGTTGTCAATGGGGAAAAGTCTGGAAGAGGGGTTAGCCATGAGCAAACACCCCCAAGTCCACACCACCAGGACCCAAGAACAGATCCAAAGGAGACCAGTCCAACCAAAGGCTGAAAGTCAACCAGGCAAGACAAACTAAACAAAACAAAGTTCCAGGAGAGGAAGAACTCCCAATAAGCACCAAGCCACAAACTCAAGATCAATAGAACAGTAACTCCTCAGAATTTTGAAAACAGTAAAGCCCGGGAAGACCAAAAACAAAGGGAAGACGCGGAGGAAACCAGCCCTGCCCAAAGTAGAGCTCAAGAACAAGAGAACCAAGGGGACAGGGAGCCTACCAACACCGGCCAGTGACACAGCCACCATCAACACCTAGTCAACCCTAGCAGAGCACTTCCCTCCTCACTCGCCATCTTCTATCATATATATATATATATATATATATATATATATATATATATATATATATATATATATATATATATATATATAGACGAGAGAGAGAGAGAGAGAGGATTACTATATCCGGATAACTCGTTAATGGTTTTGAACTTCACTATCCTTAACTTATATTTTCAAAACTTATACATTTCCACTTAATTATTATAACATAAATAAGAATTCAAAAAGATTTCCAATCTTTTCTTTTTCAAGTGATAATTTTTTATTAGTTAATATTTCTAAAAATCTATTATTTCAATCATGAATAGAAAAAGTAAAGTAATCCTCTCTATATATATAAAGTATTCACTAGTTGGGTGAAATCATAGCCCTCCCGGGTCATTATGTATCTCAACAGATTTTAACCTCACAAGTGGCTAATTTCTAAAGTCAATAAAAAATCAGTAAAAATACCATTACAATTTTTAAGAGTAAAAATAGATCTTTAAATCACATTCATCCCATAGGATTAATTCTTATATACAAATAAAATGAAAAGGAACTACTCAGAATTCATGGAGCTTAAAAAAAAATAAATCATTTGGATTGAAATCCAAGTTTTACAATAAAACTTAAACACAAATACAAAGTATTATATTTCTTCTCTCCAATCAAATTTTTGTTGTTTCCTCCCAACAATCTCCAAACTTCTACCAAAAGAAAACTCAAAAACACTCACACACAAAAAAATTACACCGAAGAAAACAAAACCACTCCAAATGTCCGTCAAAACTCTCTATAAGTCCTCAAATTTTAGGCCGAATTGCTCTCTTTTAATAGAACACTGAAAATAACCAAGGGTTGCTTCAAGCACCTCTTCAAATTTAACAAAATACATTATATATTCTAGAAAGTTGGTTACTAGTGCTATCGCGCCAGATTTTCCTGTAGGTTGTGCTAAACTCATTTTTAGCGAGGTTTAGTTTTCTTCCTAGGATTTAGAGTCTAGTCATAGGGTTCTCCTTTTGACTATCTTAGAATCGCAGTGGGGGGACCCACCTCATTTTAGAAGTCTGACCCACTTCTTTACTCTTTGGAGTTCCGTGTGTGTAGTTCTTGACCTTTAGTACCTAAGAGGTTGAAACTGGCATGAGGGAACTTAAAAAGAGTCCACATAGGACCTTTAAGTCCAAGGATGACCTTAAGCACAATTTGCACCTTTAAATTTCACATTTCAGACTGTCGACACGTTTAAATATTGTAATTTGCATCGCTCGCAATTTTGTTGAATTCATAATTGATTGTAATCAATATTAATTTTTAAAACAAGGATCGCAAGTTGATATTTTGACAAAAGTTAAATTCAATGCTTTTTGATCCGATCGTAGACGAGGTTGTCCAGATAGCCCTAAATGACGAAACGGACCGCACTAGTGTGTCCAGAATGTTAATTTTTGCTGGGAAGGTTTTCTAGGACTCAGTGCTGGAGCAAATTGCATGGAAATCGATGCATGCAAATAAAAAAATCCTTTAAAGAACCTCACGCTCAGCCCCCTCTCTAAAATCCTTATCGCGCGAAACCCTCTTCCAGCGCCGAATGTATTAACTAAAACCCTAACGATTTTTTTTACTATCAGACAAATACTGGTATATTTATACTTGTGGTAATCTGATTAAACTTATATTTTTAATATAATTTTTTCTTCTTTAAAATGGCACCAAAAACTTGATTCCAATGTAAATAAGAATGCAACAGTGATATTTAAATTTAAGGATTCTATGCAAGTATTTTTATCGTTATCAAGTAATATTGGACTTTCTGATTAAGCCTCGAAATATTGATCCCACAGGGAAAAATTTTGGAAATTTAAAAGATAAAAAGAATTTTAGATCACAAATTCTATTTAGAAAAAGACACATACTTAAACAGTTTCAGATAATAAAAAACATTAAAATGCAATTCCTTTCGGTATTTTCCTAAAATACGAGATAAAGTAAACAATTTACTAATTATAACAAGATTTTTGTAAGATTAAAGAAGTGTAGATGAAACTATCTTTTTCCTTATTATGAATGAGTAATAAGTAAAAGATCTCTGTTGTGGAAGTATTTAAAATGTGTTGTGTCAATCAAGAGCAATTTTATTCTTTCCCCCTACTAGAGATACTTTAAAGAACATTTGCTAGTTTAAAGTTTGAATAGTTTTAAAGACGGGTTAGGTAGGGAGATACTAGCTCCCACTCCAGAGTTCCCTCCTTTCACTCCACCTAGGGGCTAACATCTCACATCAAAACCTAAAATAATAAATCAAATTATGAGCTTTAATCTATCACCCTAATGTCTCTAATCTTATACCCATCAAAGTATATTTTCATATTTATTTGTACAAAATTTTATGAATAACTTTCTCATCCATATAATCTCATGTGATTTCTACCTATTATTGATTAAGAGAATGCCTACTAGTATCTTACATGCTATAACAACCAATGTTAACATCTCAATTGGCCAAATCAAGAAGTAAATGAAGTGCAAGGATTAAATGAATCACAACTTCTTCCAACATTAAAGATCAACGCTTCCACAACTTTCATCCAACACTTAATGAACTTTCATTTTAAGGAAAAAGATAAAGAAAAATACTCATAATCTATCAAGAAAACACAACAACAAGTAGTTTTAAAAGAAGAAACTATGTAAAAAAATACAAGAAGTCTTAATTAAAATCAAATGAAGTACAAAAACCAAATGAATTACGAAGATAAAACTTATCTCAAATTCCTCTCCACCAAAACTTGAAATACCTTTAAATCTCTTCCTTTCTCTTACAAGACTCCCTTGGAGTAGTGTTGACCTCATTTTTGATGAGGTCATCTCTTCTTCTTTTTAGTACTTAGGATCTAGCCTTAGGCTTTTCCTTTGACTATCTTAGAGGATTAGAATTGGGACCCACCACTTAGAAATTCAAAGCACTTCTTAACTCTCTGCAAACTCCACAAACTTGACTATAGACCCCTAATTACCTAGAGGGTTGAAATCAAACATGGAAGTTTAAAGGATGAGTTCCTATAGGACTCTTTGGCCTTAGGACTACCCTGGGTGGTCTGGTCTGGTGAAGGGCTGACTTACACACACACTACACCTATACACTACACTTTCACACACATCCTAGAAACACACCCATACCTAACTTGACCTCTTGACTCATAAAGGTGATCCACATGCATGGTCCTTAACCCCTAAGCCCTTGGCTAAGAGGGTTAGGAACAACATAGTGGATGCCTCAAATGAGTCCCTTCATGGCTCATGTGGGCTTGATATGGCTTCATGGCTCAACCAAAATGATTTTATTCCACTTACATTTACCCAATCTTCAATTTTCCAAATTTTCAATTTTTGACCCCAGGGACCCTACACCCGCCTAACCTACCCAAAGCCCTTGAAATTACCCAAAATTTTCAAATCACCCAAAATTCCTCAAAACCAATCCCAAAATTTCCACATTACTCAAATTGATCATTCATAGCCAAAAATATCAAAAATTCCAAAAATACCTCCCAATACCCTCCAAATACCCAAAATACCCCTCTTGACCCAAAAATCCAAAAATTCAGAAACTTCCCAGAAAATTCTAGAAAATCCCAAATATTCCCAATTTCATTTAGTTCAACTACACCATGGGCGAATTTTGTCAATTTACCCCACTTTTGTCAAAACCCCCAATTTGACCCATTTTAGCCCAAAGTGAACCCAATGTCAAGCCAAACCTACCCAATTGACCCAAATTCTAGTCCAATTCAATTCTAAACTTCAATTAAACATTCCCAACACCAATCTAGACCAAATACAAGTCTAATTTGATTGACATTTGAATCCAATTTCACTTTTGGACTTAAAGCCCGATTTGGACCCATGACCCAAACTTAGCCCAAACTAAACCAATTCAACTCCAGTTAACCCCAAATCTTTTCTAAACCTTCCCTAACATCCCCACAAACAAAACACTAACATGATTTGCCCAAAATTTAGACCCAAACCCCACTCAAATTCATCCCAAAGCTAAAAATTCAACCCAAACCTAAACAATTTTAACCTAAACCCAAACTTAACCCAAATAAGCCTAAACCCCAAAATCAAGACCCAACCAAAGCCAAAACCTCTTTGAAACACTCCCATAAAAATTTCCCAACATTTATTTTACATCAATTTCAACCCTAGCCCAACATTGGCCCAAGTTAGCCCAATTTGACCTACATTGGCCCATTCACCAAAGAGGTCCAAATCCAACCCAAACCTAGACCAAACACTTCAAATTTATTCCAAATCATTCATGAAACATTCCTAAACTAAATTCAACACTTATTTGATCCAATCCTTTGCAAAATTCTCATCCTAAAATAAAAAAAAACCCACTTCCATAAATCACTTTAAAAGCCCACCTTCACTAAATTTCAAAAGGCCCAAAGCCCACATGACAACCCTATATCATCATCCATTGAATGAAACCATCTCCTAAGTTCTAAACCCATGATAAAATAAATCCTAATCAAGCCATATGCCAAATCCCATCATATCACCCCTAAATTACCAAAATTTCTAAAATCCATTTTCATGAAATTGACCAAGCTTTTCCCCAAGCCAAAGACAAGCCATGAAGCCACTCTTAAGCCACATGCAAGCCATGTGAGTTGCTCACATGTGACCTTACCCCATTGGGCAAAAGGAGGAGGTCCATGTAAATATTTCAAGTTCATTTAAGCTCAATTTAGTGAGTTATGAAATTATTAAGCTTGAAGGGGCAAAATGGTAATTAAAATTTTAACCTTTAATTAAAACTTTAGGCTTAATAAAATTAAAGAGTAAAATATTTGATCTTAATCTGATTTGGATGATTGAAATTTAAATAATTAAAGGGTAGAAACCTATTAAACAATTTAAAAATAATTGAAATAAACCTTAATTAAATAATTGATTAAATTTGGAAGAATAATAAAATTGGAATTATTAAAATAGGGATATTATTAGGAAGAGATTTGTTCTTTAATTTAAGAATCCCTAAATTAATCATCTCAACAATATTTAATTCTTAATTAAAATGATAATTCAAATTTAAGATTTAAAATACTAAAAGACTTAATCATTAAATTAAATTAAAGTTAAATTATTTAAATTAAATCCTTTTAAAATTTCAATTAAATTAATACTTTAACAATTACAATTAAATCATCTTTAAAATATTAAAAATAAAATATTAAATTAAAATTAAAAATAAAATAAAATAAAATTAAAATTTAAATTAAATTAAATTAAAACATATTAAATTAAATCAAATTAAATCAAATTAAATTAAATTAAATTAAATTAAATTAAATTAAATTAAATTAAATAAAATAAAATTAAATCAAATGAAATTAAACTAAACTAAAGCATATCAAATCAAACTAAATTGAATTAAATTAAATTAAAAGATAGAATGAAGTCAAAATTAAAATCAAATTAAATTAAATTGAAACTAAACTAAACAAAATTAAATTAAATAAAAGTTAAATTAAATTGAATTAAAAATAACATCACCTAAGACATAAAGAAATTCAAAAATAAATATAAAGCAACTTGAACACTATTTCAAATTTAAACCCGTTAACTGAAATTAAATTAAATCACAAACCATTTGAACATCAACTTGCCCTCGAAAGCTTTTGTTGTCATAACTCCGAAACAGAACGTTAAGTGAAGTGTTACTTCACTCATAGGATATTCAAATGTCCTAGTTCACTGAGCAAGATAACAAAACTTGAACTCCTGGATGATTGATTCGATGTATAATTAAATTCCCCTGGACTTAAAATAATCCTAGAAATATTGAAAAGATGTTTGAGATTCTTCTTAAGCACTTCCACAATATGATAGGATGTTTATAAGAACAATTGAACTTAATTGTTCTTTGATGAAGAAAATCGTCCTCAAACCAAAACACAAGAACCTAGACGTCATAGGAAATGACTAGCTATAGGATTAGGGATTTGGTAGAAAACCATAACCCTTCCCTTAGCTTTACCTAAGAACTTGCTTAAATATTCTAAATTATGTTTAAGTGCAGCCTGGGATGACGGGAAGACCCTCCAGGTACGCTTTTATTTTATTGCAATTTACTTTCTTGCAATTTACTTTATTGTAAATGCACTTTACTTTTCTTGCATGATAAACAACTATTGCATGAAAACCCACACTTTTAGGATAGTCCCTAAAACTGAAACCAAAACTAAATTAAAAGTCATTGCAAGATAAAATTCACCGCCACAACATTTCAAAATATAAAACAACTCAAAATTTAATCACAAACAGAACACAAAACTACAATTACAACTAAATTAAAACGTCTTGTTGGATGATCGGGAATACCTCGGATGATGTAACCTACGTTTTGCTAACGGGATTTCCCACGGTCTAAATGAAAGTGTGGAACTCATTCAGTTGAGTTTAGCAAATTCATCTGGACTAAGTGAATCCGATAAAAATAACGATGCCGGAAGGATGGAACCGTGGGATCTTAACCGGTGTTGTTATAATCAACATTAAGATTTGTTTTAAATAAAACATAAAAAACACTTGGAAATTAAGAATTCCTCTAAACCAAAACACTTTTCTCATCTCCTGATTTATGACTTCTAAAACTAAACCTTGCAACAACAAGGAGCTCGGAGCATGGTGGGCGACGACGACCATCGTCATCAAGAAAACTCGAATCTACATCGACAAAACCATTCTTAGAATTAAATAACCAAGCCATAGGACTTCGAGGTAGTTTGCCTAGTGCAACATAAATCCTCAACCTTTTGTTAGGCATTTGCATTGCAAATTAAGCCCTAATCGGTTTTAGGATTCCGAGGTAGTCGTCCGATACGACATAAACCCTCACATCTTCCAGGCTATTTGTATGATTTTATCATACAAATATAAGTCCAAATTAATTAAAATTGGCAAGATCAAAACATTAAATAAACATTAGGGCCTTCCTAAATTCAAGCCAAATAATAGGATAGTCGGGAAATTACCGAAGTTCGCTTCGAATCTGTGATTTGTTCCAAATTTGATCCACTCCCTATTGAAATCCTAAAATTCAATCCCTTGAAAACTTAAATTTTGAGATTCTTGAAAGCATAACTACTGATTATTATCGAGAGTTTTCTTAGGTGATTCCCGTCATTTAAGATGTAATTAACTATAGGGGCTTGCCCTTATAGAGAATTTTAAGAACCCAGGTAATATAAACCCTGTTTAATGCATTCATATTAAGTAGGGGAATTTGTCGGCTTATAAAATTGGTTCGCAGGCCAAATGGATGTCACAAACCTTTCTAGTTTATTTAATCGAGCCCCATTACCAAACAGTGTGTCTATTCTTCGGGGTAGATACACGGTTTGTGGTGCGGTGCTCGTTTATGTAAACTATTCGGGATGTGAGATCAATTTGATTTCATATCTTAAGATTTTCAAACTTAAAATTATTTTCAAAAATCAAATGCTACTTTCTAAATTATATATATATATATATATATATTTAAATTAAATTTAAAATTAAAAATTCGCCGACAATTTATGTTAGGCGACCCCCTTTTTAAAATAAAACACTTAACCTAAAAATATGCCGACAATTTCTGGCGACTCCGCTGGGGAAAATTCCTCTCTCCATTTTAATCAGACAATTATGCTTTCGAAAATCGGTAGTGTATCCATGTTCTTAGTGGATCAAACTACCCTTCTTTCCATTGGAATACTATGTTCATTTTTACCTTAAACAAGTATAGCCAACATTCTCTCGGATTTAGGAGCCACTATTTAGACACCCCTAAACAGAGAGGTTCCGAGATCCTTTTACCTCATTTCTGAGGAGGGGTGGACCCCCAATAGGTATTAGTTTAGGAGCGGTCTTGCGGGTCGAGAAGTTTCTACTAGACTTTCTCTTCCTTTTCCGGTTCCTAATCAATTCCTTTTACTCTTCCTACAACTCTCCTTCTTTTAATAATTCTCTCTCCTAACGAACAAATCTTTTTGAAAAAAAAAGACAATTTTCCTTTAATACCACAGATACACTAAGATAAACAGAAATGTGTTCGGACTCTTTCTTTTTTGTCATAAGTTATACGATAAGAAGAAGCACGATTCGGAGATTAACACTTGGAATCGCGCCTGCGAAATGGAAGCCCCAAAACCGATCTTCTCCTTCGTCAACGGACTCGACTCGGCCGTGTTCAAGGACGAATCGCCCGATAATCGAATTATTCGATTCGGACAAGGATTCGGGGACGCCGACATCAAAATCCCCGACGTCACTCTCTTTTCACTCACAAGCAAAGTACCGTAAGCCGAGAAGTCGTTGATCGAGTTTAACCTCAAGTCAACTCATGAATTCCCTCCTCTGCAAAAGATTCCAACTGAGAGGAATACTGCTGTCCACAGAAGGACTGTTGTTGCTACCACCACTGGTCTAGTTGTCTCTGCACCTACCCCAGCTTCTGCCAGACTAAAGGGAAAGGAAATTCAAAACTATGACGAACCTGTTACCGTGGAGGGTATAGACCTTCCTGTGAAACCTTCTGTTTTTGAAATCAGGTCCAGCTCGAGAATTCCATCGCTGACACGGACTCAGAGAAGGAACAGAAGTAGGAGGATTGCTAGAGAAGCCAGAGCTGCTGAAGTTGCTTTCCTAGAAGAAATCCCAGAACTGCCCGAGTATACACCGCTGCCTGAACACATACCACTTTTGGGAGGAAGCAGGTTCCATCCCCTCTCCGCTGTAGAGGATGAGGAAAATGTTCGCAAGATTGTTGCCGCATTGCCTCAGCCCATATATTACAACGATAGCCGTAAGAAAAGGGCTAGAATTACGCCATTTGCTCGACTGCAAATCTTGATAGAAAAGTTGGCAAAGAAGGAAAAATGCCCTGTATCAGAAATTTTAAGAAGGATAGGGCGAGTGCCAGCCAAGTCCATTCTTGGGCCGCGAGTAGAACCTGCTATCACTGCGGAAAAGCCGAATAAGAGAATGAAAGCTAGTCCACCTCGTCGTTGTTTCGGACTACAAATTAGGGAGGATACCACCTTCCAAAGCATTTGGTCGACGCACCATCCGGTCCTAGACCTTCTGCTGCTAGAAGGATGGTATGGCGTCCCACTACCGGACAATTAAGATTAAAGCAATAACCTGAGAAGGAAAGTCTCGTCAGGACACTTGAGTCCGAAGAAAGCGCTACCGCAGTGAAGGGGACTCATGAGAAAGAAACCCGACAATTATCACATGACAACTGCAAGGATGTACAGAAAAGACCACTAGAAGATGCTATGGAAAAGCTAAGAACTGATATTCGGCTATTAACAAGGGAAAGAGAAGAGAAATTCGGAGATGAAGTTGACTCGTCAGAGTTCATGGATGATGAATATGCAGAAATTAACATGGTTGAAACACGAGGTTCGTCAGCTTCTCAAGATGCTCCTGCAGCCGCAGAAAGAGAGGAGCCGGAAGTAATGAGGAGGCAGCTTCAAGAGAAAGATGATACAATCACCCAAATGGCAAAAAGGATGGAAGAGATGGCTGTAGCCCTAGCCACTCTCCAGTGTCAAGTTCAACCCCAAAGAGAAACACCCCCAGAAGTCATTCACATTGTAGACGGAGGAAAGGAGATTACATCCGTCAACGGGGATGATCAATTAAAAAAGGATGCAACACAAAGCATGATTCCGGAAAAGGATATTAAGAGCATGGTGGAACAGCAGGTGTGAGAAGCCTTGGCACAATCAAAGAGCGGGACATCCATTCGGACGGGTAGACCTTACCCTGAAGAATTCGACGCTGTTCAATCTCCGAAAGGCTTTGTACCACCTCTGTTTAAGACCTTTGATGGAACCAGAAACCCTCGGCAGCATGTTGCACATTTTCGTGCCAGTTGTTGCAATGCCGGCGGAAGTGATGCCTTACTCTTCAGACAATTTGTCAACAGCCTATCAGGGATCGCCTTTGATTGGTATGTAGAATTACCCAACGGTTCGGTGAAGACATTTTCATAACTAGAGAACCTCTTCATCAAGCGATTTGTCGGAGCTCAGCACCACATCACTATAGGTGATTTAGTGGTAGAGAAGCAGAAACCCAACGAAACCTTGGTGGACTACATACTTCGATGGAGGAACCTAAGTATGAAGTGTGAGCCACAACTACAAGAACAGCATGCGATCGGCATTTTACCGAAGAGCATTCATGGCCCGATAAGCACTTCTCCTCAAGGGATTTACTATTAAGACTTTTGAGAAGTTGTTAAGCAAGGCCGAAAGCTTGCAAGAGGAGGCGAAGCAATTAAGTTTCACCGACAAAACGGACAAACGTAAGCCCGTGAAAACTTTTGAAAAGAAGTCCGGATCGTTGCAGCGATCGACAAAGGCAAGCATCCGATACAAATATCGTCGAACGGCCGCAAGCAACCTCAACGAATTACCGGAACCCCGACCCGGCTATCGGTCATCTCAACAAGTATGAACAATCGCCTCGTCCGCAACGTACGTTAAGGGAGCTTCTGAGCAGGGAGTATCCGTTCAAGAATGAGGCAGTGCCGAAAATGTTCCGCAGTCTGATGAAGACTCCAGATTTCCAACTACCAGAACCTAAAAGACCAGAAGAAGTCGACAAGAAAGGTGATCCCAACTTTTGCCCTTACCACCGGATGCTTGGGCATAAGATAGAAGATTGTATTACCTTCAAAAGTTGGCTCAACGAAAATCTTCGGAAAGGGAATATAACGATCCCGAAGGAGTACATGAAGGAACCCCAGAAAGGAGGTTCCGTCAATGTTATCTCGACGGATCTCATTGTGCCGATAGATCCCTATGCGACTAATGATGGAAGGACTACCGCTTGGACAAAGTCTTCGAAGAAGATTTTGGATCACAACCAAACCGCTTCGGTGCGAGCCTCAACTCAGAGTTCGAAACCTGTCAAGTCGGAACTATCACTTGCGATAGAAGAACTACCTCAACAAGAGACGACTGAAGAAAAGAAGAAAACTGATGAAGAAGAGAAGACCGAGGCTCCTAAGGCTAAACTAGGGGCTGCTTATCCTAGGATAGTTGTTTCCGATTCGGGGGAGAAATCCCTCGATCCTCTGACTCTGTATGATTATTTTCTCACTCCGGTGGGATCTTATAATGATAAGGGTTATGGCGTTGGCTACGTTTTGACTGTTTCTAACGATTACGTAACTAGCGATAATCCGGGCATCGATTTCGATACAAATGACAATTCTCAAATCATACACAATCTCGACGATCACAATGACGAAGAAGACATCAATTAAGGAGGCTACGAGAGTTCAACAAGCAACGAATCTATTCTGCGAGTTTCGAGGAGCTCCGATACAATAGAGTTAGAGCCTTCGGACTCGAAGCTAATCTAGAAGAACTCGTCATTCCGATTCGGGAGGAAATACCAAGCAAACTCAATACTAGAGTCAGAAGAAATTACAGAAGTTAACTTAAGAAGTGGAAGAGTTCTACCTCCGAGAATGGGTCCAAAGGACAAAGGAAAGCAGGTGGTTGTTCAAGAAGAATCAACCCCGACAGAAGAAATACCCATTCAGGAAGAAGCCCAGACACATGAAAATAAAGTGGACTACAATGTGTTAGCCCATCTTAGGAAACTACCAGTCAAACTGAGCATCTACGACACTCTCATCTTATCAAAGGAGATGAGAGAAGCTCTGATCAAGGCCTTACTTGATCCGAAAATTTGATTAGCTCAAATAGCTGGAGATTCCTTAGATGAGGTTTGTTCGTTAAAGGAACAGCGAGGTGTCACCTTCACGGACAATGATCTACTACTTGGGACAGCAGACCACAACCGACCGTTGTACATTTCAGTTACAATTGAAAAGTTTACACTCTCGCAGTATTGGTGGATCCAGGAGCATCAATCAACATTATGAATCTTCAAACGCTAGTATATTTGGAAATTGATGCTCGCGAGCTTGAAGCAGACAAAATGCTATTAAGAGGATTCAACCAGAAAGGAGAAAGAGCCCTCGGATCAATAACACTGCTAATGAAAACAGGTGACTCAGCAAAGACAACCGCAAAATTTCACATAATTGATTCAGAAACGTCGTTCAACGCTCTACTGGGCCGACCATGGATACATGAAAACCGGATGGTACCATCATCTCTACATCGGTGCATCAAATACTACGATGGAGGGGAACAGTGCATCAAAGGTGACTTACAACCATTCTCCGTACATGAAATTGGAATCCATGAAGATGCACCTTATTATGCACCTCCGAAGAAAACAATCTTCTCCAGAGATACCATGACGAATGAAGCAAAAGAAAATTGGGATGACGAAGAACCTGAAGTTCTAGTCCAACAGTCACTCACCACTCCCTTACGGCGAGATGGTGAAGGTTTCTCCACAACTCGAGGCCGGGAACGAGGTCGTGGTAGAGACGCTAGGACAGTTGGACAGAGGAAACCAGCCATCAATGTTGATTGGGAAGATAGTTCTGAAGAAGAAAGAGAAATCAAGCAAGAAGCAACGACAATAAGTCGGAAGAAGCCACAATTCAGGATCCCGCTCGAAGATAAAAAGAATGAAGAATATAAATCGATGTACGAGAAGATTAACCACTATGTACATACTATGACCCTGACCCCGATCCGTTCTAATAAAATCAAGGGTATGGTGGTCAAAGAGGTACATAGCGACGGTGCAAAGCCCATCAAATTCTACCGTGGCGCTCCTTACTCCAAAACTGAAAATAATGTACAATTTGAAGATGTCACTTCATCAGAATTAATGGAATTACCTTTTGAGTGGTACTCTCCCTGTATTCAAAATTTAATTCAACGTGGTTTCTTACCTCGACAATGGACAAAAGGTCAATCACAACATTTTGAAAAACTATGGAATAACTCCGGTCGTCCACCCAATTCAAAGCATGGTCTCGCATTCGGCACGGTAGGATCGACTGACGATACCGAATTTTTCTTGGTTGTCACTTGCGAGTCTAATGAAAACTGCATGAAAACTACGGAAGAATTTGAAGATTTACAAATTGGAGACGCTCCACCAGAATTCGAAGAAGAGATTAAATCTACAATAGATGAGTTAACGGAAGTTAACTTAGGTACTAACAAAGAGCCTAGACCTACCTTTGTTAGCTCCTTACTCAATAAAGAAGACTCCGAAGAAATAATCAAGTTATTAATGGAATTTAAAGACTCGTTTTGCTTGGAGCTACGATGAGATGCCGGGATTAGCTCCAGAGGTCGCGATCCATAAACTAGGAGTGGATCCTACTTCGTCCCGTCGGACAAGGTCCCGGAAGAATGCGTCTAGAAATCGAACAACAAGTCATAGCTGAAGTTAAAAAGCTAATAGACGCCAAATTTGTCCGTGAAGAACAATACCCGACTTGGTTAGCCAATGTGGTACCGAGTTAGGAAGAAGAATGGTCGGATCGTAATTTGTGTGGATTTCGGAGATTTAAACAAGGCATGTCCAAAGGATGAATTCCCTCTACCGATCCCGTAATTAATGATCAACATTGCTTCGACACATGAAATATTCTCATTCATGGATGGATCTTCGGGATACAACCAGATAAAAATGGCTCCAGAAGATGAAAAACTTACAGCATTCGTAACACCGATCGGAGTATATTGCTGCACGTTGATGCCATTCGGACTGAAGAACGCAGGAGCAACATACCAAAGAGCGATGACAAGAATTTTTTATGATCCCATCCACAATCAAGTCGAATGCTACGTGGACGATGTGGTCATCAAAAGCAAAGTAAAGGACAACCATCTATATGATTTGAGAATTGTTTTCAAATGATTAAGACAATTTAACCTTCAGATGAATACCTTAAAATCCGCCTTCGGCGTCACCTCCGGGAAATTCTTAGGATTCGTTGTCCGACATCGTGGAATTGAAATCGACCCGAAAAAGATTAAAGCTATCTTAGAAATGCCGCCACCCAAAACCTTAAAGCAACTACAATCTTTTCAAGGGAAGTTGGCATATCTTCGACGCTTTATCTCAAACTTGTCGAGTAGGCGTCGGCCTTTCTCGCACTAGTTAAAAAGGACGCCAAATTTATTTGGGAAGAGAAATGCCGTAAGGCCTTCGAGGACATTAAACAATATTTAATGACACCTCCTCGTCTTAGCAAGAATGAGTCTTAGGTAGACCGCCGATACTTTATACCACGGCTTTAGACGACTCTCTGGGAGCCCTGTTAGCCCAGGTCAATGATGAGGGTAAAGAAAATGCTCTTTACTACCTAAGCCGTCATTTACTTCCGACGAAAATAAGGTATCCCGCAATTGAAAAGCATTGTTTGGCCCTGATCTTCACTGCTCAAAAGCTCAGGCACTACATGCTTTCTCATAAGATCAACCTGATCTCGAAATTTAATCCATTGCAATACTTGATGACTCGTCCAACGCTTTTCGGCAGACTCGACAGATGGTCAATGATATTATTGCAATTTGATTTAACTTTTGTGCCTCTTCGTGCCGTAAAGGGACAAATCTTAGCAAACTTCCTCGCAGCACACCCTTTGCCGGCAGAATCTCCTCTCAATGACGACTTGCCAGACGAACAAATAATGAGCTTAGAAGACCCTGATGATCGACGTTGGGAATTATATTTCGACGGAGCATCTTCGACACACAAAGACGAAGAATCGCAAGTGATAGTGCCCGGTAAGGCAGGGATCAGATTAATCTTTATAACACCGGAGCGGGGGATGTTAAGATACTCCTACCACTTGACAGAGCCGTGTACAAACAACAAAGTAGAATATGAAGCCCTCAAAACAGGACTGGAATTAGCTATTCAAATGGGGATAACAGACATCAACATCTACGGGGATTCACAGTTAATCATTCAATAGATCGCGGACAGTACATAATTTTAAAACCAAGACTCGAGCAATACTTCCAGTATGCCATACAGTTGTTGGAACAGATTCCGAATGTGACGATCTACAAAATTCCCAGAAAAGAAAATGCTTTAGCAGATGCGTTAGCTCGCCTCGCAAAAGAATTTGCCTGTTTGCAAGATGAGTCAGTAGAAGTGTCAGTTCACGGACGTCAGGTCCTATCACAGCTCGACATAGACACAATACACAAATCAGAAAAAGAAGAAGAATCAGTTGCAACAGTGGACGAGAAAACACGAAGATTGGCGACAACCATTAATAGACTACCCGCAAACAGGAAAACTACCGGACGATAGGTCGCTAGCCCATCAAATCAAGAAAAGAACTCGTCCTACGCATTAATAAACAACACGTTATACGTGAAGGTCTTTCGATCAAATGTGGCTAAGGTGCCTAAGCGGGTCCGAGGCCCGTGAAATTGTTAAAGGGGTCCATTCGGGACTCGTGGCGCTCACCGATCGGGTCCGAAGATGAAAATGAAAATTAAAAGACTAGGGTACTATCGGCCCTCGATGATGACCGACTGCATGAAAATCGCCAAGATCTGTCACCAATGCCAAGTGCACGGAGTGGTTCTACACCAACCTCCAAATGTGTTACATCCGACAATTACGTCGTGGCCATTTGAAAGTTGGGGCACATATATAGTGGGTCCAATAGAACCACCATCTTCAAAAGGACATCGCTTCATTCTTGCTGCTACAGATTACTTTTCTAAGTGGGCAGAGACAGTTCCACTTAGAGAAGTGAAAGCACACCATGTGCTACAATTTTTCAAGAACCAAGTTGTCTACCGTTTCGGAGTGCCGCGCGAGATCATCTCGTATAATGGGTCGGCATTCGAAGCACACAAATCAACAATTTTGTCGGGAGACACGGAATCGACTGGCGGTATTCAACAATTTACTACCCAAGAGCAAACGGCCTGGCCGAGGCTTTTAATAAAACTCTCGTTCAAATCATAAAGAAAACCTTGGACGATAATAAGAGAAATTGGCACGAGAAGTTATTAGAAGCCTTATGGGCCTACCGGACAACCTTCAGAACTCCTACTCAAGCTACACCTTACGCTCTGGTGTATGGGTCCGAGGCAATGTTACCCTTAGAGGTCCAAGCTTCCTTCACTCAGAATTGCAATTGCAAACAATATCACGACAGAAGAGAATGCCAAATTATGACTAGAAGAATTGGAAAGTCCGGAAGGGAAAAGACTTGCGGCGCAGACGGGAATTTAGAACTATACCAAGCTAAGATGGTTCAAGCCCATGACAAACTGGTCCGCCCAAGAACCTTCAAAGTTGGTGACTTAATTCTCGTTCTCAAGAGACCTATCCTTGCACACCACAAGATAGGAGGAAAATTCGAACCCACTTGGAAAGCACCGTTTGTGGTTGAAGCAGTATACTCAGGAGGCTCCTACCAGCTAGTGAACTGCCAAGGAGAACGACATATGTTTCTGATCAATGGATGATACTTGAAAAAGTATTACGCTACCAGATGTTTCGAAGGAATGGATTTTTCATCCCTAGAAGCACAGGTGAAGTAGTTACTTATGACTGGGTCCGAACCCAAAAATAATAAAAAATGTGCTAAAATAAATAAAATCAGGATAATAAAGTTTCCCTTGTTTTCTCTTCCATATCAAAATCTTTTCCCCGATCTTATCCCACTTCATTCCTGTTAAATTTAAAAATACAAGAAGTAATAAAAAAAACTGTCTTTAATAATCATTTTCTTAATGTTCTTGTTCTTAGTACGACCCCTGATCCTTTTCCTTGTCTTTTCGCATGGAAATGTCGAACGGGCGGTTGGTCCTGAACTTTAGAAATGGCGTAAGCCTTGTACTCGACGAAAAGAGGGTGAAAGATGGAGCGATAATCGAGATTGACTCAGACTTCGCGCCAGCAGGCCTGCAATACGAGGAAAGTGACCGGGTCCCGGCTGATCGAGAGGAACCGCCCGATCGGACGATAATGAAAGTGGGTGGCCCAAGCCACCAATCCGACTCGCAAGAAAAGGAATACAAACACCGAAGAAGACAAGAGAATCATGTCCGTAGTCGCTACGGCGAGAGGGCAGAGCTTGTCGGCGCTAGCCGCCACGGAGATTCGGGAAGTACGAAGAGCTACTCTCATAGCAACTCCGCGAAGAAATAAAAATCGCCGTATCCGCAAGATGTTAACCAAACTAGCGACGAGACCAAGCACGACGAGGCGATTGCATCGCGCACCTATACTTCAAGGACGCCAGTTCACCAGGTACCTGAAGAAAGGAGGCCAACTCCGAGAATAACAGAAGAGACCAGGGAAATCTTATGGAGAACAGAAGAAGGAAGGCTACCACGCCACTAGATAAAGTCAACAGTAATGCATAACCTTGTTGCAGAAGCAACCCCGGAGAATGTCCCGACGGACACCATCCCCGAGGAGCCGAGGTATGCAGGAGAACGTGAAGGGATTGAGCTATATATCCCACAATACGTCACCAGGCATCGCCATTTGCAGATTATTCCAGAATACGAGCTAGAAAGAATGCAGAATGTCAAGAAGAAAACTTTTGAATACTTCGAGAGAATCAGAGGCAGGAGGATCAATATACTAGAAGGCCTCAAGCTACATATAGACATGTTCTCAGAATACGAACAACACCAAATCGTGGACTGCATCCGGGATTTGAAAAGAATGGGCCGAGCGGGCCGCCTAAGAGAAAACACTTACTCGGAACCCCATAGATGGATGCCAGGGAAAGGAAGAATTACAATTCAATGTGGATGCTGCTACAACTTCGCAGAAGACAGGAAAGGAAACCCACCGGGGATACTTCGTCATGGCCAGGTGGATCCAATGCCATTAGTCATCAAAAGGATGGTAAAGAGAATGATAACATGGAGGGTACTGCCGGCAGATTGCATACCCAACCAGCTTGCATCATTAACATTTATAAGAAGGGTGACTACATACCCCCACACATAGATCACCACGACTTTGTCGACCTTTCGCACAGCTTTCTTTTCGAACGAATGTAATATCATGTTCGGATCCGACCTCCGGATAGCGAGCCCGGTGTGAGTTCCGAGGGCCGATAAAGATACCATTACCGGTAGGTTCCGTCATGATACCGAAGGGCAACGGAGCGGATGTTGCTAAACATTGCATACCGGGAGTACTAATGAAGCGGATCTCGCTTACTTTCGAAGGATGGATGACGGGAAAGCACCTTACCACTTCCAGCCGGACCCGGAGCTAGAGAGCCTCCGGCCTTACGAGCTGTGAGTTACATGGAAAATATCACACCTCCAACGTACATCCATACGGCATCCTTGCCAAGGATGGCTTGGAAGGTGATGTTATTGACCATGTACCTCACTATTCAGACATGGATTTCTGACATATACCTTTTTTTGGATGGATCGACAAAGATCATACATAGTCCATTTTGAGTCTACATGGATTGTATGAGATGTATTCCATATCGAGTTGTATGATGTATCTTCAACATGATTGGAATGAAAGTGACCATGTCACATTTTTGGCCTTCACCTCTTTTGTGCAAGTTGACTGAGAAACGCCATTAAAGTTAAATGAACTTCGAACAAAGAATAGAAAATAAACAAAAAAGAATAAAAGAAAACTTTCCTTAAAAATCTAAAAAATGATAAACTCCAAATTCACGATAAAATAAAATTTGAATCGTTAAAAGACAAACAAAATGAATATAAATTTCAAATGAAATCTCAATCAAATTTCAAATTCAATCTTTCCAAATTTCAAATCAAATCTCAATCAAATTCAAACTTTTGGAGTTGAGGATTTTACATCCGAGACTGCATTGCTTTAGGATTCTTTCCCTATCGCAATGAAATACATCAAATTCAAGCTTTTGGGGTTGAGCATTTTACATCAGAGACTGCATTGCTTTAGGATTCTTTCCCTATCGCAATGAAATACATCAAAATCAAACTTTTGGGGTCGAGGATTTTACATCCGAGACCGCATCGCTTTAGGATTCTTTCCCTATCGCAATGAAATACATCAAAATCAAACTTTTGGGGTTGAGGATTTTACATCCGAGACCGCTTCGCTTTAGGATTCTTTCCCTATCGCAATGAAATATATCAAATTCAAGCTTTTGATGTTGAGGATTTTACATCCGAGACTGCATTGCTTTAGGATTCTTTCCCTATCGCAATGAAATACATCAAAATCAAACTTTTGGGGTTGAGGATTTTACATTCGAGACTGCATTGCTTTAGGATTCTTTCCCTATCGCAATGAAATACGTCATAATCAAACTTTTCTATCGCAATGAAATACATCATAATCAAACTTTTGGGGTTGAGGATTTTACATCCGAGACTGCATTGCTTTAGGATTCTTTCCCTATCACAATGAAATACATCAAAATCAAATTCTTGGGGTTGAGGGTTTTACATCCGAGATCGCATTGCTTAGGATTCTTTCCCTATCGCAATGAAACACATCAAAATCAAACTCTTGAGGTTAAGGATTTTACATCCAATACCACATTGCTCTGAGATCTCTCCTCATTGTAATGATTCATTCTAATCAATTCAATTTTCTTTCGAGGTTGAAGATGTTATATCTAAAACCACAAAAATCCAATTCTCATTTCAAATCAAATCCCTTCAAATTAATCTTAACAAAACATCAATCTAAATTGAAACTCAAGCTAAAATCTAAGCTCACACATCAAAACTTAAACTAAAACAAAATAAAATCTAAATTTAAATTCCCCCAGATCATGCGATTTGGGATTCACCTCCTTTTCCTTTCCCCAGCCGAGAGTTCGAGAATCTCCGAGCCTCGTAGATATACTCGACACTCCCCGGAGGAAACTCTTCTACTTTGTCCTAAGTTTGTCACTTGGACGTTTGTGTTGGTTTTGTTGATCGCTTCGGTCAACACCAATACGCGCGGTGTGCTCCGTCAGCTCACCACACCTTTTGGGGGTCCATTTGTTGAACTCATTTTTGATGAGGTCATCTCTTCTTCTTTTTAGTACTTAGGATCTAGCCTTAGGCTTTTCCTTTGACTATCTTAGAGGATTAGAATTGGGACCCACCACTTAGAAATTCAAACCACTTCTTAACTCCCTACAAACTCCACAAACTCGACTATAGACCCCTAATCACCTGTAGGGTCGAAATCAAATATGGAAGTTTAAAGGATGAGTTCCTATGGGACTCTTTGGCCTTAGGACTACCCCGGGTGGCTCTGGTCTCGGTGAAGGGCCGACTTACACACACACTACACCTATACACTACACTTTCACACACATCCTAGAAACACACCCATACCTCACTCGACCTCCCGACTCATAAAGGTGATCCACATGGATGGTCCTTAACCCCTAAGCCCTCGGCAAGCAGGGTTAGGAACAACATAGTGGATGCCTCAAATGAGTCCCTTCATGGCTCATTTGGGCATGATATGGCTTCATGGCTCAACCAAAATGATTTATTCCACTTACATTTACCCAATCTTCAATTTTCCAAATTTTCAATTTTTGACCCCCGGGACCCTACACCCGCCTAACCTACCCAAAGCCCTTGAAATTACCCAAATTTTTCAAATCACCCAAAATTCCTCAAAACCAATCCCAAACATTTCCACATTACTCAAATTGATCATTCATAGCCAAAAATATCAAAAATTCCAAAAATACCTCCCAATACCCTCCAAATAACCAAAATACCCCTCTTGACCCAAAAATCCAAAAATTCAGAAAATTCCTAGAAAATTCCAGAAATCCCAAATATTCCCAATTTCATTTTGTTCAACTACACCATGGGCTAATTTTGTCAATTTACCCCACCTTTGTCAAAACCCCCAATTTGACCCATTTTAGCCCAAAGTGAACCCAATGTCAAGCCAAACCTACCCAATTGATCCAAATTCTGGTCCAATTCAATTCTAAACTTCAAGTCAACATTTCCAACACCAATCTAGACCAAATACAAGTCCAATTTGATTGAAATTTGAATCTAATTTCACTTTTGGCCTTAAAGCCAAATTTGGACCCATGACCCAAACTTAGCCCAAACTAACCCAATTCAACTCCAATTAACCCCAAATCTTTTCTAAACCTTCCCTAACATCCCCACAAACAAAACACTAACATGATTTACCCAAAATTTAGACCCAAACCCCACTCAAATTCAACCCAAAGCTAAAAGGCCCAATTTTGACCTAAACCCAAACCTAACCCAAATAAGCACAAACCCCAAAATCAAGACCCAACCAAAGCCAAAACCTCTTTAAAACACTCCCATAAACATTTCCCAACATTTATTTTACATCAATTTCAACCCTATCCTAACATTGGCCCAAGTTAGCCCAATTTGACCTACATTGGCCCATTCACCAAAGAGGTCCAAATCCAACCCAAACCTAGCCCAAACACTTCAAATTTATTCCAAATCATTCATGAAGCATTCCTAAACTAAATTCAACACTTATTGGATCCAATCCTTTACAAAATTCTCATCCTAAAATAAAAAAAAACCCACTTCCATAAATCACTTTAAAAGCCCACCTTCACTAAATTTCAAAAGGCCCAAAGCCCACATGACAACCCTATATCATCATCAATTGAATGAAACCATCTCCTAAGTTCTAAACCCATGATAAAATAAATCCAAATGAAGCCATATGCCAAATCCCATCAAATCACCCCTAAATTACCAAAATTTCTAAAATCCATTTTCATGAAATTGACCAAGCTTTTCCCCAAGCCAAAGATAAGCCATGAAGCCACTCTTAAGCCACATGCAAGCCATGTGAGTTACTCACATGTGACCTTACCCCATTGGGCAAAAGGAGGAGGTCCTTTCTACATTCCCATAAGGTGATTAACCACTCCCATGATTCCTCTTAACCATGCTTATGCCTAATTGTGCTTGGATGGTGACTTGACCCTACCGATTATGCTGAACCAAATCACTTTCCCTTTAGCCTAAACCAAGCATTGGGTGGTGCACCTAGCCCAAAGGGATGGGTTGACCAATTTGAGCCAAAATGAGCCTCTCCCCATACCATTTTAATCCAAACCCTTTACACATGTCCATGGCCAATTGACTGCACAAACCTCCAGCCCTGACCCACCTGGACCTGTAGGTGACCCATGCCTGCCGGACAGCTGCCTGGGTCACCGGAAAACACCATGGCCGAGACCTTGGGAGGAGCCAAACTTTGGAATTCCACCTTGCTGAGTTGCACCATGCCCAATGGCCACCATGATTGTTCTTCCTCGACCTAGCAACTGATCCCAAGCCTTAAACCCCCCGGGAGGCCCTCCACCCTCTCCTATTTAAACCTCACCTCCTCTCGACCATGAGAGGTGCCGAACCGTACCTTATCGAAACCCCGCCAAAATTGCTCCGCACCACTCTACATACTTAGAGCAGACTTGATCCCTAGTGACAATTCGCCCTAATCCCCCACCAACGAGCCCAATTTCTCGCCAAAATTCCACCCAAAACCAGAAAAATTCTCCACAGTGGATCAATCCCCAAATCGATTGATCCTACACCTTCACCGCACCGAGGAAGAGGTCCACCAGCAAAAGCCCCCTCTCCAGGCCACCCATCTGTTCCAGACTCCAAGCCTTGTGATCGGGCTTGGTCGAAATCAAACCTAGACAATTCACCAGGCCAAGGGACTTCATCTGGAGCTTGCTTAGACCCAATCAAAGGTGACACAACCCTCAGATTGAAGCCACACTTCTCTGAGCAAAGGTATGAGCTAACTCTTTATCCCGAGCTTCTGGAGATTTTCCATTTCAAATGCCTTAATTTCAATGCATTATCACCGTATAGATGTATTCGTCTCTTCAAGACGAATCCATAGAGCACAAGAACACGAAAATCCATTAAGTATTGAGTGAGATATTAGGGATTTAGTGTGGACGGTTCTCGGGCTAGGAGGCTTGGGGATGATGAACGGATGCCGTTCATTTAATACACGCGCGGACGGACGACCAGGATCGCGCCGGATGAGGAGACGGAACGATACAGCGGGCCCCCGGAGCGCTGAGTTGGATGGCGGCGTCGAATCAGAAGACGACGCGTGTGCGTTCGGAGCTGCCGAGGTTGAGCTGGCGCCGCGTCACTTAAATAGAAGAAAAGGGATTTTTTCTATTTATTTAATTCCCTAAACTTCAAAAATGCATAACTTTGTGTAGGAAAATCAGAAAAAAAAAATAAAAATACCCTCTTGCTCAGTGAACAGAGGAGAATAATGTGGAAAAGAAATCATTTAATTTCATCAAGTATTTTATTTTTAATGATTTATTTACCCTCTGCATTGTTTAATTCTCCATGCATATAGGAAATTCACCATGGCATGAGACCATAGGGCTTTGAAGCCTCTGAACTTGGGAATATTCCCTGAATTTTCTAAAGTCAGAGGCCATCCCTATGAGAAGTTATTGATTTTTCAAATTCATGTTGCTGTTTTGAGTATTTTAAATCCAATAATTAGCATGTTGTGAAATAAATTCTAGGAAAATTTGGTGATGTTTCTTATGACCAGAAAACCCTAGGAAAAATAGGTTTTGAATTAATCCACTTGGAATAATCCTAATTGGCTTAAACACCCAAAATAGGTTCTTAATTAATTAGAGCTAATCATACATCAAATTGACTTGAAATCAATTCTCCACTGACCTTTAGGATCAGTGGAACCCACCATAAAAATTTGAAGTCAATTGGACTTGGTTAGCCCTACTAAATGGGTTGATTAAGCCATTTAGCCAATTTAAACTTTAAAAAATTCATAACTTTGAAAATACTTTTCAAAAATTCACCAAATTGGTTTTGGAGCCTCTCTAATATTAGGGAAATTTAAGAAAATTAAAATTTCAATTTTCTAAAGATGTTGATTTTTTGTATTATTTTAATATTTTAATAATTAAAAAATAATAAATATCACAAAAAATAATAAAATTCACCAAAATGTCACATTTTGAATTTTAATCACTTAGGAACAAACCTCATATTTTTCTTAGGTTTATTTGATGAGATATTAAATTTTAAAGCCCTAAGGTAATTTTAAAATTAAAAAATGTATTTTTTAGCATTTCCACTAATATAATTCTAATAAATCAAAGAAAAATCAGAAAATTGTAAAAATTGATTCTCTGATTTCTTTGATATCAGAGAGATTTTTGAAAAATATAAAATTCATTTTTCAATCTTTATTTTATTTTTAAATTAATTAATACTCCAAAACTCAAAATAATTATAATAAAAAGAATATAATTCAAAAAATCACCAAAATTCGTCCAAGTGGTCCTCTGGTCATTAGGAATGTCCCATAATTTTCTTAGGGACAGAAACTTTCCCTTGGTCATATTATTAAATTTTCCTTGGAAATCCCTATTTTTCACCAAAAATAATTACATAAATAAATTAAATACAAAAAATCACATTTTCTCCTCGCATGTCTTTATTGACATATGAGTGAAGTCACATAAAAATTTCAAATTCATTTAAGCTCAATTTAGTGAGTTATGAAATTATTAAGCTTGAAGAGGCAAAATGGTAATTAAAATTTTAACCTTTAATTAAAACTTTAGGCTTAATAAAATTAAAGAGTAAAATATTTTATCTTAATCTGATTTGGATGATTGAAATTTAAATAATTAAAGGGTAGAAACCTATTAAACAATTTAAAAATAATTGAAATAAACCTTCATTAAATAATTGATTAAATTTGGAAGAATAATAAAATTGGAATTATTAAAATAGGGATATTATTAGGAAGAGATTTGTTCTTTAATTTAAGAATCCCTAAATTAATCATCTCAATAATATTTAATTCTTAATTAAAATGATAATTCAAATTTAAGATTTAAAACTCTAAAAGTCTTAATCATTAAATTAAATTAAAGTTAAATTATTTAAATTAAATCCTTTTAAAATTTCAATTAAATTAATACTTTAACAATTACAATTAAATCATCTTTAAAATATAAAAAATAAAATATTAAATCAAAATTAAAAATAAAATAAAATAAAATTTAAATTTAAATTAAATTAAATTAAAACATTTTAAATTAAATCAAATTAAATCAAATCAAATCAAATTAAATTAAATTAAATTAAATTAAATTAAATTAAATTAAATTAAATCAAATTAAATTAAATCAAATGAAATTAAATTAAACTAAAGCATATCAAATCAAACTAAATTGAATTAAATTAAATTAAAAGATAGAATCAAGTTAAAATTAAAATCAAATTAAAATAAATTAAAATTGAAACTAAACTAAATTAAATTAAATTAAAGTTAAATTAAATTGAATTAAAAATAACATCACCTAAGACATAAAGAAATTCAAAAATAAATATAAAGCAACTTGAACACTATTCCAAATTTAAACCCGTTAACTGAAATTAAATTAAATCACAAACCATTTGAACATCAATTTGCCCTCGAAAGCTTTTGTTGTCATAACTCCTAAACAGAACGTTAAGTGAAGTGTTACTTCACTCATAGGATATTCAAATGTCCTAATTCACTGAGCAAGATAACAAAACTTGAACTCCTGGTTGATTGATTCATTATATAATTAAATTCTCTGGACTTAAAATAATCCTAGAAATATTGAAAAGATGTTTGAGATTCTTCTTAAGCACTTCCACAATATGATAGGATGTTTATAAGAACAATCGAACTTAATTGTTCTTCGATGAAGAAAATCGTCCTCAAACCAAAACACAAGAACCTAGACGTCATAGGAAATGACTAGCTATAGGATTAGGAATTTGGTAGAAAACCATAACCCTTCCCTTAGCTTTACCTAGGAACTTGCTTAAATATTCTAAATTGTGTTTAAGTGCAGCCTGGGATGACGGGAAGACCCTCCAGTTACGCTTTTATTTTATCACAATTTACTTTCTTGCAATTTACTTTATTGTAAATGCACTTTACTTTTCTTGCATGATAAACAACTGTTGCATGAAAACCCACACTTTTAGGATAGTCCCTAAAACTGAAACTAAAACTAAATTAAAAGTCATTGCAAGATAAAATTCACCGCCACAACATTTTAAAATATAAAACAACTCAAAATTTAATCACAAACAGAACACAAAACTACAATTACAACTAAATTAAAACGTCTTGTTGGATGATCGGGAATATCTCGGATGATGTAACCTACGTGTTGCTAACGGGATTTACCACGGTCTAAATGAAAGTGTGGAACTCATTCAGTTGAGTTTAGCAAATTCATCCGGACTAAGTGAATCCGATAAAAATAACGATGCCGGAAGGATGGAACCGCGGGATCTTAACCAAGTGTTGTTATAATCAACTTTAAGATTTGTTTTAAATAAAACATAAGAAACACTTGGAAATTAAGAATTCCTCTAAACCAAAACACTTTTCTCATCTCCTGATTTATGGCTTCTAAAACTAAACCTCTACAACAACAAGGAGCTCGGAGCATGGTGGGCAGCACGACCATCGTCATCAGAAAAACTTGAATCTACATCAGCAAAACCATTCTTAGAATTAAATAACCAAGCCATAGAACTTCGAGGTAGTTTGCCTAGTGCAACATAAATCCTCAACCTTTTGTTAGGCTTTTGCATTGCAAATTAAGCCCTAACCGGTTTTAGGATTCCGAAGTAGTCGTCCGATACGACATAAACCCTCACATCTTCCAGGCTATTTGTATGATTTTATCATACAAATATAAGTCCAAATTAATTAAAATTGGCAAGATCAAAACATTAAATAAACATTAGGGCCTTCCTAAATTCAAGCCAAATAATAGGATAGTCGGGAAATTACAGAAGTTCGCTTTGAATCTGTGATTTCTCCTACCTTTCTTCCTTTGAATACCAAAAAAAAAATGTTCCAAAATTTATCCACTCCCTATTAAAATTCTAAAATTCAATCCCTTGAAAACTTAAATTTTGAGATTCTTGAGAGCAGAACTACTGATTATTATCGAGAGTTTTCTTAGGTGATTTCCGTCACTTAAGATGAAATTAACTATAGGGGCTTGCCCTTATAGGGAATTTTAAGAACCTGTGTAATATAAACCCCGTTTAATGCATTCATATTAAGCGGGGAATTTGTCGGCTTATAAAATTGGTTCGCAGGCCAAACGGATGTCACAAACCTTTCTAGTTTATTTAATCAAGCCCCATTACCAAGCAGTGTGTCTATTCTTCGGGGTAGATACACGGTTTGTGGTGCGGTGCTCGTTTATGTAAACTATTTGGGATGTGAGATCAGCTTGATTTCATATCTTAAGATTTTCAAACTTAAAATTATTTTCAAAAATCAAATGCTACTTTCTAAATTATATATTTTTATTTAAATTAAATTTAAAATTAAAAATTAGCCAACAATTTCTGTTAGGCGACCCCCTTTTCAAAATAAAACACTTAACCTAAAAATATGCCGACAAGTAGTTGTCAAACCAAAGAAGGTTTAAATCTCTCTGCAATAGTGGATTTTTACTTTAGGAATCCCTACACACCTTCTCTTACACTAGGAGAAAAGTGTGAAGATAAGTAAGATTCCTACAACTTCTTACTTTAACTACTCACTAAAAACACACTAATTCTTTTCTTACAGGCTCTCTAACTCCATATTTTATACTTTCTCGAATGGTGTCTTGGTGTCTCTCTAAAATGTGTCCATATTTAATGAATCTACATAAGAGATGAATCCTTTCAAGTAAAATTTGAATGCCTTTTGGTGCTCTTGATAAGTTATCCATGTTTGTACCAAATGATAACTCAAAATCTACTTCAAAATTTGTGAAAATTTCATTAAAATTGCAAAGTAACTACCTGAAACTTAAGCATGGGGTTTGGGCGGTTATGCGCCACCTTCTCTGTCTGCTGACTCTGGGCAATTAGGCGCCTCGGTTCACTTTAATAACTTCTTAATTTTTGCTCAAAATTTGATCCTTTAACATTACTTTTGACAAATTTGATTCATTTAAGTGTACCTGAGAAAAATGAAACACACAAATACCTTCTGTTAAAGTGCGATATCATCAAAAGTAGATATAAAAATGTGCTTAAAAATATTAATTATTTTAGGTATATCACTCCTCACCGACAAAGTTGACCGCTACGACGTCGTCCTTGTCACCTAAGCCCCATCTAAATTCCTCTATGTGCAGCTCCTCCTCTCAGCCAGCCACACTCATGGCATCCTTCATCACCGACGATGTCCCGCTAACCTCCTCCTGTGCTGGCGCCTTGCTGCAGCTAGTCCGAGCTCTCCCTCGCCGGCCTCCTTTACTGGTTCATGCTCCGTCTTCTGCATCAGGTAGCTAGACCTTCTTCCTCCTTATTTTCTTCATCTCAGCTGGCCACTCTCCTGCCACACCTCCTCATCAGCAAAACCAAGCCAGCCTACCTCCTCGCCAGCATCGAGCTCAAGCAAAACCAGCCATGCTCCCACGCACAGTTCTAGACCTCTCACACTAAAAGTAGTGTACTTACGGTGTGATAGCTCCCTCTCCTCATCACCCCTCACTCCCAGAGGTAAGAAATTTCGTCGGAGTACCTTAAATTTACCGGACTACAAGTTGCGTCATTGCACCATACAAAGCGTGGACTTCGTGCAAACATCATAGTGGAGAAACCCTTTCCATTTAGATTTAATTTCTCTAGCAAGCCCTAAGGTTTAGTGTCACTAGGGGTCTGGGTTCGATTACCCATACAGGGTGCGTACGCCTGTGTGAGTCGGTGTGGCCACCTTCTTATGTGATGGATCATTTGCTTTCCTAGAGTGAGTCTTTAGGTTAGGATTTTCCATGCACGATCAATTACCCTTCATAGTATTGAGTAATTCTCTATTATTGACAGCCTTGGAACAAATCCCTACGGGCTGGAGTCACTTTGTCCCCTTGATTTGGATTCCCTAATTTTCCTTAGAGAAATTGGGAGTTAGGTTTTGCAATAAGAGGAAAGCTTTGTAGCTAGCTCACTTTGTAATATCATGAGGAGTTGTGAAATGTGAAAAGTATTGAAGCAATCCCATTTCATAACATCATGGAGGCTCCCCGATTGAATCCCAGAAGAAACTCCTCACATGCCTCACCAAAGCAAGAACAGGCTACGTCACACATCTAAGTGTCCAAACCTTCAGGAACCTAAGTAGGTTCATTAGTACGAGCCAGTTTTGTTCTCAAATCTGTTTAAATTTACATCTTGCATGTTGTATTCACATACCACACTTCACACTTGTATGTTACAGCTTGAACTTCCTAGTTGCACCTCGTACTTGCACACCAAACCCCACACTTGCACATTGTGCCCCCTCATTGCACCTTGCACATCGCCCTTTTAGCTGCACGGACCAACCACCCCGGCCCTATCAGCACCTCATTTTGACTCAATTGACCATCTCGGTCCTGTTGACATCTCATTTTGCCTCGACCGATCACTCTGGTCTGATTGACACTTTGCTTTTCCTCGACTGGCCTCCCCAACATTCTATCTTCTTTATTTGGGCATTTTCCAAATGTAGAATTTATGCAGTTTGTCTTCTTTACTTAAAAATTTTCATTAAAAGTAATTATACTCACTATGCTATATCCATTAGCTTAGGAATTTCTCAAATCTTATGCATTAAAAATATCAAATGTGGAATTAATTTTTTATTAGGCACTGATCCTCAAGCTTCTCCTCCCATACTATACTTTACTTTTTTTCTTTTCTTTTTATTTTCTTTTTCTTTTTCTTTTTTTCTTTTCTTTTCTTCTTCTCTTCTTTTTCTAGCAAGGATTACTATATCTAGACACGCCTTTAATGATTTTGAGTTCCACTCTTCCTTTCCTAAGGCAAAAGTTTTATATATATGCTTTACTTAAAAATATAATAGTAGTTTTTGAAAATTATTTCTAATGAAAGAAATTTAGGTATTTAAAATAAAAGTTTAGTTCTTTAATATTTTTAAAAAATATAAAATTTCTTAGTAAAGATGGTTACACCATATTTAACATCTCTTCACAAAGAAAATTTGTAACTTGAGTTTTTTCTTCATCACTATAATGTTTTAACCAAATTTTCATACACATTTCTAAATTCAAAATTTTATTACTTTAACATAACTTCATACACATAATCATTTTTCAAATTAAAAATCTATTTTTTTGTAGTATATTTAAGAACAAATAAATTTCAAGTTTTGAAAGTTGATTTTTCATCCCCCCCCCCAACTTTAATTTTTATAAAGATTAAACATTTTAGCATATAATATATAAAGACAGGAATGAAAAACAAAACTTATGCATACAGGAATTTTCATGTTCTAATTGTGTAGGTAAAAAAGTTTTTTTAAAATATGAGTAAAAATAATCATATTTCAGTTTTGATTTTAGCATATATGAGATTCAAAAGATTTCTATGCAGTCTAGGCTAATATAAAAGCAAATCACACAAAATAATCTATTACGACAACCACAACAGAAAATTCATTGTAGTAAATTGAAATTTAAACATGAAGGTTAGCTCTATCAAAACTTCCTAAATAAGAAGGAATAGGTTCAACAAAAACGAAAAAAACACATTTAGACTAAAAGAGCTCAAATCATACTACCACATTAACATCACATAGATGCACATCACAAAAAACAATAACGACAGTGTTCACCAAAATAGTAAAAAACAACATATTTAGTAGTCCAGACAAACACAAAAGCCCATTCAATTAAAACTTAACATAACTCAATCTCTACTCATCCTTGTCACCGTCATCATTATCATTATTAATAAAAAAACTAGCATAATCAAATTTAATACATAGTGAATAAGGAGGAAATACAACACTTTGATTACCTCTAATAAGTCTCTCCAAAGAAGTGATGTATTTCACCTCCTAATCTCTATGTATCTGATCCTGAAATATTTATGCTTATGTTTTATATATAAATTGTTACTTCTCTTTAATGATATTATAAAATAGGATACTACGCAAATATAAGACTTTCAAATTAATCCCCGAGATATCAAACCCACAGGGAAAGTGTTAAATAAAGAAAATAAAAAAATAACTATTTTACTTTTTAAGAATGATCTTACCCAAAATAAAGATAAAATTATAGGAAAGAAAATTCAATTTTTTTAGTTAGCTTTTATAATTTTAAAAGTATTAAACTACTACTTTAACTATATTATTGTTAGATGAAAGCAAATGCAAATAAAATAACTTTTTTCCTTATTATGAATCAGTAACAAGACATAGAATTTTATTATGGAAGTATCTAAAATGTGTTGTACCAAATAGGAGCATTTATATTCTTTACCCTTACTAGAGATGCTATAAACAACATAGGTTAATCTAATGCTTTATAAATCTTGAAGACGGGCTAGGCAAGAAAAATACTAGCTCTCACTCTAGAGTTTCCTCTTATCCCTCCACCTGGGGGCTAACATTTGGTAACAAAACATAAGACAATAAATCGAATTAGGGGCTTTAGCCTGTCACTCTAAAGTACTGTAATTCTACACCCATCAAAGTATAAATTTCTATTTATTGGCACTCGTTTATATGGATTACATTCTAACCCATATAATTTCATGTGATTGTTTCTAACTGTTGACTGAGACAACACAAAAAAGTACTTACATGTTCTCAAACTATATATTAACATCTTAATTGGCCAAATAAAGAAGTGAATGGAGTGCAAGGTTTTGAATCATCACAACTTCTTCCAACATTAAAATCCTATACTTCACAAAACATACTTCCATATATTTATTACTTCATCATATTAAGGAAAAAGATAAAGAAAACTGCTCAGAATTCATGGAGAAAATACAATCAAAACTTGGTTTAAAAGTAGAAATCATGTGAGAACACAAGAAATCTTAATTAAAAACCTAATGTGATAACAAAGATAAAGATTTATCTGTAAATCCTCTCCACCAAACTCTTAAAGTTCCTTTGAAAACTTTGCTTTTCCATACAATGTTATATAGAGCTTGGCACCCAACTCTATGGATTCCAAATCTCACTTCTAACCCTAATAAAACTTTATTAAAGTAAGTAGAAATTGTGAAGTGGAGTAGTGTGTTACAAAAATAACTCTCTTACACAATAAGCATAACCCACACTCTCCAACAACAACCACTTTTTTAATTTATAAGCCTTCTTTTTATAATTTTCCAACTGATGCCTTTTTATCTCTTCAAATTGTGTCTAGATTCAATGAATCATTCAAGAGTAATTTGAATTATTTTTGGAGCCAATAGGAAGTTACACACATTTGTACCAAGAGATGCCTCAAACACCTCTTTAAAATGACGCAAAAAATTAAATAACTCTTCTTCAGTAACTATTGTGCATAAGCACGAGGTCTTGTTAATTAGCCTAGAGTCTTCTTGTGTGTAAGCTCCAGGTCTAGGCGCACAGCCGCGGGGCTTTGGAGTGTAAGCGCGGTTCCAGGCGCTTAGCCTCCATAGATCAATTTTGCACCTTTCTTCATTTCTACTCAAAATTTTGTCCTTTTTCACTCCTTACATCATAATCATCCATTTAATCATACATGTAACAAAATGCATAAAATACCTTCCAATAAAGTGTAATATCATCAATAATAGGCATAAAAAAGTGTATAAAAGTACTATATAATTTAGCTGCAAAATCTCCCGAACATGAAAGGTTACTTGTCCTCAAGTGACACTATAACTATATAAAAATTAAACAAGAAAATTATGTGATGAGTTTCTTTAGGAGTTTCTAAAATTTTATTCTAGAAATGTAGTAGTACAATTTAGAAAAGAATTAACTAAATGAGACCAGTTTAAAGTTTAGAAATCTCTTAAGTAAAGGTAAATAAAAAATATGAGTTTCTATCTTATTCAGAAATACTAGTAAATTTTTCAAAATATAGGGTTTAGGCATTTTATTTTTTTTAGTTAAAAATCTTTACAAAAATAAATATAGTAACTATATTATATTTATTTTCAAGATTTTCTCAAGCCTTATACTCTAGAAAGATCAGATGTGGAACCAATTTTTGATTAGACCCTTAAATCCTCAAGCTTCTCCTTTCTTTTCACTTACTAGTTTGCACTTTTTATTTTCTTTTCCTTTTTTTTCTCACTTAACTTTTTATTAGTTTATTTTTTTATAAAACAAGGATTAATATATCTGGATAGGCCTTTAATGATTTTAAATTCCAACCTTCCTTTCTTAAGGCATAAGGTAGGTATATGTCTTCAACGTAGATATATAATAAATGTTTTGAAAAAATTTTTCAACAAACAAAATTTAATTATTAGAAATAAAATTCTAATCCTTCTAGTTTTTCAAAAATAAAACATTTACTACTAATGATAGTTAAAAAATATTTATCATTTCTTCACTAAGAAATTTTTAGCTTTAAATTTTTCATCCTTACTATAAATTTTATTTAAATTCTCCTATTCATTTCTATATTCAAAATTTTATTTCCCTAACATAACTTCATACACATAATTATTCTTCAATTAGATTTAAGTTTTATTTATAGCACATTTGGGAACAAATAAAATTTATGTTTTTGAATTTTTTTTTATTATCCTCTCCCCTCCCCACCCCGCCCAAACTTTAAAATTTTTGTTATAATAAAACATTCAATCATAGTAAAAAGATACATGGGTACGAATATACAACTATAAGTATTATACTTGTAGGAATTTTAATATCCAAAATATGCAAGTATAACAATTAAAAACATGAATGATATATTTTATGAAAAAAATTCAAAGATTTTCTAAATTAGTGGAGGAAATAAAAGCAAACCACAACCAAAATATATATTGTAGTAAATTGGAAAGTTAAGCATAAAATTTAATTAGTGGATTTTAGTATTATTTTAAATTTTCTTAAATTGTTTATGGGATAAGTTCTAAAATAAGAAACAAATTACACTATAAATTCACTAACACATTTACTACCACAAAAACACTAAAAATTCACATCACATATCACAAACAAAGAACATTAACAATTAACATAAAAACAAACTAAAGTAGCTCTGTAACTATTACATCAGTCACAATTATAACATAATAGTTCACTTAACAACCATATATAGTAAATAACAACACATTCAGAATAAAAAATCAAACATTCATCACATAACATAACATAACACAACACAAAACGAAAAATTAATTTTATTCCTCAACTTCTTCCTCATCATCATCTCCTTCATTCCAGGTATGTGTAGGCTCGTATTGGGTAAAGTGTTGACGTGAAGGTAACACAACACTATAGTCACCTTTGATCAATCTATCCATATAACTTTGATATTTTGCCTCATACTCACTATGTCTTTAAAGATAATCCCCAATATGATATACCTTTCATTCTATATCATGAACTCGATCCACAGTATAATTGATATTATATTTCATTTTATTTAAAAGTTTAGTCTATGAATTAGAAAATTGACCTGATGATGCTTGAGATTTGGAAGCATAAGATGTAAAAGCAGCAGAAGTAGATGCACTTGAAGCTCTAAAAAATCCTCCTCTCCATCCAAAAAGTGAATGCTCAGCATATGCCTTCGCATTCATACTAGTAGTAGGCTTAAAAGGACGAATGACCTCTTCCCAATTTTCAAAGCTTACACCAGCCTGCTCACATAATGAATGTATAAGCAAAGCTTACCCCAAACCTGTAGTGGTTGTAGCTCTCACAAACATCCAAATACAATCATAGATAATCTTCCCAATATCTATCGCCTTCCCTTGATGAATACATTAATTTAATGTAGTTCTTTCTTTTGTCACCTCGCTCAGATGATTAATAGGAAGTAACTTGGATGATATGAAATAATGCCAGGCTTTAAAAGTGGCATTTAACTTTGAAGTAATGAAGTTTACTCTTCTCTCATTTGTTATTTCCAAAATCCTCTTCCATCGGTCAAAGCAGAAATGATTTCATCCAATTCCTCCTCCTTAGGATTATAATTCGTATAGAAAAAAAAATGTATTAGGCGGCAACAGATAAAACTCTGGGAGTAAAATTAACCAACTGTCCTCGTACTAACACAAAGTTTTCTTCTAACTCCGGATGTTTTGCATAAAACTCTCATACAACAGAAGTAACAGTTACAACCATGAAACAACAAAATCTATCCCAAAGGATATAACAATCATATCATCTATCACTCTGCCGAGCTTATTAAAACCTCGCTCCTGAATCAATTTACATGATTGTAGAGCTTGCACATATCGATCCTGAGCATTCAAACTTATAAACTTTTTTGAATCAAAAGTGGATCTCACCTTCCTTCTCTTTGGTGCCATTTCCAAATTTTCATAAAAATTACCATAAATTCCACATTTAACTTAAAATCACTAAACTCAACTTCTAAAGGCTTAAACTAATAAATCCAAGTAATTTCCAAATCTTTTTCTTAATGTTTCACCATAAATAGCTATTTTCAGATTTCTTTAAAATGCACCCAAACTATATGATGAAAAACAAAAAATTTAACACAGGAGTAGTGCTCTTACCTCAATAATATCATTTATAGCAATTTCCTCTTGAAATGGCTCAAAAATAACAAAATTTTGGAGATGCCCTAACTTATTAAGTCGCGAACTCCAAACGAAGCAGACAATGAGTATGAAAAAATTGTGAACTTTTTGAGTTTTTAAAATCTGTAAATTGAATTTCACGAACCGACGCCTAAGCGTGAAAATTTGGTGCTTAGCTGCGAAACACTGACACGTAAGTGTGGGGTCTCGGCGCTTACCCTTGAATTTGTAGTTTTTGATTTTTTGTTAAATACACATTTTCGCTCACTTAATCAACCCTAAATTGTTTTAATAATTATATCATCTCCTTATATTCTTCTTTTCTCCAAAATTATGCTTTTATATATTACAAATGGATTTAATACAAGTTTTACACAAACATGATACTCTTTACTAAATAAAACAAATACAAATTACAAGTACGAACCACAAGTTTTTAATCCAAGATCTTTGGATAAGATCTTATCTTTTTTGCTCTCATTTAAACACTTAAACAAAACACTAGAAAAATACTTAAAACATAAACAAATTTATAACACAACAAAACATAAAACACTAAACACTAAATCTTAACACGATTAACCAACACTTAACAAAAAATAATAACTTAATTTCATTCTCCATTAGGTGGAGCATATCCAGAACTTCTATTAGTTCCATCTGAATCATTCGTTATATAGATTTGATAGAGAAGACGATGAATGAAAACTCTTACTGAATCTTCTTCTATCCTCTTGTTCTTCAAAGACATCTCTTTATCCACATCTTCAAAATTTCTAGTATGACTGAATTGCATCTTTAATTGACATCCAATATGTGCTAAATGTGTGTAAGTTTCATTTATCTTTACTTTGATTGACGCAACATCAGCCTAGATCTTTGCAATCTTCTCTACTATTTCTTAAATATTAACGGTTAGAAATCCATTATATAACTCTTGCGCACTCTCACAAATGAACTTCTTCTTGGTTTCATCTTCTTTCTTCTTAACTTCAATCTCACTAGAAGACATTTTTCTTACTTAAACTCTTCTTTAAGGCTCTTAGGGTGGAAATTTGGAGTGGGATTAATGTCCTTTAATTTGACTCCAATTTAAAAGATTTAGAAGCTTAAGAACCATGCTCGCATGTTCTATATCCATGAAATCATGTCCAATTCAACTTCCCTATGATAATGGATTTTAGAACCTCATTTTTCATGTTTTCTTAACTCCGGCGCCTAAGCGCCAACTGCTGGCGCTTAGCCGCCAGTGCTTAATTTACTACAGGTCTACAAAATGTAGGAATACTTGTTTTAACTTATCCAATTTATCAATTAAGATCCCATTAATCTTCACTAACATAATATAACCAAAATAGTACCATATAATTCTTACTTCAAACCAAATATCAAATAGACAAAACAAACTTAAAATAAAGCACATCGATAACTAGGGGTTGCTTCCCACAAAGCGCTTGTTTTAATGCTGTCAGCCTGACATACCCAATATTTATTCTAGGTGACCCAACATCATATTCTTATCAAGTTTAAGTTTTTCTATTAAGAAATTAGGTTTCAATCGGTGACCATTCACTTTAAATATTTTCTCAATTTAGGATCTTTAATATCCACAGCTCCATAGGGATAAAATTTTGTTATAATACATGGACCCATCCACCTGGACTTAAGTTTTCCAGCAAATAATCTAAGTTTGGTATTTTATAGTAAAACTTGTTGTTCTGACTCAATATTTTTATTCACAATCTTACAATAATGCCACATCTTCATCTTTTTTCTATATATCTTAGCACTTTCATACGATTCATTCCTTATCATTTCAAGCTCATTTAATTGCAATAATCTTTTCTCACTAGTATCCTTCCAATTATAATTAAACTCTTTAATTCCCTAATATGATTTATGCTCAAGTTCAACAAGCAAATGACAAGCTTTCCTAAAAATTAGCCTATATGAGGAAATTCCTATAGGAGTCCTATACGTTGTCCTATAAGCCCACAAAGCAAAATCCAGTTTGATCGACCAATCCTTTTTGTTTGGATTAACATATTTTTCTAACATTCTTTTAATTTCATGATTGGATAATTCAATCAAACCGCTATTTTGAAGATGATAAGCAGTAGCAATTTTATGGATGATATGATATTTTTTTACTAATTTCTCTATAATTGCATTTCTAAAATGACTTCCCCCAATAATTATGATTACTCTTGGCATTCCAATTCTACAAAATATGTTCATTTTTAAAAAATTTGCAACACCATCACATCGAGGTAAAAATATAAATTCTATCTATTTAGATACATAGTTAACTGCTAACAATATGTATAAATTTTTGAAATATCGTATAAACGATCGTATGAAATCTAATCCCTAAATGTCAAATATTTCAACTTCCAACAAATAATTGAGGGGCATCTCATATCTTTTAGAAATATTGTCTGCGTGCTGACATCGATCACAATTTATAATAAAAACATTAACATGCTTAAAAATTAAAGGCCATTAAAATCCAGATTGCAGAATTTTATATGCAGTTTTATCAACACTTAAATGTTCCTCATAATCGGAATCATGACATTTTTGAATAATTTTATAAGTTTCATGTAATGGCAATCATCTTCGAATAACTATATCCTTTCCTTGTTTATAAAAAAAAATAGGTCATCCCAAAAATTTTTGTCTTAGCTTTAGATAAAAATTTGTTCCTTTGTTGTTATGTCAAATCATAAGGTATAATGTCACTAAAAATAAAGTTTAAAGCATCGGCATACCATGGAACACGAAACTCATTAATAGTGAATAATTTTTCATCAGAAAATGTTCATTACTTTCTTCAACAGAAAAGAGAGATTTTTCATTTTCCTGCTTGGACGGATGATTAGCATTTTGATTATCAGCACCCTTTCTATCTACTATCTCAAAGTTAAATTCTTGTAAAAGAAGAATCCATCTTATCAGTCTTGGTTTTTCTTCCTTCTTTTTCATTAAGTATTTAATAACATAATGGCCATTCTACACCACACATTTATTTCCAATTAAAAATGATCTAAATTTATCAAATGTAAATACTATAGCTAACAAAAATGTTATCATGTTTTGTCCTAAAGTAGATCCAATAGCATAATCACTTGCATCACAATTTAATTCAAATGACTTTTCTTAATTAGGTGAAAAAAAACTTCTTCCAATAAATGGTATCTTTTAACAGCTCAAAAGATTTTTGACAATCTTCATCAAAATTAAAAATTGAATCTTTTTCCAATAAATGACATAGAGGGTTAGCTATTTTTGAAAAGTCTTTAATATAATGCCTGTAAAATACAACATATCCTAAAAAAATCCTAATCTCCTATACATTTGTTGGGCAAGATAAATTAGCGATCACTTGAATTTTTACAGGGTCTACTTCCATGCGTTATTATGATATTTAATGTCCCAAAATAATTCTTCCTGCTACCATAAATAGAAATTTTTCCCAATTAAGTACTAAGTTTGTTTTTTCAGAGCATTTAAGAACTTCTGATAAATGTTCTAAACATGATTCAAATGAAATTTCAAATAATGAAAAATCACACATAAACACTTAAATTCCTTTTTCAATTAAATCACATAAAATTGCTGTCGTACATCTTTGAAATGTAGCAATGACATTACATAAATCAAAGGGCATTCATTTAGAAGTAAAACTACCATGAGGACTGGTAAACATTGTTTCTCTTGAGCCTTAAAAGTGGTTTGTATTCGGTGATAACTAGTATATTCATTTAGAAAACAAAAGTATTTATGCCCAGCTAGTCAATACAGCATTTGATCAAGAAAGGGAAGTGGAATATGATCTTCCTGGTGGGAAATTTTAATTTTCTATAATTAATACATATTCTTTGTCTTATAAATTATCTTGTTGTTATTAATTCATTCCTCTTAATAATAGTTACAGTAACTCCTCCTTTCTTAGGAACGCAGTGAATAGGACTAACCCATGCACTATCTTAAATATGGTAGAAAATTTCAGCATCTAACCACATTATAATTTTTTTCTTAACAAGTTTTCTCATAATAAGATTTAATCTCATTTAAGAATTAGTCTGGGTTTACAATTTTCATCCTTAAGGATTCTGTGCATACAAATTGAAGGACTGATTTCTTTTATATAGCTTATCGTCCATCCAAAGGCTTTCTTATATTTCTTTAAAGTTTTAAGCAAACTATCTTCTTCTTCAGTAGTTAATTTTGAGGAAATTATAACAGGCATAATTGAGGAATCACCTAAACAAGCATATTTTAAATCTTCAGGAAGTAAATTTAATTCAAGTTCAAGAGGTTTTTCAATTGATGGATGATATACCTAAAATATATAGTGTTTTTAAATACATTTTTATACCTATATTGATGATATTGCACTTTAATGGAAGGTATTTTTGTGTTTTTTCTTGCAGGTATGATTAAAATGAGTGACCATGACGAATGGAGCAATAAAAGATCAAATTTGGAGCAAAAATTGGAAGTTGTGAAAAATTGACCTTTTGCGGCAAAGCGTCGGACCCTTGGCGCATATGCGCCAAAGGTAAAGTGACGAATTTTAATTGATTTTGACGCAAATTTGAGGGTTTTTTGAAGCATCCTTTGGTTTAAACTTCACTAACTCCTCATCAGCGCCAAAACACATTTAAAATTTTAATGGATGGATGCATTCTTTGTGGATACATTGAATCTGGACATATTTTGAAGAGACAAGACACCTTTTGGTAAATTTTAAATGGAATACTTGAATATCAGAAAAATGGTTGTTGTTGGAGGGTGTGATTGGTGTTAAGAGTCAAGTATATGATAGAGAGTTATTGAGAACACATCTTTTCACTTCACCACTTTTATTATCAATTGTATATAGTTCTTATTAAATGTAGAATAGCTTTTGGAGTCAACAGAGTTGGGCACTAACCTCTAATGTGTTTTGTAAAGGGAAAGCAACTTTTCAAAGGAACTTTAAGATTCTTGTGGAGAGGATTTTCAGATAAGTGTTTAACTTTATTTTGCATTTGGTTTTAAAGTAAGACTTGTTGTGCTTTTACTATATTTCTACTTTCAAATCAAGTTGTGATTGTGTTTTCTCCATGGATTATAAGTAGTTTTCCTTATCTTTTTCCTTTTAAATGATGAAGTCATTAAATTACGGAAGGAATTTGTGTGAAGTATTGGATTTTAATGTTGGAAGAAGTTATGATGATTCACTATCTTGCACTTAATTTTCTTATTAATTCGAACAATTATGATGTTAAAATTTGTTGGGAGATTATATAAGATCAATTACGGTATTGTCTCAATCAACAATTGAAAAGAATCACATGCATTTGTATGGATGAGAATTGTAGTACATATGATTGGGTGAAAATAAATAGGAAGATATGTTTATAATGGGGAGTAAAATTAGATAACTTTCGAGTGACAGGCTAAAGCCCATTATTTTGGTTTGATGTGAAAAATTTTGTTATGAGATGTTAGCCCCCAGGTGGAAGGAATCAAGGGAACTCTAGAGTGAGAGCTAGTATCTTCCCTGCCTAACCCATCTACAAGATTTCAAAGCATTAAATTAACCAATGTTCTTTATCAAACCAAGTAAGGGTATAAAATATAATTGCTTCTATTTGCCACAACACATTTTAGATACTTCCATAATGAAATTCCATAATTATTACTGATTCATTAAAAGAGGAAAACGATATTTTATTCTCATTTGCTTTCATCATATTTTATAGTTGTGTTAACTTTAGTTGTTTGCTCTACTTTTTAGTCAAAAAATGCCAAAAGCAAATTTGAAAAACTTTATTTCTTAAAACATAATTTACAAAATCATTTTTAAAAAGTAAAAAGTTATTTTTTTATTTCTTTAAAATTTTAGACAATTCCCTGTGGGTTCGATGTCTTCGGGTTTATTCAAAAAGTCATATATTACTTAATAAACGATACGTATACTTGCGTAGTATCCCATATTATAAATAATTTAAGTATAATTTAATATGTAAAATGTAAGGTTAAATATTCGGGGATCAAGTTTTTGGCACCATTGCTGGGGAAATTAATTAAAATTTCATTTAAAGAAAATTCAAGAAAAATTAAGTTTTTACTTTTCATTATTTTTTTATTGTGTTTTATTTTATTTTGTTAATTTTATATTTGTAGTTCAGGTTCTAAGGTACTTGTGCCTTATGATTCTGAATTAGAGAGAATTATTAGAAAAATCAAAAAATTAAAAATTCAGAATAATTTAAAAATATTCAAGAAATGATAAATCAAGATCATCAAAATGTTGAAATCCATCAAGAATTTAAACCTTTAAGAGATTATGCTAACCCTACAGTGGATGAACTTCATGATAGTATTCAACACCTTGCTTTAGCTACTAATTCATTTGAACTTAAACCGGTTATTATCCAAATGGTATCTAATAATTAGTTTGGGGGAGCACCAACTGATGATCATAATTTGCACCTTGCAAATTTTCTAGAAATGTGCTCTACTTTTAAATACGATGGTGCTTTGGATGATGCTATTAGACTTAGAATTTTTCCTTTTTCATTGAGGGATAAAGCTAAAATTTGGTTAAATTTATTAGCACCTAGATCTATCATAACTTGGGGTGATTTAGCACAATAAATTCTTGCTAAATATTTTTCACCATCGAAGATTGTGAAGCTTAAAAATGATATTACATCTTTTTGTCAGTTTGAAGGGGAATCTATATATGAAGCATGAGAACATTTTTAGATCTTTTAAGAAAGTGTCCACATCATTCAGTACCAATTTTGTTGATAATTTAGACCTTTTATAATGGATTAGTTGGATCTCTTAGATTTATTATCGATGCCGCTACTGGTGGTTCCTTGATGTTATATAGTTCGATAATGCTTATGCTTTAATTAAAGAAATGGATACTAATAATTTTCAATGGCTTGCAGAAAGGTTAAATCTTATAACGGTAGTCTACATTCATGCAAATGATGCTTTTGCTATGCTAGCAAATTAAGTTGCTACAATTTCAAGGATTTCAAGGAAGATAGACCAATTTGGGATAAATTTTTCTCAGCCAACTTCCATGATTAAAGAAAATTCATTAGGCTAAATGGTTGATTCTCAAACTTCACCAAAAACTTTGAATGCTATAAGTGTGCCTAATAACCCATATTCCAATTATTATAACCCAAGTTGGAAAATCTATCCAAACTTTAACTGGAATACCAATAATTAGGGTGGTAGTAATTAACAATGGGGGAACAACCAAGTAAACCCATTGGGAAACTGGAACAACTAAGGGAATAATAATTATAGACCAACCTATCCTCCAAGTTTTAACAATACTTCACAATTTAAGGAGATGAAGTTGTCTAATGAAGAAGTGGTGTTACAAATGGGAAATCAATTACAAAGTCAAGGAACTATATTCAGAAATATTGAGAATCAATTGGGACAGATTACCAATTCATTAAGTAATAGATCGCAAGAAATAGCTCCTAGTAATACTGAAATAAATCTAAGAGACAAGACTAAAGAGCAAGTACAAGTTATTTAATTGAGAAGTGGAAGAGAGTTAGAAGGTAGAGTTCAAAAAGAGACAAAATTAGAGAAAGAAGAAATTGAAAAACCAAAAGAGGACACTCCGAAAGGTTTGTAAAAACCTATTTCTCCACCAATGATTGATTTAGAAAAGCCACCACCTCCATTTCCTCAGAGACTTCAACAAAAAAAATTAGATAAGTAATTTTCAATATTCTTAAAGATATTTAAGAAACTTACAATCAATATTCCATTTGCTGGCCATAGAACAAATGCCAAGCTATGTGAAATTTATGAAGGCTATTCTCAACAGAAAGAGAAAGTTTGAAGATAATGAGACTATTGCCTTTAGTAAAGAGTGTAGTGCAATAATTCAGAAAAAGCTTCCTTAAAAACTTAAAGATGCCAGAAGTTTCACAATTTCATGTACAATTGGACACAAATTTTTTGGAAAAGCTTTATGTGATTTGGGTGCAAGCATTCACCGTATGCCGTTATCAATATTCAAATGACTGGGATTAGGAGAAATAACCCCTACCACTTTAACTTTGCAATTAGCTAATCGTTCAATCACATATCCTAAAGGAGTTATAAAAGATGTTTTGGTGAAAGTGGATCAATTTATTTTTCCTATTAATTTCATTGTGTTGGATATTGAGGAAGGTAAAGAAATACCCATAATCTTAGGATGGCCATTCCTAGCCACAGGCAGAGCGATGATAGATGTGCAAAAAGGGGAATTGATGATGCGAGTTAATGATCAAACTGTTACATTCAATATTTTAAAGTCAATGAAATATATTGCAAGAGGTAAAGATGATGAATGTTATAGGATAGATGTTATCAAATATTTGAGATGAATGTCATCTCAAATCAACTTATGAAGAAAAATCTGAAAGTAAAGAATTGCAACATAAGCAAGAAGAGGAATTACAAGATTCTGAAGATTTTCATGAGGAAGATTTAAATTATGTTCATGAAAATTTTGAAATTTTGGACATGACTGAAAAAGATGAATCTTTTGGTTCATCAATTAAAAAACCTCATGAACTTGATTTAAAGATTCTTCCTAATCATTTAAAGTATACCTTGTTAGGTGATTCCTCAACTTTGCCAGTTATAATTTCCTTTCAATTAACTGAAAAAGCAGAGGAGAGTTTGCTTGAAATTTTAAAGAAATATAAGAATGCCTTTGGATGGACAATAGCTGATATTAAAGGAATCAGTACTTCAATTTGTATGCATAAAATCCTTATGGAGGATAACTGTAAACCTCGGGTTGTTCCTCAAAGGAGATTAAATTCTATCATGAAAAAAGTTGTTAACAAAGAAATTTTAAAGTGGTTGGATGCTGGAATTATCTACCCTATCTCAAATAGTGCATGGGTTAGACTTATTCATTGTGTACCTAAAAAAGGAGGAGTTACTGTGAATATTAATAAAATGAATGAAATAATACCAGTAAGATAAGTTACAGGATTGTGAATATACATTGATTATAGAAAATTAAACCTTGCTACTCAGAAAGATCATTTTCCATTTCCTTTTCTAGATCAGATGTTGGATAGATTGGTTGGCCATAAATAATTTTGTTTTATGGATGGATATATTGGTTACCACCAAATTCAAATTTCTCCTAAGGATCAAGAGAAAACAACGTTTATCTGTCCTTATGGTACATTTTCTTTTAGAAGAATGCCCCTTGGTTTATGTAATGCCCCCGTTACATTTCAATGATGTATGATGGAAATTTTCTGTGATTTAATAGAAAAAGGATTTGAATCTTTTATGGATGACTTTTCAGTGTTTTGAATTTCATTTGAATCATATTTAGAACATCTATCTAAAGTTTTGAAATGCTGTGAAGGAACTAATTTGGTTCTTAACTGGGAGAAATGCCAATTTATGGTAGTAGGAGGAATTATTTTGAGACATCGTATATCGAAAAATGGTATGGAAGTAGAACCTACAAAAATTCAATTGATCTCTAATTTACCTTACCCAACTAATCTAAGGGGAATTAGAAATTTTCATGGACATGTTGGATTTTACAGGCGTTATATTAAAGACTTTTAAATAATTTCGAAGCCTTTATGTCGTTTACTAGAAAAAGATATAACTTTTAATTTTGATGATGAATTTCTAAAAGCTTTTGAAACTTTAAAATAAAATTTAATCACTGCACTGGTTATTGTTTCACCTAATTGAGAAAATCCTTTTGAATTAATGTGTGATGCTAGTGATTATTCTATTGGAGCTGCTTTAGGTCAGAAATATGATAAGATTTTCAAAGTGATTTACTATACTAGTAAAACTCTTAATGAAGCTCAAATTAATTATACCACTACTGAAAAAAGTTATTAGGTATAGTATTTGCCTTTAATAAATTCAGATCATATTTAATTGGAATTAAATGTGTGGTGCATACTGATCATTCTGTTATTAAGTATTTAATGAAGAAGAATGATGCATAACCAAGATTGATTAGATGGATTCTTCTTTTGCAAGATATTGATTTTGAGGTAGTAGATAGGAAGGGTGATGATAATCAAATTGCTGATCACCTGTCCAGGCTTGAAACTAAAAAATCTCTCTGTGATGCTGAAAAAATTAATGAAAATTTTCTTAATGAAAATTTATTCACTGTAAATGAGTGGTGTGTTTCGAGGTATGCCGACATTATAAACTTTATTGTTAGTGATATTTTACCCTATGGTTTGACATACCGGGAGAGGAAGAAATTTCTATCTGAAGCAAAGACTTATTTTTGGGATGACCCATTTATATATAAACAGGAAAGCATCTGATCATTCAAAGATGTGTGCCTTTAGAAGAAACTTATGAAATTATTTAAAAATATCATAATTCTGATTATGGAAGACATTTTGGCGTTGATAAAACTGCATATAAAATCTTATAATCTGAATTTTATTGGCCTACAATTTTTAAGGATGTTAATGTTTATATTAAAAATTATGATTAGTGTTAACGTGTAGGTAGTTTTTCTAAAAGAAATGTGATGCCCCTCAATTATATGTTAGAAGATGAAATATTTGACGTTTGGGGATTAGATTTCATGGGACCATTTATATCATCTTTCAGAAATACATACATTTTGATAGTAGTAGACAATGTATCTAAATGGATAGAAGGTTTTGCTTTACCTCGATGTGATGCTCAAAGTGTCGCAAAGATTTTAAATAAAATATGTTTTGCAAATGCGGAATACCAAGAGTAATCATAACTGATGGGAGAAGTCATTTTAGAAATGTGATTATGGAAACGTTGTAAAGAAATATCATATTAACCATTGCATTGCTACTGCTTATCATCTGGATATAAGTGGTTTGGTTGAATTATCCAATCGTGAAATTAAAAGAATAATGGAAGAGACTGTTAATCCAAATAGAAAGGATCAATTGATAAAATTGGGTTATGCTTTGTGGGCCTATAGGACTGCCTACAAAACTCCTATAGGAATATCTCCATATAGGCTAATTTTTGGAAAAACTTGTCATTTACCAGTTGAACTAGAGCATAAAACATATTGGGCTATTAAAGAGTTCAATTTTAATTTGAAAGGTGTTGGAAAAAAGAGATTGTTGCAATTAAATGAACTTGAACAGATGAGGAATGAATCTTATGAAAATGCTAAAATTTATAAAAAAAAGATGAAGTTATTGTATGATCAGAAGATTCTTACTAAAAATCTTGAGCCAGGGAAAATAGTTTTACTATATAATACTTGATTGAGAAATTTTGTTGGAAAACTTAAGTTCAGGTGGACAGGCCCATTAAAATTAAAGTTTATTCATATAGAGCTGTGAATATTCAATATCCTAACACTGGAAAAATATTTAAAGTGAACGGTCATATACTTAAATCTTACTTTTCAGTTGATTAATCTAAACCTGATGAGAATCTGATGTTGGGTCACTCATAATATGCTCTTGGTATGTCATGATGATGATATTAAACCAAGCACTTTGCGGGAGGCAACCCATGTTTATCGGTTGTTGACCTCATTTTTGATGAGGTCTTCTCTTCTTCTTTTTAGTACTTAGGATCTAGCCTTAGGCTTTTCCTTTGACTGTCTTAGAGGACTAGAATTGGGACCCACCACTTAAAAATTCAAACCACTTCTTAACTCCCCGCAAACTCCACAAACTTGACTGTAGACCCCTAATCACCTAGAGGGTTGAAATCAAATGTGGAAGTTTAAAGGATGAGTTCCTATAAGACTCTTTGGCCTTAGGACTACCCTGGGTGGCCTGGTCTGGTGAAGGGGCTGACTTATACACACACTAGATTTATACACTACACTTTCACACACCTCCTAAAACCACACCCATACCCAACTTGACCTCCTGACTCATGTAGGTGATTCACATGGATGGCCCTTAGTGGATGCCTCAAATGAGTCCCTTCATGGCTCATGTGGGCTTGACATGGCTTCATGGCTCAACCAAAATGATTTTATTCCACTTATATTCACCCAATCTTCAATTTTCCAAATTTTCAATTTTTGACCCCCGGACCCTACACCCGCTTAGCCTACCCAAAACCCTTGAAACTACCAAAATTTCTCAAAAATTTCCAAATCACCCAAAATTCTCCAAAATCATTCTTAACATTTCTCTCCACTCAAATTGACCATCCATACCCAAAAATACCAAAAATTCCAAAAATACCTCCCAATACCATCCAAATACCCAAAATACCCCTCTTGACCCAAAAATCAAAAAATTAAGAAAATTCCCAGAAACTTTCAAAAAATCCCAAATATTCCCAATTTCATTTTGTTCAACTACACCATGGGCCAATTTTATCAATTTACCCTACTTTTGTCAAAACCCCCAATTTGACCAATTTTAACCCAAACCTAACCCAAATAAGCCCAAACCCCAAAATCAAAGCCCAACCAAAGTCAAAACCCCTTTGAAACACTCCCATAAACATTTCCCAACATTAATTTTACATCAATTTCAACCCTAGCCCAACATTGGCCCAAATTAACCCAATTTGACCTATATTGGCCCATTCACTAAAGAAGCCCAAATTCAACCCAATTCAAACCCAAATCACTCCCAACTTGCTTCAAATCACTCATGACACATCCATGAGCTAAACCTAACATTTATTTGGCCCAATCCTTCACAAAATTCCCATCCATAAATTTATTTTCAAACCAAAAGCCCACTTTCTTAAACCTTCCTAAAAGCCCAAACTTCATGCTAAAGCCCATGTGACACATTCTTTTCATCACTCCATTAATTGAAATTATCCTTAAAGCCTAAATCAATAATCAAATCATTCCAAATTAGGCTTTATCCAAATTCCATCAAAAGTACCCAATATCCTTAAAAAACCATTTTCATGAAACCAAGCCAACTTTTTCCAAAGCCAAATGGAGCCATGAAGCCACTCTTAAGCCACATGTAAGCCATGTGAGTTGCTCACATGTGACCTAACCACATTTGGCAAAAGGAGGGCCCCCTTTCCTAATCCTTCTTAAACCCTTTTTTACCTTAAGCATGTCACACACTAAACCATGCTTAGCCACCTCATCATGGATGGAGACCATACCATTTTCTCTTGGCTGACCCAACTGATCCTTTCAGCCCAAAACCAGGCCTTGGGTGGTGCACCTAGCCCAAATGGATGGGTTGACCAATTTGAGCCAAAATAAGCCTCTCCCCATTCCATTTCAATCCAACCTCTTTACACATGGCATTGGCCAATTTCCTACACAAAACCCCAGCCCCGACCCACCCGAACTCGAGGGTGACCATTGCTCGCCGGCCAGCCGCCCGGATCGCCGGAAAACACCATGGCCGAGACCTTGGGAGGAGCCAAAAATTTCAATTCTCCCTTGCTGACTTGTCTCAACCCAAATGGACAACATAGCTCTTCTTCTCTTGCCAAGAGCAGCTGATCCCAAGCCCTAACTCTCCCTGAGAGGCCCTCCACCCTCTCCTATTTAAACACCACCCCCTCTCGGCCATGAGAGGTGCCGAACCGCACCTTACCGAAACCCCGACAAAATTGTTCCGTAACACTCTCCATACTTAGAGCAGTTGATCCCCAGTGACAATTTGCCTTAATCCCCACAAACAGAGCCCAATTTCTCAGCCAAAATTCCACCCAAAACAAGGACACTTCTCCATAGTGGATCAATCCCCAAATTGATTGGTCCTACACCTTCACCAGACCAAGAGAAGGAGTCCACCAGTAAAAGCCCCCTCTCCAGGCCACCCAGTTGCTCCAGCATCCAAGCTTTGTGATCGGCTGTAGTCGAAATCATACCTAGGCGATTCACCAGACTAGGAGACTTCATCTAGAGCTTGTTGGGATCCAATCGAAGGTGACACAACCCTCAGATTGAAGCCACACTTCTCTGAGCAAAGGTATGAGCTAATTCTTCATCCCGAGCTTCTGGAGATTCTCCATTTCAAATGCTTTAATTTCAATGCATGATCACCGTATAGATGTGTTCGTCTCTTCAAGACGAATCCATAGAGCACAAGAACACGAAGATCCGTTAAGTATTGAGTGAGTTCTTAGGGTTTTAGTGTGGACGGCTCTCGGGTGAGGATGCTTGGGGATGATGAAAGGATGCCGTCCATTTAATACACGCGCAGACGGGCGGCTCAGATTAGGTCGGATCAATGGATGATACGCGGAAGGCGGGACCCAGGCTGCTGACTCAAGTGGCGGCGTCAAATGGGAGCGCGCCACGCGGCACTTCTGAGATGTTAAGGTTGACGCGGCGCCGACTCGGATAAATAGAAAATTAGGGATTTTCTGATTTATTTAATTCCCTAAACTTCAAAAATGCATAACTTTGTGTAGAAAAATCAGAAAAATAAAATAAAAATACCCTCTTGCTCGAGTGAACGGAGGAGAATAATGTGGAAAAGAAATCATTTAATTTCATCAAGTATTTTATTTTTAATGATTTATTTCCCTTTTGCATTGTTTTAATTCTCCATGCATATATGAAATTCACCATGGCATGAGACCATAGGGCTTTTGAAGCCTCTCGAATTGGGAACATTCCCCGAATTTTCCAAAGTCGAGGCCATCCCTATGAGAAGTTATTGATTTTTCAAATTCATGTTACTGTTTTGAGTATTTTAATTCCAATAATTAGCATGTTGTGAGATAAATTCTAAGAAAATTTGGTGATGTCTCTTATGATCAAAGGACCCTAGGAAAAATAGGTTTTGAGTTAACTCATTTAAAATAACCCTAATTGGCTTAAACACCCAAAATAGATCCCTAATTAATTAGAGCTAACCATACATCAAATTGACTTGAAATCAATTCTCCACTGACCTTTAGGATCAGAGGAACCCACCATAAAAATTTGAAGTCAATTGGACTTGGTTAGCCCTACTAAATGGGTTGATTAAGCCATTTAACCATCTTAAACTTCAAGAATTCATAACTTTCAAAATACCTTTCAAAAATTCACCAAATTGGTTTTGGAGACTCTCTGATATTAGAGTAATTTAAGAAAATTAAAATTTCAATTTTTTAAAAAAGTTGATTTTTTGTATTATTTTAATATTTTAATGATTAAAAAATAATAAAAATCATAAAAATAATAAAAATCACTAAAATGTCACATTTTAAATTTTAATCACTTAGGAACAAACCCCATATTTTTCTTAGGTCTATTTAATGAGATATTAAATTTTAAAGCCCTAAGGTAATTTAAAAATTAAAAAAATACATTTTTTGGCATTTTCACTAAAATAATTATAATAAATCAAAGAAAAAATCAAAAAATTACAAAAATTGATTCTCTGATTTCCTTGATATCAGAGAGATTTTTAATAAAATATAAAATTTATTTTTCAACCATTATTTTATTTTTAAATTAATTAATACTCCAAAAGTTAAAATAATTATAATAAAAATAATATAATTCAAAAAATCACCAAAATTGGTCCAAGTGATCCTCTGGTCATTAGGAATGTCCCATAATTTTCTTAAGGACAGAAACTTTCCCTTGGTCATATTATTAAATTTTCCTTGGAAATTCCTATTTTCCACTAAAAAAAATTATATAAATAATTTAAATACAGAAAAATCACATTTTTTTCTCTCATGTCCTTATTGACATATGAGTGAAGTCACATAAAAATTTTAAGTTCATTTAAGCTCAATTTAGTGAGTTATGAAATTATTAAGCTTGAAGGGCAAAGTGGTAATTAAATTTTTCAACCCTTAATTAAAACTTTAGGTTTAAAAAAATTAACAAGTAAAATATTTGATCTTAATCTGATTTGGATGATTGAAATTTAAATAATTAAAAGGTAGAAACCCATTAAACAATTTAAAATAATTGAAATAAACCTTAATTAAATAATTAATTAAATTTGGAAGAATAATAAAATTGGAATTATTAAAATAGGGATATTATTAGGAAGAGATTTATTCTTTAATTTAAAAAATCCCTAAATTAATCATCTCAATAATAGTTAATTCCTAATTAAAAATGATAATTCAAATTTAAGTTTTAAAATGTTAAAGGACTTAATCATTAAATTAAATTAAAAAAAAAGAAAGTGTTAAATTATTAAACTTTTTTTTTTTAAAATTTAAAAATTAAATTAAATTAAAGATTAAATTAAATTAAACCAAACAAATTAAATTAATCTAAATTAAATTAAATTGAACAAATTAAATTAAATTGAATTAAATTGAATTAAATTTAATTAAAATTAAATTAAATTAATTAAATAAAATTAAATTAAAGTATATTAGATTAATTTAATTAACATCAAATTAAATTAAAATTAAATTAAAATCAAATTAAATTAAATTAAATTAAAATTAAAAATAAAATAAAATTAAATTAAATTAAGTTAAATTAAATCAAATTAAATTAATTTATATCAAATCAAACTAAATTGAATTAATTTAAATTAAATTAAATTAAATTAAATTAAATTAAAATTAAATTGAATTAAATAACATCACCTAAGACATAAAGAAATTAAATATAAAGCAACTTCGAACACTATTCCAAATTTAAACCCTTTAACCGAAGTTAAACTAAATCACAAATCATTGGAACACCAATTTGCCCTCGAAAACCTTTATTATCATAACTCCTAAATAGAACATTAAATGAAATGTTACTTCACTCATAGGATATTCAAATGTCCTAGTTCACTGAGCAAGATAACAAAGCTTGAATCCCCGGACGATTAATTCATTTGCATAATTAAATTCATTTGGACTTAAAACAATCTTAGAAATATTGAAAAGATGTTTAAGATTTGTCTTAAGCACTTCCTCGATATGATAGGATGTTCATAAGAACAATTGAACTTAATTATTCTTCGATGAAGAAAATCGTCCTTAAACCAAAATACAAGAACCTAGACGTCATAGGAAATGACTAGCTATAGGATTAAGAATTTGGTAGAAAACCATAACCCTTCCCTTAGCTTTACCTAGGAACTTGCTTAAATATTCTAATTGTGTTTTAAGTGCAGCTTGGGATGACGGGAAGACCCTCCAGGTACGCTTTTATTTTATTGCTATTTACCTTATTGCAATTTATTTAATCGCATCACACTTACTTTTCTTGCATGATAAACAACTATTGCATGAAAACCCACACCTTTAGGATAGTCCCTAAAACTCGAAACCAAAACTAAGTAAAAAGTCATTGCAAGATAAAATTCACCGCCACAACATTTCAAAATATAAAACAACTCAAAATTTAATCACAAAATGTAACACAAAACTACAATTACAACTAAATTAAAACGTCCCGTTGGATGATCGGGAATACCTCGGATGATGTAACCTACGTGTTGCTAACGGGATTTCCCACGGTCTAAATGAAAGTGTGGAACTCATTTAGTTGTGTTTAGAAAATTTATCTGGACTAAGTGAATCCGATAAAAATAACGATGCCGGAAGGATGGAACCGTGGGATCTTAACCGGTGTCGTTATAATCAACTTTCAGATTTGTTTTAATTAAAACACAAAAACACTTGGAAATTAAGACTTCTCTAAACCAAAACACTTTTCTCATCTCCTGATTCATGACTTCTATAACTAAACCTCTACAACAACAATGAGCTTGGAGCATGGTGGGCAGCACGGCCATCGTCGTCAGCAAAACTTGAATCTACATCAGCAAAACTTTCCTAGAATTAAACAACAAAGCCATAGGATTTCGAGGTAGTTTGCCTAGTGCAACATAAATCCTCAACCTCTTCGTTAGGCATTTGCATTGCAAATTAGGCCCTAACCGGACTTAGGATTCCGAGTTAGTCGTTTGGTACGACATAAATCCTCACATCTTTAAGGCTATTTGTATGATTCTAGCATATAAATATAAGTCCTAATTAACTAAAATTGGCCAGATCAAAACATTAAATAAATATTAGGACTTTCCTAAATTCAAGCCAAACAAAAGGATAGCCGGGAAATTACCGAAGTTTGCTTCAAATCTGTAATTTCTCCTACCTTTCCTCCTTTAAAATCCCAAAATAAAATCTTCTAAATTTGATCTATTCCCTATTGAAATTCCAAAATTCAATCCTTTGAAAACTTAAACTTTGAAATTCTTGAGAGCAGAATTATTGATTATTATCGAGAGTTTTCTTAGGTGATTCCCGTCACTTAAGATGTTATTAACTATAGGGGCTTGCCATTATAGGGAATTTTAAAGAACCCAGGTAATATAAACCCTATTTAATGCTTTCATATTAAGTAGGGGAATTTGTCGGCTTATAAAATTGGTTCGCGTACCAAACGGATGTCACAAATCTTCTAGTTTATTTAATCGAGCCCTATCATTAAGTAGTGTGTCTATTCTCCGGGTAGATACACGGTTTGTGATGCGGTGCTCGTTTATATAAACTATTCGGGATGTGAGATCAGTTTGATTTCATATCTTAAATTTTCAAATTTAAAATTATTTTCAAAATCAAATACAACTTTTCAAATTATTTATTTAAATTAAATTAAAAAATTCGCCGACAATTTCTGTTAGGCGACCCCTTTTCTAAATACAACACAACCTAAAAATAATGCCGACATCAGTGTACTTTGTTTTATGTGTGCTTTGTGTGTTTTTATTTCATTTGATTTGAGAAATGTGGTAACATTTTGGAGTTTTTTATGTTATAGTGGTGTTTATTTAACCTTATTTAATGACAGAGGAGTAAGCATGAATATTTGGACGTTTGGCAGAACTGTGTAAAAATGTGCACTGGCGGCTATGCACTGTTGGTTGGCGCATAGGTGCTACAATTATAAAAAAACATGAAAATGAGATTCTAGAAGCCAAAATTTTGGGTGAGTAGTTTTTGGAGTTATTAAGGATTTTTAACACGACTAAGGTCATTTTTGTGCCTTCCCAACTCTACAAAAGGCCCTAAATTTATGAAATACTTGCCCTAGTTCTTATTTTCATTTATGAGTCTTAAAAGGAGTATTTTGAGTGCAAAAATATATTCTTCAGAGAGCGAGCCAACAAGATGAAGTTTATTTGTGATAGTGCGCAAGAGTTGTATAATGGATTTCTGGCTGTGAGTATCCAAGGAACATCAAAAAGGATTACAAAGATCGAGGCCGATGTGGAGTCTATCGATGCAAATGTAAATGAAATTAATGCTCATTTTGCGCACATTGGATGGCAACTAAAAATGTAATTCAGTCATACAAGTCATGTGGAAGAAGCGAATAGAGCGATGTATCTGAGAACAGATGGATAGATGAAGATGTAATAGCTTTTAATCATCACCAGTTTTATCATATTTACATTCCAGATGGTTCAAATATAACTAATGGTGGTTCTGCATATAATCAACCTAATGAAATTTGAAATTAAATTATATATTGTCTTGTGGTTCGATTATGTGTGTTTAGTGTTTTAAGCATAATTTTAGTTAAAGTTTGTGTTTGTTGCACTTTACATATGTTTGATACATCTTAATGATGTAAGTTAGTGTTTAATTACATGTGCTTGAACTTATGTATTGGAGAACTTCATCCAAAGTGTTTGGATAGAAATTTGTAGTTTGCATTAAGTGTCTTTTAATATTTAAATAATATATTTTTGTGTTTGTGTGAAATTTGTGTGGAATCATTAGAAATTAAAGAGTATTTTTGGATTATTAGAAAAGTTTGTGGGAAGTAATAATTATTTGAAGAGTTTAAAGGTGATTAACTCAGATTTTTGATGAAATTAACTTAATTGTCAAAATTTAGGCACTGGCGCCAAAGCGCCAAATTGACGGCTCATGAGCGCCATATTTCGCAGCTAAGTGTCGTATGCCTCGCGCATAGGCTCTGGTTCCCGAAAATTAATTTTATTCAGTTAAAATCCTGAAATCTTCCATTTTGAACAACCCCATCTCCTTCAACCTCTCGATTTCACAAACTAAGAGCCCAGGGCATCACTATTGGGATCAATTTAGAGTCAATTTTGTTGAAATTTATTAGATTTGAATTCCTTAAGGTATGATCACTACTCTTAAGTAAATTTTTTTTTATTTTCTCCATGTATTTTGAGTACATTATTGAAAAATCCAAAAATCACTATTCATGGAGAAAATTTAAGAAAAGCATGAGAAATTGCTTGGATTTAGTGGAGTTTGCCTTTGGAAGTTGAATTAACAAATTTAGTTTACATTTGGAATTTATTGTAAATTTTTAATGAATTTTTAGAGATGGCTCCAAAGTCAAAACGCTCGAAAAAAAAAAGCAAAATTGGATTTCGACAAATTTGTCTGTTCTAAAGTAGAGAATCGTTATGCCGATGCACTCACATCACAAAAATTGATTCCAGAACGAGTTTTTAGTAAGTCAGGAGGAGAGATTGAGGAGATGATTGCTAAAAAGAATTGGGAAAGGTATTGTTGCTTCTCCGCTGTTGCAATTGTTTCTGTGGTGAGAGAGTTCTATGCTAACTTGCCAGCAACAGAAGATAATTTGGTGATGGCTAGGGGGCAACAAGTAGACTTTTCACCTGCGGTAATTAATACTTTTTACTGATTATCTCCTGTGATGTTTTGTTTTTATGTCAATTATCATCCTTCTAAGGGAGAGTTAGATGAGATTATGGCCTTTCTTACTGATGGAAGAGGTTTATGGACGATTATAAATTAAGGAAGAGTGAGTTTTCAAGCCTCTAAATTGAATGCCACTTCAAAGGCATGGCATTACATTATCACATCTAAGCCTCTGCCATCAAGTCATGTCAGTTAAGTTACAAGGGAGAGAGCTGTTCTGAACCATTGTATTCAGCAGGGAAAGCTTTTAGATATTGAGGCTATTATTATTTATTATATCTTGAATTGTGCCAGAGCTGCTACTACTGCAGGTATGGGATTTTCATCTTTGATTTATTCACTTTGTGAGCAGTTTGGTGTTAAGTCTAAAACATGGGAAGAGGTTCTTCAACCACTTGGACCTATTACAAGTGTAAATGTGAATACTTTCACTGTACATTCAATATTTGACTTGAAAAGAGGATTTGTTAGAGCTTCCAGTGCTTTTGCTTCTATTTCTTTAACTTTTCGTGCTTCTACTGCACATGCGTCATCTTCCAGAGATTCACAAACTGGATTATTATAGAAGATTTTAAAGAAGGTGAGTCGTACCCGAGAACATGTAAGAGATATGGATGGTATGATTAAAAATATTGAAAGGTATATTGTGAAACATGATGAATATGAGGAGAATTATCAGTAGTACATGGACAGAGTGATTAGAGGAGATCATAGTGCTGAGGTGTCCCCTCATCCTTTTTATATATTTTATGTTCCATCCAAAGACTGTAATGAAGATGATGATGATGAGGACGATGATTAGGATTTTTGTGTTGAGTTTTTGATGTTGCTATATGATTTTCATATGTGTTGTGATGCTTTAATTTAATGTTTTGATATGTGATATAATGTATTTTGCTATGGACTCTGATTTTATGTAGATTATAGTTTGACTTATTATTTTATGCACATTTAGATGTTTATGTCTTGGAATAATGTTTTATGATGTAATATGTGATGTGTTTGTGGTAGTGAACTTTTTTATGGTTTTCTAGTGTTTAAGTTTTTAATAGTGTCTAATTTAAATCCAATAAATATTAGAAAAATTTTGAACACTATCAGAAACCACTATTTATATAGCATGTTTAAACTTTTTAAAAATTTGTTACCAATTATTTTCTAGTATGCTGTGATTTGTGTTTTTGTGTTTTTTCTTTGAAAACCTACATTATTATAGAAGTCATTTGAAAATTTAAAATTTCTAATTTATGAAAAACTGAAAAACTAAATTTGATTTCTTTTTACTCCGTGTTTTTAAAATGTTATACTTGCATATTTAGAATATTAAGATTCCATCAAGCATGTTATTTTAGTTTTTAAATTTTTACCCATGTATCATTTTTATGCTTAAATGTTTTATCCTATTTACAAATTAAATTTTGGGGTGAATTTAAAAAAAATGAACTTTTAAAAACTAAAATTTTATTTGTTCTCAAGAATACTTAATTAAAATTTGATTTTTGATTGCAAACAATTATGTATATGAAGTTATATTAGGGAAGCAAGATTTTGAATATAGAAATGAGTAAGAGAATTTAGTTAAAATTTGGAGTAATTATGAAAATTTTAAAGTTAAAATTTTCATAGTAAATAAATGTTAAATTTAGTTAAACTATCTTTAGTAAGAATTGTTGTATTTTTGGATAAATAGAAGATTTGACTTTTTATTTTTCAAAGCTTAATTTCTTTTTGTGAAGAAATAATTTTCAACACTATTAGTATGATTATGAAGTGAAAGATAAATATCAGACCTTTTTTATAAAGGAAAGGGTGGAATTCAAAATCATTAAAGACCTATCCAGATACAATAATCCTTGCCTTATATAAAAAAAAAAGAAAACAAGAAGAAAAAGAGAAAGAAAAAAAAAGAAAAAAGAAAAGAAACAAAAAAATAATATGTAAAAAGGAAGGAGAAGCTTGAGGATTTGAGGACATAATAAAAAATTGGATCCATACCTAAAGTTTACAATATAAGATTTAAAAAAATCTGAAGCTTAAGGTTATAATATATTAAGTAAAACTATTTCAAAATAAAAATATTTAAGTGAGGAAGATGAAATGTTTGAATCCTATATTTTGAAAAATCTACAAGTATTTTTGAATTAGATAGGAACTAATAATTTTCATTATCCTTTAAATAAGAATTTTCTAAACTTTAAGTTGATCTCATTTACTAAATTTTTTTCTAAATTGGATTATTTCATTTTTAGAAAAAAATTTTGAAACCTTTCTAAAGAAACTCATTTACATAATTTGCATGTTAAGATTTTCTATGTGATTAAGTGTCACTAGAGGATAAGTAACATTTTACGTTTGGGGGATTTTGATATACCTAAAATATATAGTATTTTTAAATACATTTTTATACTTATTTAGACGATATTGCACTTTAATCGAAGGCATTTTTGTGTTTTTTTTGTAGGTATGAGTAAAATGAGTGACTATGATGAAAGGAGCAAAAATGGATCAATTTTGGAGAAAAAATTGAAAGATGTGAAAAATTTGCCTTTGGTGGCTAAGCGTCAGACCCTTGGTGCATAGGTGCCATAGTTAAAGTGAAGAATTTTAATTGATTTTGGCGCAAATTTGAAGGGGTTTTTGAAGCATCCATTGATTTAAACTTCACTTACTTCCCTTCAGCTCCAAAACTCATTTAAAATTTGAACGGATGAATGTACTCTTGGTGGATACATTGAATCGGCACATATTTTGAAGAGACACCAAGGCACCTTTTGGAAAATTTTAAAACTAAGACTTGAAGATCAAAAAAATGATTGTTGTTGGAGGGTGTGATTAGTGCTAAGAGTCTAGTTTATGTTAGAGAGTTATGGAGAGCACACCTCTCCACTTCACCATTTTTATTATCAATTGTATCTAGTTTTTATTAAGAGTAGAATACGGATTTGGAGTGAACAGTGTTGGGAACCAAACTCTATTGTGTTTTGTAAAGGGAAAGCAAAATTTCAAAGGAACTTCAAGAGTCTTGTGGAGAGGATTTTCAGATAAGTGTTTAACTTTGTTTTACATTTGGTTTTAAAGTAAGACTTGTTGTGTTTTCACTACGATTTCTACTTTCAAATCAAGTTGTTATTGTGTTTTCTCCATGGATTCTGAGTAGATTTATCTTTTTCCTTTTAAATGATGAATTAATTAAATTATGGAAGAAAGTTGTGATGATTCACTACCTTAAACTTAATTTACTTCTTGATTTGGCCAATTAAGATTTAAAAATTTTTGGGAGGTTATGTAAGATCCATTGTGGTAGTGTCTTAATCAGCAATTGGAAATAATCACATGCAATTGTATGAATGAGAATTGTAGTTCATATGATTGGGTGCAAAATAATAGGAAGATGTGTTTATAATGGGGAGTAAACTTAGGAGACTTTAGAGTGACAGGCTAAAGCCCCGTAATTTGGTTTGATGTGAAAAATTTTGTTATGAGATGTTAGTCCCTAGGTGGAGAGAATCGAGGGAACTCTAGAGTGAGAAATAGTATCTTCCCTACCAACCCATCTATGAGATTTCAAAGCTTCAAATTAACTTTAGTTCTTTATAGAACCAAGTAAGGGTAAAAAATTTAATTGCTTCTATTGGGCACAACACACTTTAGATACTTCCACAAAGAAATTTCATAATTATTACTAATTCATTGAAAGAGGAAAAAGATATTTTATTCTCATTTGCTTTCATACTATTTTATAGTTGTTTTAACTTTAGTTGTTTGCTATACTTTTTATTCAGAAAATACCAAAAATAAATTTGAATAACTTTATATCTTAAAACATACTTTATAAAATCCTTTTAAAAAAGTAAAAAGTTATTTATCTTATTTCTTTAAAATTTTAGATATTTTCCTGTGGATTCAATATCTCGGGGCTTAATCAAAAGTCGTATATTACTTGATAAGTGATACGTATACTTGTGTAGTATCCCATATTAAAAATAATATAACTATAATTTCATATCTAAAATGTAAGGGTAAATATTAGGGGATGAATAGACAAAAAGATTCATATTTCTATATCATGTCCCAATTTTCAAACCTTTCTTAAATGTAATCTAAATCTTCCTCATTAAAATTATCAAAATATTGTGCTTCCTCATTTTGCTTGTGTTCGAACTTTTCACTTTCAGATTTCTTTCCATACGTTGCTTTAAAATGGCATTCACTCAAATATCTCATTACAGCCATCCTGTAACATTCATCATCTTTACTTTTTGTATGATATTTCAATGATTTTGAAATATTAAATGTAACAGTTGAATCAATAAAGATCATAGTTAGTTCCACTTTCTACACATCTATCATCGCTACTCCTGTAGCTAGGAAAAGTCTCCCCAAAATAATAAGTATCTCTTTATCTTCCTCCATATCTAGCACAAGGAAATCAGTAATAAAGATAAATTGATCTAGTATTACTTGTACATCTTTTATAACTCTTTTAGGATATGTCATCGAATGATCTACTAATTGCAGAGTTACAGTAGTTAGGGTTATTTCTCATAATCCCAGTATTTTAAATAGAGACAATGGCATAAGGTTAATGCTTGCACCTAAATCATAGAAAGCATTCCCATAAAATCTATCTCTAGTTGATGGAATTGTGAAGCCACCAGAATCTTTAAGCTTTTCAAGCAGCTTCTTCTGAATTATCACACTGCATTCTTCACTATGTGCAACAGTCTCATTATCTTCAAACTTTTTTTTTCTGTTGAGAATAACTTTCATAAACTTAACATACCTTAGCATTTTTTTTAAGGCTTCAAAAAATGGAATATTAATTGTAAGTTTCTTAAAAATTTCTAAGAATTTTGAAAATTGCTAATCCAACTTTTGTTATCGAAGACTCTGAGTAAATGGTTTCAATGGCTTTTCTATTCAATTTACTGTGGAGAAATAGGTCTTTCCACACCTTTCTGAGCAACCAATTTTTATTCTTCAATCTCTTCTTTCTCTACTTCAATCTTTTTTTGAACTCTATCTTCCAACTCTCTTCCAGTTTTCAGTTAAACACCTTTTACATATTATTTATTTTTTTCTTTTGGATTTATCTCTATATTAATCAGAAGTGTTCCTTAGGATATATTAAATAATGAATTGGCTATTTTTCATAATTGATTCTCAATATTTCTAATTGTAGCTCCTTGAATTTGCAACTGATTTCCCATTTGTAACACCACTTCTTCTGTAGAAAATTTCTTCTTCATAAATTGCGAAGTGTTGTTAAAAACTGAAGGATAAGTAGGTCTATAATTATTATTCTCTTGGTTATTCTAATTCCCCAATGGGTTTACTTAATTTTCCCCCATTGTTGATTACTACCACCCAGATTAATGTTATTCCAATTAAAGTATGGATGATTTTTCTAACTAAGGTTATAATAATTGGAATATGGGTTATTAGGCTTATTTATGGCATTCAAAGTTTCTAATGATGTTTGAGAATCTACCACTTGGCCCAATGAATTTTTTTCAATCACTGAAATTGGTTGAGAAAAATTAATTCCAAATTGGTCCAACTTCCTTGAAATTGCAGCAACTTGATTTGCTAAAATTGTAAAAGCATTAGATTCATGAATATTGGCTACCTTTTCAAGATTTAAACTCTCAGAAGGCAATTTAAATTTATTTGTATTCATCTTTTCAATTAATGCATAAGCATCATTAAAATATTTAGATATCAATGAACTACCACCAGCAGCATGAATAATAGTTCTAAGAGATCCAACTAGCCCATTATAAAATGTTTGAATCATTAACCAATCTTGTATCGAATGTTGTGGACACTTTCTTAGGAGATATTTAAAACGTCCCCATGCTTCATAAATAGATTCCCATTCAAACTGGCAATAAAGATGTAATATCATTTCTAAACTTTGCAGTCATTGATGGTGGAAAATATTTAGCAAGACATTTTTGTGATAAATCATCCCAAGTTCTAATAGATCCAGGTGATAACGAATTTAACCATATCTTAGCTTTATCCCTCAATGAAAAAGGAAAAAGTCTATGTGTAATAGCATCATCCAAAAAACAATCAAATTTAAATGTGGCACACAATTCTAAAAACTTGGCAAGATGTAAAATTGGAGTCCACGTTTAAATCTTCTAGAACATTATTTAGGCACATTTTTATAACTACGACGCTTAAGCGCCAGTTTTGGGCGCTTAGGCACCAGTGCTCAATTTAGCACAGGTCAGCAAAACGTCTAAATACTCATTCTTAAACATCTAACAAATCATTTAAAGTCTTAAAATTATCACCAAAAGTTCAAGACACTACCAAAATTCTCTAAAAGAAACACACAACAATAATTAAAACAAAGTCACACCGATAACTATGGGTTCTCCCCCATAGAGAGCTTGGTTTTACGTCGTCAGCCCAACGTACCTAGTGCTTAATCTTGGTGACCCAACTTCAAAACATAATTTAATTTAGTCTGATCCCATAAGAAATGGGTTTTAAGCCCCTGACCATTCACTTTAAAAATTTTTTAGGTTTTAGGATCCTTAATATCTATAGCTCCATAAGGATAAACTTTTATCACAATAAATGGGACCATCCACCTAGACATAATTTTGCTTGAAAATAACCTCAATCTTGCATTATAAAGCAAAACTTGTTTTCCTGGATCAAAATTTTTAGTAAGAATCTTTCGATCATGCCACTTTTTCATCATATCTTTATAAATCTTAGCATTCTCAGAAGACTCATTCCTTATCTCTTCCAGGTTATTTAATTGCAATAATTTCTTCTTACTAGCATCCTTTAAATTTTGGATAAATTCTTTAATAGCCCAATAAGATTTATGCTCAAGTTCAAATGGTAAAAGACAAACTTTCCTAAATATTAACATGAATGATGACATTCCTATAAGAGTTATGTATGCTGTCTTATAAGCTCACAAAGTAAAATTATGTTTGACTGACTAAACCATTTTTATTGGATTTATAGATTTTTCTGGAATACTCGATTCGAAACTTCAGCCAAACCACTTGGTTTTGCATCCTTCCTTTCATTAAATACTTAAAAACATAATGATCTGTATGCACCACACATTTAGTTCCAATTAGATATGATCTAAAGTTTTTAAAGAAAAATACTATTGCAAACAAATCTTACATAGTTTTGGTATAATTAATTTGAGCTTTATTAATAGTTTCAATAGCATAGTAAATTACTTCAAAAATTTTATCATATTTCTGTTTCAAAATAGCTCTAACAGTATAATCACTTGCAACAAACATTAATTTAAATGATTTTTTTCCTATCTGGTGAAATAATAACTAGTGCAGTGATTAATTTCTCTTTTAAGAGTTCAAAACCTTTTTGGCAATCCTTATCAAATTTGAAAATCATGTCTTTCTCGAGCAAACGACTTAATGACTTAGAAATTTTTGAAAAATCTTTAATATATCGCCTATAGAATCCGGGATGTCCTAAAATACTCTTAATTTCCCTCACATTTGCTAAATAAGGTAAATTAGAGATCACTTGATTTTTAGCATGATTTACTTCCATAACGTTCTCTAAAATGCGATCTCCTAAAACAATTCCTCACGCTACCTTAAGTTGGTATTTTTCCCAATTAAGAACTAAGTTTGTTTCTTAAAAAGGATTAAGAACTTGTGATAAATGTTCTAAACATGATTCAAATGAAGTTCCAACCACTAAAAAATCATCCATAAAAACTTTAATTTATTTTTCAATTATATTACAGAAAATAGCCATCATACATCTCTGAAATGTAGTAGGGGCATTACATAAACCAAAGGGCATTCTTATAAAAGCAAAACTACTATAAGGACTGGTAAACATTGTTTTTTCTTGATCCTCTAGAGCAATTTATATTTGGTGATAACCAGTATATCCATCTAAAAAATAAAAGTATTTATTCCAAGCTAGTCAATCCATCATTTAATATAGAAAGGGTAATGAGAAATGATCTTTCCTCGTAGCAAGGTTTAATTTTATATAATCAATGCATATTTTCCATATTGTAACTCAACTTGTTGGTATTAATTCATTCTTTTCATCAACATTTACAGGTATTCCTCCTTCCTTAAGAAAATAGTGAATAGGACTAACCCATGCACTATCTAAAATAGGATAGATGACCACAGTATCTAACCACTTTAAAATTCCTTTCTTAACAACTTCTTTCATAATGAGATTTAATCTCCTTTGAGGATCTACCCTAAGTCTGCAGTAATCTTTCTGCAGGATTCTATGCATAGAAATTGAAGGACGGATTACTTTAATATTAGTAGTTGTCCATCCAAAGGCTTTCTTTTATTTCTTCAAAATTTTTAGCATACACTCTTCTTCTACTGAAGTTAAGTTAGAGGAAATGATAACCGGCAAAGTTGAGGAAAAAGGCATATTTTAAAATTTTTCAAAAGTAAGCTCATTTCAATATCATAAGGTTTCTCATTTGATGGACAAAATGATTTGACTTCTTCTGCTATGTCTAAAACTTCAAAACTTTCTAGACCAATATTTGAATTTTTTTAAATAAAATCATTATGATGTTCTAATTCCTCTTCTTGGTCATTTTCCAATTCATTCAATTTGAATTCTCTTCATAAGTTGTTTTGAAATGATATTCACTATGATATCTCACTACATCCATCCTGAAACATTCATCCTCTTTTCCTTTTGTAGGGTATTTTATTGATTTGGAAATATTAAAAGTAACCGTTTGATCATTAATACACATAGCTAATTATCCTTGTTGCACATCTATCATTGCTCTGCCTGTTGCTAGAAAAGGACTCCCTAAAAGACATGTATCTCTTTATCTTCCTCCATATCTAACACAATGAAGTCAACAAGAAAGATAAATTGATCCAATTTTACCAAAAACATCTTCCACAACTCCCTTATGATATGTTATAAAATGATCTGCAAATTACAATAATACAGTTGTAGGAGATATTTCTCTTAAGCCGGTCTTTTAAATATTGATAATGACATTATTTTAATACTTGCACCCATATCACATAAAGCTTTTCTAAAAAATCTGTCTCCAATTGCACATGGAATTGTGAAGCTTCCACGATCTTTAAGCTTTTCATGAAGTTTTTTCTGAATAAAATCACTGCACTTCTCACTAAGTGAAACTATCCATTTTTCTTTAAACTTTCTTTTTTTTTGTTAAGAATATCCTTCTTAAACTTCACATAAATTGGCATTTGTTTTAAAGCTTCAGTAAAAGAAATAATAATTGTATGGTTTTAAAGGATTTCTAAAAATTGTGAAAATTATTTATCCAACTTTTGTTGATGAAGTCTTTGAGGAAATGAAGGTGTTGGAGATTTTTCTAAATCAATCTTAAGTGGAGAAATGGGTCTCTCAAAAACTTTTGGAGCGTCCTCTTCAGATTCTTCAATTTCTTCTTTTTTTTTACTTCAATCTTTTTTTGAACTCTATCTTCCAACTCTCTTCGACTTTTTTGTTGAATAGCCTTTACTTAATCTTTATTCTGGTCTTTTGGATTTAATTCTGTATTACTAGGAAGTGTTCCTTGTGTTCTATTACTTAGTAAAATTGCAAGTTGTCCTCACTAATTCTCAATATTTCTTATAGCAACTCCATGAAATTGTAACTGATTTCCCATTCGTATCACAACTTCTTCTATAGACAACTTCTTATCCTTAAATTGTGGATTATTGATAAAACCTGGAGTATAGGTAGGTCTATAAATACTATTACTATGGTTATTCCAGTTCCCCAATAGGTTTACCTGGTTTCTCCGCCATTGCTGATTAGTACCACCCAAATTATTATTCCTGTTAAAATTAGGAAGTTTTTTTCCAACATGGATTATAATAGTGCGAATATGGGTATTTGACTTGTTATTTATAGCATTTAAGTCTCAATTTATTTTGAAGAATCTACCACTTGGCATAATTAATTCTCTTCAATCATTGGAATTGGTTGAGAAAAATTCATTTCAAATTATTCTATCCATCGTAAAATTGTAGCAACTTGATTTGCTAACATGGAAAAAGTTTCAAAATCATTAATATTAACTACCTTTTAAAGATATACCCTTTCAGAAGGCCATTAAAAGTTATTAGTTACCATTTTTTCAATTAAAGCATAAGCTTCAAGAAATGGTTTAGACATCAATGAACCACCAGCAGCGGTATCGATAGTAGATCCAAGAGAAATAGCTAATACATTATTAAAAATTTAAATATTTAACCAATCTAGCATAGCATGGTGTGGAAACTTTCTTAGGATTTCTTTAAATTGTTCCCAATTTACATAAATAAAGTCCTCTTCAAACTAACAAAAAAAAGTAACATCATTTCTATGCTTCGTAGTTTTTTATGGTGGAAAATATTTAGCAAGGAATTTCTTTACAAAATCATCGCAACTTCTGATAGATCCAGGTGCTAAAGAATTCAACCATATCTTAGCCTTATCCCTATGTGAGAATGGAAAATACCTAAGTCTAATAGCATCATCAGAAACACCATCATATTTAAATGTAGTACACAATTCTAGAATATTGGCAAGATCTAAATTTGGATCTGTAGTTAGTGATCCCCCAAACAGATTATTAGATACCATTTCGATAATAGCAAGTTTAAGTTTAAATGAATTAGCAGCTATAACAGGATTTTAAATAATACCATTAAGGGTTTGTTTGGGGCAGCTGCAGCTTATCCAGCTTATTCAGATAAGCTGCTTACTCTGATAATCTACTGATAAGAAGTTGATCCAGATTAGCTGTCTGTATGTTTGTTTTCAGTGTTTAGAAAACAGCTGATTTGCAACTGTTTGTGGATAAATGAATATTATGCCCCTGAAATGAATAAGCTGTTGAAATGTTTGGTTTATGAGGTTTAAGAACGGCTTATTTGCAGCTGTTTGTAGATAAAAAACTGTTTCCACTCCTCTTTATTGCTAAAATTATTTTAAAATATAAAATCTTATTTTAAAATATAAAATCTTTTTTTTTAAACCTATAAATAATTCATTTAAATTTTTTTTTATTCTCTTATCTTCAAGAGAATATTTAAATAACAGAAGTCATATAAAATTTTTGAACATTCCCAAATCTCATGTTGAGCAAAAGTCATATAAAATTTTTGAACATTTATGAGTACTTCATACCTGTTAATAGTTCATTTCAATGGAACTGAGCAGTCGACTTGATTGAACAAATCGATAATTAGTATATTTGTTTTAAACCTTAAGCACATCACAATTGACAATGCTTTAGTGTCATAATTATGAAAAAATAGTCACAATCAAGAACAACAGTTGCCATTGACCAAGTAGATGCATCCTTTAAAGAAAATTATAGAAGCCTTCGAAAATGGAGGAAGGGTTTGCCACTCCAAGCTGCTCTTTGAATGCATGATGCACATAACATATAGAGGAATGGAGGTAAGTGATGCTCTTGCTTAATTCCTAATGGGGCTTTAACAGACATACCACTCAATTCCTAAAGGGGCATTTACAGTTCAAGAGCTCTGTTAATCATTGCAGGAAGAAATTAAGAGCTGTTACTCAAAGGAAAAATTCTTAAAATTGGAGCCCATCAATGTAAGAGTTATCACTTAAAGGTCAAGAAAAACAAGATGTGCTAGAGCCATTTGTGTATAATGAATACAATTCACCATCTCGAGGTAATTCACTATACAGAAAATACTAAACAGCAGCAAAAGAATATTTTCTACAGAAACTAAAATCATAAATAACCCAACACTCTTAAATAATCTACCATATAAAATTTCTCCAGAAAAGCATACCATTGTAAGCAGTTTGCTATTTGGGGCAGCTTTTTCAGAACACCTTATTGCAAATAACAAATTATGAAAAAACAAAAGGGTATTTTCTTTTAGTAAAAGAACCCTTTGCTCTCTACGCGTTTCATCAAAAAATAAAAGTACAAAATCGGGAAAGAGGTCCTATCTAAACCCACCCATACAACTCATGAAAAAAAATAGAATCTAAGGCTCTCTTTCCAAAAAAATTAAAATACATCACACACGACACAGACAAAACAAACTACATACCAGCTATAAATACGAACATAGTGTTCTCACTCGTCAGTGAGTATAAAAAAAAATAAACAAAAATACAATTACAAGTAGAAATAAAAAAATTAAAATGTTCAATTTACAACTTTGACAACGTCGATCTTCAGCTCCGAATGCGTCCTGAGAAAGCACCACAACTCGATCACTCTCGGAGGTCCAACAGGTTGGTAATCAACCCAAAGAAAGAAATCACAATGATCAGAAACTCCTCTGCGACATCCGCACAACTGTTTGCCACTGCTGTGAGGCTGAAGGGATGTAAGTAAGGGTGTTGGGAGACCGCAACAGCACAACGGCCCTCGTGAGGTACCTGAAATCCTAGAGCTCTTTTTGCTTCAAGGAATTAAAAGAAAAAAAAACCATTTGTTAGTTCAGAAAAATTGAAAATACACCTACAATGCATAGGTTTACAACGGGGTCATCACAACTAATTTCAGCCTTCACAATGCATACAATATTTCAACCACTTTTATAATACTGTATTGCATTTTAAATTGTACTGCAACTAATTTCAAATCAAACTCATGCAAGCTAATATACATGTATAACAACCATGGTTATAAATCCAAATAACAGATGGGTTCAATATACAATTTATAGTTCTAGCTTTTTTTGGGACTTGGGAGTCGCTTCAAACAAATTAGGAGTTATAAAGAAGCCATCTCAGTCTCCTTACATCCCAAAAAATTAATAATAAAAAAATGCACCCTTACGCAAACCATTAGCAAAAAATGAAACTTTATATAACAACAAATAGGAGAATTTGACCCCCACTTGGGTTATGAAACTTTAAAGTACTCAGAATCTGGTATGGATGTATTCAGTTAAAAGGTTCATTGCAAATCTGATTAGCCTCAACCAATCAAATAATTCATGGCCTTTTCCCTTTAATAGCAGAAACCATTCTACAGATGGGAGAATACAAAGAAAGGCAAAAATATGAAGCAAGCAGAAACAACCAGAAACAGCCATAAATAGACAAATAAAGCACAAATATGAAGCCATCTCAACCTCCTTACAACCCCAGAAATTAATAATAAGGGAATGCACCCTTAAGCAAACCATCAGCCTTCAAATGTTTGTAGAACATCCGAAAACCACCCTTTAGCAATTGAAAGTCACGGTTTATAAAATGTATAGCCAAAAACTTTCCTATAAGTAATACAGAAGCAACAATTTGCATTCCATGTTTCCAAAAACTTCTCAAAAATAGCTCTAGAAATCTAAATAGAAGTATCAAATGCCCTTCCCAATATTCATTAAGAAAACACAATATTCAAGAACTATTTTATTTCATCTGTGATGGTTTCCCTTAAGGAAACAGTTTCTCGTACTCCTAAACTGTCTTGACTTTCAAATTCAGCATTGTACTCCAAATTTTCAGCTTGTGTTGAATCAGGAGGGTTTTCGGATGGATGATCGTCCTCCTTGTCAGCCATAGTGAAATCCACATCTGAACGAGATGGATGTCTTTGGATAAAATTGTGAAGTGCCATTGTGGTAATGACAAAATGGTAATGACAAAAACTTATTATGGTAATGACAAAATGGTAATGACATCTAAAGGTTGAAGCCACATGAATAAAAACCTAAAATCACAAAATGGTAATGACAAGAAAAGAGCAACAAATTTGGCTCATCAATGAAATTTTTGACCACAGAGGAATGTATATCTTATCTGTTAACAGATCTACCATCCAAAGTTTTAATAATCGATAAACTCACCAAAGGTTTGCAGATCTACCTTTAACAGATCTCCAAAAAAAAAATAAGAAGAGGGCGAGTAGATCGAGCGAACTCGATCTTCACCTCTAAAATCGAAAATTTAACAGATCTACCATCCAAAACAACCAAAAGGTTTGGCACTTAACAAATCTACAGCAAGGAAAAAAAATTTCCTAATGTCGGGTATTATGGAAGTAGAAGGAGAAGGAATAACAGATCTACAGCATAAAAAGAAAAAAAAACAACCTAATGTCAATTATTAAAGAAGAAGAAGGAGAAGGAATAACAGATCTACAACATGGAAAAAAATAAAACAAAAATCCTAATGTCTGGTATTGGGAAGAAGAAAGAGAAGGAGTACCACGCTTAGAACTTGTCGAACTCCTCCGACTCGAAGAACTCGCCAAAGGTTAGGAAAGGGGGAGAAGAATAAGGAAGGCGCTCGACAGCGAGGGCGAGAAGGCACACAGGCTGGAGAAGGGCCCAAGGGAAATTAACAACCTGACTGCACGATAATCTGCCTCGAGGGTGCTTGCGACGGTACTAAAGAAAAGGGATAATCGCGGTAGCAGCGGTATTAACAATTTATCCCCAACACGTTATTAAAATTGGGAGGCGACGATACGAAAACGCCATCGCTCTTTATACACTGCCTGATCCACTTTAAAAGTACCTATTTTTATGCCTTATTTATGATTCAATATTTAATGATATTATGCTTTAATGAAAGGTATTTTTATGTTTTTGGATGTAGGTAATGAAAAAAGAGTTCAAGAAGGAAAAATGAGCAAAAAGGAGCAAAAAATAGAGCTAAAAAGCAAAATTGTTGAAATTATAGGTCTGGTGCCAGAATCCGGTGCCTAAGCACCAACTCAATACTAAAGTAGATAAGACTTTTGACAACTATGGGCAGTTATTTTGATGGTGTTAAGCGGTTATCAGACCTTCTAGAAGACTGGAAGTTACTCCTAGTACATAAGACATGTGATAAAATGCATCTGAACATAGCAAAATATTTTTAATCGCGAAGAGGTGTGATCCAAAGTGAAGAGGTATGAAGACTTGGTCACGGACTTCGGCGCCTAGACGCCACAGCTACTTTCTAGAAGATTCATTGAATTTGGATAAATTTTGAAGAGGTGCCATAAGCAACCCCTGGCCATTTTCAAAGCTCTATAAATAGGAGACATTTCTACAGAGAACGGTGCCCCTCCAGATCTCCAGCATTCAGAGGTAGATTTAGTGAGCCACCATATTTTCTTCTTAAGTATTTAGTGAGTTTATTTTAGTTGTTTTGAGTGTTACTACTTAATTCCTTGAGTAGTAAGTGAGAGTTTATAAGTGTTGTTGTTGTTGAAGTATTGTACCTTGCATTGGAGTTAGTAGGAGTCAAAGAATCACTTGAAGGAACATTCCAGATAAGTATTTGTAACTTGGTTCAAATTTTTATAAATATGCTTTATTGTGTGAATTCAATGCTTTCCTTTCAATGCATTCTGAGTAGTTACTTTTCTTTCTCCTGTTGAAGAATTTTGAGACCTATCCGGAGATGAGTTTTTAACTAGTAGATATCACATGAATCCTTGGGTAATCGAAGGCCTTGAGCAGGTTATTCAAGGTGAAGTGCAAATAAATAGGGAGATATTGTTTATTTGGCGTAGAATTTATTAGTTCTTAGAGTGACAGAATAAATTCTAATAATTTGGTTTATAGAAAAGGAACAGGTCACTAGTAGGGCCGACTATAGCCACCCTTGGACATCTAGAAGTGTGAGACTAGATTAACCCATTCTACTAATAATACATCCTGAGCCGATATATAAATTAACCAATGTTCTTTATACTATCGAGCAAAGTTAAAGAATAGGAATGCTTCTATTTGGTGCAATATCATAATCTCAAGTTCTCCATGAATGATAATTATTTTAAAAAATCTTGGATTAGTTAAAAAGGAGAAAGTTGTTTTATTTATACTTGCATTAATCTTTACTTTATTGCTACTTTACTTACATTTTGTTGAAATTTCATTATATTTAAAATATGAATTTTGAAAAGAAACAAAAATTATAATTACTTTTAATTTGAAAATCTATTAAATTCCTTCAATTAATCTTCCCTTAATCTTCCCTGTGGGATCGATAACCAGGACTCCAATATAGCCCTGTATTACATGAAACGATACGTATACTTGTGTTTGAAATTGTTACTTTACAAAATTATTATAAATATAAGATCATAAGTTCTTGCATATACAAAAAATGTAAAGTGCGGTTAACTGCCCCAAAACGGGCACTAAGTTCATCCACCGTAGGGTTTGCATAATCTCTTAATGGTTTTAATTCATGCTGAATTTGAGCATTTTTTATTAATTTAATTTTTAATTTTTTAAATTTTTTATTTTTTTCTATATTTTTAATTTTTTTAACTTTTCTAATAGTTTGCTCTAATTCAGAACTGTAGGGCACAAGCCCTTCAGAACCTGACCTTCGCATAAACTATTATAACATAAAAATAAAAATAAAAATAAAAATAAAAATAAAACACACAAAAAAATAAGGTTTAAATAAAAAATTTTGTTTTTCTAAAAATTATTTATTAATTTTTCTATTAAATTCAGATCCAAAGAAAATTTGATTTTTCCCTAGCAACGGTACCAAAAAATTGATACCGGTTCTTTTTACTACCAGACAATTACTGGTATATCTATACTTGAGGTAATCAGATTATTATTATATTTTTAATATAAAATTTACTTATTTTCAGAGACACCAAAAACTCGATTCCAATGTAAATAAGAATGTAGCAATGATATTTAAATTTTGGTATTCTATGCAAATATACGTATTGTTACCAAGTAATACAGGGCATTCCAATTAAGCCCCAAAATATCAATCCCACAAAGAAAAATTTTGAAAATTTAAAAGCTAAAAAGGTTTTTTGATCATAAATTTTATTTTGAAAAAGACACTTAAACAATTTCAGATAATATAAAACTTTTAAATGCGATTCTTTTTGGTATTTTTTTTTTAAATTTGGAAATAATGTAAACAATTTAGTAATTATAATAAGATTTTTGTAAGACTTAAGAAGTATAGATGAAAATATCTTTTCCCTTATCATGAATGAGTAATAAGTATATGAACTCTGTTGTGGAAGTATACAAAATGTGTTGTGTCATATTGGAGCAATTTTATTCTTTACCCTTACTTGAGATGCTATAAAAAATTAGCTAGTTTAAAATTGGAATAGTATTAAAAACGGGTTTGGTAGGGAAGGTACTAGGTCTCACTCTAGAGTTCCCTCCACTTTAGTGCTAACATCTCAAATAAATACTAACATCTCAAATCAATACCCAAAACAATAAACCCAATTAGAAACTTTAGTCGGTCACCCTATACTCTCTAATTCTATACCCATAAAAGTATATTTCCCTAGTTATTTGTACAAAATTTTATGAATTACTTTCTCATCTATATATTCTCATGTGATTTTTACATATTTTTGATTGAGACAATAGCTACTATGATCTTATATGTTCTCAAAACAAATGTTAACATCTTAATTGGCCAAATGAAGAAGTAAATGATGTTCAAGGATTAAATGAATCACAAATTCTTCCAACATTAAATATTAACACTTCCTTAAATTTCATTCAATACCTAATTACCTTTCATTTTAAGGAAAAATATAAATAAGAATACTCATAATCTATCAAGAGAAAAATAATAACAAGTAATTTTATAAGTAGCAACTACTTCATTTTTGCTCTAAATTTGATCATTTTTCTCTGCTTTTGATAAATTTTGCCCATTTAAGTGTACCTGAAAGAAAAACACAAAAGTACATTCCATTAAAGTGCGTTATCTTCAAAAAGTAGATATAAAAATGTGATAAAAATATAATATATTTTAGGAATATCACTCTTCGCCTGTAAAGGTGATAATTGCCGACATCCTCTTTCTCGCTGAAGCATCGTTCAAACTCCCCTATGCGTAGCTCCTCGTCTCGGACAGCCATACTCGTGGCATCCATCATTGTCGATGACGTCCCGCCAGTCTCCTCTAGGGTTGGCACCTCCCTGTTGCAGGTTTGAGCTCTCCCTTGTCGGCCTCCTTTTCTTTTCTAAGCTCCCTCTTCTGCAACCAGTAGCTATACCTTCTTACTCCTTATTTTCTTCATCTCGACCAGCCACTCTCCGGCCTCTCCTCCTCATCAGCGACACCTAATCGGGCTACCTCTTCGCCAGCATCGAGCTCAAGCAGAACTAGCCCTGCTCCCTTACAAAGATCGAGCTTACACTTAAGCTATTGTGCTAACAGTGTGCTAGCTCCGTCTCCTCATCACCCCTCACACCCGGTGTTCAAAAATTTTATTGAAGTACCTTAACTTCCCCAGACTACAAGCTGCGTCATTGCACCATAGAAAAGCATGGACGTCTTCCACCTTGTGGGAATGCTTCCCCAGACTTCATTGAACTTTATGCAAATATCATGGTGGTGAAACACTTTCCATTTAGATTTAATTTCTCTAGCTAGCTTTAAGGTTTAGTGTCACTAAGCATCTGGGTTCGATCGCCCACATGAGCTGCGTGCACCGTTGTGAGTCGGCGCCACCACGTTCCTATGTGACGAATCATTTCTTTCCAAGATTGAAACTTTAGGTTAGGATTTTCCATGTACATTCAATTATCCTTCATAGGGTTTAGTATTTATCTGTTATTGTGAGCCTTAGCACAAATCCCTACAGGCTGGAGTAACTTCCTCTCCTTGATTTAGATTCCCTAATTTTCCTTGGAGAAATTGGGAGTTAGGTTTTACAAACTGAGGAAAGCTTTTTAGCTAGCTCACTTTATAATGTCCTGAGGAGTTGTAAAATGGGAAAAGCATTGAAGCTATCCCATTTCAAAACATCATTGAGAGCTCCCCCTTTGAATCACTGACATGCCTCGCCAAAGTAGGAGCCGGCTACACAACACATCCAAGTGTCCAAACCTTTAGGAACATAAGTGAGGTCATTGGAACGTGCCTGGTTGGCTATCGAATCTATTTGAATTTGGATCATGCATTTCGTATTCGCATACCACACTTTGAAATTTCATGTTGCACCTTGTACTTGCTCGTTGTACCTTGCACTTGCACACCACACCATGCACTTGCACGTTGCACCCTACATTTGCACGTTGCACCCTGCATTTGCACCTTGCACCTTACACTTGCACCTACACGGATCAACCACCCCGACCAAATCAGCACCTCATTTTGGTTCAATCGACCACCCCGGCCCGGTTGACAGTTCACTTTGCCACTCACTCTAGTCTGATTGGCACTTCACTTCGCTTTGACTGGCCTCCCTGGCCCGGTCAGCATATCACTTTTTTTTGATTGGCCGCCCGGTCCAATCAATTGAGTATTAATTCGATTGATCACCAGGGCCTGTACGATAGGTCAATTGCATACTTATATGCTCTTCACATAATTTCGTTTGTTCATTTGCATGTGCATGTTTTCCTACTTATATGATGCATCACATCTTGTTTGTTTTGACTTGCATGCTCATTATCATTTTCTTGTTCTGTAAATATTCGCGTTGCTTCCTTCATGGCAAACCCACCATTCCTGAGTTAGTGCCTTCAAGGCATGCTCCCCGTCATCACTTATGTGCATTGACTGCCTGCATTTAAATTTGCATGTTTGCATGGATAGCGAGCCAGGCTCAATAAGAGTGTGACTTACGTATCAGTCATGATACCTTAAAGAGCATTGCTTACTGGGCTTGATTTCGGCGAGCAATGTGAATTAAGTCAGCGGGATTAACACAAGTATGATTATGCTAAGGATTCAATTGAACTAATTTGTGTCACCCATAGTCTACTGCTTTGGGTTTCACTTGATTGATGTTTAGAAATGTACTTAAGCACTTTTTAGGCAGATTCACTTGCTCTTTTGCCTCTTTGCATTCAAGATTTTGGAGGTGGCTCGACCTCTTCTTTTCATTTTATTTTTTTTGCTTTCTTTGTTTCTTATTTGGATTTAGACACTTGTGTCTAAAACATAAGCGTGCATATGTAGTCATCACTATACATGAACCATCAGGCAAGGCTTCAAGCTAGATGATTTCGGGGTTTGACACATTGATGAAAGAAGAACCTAGGTATGTGTGAGAAGTCCTAGGACAATTTTGATTTTGTGACCTTAAGAGACAGAGAGACTGATAGTACCGTATACCTAACACTTAGAAAATTATTACCCCTCACTTTTACGGGTAGCTAACTGTCAATACAACTAAATCATTTACTTTTTAAGGTACGAAATTTATTTAAATAAAAAAGTATATATGCTTTCATAACTGGTTAAAAATCTCTTAAGAGTATGGTACATCAAAATTTCTTTTGAAAAAATGAAATCTTTCATAAACGTTTTCTAAAAAAATTCATGGATCAGTCATACTAACCATGTTAGGAGTTTCCTCTTTTTGTAACTATTAGGCTAGGAACCTTTTACTTAGTGTTAGATCACACATGCATTATATTTTGTTAGAGCCCCAGGATCCTAATTATGGGTTCTCCCTGACCTGAAGCTTATGGTTTTCCTTAGGCTTTATGCATTTCTCCTACTATTGTCTTTCAATTTCCGTGGCTCACTCTTAATTTTCTATGAGTTTTCTTTTTTTTACCTTTTATTCTTTTGTATAAATATATGTTAGCCCCCACCAGCTAAACTTGGTACTCTACTTGCTCACTTGTCCCTATGAATCTAATCCCATTTGCATGAAGTAGCAGATCTGCCAGATATACAAGTTCACTTTATATTTACAACAGTTTACTTCCATGCACATATTATTGCTTTCCTTTACTGTATTACTACTTTTCTTTATTTCACCTTTACTATTGTCTGTTCTTTATTGCACATGATACTATTTTCCCTTTACTATACAGTTTACTGCGTCTTGTCTACTACAGCTTTTCTTTAACTGCACTTTATACTACTTCTTTCATTTATGTGTATCAAACCCTTTTAGAATAGGAGTATAGTAGCTTGGTTTTATAGGAGGTACCCCGTGATAAACTATTGATCCAAAAATTTCATGTACACCTCAAATCTTAAACCCAAAAATCGATACCACTATGACATGGAGCATGGAGCATGGAGCAAAACTTACGTGGGCAGCATGACAAAAATACAACAGATGGAGGAGGACAATCTACAACAGCAAAACAAGTCTACACCAGCTAAACCTTTCCTTAGTTTAAATAACAAGCCATATAACTTTGAGGTAATCCACATAGTGCGACATAAATCCTCATCTTATCTTTCATGCCTTTTGACAACAATGTTGTGCAATCTAAGCTCTAAGTCACCTTAAGATTCGGAGGTCGTCATTCGATATAACGTAAATCCTTATATCTTCTAGGTTAATTGTATATTCAATAATTATGGAAATGTAATTCTATAATAAATAATTGGCATGACTAAAATTTAAATAAATTCACTTCCAAAATTTAAAGCTCAAAAACAGGATAGTTTGGGAAGTCATCAAGATTCGCCTCTATACCGTGACATCCCCAACGCTTCTTCCCTTTAATTCCATAAATATGTGTTCCTATTTGGTCATCTCCCACTTGTCTTTGACCTTGAAAACTCTAACCATTGAATTCATGAAGATAAATACCTTTGATCATAATCGAAAGTTCTCTTAGGTGACTACGGTGATTTGAGAGGTAATTAACTTTAGGGGTTTGCCTCTATAGGAAGCTTTAAGAACCCATATAATATAAACCCTATTTAATTTTTAATATCATGTAGGGGAACTTGTCGGTTAAAATAAAATGGTTTGCAAACCAGACTGAAGATCTTAAATTTTGTAGGTATTTAATTGAGCCATATGATTAAGTAGTGTGTCTTTTCCTCAGAAAAGATAAATTGCTTGCGATATTGTGCTCGCTTATTTGAACTACTAAATCAATGAGTTTCATCCATTCTTATTTCTAAAAAGCAAGATGTTATTTTCAAAAATTAATATATATATATATATATATATATATATATTTTTTCAAAAAACTTGCCTAGCAGGCAAGAAGTATATTAATCACCATCTTATGTTCTTACAAAAGGAAGACCTATCCTATCACCATGCAACAAAGCTGCAAGGGAAGGAGGAGGTGTAGTTTCTACCAAAATTTCCCTTTTACAATAACCCCGAGATGCAAGCCGAGTGTGCGGGAGCATTACCTTCCCTAGGTATATATGAAAAAATTACATTTATACTCTCAACCTCTCCCTTCACTCTATTCAACCATCTCCGAATGTACCATGGAGCAACTTCGGTCCCTTGCAGGAAGCTAATGCAATTAGAAGAGTCCGATTCTACCATTAGGAATCTCACATCACGATTCTGGCAATTTTAATTGCCCAAAAGATGGCCACCATTTCAGCCTCAAGAGCATCACGGACCTCAACGGGAGAGTAGAAGAACGATAAGCAATGCCCCACCCCATTTCTAAAGATGCCACCAATCCCCGCTCGCTGAATTTTGAAGCTTCCATCTGTATTAACTTTGATCCAATAGGAAGAGGGAGGGGACCACCCAGCAACCAGAGAAAGGGGGGAGGAATGTTCAGAACCTACTTGGCAGATATCAGTGAATTTGTGATATTTAGTAAGTTTCTTAAGGTAAGTTAAGCAATGAGCAGACAATAAGGAGGCGAGGGACAGAATACCCCTCAAATCTAACCTTATTTTTGCCCATCCGGATAAACCAAGCCACAACACAAGGAACCACCAGGAGATTCACCTTATGCCGGTCCCCCAACACATCAATAGGTCCAGCCAACTTAATTGCAAAGTATCTACCCGAATCCCGCTTATCACATGCCTCCGGACCTCTTGAGAGAAGGCACATCCGAAGAACAAATGATCCCCGCATTCTTCCTCCCGCATACATAATAGACGACGAGGAAGGCCCTCTAATTCCCTTTAATTTGAGGATATCATCAGTATGAAGAAGTAAATGTCTTAATCTCCGGCAAAAGAAGGACATGGAAGGAGACGAGCGGCTTGCTCCACGACTCGAGTCCCCACTTGATATGGTCCCAGGAATAGAATTTCGAAAGATAAAGGTCCTCGACTTTTGATGAAGTTCTTTGTTTGGTGATAATCTTATCTCTTTTTTCAGGATGAAAGGAGTGAAGAGTACCTGCTGTAGCTGGTCAGGATTTAGGATGTTTTCCAGAATTCTGCAGTTCCATTGGTTTTCAGACCAAAAGGTATTAACATAGCATTTAGATATAGAAGGTCCATCAACATTTTGTGGGCAAGTGAGTTTCTCCCCTCCCCACACCCAATTATCAAGCCAAAAATTGATATGACCCTCTCCCGGCTCCCGGATAAAGGTACTGTTCAGCCTTATCTTTGACCTTCGACAATTCCTTCCACAATCTAGAGTCCCCAAGCTTAGGCACCACCGGAGATGGGTGATCCTTTCTACGGTATTTACCATGCATATGCGAGCCCAAATGGTATCATTAGCCACTGAATCTAATCCACAATTTACATAAATTTATGAAGTCGAGTCTGTTCAAAGCTTCTAAACCCCGGACCCCCAGCTCGAAGGGGTTTACAAAGTTGCTTCCGGGATGACCGATGGATCCGCTTATGCTTGACCGACCCAAAGAAATTTGTTGAAAATTCCGCCGATGCTTGTTTGTGTACTCTTTTTCATGATAAACATCTGTAGAGCATAGGAGGGTAGGGCAGTTAAAATGCTCTTCAGTAAAGTTAGCCTCCCCCCATTAGACAAAAAGGAATTAGACCACCCAGAAATTTGTGTTTTGATCTTCTCAGAGATTTCTTGAAAATGAGTTTGTCTTGATCTTCCCTTAATCAAATGGACTCCCGGAGTAGCGATAGGCAAAGTAGCGGACCGAAAGCCGAGTGTAATCAACAATCCGAGTTTTCATCATCGAGTCGACATTAGAACTAGGGTAGAAATGGCATTTACGAAGATTAAGCTCCAAACCGAAACCTCCTTGAAATGAGATAGTGTTTTCATAACTTTTTTAATAGCCACTTTAGAAGCCTTAGAGAAGATAATGATATCATCAGCATAAGATAAATGACTTACAATTAAATTGGACTGTGATGGTAAGTGAACTTGGTGTTTGGGTGAAGGCAAAATCTAATAATCTGGATAAGTAGTCAAAAGCAAGGATAAAAATGGTAGGGGAGAGAGGATCACCTTGCTCGATACCTCCGGAAGCTCTAAAGAACCCATGGCATTTCCCATTCACCATAACAGAGTGAGCATTATTGCTTAGCCACCTATGGATGAAGCTTGAACAAAACCTGGCTGAAAACCCACAGCATATAAAGTTTGGGTGATAAACCCCAGCTGATGGTATCATATGCTTTTCTTATATCCAGCTTGAGTATCACATTGTTGCCTCTACATTTCTTATCTAAATCCAACACCAATTCCTGAGCCAGCAAGATATTATCTGAAATTGATCTGCCCTTCACAAATGCGACCTGACTGGGGCAAATCAGAAGATTCAAATGTGGCTGCAGTCTTGCCATGATGATTTTTCGATTATTTTGGACATTACGAAGTAAGGCTAATTGGCTCGTAATCTTCCCATGATTTTCTCAATTTGTTTTTTGGGATTAAAACAATTGTAGAGGCAGAAAAATACACAGGAAGATCCATACCACTGGAAGAAGTCTTGTACCGCTTGAATAATCTCCTTCCCAACAAGCTGTCCAACTGGACTTTATAAAAGTTGGAAGAGAAACCATCAGGACCTGCAGCTTTAGCATCATCTAAGGAGTCTAATGCATTTTTTATCTCCTCCTCCCACAGGATTTCCACTAAGTTAAGATTCGAACATACATATTCAGAGTACGTAGCAAATTCTCATAAATAGGGGTAGGACAAATATTGGGTTGGGTAAACATACGAGCAAAGTGGTTAACGACATCCAAAGCTATATCTTCGCATTATGAAGCACAATCCCAGCTTCATCGGTGATGGAAAGAATCATGTTACACTTCCTCTTATACTTAACGAATGCATGATAATACTTAGTGTTTCTATCCCCTTCAATAAATCGCGACAGCACTTGCTACGTTTATAAAACTCCTCACGGTATGTGAAGCTGGACCGACAAGCTGATCTTGTGCATTATAAAGAGCTGCTTCACTTGCCCACCCCATTAATAAAACCAGCTTCGAGCAGCGACCACATCCTCTTCGACCTTCTTAAGATTATCTCGTACATTCCCAAAGCTGTCCAATTCCAGTTTCTGAAATGCTGAGCAGTGATTTTGTGCAAATTCCATAGATTACCCCAAGAGGAGCCTCCCATGGGGGAAACCCACACCTTCCCTAGTTCAGCCAGAAAATCTGGGTGCTTAGTCCACATGTTTTGAAATCTGAACATACCACCATTACTGTTAACAGTGTTGTTAATAGAGATGAGCAAAGGTCTGTGATCTGAGCCAGCCATGGATAAATGAGTCACAATGGTATAGGGAAATTGCTGAAGCCAAGAGGAATTCCCCAGCACTCTGTCCAGTCTCTCCCAGGTTCTACCCCTTCTCCAGGTGTAGGCTGGACCACAAAAACCCAGATCAAAGATTGCTGCATCAGCAATAAATTGATTGAACCTATTCATGGAAGCCCAGCTAGGAGAAGCACCACCCTTCTTTTCAGCGGCAGAAGAAAGGCAATTAAAATCTCCACCAACAAGCCAAAATGAATTGATGCTGGGAGCAATGTTAACCGAGGTTACTCCAAAGATTCTGTCGAAGAACAGAGCTGAGCTAGCATAAATGAAAGTGACAAAACCAACAAAATCACCAATAGAAACTTGAATATGCATAAATTGTTGATGGTCTACCAAAATAGAACAATTTAACTCCTTTCTAGCAAAAACCCGGATCTTATTACTCACATTAATCCAACATTGGAAGTTAGGGAATTTTTTAATGATGCATTGAGAATTTTTATTAACCATGGGTTCAAGTAAAGCAAAACACCATAGCTTGTAATATTTAACCATATATTTAACTCTCTTAAGAGAGGAGGGATGAGCAGCCCCTCTTATATTCCAGCACAGAAAATTTATCATATTAGAAGAGTTTCCCTTTTCCCCTAGTCCTAGGGGCGGTAGAGGAGCTATCGGGAGGATCACATAAAGTTTGGGATTCCGGTAGACTTTGTATCTCCGATTTACTTTTCTTCCTTTTCTTGTTTTTCCGAATTTGCCATCCGAATTCAGTTCCTCATTCACCACTTGAATCTTTCCCCCGATCAAATCCATTCTATTTTCCACTTCCACGATAATCCCGGGAGGGGATTCACTTCTATAGTCTTCATGGTTTCACCCCCTCCACCACACCTTGCTTGCTCCTTCACATTACGCACATCCTCTTTTTCCCCTTCACAATCTGCACTTCCTCTTTCAGTCCTTGGAGGGTCAAGAATAACCACATCCCTGTCAGCATTCTGACCCTGCACATCCCCAGGAGCCAAGTTAACCTTCTGCTTACTAAAAGGTTTCTTCTTGCTGGGAGGATGAAGTCTGTAGCAATTTTCCAACTCATGACCAAACATTCTACAGTGCTTGCGGTAAAATGGTTTAAATTCTACTTCCACCTCCCCGCGAAACCCTCATCGGGTAAATCCTCATCTGTTCTCACCCACACTCTATGGATATCAGGGAGAGTAATATCCCTTTCCACTAAAACCCTTACTGCTGCTGGTCTAGCAAGATCAAAAGTATGAGTGTGTGTTTTTAAAGGGGTTCCCAGTGCTTGACTTATGTTAAATAGAGCATTGTGATCATATAATTGGATAGGTAGATTAGGTAGCTTATACCACATGGGGATGATAGGTGGCTCCTTTAGTGGATCAAATTCAGGGGTCCACTTTAATAACTTCATATATGTTCCAGCAATTAGGATAGATTGTTTGCCAAAAACTTTAGCATAGTCTTCCTCATTAGAAAGTCTAATGAGCAAATGCCTACCATCCAAGCGACTCAAGCTTCCAGCTTCCAAGCAAGGTTTAAATCCTCAAAACTCTTCCTTACATATTCCATCTTTGGATGTCCCATCCGAAACTTCTCAATCAAACAAAACTTAATAGAATCATTAAGACATTTCATGTCATTTTTGGAGAACAACACGACGGGCGAGCCATCCTTGTTACCAACGGGATTAATGAAAGGGGCATTACCCCTACCACAGCGAAGTATCATGCAATGCTTGGGGAAAAACCAAATGGTCGAAAGGATTTGTGGGCAGAGTTCCCCATACCCACTACCCCAGCATAAGAAGCTTTAGCCCACAGAGCATTAGTAGCAGCATCAATAGGATATGGCCGAGTAGGGTTAGCCATAAAAAGCCCTCCCCCACACCAAACTAGCCAATGCAACAGTAAAAATTTGAAAATCTTCCAACCCGGGAAAGACAAAACCCTTCCAAACAACCAAAAAAAACCCAAGAGGAAGTCTCTCCAGGAAGAAGAAACAGGAGAAAGAACCTACCAGCTCCATCCAAACCGCCAGCCGCCGAAAGCAAACCCTAGCGAGCACCTCCCTCCTTATATATATATATATATATATATATATATATATATATATATATGAAGTTTTGATCGCTCGAGGTTTCAATCCCAGATTCACGCAATCTTATCAATAGGTGGTTAAACACTAATGAGCACTCTATTCTGATCAATGGACAAGCGAGAGGTAATTTCAAAGCAACTAGAGGACTTAAACAGGGAGACTCATTGTCTCCAACCATCTTTATCTTAGCAGTGGATTATTTCTCCAAGATGCTTGATAATGCCATTCTGAATAAAAGCTTTGCCAGGTACCATCACAGATATAATATTGCTATCACTCACCTTATTTATGCAGATGACATCATGAACTTCTCTAGTGCCCATAAATCTGCTGTGAAAAAGCTGAAACACTGCCTGAACTCCTTCTAAAACTAATCAGGAATGAATTTTAATCCTGACAAGTGTCAGCTGTTCTTCTCCAAGCTGACACCTATCCATATCAAGCATTGGATCTTGGATTATACTGGCTTCATCTACAGTACTCCTCCAATTAAATACATTGGGGTCTATCTCATTATGGGAAGAGTTAAACAAATCCAATTTGATGAAATCTTCACCAAGATTAACTCCCAACTGAGCTGCTGGATTAATTCCTTTTTATCTAATGGAGGTAGAATCACACTCCTCAATCCCTTCTTACCTTCTACAAATGATCACAATGAAGAAAAGCACCCAATTGCAGATGGAAAGGGCTTTCAATAGATTCCTATGGTCAGGTCGGAGACAACAAATGCATTGGACTTCATGGCAAAAAGTTACTAAACCAGCCTTGGCTGGTGGACATGGCTTTAAAGGACTCCCTCATATCCAGCAGGTCAATCTTTGCAAACTGTGGATCCATTTTAGAGCACAAACCTCACTGTGGGTCAAATTTATGAAGGGTAAGTTTTGCAGATCCTTGCACCCTTCTCAGGTGGTCAGGAAACTTGGAGATTCTAGACATTGGGTTAAATTGCTCAAAATAAGACAAACTGTTGAGGACTTTTTTATCTAGAATTTGAAGAAGGGGTAAGTTAACTTCTGGTTGGATAATTGGTGCCCCAAAGATTGGTTAATTGCTAGGGAGACTCCTGCTGACCATTCATCTAAGGTTGTTGATTTTTGGGATGAGCATAACTGGTTACTCCCACATCTTAAAGCCATACTCCAAGATTGCTCTGCCTATCAGATCTCTACAATTAAATTCAATAGAAGTACTCCCGAAAAAATTAACTGGCTCACTCACCATACCCAGAGCACCACTAATGCCATCTACAGAAATTTATACAACTGGACCCCAGTACCCTAGGGAATTACCATCTGGAGCAAGTTCATGTCCCCATCTATGTCTTTCATGTGCTGGAGAACTTTCCATGGCCTAATACCTACAGATGACATCCTTAAACTGAAAGGTCTTAGGGGCCCTTCTAAATGTGTGTTGTGTAATACTCAGGAAGAATCTATCCCACATCTCTTTTTTAGCTGGTCTTTCTCAAAAACAGTATGGTTGCAATTAACTCTCAGTTGGGAGAAATTAAATCATCACTGGGAAGACTTTCATAACGGCTGGAAGGACTGGTAGAACTAGAAAATTCAAACTCTTCACCTCATTGTCATTTGGTTCTTATGGATGGCCAGAAATAATGCTAAATTTGAGGGGACCATTGCTTTTGTGGCCAAAGTGGTTGGTAACTGTAAAGCCTACCTGTACAAGATCATCAACCATAAAAATTTTTCCAATACTCTTCACATTGGTCTCCCAACTTCAGCTGGCACTAAGGTAAAATTGGTAAGATGGAATCCCCCTATAAGGCCAACTATTAAGATTAACACTGATGAAGCTTCTCAAATGAAAGATCTAGAGTTAGGGGAATTTTTAGAAACCACCATGGAAATTACCTACTTTTTTCTATGCCCCTGTGCTTGCACACGATACCCTTGAAGCTGAATTAATTGCAGTGTTGTGTGCTTTGCAACTAGTGAAGATTGTCAACTAGTTCAATATTTGGCTAGAAGTTGATTCCACTGTACTCCTTAATAGCCTGAATCAAGATATTTCATCAACCTGGCTTCATAACTACTGGAAAAAATAGATTAGTTGTCTAAAACCCCCTCAGTAAAACTTCTCTTCCATTCTATGGGAAGGGAACAAAGCTGCTCAATGGCTGGCATGTACTGGTGCTAAATCTCAGCAGGTGTTCGTTTCTCTTGCCCCCCCCCGCCCCCCCACCTGAACTCAAAATACTAATTGTTGGAGATAACCTGAGACTCCCTCATCTTAGAGTGGAGTCATTTGCCCGAATTTGAGTTGTGCTACCTTGGTCTTGTGGATGCTCTTCCTTTTTGTTATGTTCTAGTGGAAGTTTGACCAATTAAATATATACATATGATAAAATTGCATACACATATTTATATATATTAGCAGCTTTTTCTTTTGGGCTTAGTAGTTGTGGAGTGGAGTGGAGTTTTGTATTTGAAATCGGGCCTTCTGTTTTGTAGGGCCCTTTTTCCCCCTCTTTGTACTCCTTATTTAAATGAAATGTTAGGAGCTATGTAGCTCCTTTTTTTAATATAACAGCTGTGATTTTTTTCAAGCAGGAAGGGGATTAAAACAAGGGGATCCACTTTCCCCTACTATATTCATTTTAGCTTTTGACTATTTCTCTAAAATTCTAAATGCTGCACATCTTCATTACCCTTATCTCAACTTCAAAAATGGAGCCTCTCAATGCATCAGCCATTTGGCCTATGCTGATGATATTATCATCTTCACCAATGGGTGTAAACAAGCTTTAAGGAAAACTTTGGTTTTAACTAATCACTTAGCCATGGTTGCTGGGTTGGAGCTTAATCACAAGAAATGTCAATTTTTAGCTGGTAAAGGCTTTACACATCAACAGTGGATGAAGGATGTAACTGGCTTCTCTGCTGCTGATCTCCCTCTGAAGTACTTAGGTATACAGTTAATGAAAGGAAGGAGAAAACAGTCACAGTATGATGGGGTGGTACAGAAAATTACCTCAACTTTAAACTGTTGGACCAATACTTTCTTGTCTAATGGGGGGAGGCTAACCTTGCTAAAAAGTATCCTTGCAACTTTTCCTCTTTATAATTTGCAAATGATAAGGATGAAGAGAAGCACCGGAAGATGATTGAAACAATTTTCAACAAATTCCTTTGGGAGGGCCAATACAAGCAACCCCATTGGATCGTGTGGAATAAAGTTTGCAAACCTATCAAGGTCTGGTGGGTCAGGATTCAAATGCTTTCAACAAATGAGCCAACTTGTTTTACTGCAAACAATGGATTAAGTTCGAACAACAAGACACCATGTGGGCTACTTATTTAAAGAACAAGTACTTGCTGGAAGTCCCATCCCAATGTTGTCTTGCCCAAAATGGGGGATTCCAAACATCTGGAAACATTTCGTTGGAAATAAGAGATCATTGCTAATCAGTTTTCTCATTGGGAAGTTGGAAAGGGGAAAATTAATTTCCAATATGATAAGCTGGACTATGGGTAACCCTTTAACCTTCACTCGTCGCTTTTGACACACAACTATCGGTTTCGATTTCGGATTGAAGATCAATGGAATACCAACTTACTTAGAGAGGTGATGGATGAGGAGAGTGTGCGACGAGATACTTCATATACCAATTGATTCAACCAAAGCCGATAGGATTGTTTTGAAACAAACTACCAATCAATCATTAAACAAGATGATTTACAGACTCCTTTAATTATTGGCCGGACACTAGTTGGGGAAAGAAAATGCGGACGGACATGGCTATCTCCATCAATGTCCTATTTTTGTTGGCGACTTTTTCATAAATACCTCCCTTTGGATGACATTCGAAGCTAAAAGGGTTAAGAACAGCCTCTAGATGCTGGTTATGCAAATCCCATGAAGAATCTGTATCCCACCTTTTCATAAGCTGTGAAGTTTCTAATCAGGTTTGGAAGGCTGTACTAATGCATTTCAATTTATCTCATCTAAAATATAACTGGGTCACTGTGGAGGCTTGCTGGGAGGATTGGAAAAATGAAAATTGGTTTCGAGTTCCTATGGTTATCTTTTGGTTCATATGGATGGCTATAAATAGAGTAAAGTTTGATAATAAACTTGCTTTTATCAATCAAATTGTGGCTAGTCGTTGTAGCTTCTTGAGTAAGCACTCAATGTTAGATGTCCCACCTAAATGCAAACCTCGTTTTGCTCGAAATGGTTCCCTCCTTCCTTGCCATGGATAAAAATCAATATTGATGGTAGCTATACTCCTTCATCCGCTGGTATTGGAGCTGTGTGTAGGAATTCCTTAGGTCAATTTTTGTGGTGCTTCATGATACCCATTATTTATGTTTCAGCTCTGGATTCTGAGATGCAAGCTGCTTATTGGGCTTTGCTAACTGTTAAAGCTCTAAATTACAAGTTTATCTGGATTGAATCTGATTCCAAGTCCTTAGTTAACATTTCACAAGGTCTTTCAGCTCCTCCATGGCAGTTGGTTTACTTGTTCAGAAAAATTATCCATATCTCCAGCAACTTAACTTTAAAATGGTCTCATATATATAGAGAAGGTAACTCAACCAGCTAATTGGTTGGCCAAAAAGGCTACATCCACCGAGTACCATTTCTTTTCTGCCACACCTTTTGGGCCTCTTGTGCCTTTACTTTTTGGTGATCTCAATGATCTCCCTACATTAGATGTATGTAACTCTCTTATTTAAATGAAATTTCCTTTTTGTGGCTAAATATATATATATATATATATATATATATATATATGTGTGTGTGTGTGTGTGTGTGTGTGTGTGTGTGTGTGTGTGTGTGTGTGTGTGTGTATACATACATAAATACAAATTAAATTAAATCAAAAACCTGTTTCATATTTTCTATATTTTTAAAAAGTTACATTTTTAACTGCTGACAAAGTGGCGTTATGGCGCCAAGGTGGCCCTATAGTGCCACACAAAGTAGCCCTATTTTGCTCAGTTTTTTCCTCATTTTCTATAAATCTCCATTCCATATGCATGAAACCAGAAACATAAAAAATACCTTCCACTATAGTGTAATATCATAAAAAATGAATATAAAAAGCTTATAAAATGTGCACTAAAAAGAGAAAATTTTAAGGTGGATCAATTCCCCAAGACTTAAACGTTACTTGTCCTCAAGTAACTCCTTATGCTATATAAATTTTTTTAACTTGTCGTAGTAAATTTAACTTACAGACTTCTATAATTTTAGCTTTATAAATGCCATAGTGAAAATTTTGGAAAATTTCTTTATATCTTAGGTAAAAAAAGAGTATATTAGAATATCTAAGAGTTAAGTCTAAAAGTTCTGATTTTATAATTATTTAAAAAATAATTATAATTTGTCATACTTACGATACTTAGAAGAATTACAAGAAAAAGAATTTCATGATAAATTTATTAGTAAAGGTTCTAATACCTTAAGTGTAAGTTAGAAACGAAATTAAGTTTATTTCCTTAAGATGATTCAAGTGAAGTCAATTTTCAATTAGGCATCTCGTTAAGCTGCTCTTGACATATTTTTTATTTTTACTTTTCTTTTTTTTTCTTTTTCTTTTAGAATCATTTTTCAATCCTTTCATATTTTTTATATCATGTGAGGATTACTATATCTGTATAGCCTTTAATGGTTTTGAACTCTGCTTTCCTCTTATTAAAGTTAAAACCATCTCACATTTGCTTACTTTGTGTTTTAGCTTCAAAAAATATTTTTTATAAACTCTCAATTCTTTCTTTTCAAGTAAAAATATTTTGAAAAATATAGGTTTTTTTTTACTTTAAATAGCAAAAGCATAACATAAACTATTCATATTAAATATCTTAATTCTAAAATTAACCTTTATTATTAAACACTTGTACCTAGCTTTTCTACAGTTTTCCGTCGGTTGCCAATTTGGAAAGATTGTCAGGTGACCTTTAAAAAATTGTTTAATTCAATTTAATATAGATATATAGTACATAAATTAACATTTCAATTTGAATATATGAAATCAACTAAATCTCATATAAATAATAGTTTAGGTAAACGAGCACTATACTGTAAGTCATGCATCTTCCCTGAATAATAGACGCATCACTTACTAGCGAGGCTCGATTAAATAAACTAAAGACTTTACCACATCTATTTGTTCTTCAAAACCTTTTTATGTTGACCAACAAGTTCCTTTATCTAATATGTAAAATTAGAAAGGGTTTATATTACTTAGGTTCCAAAAGAATCCTAGATGCGAAATCCCCTAAAGTTAGTTACATCTTAAATGAACGAAGTCACCTAAGAAAACTTTTGATTTAGATTAAGAAATAATGCCTCCATGAATTCAAACAAAGGGAACAGTCGGATAGTAGGAAATCAAAACGTAAAAGGTATAAATTTGGAACAATTATTTTCAGAATCCAAGGAAGAAAGCTAAGAAATGCCACAGATCTTGACGAGAACCTCGGTGGCTTCTTAGAGTACCCTATGGTTTGGCATAGTAGATATTAGTTAATATTTAATCTTGCCAATTTTTATTATTAAGAGCTTACATCTGTAAGATGCCAATCATGCAAAAATGGCTAGCAGATAAGATGATTCATGCGTACCGAATGAAATCCTTGGAGTCCTAAGATGAGTTGGAACTTATATTGAACGATGTGTAAAAGCCTAGAAGATATGGTGAGGGTTATGGCGTGCTAGAAGAACTAAATAAATGTCCTATAGTTTTTTTTTGTATATCTAAGAAGGTTTACTGTTGCAATCCTGCTTGCTCTATCAAAGATGTTTTTCTACATGCCTCATCGTGCTGCCCACAGTGTTTTCTCCATGTTGCTCGTTGCAGTATGTTTAATATTAGAAGTGTCAAATGGAGGAGTTTGAGAGAAGTAACGGGTATAGATTTTAAGTTTTGGCGTAGTTGTCAAGTTTGATGTTGTCGCAATAATTATATAAATGTATTATTGAGGGGAGATTTAAGTTGACTAGAGCGACACCAGTTAGGATCCCACGGTTCCCTCATTCAGACAACATTATTTTCTTTGGATTCATTTAGTCTAAATGAATTTAAAAAACTCAAATTAATGAATTCAATAAATTCATCAAAATTGAGGAAATCTTGTTAGCAACCGAAGATTGCCTCATCTGAGGGATTCGTGATCATCCAAAGAGACTTATTAATTTAGTTACAATTGTCTTTATCTTGTATTTTTTTGTTTAATTTTTAGAGTTGTCTTACTTTGTTGTGGTTGTGAATCTTGTTTTGATTCTATTTTGGTTTAACATCTAAGGTGATATAATTTGCAAAAAATGAAAATTACTGGAAAGTAAAGTGCAGTAAAGAAGAGCACTGCAAATAATTATAAAAGCATACCAGTACTCTTCTCACACTCCAGCTAAAATGTCAGTATTTGCAGTGTACATATAATCTTGCAAGGAATTAAAATATATTGCATGGAAGGAAAACAAAAAAAACTGTTTTAAAGTGTGCCCACCGAGCACTAGGACATAACTTGGCGGCCTTTATTAGTAAAATAATCCTCTTAACCAAAGCATAATAGGTTTAATTATCCTGCACGATATCAAAAAGAACATAATAATGTTTAGGGTATGACCCTAAACAACTTTTAAGACTTTTTGGAATGTCTCGAGTTCCTTTGAACTTATTATGTTGCTAAATCATTCATCCATTACAAAGTAAGGTTTAGTGAGTCTATATTAACATTATGCTCAGTAACCTTTAATGTTTTAATCATCCTATGAGTGAGTTAACTATCACTTGATATTTCATTTATGAATTATGTGTGAGGGTACATTAAGAGCAAATTGATTTGCTAAGGAACTTAGTCAACCAAAATTTTGAGCTGGGCTAGTAGTGTTATCAAACTACTTATGGTTATTTATATTGTATTTTCTAGGCCTCATTAAATAAACTAGGATTAAGCCTAGTTCACTACTAAGCCTTTAAGAATTATGAGTAAATTTGTAATTGTAGGAACGATAAGTTAAATGTCTTTTAATCTTTAACCATGATTGTATTACCATTAAACCATTAGATAGGGGTCTCAAATTATTAAGTTATTGCCTTCCAAAATCAAATCACTCACCTTAGGATCATCTAGTTTGATTAACTTCCAATCTATGATAATTAGCAGAAATTACTTTTATGTCCTTAACATGGAATGAAGTGGAACTAGTTTCTACCATTTAATCCCCTAAGTTTCAATCATTTAACAAAATTAAAATCATTTATTACACATTTACCTCTTGATTAAGCCTAAATATTAATTTAAAGCTTAAATTCCATAATTACCATTTTGTCCCTGATACACCTAAAATATGGTGTTTTATGCACATTCTTATACCTACTTTTAACAATTTTGCACTTTAATGGATGATATTTTGTGTTTTTCTTGCAGGTATGTTGAAAATGAGTGATTATGATGAAAGGAGCAAAATTGGATCAAATTTGGAGCGAAAAAAATGAAAAAATGAAAAATTGGACTTTGGCTGCTAAGCGTCGCCTGATCGGCACTTAGGTGCCATAGTTAAAAATCAAATTTTCTTCATTTTTTGCGCCAATTTCATTGGGGTGTTTGAAGCATATTTTTGTAGTGACTTCCTTAAATTCTCATGGGTGGAAAATTTGAATAAAAGGATGCATCTTTTGTTGGATACGTTGAATATGTACATGATTTGAAGAGACATCAAGGCACCTTTTGAAAATTTATATCATGAAGACTTGGAATTAGTTTCAAGGGTCTACTCTTCTAATTACAAAGAGTCCTCTTCTTGTTTCAAAGAGTCTTTTCTAGTTTTACTTTCAAACTTTTATTGTTTAAATTTTTTAAAAATCCTTTTAGAGTAATTAGTTTAGTTTTAAAGGAGAAAGGGTTGGTGTGAAACCTTCTTTCCTCCAATTTTCTTTCATCAATATATCTAGTTCTTATTGAACTCTAAAGTTAGAGTTGGAGTCAACAGAGTTGGGCGCTAACCTCTGTAGTGTTGTCCTGTGGAAAGTAAAGTTTCAAAGGAACATCTGGAGTGTTGTGGAGAGGATTTCAGATAAATGTTTACTTATGTTTTTATATTTAGTTTTTCTTATTATATTTTCATTATAATTTCTATTTTCAAATTAATGTGTGCTTGTGTTTTCTCTATAAGATCTGAGTAGTTTTCTTTATCTTTTTCATTCTTAAATGAATAAGTAATTAAATTATGTAGGATTGTTGTGGAATGTATAAGTACTTAAAGTTGGAATAAGTTGTGAAGATTTATTTCCATGAACTTAATTTACTTTTTAATTTGGCCAGTTGAGATGTTAAAATTTGTTGAGAGATTATGTAAGATCCAATGCGGTATTGTCTCAAACAACAATTTGTAAAAATCACATTCAATTATATGGGAGAGAATTGTAGTCCATATAATTGAATGCAAATATATTATGTGAAATGTTTTTAATCGAGTAAAATTAGAGGTCTTTAGAGTGACAGGCTAAAGCTCCCTAATTTGGTTTGATAGTTTAAATTTTGTTATAAGAAGTTAGCCCCTAAGTGGAGAGAATCGAGGGAACTCTAGAGTGAGAGCAGGTATCTTTCCTGCCTAACCATGTTCAAAATTTTAAAATTTCAAATTACCCAATGTTCTTTATAGAACCAAGGAAGGGTAGAGAATAAATTTTCTCCTATTTGTCACGACATATTTAAATACTTCCACAACAATACTTTCATAATTATTACTGTTTTATAAGAGAAAGAAAAAGATATTTTATTTCCTAAAGTTTTATATCTTGTTTTAAAGTTCTGATAATTTTTATTTCCTCCTTAGCTTTTTAACAAAAATACCAAAAACAACTTTCAAAACATACAAATTAAAACATACTTTAAAAATTCATTTAAAAATTAAAAATATAATTTTCTTAATTCTTTAAAAGGTTTTTACATTTCCCTGTGGATTCGATATCTCGGGGCTTAATCAGAAAATCTTATATTACTTGATAAACATATGTATAATTGCGTAGTATCCCATATTATAAAATAATAATTTTCATATCTAAATCGTAAGCACATATATTCGGCGGCGGGATCAAGTTTTTGGTGTAATTGCAAAGAAAGAGATATAATTGAAAGGAAATATAAAGTATACAAAACGTAAGCATAAATATCTAGGAACAGTCCCTTTAAGGCCCATCACTTCATAAGTCATTAAATTCAATGCAAATGACTTTGAAATTTTTAGTTTACCCTACTCATGGGTCAATTAAAATATAAAAAGTGAAAAATACAATTTTTCTAATTTTTATTTTATTTTTTGCATTACTTTAATGCAAAAAATAGGTGTTTATAATGTTAATTCATTAAATTAGCCAAAAGAAATTATCTGTCCTTAGGAAAACTATTAGAGGTTCGTCTATGTCAGAGGACAACCTACAACAATTTTCTTGAGTTTTTGAGTTTCATTTTAATTATTATGTGTATTTGTTTATTTTCACTATTAATTAAATATAAAATATTATTCAAGTGGAAAATCAAGGTTTATATTTTTTATAATTATCTCCGAGTACAAAGAACCCAGAGAAGTAAATTTCATATTTTAATGGTTTTAATTTTTTTATTATAATTATTTTCGTGCAAAATTAAGGAAAATTCATTTTAGCCTTTACAATTTCATAACTGCACTTAGAAATTTAGGAAAAGTATTTTAATTGTTCTCTAGTGACTACAGAACCAAATGTGACATTTTAGTTCATTTTTTATATATTTTTTTTAATTTTATGATTTTATTATTTTTTTTAATATTTAAAATTCATAATATATCTTAAAAGTGAAATATTTCTTTTAACTTCAATTTTTTTTCATAAGTTCGCTAGTCACTAGGAACTCTTAAAACCAATTTTATAATTTACATAATTATACTTTATTTAGAATAATTATTTTAGTGCCAAAAATATTAATTTACTTAGAAAATCCATTTTAGTGATTAAATCAATTCCAATTGACTTCAAATTTTTATGTGGCATTAACATGATTAATACATATAGTGTGGAATGATTTTTGTGATTTTTTCTTTATATTTTAATTATTTCAATTTTTTTAAGTGTTTTTAAGAATTAATTATTTAGTGTCATTTTTAAGTACTTATATCCATTTCATATTCTTTCTAGGGTCCCGTAACCACAGTGAACCAACCAACCCTATTTTTATATTTGTCTGATTTATATTTATTTATTATATATTTTTAAATAAAACATAGATGTTTAACTTGAAAATTAGGGATCCTACTAGAGATGCCCTATGACTTTGGAAAAATCAGAGAATATTCTTAACCATAGAGAGAATAGACCATCTAAATCTCATGCCATGGTGAATTTGATATAACAACTTATGATTTAATTATGTTTTATGGTATTCAATTAATTTAAAAATAAACATAAGTTAAATATGTTTTATTTTATTTCCACATTTTTCTCCACTGTCCACTGAGTAAAAGGGTATTTTTTCTTTTATATTTAGCATTTTTATGCTAAAATACGCATTTTTAATGGTTCTAGAATTAAAATAAATAAAAAATATGTGAAATTTCTACCTAAATGCGTGGCGCTAATTGTATCCTCCTACAGATCAAAGCTCCGAGTGTCACACTCTGGTTCGACACCTCCATCTCAATAGTTGCCTCGTAACCCCACACTTATTGCTCAATTCATTTATGTAACGCCATCTCAGTTGTCCGTTCAAAATAAGCTCAATCCAACAGCTCTTTCTCTTTTTTCTCAACTGGTATAATCCTCTAACTGTTCACACTATATCCCTAGATCTCTTGCTAGACTCAACCACTTCACTTTGAGCATGTTCCTACACCTTCATATAATCGAGAGGAACACATCCATATAATTTATCCATGATGAAATTAAAATTCCGCATAATTTGGGGAAGTGTTTTGAATAACATAAAACTCATATTTGGGGAAATTGATTTGATTATGGGGTTCAATTTGAGAGAATTTAAGGGTATGGCTAAATTGAGGATTTTGTATTGGGCATGCAATTAGGCTTGAAATTGGGTTTAATTGAGCATATATTTTGTTTCAATTGAGACTGTGGATGATGAATTTGAGTTTGGAATTGAAATTAGGGGAGATTGAAGTCAATTTGGTGGAAATTGGGAGTGAATTGGGCATTTTGGGCCTTTAAGGGTGATTTGAGGATTTTGGTCAAAATGGGTCAAAATGGTCAAATTGGGCTCAACATAGTGGTTCAAATTGGTTTTAAGGACATTTCGAGTGATTTTGGATACTTTGAATATTTTTGGAACTTTTGAAGCATGAAGGCCATTTTAGTAATTTTGGAAGTTTTAGGGGTATTTCGTGGATTTTGGGTATTTTAGTAGATTTTGGCCAATTTCAATGTTGGGAAATGTTTTCAAATGATTTTGAAAGGAAATTAGAGAATTTGGTCAATTTGGGGAATTTTGGAAAAAATTAGTGTTGTAGGTGCAATGTGGTAATTTTGGTGAAGTTGGGGCTAAATGGGTCAAAATTAGGAATTTGATAAAATTGGGATTAATTAAGGATGCCAATCATGAGGTTAGCCTATTTAAGCCATGGAAGAATGAAAAGCCCCATTTTGGATCCTACATGTGCTGGTCCTAGTCTAACCCTTGCCTAGGGCTAAGAACTTCGGGCACCACCCACATGAGTTTCAAAAAAAATACGAAACTAAAGTTGGGCATGTTGGTCTTGGACTTTGGGTTAGTAGCGCATGTGCAATGTTCAATTATGTTTGTGTGTGAGCAAGCCTGACCCCGAATAGACCACCAGAGTTAATCCTACAGATTGACCATCCTATAAGGGACGCATCTTCATTTACCTTATGCATGACACCATCTACTAAGTGCTAAAGATTGGTAGCAAGCATATGAATCCCCATGTGAAGCTAAGAAGCATCTTAAATTTATAGTGGGGAGGGTTCCATCACTACTCATCTAAGATAATAACAAGGAATTCCTATGACAATGTCCTAGGCTACTAAAGAAAGACTAAACCTAAACAAAAGTGAGGTCAACAAATGGACCCCCAACAGGTGCGGTGTGTCGGACGAGCGCACAACATGTATTGGCGTTAACTGATTAGATTAACAAAACCAACACAAAAGATGAAGCCAAAAGACTCAAAACAGAACATAGAATTTAGCGAGAAAGTATCTGCTAAGTATTGTCTGGTGAAAATCTTAAAATCCCATAACTCTCGTCGAGGATGAATAAATGGATAACCTTCATCATGGAGCTACGAATTTCAAGCCTCCAAATTTGAAGGAGAGTTAATCTAATTTGATTTCAATTTCAGTTTTGATTTTAATTATAACCTTTGAGTTCGATTTGATTTTGATTTTAGTTTGACTTTGGGAGTCGATTTTGATTTTAATTTTGACTTTGAAATATTGAACACTTAAATTTTTAGAAATTTGGATTTTGTATTTGATTTAATATGAAATTTTGACTTTGTGAATGATTTAAATTTAAGAGAGTGCGGAGAAGAGAATCAGGTGCCAATCTCGAAGGATGGGAATCAGAATTTAGGTGCTGACCTCGAAAGATAGAACTAGAATTGAGGTACTAGTCTTGGAGTGAGAATCACAATCCTTGCATCGATCTCGAAATTTTGGAAATATGAGAAATTTATGAAAAAGGAGGAAAGAGAGGCATCAAAATCCTTGTGTCAACCCTCAAATATTGTGTGTATGGGCACCAAAATACTCATTTCGACTGATCCCATAATATTTATGCTTACATTTTACACTATATATTTCCTCTTAATGATAATATCTCTTTCTTTACAAACGGTACCAAAAACTTGATTCTAAAGCAAATAAGAGATCAACTTTAATTTTTTTTAATATGGGATTCTAAGCAAGTATACGTATCGTTTATCAAGTAATATAGGATGTTTTGATTAAGCCCCGAGATATTGAACCCATAAGGAAATGCTCTAAGAATTTAAACAAAGCAGAAAAACAACTTTTTACTTTTCAAAATGATTTTGAAAATTATGTTTTATAATTAAAAGTTTAAATACTTTTTGCTAATTTTTTTAGAAAAGGTAAAGTAAGGAACTAAAATTAACAAGACTATTGAACGATATGAAAGCAAATGAGAATAAAATATATTTTTTCTCTTTCAATGAATCAGTAATAATTATGGAATTTCATTGTGGAAGTATATAAGTGTGTTGTACCAAATAGGAGTAGTTATATTCTTTACCCTTACTTTGCTTCTATAAAGAACATAGGATAATCTGAAGTTTTGAAATCATGAAGATGGGTTAGGCAGGGAAGATACTAGCTCTCACTCTAGAGTTCTCTCTTTTCACTCCACCCGGGGGTTAATATCTCATAACCAAACTTAAAAAATCAAAACAAATTGGGGGCTTTAGCCTATCACACTAAATTCCTCTAATTCTACACCCATTAAAAAGCATATCTCTCTATTTATTTGCTCTCAACTATATGGACTACAATTCTCACCCACAATTTCATGTGATTCACTCCAACTGTTGTTTGAGAAAATACCGCATTGGTTCTTACATGTTCTTATAACAAATTTTAACATCTCAATTGGCCAAATGAAGAGGTTAATGAAGTGCAAGGTAGTGGAATCATCACAACTTCTACCAACATTAAACATCTATACTTCACACATCTTCTTTCCAAAATTTAATTACTTCATCATTCGAAAGGAAAATGATAAAGAAAACTACTCAAAACTCATGGAGAAAACACAAACACAATTTGATTTGAAAGTAGAAATCATAGTGAAAAAACAACAAGTCTTAATTTAAAATCAAATGTAAAAACAAAGATAAAAACCTATCTGAAAATCCTCTCCACATGACTTTTGAATTTCCTCTGAAACTTTGTTTTCAACAAAAAAGTCTCCTCATAGTGGGTCACCCAACTCTGTGGACTCCAATCCACTCCAAACTCAAATAAAAACTAGATAAATGGATGAAAGAGAGATTGGTGAGAAGAAGGCTTTAACACCAACTCTTTCCCCTCAAGAAATCTCTTAACTCACTACTCACTAAAACAAATGTAAAGACTTGACTAATAGACTCTATAAAAGACTAACTAAGACTCACTAACTTATTTCATGTCTTCATTTTAATATTTCTTCAAAAGTTGCTTTGGTGTCTCTTAATATCATGTTCAGATTCAATGTATCTACCAAGAGATGCGTCTCTTTATTCAAATTTTCAGCCCAAAAGAAGTTAAGGAAGTTTAAACCAAAAGTTGCTTTAAACACACCTTTAAAATGGGGCCAAATTAGATTTAATTTGTCACTTTCAACTGTCACGCTTATGCTCTAGTCATCGGCACTTAGGCGTTAGAGGATAATTTTCCACACCTTTCATTTTTGCTCCATATTTGATCCTTTTTTGCTTCTTTCATCACAATCACTCATTTTAATCATACCTGCAAGAAAAAACATGATAATAGCTTTCATTAATGTGTAATATCATCAAAAATAGGTATAAAAACGTGCATAAAACAATATATATTTTAGGTGTATCAAAATCTCCCAAACATAAAATGTTACTTTTCCTCAAGTGACACTATAATCATATACAAATTAAACACACAAGTTATGTAAATGAGTTTCTTAGGATGGTTTCAAAATTTTGATATAGAAATGAAATAGTCCAATTTAGAAAAAAAATTAGTAAATGAGACTAACTTAAAGTTTAGAAAGTTCTTAAGTAAAGGATCATGAAAAACATGAGTTTCTATCTAATTCAGAAATACTTGTAGAATTTTGAGAATATAAGATTTAAACATTTTATTTTCCTCACTTAAAAAATTTTTATTATAAAGTAATTTCACTTACTATATTATATTCTTAAGCTTTAGATTTTCTTAAAACTTGTATTTTAAAAATTCACGTGTGGAACTAATTTTTAATTAGGCCCTTAAATCCTCAAGCTTCTCCTTCCTTTTTTAACACACTAATTTTTTTTTCAGGAAAGGATTACTATATCTTGACAGGTCTTTAATAATATTGAATTCTACCCTTCCATTTAATCAAATGTTTGATATATATCCTTCACTTAAAAATCACAATAATAGTGTTGAAAATTATTTTTCAATAAAAGGAATTGAAGTTTGAAAGAAAAAGCCAAATCTTCTATTTTTCCAAAAATACAACATTTCCTACTAATGATAGTTTTTCTATATTTAAGATTTCTTTAGTAAGAAAATTTTAACGTAAAATTTTTCTTCATTAATGTAAATTTTAACTATATTTTCTTACTCGTTTCTATATTCAAAAAATTTCTACGATAATATAACTTCATATACATAATTTTTTTCAATCAAAAATCAAATTTTATTTATAGTATTTTTGAGAACAAATAAAATTTTAGTTTTTGAAAATTGTCTTTAAACTCCCCCGAAACTTTAAATTTTAATTAAGATAAAATATTTAAGCATAAGAAATGATACATGGGTAAGAATTAAAAACTGAAATAACATGCTTACAGGAATCTTCATAACATTAATATGCAAATATAATAATTTAAAAACAGAGGTAAACAAAATTAAAATTTATGTTTTAAATTTTTCATAAAATAAAAATTTCAAAGGACTTCTAAAGTAGTGGAGGCTTTCAGAGCAAATATACACCAACTTAACATAACAAAAATCACCTCAGTACTAGAAAATGTATGGTAGCAAATCCTGAAAAAGTTTAAACATGCAATTTAAATAGTCTTTTCTAATAGTGTTCTAAATTTTCTTAATAGTTTTTGGAATTATATCATACACTACTAAAAACACAATACACTATAACTACATTAAAACATTTACTATGACAAACATTTTTCAATAATACATCACATAAATCATAACTTTCATAAAACATCAATCCAACACAGATATATTTGAATATGAATAACAGAAATAGTCTAACTATAAACCACACATATCAGAGTTCACAACAAAATACATCAAACTATAAAAAATATAAACATCATAAAACATAAATAAAAACATCACAGACTTAGCAAATATCAATCTTAAACATCATCCCAATCATCATCATCTCCATCGTTCCAATCTCTGGAAGGCACATATAAAATATAATAAGGATGAGGAGGCATCTCAGCACTCTGATATCTTCTAACCAGTCTATCCATATATTGCTGATAATTCTCCTCATACTTATCATGTTTCTGAAGTTATCTCTCAATATTTTCCACCTTCCCATCTTAATCCATAACATGTTCTCTTGTTAAACTTACTTTCTTCAAAATCTTCTGTAATAACCCAGTCTGTGAACCAAATAACTCACCTCTAATGATGATGTTTGTGAAGTAGAAGCAGCAAAACTAGGAGCTCTAACAGATCCTCCTTTCCAGCCAAATTTTGAATGCACGGTGTAAGTGTTCACATTTACATTGGTAATCGGTCTAAGTGGTTGAAGGACCTCTTCCAAGTTTCAAACTTAAAACCAAACTACTCACAAATTAAATGAATCAGGGAAAGAAATCCCATACCCACAGTAGTAATAGCTTTTGCACAGTTGATGATATAATAAAAAATAATAGTTCCAATGTCTATCGCCATTCCCTATTGAATACAATAATTGAGAACAACTCTTTCTCTCGTAACATCGCTAACATGATTCGACGGTGATATCTTAGATGAAATAAAATAATGCCAAGCCTTGGAGGTGGCATTTAACTTTAAGGCTTAGATTTTCACTCTCCTGTCATTTGTGATTTTCCAAAGATCTCTACCATCAATCAGAAAAGACATAATCTCATCTAATTCTCCTTCCATAGAATGATAATTTGCATAATAACAAAATTTTTCAAGAACCAGTAGGTAAAAGGTATTGATTGCAGCGTGAGAAAAAACAACTTACTGTCCTTGAACTATCACAAAATTTACTTTTGCTGCTGGCAAGATAGCATAGAACTCTCTTACGACGGAAATAACAGCAACAACAGATAAACAACAGCAATTTCTCCAGTTTCTTCAAGCAATCATTTCATGAATATCTCCTCCTTATTTACTAAAAACTCACTGAGGAATTAACTTTTGTGACTACAGCGCGTTAACGAAAAGATCCTCCGCTTTAGAACTAACGAACTTGTCTGAATCAAATCTATCCTTCCACTTCGAACGCTTTTGTTTTGGAGCCATTTCTATGAATTCCAAAAATATTAACCATAAATTCCAAAATCAAACTAAACGTGTTAAATTCAATTTCAAAATGCACAATATACTTAATCTAATCTATTCTCAAGAATTTTCTTGAATTTTTATCGTGAATAGTGATTTTCAGATTTCTCAAGAATGTACTCAAAATACATGGTGAAAATCAAAAAAATTTTGCTTAGAAGAAGTGCTCATACCTTAAGGAGTTGAGATCTAAAAAATTTCATTAAAATCGGCTCTAAATTTATCAAATTAAGTGAATTCCTAAAAAGCTTATCGCAATTTTGGGAGGTTGAGGTGACATTAGAATAAAAAAAATGTTAATTTTGAGATTTTAAGACCTGTAAACTAGTTTTTGTGAACCGGCGCCTATCCGCGAAAACTCGGCGCAAAGCCATAAGTGCTGGCACTTATGTGCCGTGGGTTTGGCGCTACGGCACAGCCTTGCAGATTGTGACGATTAATTAAATTGCACTAAATACGCCTAGTTAATCACCCTTAAATGATTTTAATAATTATTTCTACCCCATACACACTTAAATACTCCAAAATCTCACTTAAATATGAATCGATTCACACAAATTTCACACATAAACATATATTTCATTAAAATCAAAACACTTAATACAACTAAAATTTTCGATCCAAAATACTTTGATGAAATTTTCCAAAATACAAGCTCCTTACGCATACAACTAAACTTAAAACCACAAAATTAAGATGCAACACACTTAAAACACAATCACTAAACCAAAATTACAGTAATACAAACATAAAACACTAAACATAGATAACTAAATCACAAGACCACACTAGAATTTAATTACGTTCTCCATTAGGTGGAATATGTTCTGAACCACAATTTGTTCCATTTGAACCATTAAAATGTAAATCTAATAAATCGGATGATGGTTGAAAACTGTCACATCTTCTTCAAACCATTTAGTCTTCAGAAACATCACTTTATCCGCTTCTTCCACATGACTTGTATGACAGAATTGCATTTTGAGTTGCCATCCAATGTGCACAAAATGTGCATTAGATTCATTTACATTTGCTTCAATTGAAGCCACGTCAGCCTCGCTCTTTGAAATCCTTTCAGCGATTCCTTAAATACTAACGGCTAGAAACTCATTGTATAACTCTTGCACATTCTAACAAATGAAGTTCTTCTTATTGGATTCCTCTTTCTACTTAACTTCGCTCTCCCAAGAAGACATTTTGGCTCTTAAAATTCTCATCCTTAAGAGTCAAAAGTGAAAATGAGAACTGGGGTATCTCTTAATTTTGGACCTTTTTATTGACTTAAGAAGAATCCAAAACCGACCCTAGACTTGTTTTAACTCCTAAATAACTTCCAATACCACTTAACCATGATTAAGGCTTCTAGAACCACATTAATCAAATTTTTTATAACTCTGGCACCTACGCGCCAACATCTTGTGCATAAGTGCCAGTGCTCATTTTAGCACAGGTCTGCCAAACGTCCAAATTTTCATTTTGACTCATCTAAGTCATCAATTAAGGTCCAATAAATACCACTATAACATAAAAACTTCAAAATACTACCACATTTTCTCAAATCAAATCAATTAAAAGCACTCAAAGAAAACTTAAAGCAAAGCACACAGATAAATATGGGTTGCCTCCCACGAAGCCCTTGGTTTAACATCTTCAGCCTCACATACCCAGAGCTTATTCTAAGTGACCCAACATTAGATTATCATCAAATTTAGATTTATCGACTGAAAAATAGGGTTTTAGTCTATGACCCTTAACTTTGACTGTTTTTCCAGTCTTAGGCTCTTTAGTATCCACAGCTTCATAGGAATAAACTTTCATCACAATAAATGGGCCCATCCACATGGACTTTAAGTTTTCTAGCAAATATTTTCAATCTAGCATTATATAAAAAAACTTGTTGTCCTTGCTCAAGATTTTTATTAAGAATCTTTCGATCATGCCATAACTTCATCTTTTCTTTATAAATCTTAGGATTTTTCATAAGATCATTCCTTATTTCTTGAAACTCTTTTAATTGTAACAATCTCTTTTCAATATTATCTTTCAAATTATAATTGAACTCTTTAATAGCCCAATGTGCTTTATGCTCAAGTTCAATTGGTAAATGACAAGTTTTCCCAAAAATTAACCTATATGAGGACATTCCTATAGGATTTCTGAATGCAGACCTACACGCCCACGAAGCATAATCCAGTTTGATTGACCAGTCCATCCAGTTTGGATTAACAGTCTTTTCCATTATTCTTTTAATTTCACGGTTGGATAATTCAACAAAACCACTAGTTTGTGAATGTTAACTAGTAGCAATGCGATGGTTAATATGATATTTCATTACTAGTTTTTCTATAATTGAATTTCAAAAATGACTTCCCCCATCAGCTATGATAACTCTTGGTATTCCAAATATGCAAAATATATTTTTTCTTACAAATTTTGCAACACTTTGAGCATCAAATCGAGATAATGCAATAGCATTAATCCATTTAGATACATTTCTACCCCTATAATAATGAATATATTTCTACAAGATGGTATAGGTTGTCTCATGAAATCAAAACCCAAAACATCAAAAATTTAAACTTCAAACATATAATTGAGGGGCATCTCATTTCTTCTAAAAATATTTCATACGCATTGACATCAATCAAAATTTTTGATCTAAGCATTAACATCCTTCAAAATTGTTGGCCAATAAAATTCAGGTTGCAAAATTTTATATGTAGTTTTATCAACACCAAAAATGTCCCCCATAATCAGAATTATGATTTTTTTGAATAATTTCATAATCATGACATTTTTTGAATAATTTCATAAGTTTCTTCTAAAGGTACATATCTTCAAATAATCACATCCTTTCCGTTTTTATATAAAAATAGGTCACCCAAAAAATAAGTCTTAGCTTCAGAAAAAATTTCTTCTTGGGAATACGCCATAGGGTATAATATCACTAACCTCATTGATAGTGAACAATTTGTCTTCTGGATAATTTTTGATTGATTTCCTTTTCACAGCTGAGAGATTTTTCAAAATCAAGTCTGGACAAATGATCAGCAATTTGATTATCAGCACCCTTCTTATCTACTAATCAAAATTAAATTCCTACAAAAGAAGAATCCATCTTATTAGTCTCAGTTTTACATCCTTCTTTTTCAATAAATACTTAATAACAAAATGGTCAGTGCACCACACATTTAGTTCCAATTAAAAATGATCTAAATTTATCAAAGGCAAATACTATAGCTAGTAACTCTTTCTCAGTTGTGGTATAATTAATTTGAGCTTCATTAAGATTTCTACAAGCATAGTAGATTACTTTGAAAATTATTATCATATTTTTGATATAAAACAGATCCAATAGCATAATCACTTGCATCACTTATTAATTCAAAAGTTTTTTCCCAGTCTGGTGAAACTATATAAGGTGCAGGGATAATTTTTATTTTAATAATTAAAAAAGGCATTCTTCATCAAAATAAAAAATCACATCTTTTTCCAGTAAACAACATAAAGGCTTTAAATCTATGAAAAGTCTTTAATATAATGTCTGTAGAATCTTGCATGTCCTGGAAAACTTCTAATTCCCCATACATTAGTTGGGCAAGGTAAATTATCTATCACTTGAATTTTTGCAAGATCTACCTCCATACCTTTTCTTGATATACGATGTTCTAATATAATTTTTCCTACTACTGTAAATTGGCATTATTCTCAGTTAAGGACTAAATTCGTTTCTTCACAGTGCTTAAGAACTTTTGATAGATGTTCTAAACACGATTAAAATTAAATTACAAACACTAAAAAGTCATCCATAAAAAGTTCTATTCAATTTTCAATTAAATCACATAAAATTCCCAATCTACATCTCTGAAATGTAGCAGAGGCATTACATAAACCAAAGAGCATTCTTCTAAAACTAAATGTACCAAAAGGATTGGTAAACGTTGTATTCTCCTAATACTCAGGAGAAATTTGTATTTGGTGGTAACTAGTATATCCATCCAGAAAACAAAGGTATTTATTCCCATCCAGTCTATCCAACATATGATCTTGAAAGGGTAGTGAAAAATGGTCTTTTCTTGTGGCAAGGTTTAATTTTCTATAATCACTGCATATTCATCACCCTGTAACTTACCTTGTTGGAATTAATTCATTCTTTCCATTAGCATTCAGAATAACTCCTCCTTTCTTAGAAACACAGTGAATAGGACTAACCCATGCACTATCTGAAATAGGGTAGATAATTCCAGTATCCAACCACTTTAGAATTTCTTTCTTAATAACATCTTTTATGATAAGATTTAATCTCCTTTAAGGATCAGCCTGAGGTTTACAACTCTCTTCTAAAAGGATTCTATGCATACAAGTTGAAGGACTAATTCCTTTAATATCAGTTATTGTCCATCCAAAGGCTTTCTTATATTTCTTTAGAACTTCAAGCAAACTCTCTTCTTTTTTTTTAGTCAATTGAGAGGAAATTATAACTGGGAAAATTGAGGAATCACCTAAAAAGAAATATTTTAAATAAGTAGGAAGCATCTTTAATTCAAGTTTAGGAGGTTTTCAATTGATGGACTAAAAGATTAGTCCTTTTCAGTCATGTCTAACAATTCAAAACTTTCATGAACATAATATAAATTTTTGTCATAAAAATCTTTAAAATATTGTAATTCCTCTTCTTTCTCATGTTCCCATTTTTCACTTTCAGATTTCTCTTCAAATTTGACTTGAAATGAAATTCAATTATATATCTGATAACATCCATTTTGTAGCATTAATCAGTTTTAACACTGACAGGATATTTCATTGATTTTGAGATATTGAATGTAAAAGTTTGATCATTGACGCGCATAGTTAATTCACCTTTTTGGACATCTATCATTTCTCTGCATGTGGTTAAGAAAGGTCTCTCTAAATTTATGGTTATCTCTTTATCTTCCTCCATATCTAGCACAATGAAATCAACAAGAAAGATAAATTGATCCACCTTCACTAAAACATCTTCTATAACTCCTTTAGGATATGTGATCGAAAGTAGTCGGGGTTATTTCTTCTAATTCTAGTCTTCTGAATATAAATAATGGCATAAGGTTAATGCTTGCACCTAAAGCACATAAGGTTTTCCCATGAAATCTGTCTCCGATCGCAGATGCAATTGCGAAACTACCAGGATCTTTATGCTTTTAAGGAAGATTTTTTTGAATTATTGCATTGCATTCCTCACTAAGTGCAACAGTTTCATTATCTTCAAACTTCCTTTTTCTGTTGAATATATCCTTCATAAATTTCACATAGCTTGGCATTTGTTCTAAGGCTTCAGCAAATGGATTGTTGATTGTATGCTTCTTAAATATTTCCAAGAACTTTGAAAATTGCTTATCCAACTTTTGTTGTTGTAGTCTCTGAGGAAATGAAGGTTGTGGCTTTTCTAAATAAATCCTAGGTGGAGAAATAAGTCTTTCAAAACCTTTCAGAGCATCCTCTTTTGGTTCTTCAATCTCTTCTTTCTCTTCTTAAATCTCTTTTTGATCTCTACCGTCCAACTCTCTTCCACTTCTAAACTAAATAACTTTTATTTTCTCTTTATTCTTGTCTCTTAGATTTACTTTTGTATTACTTTTGTATAACTCTCTTCCACATACCTTGGGATCTATTACATAATGAATTGGAAATTTGTCCCGAATGATTCTCAATATTTCTAATTTTAGTTCCTTGACTTTGTAATTGATTTCCCATTTATAACACCACTTTTTCTATAGATAAATTCTTCTCCTTAAATTATGAAGCATTGTTTAAACTTGGAGGAAATGTTGGTCTATAATTATTATTCCATTGGTTGTTCGAGTTAAAGTTTGGATGGTTCTTCCAACTTGGGTTATAGTAATTTGAATATAAGTTATTAGGCTTATTTATGGCATTCAAAGTTTCTAATGATGTTTGAGAATCAACCATTTGGCCTAATGAATTTTTTTCAATCATGGAAATTGGTTGAGAAAAATTCATTCCAAACGGGTCTATCTTCCTTGAAATTGCAGCAACTTGTTTTGCTAGCATTGCAAAAGCATCATTTTGATGAATATTGGCTACCTTATTAGTATGTAACCTTTCAGAAAACTGTTTAGACACCAAGATACCACCATCATCATCATCGATAATAGATCTAGGAGATCCAGCTAATCCATTTTAAAAATTTTAAATTAATAACTCATCTGGTATCGAATGATGTGGACACTTTCTTATGAGATCTTTTAAATGTTCCCATGCTTCATAAATAGATTCCCCTTCAAACTAACAAAAAGATGTAATATCATTTCTAAGCATCACAGTCTTTGATGGTTGAAAATACTTAGCAAAGAATTTTTCTGCTAAATTACCCTAAGTTCTGATATATCCAGGTGCTAACAAATTTAACCATATTATAGCCTTATCTCTCAGTGAGAAGGGACAAAGTTTAAGTCTGATAGCATCGTCCGAAACACCACCATATTTAAAAGTAGCGCACAATTCTAGAAAACTAGTAAGATGTAAATTAAGATCTTCAGTTTGTGCTCCCTAAACTGATTATTAGATATCATCTAGATAATAGCAAGTTTAAGTTCAATTGAATTAGCCACTACAATAGGGTTTTAAATACTTTTATGAAGTTCATCTACTGTAGGGTTAGCATAATCTCCTAAAGGTCTAAATTCTTGATGGATTTTAACATTTTGATTTGCTATTTCTTGAATATTTTTGTCTTTTTCTGTATTTTTAATTTTTCTAATTTTCTTATGGTTCTTTCTAACTCAGAACTATAAAGCACAAATCCTTTAGAACCTGAACTACACATACACAATTATAAAATAAAATAAAATAAAAGATATTAACCAAAATACGGAAAAGTAAAATTTTAGCTTCTCTTGAATTTTCTTTACAAAATATTTTAAAAATTTGTCGAGCACTAATGCCAAAAACTTGATCCCCGAATATTTATGCTTATGTTTAACACTTTATATTTCTTCTGAATGATAATAGATCTTTCTTTACAACGGTACGAAAAACATGATTCCAAAGCAAATAAGAGATCAACTTTAATTATTTTTAATATGGGATTTTACGCAAGTATATGTATCGTTTATCAAGTAATATAGGATTTTGTGATTATGCCCCTAGATATCGAACCTCTAAAAATTAACAGAAAGAAGAAAAATAAATTTTTACTTTTCAAAATGAATTTACAAGTTTTATTTTATAATTAAAATGTTTAAATTCTTTTTTCTAATTTTTTATAAAAAGTAAGGGGAGTAAATATAATTAACAAGACTATTAAACGATATGAAAGCAAATGAGAATAAAATATCTTTTTCCACTTTCAATTAATCAGTAATAATTATGGAATTTTGTTGTGGAAGTATCTAAATGTGTTGTGTCAAATAGGAGCAGTTGTATTCTTTACCCAAATAAAGGAACATAGGTTAATCTGATGTTTTAAAATCACGAAGACGAGTTAGGCAGGGAATATATTAGCACAAATTCTTGAGTTCCCTCTTTTCTCTCCACCTGGGGGCTAACATCTCATAACAAAACTTAAAACATCAAACCAAATTGGGGGCTTTAGCTCGTTACACCAAAGTCCTCTAATTCCACACCCATTAAAAAGCATATCTCCCTATTTATTCGCACTCAACTATATGAACTACAATTTTTAACCATACAATTTCATGTGATTTACTCCAATTGTTGTTTGAGACAATACCATAATGGTTCTTCCATGTTATCACAACAAATTTTAACATCTCAATTGGCCAAATCAAGAGGTAAATGAATCGCAAGGTAGTGGAATCACCACAACTTCTTCCAACATTAAACATTTATACCTCACACTTCTTTCCATAATTTAATTACTTCATCATTTGAAAGGAAAAATATAAAGAATACTACTCAGAACTCATGAAGAAAACACAAACACTATTTAATTTGAAAGAAGAAATCATATTCAAAACAAAACAAGTCTTACTTTAAAACCAAATGTGTAAAAAAAGATAAAAATCTTATATGAAAATCCTCTCAAAAAGACTCTTGAAGTTCCTCTGAAACTTTGCTTTCCACTGAAAATACTGTTTAGAGTGGGTCGCCCAACTCTGTAGACTCCAACGGACTCCAAACTCAAATAGAAACTAGAAAAATGGATGAAACAGTGATCCCCGATAAATATATGTGCCCAAAAACAAGACTCCACACCAAATATATGATCGGATGATTTAGATATGAAAATTATGATTTTATAATATGAGATACTATGCAATTATAAGTATCATTTATCGAGTAATATAAGACTTTCCGATTAAGTCCCGAGATATCAAACCCATAGAGAAATGTAAAAACTTTTTGAAGAAATAAGAAAATTATATTTTTACCCTTTTTAATGACTTTTGAAAGTATATTTTGATTTGAAATGCATGAAAATTATTTTTGGCATTTTTAATAAAAGCTTAGCAGGAAATTAAAATCACCAAAACTTTAAAATGCAATATTAAATACTAGGAAATAAAATATCTTTTTCTTTCTCTTATAAAGAAGTAATAATTATGAAAGTATTGTTGTGGAAGTATTTAAATGTGTTGTGATAAAAAGCAGCAAATTTATTCTTCACCCTTACTTGGTTCTATAAAGAACATTAGTTAATTTAAAATTTTAAAATCTTGAACATGGTTAGGCAGGGAAGATACCAGCTCTCACTCTAGAGTTCCCTTGATTCCCTCCACCTGGGGGCTAACTTCTCATAACAAAATTTAAAATATCAAACAAAATTACGGAGCTTTATCCTGTTACTCAAAAGACCTTTAATTTTACTCCCCATTAAAATCATATCTCCTAATATATTGCATACAATTATATAGACTTTAAAATCAATCTGATTTAATATGATTAATTCAAACTCAAATTTAAATAATCAAAACTTAAACTAAACAACTCAAGTATCCCTTTCAATCTATGTAACTTAAGATGCTTAGGAGGAAACTAAAATTATCTTAAGTTATCAATTAAATTTTAATTAAAGGATGGTTAGATTCTTTAACAAACCAATTTGCCCCCTAAAGGATTTTATTATTATAACTCTTAAATAAAGCACTAAGTAAAATGTCACTTCACTTATAGGATAATCAAATGTCCTAGTTTACTGAGTAAGAGACAAAACTTAACTAAACCCTTGGACCATTAATTCACCTGTGCAATGAAATTCATTTAGACTCAAAACAATCCCAGAAGCATTGAAAAGATGTTTAAGACTCGTCATAAGCACTTTCTCAATATGATGGTGTGTCTTAAAAGAATAATTGAACTTAATTGTTCTTTGGTGAAGAAAATGATCCACAAAACACAAGAACCTAGACGTCATAGGAATTGACTAGCTATGGGACTAGGATTTTGGCAGACAACTAAAACCTTCCCTTAGCTTCACCTAGGTACGTGTTGCAGATATTTAAATGCCTTAACACATGTTTTAAGTGCAGCTTGGAATGACAAGAAGACCCTCCAGGTACGCTTTTATTTTATTGCAATTTACTTTATTGCAATTTATTTACCTGTACCGCACTTTACTTTTCTTGCATGTTAAACAAGATTGTCACCTTGCTTGAAAACTGAAACTTTAGGGTAGCATCAAAACTGAAACCAAAACTAAATTAAAATCAATGAAAGATAAAATTCACCGCCACAAAATTTCAAAATATAAAACAACTCAAAATTTAATCACAAACAGAATAACAAAACTACAATTGCAATTAAATTAAAATGTCTTGTTGGATGATCGGGAATACCTCGGATGATGTAACCTACGTATTACTAACGGGATTTCTCATAGTCTAAATGAAAGTGTGGAACTCATTTAGTTGAGTTTAGTAAATTCATATGGACTAAGTGAATCCTATAAAAATAACGGTGCCGGAATGATGGAACCGTGGGATCTTAACCGGTGTTGTTATAATCAACTTTTAGATTCCCTTAATAAAATGTTAAAAATATTTGGACTTTAAAATTTTTTCTAAACCAAAACACTTCTCTCATCTCTTGATTGCCACCTTCTAAAAGTAAACCTCTGTAACAACAAGGAGCTCAGAGCATAGTGGGCAGCACGGCCATCGTCATCAGGAAAACTTGAATCTACATCAGCTAAACCTTTCTTAGTTTTAAATAAACAAGCCATATGATTTCGAGGTAGTTTGCCTAGTGCAGCATAAAATACTCAACTTTTTGTTAGGCATTTGCATAATCATATTATGCAAATTAAGTCCTAACTGGTCTTAGGACTTCGAGGTAGTCGTTTGGTACGACATAAACCCTCACATCTTCTAGGCTACTTGTATGATCATGTCATACAAATATAAGTCCTGATTAATTAAAATTTGCAGGATTACAATATTAAATATACTCTTAAATTGAAGCCAATCAATATGATAGTTTGGGAAGTTGCCAGATTCTTCTTGGATCCTCAGCTTCTCCTACTTCTCTTCCTTTGGACTGCTGAAATAAATTGTTCCAAATTTGATCCATTCCCTATTGAAATTTCCAAAACTTCAATCCTTTCAAAACCTTAAACTTTGAAATTATTGAGAGCAAAAACACTGATCATTATCGAGAGTTTTCTTAAGTGATTCCCATCATTTAAGATGTAATTAATTATAGGGGCTTGCTCTTATAGGGATCTTTAAGAACCCAGGTAATATAAACCCTGCTTAATTCCTTTATATTAAGCAGGGGAACTTGTCGGCTTATAAAATTGGTTTGTAGAGCAAACGGATGTCACAAATTTACTAGTTTATTTAATCGAGCCCCATCATCAAGTAGTGTGTCTATTCTTTGGAATAGATACACGGTTTGTGGTGTGGTCCTCGTTTATCTAAACTATTTGGGATGTGAGATCGGTTTTATTTCATATCTTAAAGTTTTCAAACTTAAAATTATTTTTAGAATCAAATGATATTTTCTAAATTATTTGTATATTTAAATTAAATTTAAAATTTAAAACTTTGCCGACAATTTTTGTTTGGCGACCCCTTTTCAAAATACTACATAACCTAAAAATATGCCGACAAACTTCTGGCGACTCCGCTGGGGACTAGTTCCTCTCTCCATTTTGATCAAATGGTGTTTCTTTTAGAAATCGGTAGTGAGTCCATATCCCTAGTGGTTCAAACTACCATTCTTTTCCGTTGACATACAACGCTCATTTCTATCTTGAACAGGTATAGCTAACTCCCCTTTAGATTTTGGAGCCACTGTTTAGACACTCCTAAACGGAGAGGTTCTGAAATCCTTCTTTGTCACCTCTCCAAAGAGGCGGGGTGGACCCCCAATCAGTGTTAGCTTAGGAGCGGTTCTTCGAGTTGAGGAGTCTTGTGAAGACTTTCTCCCCCTTTCCAATTCTGGACTGGATTCCTTACTCTTTCTAATTCTAATCTTCCTTCTTTTATTTTTTCGTTCTTAAAGAGTAAACCTTCTCACCAACAACCCTTCAATAAACAAACTCTTTTAAAATTGCAAATGCACGAATAAAATGAAAAGATAAATGGAAATGTGTTTGGACTTTTTAAAATTCCTTTCTTTTTTTTCTTGACGGAAGGGAGCATAACCCAGGACTGACATTCGGAACTTAACCTGCAGAAGATGTCTGCACCGAAGTTGATCTTCTCTTTAACCAACGGGGTAGACTTAGCTGTCTACCAAGAAGAACTGCCTAACGATGCAATCCTCCGCTTTTGACAAGGGTTCGACAATACGGATGTTAAGTTCGCCGATGTTACTCTCTTTGCACTGATGAACAAGGTACCTGAAGCTGAGGAGCCCAAAATGGAGTTCAACCTGAAATCGGCTCAAGAGTTCCCTCCTCTGCAAAGGGTCCCAGCTGAGAGAAGTACTGCTTCTTACAGGAGGTTAGCTGTTACACCAAGAACTGTCGTCCCTACCCCCACCAGTCTAGTCATCACTGCACGTACCCGGCTCCCGCTAAACTGAAGTGGAAGGAAGCCTGAGTCTGCGATGAGTCTGTCATCGTGGAGGGTTCAGACTTTGCAGTTGTGGCATCTATTTTCGAGATATGGTCCAGTTCGAAATTTAGACCCCTAACCCGTACACAAAGGAGAAGTAAGAACAGAAAGATTGACAAGACCAGGAAGGCCAGGGCCACCAAAGCTGCCTTTCTTGAAGAGATTCCCGAGGAAAGTGAAGAACTGCCCGAGTACGCACCACTGTTGGAAGGGAGTAGGTTTCACCCTCTCTCTGCTGCATCTTATGAAGAAGATGCCCGTAGGATCGCCGCTGCTTTACCTTTGCCTACATATTACAGTAACTGCAAGAGGAAGAAAATCAAGACTACTCCGCTTACCCGATTACGAGCGGTAGTGGAGAAACTGGCTAGAAAAGAGGGATGTCCCGTGTCAGAAATTCTGAGAAGAATGGGATGAGTGCCAGTTAAATCTCACCTCGCACCACGAGTTGAGCCTGTTACTGCCATTGAAAATCCGAGAAAGAAGACACGAGCTAGTTCGTATGCTATTGTATCGGGTCCTCATATTAGGAAAGACACCACCTACCTACGTTCAATCGACAGATCATCTGATCCTAGGCCTTCTACTGCAAGAAGGATGGTGTGGTGACCTGTTATTGTTGAGCCGATACATACACAATGTTCTAAGAAAAGAAGTCTCATTAGAGAGCCCAGATCTGAGGAAAGTACTGCAGCTCCAAGGGAAACGCCTGAAAAGAAGGTTCGACAGTCGTCGCCAGATAACCATGAGACCATTTGAAAGATACCATTTGATGATGCCATAGGGAGGCTAAGGACGGACATCCGACGGTTGGCCAGAGAAAGAGGAGAAAAGTTGGGCGATGATGTGGACTCATCAGAATTTATGGATGACGAGTATGCTGAAATCGATATGGTTGATACCTGAGCTTCATCAGCTTTGCAAGGTGCTCCAACAGCTGCAGAAAGAGATGAACCGGGAGCAATGAGAGCACATATTCAGGAAAAGGATGACATGATTTCCCAGATGGCATAGAGGATGGAAGAGATGGCTGCCGCTTTAGCCACTCTCCAGAGTTAGGTGCAACCACAAAAAGAAACACCTCCAGAGATCATCTACATTACGGACAGAGGGAAAGAGATCACATCCGTCAATGGGATGAATAGCAGAAGAAAGACTCAGCATAGAAAACGATCCCCAAAAAGAACATTAAGAGCATGGTAGAACATCAGGTGCGAGAAGCCTTAGCACAGTCTAAGAACGGAGCATCTATTCAGACGGGTAGACCTTACCCCGAAGAGTTTGATGCAGTCCAATACCCAAAAGGCTTCGTTCCACATCTATTTAAGACTTTCAATGGTACCAGGAATCCCCAGCAGCATGTCGAACATTTTCATGCCAGTTGCTGCAACGCCGGTGGGAGCGATGCTTTACTCTTCCGATAGTTTGTCAGCACTTTGTCAGGGATTGCCTTAGATTGGTATGCAGAACTGCCAAATGGCTCAGTCAAGTCCTTTGCAGAATTGGAGAACCTTTTCGTTAAGCGGTTTGTCGGGGCTCGGTACCATATCAATATCGGTGATCTAGTAGTGGAGCAACAGAAACCGAACGAAACTTTAGTGGACTACATACTTCAATTGAGGAATTTAAGCATGAAGTGTGAGCCTCAGCTACAGGAACAAAATGCAATCGGTATTCTGCTTAAGAGTATCCATGGTCCAATAGAACTTCTCCTTAAAGGATTTACAATCAAGACTTTCGAGAAGTTTTTTAGCAAGGTCGGGAGCTTGCAGGAAGAAGCAAAGTAGCTAAGCTTCATCGACAAGACTGATAAGCAGAAGCCCGTAAAAGCTTTCAAGAAGAAATCAGGAATTGTCGTGGCAGTGGATAAAGGCAAGTAGCCAGTGCAGATATAGCCAGAGCGGCCACAGCCAAGTTAACAACCACTACAACGAACTTATCAGCAACCTCAGTAGAGCTATGAGTAGCCTCGACAGAGTTATCAGCATGATCAGCCGCCACCTCACCCACCACGTGCCCTGCAGGAGCTTTTGAATAAAGAATATCCTTTCAAAACTGATGCAATGGCTAAGATGTTTCATAGTTTGATGAAGAAGCCCAATTTCAACTGCCAGAAGCCAGAAGGCCGGAGGAAGTTGTTAAGAAGGATCATCCGAACTATTGCCCTTACCACAAGATGCTCGGACATAAGATAGAAGACTGCTTCATCTTCAAGAATTGGCTCGAGGACAATCTTCGAAGAGGGAACATAACGATTCCAATGGAATACATGACGGAGCCCCAAAAAAGAGGTTCCGTCAATGTTATCTCGACGAATCGTGTTGTTCTAATCGACCCATACACGACTAACGAAGGATGGAGTACTGTCTGGATGAAGTCTACAAAGAAAATTTTGGATCACATCCAAACCGCTTCGGTGTGCGCTTCAACTCAGAGTTTGAAACCTGCCAAGCCGGCACTATCGCTTGCGATCGAAGAACCGCCCCAAACGGAGGAGAAGATCGTGGAAGAAAAAAAGTCCGAGGTTCCAAGGGGTAGAGTATGGACTACTTTTCCTAGTATGGTTGTTTCCGATTCGGGGGAGAAATCCCACGAACCTCTGACTCTGTATGATTAATTGGTCGCCCTGGCGGGATCTTATAATGATAAGAGTTTTGGTGTTGGCTACATTTTAACTGTTTCTAACGATAATGTAACTAACGACAACCAACCTAATTTGGATCTTGATTTCGATACGAATAACAATTCTCAAATCATACAAAAACTCGACGACCCTGACGAAGGAGAGGGCATTCGCAAGAGTGACTACGAAAGTTCAACAAGTGAAGATCCTGTTTGTGAATTCCGAGGAGCTCTGATCACGATAGAATTGGAAATATCAGATACCGAAGCAACATTAGAAGAGCCAGTCGTTCCGATTCAAGAGGAGACACCGGTAGATTCAGCACTAGATGCAGAAGAGATAACAGAGGTCAATCTAAGGAGCGAAAAAGTTCTACCCCTGAGAATGGGTCCAAAGGATAAAGAAAAGCAGGTGGTTGCTTAGGAAGAGCCAACCCCAGCGGAAGAATGGCCCTTTCAGGAAGAAACTGAAGAGCGCGGTAATAAAGTGGAATATAACGTGCTAGCCCATCTTAGGAAGCTACCAGCCAAACTGAGCATCTACGAAGCTCTGATCCTATCAAAGTAGATGAGGGAAACTTTGATCAAGGCTTTACTTGATCCAGAAATTTGCTTAGCTCAAATGGCAGGTAATTCCTTCTACAAGGTTTGCTCGTTAAGAGAACAGCGCGGTGTTACCTTCATGGACAATGATCTACTACTTGGAACAACAAATCACATCGACCATTGTACATTTCAGTCAGTAATGGAAAATTCACGCTCTCCAGGGTGTTCGTTGATACGGGGGCATCAATTAATATAATGAATCTTTGGACATTAGCATACTTAAAGATTGATGCCCGTGATCTCGAAGCAGATAAGATGATGTTAAGAGGCTTCAACCAAAAAGGAGAAAGGGCACTCAGATCGATCACACTGTTAATGAAGATCAGTGAGTTAGCAAAGACAACAGCAAAATTCCACATAATTGATTCTGAGACATCATTCAATGCTCTACTGGGTAGGTCGTGGATCCATGAAAACCGGATGGTACCATCGTCTCTGCACCAGTGTATAAAATATTATGAAGGAGGACAATAGCAGTGTATCAAAGGTGATTTGCAACCATTCTTCGTTCATGAAATTGGAATCCACGAAGATGCAGCCTATTACGCGCCTCCAAAGAAAACAATTTTCTCCAGAAACACCGTACCAAATCAAGAAAAATAAATACAAGACGACAAAGAACCTGACGACGAGATTGTGAAGGTTTCCCGTAACTCGCACCTGAGGTTGAGGCCGGGGACGAGATCAATGAAGAAGTGGTGGAACAGTTGAACAGAAGAAGCCGGTCATTAATGTTGATTGGGAGCTAGACGAAGAAGAAGAAATCAAGAGAGAAGTAGCAACAGTAAACTAGAAGAAACCTCAGTTCAAGATCTCTCTCGAAGATGAAAAGAATGAAAAATACAAAGCAATGTACGAAAAGATAAATCATTGTGTACATACTATGACCCTGACCCCGATCCACCTTAAAAACCTCGAGGGTATGGTGGTCAAAGAAGTGCATGGTGGCGGTACTAAGCCGATCAAGTTCTATCGTGGTGCTTCTTCTTTCAAAATTGAAATGATGTACAATTTGAAGATGTTACTTCTTCTGAATTAATGGAATTTCCTTTTGAGTGGTATTCTCCCTGTGTTCAAAATTTAATTCGACGTGGTGTCTTACCTCAGCAATGGTCAAAAGGACAATCACAACGCTTTGAAAATTTTTGGAATAATGCCAGTCAGCCTCCCAATTTAAAGCATGGCCTTGGATTCGGCACTGTAGGATTAGTTGAAGATAAGGGATTTTGCTTGGTTGTCACCTGTGAGCCTAATGAAGAAAGCTCTGAAGCTTCAGATGGTCTCGAAGATTTGCCAGTCGGAGATGCTCCGCCAGAATTTGAAGAAGAAATTAAATCTACAATAGACGAGTTAATGGAAGTTAATTTAGGTACTAATGAAGATCCTAGGCCCACCTTTGTTAGCTCCTTACTCAACAAAAAAGTCTCCAAAGAAATAATTAAGCTATTAATGGAATTCAAAGACTGTTTTGCTTGGAGTTATGAGGAAATGCCAGGATTAGCTCCAGAGGTTGCAGTTCACAAGCTAGGAGTGGATCACACTGCCATTCCAATCAGGCAAGCTCCTAGAAGAATGCGTCTAGAGATTCAACAACAAGTGATAGCTGAAGTTAAGAAGCTAATAGATGCTAAATTTGTCCATGAAGAAAAATATCCGATTTGGTTAGCCAATGTGGTACCGGTCAGAAAGAAGAATGGTCAGATCAGAACCTGCGTAGATTTCAGAGACTTGAACAAGGCATGCCCAAAAGATGAGTTTTCGCTACCAATTCTAGAACTGATGATTGACGTCGCTTCGACGCACGAAATCTTCTCTTTCATGGATGGATCATCAGGATACAATTAGATAAAGATGGCACCAGAAGATGAAAAGCTCACAGACTTCAGAGCACTAATTGGAGTGTACTGCTACACAGTGATGTCGTTTGGATTAAAGAACGCAGGAGCAACCTACCAAGGAGAAATAACGAGGATTTTTTATGATCTCATTCACAACTAAGTTGAGTGTTACGTGGATGATGTGGTCATCAAAAGCAAATTAAAGGAAGATCATTTGTATGATTTGAGAATTGTTTTCGAGCGATTAAGACAATTTAACCTTAACATAAATCCCCTGAAATGCGCCTTCGACGTCACCTCTGGGAAATTCGTAGGATTTGTTGTCCGACATCGTGGAATTGAAATCGATCCGGAGAAGATTAAAGCTATCTTAGAAATGCCGCCTCCTAAAACCTTGAAACAACTACGATCCTTTCAAGGGAAGTTGGCATCTCTTCGACGCTTTATCTCAAATTTATCAGGTAGGTTTCAGCCCTTCTCGGCATTAATTAAAAAGGACGCCAAATTTGTTTGGTAAGGGAAATGCCAGCAGGCCTTTGAGGACATTAAGAAATATTTAATGACACCTCCTGTTTTCGCAGCCCCAGTCTCGGGTAGACCGTTGTTACTTTATACCGTAGCTTTAGATGACTCCCTTGGAGCCCTGTTAGCCCAGGTCAATGACGAAGGAAAAGAAAATACTCTTTACTGCTTAAGTCTTCGTCTAATTCTGACGGAAGTAAAGTATCTTCCAATTGAGAAGCATTGTTTGGTCCTGATCTTCGCCGCTCAAAAGCTTAGACATTACATGCTCTCTCATAAGGTCAACCTTATCTTGAAGTTTAATCCGTTGCAATATTTGATGACCCGTCCGACGCTTGCAGGAAGACTTGCCAAGTGGTCGATGATATTATTGTAATTGGATATAACTTTCGTTCACCTTCGTGCTATAAAAGGGCAAGTCCTTGCAGACTTCCTCGCAGCACACCCTTTACCAGCAGAATCGACTCTCAACGACTACTTGCCTGACGAGCAGATAATGAGCCTAGAAGACCCCAACGATCAGCGTTGGGAACTGTACTTTGACGGAGCGTCCTCAACACTGAAAGAAAAAGAATCGCAAACAATAGTGCTCGGTAAGGCAGGAATCAGACTAATCTTTATGACACCGGAGCGGGGGTTGTTAAGGTACTCCTACCATTTAACAGAGCTTTGTACGAACAACGAAGCCGAATATGAAGCTCTCATAGCTGGACTGGAATTAACTATTCAGATGGGTATAACAGTTATCAATATTTACGGAGATTCACAGTTGATCATTCAACAGATCGCAGGACAGTATAAGATTCTAAAACCGAGACTCGAGCAGTACTTTCAGTATGCAATAAAACTGTTAAAGCAAATTTCGAATGTAACGATCCACAAGATTCCCAAAAGAGAAAATGTTCTTGCAGACGCGCTAGCCCACCTTGCAAAAGAATTTGCCTGCTCACAGGATGAGTCAGTTGAAATGTCAATTTAGGGACGACAGGTCCTATCACTGCTCGACATGAATGCAATACACAAATAAAAAAAACAGAAGAATCAGTTGAATCAATAACAGAAAATGCAGAAGATTGGCGGCAGCCATTAATAGATTACCTGCAAGCAGAAAATCTTCCGGACGATAAGTCATTTTCCCATCATATCAAGAAAAGAACTTTGTCTTACGCATTGATAAATAATGCGTTATACAGAAGGTCATTCGACCAGATGTGGCTAAGGTGCCTGAGCAGGTCCGAAGCTCGTGAAATTGTCAAAGAAGTACACTCAGGACTCTATGGCTCTCATCAGTCGGGTCCAAAGATGAAAATGAAGATTAAAAGACTAGGGTACTACTGGCCCTCAATGATAACCGATTGCATGAAGATCACCAAGAGTTGTCACCAGTGCCAAGTGCATGGAGTGGTTCTACATCAACTTCCAAATGTGCTACATCCGACAATCGCATCGTGGCCATTTGAGTGTTGGGACACAGACATTGTGGGTCCGATATATCCGCCTTCTTCAAGAGGACATCGCTTCATTCTTGCAGCTACAGATTACTTTTCCAAGTGGGCAGAAGCAGTACCGCTCAGAGAAGTGAAGGCACATCACGTGTTACAGTTTTTCAAGAATCAAGTCGTTTACCATTTTGGGGTGCCGCGCAGAATTATTTCAGATAACGGGTCAGCATTCAGAAGTATAAAGATCAACAGTTTTGTCAAAAGGCACGGGATCGACTGGCGCTATTCAACGATTTACTACCCAAGAGGAAACTGCTTGGCCGAGGCTTTTAATAAAATTCTCATTCAACTTCTAAAGAAAACTTTGGACGACAATAAAAGAAATTGGCACCAGAAGTTGTTAGAAGCCTTATGAGCCTACATGACGACTTTCAGGACTCCTACTCAGTCTACGCCCTACGCTCTACTGTACGGGTCCGAAGCAGTGCTACCCTTGGAAGTTCAGCTACCATCACTCAGAATTGCAGTTGCAGAGAAAATTACTACAGAAGAAAATTCCAAATTACGACTAGAAGAATTGGAAAGCTTAGAATGGAAACGACTTTCAGTGCAGCAAAATTTGGAACTGTATCAAGCCAAGATGATCCAGGCCCACGACAAACTGGTCCGCCTAAGGACATTCAAAGTCGGTGACTTGGTCCTAGTTCTCAGAAGGCCTATTCTTGCACACCGCAAGATAGGAGGTAAATTTGAGCCGACTTGGGAGGGGCCGTTCGTGGTCGAGACAGTCTACTCAGGAGGTTCTTACCAGCTTGTGAATTGCCAGGGAGAACGATCTATGCTTCCAATTAATGGACGATATTTGAAGAAGTATTACACAACCTGATGTTTCAGAGAATGAAATCTCATTCCCAGAAGCACGGGTGAAGTAATCACTTAAAACTGGGTCCGAACCCAAGACATAAAAATGAACGACAAAAATCACTAAAAATGCATTAAGAGAAAATATGTGAAATCATAATAATAAATTTTGATCCTTCCTTTCGAGTAGATCTCATTCCTGATCTTTTCTTATCTTTCCCTTTCCCTTAAAGTTTGAAAAAATGAATGAATAAGAATTTTCCATTAATAAATAAATTTTCTTATTGTTCTCATTCTGAGTACAGCCCCTGATCCTTTCCTTATTTTCTTTTCAGGGAAATGTCGAACGGGCGGTTGTTCTTGAACTTTAAGGATGGCTTAAGTCTTGCACTTAACAAAGAAGAACTGAAAGCTGGTGTTGTGATCGAGGTTAGCTCAGACTTTGCACAGCTAAAGCTAGAATATGAAGAAATTGCTTGGGCTACTGTGGACCCCGAGCAGTCCCATGGAAAGACAGTGATGAGGCTCAATGAGAAAGTTTCTTATACTGCGAACAAGAAAAGGAAGATCAGCGAAATTGAAGAAAACAAGATGAAATCAGTGATAACGGCCGCAGGAGGAATGCTTGTCAGTGCTGCCCCTACAGAAATCCAGGGGGAGAGGAGAGCCACTTTGACCCCAACTCAAAGAAGAAACAAGAATCGCCGTATCGCCAAGATGCTGAAGAAATTGGCAGAAGAGCAGAATAAAAAGGAAATTCCAACGACCACAGAAGTTGTCCGGAAGAGGCCAGTCTTTAGGAGCACCATAGCAAAGGTTGTTCCAGAGGAGGTTAATACATAACCTACACCTGAGACCGTGATGATTCTAGGAGAGCGTGACGGTGTGGAACCGTACATCCCACAGTACGTCACTAGACCCCCACAGTTGTAGATACTTTCGGAGCACGAGTTGGAGATGATCCAGAGGGTGCGAAAGCAAAATTATGAATACTTTCAGAGGATCTGAGGAAGATATGTCAATATCCTAGAAGGATTAGAGTTGCATACAGATGTCTCCTCTCACTACGAGCAGAGTGAGATTGTTGACTATGTCTCAAAGATGAAGAAGCAGGGTTGTGCAGGACGACTACGCAGCAGGACTTACTCCTAGCCCAAGATATGGAAATGAGGCAAGAGGAGGATTACTATCCAATTTGGATGTTGTTACAACTTCGCTGATGACAAGAAAGGAAATCCGCCAGGGATACTCCGTTACGATGAAGTGGATCCAATGCCAGTTCTGATTAAGAAAATGATAAAGAGGATGGTGGCTTGGCGAGTTTTACCCGCTGACTGCATACCAAACAGCTGTATAATCAACATCTATGCAGAAGAAGATTTCATTCTACCTCACATAGATCATCACGATTTTGTGAGGCCCTTTTGCACTATTTCCTTCATCAACCAATGCAACATCCTGTTCAGGACAGAACTCTGGATTGTCAGCCCCGGAGAATTCTGAGGGCCAGTAGAGATGCCTCTACCGGTAGGCTCTGTCCTCGTACTACAGGGAAATGGTGTAGATGTGGAGAAGCACTTCATACCAGGAGTTCCATAGGAACGGATCTCCATCACTTTCAGGAGGATGGACAAGAGTAATATTTCGGTCTATTTCCAGCCAGATCCAGAGTTAGAGAATTTGTAGCCCTACGTGCTGTAAGCTACATAGTGGTAGCACACCTCTAAAACACACTTACGTGGGATTCTCCTCCGGAAAGTGGCTTAGAAGGTGATGTTATTACCTATGCAGCTTACTTTTCAGAGATGGATGAATCGACCAGACAGTTTTGTCAAAATACATGAAGATATCAGTACAGTCTGTATTCAGATATATATGGATTTAGTAAAAGTCTATTTTCAGAAAGATGGCATCAGAAATGTTTTGATGGAATCACCTGATGTACTTTTAACTTTTTTAATGGAAACAATTATGTCGTGTTTTGCCTTCAGTTTCATGCAATTGACTGTAAACGCCATCAAATCTGAGTTTGACTCGATTTAAACGAAGAACGATTCGAATAATAAATAAAAAAAATAAGAAGAAAGGTTATTAATAAAATAATAACATCAAAACAAAAATCCAAATTTAAAATCCAAATAAAGCACAAAACTTGCAAATCAAAACCAAAATAAAATCACTAAAAACAAAGAAACAATAAAAGCAAAACTCCAAATCCAATATCCCCAGCCTCCAGCTGTTCTCGAAATCTTTTGACTCTCTACGATTTCTCCCCTCTTTTGAGAAGGAAGCTGAGTCTACTGACACAAAACCATGAGATTCTCGATTTGGTTCTGATAGCATGGATTCACTTCCTTCGCCAAACTTTCAACCTTTGATGAAATCCTTCGGGACGTGAAATACTTTCATGTCCTATTCCAATCTTCTACTGCGCTTCTAATCATTGAAATCTTCACGAATCAATCGTCAATCTTCCAAGACTGGTACCTAACTTCCAGTTCTCACCCTTTTGGGGCTGGTACCTAACTTCCAGTTCCCTCCCTTTCGAGGTCGGTACCTAACTTCCGACTCTCTTTCGAGACTGGTACCTAACTTCCAGTTCTCACCCTTTTGGGGCTGGTACCTAACTTCCAATTCCCTCCCTTTCGAGGTCGGTACTTAAGTTCAGGCTCTCTTTCGAGACTGGTACCTAACTTCCAGTTCTCACCCATTTGGGGTTGATACCTAACTTCCAGTTCCCTCCCTTTCGAGGTCGGTACCTAAATTCTGACTCTCTTCCTAGACTGGTACCTATCTTCCAGTTCTCACTCTTTCGGGGCTGGTACCTAACTTCCAGTTCCATCCCTTTCGAGGTCGGTACCTAACGTCAGACTCCCTTTCGAGACTGGAACCTAACTTCCAGTTGTCACACATTTGGGGCTGGTACCGAACTTCCAGTTCCCTCCCTTTTGAGGTCGGTACCTAACTTCCGACTCTCTTTCGAGACTGGTACCAAACTTCCAGTTCTCACCTTTTTGTGGCTGGTACCTAACTTCGAGTTCCCTCCCATTCGAGGGTGGTACCTAACATCCGACTCTCTTTCGAGACTGGTACCTAACTTCCACTTCTCACCCTTTTGGGTCTGGTACCTAACTTCCAATTCCCTCCCTTTCGAGGTCGGTACCTAACTTCAGACTCTCCTTGGAGACTGGTACCTAACTTCCAGTTCTCACCCTTTTGGGGCTGGTACCTAACTTCCAATTCCCTCCCTTTCGAGGTCGGTACCTAACTTCCAACTCTCTTTCGAGACCGGTACCTAACTTCCAGCTTCTCACCCTTTTGGCTGGTACTTAACTTCCAGTTCCCTCCCTTTCGAGGTCGGTACCTAACTTCTGACTCTCTTTCGAGACTGGTACCTAACTTCCAGTTCTCACCCTTTTTGGTCTGGTACCTAACTTCCAATTCCCTCCCTATCGAGGTAGGTACCTAACTTCCGACTCTCTTTCGAGAATGGTACCTAACTTCTAGTTCTCACCCTTTTGGTGCTGGTACCTAACTTCCAATTCCCTCCCTTTCGAGTTCAGTACCTAATTTCCGACTCTCTTTCGAGACTGGTACCTAACTTCCAGTTCTCAACATTTTGGGGATGGTACCTAACTTCCAATTCCCTTCCTTTCGAGGTCGGTACCTAACTTCCGACTCTCTTTCGAGACTGGTACCAAACTTCCAATTCTCACCCTTTTGGGGCAGGTACCTAACTTCCAGTTCCCTCCCTTTCGAGGTCGGTACCTAACTTCCGACTCTCTTTTGAGACTGGTACCTAACTTCCATTTCTCACCCTTTTGGGGCTGGTACCTAAATTCTAGTCCCCTCCCTTTTGAGGTCGGTACCTAACTTCCGACACTTTGCCGAGACTGGAACCTAACTTCTAGTTCTCACCTTTTTGGGGCTGGTACCTAACTTCCAGTGCCCTCCCATTTGAGGTCGGTACCTAACTTCTAACACTCTTCCGAGATCGGTACCTAACTTGCAGCTTTCACCCTTTCGTGGTCGGTACCTAACTTCCAGTTTCCTCCTTTTCGAGGTCGGTACCTAACTTCCAACTCTCTTTCGAGACCGGTACCTAACTTCCGGTTCTCACCCGCTCGGGGCTGGTACCTAGCTTTCGGTTCCCTCCCTTTCGAGGTCGGTACCTAACTTCCGACTCTCTTTAGAGGCCGGTACCTAACTTCCAGTTCTCACCCTTTTGGGGCTGGTACCTAACTTCGAGTTCCTTCCCTTTCGAGGGCGGTACCTAACTTCTGACTCTCTTTCGAGACTGGTACCTAACTTCCAGTTCTCACCCTTTTGGGGCTGGTACCTAACTTCCAATTCTCTCCCTTTCGAGGTAGGTACCTAACTTCCAACTCTCTTTCGAGACTGGTACCTAACTTCCAGTTCTCACCCTTTTGGGGCAGGTACCTAACTTCCAGTCTCCTTCCTTTTGAGTTCGGTACCTAACTCAGACTCTATTTCGAGACTGGTAGCTAACTTCCAGTTCTCACCCATTTGGGGTTGGTACCTAACTTCCAGTTCCCTCCCTATCGAGGTCGATACCTAAATTCCGTCTCTCTTCCTAGATTGGTACCTAACGTAAGACTCCCTTTCGAGACTGGTACCTAACTTCCAGTTCTCACACTTTTGGGGCTGGTACTGAACTTCCAGTTCCCTCCCTTTCGAGGTCGGTACCTAACTTCCGACTCTCTTTCGAGACTGCTACATAACTTCCAGTTCTCACTCTTTTGGGGCTGGTACCTAACTTCGAGTTCCCTCCCTTTCGAGGGCGGTACCTAACTTCCGACTTTCTTTCGAGACTGGTACCTAACTTCTAGTTCTCACCCTTTTGGGTCTGGTTCCTAACTTCAATTCCCACCCTTTCAAGGTCGGTACCTAACTTCCGACTCTCTCTCGAGACTGGTACCTAACTTCCAGTTCTCACCCTTTTGGGGCTTGTACCTAACTTCCAATTCCCTCCCCTTCGAGGTCAGTACCTAATTTCCGACTCTCTTTCGAGACTGGTACCTAACTTCCAGTTCTAACCCTTTCGGGGCTGGTACCTAACTTCCAGTTCCCTCCCTTTCGAGGTCGGTACCTAACTTCCGACTCTCTTACGAGACTGGTACCTAACTTCCAGTTCTCACCCTTTTGGGGCTGGTACCTAACTTCCAGTTCCCTCCCTTTCGAGGTCGGTACCTAACTTCTGACTCTCTTTTGAGACTGGTACCTAACTTCCATTTCTCACCCTTTTGAGGCTGTTACCTAACTTCCAGTCCCCTCTCTTTTGAGGTCGGTACCTAACTTCCGACACTTTTCCAAGACTGGAACCTAACTTCCAGTTCTCACCTTTTTGGGGCTGGTATCTAACTTCCAGTTCCCTCCCTTTCGAGGTCGGTACCTAACTTCTAACACTCTTCCGAGATCGGTACCTAACTTGCTATTTTCACCCTTTCATGGCTGGTACCTAACTTCAAGTTCCCTCCCTTTCGAGGTTGGTACCTAACTTCCAACTCTCTTTCGATACTGGTACCTAACTTCCAGTTCTCACCCTTTCGGGGCTGGTACCTAACTTTCATTTCCCTCCCTTTCGAGGTCGGTACCTAACTTCTGACTCTCTTTAGAGACCGTTACCTAACTTCCAGTTCTCACCCTTTTGGGGCTGGTACCTAACTTCGAGTTCCCTCCCTTTCGAGGGCGGTTCCTAACTTCCGACTCTCTTTCGAGACTGGTACCTAACTTCCATTTCTCACCCTTTTGGGGCAGGTACCTAACTTCCAATTCCCTCCCTTTCGAGGTCTGTACCTAACTTCCGACTCTCTTTCGAGACTGGTACCTAACTTCCAGTTCTCACACTTTTGGGGCTCGTACCTATCTTCCAATTCCATCCCTTTGGAGGTTAGTACCTAACTTCCGACTCTCTTTCGAGACTCGTACCTAACTTCCAGTTCTCACCCTTTTGGGGTTGGTACCTAACTTCCAGTTCCCTCCCTTTCGAGGTCGGTTCCTAACTTCCGACTCTCTTTTGAAACTGGCACCTAACTTCCAGTTCTCACCCTTTTGGGGCTGGTACCTAACTTCCAGTCTCCTCCCTTTTGAGATCGGTACCTAACTTCCGACACTTTTCCGAGACTGGTACCTAACTTCCAGTTCTCACCTTTTTGGGGCTGGTACCAAACTTCCAGTTCACTCCCTTTCGAGGTCGGTACCTAACTTCTAACTCTCTTCCGAGATCAGTACCTAACTTGCAGTTTTCACCCTTTCGGGGCAGGTACCTAACTTCCAGTTCCCTCCCTTTTGAGGTCGGCAACTAACTTCCAACTCTCTTTCGAGACTGGTACCTAACTTCCAGTTCTCACCCTTTCGGGGCTGCTACCTAACTTTCAGTTCCCGCCCTTTCGAGATCGGTACCTAACTTTTGACTCTTTTTCGAGACTGGTACCTAACATCCAGTTCTCACCCTTTTGGTGCTGGTACCTAACTTCGAGTTCCCTCCCTTTCGAGGGTGGCACCTAACATTCCAACTCTCTTTCGAGATTGGAACCTAACTTCTAGTTCTGACCCTTTTGGGGCTGGTACCTAACTTCCAATTCCCTCCCTTTCGAGGTCGGCACCTAAATTCTGACTCTCTTTCGAGACTGGTACCTAACTTCCAGTTCTCACCCTTTTGGTGCTGGTACCTAACTTCCAATTCCCTCCCTTTCGAGTTCAATACCTAATTTCCGACTCTCTTTCGAGACTGGTACCTAACTTCCAGTTCTCAACATTTGGGGATGGTACCTAACTTCCAATTCCCTCCCTTTCGAGGTTGGTACCTAACTTCCGACTCTCTTTCGAGACTGGTACCAAACTTCCAATTCTCACCCTTTTGGGGCAGGTACCTAACTTCCAGTTCCCTCCCTTTCGAGGTCGGTACCTAACTTTCGACTCTCTTTTGAGACTGGTACCTAACTTCCATTTCTCACCCTTTTGGGGCTGGTACCTAAATTCTAGTCCCCTCCCTTTTGAGGTCGGTACCTAACTTCCGACACTTTTCCGAGACTGGAACCTAACTTCTAGTTCTCACCTTTTTGGGGCTGGTACCTAACTTCCAGTGCCCTCCCATTCGAGGTCGGTACCTAACTTCTAACACTCTTCCGAGATCGGTACCTAACTTGCAGTTTTCACCCTTTCGTGGCTGGTACCTAACTTCCAGTTCCCTCCTTTTCGAGGTCGGTACCTAACATCCAACTCTCTTTCGAGACTGGTACCTAACTTCCAGTTCTCACCCTTTCGGGGCTGGTACCTAGCTTTCAGTTCCCTCCCTTTTGAGGTCGGTACCTAACTTCCGACTCTTTTTAGAGACTGGTACCTAACTTCCAGTTCTCACCCTTTTGGGGCTGGTACCTAACTTCGAGTTCCTTCCCTTTCAAGGGCGGTACCTAACTTCTGACTCTCTTTCGAGACTGGTACCTAACTTCCAGTTCTCACCCTTTTGGGGCTGGTACCTAACTTCCAATTCCCTCCCTTTCGAGGTAGGTACCTAACTTCCAACTCTCTTTCGAGACTGGCACCTAACTTCCAGTTCTCACCCTTTTGGGGCAGGTACCTAACTTCCAGTCTCCTTCCTTTTGAGGTCGGTACCTAACTCAGACTCTATTTCGAGACTGGTACCTAACTTCCAGTTCTCACCCATTTGGGGTTGGTACCTAACTTCCAGTTCCCTTCCTTTTGAGGTCGATACCTAAATTCCCACTCTCTTCCTAGATTGTTACCTAACGTAAGACTCCCTTTCGAGACTGGTACCTAACTTCCAGTTCTCACACTTTTGGGGCTGGTACCTAACTTCCAGTTCCCTCCCTTTCGAGGTCGGTACCTAACTTCCGACTCTCTTTCGAGACTGCTACATAACTTCTAGTTCTCACGCTTTTGGGGCTGGTACCTAACTTTGAGTTCCCTCCCTTTCGAGGGCGGTACCTAACTTCCAACTTTCTTTCGAGACTGGTACCTAACTTCTAGTTCTCAACATTTTGGGTCTGGTTCCTAACTTCAATTCCCTCCCTTTCGAGTTCGGTACCTAACTTCCGACTCTCTCTCGAGACTGGTACCTAACTTCCAGTTCTCACCCATTTGGGGCTTGTACCTAACTTCCAATTCCCTCCCCTTCGAGGTTAGTACCTAACTTCCGACTCTCTTTCGAGACTGGTACCTAACTTCCAGTTCTAACCCTTTTGGGGCTGGTACCTAACTTCCAGTTCCCTCCCTTTCGAGGTCGGTACCTAACTTCCGACTCTCTTACGAGACTGGTACCTAACTTCCAGTTCTCACCATTTTGGGGCTGGTACCTAACTTCCAGTTCCCTCCCTTTCGAGGTCGGTACCTAACTTCGACTCTCTTTCGAGGCCGGTACCTAACTTCCATTTCTCACCCTTTTGAGGCTGGTACCTAACTTCCGGTCCCTCTCTTTCGAGGTCGGTACCTAACTTCCGACACTTTTCCAAGACTGGAACCTAACTTCCAGTTCTCACCTTTTTGGGGCTGGTATCTAACTTCTAGTTCCCTCCCTTTCGAGGTCGGTACCTAACTTCTAACACTCATCCGAGATCGGTACCTAACTTGCTATTTTCACCCTTTCGGGGCTGGTACCTAACTTCAAGTTCCCTCCCTTTCGAGGTTGGTACCTAACTTCCAACTCTCTTTCGAGACTGGTACCTAACTTCCAGTTCTCACCCTTTCGGGGATGTTACCTAACTTTCAGTTCCCTCCCTTTCGAGGTCGGTACCTAACTTCTGACTCTCTTTAGAGACCGGTACCTAACTTCCAGTTCTCACCCTTTTGGGGCTGGTACCTAACTTAGAGTTCCCTCCCTTTCGAGGGCGGTTCCTAACTTCCGACTCTCTTTCGAGACTGGTACCTAACTTCCATTTCTCACCCTTTTGGAGCAGGTACCTAACTTCCAATTCCCTCCCTTTCGAGGTCCGTACCTAACTTCCGACTCTCTTTCGAGACTGGTACCTAACTTCCAGTTCTCACACTTTTGGGGCTCGTACCTATCTTCCAATTCCATCCCTTTCGAGGTTAGTACCTAACTTCCGACTCTCTTTCGAGACTGGTACCTAACTTCCAGTTCTCACCCTTTTGGGGTTTGTACCTAACTTCCAGTTCCCTCCCTTTCGAGGTCAGTTCCTAACTTCCGACTCTCTTTTGAAACCGGTACCTAACTTCCGGTTCTCACCCTTTCGGGCCGGTACCTAACTTCCAGTCTCCTCCCTTTTGAGATCGGTACCTAACTTCCGACACTTTTCCGAGACTGGTACCTAACTTCCAGTTCTCACCTTTTTGGGGCTGGTACCAAACTTCCAGTTCACTCCCTTTCGAGGTCGGTACCTAACTTCTAACTCTCTTCCGAGATCAGTACCTAACTTGCAGTTTTCACCCTTTCGGGGCAGGTACCTAACTTCCAGTTCCCTCCCTTTTGAGGTCGGCAACTAACTTCCAACTCTCTTTCGAGACTGGTACCTAACTTCCAGTTCTCACCCTTTCGGGCCGCTACCTAACTTTCGGTTCCCGCCCTTTCGAGATCGGTACCTAACTTCCGACTCTTTTCGAGACTGGTACCTAACATCCAGTTCTCACCCTTTTGGTGCTGGTACCTAACTTCGAGTTCCCTCCCTTTCGAGGGCGGCACCTAACATTCCAACTCTCTTTCGAGATTGGTTCCTAACTTCTAGTTCTGACCCTTTTGGGGCTGGTACCTAACTTCCAATTCCCTCCCTTTCGAGGTCGGTACCTAAATTCCGACTCTCTTTCGAGACTGGTACCTAACTTCCAGTTCTCACCCATTTGGGGCTGGTACCTAACTTCCAATTCCCTCCTTTTCGAGGTCAGTACCTAACTTCCGACTCTCTTCCGAGACTAGTACCTAACTTCCAGTTCTCACCCATTTGGGGTTGGTACCTAACTTCCAGTTCCCTCCCTTTCGAGGTCGGTACCTAACTTCTGACTCTCTTCCTAGTCTGGTACCTATCTTCAAGTTCTCACCCTTTCGGGGCTGGTTCCTAGCTTCTAGTTCCCTCCCTTTCGAGGTCGGTACCTAACGTCAGACTCCCTTTCGAGACTGGCACCTAACTTCTAGTTCTCACACTTTTGGGGCTGGTACCTAACTTCCTGTTCCCTCCGTTTTGAGGTCGGTACCTAACTTCTGACTCTCTTTCGAGACTGGTACCTAACTTCCAGTTCTCACCCTTTTTGGGTTGGTACCTAACTTTGAGTTCCCTCCTTTTCGAGGGCGGTACCTAACTTCCTACTCTCTTTCGTGACTGGTACCTAACTTCCAGTTCTCTCCCTTTTGGGTCTGGAACCTAACTTCCAATTCCCACCCTTTCGAGGTCGGTACCTAACTTCTGACTCTCTTTCGAGACTGGTACCTAACTTCTAGTTCCCAACCTTTTGAGGCTGGTACCTAACTTCTAATTCCCTCCATTTCTAGGTCAGTACCTAACTTCCGACTCTCTTTCGAGACTGGTACGTAACTTCCAGTTCTCACCAATTTGGGCCTGGTACCTAACTTCCAATTCCCTCCCTTTCGAGGTTAGTACCTAACTTCCGACTCTCTTTCGAGACTGGTACCTAACTTCCAGTTCTCACCCTTTTGGGGCTGGTACCTAACTTCCAGTTCCCTCCCTTTCGAGGTCGGTACCTAACTTCCCACTCTCTTTCGAGACTGGTACCTAACTTCCAGTTCTCACCTTTTTGGGGCTGGTACCTAACTTCCAGTTCCCTCCCTTTCGAGGTCAGTACCTAACTTCCGACTCACTTTTCAGACTGGTTCCTAACTTCCTGTTCTCACCCTTTTGGGGCTGGTACCTAACTTCAAGTCCCCTCCCTTTTGAGGTTGGTACCTAACTTCTGACACTTTTCCGAGATTGGTACCTAACTTCTAGTTCTCACCTTTTTGGGGCTGGTACCTAACTTCCAGTTCCCTCCCTTTCGAGGTCGGTACCTAACTTCTAACTCTCTTTCGAGATCGGTACCTAACTTGTAGTTTTCACCCTTTCGGGACCGGTACTTAACTTCCAGTTCCCTCCCTTTCGAGGTCGGTACCTAACTTCCAACTCTCTTTCGAGACTGGTACCTAACTTCCAGTTCTCACCCTTTCGAGGCTGGTACCTAACTTTCAGTTCCCTCCCTTTCAAGATCGGTACCTAACATCTGACTCTCTTTCGAGACTAGTAGCTAACTTCCAGTCTTCTTCGCAGTCCCAAAATTGGAACCTAGGTTCCAATTCTCATCTTAAACCCTTAAAACCAATCTTAAATCAAACTTCAACAAAAATCTAAACTTGAATCAATTTAAAACACAAACTTAAAATTTGAATCGATTCTAAAATCCGATCTCTCCAGATCTTGTGATTTGAAATTCACCTCCTTTCCCTAGCGAGAGTTCTGGAAACTTAATTCTTGAAAGTTTACCTGGTACTGCCTAGCGGAAACTTTCTACACTTTGTTCTAAGTGTGTCACTTAGACAGCTTTGTTGGTTTTATTGATCTTGTCGGTCAACGCCAATACGCGCGGTGTGCTTGGTTAGCACACCACATCTATTGGGGGTCCATCTGTTGACCTCATTTTTGGTGAGGTCTTTTTCTTTCTCTTAGTTCTTAGGATCTAGCCATAGGACTTCTCATTGACTATCCTAGAGGACTAGAATTGGGACCCACCCTTTAGCAATTCAACAACTTCTTGACTCCTATTGGGACCCCACTTGGATGGTTGCAAACCTCTAAATCACCATAGAAGGTTAAGACCACCATATGGAGAACCAATAGTGAGCTCCTATAATGTTGTTCAAGCCTTAAGGACTACCCTGGGTGGCCTAGTCCTGGTGAGGTCTGACTTGTACACACTGCACTCTCACACCCATCCTAAACCCTAAACCATCTCTACATAATCTTGACTCCTGGTTCATTGGAACACTCATGTGGCTAAGTCCAAAAACCCAGCCCTTGGCTAAGAGGGTTAGGAGCTACCTATGAGATGTTCAAAAAATGAACACTTTCTTGGTCCATGGCTCACTCTAAGCTATTCCACACTTCCCAAATTTTGGCATTAGGTCCTTAAACCTACCTGAGATTATCTAAATTGCCCCTACAACCCCCAAATCATCCAAAAATTCCAAAAAATTACACAAAATTCTTAAAATTCGCAAGAATTATTATTAAACAATCCCTACCTCTTAAATCCACCAAAATACTCTAATACTCTCCAAATAACCTCTCAATACCCTAAATACCCCTTTTAGCCAAAAAATCTAAAAATTCCAAAAATTCACAAAAATTACAAAAAATCCCAAATATTGCCAATTTCATTTTGTTCAACTACACTATAAGCAAATTTTGCCAAAATAACCCACACTTATCAAAATCCCCAATTTGACCCATTTTTAACCTAAACGGACCCAATGTCAAACCAAATTGATCCAATTGACCCCAATCTTGCCCAATTTAAATTCTAAACTTTAATTCAACCATCCCCAATACCAATCTAAACCATATCCAAGCCCAATTTGATCCACATTTGAGTTCAATTTCAACTTTAAACCAAAACCCCCAATTTTAACCTATGACCCAAACCTACCCCAAATTAAGCCCAATTCAACTCATTTTCCCCCCAAATCAACTCTAAACTATCCCTAATACATTCCTACACCAAGAACAACATTAATTGGCCCCCAATTTAAACTCAAACTCTACCCAAAATCCCTATGAAATTAAAACCCACAAATTTGACCTAAAGTTACAACATACCCCAAATTACCCAAATCGAATCCCCTAAACCCAAAATTTCCATCCAATTTCTATACTAAACCTTTTATAACAATCATTTGTACACTTTTGAATTATCAATTGGCCTTGAAACAAGTTCTAGCTAAACCTAAATCTAACCTAACCCATGGTGGCCAAATTTAACCAAAATCCCAAAATTCACCTAATTAACCTTTCAATTGAACTCAAAACATCTCCATGTCTTCATGAAAGTTCTTCATGGCAATCCTCCCTACAATGTTGCTCAAGATACTTGGACCTAAATCAAGCCTAAACTCAAGTTAGCCTAACATATACCCAAGTGAGCCAATTTGAACCCGTGGCCTAACTTAACCAAATTGAACCAAATGTGGCCAAACCAACTCTTCCACAGCCACCATTTGAACCCTAGGAGATACCCTAGATCCACCTAACCCAAGCTAAGTGAGCCATGGACCAAGGGTTCCCCATTTTAAGGGATTTCCTCCCTTAAGTGGATAAATCTCCTTTTGCCCCACCCCAAAATCCTCCCATACCTGATCAATCACCATTAAACCTCTCCATGACTCACCTGACCTCAGGGGCCAGCTCCCCTGTCCTTGCCGGCCGACCTAGTCACCGGAGGGGGTCAAAACCGAGAGCCACCACCCACCTAAACTCACCCAAACTCCACCAATTGGCCACCTCAGCTAAATTAAACATTGGAGCCTTTCTGCCCTCCACCTAAGCAGTGGAATCCACCCACCAATTGAACCCAAACCCTGCTGAATGGCCCTGGCCATTTAAGCACCACCTCTCGGCCATGAGAGAGGTGTTGAAATTTTTCTCAATAAAACCTCACCAAATCACTCCCAGAGCATCTCCCAGCCTAGAGAAGAAGAATTCCACTGCTTTCATGCTTCCTCCTCCACTGGTTGAGTTCAATTTTTGAGCTCAATCTCGGGCCGAAAACAGAACATTCCCTAAACCTCCACTAGAACCAAATTAAACTCACCCACACCTTCACAGCACCCAGTGAAGGAGTTCCCCAGTGGAAGCCCCCTCTCCAGGCAACCCAATCTCTCCAGCCATCAAATCTTGAAATCGAGCTTGGTCGAAGTCATACCCAAGCAATTTACCATAGCTCCAGGCTTCATCCCTAGCTTCCTTGGACTCCAACAAATGTGTCGAGCCTCTCTGATAGAAGCTTCACTTCTCAGAGTCAAGGTATTGCCCTCTTCTTCGTCCTGAGCTTCCAGCGATTCTTCATTTCATTCAAGTCAAATTCAATGCATGTTAGCCATGTGGATATGTTTGTATCTTCAAGATGAGTTCATAGAGCATAAGAACGGTTAATTTAGTTAAGTATCGAGTGAGATATTAGGGTTAGAAGGTGGACGGTTCTCGGCTCACACCAGTCGGGACGATGACCAGCAGCCGTCGGATCGCGCGTGTATTAGATTGACGGCTAGGATCACGTTGGAAGGAGCAACAAGTCATGAAACGCGGGCCGCGTGCCTGCCGAGTCAGATGGCGGCGCCGAATCAGGGAGCGATGCGTGGAGTTTGACCTACCGTAGGTTGAGTTGGTGCCGACGTGGATAAGTAGGAAAATCTGATTTTTCTTATTTATTTAAATACCAAAAACTTCAAAAATTGATATCTTTGTATAGAAAAATCACAAAAATAATAGAAAAATACCCTCTTCCTCAGTGAATAGAAGAAAATAATGTGGAAAAGGAAATGATCTATTTTGTTGAGTATTTTATTTTTAATTAATTTAATACTGTTTTGAGTATTTTAATTCTCCATGCATGTATACATTTTACAATGGCATGAGACCATAGGGCTTTTGTAGCCTCTGTTCATGGGGACATTCTCTGAAATTTTCAAGGCTAGAGGCTGTCCCTATGGCAAGTTATTTATTTTCCAAGTTTATGTGCCTATTTTTGTAATTTAATTCTAATAATCATCATGTTGATCAATAAAATTTAGAAAAATTATGGGAAGTACCTTATGACCATAGAACCCTAGGATAATTATGGTTTGGCTTAAATCATTCAAATGGACCTTAATTTAGCAAAAATCCTAAAATTAAACCCTCACATAAAGATTTGAAGTCAATTATAAATAATTTAACCCACTAAATGGATCATTTAAGTTACATGATCTTTTTTAAATTTCAAAAATCCATAAAACCCAAAATATTTTTCAAAAATTCACCAAATTGATTTTGAGACATTTCTAATATCGAGGAGTTTAGGAAAAATAAAAATAGGAATTTCTAAAAATTTTAATTTTTAGCCTATTTTTAAATATTTTAATAATTAAAAAATACTAAAACTCATAAAAATATTAAAAATCATAAAAATTATATATTTTACTCTGTAATCATTTAGGAACCAACCAAATTTTTTTCCCAAGTCTCTAGGTTAAAATATTAAATTTTAAAGGTTTAATGTAATTTCTAATATTAAAAAAATGAATTTTTAACCTTTCTCACTAAATTAATTCTAATAAATCAAAGAAAAATCAGAAAATTATAAAGTTTATTTCTCTGAGTTCCTTGAGGCAGAGAGATTTTTGAAAAATATAAAATCCATGTTTCAACTTCTATTTTATTCTAAAGTTAATTAACACTCTAAAATTTAAAATAATAATAATAAATAAAATATAACTCAATAAATTACCGAATCGGTCCAGGTGGTTCTCTCGGTCAATAAGAACATCCCATAATTTTCCTAAAGGTTAGAAAAATTACCTTGGTCATGTTGTTGAATTTTCATTGAAAAACCCCTATTCATATTAAAAATAATTATATAAATTAAATTAAAAATAGAAAAATCGCATTTTGGCCTTTAATGTCTTAATTGACATGTGAGTGAAGTGACACAAAATTTCAAACTCACTTGAGCTCAATTTAGTGAGTTATGAAGTGAATAGGCTTAAGAGGGCAAGAAAGTAATTAAGGATTTTAACTTTAATAAACATTTTAGGCCTAATGAAAGGGGAGGGTAAAATATTTTATTTAATATTCCTTTAGATGATTGAAACTTAAAAGATAAAAGAGTAGAAACCCATCAATCACTTTAAGATTATTAAGGTGGAACCTTAATTAATTAAATTATTTAAATTTTGGAAGATTAATTAAAATTTTTGGATAATTTTTTTTATTAGGGATATAATTTAAGAAAATACTAATTCTCATATTCAAATCCCTAATTTAATTAATACAATGACATTCAACTCTTAGAAATTATAATTAAAATTATTTATTAAATATTAAATAATTCATAAATCTAAATTATCAAATAATTTAAATGGTTAATTAAAATTTAAAACTTTAACAATTTAGTAATTAATTAAAATTTAAAATTTTAAATCATTTAATAATAAAATCAAAGCAAGGTTAAAGTATTTGAAACTAATCTAGAATCATTTAATAAGCAAATTCAAAACTTTAAATCAAAAAAAATGTGAGAATTAAATTAATTTAAGATCAACTTAAATTAGTCATTAAAATCAATCTGATTTAATATGATTAATTCAAACTCAAATTTAAACCATCAAAACTTAAAGTAAACAACTCAAGTATCCCTTTTAATCTAAGTAACTTAAGATGCTTAGGAGGAAACTAAAATTATCTTAAGTTATCAATTGAATTTTAATTAAAGGATGGTTAGATTCCGTAACAATCCAATTTGCCCCCTAAAGGCTTTTATTATTATAACTCTTAAATAAAGCACTAAGTGAAATGTCACTTCACTCATAGGATAATCAAACGTCCTAGTTTACTAAGCACGAGACAAAACTTAACTAAACCCTTGGACAATTAATTCACCTGTGCAATGAAATTCATTTAGACTCAAAACAATCCCAGAAGCATTAAAAAGATGTTTAAGACTCGTCTTAAGCACTTTCTCAATATGATGGGGTGTCTTAAACGAATAATTGAACTTAATTGTTCTTTGGTGAAGAAAATCATCAAAAAAACACAAGAACCTAGACGTCATAGGAATTGACTAGCTATAGGACTAGGATTTTGGTAGACAACTAAAACCTTCCCTTAGCTTTACCTAGATACATGTTGCAGATATTTAAATGCCTTAACACGTATTTTTAGTGCGGCTTGGAATGACGAGAAGAACCTCCAGGTATGCTTTTATTTTATTGTAATTAAATTTATTACAATTTATTTACCAGCACCGCACTTTACTTTTCTTGCATGTTAAACAAGATTGTCACCCTGCATGAAAACTGAAATTTTAGGGTAGCCACAAAAATGAAACCAAAACTAAATTAAAATCAATGAAAGATAAAAGTCACTGGCACAACATTTCAAAATATAAAACAACTCAAAATTTAATCACAAACAAAACAACAAAACTAAAATTGCAATTAAATTAAAATGTCTTGTTGGATGATCGGGAATACCTCAGATGATGTGACCTACGTGTTTCTAACGGGATTTCTCACGATCTAAATGAAAGTGTGGAACTCTTTTAGTTAAGTTTAGCAAATTCATCTGGAATAAGTGAATCCTATAAAAATAACGGTGCCAGAATGATGGAACCGTGGGATCTTAACCGGTGTTGTTATAATCAACTTTAAGATTCCCCTAATAAAACGTGAAAAATATTTGGACATTAAATCATTTTCTAAACCAAAACACTTTTCTCATCACTTGATTGCCACCTTCTAAAACAAAACCTCTACAACAACAATGAGCTCAGAGCATTGTTGGCAGCACGACCATCGTCATCTGCAAAACTTGAATCTACATCAGCTAAACGTTTCTTAGTTTTAAATAAACAAGCCATAGGATTTCGAGGTAGTTTGACTAGTGCAGCATAAAATCCTCAACTTTTCGTTAGGCATTTGCATAATCATATTATGCAAATAAAGACTTAACCGGTCTTAGGACTTCGAGGTAGTCGTTTGATACGACATAAACCCTCACATCTTCAAGGCTACTTGTATGATCATGTCATACAAATATAAGTCCTAATTAATTAAAATTGGCAGGATTACAATATTAAATATACTCTTAAATTGAAGTCAAATAATAGGATAGTTTGGGAAGTTGTCAAGATTCTTCTTGGATCCTCAGCTTCTCCTACTTCTCTTCCTATGGACTCCTGAAATAAATTGTTCCAAATTTGATTCATTCCCTATTTAAATTTCGAAAACATCAATCCTTTGAAAACCTTAAACTTTGAAATTCTTGAGAGCAAAACAGCTGATCATTATCGAGAGTTCTCTTAAGTGATTCCCGTCATTTAAGAAGTAATTAACTATAGGGGCTTGCCCTTATAGGGAACTTTAAGAACCCCGGTAATATAAACCCTGCTTAATTCCTTTATATTAAGCAGGGGAACTTGTCGGCTTATAAAATTGGTTTGCAGACCAAACGGATGTCACAAATCTTCTAGTTTATTTAATCGAGCCCCATCATCAAGAAGTATGTCTATTCTTCGGGATAGATACACGGTTTGTGGTGTGGTGCTTGTTTATATAAACTATTTGGGATGTGAGATCGGTTTGATTTCATGTCTTAAAATTTTCAAACTTAAAATTATTTTTAAAATCAAATGTAATTTTTTAAATTATATGTATATTTAAATTAAATTTAAAATTTAAAACTTCACCGATAATTTCTGTTTGGGTTTCATTTTCAAAATACCACATAACCTAAAAATATTCCGACACCCAATTACAACTAGAATCCTTGATTCTAAGAATAACATTAATATTCCTCCTGTGTTTAATCATGGCATGGAAATACTTAGTGTTCCTGTCCCCAAAAAGATATCTGTTAACAGTAGCTTTTTGTTTTAAAAAAGTCTCTTCCCTTTCCAAAGCTTTTAATATTTGAGTATGAGTAGAATTTAGATCTTGATCCTGATTCACACCCTGGTCTTCGTTAGCTTCCAGCAACTGCACTTTAGTATCAGCATCCCTTACTTGTTGAAACACATTCCTAAAGTTGTGCTTATTCTAATTCCTTAAATGATAAGCCACATTTTTATGTAGCCTCCAAAGTTTATTAAGTGGATTGCAGATGGGGTAATCTAGAACTCTCCAAGCTCTTTTCACCTCCTCTAAGAAGTTAGATAGATCACCCCAAACATTGAGAAATCTGAATGGGGAGCATCCCTTATAAGGGCAAAAGGAAATCTGAATCAAAAGTGGTGAATGATCAGAAGTGGATCTGTGCAGATGAAACACTTGAGTAATGGGAAACATGTTCAGCCAGGAATCATTAGCCAAAATTCTATCAATTCTCTCTAATAGTTTACCCCTCTGTCAGGTAAAGGGAAACCCAAAGAAGCCCATATCAAACAATCCAGTTGTAGTTATATTCTGATAGAATTGCAACATAGAGTGAAGATCAGGATTTCCACCACCTTTTTTTCTCACTAGGATCTCTAATACAATTAAAGTCACCTCCCACAATCTAATTGGAAGGATTGTTAGCATTAATATTACACAGTTCAGCCCAAAGAGAAGACCTACTGTAGGAGTACAACCAGCATAAAGAAATGTAGCACAACCATTGAATTGATCCAAACCAAACTGAAGATGCAAAAATTGATAATTATCAAGTACAATATTACAATTCAGTTCCTTCCTAGTAAAGACCCAAATCTTATTATTACAATTAGACTGAAAATGGAAGCCAGGGAACTTTTTTGTAATTTTAGAGATATTAGTATGCACCAAAGGTTCCAACAAAGCAAAAATCCACAATTTGTGAGTCCTGTTTAAATGTAGGAGTCTATTAAGGGTGCCAGGACTTACAACACCCCTAACATTCCAGCAAAGAAGATTAATCATGATGAATGGCATTACTAGCCCTAGTTATTCTAGGGGGAGTGGCTGAAGAATTGTCCATACCAATTATGTTAGACTTACATAAATTTTGTAGTTCCATGATATCTTTTCTCCTTCTCCTGCTTTTTTGTTGAGACCATGCTCCTTCTACTCATCAAGTACAAGCTGGGCGGAGTCACCAGTAATGGGTTCTGTAGGAGTTATAAAAGTGTACCTGCTTCTGAACTAGCAGGTGTTACTTCCTCTTCATTAGATTGGAGCTCTAATGAATTGTGTTGAATTTGTACACCTTCATCAGAAGGATCCCTTATCTCAATGATCTGATCAGCAAACTGCCCAGCTGCAGTAAAACCTGAAGGGCCTACTCTATTCTTATCAGTAACTCCAGCTACATCCCCATCAGTTCCAGAAACCAGATTCAAGTTAAGCTTTGGTGAATCCTGAGCAACATTAGGACCCAATTGGATAGGGCTTAATGGAATGACCTAAGGTGTAGAAGTTTGCTCAGTGTTCTTTGTGCCTTTATTAACCACATTGTATGGTCTAAGTTTGGGATGAAGTTTGAAACATTGCTCCATAGTATGACCAAATAGGTGGCAGTGCTTACAATATAAGGGCTGATATTCCATCACAATGGGTTGCCAGTACCCATTATTGGCAATACCCAGCCACACACCATCAATGTAAGGTTGAGTAATATCCCTTTCCACTAGAAATCTTGCATTGGAAATCATTGTAGCATTAGCAGAAGGTATGTCCAGCTTGAGTGGTCTGCCCATTGAGTCAGCAATATCATAAATAATCCTGTGATTATTAAAGGGAAGCAATAGGTTAGGAAGGCTGAACCAAATAGGAACAATTGGTGGCTCCTTAGTTGGATCAAAGTCCAATGTCCATTTCAGCAACTTCATAGGTTTTCCATTAATCATTATGACCTTTTTAGAGAAAATCCGAGCATAATCCTCCTCCAATAATAACCGTAACATGATATGTCTACTATCAATGACCCCAATTTTCCAACTACCCACAAGTTTGAAATCATCCACTGTCTTTCTTAGTATATCAAGTTTGGGGTGTCCAAACTGAAATTTCCCTACTAATGTAAATCTGTCACCATATATATATATATATATATATATATATATATATATATATATATATATATATATATATTATTTTTTTAAAGGAAAGGACACCAGGAGACCCCCTACAAGTTAAAATGAGAGAAAATTACAAAAACCATATATATATAACAAAAGATCTTATATTGATTCAATTCAAGTTATAAGTCTAAAATGAGGGGCATCGAGCGGATCCCCATAAATCAAAAACATAAGAGGAGAGGGAGGAGTAGAGGAAATAATTACAACATTTAGAGAAGTAAGCCAATGGGCTGGTCTATTCCCTTCCCTATAAATAAAAGAAAAATTCACTAAGATTTGGGATCTGAAGGAAATGATCTTGTGGACGCACTATAAAAGATGCCAAGGTGGGGAAACCTCTCCATGTAAAAGTTGCAGCTAAACTGAAGAATCCCCTTTAACAATCAGCTGTGTTCAGTGGTTTAAGGTGGCTAACTTCAAGACTTAGTAGACAGCCATAAGTTCAGCTTTTAGATCATCTAATGCAATGATAGGGGCTAAGAAAAAGAGCAGACACTAACCAGATGAGTTTCTAAAACCCCCTTCATCCTCGGCACCCAAGTTGGTGATGCTACCATCAGTATTCACCTTGATGCAGGAGATGGAAGGGGGGATACAATAAACAGTGATGATAGATGGGAGGGGGCCTTATCTGGAAAAGGAAAGGAACACAGTTTGGGGAACTTCTTATATTGGATTAACTTATATAGGTATGCTAGGCACTGCCTCACCACGTGTGTTGTAGAAGTGGGTTTACCTTCAAATTTAAGATGATTTCTAGCCATCCATAAAAACTAAGACACTAAAAAAGGGATGAGAGTAGCCTTAATTTTCTTCCAATAAGTCCAATAGGTATGGAGGTGCAGCCATTGCAAACGAAAAGAATCCACAAGGAGATGGTAAATGATTTATGTCCATACCTTCTGAGGAAAAATTAATTCAAAGAAAAGATGAGGAATGGATTCCTCCTCCACCAAATAGAGATGACATCTAGAGGGGTCCCTTAATCCTTTTAATTTAAGAATGTCATTAGTGAGCAGAAGGTTGTCCAATGATCACTAGCTGAAAAATGACATAGAGGGGGTCCAGATGGATAACCCCCATGACGTTTGGTCCCAGGTAAAGATGGATTTGGTGAGGCTATGGTATTTATTGTTCTGTGATCCCCAATAAATGCAACGACACCAAAAACTTGATATCGTCAGGTAATTGCAATGACACCAAAAATTTGACTCCGCTGGATAAATGCGCTGATGATTTTAGATACGAAAATTATGATTTTGTAATATGGGATACTACGCAAGTATACATATCATTTATCAAGTAATATAGAACTTTCTGATTAAGACCCGAGATATCGAACCCATAGGGAAAATATAAAATTTTTAAAGAAATCAGAAAAATTATCTTTTTACTTTTTGTTATGGCTTTTGAAAGTATGTGTCGATTTTGAAAGGTTTTGAAAGTTAATTTGTCTTTTGAAATTTTCTTAATAAAATGTTAAGCAAGAAATTAAAATTATAATAACTAAAAAAACTGTATGTAAAATACTATTAACTAGAATATCTTTTTCTTTCCTTTTATGAAGTAGTAATAATTATTAAAGTATTGTTGTGGAAGTATTAAAATTTTTTGTGACAGATAGAAGGAAATGTGTTCTTTACCGTTACTTGGCTCTATAAAGAACATATGTTAATTTAAAATTTTTATTACTTTGAACATGGTTAGGCAGGGACGATACCAGTCTCTCACTCTAGAGTTCCCTCGATTCCCACCACCTGGGGCCTAACTTCTCATACAAAACTCAAAACTTCAAACCAAATTAGGGGGTTTTAGCCAGTCACTCAAAAATCCTCTAATTTTACTCCCTTCCAAAAAATTATCTTCTAATATTACATTCAATAATATGGACTAAAATTCTCACCCATATAATTGCATGTGATTCTTACTAACCTCTATGAGACAATACCGCATTGGATCTTACATAATCTCAAGAAATTTTACAACTTAACAGGCAAAATTACGAAGTAAACAAAGTTTTTAGAATCAATCTTCACAACTTCTTCCAACTTTTAAACACTTATACTTTCCACAACATTTCATTATGAATTAATTACTTCTCCATTTACAAAAGAAAAAGATAAAGTAAACTACTCATAATGCATTGAGAAAATACAAAAACACATTAATTTGAAATTAAAAACAATAAGAAAAATAACAAACAAAACCAAGTATTAATAAAAAGATTAAAAGCAAACACTTATCTGAAAATCCTCTCCACAAGACTAAGGAAGTTCATCTAAAACTTTGACTCTTCGCTAAACTACTCCTCAGAGCAAGTCTCCCAACTCTGATGACTCAGAATACAGACTTCAGACTTCAATAAAAACTAAACTAAAAGAAAGAAAAGAAGTAGGAAGAAGAAGACTTCACTCCGACCCTTTTCTCCTTTCTACTCTCTACTCCTACTCTTAATAGAAACTCACACAAAATAAAAGTAAAATTCTGTAAAAACTCTCTTCAAATTGCAAGTGGAAGAACATTAAAAAGACCCTTTAAAATGCAGTGGAAGAGCACTTAGTCATTCTTAAGACTCTCTTTAAATAGTAAACCAAAAGGTGCCTTGGTGTCTCTTCAAAATGTGTCCAGATTCGATGAATCTAACAAGGAACACACCCCTTCATTCAAACTAGCCACCTAAAGGATGTTATGGTAGTTACAACAAAGCGTTGCATCCCATCCCCTTTGAAATTAACTCTAAATACATGAAGATTTCGATTTTTAACTGTGACGGCTAAGTGCTGGCCCAGCGGAGCTTAGCCACCAATGCCAAAATTTTGATTTTTCATTATTTTTGCTCCAAATTTTATCCAATTTTGCTCCTTTCATCATGGTCATCCAATTTCATCATACCTGCAAGAAAAACACAAAATACATTCCCTTAAAGTGCAATATCATTAAAAATAGGTATAAAAATGTGCATAAAAATAATATATATTTTAGGTGTATCAGTCTGCCAAACTTTCTATCAGGTCTAAGCCTATCAAAATATAGCATGACCACTTGTATGGCTGAGGAGAAATGTAGGATCTCTTGATGTTTTAAGAGTGACCAACCATCCTCATTCTAACAATAAGAGACTTTGATGTGGGGAGAGGGGTCAGGAGATATAGGTATAAGAATTTCCCTTTGACACTAGTGGTCTAGCCAAAAGTTGACATCACCCTTTCCTAGATCCCAAATAAAAAGATCTTCTACCAGTTGTCTATGTCTTAACATGTTAACCCAGAGCTTAGAATTACCAGTTCTCCTCACAATCAAGTTAGGATGAATGTCCTTACAATATTTACCTTTCATGTATTTGGCCCAAAGAGAGGATTGTTCTCTAAATTTAATCCACAACTTACAATAATTAACTTGTGTTAACTGTTGGAGGCCCTTGAAACCCAGACCACCAGCCATACTTGGTTTAGCTACCTTTTGCCATGAAGCCCAATGAAGTTGTTGGCGCTGTCCAGACCAAAGAAATCTATTAAAGGTCCTTTCAAGTTGAATTGGGTACTCTTTCTCAGTCATCTAAAGCATATAGGATGGAAAAGTTGTCAAAATTCTCTTCAACAATGTAATCGTGCCACCATTATATAAGAAAGTGAGGGTCCAACAAGTTAGCTGATCAGTAATCTTACCCAGAATTTCCTCAAATTGAGTTTGCTTGGCTCATCCCTTGATAAGAAGGACACCAAGGTATTTAAAAAGGCAACTGATTCTTTATAAAGCCAGTGTAGTTTATGATCCAATGCTTGTTGTTAGAAGAGATTCTTCTGTTAAAAAGGATAACACACTTGTCAGCACTGAAATGCATACCTTAATGTAGTTGATAAAGAAGGAGGAATTTATGGACTTTTTTAACTGTATTCTTATTTGCACCTGAAAAAACTATAAGGTCATCAACATAGGCCAAGTGTGAAATAGCTAGTTTGGATTTGTGATGATATTTGTAACCCTGCCGCATCATAAGATTTATGTCAGAAATATTTGTAGAAATGAAAGGGAAATGACAAATATATATTTTTATCTAATTCAGAAATATTTGTAGATTCTTCAAAATATAAGACTCAAATACTTCTTTTTCTCACATAAAAATCTTTATTTGAAAAATATTTTTTCTTACTATACTATAACCTTAAGCTTTAGATTTTCTCTGAACTTATATCTTAAACTTTAGGTATGAAACCAATTTTTGATTAGGCCCTTAAATCCTCAAGCTTCTCCTCCCAGTTTCATATACTATTTTTCGCTTTTTTTATTATTTTTTTTATAAGGACAAGGACTACTATATCTGGATAGACCTTTAATGATTTTGAATTTCACCCTTCCATTTAAAATAAAAGTCAGATATACATCTTTCACTTAAAAATCATAGTAATAATATTTGAAAATTACTCTTCAATAAAAGAAATTTAAGCTTTGAAGAATAAAAGTCAAATCTTTTATTTATCGAAAAATACAAAACTTCTTACTAAAGATAGTTTAACTTTATTTAACACTTCTTCATTAGGAAAATTTTAACTTTAAAATTTTCATGATTACTATAAGTTTTAACTAAATTCTTTTATTCATTTCTATATTCAAAATTTTGTTCCCCTAATATAACTTAATATACATAATTATTCTCAATCAAAAATAAGATTTATATTTAGGTATTCTTAAGAATCAAATAAAATTTTAGGTTTTTGAAAAATCTTTATTTTTAAAATTCCCCCCCAAACTTTAATTTTTTAAATTAAGATAAAACATTTAAGCATAAAAAATGATATATGGGTGAGAAATAAAAACTAACATATCATGCTTGCAGGAATTTTTAATATCCTAATATGCAAGTATAACAATTTAAATAACTTGAGTAAAATGAAATCAAATTTAGTTTTTTAGTTTTTTTTTTAATAAGAAAAGTAAAAAATTTTAGAAGACTTCTACAGTAGTAGAGGTTTTCGAAGCAAATACACACCAACTAAAATAACACACTGATACAGATAACAGATGATAGTGGAATTTGAAAATTTTAAACATTTAGTTTCCTAAGTAGAAGTTCCTAATAGTGGTTTATAATCTCATAACAGTTTTTGAATTAAGGTACACACTATTAAAAACTCTGACCTAACATACACATTAAAACATTTACTAATACACACTATCACAAAGCAACATATAAATCCACAATAAAACAGCAACAATACCTGAATATGCATAACAGATAAATAGTATAACTACAATCTGCATATTATCAATCTGAATACGATGGTTCAACACAACTCTTTCTTTCGTTACTTCACTAGTATTACTCGAATGTAACAACTTAGATGACATAAAATAATTCCATGCCTTAGAAATGGCATTCAATTTGGAAGCAGGAAAGTTCACTCTTCTATCATTTGTTATTTTCCATAATCCTCTTCCATCAGTCAGAAATTCCATGATCTCATCTAATTCCCGTTCCAAAGGATGATAGTTAGAATAAAAACAGAACATGTTAGGAGGTAGTCCATAAAAATTATTGATTGCCCTAGAAGAAAAGTTGACCTCATGCATCCTAACCATCACTTGATTCTCTTCTGCAACAGGCAAATTTGCATAAAATTCTTGTCGACATATTTTTAGGTTATGTGTTTTGAAAAGGGGTCGCCTACAAAAGTTGTCAGCGAATTTTTTAAATTTTAAATTTAATTTAAATATATATATAATTTAGAAAGTAGTATTTGATTTTGAAAATAATTTTGAGTTTGAAAATTTTAAGATATAAAATCAAACTGATCTCACATCTCAAATAGTTTATATAAACAATCACAGCACCACAAACCGTATATCTATCCCGAAGAATAGACACAGTGCTTGATGATGGGGCTCGGTTAAATAAACTAGGAGATTTGTGACATATGTTTGGTCTGCTAACCAACTTTATAAGCCGACAAGTTCCCCTACTTAATATAAAGAAATTAAACAGGGTTTATATTACATGGGTTCTTAAATTTCCCTATAAGGGCAAGCCCCTATAGTTAATTACATCTTAAATGACGTAAATCATTTAAGAAAACTCTCGATAATGATCAGTGGTTTTGCTCTCAAGAATTTCAAAGTTTAAGATTTTCAAAAGATCGGATTTTGGAAATTTCAATAGGGATTAGCTCAAATTCGGAACAGTTTATTTTAAGAGCCCAAAGGAAGAAAAGTAGGAGAAGCTCAGGATCCAAAAAAGAATCTTAGCAACTTCCCAAACTATCCTATTATTTGGCTTCAATTTGGGAATTTATTTAATATTTCAATATTACTAATTTTAATTAATTAGGACTTATATTTGTATGACATGATCATACAAATAGCCTCATAGATGTGAGGGTTTATGTCGTATCAAACGACTACCTCGGAGTCCTAAGACTGGTTAGGGCTTAATTTACATGACATGATCATGCAAATGCCTAACGAAGAGTTGAGGATTTACGTTGCACTAGGAAAACTACCTCGAAGTCTTATGGCTTGGTTATTTAATTCTAAGAAAGGTTTAGATGGGGTAGATCTGAGTTTTGCTGAAGTAGATGGTCGTGCTGCCCACTATTCTCCTAGCTCTTTTTTGTTACAGAGGTTTAGTTTTAGAAGGTGAAAATCAGGAGATGAGAGAAGTGTTTTGGTTTAGAAATCTTAAAGTCCAAATATTTTTAATATTTTAATTAAAACAAATCTTAAAGTTGTTTAAACGTAACCGATTAAGATCCCACTGGTTCCGTCATCCCGGCACCGTTATTTTCATCATATTCACTTAGTCCAGATGAATTTGCTAAACTCAACTGAATGAGTTCCACACTTTCATTTAGACCTTGGGAAATCCCTTTAGTAACACGTGGGTTACATCATCCGAGGTATTCCCGATCATTCAACGAGTCGTTTTAATTTAGTTGCAATTGTAGTTTTATTGTTCTGTTTGTGATTAAATTTTGAGTTGTTTTATATTTTGGAATATTGTGGCGGTGAATTTTATCTTGTGGTGACTTTTAATTTAGTTTGGGGTTTCATTTTTGTGATTATCCTAAAGGTTTCAGCTTTCATGCAACAATCTTGTTTAACATGCAAGAAAAAGTAAAGTGCAGTGCATGTAAGTAAATTACAATAAAGTAAATTGCAATAAAATAAAAGCGTACCCGAAGTGTCTTCCCGTCATCCCAGGCTGCACTTAAAACACATGTTAAGGCATTTAAATATAATCATCCCAGGCTGCACTTAAAACACTGGTAAAGCTAAGGGAAGGTTCTGGTTTTCTACCAAGATCATAATCCTATAACTAGTCATTTTCTATGACGTCTAGGTTCTTGTGTTTTGTTTATGGATGATTTTCTTCACCAAAGAATAATTAAGTTCAATTGTTCTTCTAAAACATCTCATCATATTGAGAAAGTTCTTAGGACGAGTCCTAAACATCTTTTCAATACTTTCGAGATTATTTTGAGTCCAAGTAAATTTAGTTGCACAGGTGAAATAATCATCCAGGAGTTTAGTTAAGCTTTGTCTCTTACTCAGTGAACTTGGGCATTTGATTACCTGATGAATGAAGTGACATCTCACTTAATACTCCATTTAAGAGTTATTATAATTAAAGCCTTTAGGGGCAAGTTGGTTTTTTGAGAATTTTAATCATTCTTAATTTGAAGTTTGAGTTAATGGTTTAAAGTAATTTAGTTTAATTATGAAGTTTTAATTAATAATTTTAAGTTTGGAATAGTGTTCAAATTATTTTTGGTTTAAATCTTTATACTTTAAGTGATCTTAATATTTTAAATTAATCTTTGGTGTTTCAAATTCACTTAGATTATTCATATATCTTAATGATTTGGTTTAGGTGAATTATGATATTTTAAGTTAATCTTGATTAGTTTGATTTTTTATATTCTTAATTATGAATTGTCTTAATATTTCAAATTTGTTTTACTTTTATTATTGAGTGATGTTAATTTAATATAATTTAAATTTAATTTAATTGAATTTAACTAATTTAATTTAATTTAATTTCATTGTTAAAATGTTAATTTAATTTAATTTTAATTTTAATTTAATTTTTTACTTAATTTAATTTATTTAAATTTTAATTTAATTTAATTTAATTGTTAAACCATTTAATATTTTGAGCTTTCCTTTAATTTAAGGGTTATTTTTTTTAATTTTTAATTTACTTAGGTTGGATTATCATTTTAATCATAATTAAGTGTTAAATATTATTGAAGTGATTTATTTAGGGAGTTTTTTATTAAAGCATTAATATCCTCTCAAGTTATATCCCTATTTTTAATAATTCAAATTTTCATTAATCTTCCAAAATTTAAATTATTTAAATAATTAAAGTGTCATTTTTGGTTTATTAAAAGTGATTAATGGGTTCCTAACCTTTTAATTTCCCAAAGTATCAATCATCCAAGAAAGATAAAATAAAATATTTTACCCTCCATTTTAATTAAACCTAAAATTTTAATAAAGGGGTTTAAATTCTTTGATTGCATTTATGCTCTTTTAGGCTTATTTATTTCATAACTCACTAAATTGAGTTCAAATGAACTTGACATTTTTATGTCACCTCACTCACATGCAATTAAGATATTAGAGGAGAAAATGTGATTTTTCTGAATTTAATTTATTTATATATTATTTTTAGTGAAAAAAAGGGATTTCAAGGAAAATTCAACAACATGACTAAAGTAAGGTTTCTGTCCTTAAGAAAATTCTGGAATGTTCTTAATGACAAGAGAACCACTTGGACTAATTTTGGTGATTTTTTAAATTATATTTTATTTATTATAATTATTTTCAGTTTTGGAGTGTTAATTAATTATAAAATAAAATTAAAGATGAAAAATGGATTTTATTTTTTTTAAATCTCTCTAACATCAAGGAGTTCAGAGAAACAAATTTTACAATTTTGTGATTTTTCTTTGATTTATTGGAATTAATTTATTGAAAAGGTTGGAAAATACATTTTTTATATTAAAAATTGTTTTAAGCCTTTAAAATTCAATATCTTAACTTAGAGACTTAGGAAAAATATTTGGTTGGTTTCTAGGTGATTAAGAGTCAAAATGTGACATTTGTATGATTTTTATTATTTTTGTGATTTTTTTTATTTTTTAATTATTTAAATATCAAAAATATTATTAAAAATGATAAATTTTAGAAAATTCCAATTTTAATTTTTATAGACTCCTCTGATATTAGAGAGCCCACAAAACCAATTTGGTGTATTTTTGAAATATATTTTTGGAGTTATTAATTTTTAAAGTTTAATTTTGATCATGTGGCTTAATTATTTCATTTAGTGGGGCTAATCATTTCTAATTGACTTCAAATTTTTATGCAAGGTTCTCTGTATCATAAAGATCAATGGAGAATTGATTTCAAGTTATTTTGATGTGTGGTTAACCCTAATTAACTAATATTCAATTTTGAGTATTTAGTCTAATTAGGGTTATTATTAATGAATTAAGCCTAACCATAATTATCCTAGGGTCCTCTGGTCCTAAAAAACTTTTCGAAATATTTCTAGAATTTATTGAGCAATATGCTAATTATTGGAATTAAAATACCAAAACAGTGACATAAACTTAAAAAATACATAACTTGTCATAGAGATAGCCTCTGACCTTGAAAAATTCAGGGGTTGTTTCCAAGATCAGAGGCTTTAAAAGCCTTATGGTCTCATGCTATGGTGAATTGTGCATGCAAATGGAGAATCAAAATACTCAAAATAGTAAATAATTAATTAAAAATAAAATACTCTTCAAATTAACCCAATTCTTTTTCCACATTGTTCTCCTCTATTCACAGAGAAAGAAGGTATTTTTATTTTATTTTTGTGATTTTTCTATGAAAAGTTATGATTTTTTGAAGTTTATGTTCAAAAAAAAATAAAAAATCCAATTTCCCTCTCAAACTATCGCTATCAAGGGGGGCCACGTGTCGCTCCGTGATTTGCTGACCCATTTCTGCTTATGGATTAAGATCTCGTCTGACTGCATCTCAGCCATCCGTGCGATACACATGTGATCGGTTGGCTACTGCTCCTCTCTCCTAGTTCTATTCACCCAAATTATCTACCTTCAAACCTTGATATCTCACTCGTTTCTCAACGAATTTGAGTGAATTTTTTTTAAATGTTTGTCTAATCGTGTAGCACACATCTATATAGTGATGATATACTTAAAGCATGTGAATAATTACAGAAATTTAAAATAAGCTAGGTTGAAAGAGAAAAACTTTGATACCTTTGTCCAAGAGGTGAGGCCTCAATTGGAAATTGTTGGATTGAGCTTAGGAGTGCTTGAAGAAGCTTTGGGAACAATTTGGTAGAGTTTCCCCAAGGTAATCTTTTGCATCTCTTCTCTTTAGCCATGAATGGAGCTTAAATAGACGAGTTTAAGTTCAAATTGGTCAAAGAATGAGGTTGGGCTTGGTTCACCTTTCAATGGTCTGATTTGGGCTGAGAAAAGCTCCCTTGATTCAGCTTGATTAGTGGGGAGAAGTCACAATCCAAGTACAATTAGGCTTAAGCATGGGTTAGGAGAGACATGGGAGTGCTTAATTACATTAGGGGAATAAAGAAAGAGGCTCCTCCTCTTACCCAATATGGTATGGTCACATGAACACCACTCACATGGCTTGCATGGGGCTTAAGGATGGCTTCATGGCTAGCTTATGGCTTGTCCATGGCATGGTCAATTTTCATGAAAAAAGGTTATTTGGAATTTTTTTAAAACTTTGGATTCTTTGATTAGTTTTGTCATGATGCTATTTTGGTTTAATAAAAAATTATTAGTTTTAGACTGAGGGGTGATTTAAATCATAGGGAATGATGATGGAAAATTTCATGTGGGCTTTGAAATGAAATTTGGGCTTTTGAATTTGTTGGAAGTTGGCTTTTAAAAAGGTTTAAGGAGGTGGGGTTTTAGGTTTGAAATCAAATTGGTAGATGGAAATTTTGTAAAAATATTTGGTCAAACAAATGTTTGGTTTAGTTTAGGGATGTCTCATGAGTGATTTGGAACAAATTTGAAGTGATTTTGAATTGAATTGGGTTTAATTTGGGTCTTTTTGGTAAAGGGGCCAAAGAGGGGCAAATTTGGCTAACTTGGTTTAAGGTTGGGCTAATGTTGGATTTGATGTAAAATTAATGTTGAGAAATATTTATAGGGTGTAACAAAGAGTTTTCAATTTTGGTTGGGCTTTAATTTTGGGATTCGGGCCTATTTGGGTTAAAAATGGGTCAAATTGGGGGTTTTGGTAAAAGTGGGTTAAATTGACAAAATTAGCCTATGGTGTAGTTGAATAAAATGAAATTAGGAATTTTTGGAATTTTGTGGACTTTTCTGGGAATTTTTAGAATTTATGGAATTTTTGGTCAAGAAGGGCATTTTGGGTATTTGGAGGGTATTTGGGGGTACTTTTGGAAATTTTGGTATATTTGGCTAAGGGTGATCAATTTAAATGGGGGTAAATGTTTAGGATAGGTTTTGAGGAATTTTGGGTAAGTTACGTGATTTTGCAAATTTTGGGTTGTTTCAAGGGCATTTGGTAGGTTTGGTGGGTGTAGGGCCCCAGTGGTAAAAAATTGAAATTTTTGGAAAAATGATGATTGATAAAGTTTGAGTAGAATGGAATCACTTTGTTTGAGCCATGAAGCCATATCAAGCCCATTAGAGCCATGAGAGGACTCATTTGAAGCATTCACTATGTTTTTCCTAGCCCTCTTAGTCAAGGGCCTAGGGGTTAAGGTCCATCCATATGAATTACCTACATGAGTTAGGAAGTCAAACTGGCTATGAATGGTTTTAAGATTTGGAATGTGTGTGAAAGTGTAATGTGTGTAGGTCAACCCTCACCAGACCAGGCCACCCAGGGTAGTCCTAAGGCTAAAGAATCCTATCGGGAACTCATCCTTTAAATCTCTACATTTGATCTTAACCCTCCAAGTGACTTGGGGGTTTACAATCAAACTTATGGGGTTTGCAGGGAGTTAAGAGGTGTTTAAATTTCTAAGTAGTGGGTTCCATTTATATTCCTCTAAGATAGTCAAAGGGAAAGCCTAAGGCTAGATCCTAAATACTAAAGAGAGAGAAGAGAAAAGACCTCATAAAAAATGAGGTCAACAAATGGACCCCCAATAGATGTGGTGTGCTAACCAAGCACACCACGCGTATTGGCGTTGACCGAAAAGATCAACAAAACTGACACAGACTTCTATGTGACACACTTATAACATAGTAGGAACAAATTTCCGCTGGGGAGTATCGAGTATTTCTCCAACACTGGAGATCCCTGAACTCTCGCTGGGTAAAGGAAAAGGAGGTGAATTCCAGATCACGAGATCTGGAGAAATTTGATTTAGATTTCATTTCATTTTCTATTCTGAGTTTTTTTTTAATATGTGAGTTTAGATTTCGATTTTCTATGAGTTTCAATTTTGATTGAGGTTTAATTTAAAAATCATATTAAGGAAATCTTGATTTGAAAGGAGAACTGGAATTTAGGTACCAGCCTCGGAATGAGAATCGGAGTTTAAGTATCGATTGAAAAGGATGAGAATCAGAATTTAGGTACAGATCTCGAAAGTTTAAAGAAAACTGCAATCGGGTTCTAGTCTCGAAGGTTTAAAGAGAACTGGAATCCGGTTCCAGTCTCGAAGGTTTAAAGAGAATTAGAATCTGGTTCCAGTCTCGAAGGTTTAAAGAGAACTGGAATCGGGTTCCAGTCTCGAAGGTTGAAAAAGAACTGGAATCCGGTTCCAGTCTCAAAGGTTTAATGAGAACTGGAATCCGGTTCCAGTCTCGAAGGTTTAAAGAGAATTGGAATCCGGTTCCAATCTCAAAGGTCTAAAGAGAAATGGAAACTCATTCCAATCTCAAAGGTTTAAAGAGAAATGGAAGCTGGTTCAAATCTCGAAGGTCTAAAGAGAAATGGAAATTGGTTCCAATCTCGAAGTTCTAAAGAGAAATGGAAACTAGTTCCAATCTCGAAGGTTTAAAGAGAATTGGAAACTGGTTCCAATCTCAGAGGTCTAAAGAGAAATGGAAACTAGTTCCAATCTAGAAGGTCTAAAGAGAAATGGAAACTTGTTCCAATCTCGATGATTTAAAGAGAATTGGAAACTGGTTCCAATCTTGAAGGTCTAAAGAGAATTGGAAACTAGTTCCAATCCCGAAGGTCTAAAGAGAAATGGAAATAGGTTCCAATCTCGAAGGTTTAAAGAGAATTTGAAACTGGTTCCAAGCTCGAAGGTCTAAAGAGAAATGGAAACAGGTTCCAATCTCGAAGGTTTAAAGAGAACTAGAATCTGGTGCCAGTCTCGAAGGTTTAAAGAGAAATGGAAACTGGTTCCAATCTCGAAGGTTTAAAGAGAATTGGAAACTGGTTCCAATCTCGAAGGTTTAAAGAGAATTAGAAGCTGGTTCCAATCTTGAAGGTTTAAAGGGTTGATATTTGCTATGGAGATTTGAGTTTTGCGGAAGATTTGGAATGAGACGTGAAAGTGTTTCACGTTCCACGAGGATCGATTAAAGTCTGATTATTTGGCGAATGACATGAATCCATGCCATTAGAACCAAATCGAAAATTTTCATGGTTCTATGTCAGTAGATTCAATCGACCTTCTCAAAAGAGGGAAGGAAATATGGAGAGTTAAAAAGAGATTTGAGAATAGTCGAAGGCTGGTGATTTCAGATTTAGGAATTTGTTTTCGTCGCTTGTTGTAATTTGATTTTAGCTCGATTTTGAATTTAGAGTCCATTTTTATTTAGAGTTCGTGTTCATTTGTAGTTTATTTTGACATTCGGATTTTTTTTAACACATTTTTTGTTAATGATTTTTTTTTATCATCTATTTTATTTTGGGTTCGGACCCAATCACAAATGATTACTCTACCCATGTTTCTAGGAAAGAGACTCCACTTTTAAAGTCCATCCTTCAAAACGTCAGGTTGTGTAATACTTCTTAAAATATCATCCATTGAGTGGAAGCATAGGTCGTTCTCCACGACAGTTAACAAACTGGTAGGAACCTCTTGAGTAGACTATCTCGACCACAAATGGACCTTCCCATGTTGGTTCAAATTTACCTCCTATTTTGCGGCGTGAAATAATAGGTCTTCTGAGAACTAGAACCAAGTCACCGACTTTAAATGTCCTTGGGCGGACTAGTTTATCGTGGGCCTGGATCATCTTGGCTTGATACAGTTCCAGATTCTGTTGTGCTGAAAGTCTTTTCCCATTCCAAGCTTTCTAACTCTTCTAGTCGTAGTTTGGCATTTTCTTCTGTAGTAATTTTGTTTGCAACTGAAATTCTGAGTGACAGAAGCTGTACTTTCAAGGGTAAGACGGCCTCGGACCCGTACACTAAAGCGTAAGGCGTAGACTGAGTAGGAGTTCTGAAAGTTGTCATTTAGGCCCGTAAGGCTTCTAACAACTTCTCGTGCCAATTTCTCTTATTGTCATCTAAAGTTTTCTTTAGGATTTAGACGAGAGTTTTATTAAAAGCCTCAGCCAAGCCATTCGCTCTTGGGTAGTAGACTGTTGAATAACACCAGTCGATCCCGTGTCTTCTGACAAAATTGTTGATTTTCGTACTCTTGAACGCGGACCCATTATCCAAAATGATTCTGAGCGGTACCCCAAAACGGTAAACGACTTGATTCTTGAGGAACTGTAGCACGCGGTGTGCCTTCACTTCTCTGAGGGGTATAGCTTCTGCCCACTTGAAAAAGTAATTTGTAGCCGCAATGATAAAACAATGTCCTCTTGAAGAAGGCAGTTCTATCGGACCCACTATATCTATGCCCCAACACTCAAACGGCCACAACGCAATTATTGGATGTAGCACATTTGGAGGTTGATGTAGAACCACTCCATGCACTTGGCACTGGTGAAAACTTTTGGCAACTTTCATGCAATCGGTCATCATCGAGGGCCAGTAGTACCTTAGTCTTTTAATCTTCATTTTCATTTTCGGACCCGACTGATGAGCGCCACAAAGTCCTGAGTGTACTTCTTTAACAATTTCATGAGCCTCGGACCTGCTCAGGCACCTTAGCCACATCTGATCAAAAGATCTTTTGTATAATGTATTGTTTATTAATGTGTAAGACAGTGTTCTTTTCTTGATTTGATGGGCTATCGACTTATCGTCTGGTAGGTTTCCAGTTTGCAAGTAGTCTATTAGTGGCTGCCGCCAATCTTCTGTATTTTTTGCCACTGTTGCAATTGTTTCTTTTGCTCTTTCTGATTTGTGTATTGTATCCATGTCGAGCTGTGATAGGACCTGTCGTCCTTGAACTGACACTTCAACTGACTCATCCTTCAAGCAGGCAAATTCTTTTGCAAGGAGGGCTAACGTATCCGCGAGAGCATTTTCTCTTCTGGGAATCTTCTAGATTGTTACATTTGGAATTTGCTCCAATAGTCTCATGGCGTACTGAAAGTACTGCTCGAGTCTTGGCTTTAGAATTCTGTATTGTTGGATGACCTATTGAATTATCAATTGAGAATCTCTGTAGATGTTGATATCTATTATCCACATCTGAATAGTTAATTCTAATCCGGTTATAAGGGCTTCGTATTCTGCCTCGTTGTTCGTACACGGTTCTGTTAGATGGTAGGAGTATCTTAACATCCCCCGCTCTGGTGTTATAAATATTAGTCCAATTCCTGCCTTACCGGGCACTATCATTTGTGATTCTTTATCTTTCTGTGCTGAGGATGCTCCGTCAAATTACAATTCCAAACGCTGATCATCGGGGTCTTCTAGACTCATTATCCGCTCATCTGGCAAGTCATCGTTGAGAGGCGATTCTGCCGGTAAAGGGTGTGCTGCGAGGAAGTCTGCTAGGACTTGTCCCTTTACGGCATGAAGTGGCACAAAAATTATATCGAATTGTAAAAGTATCATTGACCACCTGGCAAGTCTGCCGGAAAGTGTCGGACGGGTCATCAAATATTGCAATGGATTAAACTTCAAACTAAGGTTGACCTTATGAGAAAGCATGTAGTGCCTGAGCTTCTGTGCGGTGAAGATCAAGGCCAAACAGTGCTTCTCAATAGGAGGATACTTTACTTCCGTCGGAATTAGACGACAGCTTAAGTAGTAGAGTGCATTTTCTTTCCCCTTATCATTGACCTGGGCTAACAGGGCTCCAAGAGAGTCTTGTAGAGCTGCGGTATAAAGTATCGACGGTCTACCCGATACTGGGGCTGCTAAAATAGGAGGTGTCATTAATTACTGTTTAATATCATTGAAGACATGTTGACATTTAGAGTCCCAAGTAAACTTGGCATCCTTCTTAATTAAAGCAGAAAAAAGCTGACACCTTCCTGACAAATTCGAGATAAATCGTCGAAGATATGCCAGTTTCCCTTTAAAGGACCGTAGTTGTTTCAAGGTTTTGGGAGGTCGCATTTCTAAGATAGCTTTAAACTTCTATGAATCGATTTCAGTTCCACGATGTCGAACAATAAATCCTAATATTTTCCTAGAGGTGACGCCGAAGGCGCATTTCAGGGGATTCATCTTAAGGTTATATTGTCTTAACCGCTCGAAAACAATTCTCAAATCATACAAGTGATCTTCTTTTAGTTTGCTTTTGATGACCGCATCATCCACGTAACACTCGACTTGGTTGTGAATGAGATCATCAAAAATCCTTTTCATTGCTCTTTGATAAGTTGCTCCTGCGTTCTTTAATCCAAACGACATCACTGTGTAGTAGTATACCCCTATTGGCGTTCTGAAGGCTGTAAGCTTTTCATCTTCCGGTGCCATCTTTATTTGGTTGTATCCCAAAGATCCATCCATGAATGAGAAGACTTCATGTGTTGAAGTGATATCGATCATCAATTCTGGAATGGGTAGCGGGAATTCGTCCTTTGAAAATGCTTTGTTTAAATCTCTAAAGTCTATGCAGATTCTAATCTGACCATTCTTCTTTCTAACTGGTAGCACATTGGCTAACCAAGATGGATATTGTTCCTCATGGACAAATTTAGCGTCTATTAGCTCCTTAACTTCAGCTATAACTTGTTGTTCAATCTCTAGACGCATTCTTCTCGGAGCTTCTCTAACTGGAACGACAGTGGGATCTACTCCTAACTTGTGAACTGTGACTTCTAGAGCTAATCCTGGCATTTCATCATAACTCTAAGCAAAACAGTCCTTGAATTCCATTAGTAGGTTGATTATCTCTTCAGAGTCTTCTTTGTTGAGTAAGGAGCTAACAAAGGTCGGCCTAGGCTCTTCGCTAGTACCTATGTTAACTTCCATTAACTCGTCTATTGTATATTTAATTCCTTCTTCGAATTCTGGCGGAGCATCTCCGATTGGTAGATCTTCTGAGGCTTCCAAGAAGTCTTCATTAGGCTCACAAGTGACAACCAAGGAAAATCTCGTAACGTTAACTGATCCTACCGTGCTGAATCTGAGACCATGGTTTGAATTGGGAGACCGACTGACATTATTCCATAATTTTTCAAAATGTTGTGATTGTCCTTTTGTCTATCGTCGAGGTAAGATACCGCATTGAATTAAATTTTGAACATAGGGAGAGTACCACTCAAAAGGCAATTCCATTAGTTCAGAAGAAGTAACATCTTCAAATTGTATATCTTTTTTAGTATTGGAAGAAGAAGCACCACGGTAGAATTTGATCGGTTTAGTACCACCACATACTTCCTTGACCACCATAACCACGATCTTATTAGAATGGATCGGGGTCAGAGTCATAGTATGTACATAATGGTTAATCTTCTTGTACATTGATTTGTATTCTTCATTCTTTTCATCTTCGAGAGAGATCTTGAACTGGGGTTTCTTTTGATTTACTGTTGCTGCTTCTTTCTTGATTTCTTCTTCTTCAGAACTGGTCTCCCAATTAACGATGATGACTGGTTTCTTCTGTCCAACTGTTCTAATGTCTCTTCCAAGACCCTGTCCCCGGTCTTGATCTCAGGTGCGAGTTCTGGAGAAACCTTCACCATCTTGCCGTAAGGGAGTGGTGAGTAACTGTTGGATTAGAATTTCCGGTTCTTTATCGTCTTGCAGATCTTTTAATTCATTTGGGACGGTGTTTCTGGAAAATATTGTTTTCTTCAGAGGCGTGTAATAGGATGCATCTTCATGAATTCCAATCTTGTGTACGGAGAATGGTTGCAAGTCACCTTTGATACACTGTTTTACTCCTTCATAATGTAGAGACGACGGTACCGTTCGATTTTCATGAATCCATGGCCGACCGAGAAAAGCGTTGAACGAGGTTTCAGAATCAATTATATGGAATTTTGCGGTTGTCTTTGCTAAGTCACCGGTTTTCATTAACAGTGTAATCGATCCAAGAGCTCTTTCTCCTTTCTGATTGAACCCTCTTAATAACATCTTGTCTGCTTCGATGTCGCGAGCATCTATTTCCAAATATGCTAACGTTCGAAGGCTCATTATGTTGATTGATGCTCCCGAATCAACCAACACCATGGAGAGCGTAAACTTTCCAATAGTGACTGAAATGTACAACAGTCGATTGTGATCAGCCGTTCCCAGTAATAGATCATTGTCCGTGAAGGTAACACCTCGCTGTTCTTTTAACAAGCAAACCTCATCGAAGGAATTACCGGCCATTTGAGCTAAACAAATCTCTGGATCAAGTAGAGCCTTGATCAAAGTTTCCCTCATCTCCTTTGACAGGATCAGAGCATCGTAGATGCTCAATTTTGTTGGTAGCTTCCTAAGATGGGCTAGCACATTATAATCCACTTTATTACGATGTTCCTCGATTTCTTTCTGAATGGGAAATTCTCCTGCTGGGGTTGGCTCCTCCTGAGCAACCACCTGCTTTCCTTTATCCTTTGGACCCATTCTCGGGGATAGAACTTTTTCACTTCTTAAATTGACTTTGGTTATTTCTTCTGAATCTGGTCTTGAATCTGTCAGTGTCTCCTCTTGAATTAGAATTACTGGCTCTTCTTGCGTTGCTTCGGAATCTGATGACTCTAATTCTATTGCAATCAGAGCTCCTCAAAATTCACAAATAGACTCGTTGCTTGTTGAGCTTCCATAGCCATCCTTGTGAACGTCTTCTCCTTTGTAGTGGTCATCGAGGTTTAGTATGATTTGAGAATTGTTATTTATATCGGAATCGAGATCCGGATTAGCTTGGTTGTTGTTAGTTACGTAATCTTTAGAAACAGTCAAAACGTAGCCAACGCCAAAACTCTTATCATTATAAGATCCCACCGGGGCTAGCAAATAATCATACAGAGTCAAAGGTTCGAGGGATTTCTCCCCCCAATCGGAAACAACTATCCTAGGATAAGAAGCCCCTAGTCTAACATTTGGAGCATCAGTCTTCTTCTCTTTTACGATCTTCTCTTCCCTCTGGGGTGGTTCTTCAATCGCAAGTGATAGTACCGACTCGGCGGGTTTCAAACTTTGAGTAGAAGCGTGCACCGAAGTGTTTTGAACATGGTCTAAAATTTTCTTTGAAGACTTTCTCCAGACGGTACTCCATCCATCATCGGTCGTATACGGGTTTATCGGAACAATAGGATCCGTCGAGATAACATTGACGGAACCTCCCTTTTGGGGTTCCTTCATGTATTCCTTTGGGATCGTTATGTTCCCTTTCTGGAGATTGTCGTCAAGCCAAATCTTGAAAGTGATGCAATCCTCTATCTTATGCCCGAGCATCCGGTGGTAAGGGCAATAGTTTGGATGATCTTTCTTATTGAATTCTTCCAGCCTCTTGGGCTCTGGTAACTGAAAATATGGTGTCTTCATTAAACTGCGGAACATTTTCTCCACTACTTTAATTTTGAATGGAAATTCCTTTTTCAGAAAATCTTTCTGGGTACGCTATGGACGAGGCTATTGTTCATAGTGCGGAGGCGACTGATAGCTCAGTCGAGGCTATTGATAACCCTGCTGAGGTTGCTGATAGATCTATTGCGGTTGTTGGTATGTCCGTTGCGGTGGTTGATAGCTAGGATGTGGCCGCTCTGGCTGTATCTGTTCTGGCTGCTTGCCCTTATCTACTGCCTCGACGATTTCAGACTTCTTTTCTAATGTTTTCACTGGTTTCTATTTATCAGTCTTGTCCATGAAACTTAGCTGCTTTGCTTCCTCTTAAAAAATGTCGACCGTGCTAAGCAGCTTCTCAAAAGTCTTGATTGTAAATCTTTTAAGGAGAAGTGCTATCGGGCCGTGGATGCTCTTCAGCAAAATACCGATCACATGCTGTTGCTATAGCTGTGGCTCACACTTCATGCTTAAGTTTCTCTATCGAAGTATGTAATCCACTAGAGTTTCTTTTGGTTTGTGGTGCTCCACCACTATATCACCGATAGTCAGGTGGTGCCGAGCCCCGGCAAACTGCTTAACGAAGAGGTATTCTAATTCTGTAAAGGTCTTAACTGAACCATTTGGCAATTCTGTATACAGTCGAAGGTGATCCTCGATAAACTGCTGAAGAACTGAGGGAAGAGTAAAGCGTCACTCCCACCGACATTGCAACAACTAGCATGAAAATGTGCAACATGCTGCTGGGGGTTTCCCTTTCCATCAAAAATCTTAAACAGAGGTGGTACTAAGCCTTTCGTGTATTGGACTGCATCGAACTCTTTGGGGTAAGGTCTACCCATATGAATAGATGCTCCACTCTTAGACTGTGCTAAGGCTTCTCGCACCTGCTGTTCTACCATGTTTTCTCTGTGCAGAATTCTTCGTTGGTTACTCATCTCTTTTGACGGATGTGATCTCTTTTCCTCCATCAGCATTATGGATGATCTCTGTTGGTATTTCTTCTAAGGTTGCACCTAACTTTGGAGAGTGGCTAATGCAGTAGCCATCTCTTCCATCCTCCTTGCCATTTGGGAAATTGTGTCATCTCTTTCCCAAAGTTGTGCTCTCATCACTTCTGCTTCATCTCTTTCCGTAGCTGTCGGAGCACCCTGCGAGGCTCAACGATGCTCGTGTTTCAACCATGTTGGTCTCGACTTACTCTTCATCCATAAATTCTGATGAATCAACTTCATTTTCCAACTTTTCTCCTCCTTCTTTTGCCAATCATCCGATATTCGTCCTTAGCTTTTCTATGGCTGTCGGCATATTTTTTAGGTTTTCAAATTTTGTTTAAATATATATATATATATATATATATATATATATAATTTAGAAAGTAGCATTTGATTTTGAAAATAATTTTGAATTTGAAAATTTTAAGATATGAAATAAAACTGATCTCACATCCCAAATAGTTTATATAAATGAGCGCCACATCACAAGCTGTGTATCTATCCCGAAGAATAGACACACTACTTGATGATGGGTCTCGATTAGATAAACTAGAAGATTTGTGACATCTGTTTAGTCTGCGAACCAATTTTATAAGCCAACAAGTTCCCCTGCTTAATAATAAGAAATTAAGCAGGGTTTATATTACCTGGGTTCTTAAAATTCCCTATAAGGGCAAGCCGCTATAGTTGATTACATCTTAAATGACGAGAATCACTTAAGAAAACTCTCGATAATAATCAATAATTCTGCTCTCAAGAATCTCAAAGTTTAAGTTTTCAAGGGATTGAATTTTAGAATTGCAATAGGGAAGGGATCAAGTTTGGAACATTTTGTTTTGGGAATTCAAAGGAAGAAAGGTAGGAGAAATTACAGATTCGAAGCGAACTTTGGTAATTTCCCGACTATCCTATTGTTTGGCTTGAATTTAGGAAATTCCTAATGTTTATTTAATGTTTTGATCTTGCCAATTTTAATTAATTCGGACTTATGTTCGTATGACATGATCATACAAATAGCCTCGAAGATGTGAGGGTTTATGTCGTATCGAACGACTACCTCGGAGTCCTATTACCGGTTAGGGCTTAATTTGCAATGCAAATGCCTACCAAAAGCTTGAGGATTTATGTTGCACTAGGCAGACTACCTCGAGGTTCTATGGTTTGGTTATTTAATTCTAAGAAAGTTTTGCTGAAGTAGACTCAGGTTTTGCTGACGACGATGGCCGTGCTGCCCACCATGCTCCAAGCTCTTTGTTGTTGCAGAGGTTTAGTTTTAGAAGATTGTAATCAAAAGAGATGAGAAGAGTTTGGTTTTAGAAATCTTAAAGTCCAAGTGTTTTTTTTAGTGTTTTAATTAAAACAAATCTTAAAGTTGATTATAACAACACCGATTAAGATCCCACGATTCCATCCTTCCGGCATCGTTATTTTTATCGAATTCACTTAGTCCAGATGAATTTGCTAAACTCAACTAAATGAGTTCCACACTTTCAATTAGACCATGGGAAATCCCGTTAGCAACACGTAGGTTACATCATCCGAGGTATTCCCGATCATCCAACAAGACGTTTTAATTTAGTTGTAATTGTAGTTTTGTGTTCTGTTTGTGATTAAATTTTGAGTTGTTTTATATTTTGAAATGTTGTGACGGTGAATTTTATCTTTTAATGACTTTTAATTTAGTTTTGGTTTCAGTTTTAGGGACTATCCTAAAGGTGTGGGTTTTCATGCAACAGCTGTTTATTATGCAAGAAAAGTAAAGTGCATTTGCAATAAAGTAAATTGCAAGGCGGTAAATTGCAATAAAACAAAAGCGTACCTGGAGGGTCTTCCCGTCATCCCAAGCTGCACTTAAACACAATTTAGAATATTTAATCATTTAAAGCAAGTTCCTAGGTAAAGCTAAGGGAAGGGTTATGGTTTTTTACCAAGGTCCTACTCCTATAGCTAGCCATCGCCTATGACGTCTAGGTTCTTGGCCTTTGGTTTGAGGGCGATTTTCTTCATCAAAGAACAATTAAGTTCAATTGTTCTTATAAACATTCTATCATATTGAGGAAGTGCTTAAGACAAATCTTAAACATCTTTTCAATACCTCTAGGATTGTTTTAAGTCCAAGAGAATTTAATTATACAAAATGAATTAATCATCCAGGAGTTCAAGTTTTGTTATCTTGCTCAGTGAACTAAGACATTTGAATATCCTATGAGTGAAGTAATACTTCACTTAACACTCCGTTTAGGAGCTATGACAATACGAGCTTTGAGGGCAAATTAATGTTCAAGTGATTTGTGATTTAATTTAATTTCAATTAATGGTTTTAAGTTTAGAATAGTGTTCAAGTTGTTTTAGATTTATTTTGAATACTTTATGTCTTTGGTGATATTATATTTAATTCAATTTAATTTAATTTAATTTTAGTTTAATTTAGTTTGCTTTAGTTTTACTTTCAATTTAATTTTATTTAATTTGATTTAGTTTTAAATTTATTTTATCTTGATTTTATTATTATTTTTTTTATTTAATCTAATATGTTTTAATTTAATTTAATTTTATTTAATTTAATATGTTTTAATTTAATTTTATTTTATTTAATTTAATATGTTTTAATTTAATTTAATTTTATTTAACTTAATATGTTTTAATTTTATTTTATTTTATTTAATTTAATATGTTTTAATTTAATTTAATTTAATTTAGTTTAATTTAAATTTAATTTAAATTTAATTTAATTTAAATTTTTAATTTTAATTTAATATTTTATATTATTTTTTTATATTTTAAAGATTATTTAATTTAATTGTTAAAGTATTAATTTAATTGAAATTTTGGAAGGATTTAATTTAAATGTTTTAATCTTTAATTTAATTTAATGATTAAGTCTTTTAACATTTTAAATCTTGAATTTGGATTATCATTTTAATTAGGAATTAAATGTTATTGAGGTGATTAATTTAGGGATTTTTTTTAAATTAAAGAATAAATCTCTTCCTAATAATATCCCTATTTTAATAATTCCAATTTTTTTATTATTCTTCCAAATTTAATCAATTATTTAATTAAGGTTTATTTTAATTATTTTCAAATTGTTAGGTAGGTTTCTACCCTTTAACTACCTATGTTTCAAATATCCAAAATCAACTTAGTATCAAATTTTTTACCCACCCTTATAATTAAACCTAAAATTTTTAATTATAGGTTAAAATTTTAATTACCATTTTGCCCTTTAAACTTACTAATTTCATAACTCACTAAATTGAGCTTAAATGAATTTGAATTTTTTATGTGACTTCACTCATATATCAATCAAGACATTAGAGGAGAAAATGTGATTTTTCTGTATTTAATTTATTTATGTAATTATTTTTGGTGGAAAATAGGGATTTTCAAGGAAAATTTAATAATATGACCAAGGGAAAGTTTCTGTCCTTAAGAAAATTATGGGACATTCCTAATGACCAGAGGACCACTTAGACCAATTTTAGTGATTTTTTGAACTATATTATTTTTATTATAATTATTTTGAGTTTTGGAGTATTAATTTCTTTAAAAATAAAATAAAGGTTGAAAAATGAATTTTATATTTTTCATTAATCTCTCTGATATCAAGGAAACTAGAGAACCAATTTTTATAATTTTCTAATTTTTCTTTGATTTATTAGAATTATTTTAGTGGAAATGCTAGAAAATACATTTTTTTATTTTAAAATTACCTTAGGGCTTTAAAATTTAATATCTCATCTTAGAGACTTAGGAAAAATATGGGGTTTGTTCCTAAATGATTAAAATTCAAAATATGACATTTTTGTGAATTTTATTAATTTTGTGATTTTTATTATTTTTTTTAATTATTAAAATATTAAAATAATGCAAAAAATCAACTTTTTTTGGAAAATTACAATTTTAATTTTTTTAAATTCCCCTCATATCAGAGAGGCTCCAAAACCAATTTGGTGAATTTTTGATAAGTATTTTGAAAGTTATGAATTTTTAAAGTTTAGGTTTGGCTAAATGGCTTAATCAACCCATTTTATAGGGCTAACCAAGTTCAATTGACTTCAAACTTTTATGGTGGGTTCCTCTGAACCTAAAGGTCAGTGGAGAATTAATTTCAAGTCAATTTAATGTATGATTAGCTCTAAATAATTAAAGTTCCGTTTTGGGTGTTTAAGCCAATTAGGGTTATTCCAAGTGAGTTAACTCAAAACCTATTTTCCCTAGGGTCCTCTGGTCATAAGGAACCTCTCCAAATTTTCCTAGAATTTATTTCACAACATACTAATAATTGGAATTAAAATACTCAGAATAATGACCTAGAATTGAAAAATCAATAAATCTTCATAGGGATGGCCTCTGACTTTGGAAAATTCAGGGAATGTCCCCAAATTCAGAGGCTTTAAAAGCCCTATGGTCTCATGCCATGGTGAATTGTATACATTCAAGGAGAATTGAAAATGTGCAGAGAGTAAATAAATAATTAAAAATTAAAAATTCAATGAAATTAAATGATTTTTTTTCCACATTATTCTCCTCTGTTCACTGAGCAAGAGGGTATTTTTATTTTATTTTTAGGATTTTCCTACACAAAGTTATGAATTTTTTAAGTTCTGGTAATCAAATAATTAAGATAAATCCTATTTTCCTACTTAAGTGACGCGGCGCTAGCTCAACCTGGGCAGCTCCGAACGCACACGCGTCGTCTTCTGATTTGGCGCCGCCATCCGACTCAGCGCTCCAGGGACCCGCGGTTCACGTACCATCGCGCTGTCCGGCTAGATCCAGACCGTCCGCTCGATACACGTTCGATCCGACGGCTCCCAGTCAGCGTCTATAACTGGTGTGCACCCATGATCGTCAACCTTATAACACTAATTTCTCACTCGATTCTCAATGGATTTTTGTGTTCTTATGCTTGATGGATTCTTCTTGAAGAGACGAACACATCCATACGGTAAACATGCATTGAAATTGATTCAAATTAAATGGAGAATCTCTGTAAGCTAGGGAAGAAGAGTGAGTCCATACCTTTGCTCAGAGAAGTGAAGCTTCGATCTGAGAGTTGTGTCACCTTTGATTGGGTCCAAGCAAGCTCCAGATGAAGTCCCTTGGCCTGGAGAATTGTCCAAGTATGATTTCGACCACAGCCGATTACAAAGCTTGGAGTCTGGAACAGATGGGTGGCCTGGAGAAGGGGCTTTTGCTGGTGAACTTCTTCTCTTGGTCTGGTGAAGGTGTAGGACCAATCAATTTGGGGATTGGCTCACTGTGGAGAAGTGTCCTGGTTTTAGGCTTGGATTTCAACTCTGAAATTGAGCTCATAGAGAGGAAATGGTAGGGGGATTTCAGTGGGGATCAAGTTCTCTATGTGTGGGGAGTAGTCTGGAATGATTTTGACAGAGTTTCCTTAAGGTTGGTTCAGCACCTCCTTCATGGCCGAGAGAGGTCGTGTTTAAATAGGAGAGGCTGGAGGGCCTCCAAGGGGGAGTTAGGGACTAGGATTAGCTGCTCTTGGCAAGGGAAGAACAGCTGCAATGGCCACTGGGCATGGGGCAACTCAGCAAGGGAGAATTTCAATGTTTGGTTCCTTCCAATGTCTCGGCCATCGCATTTTCCGGTGACCCAGTCGGCCGGCAGGCAGGCATGAGTCACCATCTTGACCAGGGAGGTCAGGGCTTGGCAATGGTGAAGTCAATTGGGTTTGGACATGTGTAAAGGAGTTGGATCAAAATGGCATGGGGGCATGGCTATTTTGGCTCTAATTGGGTCAACCCATCCTTTTGGGCTAGGTGCACCACCCAAGGCTTGGTTTAGGCTGAAGAGAAAGTGATTTGGATTAGCTTGATTAGTGGGGTCAAGTCACAATCCAAGTACAATTAGGATTAAACATGGTTTAGGGGAGACATGGAAATGGTTAATAACCTTAAGGGAATGTGGAAAGGATCTCCTCCTTTTGCCCAATGTGGTAAGGTCACATGTGAACAACTTACATGGCTTTCATGTGGCTTAAGAGTGGCTTCATGGCTTATATATGGCTTGGGAAAAGTTGGCTTGGTTACATGAAAGTGGGTTTAAGGAATTTTGGTATTTTAGTGGACAAATTTCATGAAGCTTGATTTGGAACTATTTGGTTATTGATTTTGGAACTTAGGAAGTGTTTTAAATTATAGGTATGATGAGAGAAATTTCATGTGGGCTTTTGGAATAAGTTTTAGGCATTTAAATTTGTTTTGGATGGGTTTTTAGGAAGGTTTAAGAAAGTGGGCTTTTTAAGCTTGGAAATAAATTGGTGGATGGGAAATTTGTAAATTTTTGGGCCAAATAATTGTTGGGTTAGGTTTAGGGATGTGTCATGAGTAATTTGAAACAAATTTGAGGTGGTTTGGTTTGAATTGGGTTGAATTTGGGCTTTTTGGTAAAGTGGCTAATGGTAGGCCAAATTGGGCTAATTTGGGCCAATGTTGGGCTAGGGTTGAAATTGATGTAAAATTAATGTTGAGAAATGTTTGTAGGGCTGTTTCAAAGAGGTTTCAACTTTTGTTGGGGTTGGATTTTGGGGTTTGGGTCTATTTGGGTTAAGTTTGGGTTTAGGTCAAAATTGGGCTTTTTGGTTTTGGGTTTAATTTGAGTGGGGTTTGGGTCCAAATTTTGGGCAAATTATGTTAGTGTTTTGTTTGTGGGGATGTTAGGGAAGGTTTAGAAAATATTTGGGGTTAATTGGAGTTGAATTGTGTTAGTTTTGGTTAAGTTTGGGTCATGGGTCCAAATTAGGCCTTAAGGTCAAAAGTGAAATGGGATTCAAATGTCAATCAAATTGGACTTAGATTTGGTCTAGATTGATATTTTGGAAGTTAAATTGAAGTTTAGATTTTAATTGGACCAAAATTGGGGTCAATTGGATAGATTTGGTTTGACATTGGGTTCACTAAGGTTAAGAATGAGCTAAATTGGGGGTTTTAGTAGACGTGAGGGAAAATTGCCAAAATTGGCCCATGGTGTAGTTGAACAAAATGAAATTGGGAATATTTGGGATTTTCTAGAATTTTTTGGGAATTTTCTGAATTTTTGGATTTTTTGGCTAAGAGGGGCATTTTGGGTATTTGGAGGGTATTGAGGGGTATTTTTTTGAATTTTTGGTATTTTTGGCTATGGATGATCAATTTGAGTGGATTGAAATCTTTAGGAATGATTTTAGGGAATTTTGGGTAATTTAGGTGATTTTGCAAATTTTGGGTAGTTTCGAGGGCATTTGGTAGGTTTGGTGGGTCTGGGGTCCCGGGGGTCAAAAATTGAAAATTTAGAAAATTGAAGATTGGGTAAATGTAAGTGGAATGAAATAATTTTGGTTGAGCCATGAAGCCATGAAGCCATATCAAGCCCACATGAGCCATGAAGGGACTCATTTGGGGCATTCACTATGTTGTTCCTAAAACTCTTATCCAAGGGCTTAGGGGTTAAGGACCATCCATGTGAATCACCTTCATGAGTCAGGAGGTCAAGTTGGGTATGGGTGGGGTTTTAGGACGTATGTGAAAGTGTAGTGTATAAGTGTAGTGTGTGTGTATGTCAGCCCTCACCAGACCAGGCCACCCAGGGCAGTCCTAAGGTCAAAGAGTCCCATAGGAACACATCCTTTAAACTTCCACATTTGATTTCAACCCTCTAGGTGATTAGGGGTCTACAATCAAGTTTGTGGAGTTTGTAGGGAGTTTAAGAAGTGGTTTGAATTTCTAGTTGGTGGGTTCCACTTCTAGTCCTCTAAGATAGTCAAAGGAAAAGCCTAAGGCTAGATCCTAAGTACTAAAGAGAGAAGAGAAGACCTCATCAAAAATGAGGTCAACAAATGGACCCCAATAGGTGTGGTGTGCTATCCAAGCACACCACACATATTGGCGTTGACCGAATCGGTCAACAAAATCAACACAAAAGTCCAAGTGATAAACTTGGGACAGAGTAGAAGAATTTTCGCTGTGGAGTGTCAAGTATATCTCTGAGACTGGAAATTCCTGAACTCTGGTTGGGGAAAGGAAAAGGAGGTGAATCCCAAATCGTATGATCTGGGGGAATTTTGATTTAGATTTCATTTTGTTTCAGTTTAAGTTTTGATGTGTGAGCTCAGATTTTAGTTTGAGTTTCAATTTAGATTGAAGTTTGTTAAAATTAATTTGAAGGGATTTGAAGTTGAAATGAAAATTGGAATTTTGTGGTTTTAGATGTAATATCTTCAACCTCAAAAGAAAATTGAATTGATTGAATTGAACCATTACAATGAGGAGAGATCTCAGAGCAATGCGGTATTGGATGTAAAATCCTTAACCTCAAAAGTTTTATTTTGATGTATTTCATTACAATAGGGAAAGAACCCAAAGCAATGCGGTATTGGAAGTATTTCATTGCGATAGGGAAAGAACCTAAAGCAATGCAGTATCAGATGTAAAATCCTCAACCCCAAAAGTTTGATTTTGATGTATTTCATTGTGATAGGGAAAGAACCTAAAGCAATGCAGTATCGGATGTAAAATCCTCAACCCCAAAAGTTTGATTTTGATCTATTTCATTGCGATAGGGAAAGAACCTAAAGCAATGCAGTCTCGGATGTAAAATCCTCAACCCCAAAGGTTTGATTTTGATGTATTTCATTGCAATAGGGAAAGAACCTAAAGCAATGCAATATCAGATGTAAAATCCTCAACCCCAAAAATTTTATTTTGATGTATTTCATTGCGATAGGGAAAGACCCCAAAGCAATGCAGTCTCAGATGTAAAATCCTCAACCCCAAAGGTTTGATTTTGATGTATTTCATTGCGATAGGGAAAGAACCTAAAGAAATGCAGTATCGGATGTAAAATCCTCAACCCCAAAAATTTGATTTTGATGTATTTCATTGCGATAGGGAAAGAATCTTAAAGCAATGCAGTATCGGATGTAAAATCCTCAACCCCAAAAATTTGATTTTGATGTATTTCATTGGGATAGGGAATGAATCCTAAAGCAATGCAGTATCGGATGTAAAATCCTCAACCCCAAAAGTTTGATTTTGATGTATTTCATTGTGATAGGGAAAGAACCTAAAGCAATGCAGTCTCGGATGTAAAATCGTCAACCCCAAAGGTTTGATTTTGATGTATTTCATTGCGATAGGGAAAGAACATAAAGCAATGCAGTATCGGATGTAAAATCCTCAACCCCAAAAATTTGATTTTGATGTATTTCATTGTGATAGGGAAAGAACCTAAACAATGCAGTATTGGATGTAAAATCCTCAACCCCAAAAATTTGATTTTGATGTATTTCATTGCGATAGGGAAATAATCCTAAAGCAATGCAGTATCGGATGTAAAATCCTCAACCCCAAAAATTTTCTTTTGATGTAATTGATTTTGCAAAGATTTGTAGTGTTGATTTGAAAAGTGTGGAATTTTGGTGTTTCGAGAATTTCATGAAAGTTGTAAAAGATTTTTGTGGAAAGAAACAGATTAGGAGGGAATTTGTAGATGCTACATATCCCATTCAAAAGAGTTGATCGAAAGTTGCTGGTTTGGAATGGATACAATTCCTTGCCATCAGATCTGAATCGAAAACCTCGTGGCTCCATGTCAATGGAATCGATCGCTTCCCTCCCAGACAAGGGAGAGAGTAGAACGTATTGGATTTCAGATTGGGAATGTTGAGTTTGAATCTGATTGAGATTTGATTTGAGATTTTGAAGGTTGAATTTGAATTTGATTGAGATTTGATTTAAAATTTGTGTTTATTTTGTTTGTCCTTTAACGATTCAAATTTGCTTCATCGTTCATTTAATGTTCATGTGGATTTGGCGTTCATCATTTTTTTTAAGTAAAGTTTTCTTCCATTCTTTTTGTTTCTTTTCTGTTCTTCGTTCGAAGATCATTTAACTTTAATGGCGTTTCCCAGTCAACTTGCACAAAATAGGTGAAGGCCAAAAATGTGACATGGTCACTTTCATTCCAATCATGTCGAAGATACATCATACAACTCGATCTGGAATACATCTCATACAGCACATGCAGACTCAAAATGCACTATGTATGATCTTTGTCGAACAATCCAAAATGGCATTTGTCAAAAATCCATGTTTGAATATTGAGGTACATGGTCAATAACATCACCTTCTAAGCCATCCTTGGCAAGGATGTCGTATGGATGTACGTTGGAGGTGTGATATTTTCCATGTAACTCACAGCTCGTAAGGCAGGAGGATCTCTAGCTCTGGTCCGGCCGGAAGTGGTAAGGTGCTTTCCGTCATCCATCCTTCCGAAAGTAACTGAGATCCGCTTCATTAGTACTCCTGGTATGCAATGTTTAGCGACATCTGCTTCGTTGCCCTTTAGTATCATGACGGAACCTACCGGTAATGGTATCTTTACTGGCCCTCGGAACTCACCTAGGCCTGCTATACAGAGGTCAGATCCTAACATGATATTACACTCATTCAGAAAAGAAACTGTGTAGAAAGGTCTGACAAAGTCGTGGTGATCGATGTGTGGGGGTATGCAGTCACCCTTCTTGTAAGTGTTAATGATGAAACTTTTGGGTATGCAATCTGCTGGCAGTACCCTCCATGTTATCAGTCTCTTTACCATCCTTTTGATGACTAATGACATTCGATCTACCTTGCCATGGCGGAGTATCCCCGGTGGGTTTCCCTTCCTGTCTTCTGCGAAGTTGTAGCAGCATCCACATTGTATTGTAATTCTCCCTTTCCCTGGCATCCATCTCCGGGGTTCTGAGTAAGTGTTTTCTCTTAGGCGTCCTGCTCGACCCATTATTTTCAAATCCCGGATGCAGTCCACGATTTGTTGTTGTTCGTATTCTGAGAACACGTTTGTATGTAGCTCGAGGCCTTCTAGTATATTGATCCTCCTGCCTCTAATTCTCTCGAAGCATTCAAAAGTTTGCTTCTCGACATTCTGCATTCTTTCTAGCTCGTATTCTGGTATAATCTACAAATGGCGAGGCCTGGTGATGAACTGTGGGATATATGGCTCAATCCCTTCGCGTTCTCCTTCATACCTCGGCTCCTCGGGGATGGACTTCGTCGGGACATCCTCCGGGGTTGCTTCTGCAACAAGGTCATGCATTACTGGTGGCTTTATCTGGTGGCGTGGTAGCATTCCTTCTTCCGATCTCCATGAGATTTCCCTGGTCTCTTCCGTTATCCTCGGGCCGGCCTCCTTTCTTCGAGTTCCCGGCGAACCGGTATCCTCGAAGTATATGCACCGGTAGTAACGATCGCCTTGTCGCGCCGGTCCGCTACTAGTTTAGTTAACATCTTGCGGATACGGCGATTTTTATTTCTTCACCGAGTTCGTCGTGAGAGTAGCTCTTCGTACTTCCTGAATCTCTATGGGCGCGGCGCTGACGAGCCTGCCCTCTGCTGTAGCGACTACAGACTTGATTCTCTTGTCCTTCTCAGTGTTTATTTTCCTTTTCTTGCTGCTAGGTTGGTGGCTTGGGCCACCCACTTTCATTAATGTCCGATCGGCGGGTTCCTCTCGTCAACTTGGACCCGACTCACTTTCCTCGTATTGCGAGCCCGCCGGTGTGAAGTCCGAGTCAATCTCTATTATCGCTCCATCTTTCACCCTCTTTTCGTCGAGTGCAAGGCTTACGCCATTTCTAAAGTTCAGGACCAACCGCCCGTTCGACATTTCCTCGCGAAAAGACAAGGAAAAGGATCGAGGGTCGTACTAAGAACAAGAACATTAAGAAAATGTTTATTAGAGACAGAGTTTTCTTTTTTTCTTTTTTTTATTATTCCTTTTGTATTTTTAAATTCAACAGGAATGAAGTGGGAAAAGATCGAAAAAAAGATTTTGATTTGGAAGAGAGAACAAGGAAAACTTTACTATCATGATTTTATTTATTTTAACACATTTTTTATTATTTTTCTCTTTTTATTTTATTTTGTTTTATTATTTTTGGGTTCGGACCCAGTCATAAGTAATTACTTCACCCGTGCTTCTAGGGATGAAGAATTTATCCCTTCGAAACACCAGGTAGTGTAATAATTCTTCAAGTATCGTCCGTTGATCGGAAGCATATGTCATTCTCCTTGGCAATTCACTAACTGGTAGGAGCCTCCTGAGTAGACTGCCTCAACCACGAACGGCCCTTCCCAAGTGGGTTCAAATTTTCCTCCTATCTTGCGGTGTGCAAGGATAGGTCTCTTGAGAACAAGAACTAAGTCACCAACTTTGAAGGTTCTTGGGCGAACCAGTCTGTCATGGGCTTGAACCATCTTAGCTTGGTATAGTTCTAAATTTTGTTGTGCTGCAAGTCTTTTCCCTTCCAGGCATTCCAATTCCTCTAGTCGTAATTTGGCTTTTTCTTCTGTCATGATTTTATTTGCAACTGCAATTCTGAGTGAAGGAAGCGGGACCTCTAAGGGTAACACTGCCTCGGACCCATACACCAGAGCGTAAGGTGTAGCTTGAGTAGGAGTTCGAAGGTTGTCCGTAGGCCCATAAGGCTTCTAATAACTTCTCGTGCCAATTTCTCTTATTATCATCCAAAGTTTTCTTTAAAATTTGAACGAGAGTTTTATTAAAACCCTCGGCCAGGCCGTTTGCTCTTGGATAGTAAATTGTTGAATACCGTCAGTCGATTCCGTGTCTCCTGACAAAATTTTTGATTTGCATGCTTCTGAATGCTGACCCATTATCTAAGATGATCCTGTGCGGCACTCCGAAAAGGTAGACAACTTGGTTCTTAAAAAACTGTAGCACGTGGTGTGCTTTCACTTCTCTGAGTGGAACTGCCTCTGCCCACTTGGAAAGTAATTTGTAGTTGCAAGAATGAAGCAATGTCCTTTTGAAGATGGTGGCTCTTTTGGACCCACTATATCTGTGCCCCAACATTCAAATGGCCACGACGCAATTGTCGGAGGTAGCACATTTGGAGGTTGGTGTAGAACCACTCCGTGCACTTGGCATTGGTGACAACTCTTGGCGATTTTCATGCAGTCGATCATCATCGAGGGCCAGTAGTACCCTAGTCTTTTAATTTTCATTTTCATCTTCGAACTCGACTGGTGAGCGCCACGGAGTCCTGAATGCACCTCTTTAACAATTTCACGGGCCTTGGACCTGCTTAGGTACCTTAGCCACATTTGATCAAAAGACCTTCTATATAACGTGTTGTTTATTAATGCGTAGGACAGAGTTCTTTTCTTGATCTGATGGGCTAACGACCTATCGTCCGGTAGTTTTCCCGTTTGCGGGTAGTTCATTAATGGCCGTCGCCAATCTTCCGTGTTTTCTCGTCACCGTTGCAATCGATTCTTTTTCTTTTTCTCGATTTGTGTATTGTGTCTATGTCGAGCCGTGATAAGACCCGATGTCCGTGAACCGACACTTCCACCGATTCATCTTGCAAGCGAGCAAATTCTTTTGCAAGGCAGAGCTAACGCATCTCGCTAAAGCGTTTTCTTTTCGGGAATTTTGTAGATCGTCACATTCGGAATCTGTTCTAACAACTCGTATGGCATACTCGGAAGTATTGCTCGAGTCTTCGCTTTAAAATTTTGTACTCGTCCGGCGATCCGTTGAATGATTAATCGTGAATCCTCGTAGATGTTGATGTTTGTTATCCCCATTTGAATAGTTTATTCCAGCCTCGTTACGAGAGCTTTGTATTCCGCTTCGTTGTTTGTACACGGCTCGTCAAGTGGTAGGAGTATCTTAACATCCCCCGCTCCGGTGTTATAAAGATTAGTCCGATTCCCGCCTTACCGGCACTATCACTTGCGATTCTTTATCTTTGTATGCTCGAAGATGCTCCGTCGAAATATAATTCCCAACGTCGATCATCAGGGTCTTCTAAGCTCATTAGTTGTTCATCTGGCAAGTCGTCATTGAGAGGAGATTCTGTCGGCAAAGGGTGTGCTGCGAGGAAGTCTGGTAGGACTTGTCCCTTTACGGAACGAAGAGGCACGAAAGTTATATCGAATTGCAATAATATTATTGACCACCTGGTAAGTCTGCCAGAAAGCGTTGGACGGGTCATCAAGTATTGCAATGGATTAAATTTCGAGATCAGGTTGACCTTATGAGAAAGCATGTAGTGCCTGAGCTTTTGAGCGGCAAAGATCAGGGCCAAACAGTGCTTTTCAATTGTGGGATACTTTATTTCCGTCCGAAGTAAACGACGACTTAGGTAGTAAAGATCATTTTCTTTACCCTCATCATTGACCTCGGCTAACGGTGGCTCCGAGTGAGTCGTCTAAAGCCGCGGTATAAAGTATCAACGGTCTACCCGAGACCGGGCCGCTAAGACAGGAGGTGTCATTAAATATTGTTTAATGTCCTCGAAGGCCTTCTGGTATTTCTCTTCCCAAATAAATTTGGCGTCCTTTTTAACTAATGCCGAGAAAGGCTGACACCTGCCTGACAATTTCGAGATAAAGCGTAGAAGATATGCCAGCTTCCCTTGAAAAGATCGTAGTTGTTTTAAGGTTTTGAGAGGTGGCATTTCTAAGATAGCTTTAATCTTTTCTGGGTCTATTTCAATTCCACGATCTCGGACAACGAATCCTAAGAATTTTCCGGAGGTGACGCCGAAGGCGCATTTTAAGCGATTCATCTTAAGGTTAAATTGTCTTAATAGTTCGAAAACAATTCTCAAATCATACAGGTGGTTTTCCTTTACTTTGCTTTTGATGACCACATCATCCATGTAGCATTCGACTTGATTGTGGATGAGATCATCAAAAATTCTTGTCATCGCTCTCTAATACGTTGCTCCTGCGTTCTTCAGTCTGAATGGCATCACTGTGTAGCAATATACTCCGATCGGCGTTTCGAATGCTGTAAGTTTTTCATCTTATGGAGCCATTTTTATCTGGTTGTATCCTGAAGATCCATCCATGAATGAGAATATTTCATGTGTTGAAGCAATGTCGATCATTAATTCTGGGATCGAGAGGGAATTCATCTTTTGGACATGCCTTGTTTAAATCTCTGAAATCCACACAAATTTTGATCTGATCATTCTTCTTCCTGACTGGTACCACATTGGCTAACCAAATCGGGTATTGTTCTTCGCGGACAAATTTGGCGTCTATTAGCTTTTAAACTTCAGCTATGACTTGTTGTTCAATTTCTAGACGCATTCTTCTGGGACCTTATCTGATTGGAACAGAAGTAGGATCCATTCCTAGCTTATGGACTGAGACCTCTGGAGCTAATCCTGGCATCTCATCGTAGCTCCAAGCAAAACAGTCTTTAAATTTCATTAATAACTTGATTATTTCTTCGGAGTCTTCTTTATTGAGTAAGGAGCTAACAAAGGTAGGTCTAGGCTCTTCGCTAGTACCTAAGTTAACATCCGTTAACTCATCTATTGTAGATTTGATTGCATCTTCGAACTCTGGTGGAGCATTTCCAATTTGTAAATCCTCAAATTCTTCTGTAGTTTCCATGCAGTTTTCATTAGACTCGCAAGTGACAACCAAGCAAAATTCAGTATCGTCAACTGATCCTACTGTGCCTAATCCGAGACCATGTTTTGAATTGGGTGGACGACCGGAGTTATTCAATAATTTTTCAAAATGTTGTGATTGACCTTTTTTCTATTGTCGAGGTAAGAAACCACGCTGAATTAAATTTTAAACACAGGGAGAGTACCACTCAAAAGGCAATTCCATTAATTAGGAAGAAGTGACATCTTCAAATTATACATTGTTTTCAGTTTTAGAGGAAGGAGCACCACGATAGAATTTGATGGGCTTTGCACCGCCGCTACGTACCTCTTTGACCACCATACCCTCGATCTTATTAGGATTGATCGGGGTCAGGGTCATAGTATGTACATAGTGGTTAATCTTCTCGTACATCGATTTATATTTCTCGTTCTTTTCATCTTCGAGAGAGATCCTGAATTGCGGCTTCTTTTGACTTATTGTCGCTGCTTCTTGCTTGATCTATTTTTCTTCTTCAGAACTATCTTCCCAATCAACATTGATGGCTAGTTTCCTCCGTCCAACTCGTCTTAACGTCTCGCCACGACCTCGTCCCCGGCCTCGACCTCGGATGCGAGTTGTGGAGAAACCTTCACCATCTTGCCGTAAGGGAGTGGTGAGTGACTGTTGGACTAGAACTTCAGGTTCTTCGTCATCTCGAACTTCTTTTGCTTCATTCATTATGGTATCTCTGGAGAAGATTGTTTTCTTTGGAGGTGCGTAATAAGCTGCTTCTTCATGGATTCCAATTTCATGTACGAAGAATGGTTGTAAGTCACCTTTGATGCACTGTTCCCCTCCATCGTAGTATTTGATGCACTGATGTAGGGATGATGGTACCATCCAGTTTTCATGTATCCATGGTCGGCCCAGTAGAGAGTTGAATGATGTTTCTGAATCGATTATGTGAAATTTCGCGGTTGTCTTTGCTAAGTCACCGGTCTTCATTAGCAGTGTTATCGATCCGAGGGCTCTTTCTCCTTTCTGGTTGAATCATCTTAATAACATTTTGTCTGCTTCGAGCTCGCGAGCATCAATTTCCAAGTATGCTAGCATTCGAAGATTCATTATATTGATTGATGCTCCTAGATCCACCAATACTCTGGAGAGTGTAAACATTCCAATTGTAACTGAAATGTACAAAGGTCGGTTGTGGTCTGCTGTCCCAAGTAGTAGGTCATTGTCCGTGAAGGTAACACCTCGCTGTTCCTTTAACGAGCAAACCTCATCTAAGGAATCTCCAGTCATTTGAGTTAAGCAAATTTCTGGATCAAGCAAGGCCTTGATCAGAGCTTCTCTCATCTCCTTTGATAAGATGAGAGCATCATAGATGCTTAGTTTGGCTGGTAGTTTCCTAAGATGGGCTAGCACATTGTAGTCCACTTTTTTTCCATGTGCCTCGATTTCTTCCCGAATGGGTATTTCTTCTGCCGGGGTTGGTTCTTCCTGAACAACCACTTACTTTCCTTTGTCCTTTAGACCCATTCTCGGAGGTAAAACTCTTCCACTTCTTAAGTTGACTTCTGTAATTTCTTCTGAATCTAGTATTGAGTTTCCTGGTGTCTCATCCTGAATCGGAATGACAGGTTCTTCTGGATTAACTTCAAAGTCTGAAGGCTCTAACTCTATTGTGACTGGAGCTCCTCGAAACTCTCAAATAGATTCATTGCTTGTTGAACTCTCGTAGCCTCCTTGGTGGATGTCTTCTTTGTCATTGTGATCGTCGAGATTGTGTATGATTTGAGAATTGTTACTTGTATCGAATCGATGTCCGGATTAGGTTGGTTATCACTAGTTACGTAATCGTTAGAAACAGTCAAAACGTAGCCAACGCCATAACCCTTATCATTATAAGATCCCATCGGAGTGAGTAAATAATCATACAGAGTCAGAGGTTCGAGGGATTTCTCCCCCGAATCGGAAACAACCATCCTAGGATAAGCAGCCCCTAGTCTAGCCTTAAGAGTCTCAGTCTTTTCTTTTTCATCAATTTTCTTCTTTTCTTCAATCATCTCTTGTTGAGGTGGTTCTTCTATCGCAAGTGATAGTGCCTACATGACAGTTTTTGAACTCTGAATTGAGGCTCGCACCGAAGTGGTTTGGATGCGATCCAAAATCTTCTTCGAAGACTTTGTCCAGGTGGTAGTTCATCCATCATCAGTCGTATAGGGATCTATCGGAACAATGAGATCCGTCGAGATAACATTAACGGAACCTCCTTTCTGGGGTTCCTTCATGTATTCCTTCGGGATCGTTATGTTCCCTTTTTGAAGATTGTCGTTGAGATTGTCGTTGAGCCAACTTTTGAAGGTAATACAATCTTCTATCTTGTGTCCAAGCATCCGGTGGTAAGGGCAAAAGTTGGGATCACCTTTCTTGTCGACTTCTTCTGGTTTCTTAGGCTCTGGCAGTTGGAAATCTGGAGTCTTCATCAGACTGTGGAACACTTTTGGCACTGCCTCATTCTTGAACGGAGACTCCCTGCTCAGAAGCTCCCTTAACGTACGTTGTGGACGAGGCGGTTGTTCATACTGTTGAGATGAATGATAGCCGGGTCGGGGTTGCTGGTAATTCTGTTGAATTTGCTGCTGCCGTTCTAGCAGTATTTGTATTGGCTGCTTGCCTTTATCGACTGCTGCGATGATCCCGGACTTCTTTTCAAAAGTTTTCACGGGCTTCTGTTTATTTGTTTTGTTGGTGAAACTTAATTGCTTCGCCTCCTCTTGCAAGATTCCGGCCTTGCTTAACAACTTCTCGAAAGTCTTAATAGTAAATCCCTTAAGGAGAAGTGCTATAGGGCCATGAATGCTCTTAGGTAAAATGTCGACTGCATGCTGTTCTTGTAGCTGTGGCTCACACTTCATACTTAGATTCCTCCATCAAAGTATGTAGTCCACCAAAGTTTCGTTCGGCTTCTGCTTCTCTACCACAAAATCACCTATAGTGATGTGGTGCTGAGCTCCGGCAAATCACTTGATGAAGAGGTTCTCTAATTCTGAAAATGTCTTCACCGAACCGTTTGGTAATTCCGCATACCAATCAAAGGCGATTCCTGACAGGCTGCTAACAAATTGTCAGAAGAGTAAAGCATCACTTCCACCGGCATTGCAACAACTGGCATGAAAATGTGCAACATGCTGTCGAGGGTTTCCGATTCCATCAAAGGTCTTGAACAGAGGTGGTACGAAGCCTTTCGGATATTGGACAGCGTTGAATTCTTCGGGGTAAGGTCTACCCGTCCGAATGGATGTCCCGCACTTTGATTGTGCCAAGGCTTCTCGCACCTGCTGTTCCACCATGCTCTTGATATCCTTTTCTGGATGTCCCGCTCTTTGATTGTGCCAAGGCTTCTCGCACCTGCTGTTCCACCATGCTCTTGATATCCTTTTCCGGAATCATGCTTTGTATTGCATCCTTTTTTAACTGATCATCCCCGTTGACGGATGTAATCTCCTTTCCTCCATCTACAATGTGAATAACTTCGGGGGGTGTTTCTCTTTGGGGTTGAACCTGACTCTGGAGAGTGGCTAGGGCTGCAGCCATCTCTTCCATCCTTTTTGCCTTTTAGGCGATCATATCATCTTTCTCTTGAAGCTGTATCCTCATCACTTTCGGCTCCTCTCTTTCTGCGGCTGCAGGAACACCTTGTGAAGCTGACGAATCTCGTGTTTCAAGCATGTTAATCTCTGCATATTCATCATCCATGAACTCTGACGAGTCGACTTCATCTCCGAAATTTTCTTCTCTTTCTCTTGTTAATCACTGAATATCAGTTCTTAGCTTTTCCATAGAATCTTCTAATGGTCTCTTCTGTACATCCTTGCAGTTGTCATGCGATAACTGTCGGGTTTCCTTCTCATGAGCCCCCTTCATTGCGGTAGCACATTCTTCGGACTCAAGTCTCCTGACGAGACTGTCCTTCTCAGGTTGTTGTTTTAATCTTAATTGTCCGGTAGTGGGATGCCATACCATCCTTCTGGCAGCAGAAGGTCTAGGACCGGATGGCCTGTCAGCCAAATGTTGGAAGGTGGTATCCTCCCTAATTTGTAGTCCAGAAACAACGACAGGTGGACTAGCTTTTATTCTCTTATTCGACTTTTCTGCAGTGATAGCAGGTTCTACTTGCGGCCCAAGACGGGATTTGGCTGGCACCCGCCCTATCCTTCTTAAAATCTCTGATACAGGGCATTTTTCCTTCTTTGCTAACTTTTCTATCAGGGTTTGCAGTCGAGCAAATGGCGTAATTCTAGCCCTTTTCTTACGTACCGTTGTTGTAATATACGGGCTGAGGCAATGCAGAAGCAATCTTGCGAACATTTTCCTCATCCTCTGCGGTGGTGAGGGGATGGAACCTACTTCCTCCCAAAAGTGGTATGTATTCAAGCAGTGGTGTATACTCGGGCAGTTCTGGGATTTCCTCCAGGAATGCAACTTCAGCAGCTCTGGCTTCTCTAGCAATCCTTCTACTTTTGTTCCTCCTCTGAGTCCGTGTCAGTGGTGGAATTCTCGAGCTGGACCCGACCTCAAAAACGAGGGGTCTCACAGGAAGATCTGTACCCTCCACAGGTTCATCACAGTTCTGAATTTCCTTCCCCTTTAGTTTGGCAGAAGCCGAGGTAGGTACAGAGACAACTAGACCAGTGGGAGTCGCAACAACAGTCCTTCTGCGAACAACAGTACTCCTCTCAGTTGGAATCTTTTGGAGAGGAGGGAATTCATGAGTTGACTTGAGGTTAAACTCAATCAACGGCTTCTCAGTTTCCAGTACTTTTCTTGCGAGTGAAAATAGAGTGACGTCGGGGATTTTGATGTCGGTGTCCCCGAATCCTTGTCTGAATCGAATGATTCCATTATCAGGCAGTTCGTCCTTGAACACGACTGAGTCCGATCCATCGAGGAAGGAGAAGATCAGTTTTGGGGCTTCCATTTCTGAAGGGCAGATTCCAAGTGGTAGTCTCCGAATCGTGTTTCTTCTCGTCGTAAAACTTATGAAGAAAAAGAAAGAGTCTAAACACATTTCCGTTTATCTTAGTGTATTAAAAGAAAATTTATTTAGATAATTGTTTTTTCTAAAAGATTTGTTCGTTAGGACGAAGAATTATTAAAAGAAGGAGAGTTGTAGGATAGGCAAAAGGAATTAATTAGGAACAGGAAAAGGAAGAGAAAGTCTTGTAGAAACTTCTCGACCCGCAAGACTGCTCCTAAACTAATAGCTATTGGGGGCCCACCTCACCTCAGAAATGAGGTAAAAGGATCTCAGAACCTCTCTGTTTAGGGGTGTCTAAACAAGTGGCTCCTAAATCCGAGAGAATGTTGGCTATACTCGTTCAAGGTAGAAATGAACATAGTATTCCAACGGAAAGAAGGATAGTTTGATCCACTAGGGACATGGATACACTACCGATTTTTGAAAGCAGAACTATCTGATTAAAAAAAATGGAGAGAGGAATTGTCCCCAGCGGAGTCGCCAAAAATTGTCGGCATATTTTTTAGGTTTTCAAATTGTTTAAATATATATATATATATATATATATATATATAATTTAGAAAGTAGTATTTGATTTTGAAAATAATTTTGAATTTGAAAATTTTAAGATATGAAATCAAACTGATCTCACATCCCAAATAGTTTATATAAATGAGCGCCACATCACAAGCTGTGTATCTATCCCGAAGAATAGACACACCACTTGATGATGGGGCTTGATTAGATAAACTAGAAGATTTATGACATCAGTTTGGTCTGCGAAAAAATTTTATAAGCCGACAAGTTCCCCTGTTTAATACAAAGAAATTAAGCAGGGTTTATATTACCTGTTTCTTAAAATTCCTTATAAGGGCAAGCCCCTATAGTTAATTACATCTTATATGACAGGAATCACTTAAGAAAACTCTCGATAATAATCAATAATTCTGCTCTCAAGAATATCAAAGTTTAAGTTTTCAAGGGATTGAATTTTAGAATTTCAATAGGGAATGGATCAAGTTTGGAACATTTTGTTTTGGGAATTCAAAGGATGAAAGGTAGGAGAAATTACAGATTCGAAGCGAACTTCGGTAATTTCCAGACTATCCTATTGTTTGGCTTGAATTTAGGAAAGTCCTAATGTTTATTTAATGTTTTGATCTTGCCAATTTTAATTAATTAGGACTTATGTTTGTATGACATGATCATACAAATAGCCTCGAAGATGTGAGGGTTTATGTCTTATCGAATGACTACCTCGGAGTCCTAAGACCGGTTAGGGCTTAATTTACAATGCAAATGCCTAACAAAAGGTTGAGGATTTATGTTACACTAGGCAGACTACCTCGAGGTTCTATGGTTTGGTTATTTAATTCTAAGAAAGTTTTGCTGAAGTTGACTCAGGTTTTGCTGACGACGATGGCCGTGCTGCCCACCATGCTCCGAGCTCTTTGTTGTTGTAGAGGTTTAGTTTTAGAAGATTGTAATCAAAAGAGAGGAGAAGAGTTTGGTTTTAGAAATCTTAAAGTCCAAGTGTTTTTTTTAGTGTTTTAATTAAAACAAATCTTAAAGTTAATTATAACAACACCGGTTAAGATCCCACGGTTCCATCCTTCCTGCATTGTTATTTTTATCGGATTCACTTAGTCCAGTTGAATTTGCTAAACTCAACTAAATAAATTCCACACTTTCATTTAGACCGTGGGAAATCCCGTTAGCAACACGTAGGTTACATCATCGGAGGTATTCCTGATCATCCAACAAGACGTTTTAATTTAGTTGTAATTGTAGTTTTGTGTTCGGTTTGTGATTAAATTTTGAGTTGTTTTAAATTTTGAAATGTTGTGACGGTGAATTTTATCTTGTAATGACTTTTAATTTAGTTTTGGTTTCAGTTTTAGGGACTATCCTAAAGGTGTGGGTTTTCATGCAACAGTTGTTTATCATGCAAGAAAAGTGCATTTACAATAAAATAAATTGCAAGGAGGTAAATTGCAATAAAACAAAAGCGTACCTGGAGGGTCTTCCCCTCATCCCAAGCTGCACTTAAACACAATTTAGAATATTTAATCATTTAAAGCAAGTTCCTAGGTAAAGCTAAGGGAAGGGTTATGGTTTTCTACCAAGGTCCTACTCCTATAGCTAGTCATCTCCTATGACGTCTAGGTTCTTGTGTTTTGGTTTGAGGACGATTTTCTTCATCAAGGAACAATTAAGTTCAATTGTTCTTATAAACATCCTATCATATTGAGGAAGTGCTTAAGACGAATCTTAAACATCTTTTCAATACCTCTAGGATTGTTTTAAGTCCAAGAGAATTTAATTATACAAAATGAATTAATCATCCAGGAGTTCAAGTTTTGTTATCTTTGTCAGTGAACTAAGACATTTGAATATCTTATGAGTGAAGTAATATTCACTTAACACTCCGTTTAGGAGTTATGACAACATGAGCTTTTGAGGGCAAATTAATGTTCAAGTGATTTGTGATTTAATTTAATTCCAATTAATGGGTTTAAGTTTGGAATCGTGTTCAAGTTGTTTTAGATTTATTTTGAATTCTTTATGTCTTTGGTGATGTTATATTTAATTCAATTTATTTTAATTTAATTTTAGTTTAATTTAATTTGGTTTAGTTTTACTTTCAATTTAATTTTACTTAATTTGATTTAGTTTTAATTTTATTTTAACTTTATTTTATTATTTTTTTATTTAATCTAATATATTTTAATTTAATTTAATTTCATTTAATTTAATATGTTTTAATTTAATATGTTTTAATTTAATTTAATTTTATTTTATTTAATATGTTTTAATTTAATTTAATTTTATTTAATTTAATATGTTTTAATTTAATTTAATTTAATTTAGTTTAATTTAAATTTAATTTAGATTTAATTTAATTTAAATTTTTAATTTAAATTTAATATTTTATATTTTTTTTATATTTTAAAGATGATTTAATTTAATTGTTAAAGTATTAATTTAATTGAAATTTTGGAAGGATTTAATTTAAATGTTTTAATCTTTAATTTAATTTAATGATTAAGTCTTTTAACATTTTAAATCTTGAATTTGGATTATCATTTTAAATAGGAATTAAATGTTATTGAGGTGATTAATTTAGGGATTTTTTTTAAATTAATGAAAAAATCTCTTCCTAATAATATCCCTATTTTAATAATTCCAATTTTTTTATTATTCTTCCAAATTTAATCAATTATTTAATTAAGGTTTATTTTAATTATTTTCAAATTGTTAGGTAGGTTTCCACCCTTTAACTACCTAAGTTTCAAACATCCAAAATCAACTTAGTATCAAATATTTTACCCACCCTTTTAATTAAACCTAAAATTTTTAATTATAGGTTAAAATTTTAATTACCATTTTGCCCTTTAAACTTACCAATTTCATAACTCACTAAATTGAGCTTAAATGAATTTGAAATTTTTATGTGACTTCACTCATATATCAATCAAGACATTAGAGGAGAAAATGTGATTTTTCTGTATTTAATTTATTTATGTAATTATTTATGGTGGAAAATAGGGATTTTCAAGGAATATTTAATAATATGACCAAGGGAAAGTTTTTCTCCTTAATAAAATTATGGGATATTCCTAATGACTAGAGGACCACTTGGACAAATTTTGGTGATTTTTTGATTTATATTATTTTTATTATAATTATTTTGTGTTTTGGAGTATTAATTACTTTAAAAATAAAATAAAGGTTGAAAAATGAATTTTATATTTTTTAAAAATCTCTCTGATATCAAGGAAACCGAAGAACCAATTTTTATAATTTTCTAATTTTTTTTTGATTTATTAGAATTATTTTTGTGGAAATGCTAGAAAATACATTTTTTTATTTTAAAATTACCTTAGGGCTTTAAAATTTAATATCTCATCATAGAGACTTAGGAAAAATATGGGGTTTGTTCCTAAATGATTAAAATTCAAAATATGACATTTTGGTGAATTTTATTATTTTTGTGATTTTTATTATTTTTTTTAATTATTAAAATATTAAAATAATGCAAAAATCAACTTTTTTGGAAAATTGCAATTTTAATTTTCTTAAATTCCCCGATATCGAGAGGCTCCAAAACCAATTTGGTGAATTTTTGAAAATTATTTTGAAATTTATGAATTTTTAAAGTTTAGGTTTGGCTAAATGGCTTAATCAACCAATTTGATAGGGCTAACCAAGTCCAATTGACTTCAAACATTTATAGTGGGGTCCTCTGATCCTAAAGGTCAGTGGAGAATTAATTTCAAGTCAATTTGATGTATGATTAGCTCTAATTAATTAAAGTTCAATTTTGGGTGTTTAAGCCAATTAGGGTTATTCCAAGTGAGTTCACTCAAAACCTATTTTCCCTAGGGTCCTCTGGTCATAAGGAACCTCTCCGAATTTTCCTAGAATTTATTTCACAACATGCTAATTACTGGAATTAAAATACTCAGAATAATGACCTAGAATTGAAAAATCAATAACTATTCATAGGGATGGCCTCTGACTTTGGAAAATTCAGGGAATGTCCCCAAATTTAGAGGCTTCAAAAGCCCTATGGTCTCATGCCATAGTGAATTGTATACATGCATGGTGAATTGAAAATGTGTAGAGCGTAAATAAATCATTAAAAGTCAAATATTGAATGAAATTAAATGATTTCTTTACCACATTATTCTCCTCTGTTCACTGAGCAAGAGGGTATTTTTATTTTCTTTTTAGGATTTTCCTACACAAAGTTATGAATTTTCTAAGTTCTGGTAATTAAATAAATAAGAAAAATCCTATTTTCCTACTTAAGTGACGCGGCGCCAGCTCAACCTCGGCAGCTCCGAACGCACACGCGTCAACTCCTGATTCGGCGCCGCCATCCGACTCAGCGCTCCAGGGACCCGCGGTTCACGTACCATCGCGCTGTCCGGCTCGATCCAGACCGTCCGCTCTATACACGCTCGATTCGACGGCTCCCAGTCATCGTCTACGACTGGTGTGCACCCTTGAGCGTCAACCTTCTAACCCTAATTTCTCACTCGTTTCTCAACGGATTTTTTTTGTTCTTATGCTCTATGGATTCGTCTTCAAGAGACGAACACATCCATACGGTAAACATGCATTGAAATTGATTCAAATTAAATGGAGAATCTCTGTAAGCTCGGGAAGAAGAGTGAGTCCATACCTTTGCTCAGAGAAGTGAAGCTTCGATCTGAGAGTTGTGTCACCTTCGATTGGGTCCAAGCATGCTCCAGATGAAGTCCCTTGGCCTGGTGAGTTGTCCAGGTATGATTTCGACCACAGCCGATTACAAAGCTTAGAGTCTGGAACAGATGGGTGGCCTGGAGAAGGGGATTTTGCTGGTAAACTTCTTCTCTTGGTCTGGTGAAGGTGTAGAACCAATCAATTTGGGGATTGGCTCACTGTGGAGAAGTGTCCTGGTTTTGGTCTTGGATTTCAACTCTGAAATTGAGCTCACAGAGAGGAAATGGCAGGGGGATTTCAGTGGGGATCAAGTTCTCTATGTGTGGGGAGTAGTTTGGAATGATTTTGGCAGAGTTTCCTTAAGGTTGATTCAGCACCTCCTCCATGGCCAAGAGAGGTGGTGTTTAAATAGGAGAGGCTGGAGGGCCTCCCAAGGGGAGTTAGGGACTGGGATCAGCTGCTCTTGGCAAGGGAAGAACAGCTGCAATGGCCACTGGGCATGGGGCAACACAGCAAGGGAGAATTTCAATGTTTGGCTCCTTCCAATGTCTGACCCATGGCGTTTTCCGGCGACCCAGGCGGCTGGCCGGCAGGCATGAGTCACCATTTTGACCTGGGAGGTCAGGGCTTGGCAATTGTGAAGTCAATTGGGTTTGGACATGTGTAAAGGAGTTGGATCAAAATGGCATGGGGGCATGGCTATTTTGGCTCTAAATGAGTCAACCAATTCTTTTGGGCTAGGTGCACCACCCAAGGCTTGGTTTAGGCTGAAGAGAAAGTGATTTGGATCAGCTTGATTAGTGGGGTCAAGTCACAATCCAAGTACAATTAGGATTAAACATGGTTTAGGGGAGACATGGAAATGGTTAATCACCTTAAGGGAATGTGGAAAGGATCTCCTCCTTTTTCCCAATGTGGTAAGGTCACATGTGAACAACTCACATGGCTTGCATGTGGCTTAAGAGTGGCTTCATGGCTTATATATGGCTTGGGAAAAGTTGGCTTGGTTTCATGAAAGTGGGTTTGAGGAATTTTGGTATTTTAGTGGACAAATTTCATGGAGCTTGATTTGGAACTATTTGGTTATTGATTTTGGAACTTAGGAAGTGTTTTAAATTATAGGTATGATGAGAGAAATTTCATGTGGGCTTTTGGAATATGTTTTGGGCTTTTAAATTTGTTTTGGATGGGTTTTTAGGAAGGTTTAAGAAAGTGGGCCTTTTAAGCTTGGAAATAAATTGGTGGATGGGAAATTTGTAAAATTTTGGGCCAAATAATTGTTGGGTTTGGTTTAGGGATGTGTCATGAGTAATTTGAAACAAATTTGAGGTGGTTTGGGTTTGAGTTGGGTTGAATTTGGGATTTTTGGTAAATTGGCCAATGATAGGCCAAATTGGGCTAGAGTTGAAATTGATGTAAAATTAACGTTGAGAAATGTTTGTAGGGCTGTTTCTAAGAGGTTTCAACTTTTGTTGGGGTTGGATTTTGGGGTTTGGGCCTATTTGGGTTATGTTTGGGTTTAGGTCAAAATTGGGCTTTTTGGTTTTGGGTTTAATTTGAGTGGGTTTGGGTCCAAATTTTGGGCAAATTATGTTAGTTTTTTGTTTGTGGAGATGTTAGGGAAGGTTTAGAAAAGATTTGGGGTTAATTGGAGTTGAATTGGGTTAGTTTGGGTTAAGTTTGGGTCATGGGTCCAAATTAAGCCTTAAGGTCAAAAGTGAAATGGGATTCAAATGTCAATCAAATTGGACTTGGATTTGGTCTAGATTGATATTTTGGATGTTAAATTGAAGTTTAGAATTGAATTGGACCAAAATTGGGGTCACTTGGGAAGATTTGGTTTGACATTGGTTTCACTTGGGTTAAGAATGGGCTAAATTGGGGGTTTTGGTAAAAGTGGGGTAAATTGACAAAATTGGCCCATGGTGTAGTTGGAAAAAATGAAATTGGGAATATTTTGGATTTTCTGGAATTTTCTGGGAATTTTCTGAATTTTTTGATTTTTTGGCTAAGAGGGGCATTTTGGGTATTTGGAGGGTATTGGGGGATCTTTTTGGAATTTTTGGTATTTTTTACTATGGATGAACAATTTGAGTGGATGGAAATGTTTAGGAATTATTTTAGGGAATTTTGGGTAATTTAGGTGATTTTACGAATTTTGGGTAGTTTCGAGGGCATTTTGGTAGGTTTGGTGGGTCTGGGGTTCCGGGGGTCAAAAATTGAAAATTTAGAAAATTGAAAATTTAGAAAATTGAAAATTTAGAAAATTGAAAATTTAGAAAATTGAAAATTTAGAAAATTGAAAATTTAGAAAATTGAAGATTGGGTAAATGTAAGTGGAATGAAATTATTTTGGTTGAGCCATGGAGCCATATCAAGCCCAGATGAGCCATGAAGGGACTCATTTGAGGCATTCACTATGTTGTTCCTAAGCCTCTTAGCCAAGGGCTTAAGGGTTAAGGACCATCCATATGAATCACCTTCATGAGTCAGGAGGTCAAGTTGGGTATGGTTGGGGTTTTAGAAGGTGTGTGAAAGTGTAGTGTATAAGTGTAGTGTGTGTGTAAGTCATCCCTCACCGCACTGGGCCACCCGTGAGCGGTCCTAAGGCCAAAGAGTCCTATAGGAACTCATCCTTTAAACTTCCACATTTGATTTCAACCCTCTAGGTGATTAGGGGTCTACAATCAAGTTTGTGGAGTTTGCAGGGAGTTTAAGAAGTGGTTTGAATTTCTAGGTGGTGGGTTCCACTTCTAGTCCTCTAAGATAATCAAGGAAAAGCCTAAGGCTAGATCCTAAGTACTAAAGAGAGAAGAGAAGACCTCATCAAAAATGAGGTCAACAATGGCATCCTCGAGGGGTCTCTTCCAGACGGTTTCACAGTTGTCGTGTGATGGCTGTTGAACTTCTTTTTCAGGAGTTTATTTTATTGCAGTAGCACTTCCTTCAGATTCATGCTCTATGATGAGGCTTTTCTTCTCAGGCCATTGTGTTGGTCTCGGCTCGATAATAATAGGTCGCCACACCATCCTTCTTACAACAGAAGGTCTAGGACTGGACGGTCTGTCGGCTATATGCTGGTAAGTGGTGTCCTCCCTAATATGATGACCCGATACAACAACAGGTGAACTAGCTCTCATTTTCTTCCTTGCTTTTTCTATGGCAGTGACAGGCTCTACTCGTGGTCTGAGGCGAGATCTAGCTGGCAGCCGTCCCATTCTTCTTAGGATTTCTGACACAAGGCATCTTTCATTTTTTGCCAATTTTTCTATCAAAGCTTGTAGCCGAGCAAATGGCGTAGTCTTAACCCTTTTTCTTTTGATGTTATTATAGTATGCAAGTCCGGGTAGTGTAGCGGCAATCCTTCAGACATCTTCTTCATCCGATGCAGCCGAGAGGGGGTGAAACCTACTCCCTTCCATCAGAGGTATATACTCAGGCATTTGAGAGATCTCTTCCAGGAAAGCAACTTTAGCGGCCTTGGCTTTCTCGATCCTGGCTATCTTTCTACTTCTATTTATCCTTTGAGTCCGAGTTAGGGGTGCAACTCTTGAACTGGACCCAATCTCGAAAACATATGGTATTGTAGCAAAATCTGTACCTCTAAGGTGACAGGTTCATCATAGGCTTGGATTTCTTTCCCCTTTAGTTTGGCAGAAGCCGGGGTAGGTGCAGAGATGACTAGACCGGTGGGGGTAGAGACAACAGTCCTCCTACAAAAAGCAGTACTTCTTTCAACTGGAACCCTTTGCAGCGGAGGGAATTCTTGAGTCAACTTCAGGTTGAACTTAATTACGGGCTCCTCAGTTTCTAGCGCTTTGTCCATTAGTGTGAAGAGAGTGACGTTAGAAAACTTGATATCTGTATTGTCGAATCCTTGTCCAAAACAGATGATTCCATTGTCGGGCAGTTCATCCGTATAGACAGTGAAGTCCATTCCAGTGGTGAAGGAGAAAATTAACTTTGGGGCAGTCATTTTCTGCAGGGTAGATTTCGAATGTCAGTCCCGAATTATGCTTCCTTTCATCACAAAACTTAGAACAAAAAAGAAAGAGTCCGAACATGTTCTCGTTTATCTTAATGTATTTGTGATTTAAAAGAGTTTGTTTATTAAAAGGGTCATTTATTACAAGATTTATTTATTAGAGGATTTTTTTATTAGGAACGAAATGTTTAAAGAATGGAGGTTTATAGAAAAAGGAAGGGACCCGGTTCGAAATTGGAAAGGAAGAGAAAGTCTCGTAAAACTTCTTAACCTGAAGGACCGCTCCTAGGCTAACATCTATTGGGAGTCCAGCCCACATCAGAAAGAAGGAAAACTGATTTCAGAACATCTCTATTTAGGGGTGTCCAAACAGTGGCTCCTAAATCTGAGAGAAGTTTACTATACTTGTTCAAGATAGAGATCAACGTGGTATGTCAACGGAAGAAGGATAGTTTTGGTCCACTAGGGACATGGATTCACTATCGATTTATGAAATCAAAAACGTCAGATTAAAATAGAGAGAGGAACTAGTCCCCAGCGGAGTCGCCAGAAATTGTCGGCATATTTTTAGGTTATGTGTTTTGAAAAGGGTCTCCTACAGAAGTTGTCTGCGAATTTTTTAGATTTTAAATTTAATTTAAATATATCTATAATTTAGAAAGTGGTATTTGATTTTGAAAATAATAATGAGTTTGAAAATTTTAAGATATGAAATCAAACTAACCTCACATCCCAAATAGTTTATATAAATGAGCACCACACCACAAACTGTATATCTATCCCGAAGAATAGACACACTGCTTGATGATGGGGCTCGGTTAAATAAACTAGGAGATTTGTGACATCCGTTTGGTCTGCCAACCAACTTTATAAGCCAACAAGTTCCCATGCTTAATATGAAGAAATTAAACAGGGTTTATATTACCTGGGTTCTTAAAGTTCCCAATAAGGGCAAGCTCCTATAGTTAATTACATCTTAAATGATGGGAATCACTTAAGAAAACTCTCAATAATGATCAGTGGTTTTGCTCTCAAGAATTTCAAAGTTTAAGGTTTTCAAAAGATTAGATTTTGGAAATTTCAATAGGGATTAGCTCAAATTCGGAAGAGTTTATTTTAAGAGCCTAAAGGAAGAAAAGTAGGAGAAGCTGAGGATCCAAAAAGAATCTTGGCAACTTCCCAAACTATCCTATTGTTTGGCTTCAATTTGGGAATTTATTTAATATTTCAATCTTGTCAATTCTAATTAATTAGGACTTATATTTGTATTACATGATCATATAAATAGCCTAGAAGATGTGAGGGTTTATGTCGTACCAAACGACTACCTCAGAGTCTTAAGACCGGTTAGGGCTTAATTTACATGACATGATCATGCAAATGCCTAATGAAGAGTTGAGGATTTATGTTTGCACAAGGAAAACTACCTCGAAGTCCTATGGCTTGGTTATTTAATTCTAAGAAAGGTTTAGCCGGTGTAGATCCGAGTTTTGCTGAAGTAGATGACCGTGCTACCCACTTTGCTCCGAGCTCCTTGTTATTGCAGAGGTTTAATTTTAGAATGTGAAAATCAGGAGATGAGAGAAGTGTTTTGGTTTAGAAATCTTAAAGTCCAAATATTTTTAATATTTTAATTAAAAAAAATCTTAAAGTTGTTTAAACGGAGCCGATTAAGATCCCACAGTTCCGTCATCCCAGCACTGTTATTTTCATCGAATTCACTTAGTCCAGATGAATTTGCTAAACTCAACTGAATGAGTTCCACACTTTCATTTAGACCGTGGGAAATCACGTTAGATACACGTGGGTTACATCATCCGAGGTATTCCCGATCATTCAAGGAGACGTTTTAATTTAGTTGCAATTGTAGTTTTGTTGTTATATTTGTGATTAAATTTTGAGTTGTTTTATATTTTGTAATGTTGTGGCAGCGAATTTTATCTTGTGGTGACTTTTAGTTTAGTTTTGGATTTCAGTTTTGTGACTATCATAAAGGTTTCAGTTTTCATGCAACAATCCTGTTTAACATGCAAGAAAAAGTAAAGTGCAGTGCATGTTAGTAAATTGCAATAAAATAAAAGCGTACCTTGAGGGTCTTACCATCATCCCAAGCTGCACTTAAAACACATGTTAAGGCATTTGAATATTTCAACATGTACCTAGGTAAAGCTAAGGGAAGGTTCTGGTTGTCTACCAAGATCATAATTCTATAACTAGTCATTTCTTATTACGTCTAGGTTTTTGTGTTTTGTTTATGGATGATTTTCTTCACCAAAGAACAATTAAGTTCAATTGTTCTTCTAAAACATCTCATCATATTGAGAAAGTTCTTAGGACGAGTCCTAAACATCTTTTCAATACTTCTGAGATTATTTTGAGTCCAAGTAAATTTAGTTTCACGGGTGAATTAATCATCTAGGAGTTTAGTTAAGCTTTGTCTGTTGCTCAGTGAACTTGGGCATTTGATTACCTGATGAATGAAGTGACATCTCACTTAATACTCCATTTAAGAGTTATAATAATTCAAACCTTTAGGGGTAAGTTGGTTTATTGAGAAATTTAATCATTCTTAATTTGAAGTTTGAGTTAATAGTTTAAAGAGATTTAGTTTAATTATGAGGTTTTAATTAATAATTTTATGTTTGGAATAGTGTTCAAATTATTTTCGGTTTAAATCTTTATACTTTAAGTGATCTTAATATTTTAAATTAATCTTTGGTGTTACAAATTCACTTAGATTATTCACATATCATGATGATTTGGTTTAGGTTAATTATGATATTTTAGGCTATTCTTGATTAGTTTGATTTTTTATATTCTTAATTATGAATTGTCTTAATATTTCAAATTTGTTTTACTTTTATTATTGAGTGATGTTAATTTAATAAAATTTGAATTTTATTTAATTGAATTTAACTTTATTTAATTTAATTTAATTTCAATATTTTAAATTTAATCTAATTTAATTTAATTGTTAAAAAGTTAATTTAATTTAATTTAATTTTTAATTTAACTTTTACTTAATTTAATTTAATTTAATTTTAATTTAATTTAATTTAATTGTTAAACCAATTAATATTTTGAGCTTTCCTTTAATTTAAGGGTTATTTTTTTTAATTTTTAATTTACTTAGTTTGGATTATCATTTTAATCTTAATTAAGAGTTAAATATTATTGAAGTGATTTATTTAGGGATTTTTTTATTAAAGAATTAATATCCTCTCAAGTTATATCCCTATTTTTAATAATTCAAATTTTCATTAACCTTCCAAAATTTAAATTATTTTAATAATTAAAGTATCATTTTTGGTTTATTAAAAGTGATTAATGGATTCCTACCCTTTTAATTTCCCAATGTCTCAATCATCCAAGAAAGATAAAATCAAATATTTTACCCTCCATTTTAATTAAACCTAAAGTTTTAATAAAGGGGTTTAAAATCTTTAATTACCTTTATGCCCTTTTAGGTTTTTTTATTTCATAACTCACTAAATTGAGTTTAAATGAACTTTAAATTTTTATGCCACCTCATTCACATGTCAATTAAGACATTAGAGGAGAAAATGTGATTTTTCTCAATTTAATTTAATTTATTCAAGGAAAATTCAACAACATGACCAAAGTAAGGTTCCTGTCCTTAAGAAAATTATTGGATGTTCCTAATGACCAGAGGACCACTTGGACCAATTTTAGTGATTTTTGAAATGATATTTTATTTTTTATAATTATTTTGAGTTTTAGAGTGTTAATTAATTATATAATAAAATTAAAGTTGAAAAATGGATTTTATATTTTTTATAAATCTCTCTGACCTCAAGGAGTTCAGAGAAATAAATTTTACAATTTTTTTATTTTTCTTTGATTTATTGGAATTAATTTAGAGAAAAGGTTGGAAAATACATTTTTTAATATTAAAAATTGTATTGGGCCTTTAAAATTCAATATCTTAACTTAGAGACTTAGGAAAAATATTTGGTTGGTTTTTAAGTGATTAAGAGTCAAAATGTGACATTTTTATCATTTTTATTATTTTTGTAATTTTAATTTTTTTTAATTAATTAAATATAAAAAATATCATTAAAAATGAAAAATTTTAGAAAATTCCAATTTTTATTTTTATAGACTCCTCTGATATTAGAGATCCCACAAAACCAATTTGGTGAATTTTTGAAACGTATTTTTGGAGTTATGAATTTTTAAAGTTGAATTTTGATTATGTGGCTTAATTAATTCATTTAGTGGAGCTAATCACTTCCAATTGACTTCAAATTTTTATGCAAGGTTCTCTGTATCCTAAAGATCAACGGAGAATTGATTTCAGGTTATTTTGATGTGCATTTAACCCTAATTAATTAAAATTCGATTTTGAGTATTTAGGCTAATTAGTGTTATCATTAATGAATTAAGCCAAACCATAATTATCCTAGGGTCCTTTGGTCCTAAGAAACTTCCCCAAATTTTTCTATAATTTATTGAGCAATATGCTAATTATTGGAATTAAAATACATAACATGCCATAGAGATAGCCTCTGACCTTAAAAAATTCAAGGAATGTTCTCAAGATTAGAGGCTTCAAAAGCCCTATGGTCTCATGCTATGGTGAATTGTGTATGAAAATGGAGAATAAAAATACTCAAAACAGTAAATAATTAATTAAAAATAAAATACTCATCTAATTAACCCAATTATTTTTTCATGTTGTTCTCCTCTGTTCACTGAGTAATAGGGTAATTTTATTTTATTTTTGTGATTTTTCTATGAAAAGTTATTATTTTTTGAAGTTTATGTTCAAAGATAAATCTAAAATTCAATTTTCCTCTTAAACTATCGCTATCAAGGGAGGCCACATGTCTCTCCGTGATTGGCTGGCGTGTTTCTGCTTATGGATGAAGCTCCTATCCGACTACATCTCAGTGGTCCGTGTGATACACATGTGATCGGATAGCTACTGCTCCTCTCTCCTAGTTCTATTCACCCAAAACTGTCTACCTTCAAACCTTGATATCTCACTCGTTTCTCAACGAAATTGAGTGAAACTTTTTTTAAAATAATCGTCTAATCAAGTAGGACACATCTATATGGTGATGATATACTTAAAGCATGTGAATATTTCAAGAAATCTAAAATAAGCTCGGTTGGATGAGAAAAAATTTGATACCTTTGTCCAAGAGGTGAGGCATCAATTGAAAATGGTTGGATTGAGCTTAGGAGTGCTTGGAGAAGCTTTGGGAACAATTTTCCAGAGTTTCCCCAAGGTAATCTTTTTCATCTCTTCTCTTTGGTCATGAATGGAGTTTAAATAGAGGAGTTAAGTTCAAATTGGTCAAAGCATGAGGTTCGCCTTTCCATTGTCTGATTTGGGTTGAGAAAAGCTCCCTTGATTCAGTTTGATTAGTGGGGAGAAGTCACAATCTAAGTACAATTAGGCTTAAGCATGGTTTAGGGGAGACATGGGAGTGCTTAATTACTTTAAGGGAATCAAGAAAGAGGCTTCTCCTCTTGCCCAATATGGTTTGGTCACATGAACACCACTCACATGGCTTGCATGGGGCTTAAGGATGGCTTCATGGCTAGCCTATGGCTTGTCCACGGCTAGGTCAATTTTCATGAAAAAAGGTTATTTGGAATTTTTTGAAAACTTTGAATTTTTCGATTGGTTTTGTCATGATGCTATTTTGGTTTAATCAAAATGATGGGTTTTGGACTTAGGGGTGATTTAAATCATAGGGAATGATGAGGGAAAATTTCATGTGGGCTTTGGAATGAAATTTGGGCTTTTGAATTTGTTGGAAGTGGGCTTTTAAAAAGGTTTAGGGAGGTGGGGTTTTAGGTTTGAAAATAAATTGGTAGATGGAAATTTTGTAAAAGGTTTGGTCACACAAATGTTGGGTTTAGTTTAGGGATGTGTCATGAGTGATTTGGAACAAATTTGAAGTGATTTTGAATTGAATTGGGTTTAATTTGGGTCCTTTTAGTATTGGGGCCAAAGTGGGTCAATTTGGGCTAACTTGGTTTAAGGTTGGGCTAATGTTGGATTTGATGTAAAATTAATGTTGAGAAATGTTTATGGGGTGTAACAAAGAGTTTTCAATTTTTGTTGGGCTTTAATTTTGGATTTGGGCCTATTTGGGTTAGGTTTGGGTTTAGGACAATTTAGTTGATTTTAGTTTTGGGTTAGGTTTGGGTGGAGTTTAGTTTCAAACTTAGGGCAAATCTTGTTTGTGTTTTGTTTGTGGGGATATTGGGAAGGTTTTAGAAAAGATTTGGGGCCAATTGGGGTTGAATTGGGTTAGTTTGGGCTAGGTTTAGGTCATGGGCCAAAATTAGGCTTTAAGCTTCAAATTGAAATTGGAACCAAATGTCAATCAAATTGGACTTGGATTTGGTCTAAATTGATATTATGGATATTGACTTGAAGTTTAGAATTGGATTGGATCAACATTGAGGTTAATTGGGCTGATTTGGTTTGACATTGGGTCCATTTAGGTTAAAAATGGGTCAAATTGGGAGTTTTGGTAAAAGTGGGTTAAATTGACAAAATTGGCCTATAATGTAGTTGAAAAAAATGAAATTAGGAATATTTGGGATTTTTTTGAATTTTCTAGGAATTTTTGGAATTTATGGAATTTTTGGTTAAGAAGGGCATTTTGGTTATTTGGAGGGTATTGGGGGGTACTTTTGGAAATTTTGGTATATTTGGCTAAGGGTGATCAATTTGAATGGGGGAAATGTTTAGGATTGGTTTTGAGGAATTTTGGGTAATTTAGGTGATTTTGCAAATTTTGGGTAGTTTCAAGGGCATTTGGTAGGCTTGGTGGGTGTATGGCCCCGGGGGTCAAAAATTGAAATTTTTGGAAAACTAATGATATATCAAGTTTGAGTAGAATGGAGTCACTTTGGTTGAGCCATGAAGCTATATCAAGTCCATAAGAGCCATGAGAGGACTCATTTGAGGCATTCACTATGTTGTTACTAACCCTCTTAGTCAAGGGCCTAGGGGTTATGGTCCATCCATAAGAATTACCTACATGAGTCAGGAAGTCAAACTAGGTATGAATGGTTTTAGGATTTGGAATGTGTGTGAAAGTGTAATGTGTGTAGGTCAACCCTCACAAGACCCAGTCACCCAGGGTTTTCCTAAGGCCAAAGAGTCCTATAGGGAACTCATCCTTTAAATCTCCACATTTGATTTCAACCCTCTAAGTGACTTGGGGGTTTACAATCAAACTAATGGGGTTTGCAGGGAGTTAAGAGGTGTTTAAATTTCTAAGTGGTGGGTTCAATTTCTATTCCTCTAAGATAGTCAAAGGGAAAGCCTAAGGCTAGATCCTAAGTACTAAAGAGAGAGAAGAGAAAAGACCTCATCAAAAATGAGGTCAACAATTCTCTAACCATAGAAATAGCAGCAACAGAGGAAATGCAACATTAATTCTCTCAGTTCTTCTAGCAATCATATCCTCAATCACCTCTCCTGGCTTACTAAACACACGCTCAGGAATCAATTTACGTGACTGCAATGCATCGACGTATCTTTCCTCAGCCCTCGAACTAACAAATTTTTCAGAATCAAACTTCGTCTTTTCTCATGAATGCTTTGACTTTAAATCCATCTCTAAAAATTCACAAAAAAAAATTCACCATAAAATCCAAAATCAAACTAAACTTGCTAAATTATCTTTCAAAAGATATTTTCATTAAATCCAAGCAATTTCTCAAGTTTTTCCTCAAATTTTTACCATGAATAGTGATTTTAAGATTTTCCATAATGTACTCAAAATACATGGCGAAAATAAAAAAAAAAAATTCTTAGGAGTAGTGCTCTTATCTCAAGGAATCCAAATCTAACAATTTTTGTTGAGATCGGCTCTTAAATGATCCACAATATGATGCCCTTGACTCCTCTTCCGCGATAGACCGAATGTTGAAGACGATGCAGCTGTTTAAAAAAATGGCATTTTTGGGTTTTTAACTGTTGGGAGCCAATTTTTTCGAGCTAGAGCCTAAGCGAGAACTATCGATGCTTAGCCGCGAAATATGGCGCTTAAGCGTCGGCACTTTAGCGCTTAGCCGCCAATACCCAAATTTTCATAATAATGTTATATGCACTAAATCACTTGGTTAATCACCCTTAATTACTCCAAAATAATTATTTCTAACCACATAGATCTTCAATATTCCAAATCAAAATTTAATAACCATTGATTCTACATAAATTTCATAAAAACACAAATTTATATTAAAACAAACATAACACTTAATACAATACTAGAATTTCCATCCACACATAGAGGATAAAATTCTCTAAATACAAGAGACTTTAATCTCAAACTAATAAGTATAAATCTTTAGGATGTAACCATCACATCATCAGGCTCAGTTAATATATAAGCACTGAACACACTAAACATAACACACAAGAACACTAAATAAATAAAAAAAAAAATATTCTTAATTCCATTCTCCATTAGGCGGAATATATCTCGAACCACTATTATTCTCATTTGACCCTTCTGAAATATAAATTTGATAGAACGGGAGATAATTGTTCATTCTTACATCATCTTCTTCAATCCATTTGTTCTTCACAAACATCGCCTTATCTATTTCTTCCACGTACCTTGAATGATTGAATTGCATCTTGAGTTTCCATCCCATGTGTTCCAATGTAAGTTAGTATCATTGATCTTTGCTTCAACTGAAGTCACTCGGGCTTCACTTTTTGCAATCATTTCTGTAATACCCTGTAACAGCAAGATAACCATTAAATTACTCTTTAGCACTATCACTAATGAACTTACTTAGTCAGAATCTTGCTTCTTCTTCATCTCATTCTCCCAGGAAGACATGATGCACTCAAAATTCTCTTCTTAAGACTTCAGAAATGAAAATAGGACTTGGAGCAAGTGTTTCTCTTGAATCAGATCCTTTTTATGTACTTGGGAAGGGATAAATCTATCCCAAGACATTTAGAAACTCCAAAATAACTCCCAAAACTTCTCCCCCATGATCTGGGCTTCTAGATCCACATTTTTCACGTTTTTTATAACTCCGGTGCCTGAGCGCCAACAAGTCGGCGCTTAGCCGCCAGTGTACAATTTAGCACAGGTTTGCTAAGTGTCCAAATTTTCATTATAACTTCTCTAAATCATCAATTAAGTTCAAATAAGTTCTACTTAAGTTTAAAAACTCCAAATTACTATCACTAAGAACATAAAAACAAGCAAAACAAAGCAAACAAAACACACTAAACAAACTTAAAGCAAAGCACGCTGATAAATATAAGTTGCCTCTCACATAACGCTTGTTTTAACGTCTTCAACCTGACGTACCCAGACTCATTCTGAGTGACCTAACATCAAATTATTATCAGATTTAGATTTATTGACTGAAAAATATAGTTTAAGTCTATGTCCGTTAACTTTAAATATTTTTTCAGTCTTAGGATCTTGAATATCTATAGCTCCATAAGAATAAACTTTTATCGTAATAAATGGACCCATCGACCTGGACTTAGGTTTTTTAGAAAATATTCTCAATCTAGCATTATACAACAAAACTTGTTGTCCTGGTATAATGTTTTTGGTAAGAATCTTTCGATCATGCCATAACTTCATCTTTTCCTTATAAATCTTAGCATTTTCATAAGATTCATTCCTTATTTCTTCAAGCTCATTCAATTGCAATAATATTTTTTCAGCAGCATCTTTCAAATTATAATTGAACTCTTTAATAGCCCAATATGCTTTATGCTTAAGTTCAAAAGGTAAATGACAAGCTTTTCGAAAAATCAGCCTATTTGGGGATATTCCTATAGGTGTTCTGTAAGCAATCCTATAGGCCCACAAAACATAATCCAGTTTAATTGACCAATCCTTTCTATTTGGATTAACAGTTTTTTCCAATATGCTTTTAATTTCATGATTGGATAATTCAACCAAACCACTTGTCTGCGGATGATAAGCAGTAGCAATGCGATTATTAATATGATATTTCTTTTCTAACTTCCCAATAATCGCATTTCTAAAATGCCTTCCCCCATCAATTATGATTACTCTTGGTATTCCAAATCTGCAAAATATATTCTTTTCTAAAAACTCTGCAACACTTTAAGCATCACATCGAGGTAAAGCAATAGCTTCAATCCATTCGGAAACATAGTTTATGGCTATCAAAATATAAACATTTCCGAAAGATGGTGTAAATGGTCCCATAAAATCTCGTCTTCATACATCAAATATTTCAACTTCCAACATATAATTGAGCGGCATCTCATTTCTTCTAGAAGTATTGCCTACACGCTAACATCTAGCACAATTTTTAATATAAACATTCACATCCTTAAAAATTGTATGTCAATAAAATCCTGATTGTAATATTTTATATGCAGTTTTATCACTTCCAAAATATCCCTCATAATCAGAATCATGAGATTTTTTAATAATTTCATAAGTCTCTTTCAAAGGTACACATATTCGAATTATAAGATCCTTTCCTTGTTTATATAAAAATGGGTCTTCCCAAAAATAATTCTTAGCATCAGACAAAAGTTTATTCTTTTCATGGTATGTCAAACCATAGGGTATAATATTACTAACAATAAAATTTACTATGTCTGCATACCATGAAACACGTAATTTTTTAACAGTAAACAGTTTTTCATCAGGAAAATGTTCATTAATTTCTTCAATATCACAGAGAGATTATTCAATTTCAAGCCTAGACAAATGATCATCAATTTGATTATCAGAACCCTTCCTATCTACTATCTCAAAATCAAATTCTTGCAAAAGAACAATCCATCTTATCAGTCTTGGTTTTGCGTCATTTTTTTTCATTAAGTATTTAATAGCTGAATGTTCAGTATGCACCACACATTTAGTTACAATTAAATATGATCAAAATTTATTAAAGGCAAATACTATAGCTAATAACTCTTTCTCAATAATGGTATAATTAATTTGAGCTTCATTAAGAGTTTTACTAACATAATAAATTACTTTAAAAATTTTATCATATTTCTAGCCTAAAACAGCACCAATAGCATAATCACTAGCATCACACATTAATTCAAAAGGTTTTTCCCAATTTAGTGAAATTATTACAGGTGCAGTGATTTATTTTTCTTTTAATGTTTCAAAGGCTTTGAGGCAATGATCATCAAAATTAAAAATTGCATCCTTTTCCAGTAAACGACATAAAGGTTTTGTACTCTTTGAAACGTCTTTGATATAACACCTGTAGAATCCAGCATGTCCTAAAAAACTTCTAATTCCCCTTACAATGGTTGGGCAAGGTAAATTAGATATAACTTGAATTTTTGTAGGATCTACCTCCAAACTATTTTTTTGTAATCTGATGTCCCAAAACAATTCCTCCTGCTACCATAAATTGGCATTTTTTCCAATTAAGGACCAAATTAGTTTCTTCACAGCATTTTAGAACATTAGATAGATGTTCTAAACATGATTCAAACGAAATTCCAAACACTGAAAAGTCATCCATAGAAACTTCAATCCCGTTTTCAATCAAATCACAAAAAATAGCCATCATACATCTCTGAAATGTAGCAGGGGCATTACATAAACCAAAGGGCATTCTTCTAAAATCAAACGTACCATAAGGACTGGTAAACATATTTTTCTCTTAATCCTCATGAGCAATTTGAATTTGGTGGTAACCAGTATATCCATCGAAGAAACAAAAGTATTTATGCCCAGCCAGTCTATCCAACATTTAATCCTGAAAAGGGAGTGGAAAATGATCTTTCCTTGTGGCAAGGTTTAATTATCTATAATCAATGCATATTCGCCACCTTGAAACTTTTCTTGTTGGTATCTTTTCATTTTTCTCATTAACAGTCACAGTTACTCCTCCTTTCTTAGGAACACAGTGAATAGGACTAACCCTATGCACTATTTGAAATAGGGTAGATAATTCCAACATCCAACAATTTTAAAATTTCTTTCTTAATAACATCTTTCATGATAGGATTTAATCTCCTTTGGGGATCAGCCCACGGTTTCCAATTATCTTCCATAAGAATTCTGTACATACAAATTGAAGGACTGATTCATTTAATATCAGCAATTGTCCATCCAAAGGCTTTCTTGTGCTTCTTCAAAATTTCAAGTAAACTGTCTTCTTCTTTTTCAGTTAATTGAGAAGAAATCATAATAGGCAAGGTTGAGGATTCTCCTAGAAAAACATACTTCAAATGATTAGGAAGCATTTTTAACTCAAGTTCAAGAGGTTTTTCAATTGATGGACCATAAGATTTATCTTTCTTAGCCATATCCAACAATTCAAAACTTTCACGAGCATAATTTAAATCTTCCTCTTGAAAATCTTCAGAATCAAGTAATTCCTCTTCTTGCTTATATTCCAATTCTTCTCTCTCAGCTTATCTTCATAAGTTGATTTGAAATGACATTCACTTAAATATTCAATAACATCCATCCTATAACACTCATCTTCTTTACCTCTAACAAGATATTTCATCGATTTTTAAATATTAAATGTAACAGTCTGATCATTAACCCTCATTGTTAATTCCCCTTTTTGCACATTTATCATGGCTCTGCCTGTAGCTAGAAAAGGTCTCCCCAAAATTATGGGTATCTCTTTATCTTCCTCCATATCTAACACAATGAAATCCACAAGCAAAAATAAATTGATCCACTTTTACGAAAACATCTTCTATAACTCCTTTAGGATATGTGATCAAATGATCTGCTAATTGCAGAGTTACAGTAGTTAAGGTTATTTCTCCTAGTCCCAGTTTTTTGAATATTGATAGAGGCATAAGGTTAATGCTTGCACCCAAATCACATAAAGCTTTTCCACAGAATATTTTTCCGATTGCACATGGAATTGTGAAACTACCAGGATCTTTTAGTTTTTCGAGAAGCTTTTTCGAATTATCGCACTCGCACTCCTCACTAAGTGAAACTGACCTCATTTTCTTCAAACTTACTCTTTTTATTAAGAATATCCTTCATAAATTTCGCATATCTTGGCATTTGTTCTAGGGCTTCAACAGTTGGAATATTAATGGTAAGCTTCTTTAATATCTCCAAGAATTTTGAAAATTACTTATCCAACTTTTTTTGACAAAGTCTCTGAGGAAATGGAGGTTGTGGTTTTTCAAAATCAACCTTAAGTGGAGAAATATGTCTTTCTAAACCTTTTTGAGCATCCTCTTTAGGTCTTTCAATCTCTTCTTTCTCTACTTCAGTTTCTTTTTGAACTCTACCTTCCAATTCTTTTCCACTTCTTAGTTGAACTGCTTTTACTTGTTCTTTATTATTTTCTCTTGGATTCACTTCAGTATTACTTGGAAGCATTCCTTGGGATCTATTACTTAAGGCATTTGCAATTTGTCCCAACTGATTTTCAATATTTCTGATGGTTGCTCCTTGAATTTGTAATTGATTTCCCATATGTCATACTACTTCTTCCATAGACAACTTCTTCTCCTTATTTTGTATAGCATTGCTATAACCTGAACGATAAGATATTCTATTATTATTACCTTGGTTGTTCCAATTTCCCAATGGGTTTACTTGGGTGCTCCCCCATTGTTGATTAACATCACCTTGATTATTGTTATTCCAGTTAAAATTTAGATGATTCTTCCAACGTAGGTTATAATAAATGGAATATGGGCTGTTAGGTTTGATTATAGCATTCACAGTTTCTGGTGAGGAATAAGAATCAACCATTTGGCTTAATGAATTTTCTTCAATCATGAGATTTGGCTATGAAAAATTCATCCCAAATTGGTCTATCTTCCTTGATACAACAACAACTTGATTTGCTAAAATTGAAAAAGCATCATTCTCATAAACAATGGCTACCGTTTTAGGATTTAACCTTTCAGAAGGCCATTGAATATTATTAGTAGCCATTTCTTCAATTAAAGCATAAGCATCAGAAAATCGTTTAGAAATTAATGATCCACCAGCAGCAGCATCGATGATTGATCTAAGAGATCCAACTAATCCATTATAAAAAGTTTGAATTATTAACCAATCTGGTATCACATGATGTGGACATTTCATGAGGCTAAATCATTCTCATGCTTCATATATTGATTCCCCTTCAAAATGACAAAAAGATGTTATATCATTTCTCAACTTAGTAGTCTTAGATGGTGGAAAATATTCAGCAAGGAACTTTTGTGACAGTTCACCCCAAGTTTTAATTGATCCAGGTTGTAACGAGTGTAACCATATTTTAACTTTATCCCTTAGTGAGAAAGGAAAAAAGTCTATGTCTAATAACATCATCCGAAACACCATCATATTTAAAAGTAGCTCACAACTCTAGAAAATTAGCAAGATGCAAATTAGGATCTTCAGTTGTTGCTCCCCCAAACTGATTATTAGACACCATTTGGATAATAGTAGGTTTAAGCTCAAAAGAATTAGCAGCTATAGCAAGGTTTTGAATAATACCACGAAATTCATCTACGGTAGGGTTAACATAATCTCTTAAAGTTCTTAATTCTTGATGGATGCCAACTTTTTGATCTTAATGATTTGTCATTTCTTGAATATATTTATCATTTTCTGTATTTTTAATTTTTTTTTATTTTTTTGATATTTCTTTCTAATTCAGAATCATAAGGCACAAGTCCTTCAGAACCTTAACTACGCATACAACAATAAAACAAAACAAAACACAACACACTAAAAAAATATAGAAAATTAAAAATTTAAAATTTCTTAATTCTCTTTAAAATGTAATTTTATTATTGTCCCCGGTAACGGCGCCAAAAACTTGATGTCCGATAAATGCAAAGGCGCCAAAAACTTGATACAGTCCGGTAATTACAATAACACCAAAAACTTGACTCCGCTGGATAAATCTGCTGATGATTTTAGATATGAAAATTATGATTTTATAATATGGGATACTACGTAAGTATGCATATCATTTATCAAGTAATATAGGACTTTCTGATTAATCCCCGAGATATCGAACCCACAGGGAAAATGTAAAATCTTTAAAGAAATCAGAAAAATTATCTTTTTACTTTTTGTTATGACTTTTGAAAGTATATGTTGATTTTGAAAGATTTTGAAAGTTGATTTGTCTTTTGAAATTTCCTTGATAAAATGTTAAGCAAGAAATTAAAATTATAATAACTAAAAAAACTGTATGTAAAATACTATTAACTAGAATATCTTTTTCTTTCCTTTTATGAAGTTGTAATAATTCTTAAAGTATTGTTGTGGAAGTATTTAAATTTGTTGTGACAGATAGAAGCAAATGTGTTCTTTACCCTTACTTGGTTCTATAAAGAACATAGGTTAATTTGAAATTTTTATTATTTTGAACATGGTTAGGCCGGGAAGATACCAGTCTTTCACTCTAGAGTTCCCTCGATTCCCACAACCTGGGGGCTAACTTCTCATAACAAAACTCAAAACTTCAAACAAAATTAGGGGGTTTTAGCCTGTCACTCCAAAATCCTCTAATTTTACTCCCTTGCAAAAAAATATCTTCTAATATTACATTCAATTATATGGACTACAATTCTCACTCATATATTTGCATGTGATTCTTACTAACTTTTATGAGACAATGCCGCATTGGATATTACATAATCTCAAGAAATTTTACAACTTAACAGACCAAATTAAGAAGTAAACAAAGTTTTTAGAATCAATCTTTACAACTTCTTCCAACTTTTAAACACTTATACCTTCCACAACAATTCTTTATAAATTAATTACTTCTCCATTTAAGAAAGAAAAAGATAAAGTAAACTACTCAGAATGCATTGAGAAAATATAAAAATACATTGATTTGAAATTAAAAACAATAAGAAAAATAACAAACGAAAGCAAGTATTAATAAAAAGATTAAAACTAAACGCTTATCTAAAAATCCTCTCCGCAAGACTAAGGAAGTTCATCTGAAACTTTAACTCTTCGCTAAACTACTCCTCAGAGCAAGTCTCCCAGCTCCGATGACTCAGAATAGAGACTTCAGACTTCAATAAAAACTAAACTTAAAGAAAGAAAAGAAGTGGGAAGAAGAATACTTCACTCCGACCCTTTTCATCTTTCTACTCTCTACTCCTACTCTAAATAAAAACTCTCACAAAATAAAAGTAAAATACTGTAAAAACTCTCTTCAAAATGTAAGTGGAAGAGCAGTGGAAGAACAATAAAAAGACCCTTCAAAACGCAATGGAGAGCACTTAGTAATTCCAAAGACTTTCTTTAAATAGTAAACCAAAAGGTGCCTTGGTGTCTCTTCAAAATGTGTCCAGATTTGATGTATCTACCAAGCAACACACCCCTTCATTCAAACTTGCCGCCCAAAGGAAGTTATGGTAGTTACCACCAAGAGTTGCATCCATCCCCTTTGAAATTGGCACCAAATACATGAAGATTGCGATTTTTAACTGTGGCGGCTAAGCGCCGGCCCAGCGGAGCTTAGCCGCCAGGCCAAAATTTTGATTTTTCATTATTTTTGCTCCAAATTTGATCCAATTTTGCTCCTTTCATCATGACCATCCATTTTCATCATACCAACAAGAAAAACACAAAATACCTTCCCTTAAAATGCAATATCATTAAAAATAGGTATAAAAATGTGTATAAAAATACTATATATTTTAGGTGTATCAGTCTGCCATACATTTCTATCAGGTCTCAACCTATCAAAATATAGCATGGCCACTTGTATGGCTGAGGAGAAATGTAGGATCTCTTGATGTTTGAGAGTGACCAACCATCCTCATTCCTGCAATCAGAGACTTTGATGTGGGGAGAGGAGTTAGGAGATATAGGTATATAAATTTCCCTTGGACACTAGTGGTCTAGCCAAAAGTTGACATCACCCTTTCCTAGATCCCAAATAAAAAGATCTTCTGCCAGTTGTCTCTAACTTAACATGTTGACCCAGAGCTTGGAATTACCAGTTATCCTAACAATCAGGTTACGATGAATGTCCTTACAATATTTACCTTTCATGTATTTGGCCCAAAGAGAGGATTGTTCTCTAAATTTGATTCACAACTTACAATAATTAACTTGTGTTAACCGTTGGAGGACATTGAAACCCAGACCACCAACCATAGTTGGTTTAGCTACCTTTTGCCATGAAGCCCAATGAAGTTACTGGTGCTGTCAAAACCAAAGGAATATGTTAAAGGTCATTTGAAGTTGAACTGGGTACTCTTTCTCAGTCATCTGAAGCATATAGGATGGAAAAGTTGTCAAAATGCTCTTCAACAATGTAATCATGCCACCATTATATAAGAAAGTGTGGGTCGAACAAGTTAGCTGATCAGTAATCTTTCCCAGAATTTTCTCAAATTGAGTTTGCCTGGCTCTTCCCTTGATAAGAGGGACACCAAGGTATTTAAAAGGCAGCTGATTCTTTATAAAGCTAGTGTAGTTTAAGATCCAATGCTTCTTGCTATAAGAGATTTTCCTGCTAAAAAGGATAACACACTTGTCAGCACTAAAATGCATGCCTAAATGTAGTTGAAAAAGAAGGAGGCATTTATGGACTTTTTTAACTGTATTCTTATTTGCACTTGAAAAAATCATAAGGTCATCAACATAGGCCAAGTGTGAAATAGCTAGTTTGGATTTGTGATGATATTTGTAACCCTGCTACATCATAAGATTTATGTTCAATAGTCTAGAGAGGTAGTCCAGTGCAAGGATAAAAATAGTGGGGGATAAAGGGTCCCCTTGTTTCAGACCTCTGATAGCAGCGAAAAATCCACAAGCCTACCAATTTAGAAGGATGGGTGAGAGTTATTACTCAACCATCTGTAAATAAGATTACAATAACTTTGAGAGAAACCTCTTGCAATCAAAATCTCTTTAATGAAGTCCTAAAATATAGTATCGTATGCTTTCTTGATATCTAACATATAGAGGAGGTTGCCATCTCTGCAAGATCTGTCCAGATCAAGAAGAGTTTCTTGGGCTAATAGCACATTGTCAATGATTAATCTTCCATTTATAAATGCAGTCTGATTATGACTTATAATCTAAGGGTCTGTCTAGTTCAGCTGTAGATTTTCAGCTTTCCAGCTGCAGCTGTGCTTCCCCTGGAATCAACTGCGACGAAGCAGCTGCGGGAAAGTTGGTTGTCTGTTTCGTTCAGCTGCGTGAAAACTGCTGTGGGATAGCTTTTTCATGTAGAAATAACCAAAAAGTCCATATTTATTAAAACTGTTTTAAACCCAAGAATAATGAGAAGGTGTGGGTGTGCTGGAGATTACAATAGAACGAGTTTCTAAATGTCTAAGGCTACATATAATTTAGCAATGTACTGTCAATGACCTTGATTTCATTTTCAAGAAAGCTTCAAGCTAAAAAATTTCTTTAATGATATTTATGCTCCTTTTAAAATGCATTAATCATTCTCAATGTTCGATTTTGCCTCTTATGTGGCTTCTAGAGTAGCAAGATTGGACCCTAAATGAAAATGGTTCACGATAGAACGTTCCAGCTCTTTTTGGTCTGTGTTAGAAAATGAGTTATGTTCTACCAATATTCAAATGTTTCACAGATCCAAACACTATTATCTGCTTAAATGTCCCTCAACATAAATCTGATTTATTAAATTGTTTTACAAAGAATACTTCTATCAAAAAAATAATACAAGCAAAATAGAAAATATGAGGGAAACAAGAACATTGATCATGCCATGTCTCTATCTTTAATAAAATTTCAAGTCTATGAAAAAAATAATTTTCAAGTTAGCCTTGTTACAATAGAGACATCCATGCAGCAAACATTAAAAAAAAATTCTATTGAACTGCAGGACAACCTATGGTGGTTCACAAAAAGCAATATATACTGGTGTTCATAATAACAAATCAGCAGCGCAAAGCCGAAAGTCAAATCAGTAGCAAAACCATGTAATTGAGTTCGCATATGCATCGTAGATATAGACATGGATGACCAAAGGTTGATAATGCACTTTTATTGTAATAAACACTTTTTTCCTCGTAACTTTATTGGCATGACAAATAAGGAGGTTCACAAAAAGCATACTGTCAATGCATGGTACGAAGGGAACAAAGAAAATATTCCATATCATGCAATCACTGCATCCAAAAATGACGATTATTAAAACTGTCAATTCTGGCATTAAATTCTAGATTTTTCGCATGTCATTTTAAATGCATAAACAGTCTTCAAAATTAAGCATTTCCATGATTATGCACTTTTTTCAATTTTCTAAGCAAACTATTTATCTCACAGAACTATATACTAAAAATAACAAATAAATACATACAAGAAATCTTCGGATCTAAACTCCAAAGTTCACTGAAATGAGAAGGAAAAAAAATTAACATCAATAATAAATTTTCAAAGAGCACTTAACACATTTGACTTCTGCATTAGATAATGATAGTGTTCACAAAACCTATAACTTCTAAACAAGATAACTGTGTCTTATTGTATAGGATGGTAGAATAAAAATAGTTTGAATCAACATTCACATGAGTAAGAAAACTTATAAAGTTAGCAAAAATCTACGCAATTTAATGTTCAAGTGAAAGGCCACACCATTAACAGGTCATGCAGGTGTGTATGGCAAAGATTGTCTAACCAACACATCAAGAAGTGCCTCTTTTCACATAGAATAAAGTATGAATTTAATCCCACTATAGAAATCGATATATAGAGCATTCTGAAATGTGTGCGTCAACAACAATTCCAACTCACCACAAGAAAAATATTGATCTATGAATGGAATGTAATAAGATGGTAAATTGTTAAAACAACATTTCATAAAGTGACATTATCAATTGGGTGATGAAATTAGACAATCTAAGAGCAACGGATGTAACAAATAATATTTGTAAAAGTTGGCCAATATGAAATGAATTTAAGTTTTGATGACTACAATAGAAGCATAAGTCCAAGTAGTGATCATGTTTGTTTCCATAATTGTTTAAAAGGTTACCTTGGTAAAATTAAAAAGATACCATCGGAAACTGGATTAGCATTTCTATCGCAGGGGTGGTAGCCTGCTTGGTGTTGGGGTGGAGTGGAGGCCTGCTAGGTTGAGTCACGATCGTAGCTGTTGGGGACTTCGATAGTGTCGCTATCGTGGTGGAGGCCTGCTTGGATGAGTAGTGACTGTAGCTTGCCTGAAAAGAAAAGATGATGAGCAGGACGTCGAGGGAAGGATCGCTAGGGCTGCGGGGTTCGATTCCTGGATGGCGAGGCTTGCGATAGAACTCTTGGACTTCACGAGGGCAATCAGAGAATATTGGTGCGGTGAAAGTTAGGCCGCAAGGTCGATCCCGCGGCCGGCTTTTCGCCCGCTTCAGCATCGAACGAAAGCAAAGCTGTAAAACAAACAGTGCCGCAAAAAAAAACATCGCGGCAGATGATCGCGCCGCACTAAAAAAAGCTCAAACAAACGGGCTCTAAGTAAGATGAGGTTGTTGTCTTATTAACCTCATTTTTTTAGGTTTAGTCTCTCCTTAGATAGTCTAGGGTCTAGCCATAGGAGTCACTTGGAAATTTGTTTAGAAGACTAGCAATGGATCCCTACCACATAGAAATTCCACATGCTTGTTTCCCTCACTTGGAATTTTCATATGCTTAAAGCCTAACCACCAGCTTTTGGGAGGATGGAACCAAGCATACGAAAGTCCAAGTGGGATTTCTGTAGGTGCTCAAGCCTTATGATAAATTCTGGGAGGTTTGAAGCACATTCATTCTTACATTTACACTTACACGTCAAATTTACACACTTACACATCACACTTCATACTCATAATTCTAAACCAAACACCTTTCATTTTTTGCATCCTTAACTCTTTGGAGACTCATGTGTGTGGTCCCACCGGGCCCTAAGTCTATGGCTAAGGTGATTGGAACCAACATATGGAGGACTAAAGAGGGTCACCCTTGGTCCATGATTTAAACAAGTTGACATCCCAAATTAAACTCCCAATATTACCAAAATTCTCCTATTTCGAAACCTTAACTTCTAAGCTCCACCAAATGACCAAAATACCCCTTTTCCCCTAAACTCCACAAAATTTCCAAAATCTCCCAAAATTTCTCAAAATCATTGTAAAATACCTCCCACCATTCAAATTGACCAAAATTACTCAAATTTACTAAAATTTCTAAAATTGCCCCAAATTGGCCAAAATTATTAAATTGCCCCAACTTGCAAAAATGCTAAGAATTACCCAATCTGTCCAAAAAACCATTCCATGATGTTCCCCTCATTGTACTGAGAATTTTGAATGTAAACATGCCATACTTCCGAGCTACCTTTATGCCCGTCGACACCAAAAACGACTGATACTTAAAAGCGTTCTGGATTCATAAAACTGTCCACGTTAATCAGAAATGTCCCCAGACGCTGTCTTTTGACTCCAAATTTCATTTAGAACTGCCTCGAGCCTTTAAATTAGCCTTTTCACCACTTACCCAAATATCCCCAAAATTACAAAAATACCCGTCCTGGCCAAAAAATTCTAAAAAAAATTCCTAAAATTTCAAATACTTCACATTCCTTGGAAATTGAAATCTTTTTTTCAAAATGATCAACGACGAGTCAGAATTTCGAGACGAATCAAATTCGATGCATTTTTGACCCGCTAGATGACGAAGTTGCCTGAACAACCTCCGATCGCCAAACGGACTAAGCTGTTGCGTCTGACACGTCGAAATTACTTGGAAGGACATATAACTTGTATGGTTTCACGCACAGTGAAACGGCTCAAATATTCGGCGCGTTTGCATTAAATAATTAAAAATTGTATTTTTGCTACCTAATTTTCTAAACCTAGCTCACTCACACACTTAACCTAGCTGCCACCCCCCTCCTCCCTCTAAGTCGCGATTCAGCCTTGGCTGAACCCTTCTCCAAGCTTGGCTGAAACTTCCATGCTTGCTCCCTCTTTTCTTCCCCTTCAAGGCATGACTCTTCTTCCCTTGCTCCCATCCCATCCATGACATAAACCCATCACCTCTTCCATGCTCTTGTCATTCCTTGGCTGCCATCCTTCTCATCTACATCACCTCAACAGCAGCACAAGGGGTGTAAAACTCTTGGACCAAAGGTTTTTGCCCAAGGGAAAGTTTTGGGGCCTTTTCGTCTTCTTCTTCTTTTTCTTCGGGCTATAAAATGGCTTCTTTTTTGTGCTTTTCTGGTGTTGGATGAACTTTACAAAGTAAGCGGAGGTGTTGTCCAATTTTTCTCTTGATCCAAACCTAAGGAAAGAGCTGATTTGTTCTTTGTTTGGGCTAGGTTCCTTGCCCTTTTCACTTGTCTCTTTGGCTTGGTTGGTGATTCTACCCATTAAGTTATAAATTTCTTCTTTCATGGCTTAATTTTTGTGGCTTTTGGCTAAGCTTTTACATGGCAAAACTCTAGATTTATGGTTGGGTTTTGAACCTATTTTACATGTCAAAATCTTAAATTTTATGCTTAGAGATTGAAGTTATTCCGTGAGGAAAAATTTCGAATCTATGCTTGGCCTTTGATACTACTTTACATGTCAAAATTTTGAGTTTTTATGCTTAGAATTTGAAGCTATTGTACATGGAAAGATTTAAAATTTATGCTTGGTCTTTAAAGCTACTTTACATGTCAAAATATTGAGCTTTATGCTTGAGGTTAGAATCTATGTTTCATGGTAGAAATTATGATTCTATGCTTGGATTTTGATGTCCTTTCCCATGGCTAAAGTTGGAATTATAGGCTTGAGTTTTGAAGTTCATTTACATGGAAAAGTTATAGTTTTGGGCTTGGCTTTTGAAGCCACTTTACATGGCAAAGTTTAAAGTTGTGCTTGGCTTTTGAAGTCACTCTACATGTCAAAATTTTTAGTTTGTGCTCAAGCTTTGAAATTATTTCTTATGGCAAAATTTGAAGTAAGCTTGAAGGTATTTTTCCATGTCATTCCTTTCTTTCTTTCCTACTTTAATTTTCATGGTTTCTTAATTCTAATGTTTAACACAAGAAAGGAAAGAAATGAAGAAAGAAAAAAAAATGGAGGTTGGGAAGGATTTTCTCATGATAGCCTAGCTTTCGGATGGTTTGAAAACTCCATAGAAAATGTTTGCTAGCTTTTCTTTTTTTACTACTTCATGACTACTCCCTTCTTCTACTCTTGTATGCTCATGAAGGTGGTATTTCGTCTCCTTTTTCATTACTCCAAATACATGATGTAGAGCATGCATGGGATGTGGTGGCTTTGCCTTAGCTATGTTTTTCCTATGACTTGATACACTTTGTTTGGAACGTTTAGCTTGCTTTACCCAAGTTCCTTCAAGCTTAATACCTGTTGGATGGAAATTTTAGCATGCTTTATTGTTGTTATCACATATGTTTTTCCTTTGGAGCTTTACATTTTGAAGCATGAAAATTATTTGCAATTTTCAGATTTTCAAATACCCACTTGTGTAACACTCATAAATGAGGCTACATGTGCTTGTTCTCCACTTATTTCATCAAGTATTCATGTGTATAAAACCAAAGCATTGATTTCACACATATTCCACCTAATTACATACATAAACTTTACATTTTACCTGGACTTTTCTTCACCTTCAAAATATTCACATGCTCCATACATAAATCTCACTTTTTTACATAACAACTCACCTTACTTTTGAAATATCTACATATTTCACTTGTGGAAACAACCATTGACATCAAATACTTGTTGGAAGCATTTGGCATTGTCACATGTATACTTGTGACACTTTTTGGTGATGTTTATTGCACAAATGAAAGAATTCCATCAATCTCATATGGTCATTAAGTAAAAATCTGCACTTATACATTGGTTCGGGATTGATTTAAATCACTCCTATGCTACACCTAAGTGAAAATCTGCACTTATACACATGTTTGGAGTTGGTTTAAATCATTATTATGCTTTCATTAAGTAAAAATCTTCACTTATACATTTGTTTGGAATTGATTTAAATTACTCCTATGCTACCCATACGTGAAATTATGAACTTATATACTTATTTTGAGTTGGTTTAAATCATTCATATGCTCCCATTAAGTAAAAAAACTGTATTTCTACACTTGTTTGGAGTTGATTTAAATCACTCATATGCTATCTTTATGTAAAAATCTGCAGCATGACATTTGCTTGGAGTTGGTTTAGATCATTCCTATGTCACCCCAACATGAAAATCGACATCGATAGCCTTCTCCAATGTTGGTTTTTAATGTTTATTTGCTATCCCTACATAAAAAATTACATTGTTTGGCATGTCTTAAGTTTTCTTCAAGTGCTCCTATGTTGAGAATTACACTGATTGTTAGCTTACAAGTTGGTTTAAATTGTTTCCTTGCTGCCCCTATTTAAAATTTACAATAAGGGGAATCATTTGTGTTGCCTTCGAGTGAGGAAGAGAAAGGAGAGGAGGTTGCATGCTTACCACTTTAAAGAGATAATTTTTGAGATGTGATTCAAGCTTGGTTTGCTTTAATTCTACGTGCTAGTATTGGGAGCATTTCACTTGTACACTTGCTCTCTACACTATTTCAATACATTTTCTACTTGTTATGACACATTATCTCAAAGCATTTAATTGTTAAATCTCTTTGATATGGCATGCTTGCAAGAACTTATGCTTTTTCAGAGACATAGAAGCATGAAAGGAATGTGGTTGTTATGGAGAGCATTTCATGTAGCCATTTGAACTCTAGCATTTCCTTCGTATTTTGTTTTGATGGGTACCTCTTGCACCATGTTGTCGGGTAGGGCAGTCATAAAAGCTCTTTGTTCGCGAATAGTTCGTGTTCGGTTTGCCAAGAAGTTCCTGTTCGATTCGTACGAAAGCTAACGAGACAAACACGGACAATTTTTTTTTCGTTTGGTTTGTTAAACGAACCAAACACGAATAGTGATGTGTTCGTTCGTGTTCGGTTAGTTATTCCTTGAAATGTAAAATAATTTAATATAATTATACATTTATATATATATATATATATATATATATATATATATATATATATATATAATTTATGATATTTTAAAAATAATAATAGATTATGAAAAACTATCATATTTTAAATAATTAACTTCTATAAATTATAATATATGATAAATTATTAATAAAAATAATATTTTAGTATTAATTATATTAATATAAATATTATAATATTATAATTAATATACTATACTATATGTTAAAATAAAACCCTAAACAAAACCCTAAACGTCTTATTCGGTTTGATTCATTTTGAGGAACTATGGATTACATGATTTGTATGGAATACGTGATCAATTTGCTTCATTTTGAAGAACTATGCTATCAAAGCTAGGGATGTCCAAAAATCTCATTGTTCACGAATAGTTCGTGTTCAGTTCGCCATGAAGTTCATGCTCGATTCGTTCGATAAGCAAACGAGACGAACTCGAAGAAAATTTTTTTTCGTTTGGTTTGTTAAACAAACCAAACACAAATAGTGATGTATCGAACATTTCAAACACAAACATTATCACAGTTCGTTAGTGTTCGGTTCGTGTACACCCCTATTGGTGAGATTTATTTTTCTTACTTTACATGATTTAGAACTAACCCTTGCACCATGTTGGAGGGATTTGTTGTCCTTACTTTACGTGCTTTATGGTTACCCTCTTCGCACCATGGTTAGAGAGGCTCTGTATTACTTTCATTTGGTGCCTTATGGCTACCCCTTTACAATCACTCACAGGGGTTTGTCTTTACATGTTTTACTAGCTTTGTGGCTACTACTTTTGCACCCCATATGGGGTTTCCTTTTGTCCCTACACTACTTCATGTCTATTACTCTGTACGGTTTTGAGAGTTTACCCACCTCCTTTACGATGTTGTTCTAAGTGGATTGTCATCTCCTCTCTCTCTTCCTTGTCCCTAGTCCTTTATTTCTTCTTGCTTCTTGACCCGAGTCTTGTTCTTATGTAAGAGACATAAGTATACACATATAGCCTTTTGCTATATGTGGGGTGATCAAGCAAGGCTATAAGTAGGATGGTTAGGGGGGACGGTGATGACATTGCATAGAAGAAGGATACGAGGGATTTCCAAAGTAGTATCTCCTGACTCAGAGACCCTAGAGAGGGTAGATGAAGGAATTTATGATACTATTCGCCCATCCTTGGGGATTTCTACCATTGTCACTCTTAGGCTGCTAGTGGTCCTTATTCGATTAGGATAGTCAATCTGTGGATCACACTATTTTATAAAATATACATATACTTTTTTAAAATACAAAAATACCCCTACAACAAAACAACCTCCCACCCATAAGTTTTCACTTGCATGCAATCCAAATAGAATTGAATGAAAAAATTACAAAGGTCCACGGTTGACTATTCAGGTCGAGTTAGAACTGCCTTCCATAAGGTGTCAGTTTGGTAGTTCTCACTTAAGATTGACATGCATACAACACAGCTCTGAGTCCTCTGCGCCATCATGCTTACTGTCCTCCCTGACCTGTAGTCTGTTTCTCTTGTTTTCCTACGTTCTTTTCTATAGATTTCCTAGGAATTTCTTACGGATTTTATACAGATTTTTCTACACATTTTCTACAGATTTCCTACGAGTTTTTCATAGGATTTTTATATGTTTACCTTACCATTTCTTTTCTTTTTCCTACAAGTTTTCCGCCAAGGAGTTGTTTTTCAAATTTCTTACGGGACGTTCTACTTCAACTTTTTGGTTTTTTTCATCTTTGTCCTAGTTTATTACATAAGTTTCATACTTTAAATTTCTTACATACACTTCAGCACATACACATGTTTAGTTTAGTTTGCTTACTTTACTTTTCAGAGCATATACACCTGTTTAGATTAGTTTTCTTACTTTACTTTTCAGAGCATATACATTTGTTTAGTTTAGCTTGCATGCTTTTCTTTCCACAGTATATACTCATGTTTAGTGTAGCTTTCTTGCTTTACTTTCCCTTATATCTTGAATGGTGAAAAAATGATCAAACCCCGCATGTTTAAACAACTCAAAATTTAATCACCAACCAAAATAAACTTGCAACTTTAACTAAATTAAAAAGTTTCTTGGATGACCGGGAATACCTACATAGGAGGTAACCTACGTGTTGCTAATGGGGTTTCCCACGATCTAAACAAAAATGTGGAACTCATTCAATTGATTTTAGCAAATTCATTTGGACTAAGTGAATCTGATGAAAATTGTGATGCCGTAATGAGGGAACCGTGTGATCCTAACCGGTGTCACCATAATCAACTTAAACATTTGTTTCAATTAAAACACTAAGCTACCACAATTTTAAACATTCCAGACTTCTCTCACCCCCCTGATTGTAACTTCTTAAACTAAACATTCTACAACAAGAAGGAGCTCGGGGCATACACCGTGGGTAGCACGATCAAAGATGTGGAAGAACATGTTCGAGTGAGCAAATAACGGATCAACAACAACACTCTATTCCTTAGAGATAAACAAACAAGCTATAGGACTTCGAGGTAGTCTTCCTAGTGTAGCATAAACCCTCATCTTATCTTTTTGGCCTTTGCATTTAGTGTAACATAAGCCCCAACTAGCCTTAGGATTTCGAGGTTGTCATCTAATATGACATATATCCTCCAAACTTCCATGCTATTCACATGATCGATATCAAGTGAATGAAAGCTCTAATTAATTAAAATTGGCAGGATAAAACAAAAATCAATTATTTTAAATTGAAACCAAACAATATGATAGATGAGGAAGTCACAAAGATTTACTCTTGGATCAATGACCTCCACAAGTTGTTTCTCCTTTGGGTTCCAACTACTACTTTTCCAGAACTTGAAACCAATCACATATTGGATTCTAATTACCTCACTTTTGTTGAAAATCCTATGCTTTTGAAGTCAATTCATAAAAATATATTTTCTGATCTAAATCAAGAGTTTTATTAGGTGACCTCGGTCATCTAAGATGTAATTAACTATAGGGGCTTGCCCTTATATGAAATGTAAACGAACCCAGTATTAATATAAACCCTATCTAATTCATCTGTAATAGATATGAGAATCTATATGACAAAACATAGGTTTTGCAGACCAAATCAATGTCATTGATTTTCTAGTTTATTTAATCGAGCTGCACTATTAAGCAACTTTCCTATCTTTCGGAATAGATGCATAGCTTAATGTGTAGTGCTCGATTGTTTAAACTTATAGGGATAAGATATCAGTTTGACTTCATATATTTTCCCTAAACTAAATCTATAAATAAATTAAATTAAATGTTGTCCTTCAGAACTGAGTGATGAGATCTCAGTTCCAATGGGTGACAGCTTCTACCAGACAACTCCTCTTAAAACATAAAAAACGCACTGACAAGTCTCCCAACAAGGATTTTATCAATTAGTTTGCTGATAACTGATGTAAGGCTGATAAGTACATAGTGGTTTCAGTTCTTGGAGTTAGATGATTTTGTTACAAGGACAATATTGGAGGTACAGAAGTAGCTTGGAAGATTGTAAACCTGAATGAAACTTTGGATTGCAACAATGACTTCACCTTTAATAACCTCCAAGGATTTCTTATAGAAATCAGCTGTGAAGCAATCAGGTCGAGTAGTTTTGGAGCTATCAATAGACTTCAATGCATTCCAGATCTCTTTCTCTAGGGGGGTCAATTAGCTTTAGATCTTTTGTGTAAGAGTGGTCTTTATAGAAAATGTAAGTATCAAAAGATAATCTGGTTGTTTGAGGCTGTGTCAGCAGATGTTGAAAATATTTCAGAGCACCTGGAGCAATAGCTTGATTCTCATAGAGCCATATCCCCTAAAATTTTTTATAGAATGAATGTCATTACGTTTCCTTCTATATTTGATATAAGCATGAAAAAATTTAGTATTTCTGTCACCATGAGAAAAGATATTAATGGCAACCTTTTGTCTTAAGAAATTTACTTCATATCAATGGTGGTTAGGAAGTGGTCCTGGGCAATCAGTAAATCTCTTTCCTCAATAACACCATTCTGGAAGGCAATTTCCAAAACCCCCACTTCAGCCTCAGCATTAATAACAGCTTGGAAAACATCACCAAAAGAATTCCATCCCCATTTCTTAAGAGCATTAGCCACTTTAGATTTAAGGAGGGATAGGTTATGTAATGGATCTGGATGAGATAGCCCACACCAAGAGGAAGAGATAATATCAAGGAATGAGGGGTGTTTGGACCACAAATTAAGATATCTCAAAGGAGATTTACCAGCTGGGGGAGGGGAAAAAATAGAGATTAAGAGAGGCCAGTGATCAGAACCAGTAAGGCTAAGATGATTCATTGAAGTATGAAGGAATTGAGAGCCAATGATCCTTAACCAGCACCCTGTCAAGTTTTTCCCATATATGCCCCCTCTTCCAAAGGAATTTAAGTTCGGAGAAACTCAAATTAGAAAGGCCAACTTGTTGTATATTATCACAAAAAGTGTTCATTTTTGAGAGATTACGTGTTGTACCTCCAAATTTCTTAGCTGAAGAAGAAACACAGTTGAAGTCTCCACCTACCAACCAACTGGTGGAAGTGTTAGAGCTAATGACTAGGAGATAAGTCCATAGTTCCCTCCTTTCTAACCTATTGCAGCCAGCATAGACAAAAGTTACACAGCCTGTATAACCATTCATCATAAAGGAAAAGTGATCAAATTGCTGATGGTCTAGCAACACAGTCTAAGTGATTTCCTTCCTGCAGAAGATACAAATCTTATTGTTGCAATTAGCAAAATGAGTGTGGCCATTGAAATTTTTTTCTAAGTCTATGTGGATTTTTATGAACCATAGGTTCCATAATAGCTATATGATGTATTCCCGACCTTTACTTATGTAAGAATTTATGAATTTGTATTTAAAAATTTATAACATTTATTGTAAAAATCAAAATTTCAAATGCAAGTATAAGTATCGTTTCAAGTAATACAGGGCTCTCTTGGAGTCTTGGTTATTGATCCCACAAGGAAGATTACGAGAAAATTAATTTAAGAAATATTTTAAAATTTTCAAATTAAAAGTAATTATTATTTTTATTTCTTTTCAAAATTCATATTTTAAATTCAATAAAATTTTTACTAAATTTAAGTAAGCAGTTATAAAGTAAAGATTAATGCAAGTATAAATAAAACAACTTTCTCCTTTACAACTAATCCAAGGTTTTTTAGAATAATTATCATTTGTGGAGAACATAGATCATGGTATTATGCCAAATAGAAGCATTCCTACTCATTACCTTCACTCGATAGTATAAAGAACATTGGTTAATCTATAGATCGGTTCAGGATATTTTATTAGTAGAATGTGTTAATCTTGGCTCACACTTCTAGATGTCCAAGGGTGGCTATGGTCGGCCCTACCAGTGACTCGTTCCCTTTCTATAAATTAAATTATTAGAATTTAGTTTGTGACTCTAAAAACTAATCAATTCTACGCCCAATAAATAATATATTCCTAATTATTTGCACTTCACTTTGAATAACCTGCATAAAGCTTTCGATTACCCAAGGATTTACTTGATATCTACTAGTTAAGAACTCATCTCCGGGTAGGTCTCAGAATTCTTCAACAGGTTTTAAGAATTTAAATGGTCAGTTTAAAAAGTAAATTAAGATCATGTATTAATATCATCACAATTTTATAAATATTTTAAGTTAAGTTCTTCAACAAAATTTAATTATCTTATCATCTTTTCATACTTGAAAGAAGAAAGAAAACTAACTACTCGGAACACATTGAATTCACACATCAAAACATATTTAAAAAACTTTAAACCAAGTTATAAATACTTATCTGGAACGTTCCTTCAAGTGATCTGCTAACTCCTACCGACTCCAATGCAATGTACAAAACTTCAACAGCAACAATACTTGAAAGTCACACTTACAACTCAAGGAATTGAGTAGTAATACTCAAAATAAACTCACTAAATGTAAAAGAAAGTGGCTCCCTAAAATGGTTGGATGCTAGAGGGGGACTAAATAATGCGTGGGGGGTATGTGGTGATAGAAAGGTCTAGTAAGGGAACTTTTCTTTATAGAATTGACTCCTATTTATAGAGCTTCGAATTTGACAAGGGGTTTCTTAAGGAACCTCTTCAATATTCGTCCAAATACAATGTATCTTCTAGAAGGTAACTTTCGCGCCTAGGCGCCGAGATCTGGTGCCTAGGCGCCGGAGTCCGTGACCAAGTCTTCGCACCTCTTCACTTTGGATCGCACCTTTTCGTGATTAAAACCATTTTCCCATGTTTAGATGCATTGTATCACATGTCTTATATATTAGGAGTAACTTCCAACCTTCTACCACTTAACACCATCAAAATAACTGCCCAAAGTCGTCAAAAATATTATCTGTTTCTGTATCGAACTAGCGCTTGCTTCAGACCTAAAATTTTGGCAACATTGTTTTTTAGCTCTATTTTTGCTCCTTTTTGTTCCTTTTTTCTTCTTGAACTCTTTTTTTATCACCTACATCAAAAATTATAAAAATACCTTTCATTAAATCATAATATCCTTAAAAACTGAATCATAATTAAGGCATAAAAATAGGTATTTTTTAAGTGGATCAAATTCCCCCAAACTTAATTGTTACTTATCCTCAAGTAACCCCTTTAATTACCTAAAATGTATAACATTTGGAATGAAGTTTACATATTTAAGATTTCTTATAACTTTCGGTTTTATAAATGCTTTAGCAAATAATTAATCAGATTTCACTAATTAAGTTTAATTTTAAGAATTAAAGAATATTTAACTACCAAATCATAGGACTTCCATTTTTTTCATTTATTTGAAGAATAATTGTAATTTATCATATTAAGGTCACATAGAATATTTACAAGAAAAAAACTTTCATGAAACATTTTTCAAGTAAAAATATTTGTACATAAAAATTAAGTTAAAAATATAATTGGTTTTCTTTCTATAAGATAATTCAAGTGAAGCCAATTTTTTATTAGTCATTTCCTCAAGCTTCTCCTCACATTTCTTTTCTTGTTTCTTTTCTTTTTTTTAAGGATATTTTTCAATCCTCTATTTTTTATTCTATTTATGAGGATTATTTTTTTTGGATAGCCTGTTAATAATTTTGAACTTCACTATCTTTAACTTATATTTAAAAACTTATACATTTTTACTTAATAAATATGACATTTCTAATAAGTATTATTTTTCAAAAATTATTTTGATGTTTTTCTTTTTCAAGTAATAATCTTAATTCCTTAGTATTTCTAAAATACAATTCTCTTTACTATAAATGGAAAAATTCTTAATCTTTTTATTCTTTAAGTTAAATAACTTTATTTTTAAAATCAATCAAAATTATTGAAATTTTAGTTAAGTTTACTAAATTATTTATAAATTCAAAAATTTAAGTAATCTTAAAAAGAATTTTCATTCCTTATGTTATGTTAATATTTTTTTAAAAAATATTAGTTCATTAAGGGCAAATAATATTTTAATTTGAAAAATGTTTTCCCTTCCCCCAAACTTCAGCTTTAGTATAAAATGAATCATAAAAATTTTCTAAAGCATGAGAGAATGAAATAAACAAAAATTTTTCTAGGTACAATGATGATGTAGTATAGAACAACTCATTCCTACTTCTACACATGCTTTAATATGTATATAACAAAAATGATTAAGCATATGTAGAAATGTATGCAGAGCAGGAGTTAGATTCTAAATTAATTTTTTTATTATTTTAATTTCAATTTTACTTTAAAACATGCAAAATTACAAACTATTCAGGAATACTAAACAGTAGGCTGAAACAGAAACAAACATTTTTCATAGAAAATAAAAATTCATCCATACTTCAGTCTTTAATACATAACACAATAGATGATCTAAAATAGTCTAAACTTTAAAAATCCACACAAAGCGAATTAAACCATTCAACACTAAAAAATAATAATAAAATCACACTCATCAGTACTAACATACTAGAAATAAATACTAAAAACAAAATTAACACATCTCAAGAGGTAAATAAAACTACTAATCACTAGATGTACCCTCGTCATCGTCGTCACCAAAACAAAATTCTACATCCTTCGAATCATCATAAGGTAAGAATCTAGAACAAGTAGGGAACTGAACATCATGATGACCCTTCAGGAATCTTACAAGAGACTCAGAATACTCAGCATCATAATCAATCTTCCTTTGGGTGTACTCAAAAAGATGATCGATCTTCTTATCGATCGTATCTACTCTACAATGAGTTAGAAAAAACTCATTCTGCTGCTCCATAAACTTATCATGCATGGATTCCAAAAACTAGATGGTGGCTCAGCAGTAGAAGTAGAAGGTCTAAAAGTAGAAGTTCTAGCAGTAGTAGCTAATGAACTAGAAGGTGCCGTAGAACTCTTACCTCGAAGTCGATCATAGATACTAACACTTTCTCTTCCAATAAGCTTCATAGACTTAATCTTTTCTTCAGAAAGCTCAGCAACAACTCCAACACTTTCACATAGATAATAAATCAAAGATGGAAATCCAAGTCCAACTAAAGTGCTAGAACGAGCAATGGCCTCTACAGAATCATAAATGATACTCCCAACATCAATCGACTTCCTCTCTTGCATGTAGTAGTTGAGGATAGCTCTGTCCTTGGTAACCTAACTCAAATGATTGGATGGAAGGAGGCGAGCAGAATAAAGTAATGCCATGATTTTGAAACATCATTTATCTTAAAAGATGAATAATTTACTTGTTTTTCGTTCCAGATCTTCCATGCTCCAGTACCATCTGTCAAGTAAGCAATAATCATCTCTAAATCTCCCTCAGATGGAGATAATCTAGAGTAATAGCACTCGATGTTCGACGGCAGGCCGTAGAAAATGTTGATTCGCTCTGGAGTGAATCCTACTCCAACTCCTCTTACGAAGATCTCAAACTCTTCAACATCCACGAAATTTGTATAAAACTCTCTAACGACAGGGATAACGGCAAAAGCAGTGAAATAACAGAATCATTGCCAGTTGAGTGCAATGATCGTTTCTTCAAATCTTCCTCAAGGATTGTAAAAACATCATTTTGAGATAAACTTCCTTGTCGTAGCAAAGTCGTTGTACCTAAAATGTGCCGCGGTAGTGACAAACTTCCTACGATCAAAATTTTCTCGTTCCTTTCCTCGCTTAGAATTAGGTGCCATCTAACCATGAAATAAAAACGCAAAATAAATTTATAGGATTAAAGGAAATTAACCAATTTAAGCTTTTCAAACTTGAAAGAGCTTAAAAAATCCATGGATTTAACTCTAAAAATCAAATTTTTTCTCAAAATTTCGGTTCTCTTCAAAGAGAGCAAAATCCATGGTGAAAATCGAAAAAAATTGGTTCAAAATGTAGATCTGAACTTGGGATGAAGAAATCGAGTTATTTCAAGGTTAAAAACTTGAAAGTCCATCCTCAAATGGGATCTTTAGGGCCAATTTAACGAAAATGGGAAGAACAGGAAGCTTAGGCATCAAAAATTGCGTTAGGGGGGGTTTAAGAAGATGAAGTTTCGGGTTCAGGCCGAACCGGTGCCTGGACTCCAAATTCTGGCGCCTAAACGCCAGACTCGCCTTTCCAAAAAATTGATTTAAATATTATATTTTCCAGTAGAACTTATCAAATTCGTCTTCTAATTACTCACATGAGAGTTTTAATCCAATTTATATCTTCCAAACATTTCCAAAATCAATTAAAATGATAACTTAGATCCACATTTCAAACACAAAATATAACCTAAATCTTCAATGCCAATTCATATTTTTCATTGAAAGAGCAATAAATTTCAGAACAAGACTATAAAAAGGTTCATCATTCAATAAAAAAAATACAAAAAACATAAATTCAATGCAAATTTTCAATCCAACAACACACATTGAACAATTAAGCAAACACACAAACTCGATATTCGTCTCACTAGAACTTGAATTAATCACACCTAGAACACATAAAAGATTAATTTAACACCGAACTTCAATTTCCATCTCTTTCGCAATGAAGTTCGCTAGGACCGCTGAGACAAAAAACCAACGCCCTTGGAAATTCCAAAGCTGTCTTTTGATCAATTCACTTGTTCTTCGCATACATTGCTACTTGAGAGTCTTGATAGGCCGTCATATGATCAAACTGAAGTTTCTTTTGCCATTCCAAGTGGTCAATTTGATGATACATCTTGTGTAAATAATTCCCAATGCTTTTAAGTTTTGCTTCAATCTTTTCCAAACGACTAAATAACCTCTCCATACTAATTGCAATAAAACCATTAAATTAAGGTTGAGGATCTTTGAGGGGTTTTTTCTCTTACCTTATTTCCATGATTTCCTCTATCCATTGCTTCTAAACTCCTCTTAACTCCTCCAAAATGGATTACTCAGGTTGAAAATAAGGTTTCTTAGGGATTAGGGATGATGGTAGGGAAATTTATAAAGAGATTTTGTGTGAAAAACTGAAGTTTTCTAGTTTTTCCATGATCTATAACAGTGGCGCTCAGGCGCCGGAATCTGGCGCCTAGGCACCGGACTTCGATACCAATGGTTATTCTAGCGCTTAAGTGTATCGCCTATCGTCAAATTTTACAAAGTTTTGGTCTTAAAAATAGGTCTATTAAAAGGGTGTGATCAACATACAAACAACAATTAAGATAAATTCAAATCACAAACAATCACAATGATAATATATGGGTTGCCTCCCATATTGCGCTTGGTTTAATGTCGTCAGCCCAACCTAATCAATTGAATTAATCAGGTAGAATCAATTCAGAAGCCTCTTTATAATTTTGTTTCATTTCTCTCATATAAGGCTTGAATCTTAATCCGTTAACTTTAAATATTTTTCCAGTTTTGGGATCTTTAATATCCACAGCTCGATAAGGGTATACTTTCTCAATTATAAGTGGTCCCATCCGTTTAGATCTTAATTTTCTAGGAAAAAGTTTTAAACGAGCATTAAATAATAATATTTCTTGTCCAGGCTCAAATATTTTTCTTGAAATCTTTTTGTCATGCAATTTTATAATTTTTTCCTTATAAATCTTTGCATTATCATAAGACTCATTTCTTATCTCTTCCATTTCATTCAGTTGTAATAATCGTTTCTCTCCTATAGCATTCAAATCATAATTGAACTTTTTTATCGCCCAGTAAGCTTTATGTTCCACTTCAACAGGTAAGTGACAATGTTTACCATAAAGTAACAGATAAGGTGACATTCTGATAGGTGTCTTATAATCTATTCTATACGCCCATAATGCAGAATCAAGTCTATCAACCCAGTCAGTTCTTTTAGGATTAACAATCTTCTCTAATATTCTTTTAATTTCTATGTTTGATACTTCAGCCATTCCACTTGTTTGCGGGTGACAAGCAGTTGCAATTCTATGTTTAATTCTGAATTTTTCCAGTAATGATTGAATTCTTATATTTCTGAAATGACTTCCCCCATCTGTGATAAATACCCTTGGCATTCCAAATCTTGTAAAAATCATCTTCTTTAAAAATTTCAAAAAACTTTTGGAATCATAGTTAGGTAAAGCTACAGCTTCAATCCATTTTGAAACATAATCAACTGTTAATAAGTATAAATCTTTCCAGATGATGGTACAAAAGGTCCCATAAATTCTAAACCTCGTACATGAAAATTTTCAATTTCTAATATATAGTTAAGAGGCATTTCATCTTTTCTGGATATATATCCCATTCTTTAACATCAATCACAAGTTTTCACATCATGTCCAACATCATTAAATAATGTAGGCCAATAGAATCAAAAATTTAAAATTTTAAATGCAGTTTTATCCACTCCAAAGTGTCCTCCAAATTCAGAATCATGACATTTTTGCATAATGGCAAAAGTTTCTTCATAAGGTTCACATCTTAGAATCACAGAATCTCTTCCTATTTTAAATAAATGAGGATTTTCCCAAATATAAGATTTACAATCATTCTTGAATTTCTTAATATATTAGTTATTCAACCCATAGGTAAAATATTGCTAACCAAATAGTTAACTATATCTGCATACCAATGCATTTGTAATTCTTGAATAACATATAACTGTTCATTAGGGAATTTCTCATTTATATTTTCTTCATAAATCTTCTCACTATTATTTTTTATTTTTGATAAATGATCAGCAATTTGATTGTCAGCTCCTTTTTTGTCCACTATTTTAAAATCAAATTCTTACACAAGTAAAACCCATCTGATCAATCTAGGTTTAGCTTCCTTTCTAGACATTAAATACTTAATAGTAGAATGATCAGTACGTACCATACATTTCGTCCCAAGAAGATATGGTCTAAATTTATCAAAGGCATATACTATTGCTAAAAGCTCTTTTTCAGTAGTAGTGTAATTTATTTGAGTTTCATTTAGAGATTTGCTAGCATAATATATAACTTAGAAAATTTTCTCATATTTTTATTCCAATACAACTCCAATTGCATAATAACTTGCATCACACATTAATTCAAAAGGTTTACTCCAATCAGGTGCAACAATAATAGGTGCAGTGGTTAATCATTCTCTTAAAATATTGAACGCATTCAGACAATCTTCATTAAATTTGAATTTAGCTTCTTTTTCTAATAAATGGTAAAGTGGTTTAGCAATTTTAGAGAAATCCTTTATATATCTTCTATAAAATATAGCATGACCGACAAAACTTCCCACATCAGTAACGGTAGTAGGTGGTTGAAGTTCAACAATAATTTTCACTTTTGCTTGATCAACTTCCATACCTATTTGTGAAATTTTATGTCCAAGTACAATTCCTTCTGTGACCATAAATTGACATTTTTCCTAGTTTAGAACTAAATTTGTTTCTTCATATCTTTTCAAAATGTTCATTATATTTTTCAAGCAAGGCTCAAAAGAAGTTCCAAAAATTGAATAATCGTCCAAAAATACTTCATTCCTTTATCAATTAAATCACAAAATATTGGCATCACGCATCTTTGAAAAGTTGCAGGTGCATTACATAAATCGAAAGACATTCTTCTAAAGGTAAATGTTCCATAAGGACTTGTAAATGTTGTTTCTCTTGGTCCTTAGAAGCAATAGGTAATTGATGATAACCAGAATATCCATTCAAAAAATAGAAATATGAGTCTCCAGCTAGTTTATCTAACATCTGATCCAAGAAAGGTAAAGGAAAATGATCTTTTCTAGTGGCGTTATTTAATTTTCGATAATCAATGCAAATTCACCATCCAGTAACTTGTCTTGTAGGGATTATTTCATTTTTATCATTAACAATGACAGTTACTTCTCCTTTCTTCAGAACACAATGAATAGGACTTACACATCGACTATCCAAAATAGGATAAATAAATCCAGCATCTAACCATTTCAAAATCTCTTTTTAACAACCTCTTTCATAATTGGGTTCAATCTTCTTTGAGGTTCAATAGTGGGTTTACAATTTTCTTCCATTAAAATCCTATTCATACAGATTGAAGGGCTTATTCTTTTTATATCTGCAATAGTCGAACAAAGAGCTTTCTTATAGTTCTTCAGAACTCATATTAATATTTCTTCTTGATCATTGCTTATTTCTGAAGATATAATCATAGGTAAAGTTAATGAATTTCCAAGAATGGTTTATGTTAGATTTGGGTTAGACATAAGTTCATGTCAGGTTGAATCTTAAGTATGGCTTAACTTAAGTCTAATGTGAGTTAGACTTAAGTTATGTTTAAGTTAGGTTCATATCAGGTTCAACCTAAGTATGGTTTGACTTAAGTCTGATATGGTTTAGACTTAAGTTAGGTTTGGGTTAGACTTAGGTTCATGTTGGGTTGAACCTAAGTATGGTTTGACTTAAGTCTAATGTGGGTTAGACTTAAGTTAGGTTTAGGTTTGATTTAGCTTCATGTCGGGTTGAACCTAAGTTAAAGATTGAAAGATCATTTTAGGTTTGGGTTTGGTTAAACCTTAGTTGGTTAAGGTTTAATCATTAATTAAGTCTAATGTGATAAACTTAATTAGAGTTCAAGTTTGATTAAGTCTAATTTAGTTAAGACTTAATAGTTTAACCAGGTCTAATGGGTTAGACCTAATTAGGGTTTGTGTTTGATTAAACCTTAGTTAGTTCAGGTTTAATAGTTTACTTAGGTCTAATGGGTTAGACCTAATTAGGGTTTAGGTTTAATTAAACCTTAGTTAGTTAAGGTTTAATGGTTTAATTAGGTCTAATGGGTTAGACCTAATTAGGGTTTAGGTTTGATTAAACCATAGTTAATTAAGGTTTAATGGTTTAATTAAGTCTAATGGATTACACCTAATTAAGGTTTATGTTTGATTAAATCTTAGTTAGTTACGGTTTAATGGTTTAATTAAGTCTAATTGATTAGACTTAGTTAGGGTTTAGGTTTGACTAAACCTTAGTTAGTTAAGGTTTAAGGGTTTAATTATGTCTAATGGGTTAGACCTAATTAGGGTTTAGGTTTGATTAAACCTTAGTTAGTTAAGGTTTAATGGTTTAATTAGGTCTAATGGCTTAGACCTAATTAGGGTTTAGGTTTGTCTTAAACCTAATATGTAAAGAGGTTAATTAAATTTAATATGTCCTTAAACTTAATTAACGAATTTTTTTTGTATTAAACCTAATTTAGTTAAGGGTTAATGGGTTAATTAAGTTTAATATGTCCTTAAACTTAAATAAAGAGTTGATTTTGAATTAAACCCTAAGGTTCAATGAGTTAATTAAGTTTAATATGTCCTTAAACTTAATTAAAGGGTTTGGTTTTGATTAATTAAGTTTAATATGTCCTTAAACTTAATTAAAGGGTTTTGATTTTGATTAATTAAGTTTAATATGTCCTTAAACTTAATTAAAAGGTTTGATTTTGGTTAATTAAGTTTAATACATCCATAAACTTAATTAAAGGTTTTTCTTTTGAATTCATAAAGTCTAATATGTCCTTAGACATAATTAAAAGTTTTGATTTTGGTTAATTAAGTTTAATATGTCCTTAAACTTAATTAAAATTTGATTTTGATTAATTAAGTCTAATATGTCCTTAAACTTAATTAAAAAGTTTTGATTTTTGTCTAATTAAGTTTAATATGTCCTTAAACTTAATTAAAGAGTTTTATTTTGATTAATTAAGTTTAATATGTCCTTAAACATAATTAAAGGTTTAATTTAAGTCTAATATGTCCTTAGACTTAATTAAAGGGTTTTAATTTTGAATTCATTAATTCTAATATGTCCTTAGACTTAATTAAAATTTTGATCTTGATTAATTAAGTCTAATAGATCCTTAAGCTTAATTAAAAGGTTTTGTTTTTGGTTAATTAAGTTTAATATGTCCTTAAACATAATAAAGGGTTTTTTTATTAATTAAGTATAATATGTTCTTAAACTTAATTAAAGGTTTTGATTTTGGTTATTTAAGTTTAATATGTCCTTAAACTTAATTAAAAGTTGATTTTGGTTAACTAAGTTTAATATGTCCTTAAACTTAATTAAAAAGTTTTGATTTTTATCTTAAACCCTAAGGTTTAATGGTTTAACTAGGTTTAAGTTGTCTTTAAACCTAGTTATTGTTTGATTTGAGTTCATTTAAGTTTGGATTCATCACTTGCTTAATCCATGATGAGATGGATTAAATATGTGAAGAGGAGGTTTTGAATTATTAATTTTAAAATTAATAAAAATTAACCATGTTTGAAAATGTATTTTAAATTAATTTGATGACTTGAGAATTGTTATTTTTTAGGATTGTTGTCTGTTATCCTAAGGTTCTCAATCATTTTGCTTTTAAATCTTCCAATTTTCCTAATTTTATAATTATTTTTGAAAATAATTACAAAATATCATGGAAATTAAGAAATCACATCCTGAAGAGTTACGCTAGCCTTAGAAAAATCAGAAGATGTGCCTAAGGACTTAAAGGTCATTCCCTAAAAATTTCATATTTTTCTAACTTGTAAATAATTTTTAATAATTAAAATACTCCAGAGAGTATTTAATTAATTAAAAATTAAATACTGAGAATAAAATTATTATTTTGGTCTCATATTTTTCTTCTCTTCAAGAGCTTTCCATAGGTATTTTTGTTTTATTTTTATGACCTCTGAATCAAAAGATATGGAATTTTGATATTTTTAAAGATTTTCTGGATTAAATCAACCCGAAAAATCCAGGCTTCGACGCGTTTCCTCGTACGTGTCAAAGAGTGGGAAGATCCCCTACGCGGATCCGAACAGCGGACATGGGATGAGAAGATCAGCACCTTCCGTTCCAAAACACGGGAACGGACGGCGGAGATAATTCCCCCTTAAATTCAAAAATTTTCAAACCGTTAAACTTCAAAGCTCAATATCTCACTCATTTCTCAACGAAAGTGAGTGATTTTTCAACCTATGGAATCATCTGGACGTATAGATTGTATCTATACGGTGATGTTACATTTCTAGGCTAATTAAACCCATGACATTTTGAATATATGAAATATTTTGGAGAAAATAAATCCATACCTTAGCCACAAGTTTGTCGAGCTTGATCAGGCTTGATGGTCAGCTTCTAGGACTCCCAAAGAAGAACCTTGTCACTTTAATTTGGTTTTGTAGCTAGCCTTGGAGAGCAATTTTGTCAAAATGGCTAGTTTGGGATGATTTTAGATATTGGCCAAATTAGATTGATTGGGCTAACCCTATGGCTTGGGTTTGATTGGAATATGTTGCTGAGGTCCCCAGGAAGATTTTTTGTGTAGGGAGCCAAGGGATTTGGGCAGCCTATAGGTTTCTATGGTATCATTCTCTCCTCTTGGTATTTTCAGCTAAGGGGGGAGGTATTTATAGCCATGAATGGCTATGGATTAACCTTGGTTAGCTTGGGTTTAATCATAGTATGGTTTGGGCTATAGAGTACAACCTCCCCCATGTAAACCAAGCTTCACCTCTTCTTCCTCCATGAGAATTTTGCCACTTAAGGAAGTGCACATTTCATGGAAATTTTGGCTTAAATTTTGTCATGATTAATTTTAACCTCTTTGTTTCCATTCCATTAGTTAAGTGGGAAGTTCAGGGTGACTCAAATGGTTGAGACCCTCTCCTTGCAACACTAAATTTATCATTTCATGAGGTGGTGACACATTAGCCCCTCTCTTAATATTTTTTCATCAAATGTTATGATGAGTTTAACCATGGGGTGAAGGATTGTTAAAGCTTTGTCTCCTCACTATTGGGTGGCTAGGGAGTTGGCTAAACTAATCTCACCATGGCAAGACACCTCACACTTTAAATTACCATGGTTTTGCCACCTCATTTTTCATGTCATGATGGCCCTTTACGATGGTTGAACATGAGTGAGTCATGGGTTGTTTTCTCTTTAATGGTTCATGTGTGATGTCATAAAAGAGTTTTAGAATTTTTAGAAAGCCATCTGTCATAAGTTTTAAAAATTCCATTTAATCCCCTCATCATTTTAATTTCCATATTTAATTAATTATGTCATTAATTAAATATTGGAAATTATTTTATTAATCAGTAATTAATTGAAAATAATTCCAAATTAATTATTTGTTTAATATCCATGTCATTAAAATTGAATTTTTTCACTTTCCATGACTTTTTAATTTATTTTCACTTTAATTAATTATTTCATTAATTAAAACATGAAAATTAAATTATTGGTTAATTAATTAATTAAAAATAATTTTGGAATTATTTATTTGATTAATTCCATTATTTTTAATCAATTTGTGGATTTTGAGATTTTATGGCATTTGAATTTGATTTTTCATTTTAATTAATTATGTCATTAATTAAAATTTAAAAATTAATTCATTAGCTAATTAATTAATCAAATTATTTTTGAGATCAATTATTTGATTAATTTTGTCATTTTATGACTTTTAATTTAATTTTCATTTTAATTAATCATGTCATTTGATTAATTAAAATATTAAAAACTAAATTATTAATAAATTTAATTAATCACAATAATTTTTGAAATTAATTTGATTAATTTTTGTCATTGTGAGGTCTTAAACATGTCATTGGTTATTTGATGAAAAATTAATCATTTTAATCAAAATTGCCCTTTTAGGTCATGTGTTGACATATTGGGTCAATAAGGTTGGTGATTGAATCTGGATTGGCCATTTTGACTAAAATTATCATTTTAGGTCAAAAGGATGTCTTATGGGGTCAACAAGGTTGGTCATAGGGTCTGGATTGACCATTTTGGGTAAAAAGGTTGACCTATAGGGTCATTAGAGCTGGTCATTGGGTCAGGATTGACCATTATTACTAAAAGTGTCATTTTAGGGGAAAAAGTTGACCTATGGGGTCAACGGGGTTGGTCATTGGGTCAGGAATGACCATTTTGACTAAAGTTGTCATTTTGGATAAAAAGGTTGAGATATGGGGTCAATAGCGTCAGTCATAGGGTCTAGATTGACCATTTTGACCAAAATTGTCATTTTGGATAAAAAGGTTGACCTATGGGGTCAACACGGTTGGTCATAGGATTTAGATTGATCATTTTGACCAAAATTGTCATTGTAGGTAAAAAAGTTGACCTGTGGGGTCAACAGGGTTTGTCGTTGGGTCTGGATTGACCATTTTGACCAAAATTGTCATTTTGTGTAAAAAGGTTGACCTATTGGGTTAACAGGGTTAGTCATTGGGTCAAGATCAACCATTTTAACAAAAATTATCATTTCAGGTAAAAAGGTTAACTTGTGGGGTCAACGGGGTTGGCCATTGGGTCAGCATTGACCATTTTGACAAAAATTGTCATTTCAGGTAAAAAGGTTGACATGTGGGGTGAACATGGTTGGTCATTGGGTCTGGATTGACCATTTTGACCAAAATTATCATTTTGGATAAAAAGGTTGACTTATGGGGTCAATAGGGTTGGTCATTGGGTCAGGATTGACCATTTGACCAAAATTGTCATTTTGGATAAAAAGGTTGACCTATGGGGTCAACAGGGAAGGTCGTAGGGTTTGGATTGACCATTTTGACCATATATGTCATTTTAGATAAAAAGGTTGACCTATGGGGTCAACATGGTTGTTCATAGGGTCTGGATTGTCCATTTTGACCAAAACTATTATTTTAGGTAAAAAGGTTGACCTGTGGGGTAACAGGGTTTGTCATAGTGTCTGGATTGACCATTTTGACATAAACTGTCATATTGGGGAAAAAGGTTGACCTATGGGGTCAACAGGGTGTCATTGGGTCAGGATTGACCATTTTGACCAAAATTATCATTTTGGGTAAAAAGATTGACCTATGGGGTCAACAGGGTTGGTGATTGGGTCAGGATTGATCATTTTGAGTAACAAGGTTGACCTGTGGGGTCAACCAGGTTGGTCATTGAGTCTGGATTGACCATTTTGACCAAAATTATCATTTTAGATAAAAGGTTGACCTGTGGGGTCAACGGGGTTGGTCATTGGGTCTGGATTGACCATTTTAACCAAAGTTGTCATTTTAAGTGAAAATATTGACCTATTGTAAAAATGAGGTCAACAATGAACTTACATTATTCTTGATAATGCTTTTCAATTTTATAATAAAAAATATACATCCGAAAGCATTTTTATTTTTCAGGATACCTCATTGATTTCAGAAAATTAAATGTTATCTCTTTATCATTAACTCTCATCCTTAATTCTCCTTTTTACACATCAATCATAGCACGTCTGGTAGCTAGAAAGGGTCCCCCTAAAATAATAGACATTTCTTTATCTTCTTCCATATCCAATACAATGAAATCCACAAGAAAAATAAATTTATCCACCTTAACAATAACATCCTTTATAACTCCTTATGATAAGTGATAGATCGATCAGCTAACTGAAGGGTTACAGTGGTGGCAGAAATCTCTCCTAAATCCAACCTTCGAAAGATAGAAAAGGACATGAGATTAATACTAGCTCCTAAATCACATAAGGCTTTTCCACAAAATTTTTCTCCAATAGCATATGATATAGTGAAACTTCTAGGATCTTTATGATTCTGAGGTAGTTTCTTTTGAATTATTGCACTACCTTCTTCACTAAATGCAACAGTTTCATAAGCTTCAAATTTTCTTTTCTTGCTTAAAATAGCCTTCATAAATTTTGCATAGCTAGGCATTTGTTCCAAAGCTTCAATAAAAGGAAAGTTGATGGTAAGTTTTTTAAAAATCTCAAAGAACTTAGAAAATTAATGGTCATGCTTCCCTTGTTTTAGTCTTTGAGGAAAAGGTGTTGGTTTTTTTCCAACTTCCACTTCAATAGGAATTACAGTATGATCTTTACTTGGAGAAAGAGTTTTTTTAGGTTTTTCAATCTCTTCAACTTCTCTCTCTTTTTCAATTTCATTCTGAATTTTCTCTTTTAATTCCTTTCCACTTCTAAATTGTACAGCTTTTGCTTGTTCATGATTTTTTCCAGTTTCTTTTGGATTGATTTCAACTTTGCTAGGCAGTGTTCCTTGAGGTCTGTAATTGATAAAATTGGTAATTTGACCCATCTGATTCTCAATATTATAAATAACAGTGTTTTGCCTTTGTAGCTGATTACTTAATTGCAAGATCAATTCTTCTACATATAACTTTTTCTGCTGATTGTTAAACCCAGGAGAATAAGTTGGTCTAAAGTTTGAATTTCCTTGATTGTTCCAATTTTCGGTTGGATTAACTTGATTATTACTCCATTGTTGATGTCCATTATTCCAATTAAAATTAGGGTGATTTTTCCAACCTGGATTATAATAATTAGAATAAGGGTTATTAGTTTTACTAGCAATAGCTTACAACGTCTCTATTGTTTGAGAATTATCAGTATTTGCAGAATTTTCATTACTTACATGCGATATGTTAAAAGCAAAATTATCTAATTTTTTAGATATCACAGTCACTTGTGAAACTAAAATAGAAAAGACTTCATTATCTTGAATACTTGCCATTCTTTTAGGATTAACTCTTTCAGAAGGCCATTGAAAATTATTATTAGCCATTTCTTCAATTAAAGTATAAGCTTCTTCAAATGTCAGCCATTAAAGAACCAGCAGCAGCAGCATCTATAATAAATCTAAGTGATCCAATAAGTCCATTATAAAATGTTTTAATAATTAACCAATCTGGTAAAGCATGATGAGGAAATTTCTTAATAGTTCTTTAAATCTTTCCCATGCTTCATAAATTGTTTTTCCATTAAATTGCATAAATGAAGTAATATCATTTCTTAATTTAGCAGTTTTAGAAGGAGAAAATATTTAACAAGGAATTTTTGTGCCATATCTGCCCAAGTTTCAATAGAACTAGTTGCTAATGAGTTAAGCCACATTTTTGCTTTATCTTGTAAGGAAAAAGGAAAGAGTCTAAGCCTGATAGCATCATCAGAAAAATTATTATATTTAAAGGTAGCACAAAGTTCTAAGAAACTAGCAAGATGTAAACTTGGATCCTCATTTGGTGTTCCTCCAAATTGATTATTTTGAACCATTTGAATAATATAAGGTTTAAGCTCAATAGAATTAGCATCTACAGCTGGCATTTGAATACTAATATGAAGTTCATCAGCTCTAGGGTTTGCATAATCCCTTAATGGTTTATAAACATTTTGTTCATAAATTTCTATTGGATTTTTATTATTGTTATGTAAGTTAGCCATTTCCTGATATTTTTGAATTTTTTTTCCTTTTCTAATTCTTTTAACTGTTCTTTCTAATTCAGAATCAAAAAGTAATAATCCTTCAGATCCAGAACTACGCATAAAATTAAATTAAAATCTTTTTGGTATTTTTGTTAATATATAATTATTTTTTACTTTTTTATTTATTAAACAAACAAAAGTGTATAAATTATTTTAATTTGAGAAATGTAAAAATTGTCTTTTTAACTTTCTTCCTTATCTTCTTCGACAACGGCGCCAAAAACTTGATGTATGCCCGACCTTTACTTATGTAAGAATTTATGAATTTTTATTTAAATATTTATAATAATTATTGTAAAATTCACAATTTCAAATGCAAGTATATGTATCGTTTCAAGTAATACATGGCTATATTTGAGTCCTGGTTATCAATCCCACAGGAAAGATTATGAGAAAATTAATTTAAGAAATATTTTAAAATTTTCAAATTAAAAGTAATTATTATTTTTATTTCTTTTCAAAATTTAGATTTTAAATTTCAAAAAATTTCTACTAAATGTATGTAAGCAGTAATAAAGTAAATATTAATGCAAGTTTAAATAAAACAACTTTCTCCTTTTCAACTAAACCATGATTTTTTAGATTAATTATCCTTTGTGGAGAACTTAGATTATGGTATTGTGCCAAATAAAAGCATTTCTATTCTTTACCTTCGCTCGATTGTATAAATAATATTGGCTAATCTATAGATCAGTTCAGGATGTTTTATTAGTAGAATAGATTAATCTAGGCTCACACTTCTAAATGTCCAAGGGTGGCTATGGTCGGCCCTACCGGTCAGCCGTTCCCTTTCTATAAATGAAATTATTAGAATTTAGTCTGTGACTCTAAAACTAATCAATTCTACGTCCAATAAATAATATCTTCCTATTTATTTGAACTTCACCTTGAATAACCCGTATAAAGCCTTCAATTTCCCAAGGATTCACGTGATATCTACTCGTTAAGAACTCATCTCTGGATAGGTCTCAAAATTCTTCAACAGGTTTTAACGATTTAAATGACCAGTTTAAAAAGAAAATTAAGATCAGGTATTAAGATCATCATAATTTTTATAAATATTTTAAGTTAAGTTCTCCAACAAAATTTAATTATCTTATATATTTTCATAGTGGAAAGGAGAAAGAAAACTAACTACTCAGAACAAATTGAATTCACATAACAAAATATATTTATTAAACTTTGAAACAAGTTACAAATAATTATCTGGAATGTTCCTTCAAGTGATCTGCTGACTCTTACTGACTCCAATGCAAGGTACAAAACTTCAACAGCAATAATACTTGAAAACTCACACTTACTACTCAAGTAATTGAGTAGTAATACTCAAAATAAACTCACTAAATGCAAAAGAAGGTGGCTCCCTAAAAAGATTGGATGCTAGAGGGGGACTATAGAAAGCGTGGGGGGCATGTGGTGATAGAACGGGCTAGTAGGGGAACTTTTCTTTGTAGAATTGACTCCTATTTATAGAGCTCCTAATTTAACTAGGTGTTTCTTAGGACACCTCTTCAAAATTCATCCAAATACAATGTATCTTATAGAAGGTAACTTTCACACCTAGGCGTCGGGGTCTGACACCTAGGTGCTGAAGTCCGTGACCAACTCTTCGCATCGGTTCACTTTGGATCATACCTCTTCGCGATTAAAACCATTTTCCCGAGTCCAGATGAATTGTATCACATGTCCTATATATTAGAAGTAACTTCTAGTCTTATAGAAGGTCTGATAACCACTTAACACCATCAAAATATCTGCCTAAAGTTGTCAAAAATCTTATATGTTTCTGTATCAAACTGGCGCTTGGGCGGCTGATTCTGGTGCCTAGGTGCCAGACCTAAAATTTTAGCAACTTTGCTTTTTAGCTCTTTTTTTGCTCCTTTTTTTCATCTTGAACTCTTTTTTTATCTCCTACATCCAAAATCATAAAAATACCTTTTATTAAAGTATAATATCCTTAAGAATTGAATCATAAATAAGGCATAAAAGTAGGTATTTTTTAAGTGGATCACTATACACCAAAGAGCATATTTTTATTGAGATGTAGTAATTTTTTGATAGAAAGGGGATGTGCAATGCCCCTAATATTCCGACTTAAGAAATTAATCATGGAGAGGGGTAGGGGGAATAGAAGGCTGAGATCTTGATCTAGTTCTTCCCTTAACAGGCTTGGAAGAGCTGCCAACTTCTCCCATCCCCATAGAGGGATGCACAATCAACAGTTTCTTGGCCTCAGGTATCCGTCTCTTCTTATTTCCTGCTTTTTGAATATGCCAGTATTCTTCCATAGTATGCACCATTTCTGTCATTTTCACTGCATAGGGTATCTCCAAATCACCAACAGTCTTCTGGAGATTATAATATTCTAGCTGTGTATGCCCATTTTCTTCTTGAGATGCTGCCAAACAAACTTCAATTGTGTTTGGAGGGGACCCACCTGTCACCTGAGGTGAAGGATATTTTGGAGCTACACTCAAGTCAGATTCCTCCAATATTACTGAGACTAAAATGGGAGACTGCCTTGAAGGAATTCTCTCAATCATTCTATTCACTGGGACTTCTTTTCTGATAGCTCCAGATGGGAAGATTGAGAGGGGAGCTACAGTGTTGGTAGGCTCCCCATGTTTCTCTGCTACCATTAAGGGAAGTAAAGGTGTTTGGGTCTTTTCAGGGAACATCCAAGCAGCCTCAACTCCCGTGGAAGAGAATTTCTTAACTGGAGGGTGGAGTCTGTAACACCTCTCCCTGGTATGTACAAACATTTTGCAGTGTTGGTAGTAGAGTGGTCAGTACTCCATAACGATATTATGCCACAAACCACCTTCTTCAATGTCAATCCACACCTTCTGGAAATCAAGTAGGGTGATGTCCTGCTCCACCAGTACTCTTGCCCCAGCATGTCTAGCCATATCATAGGTGGGGTAGTCCACCTTTAATGGTGCGTCCAGTGCCTAAAAAATATTAAATATGGCATTGGGGTGGTACAGCTGTATTGGAAGGCCTAGTAGCTTGAACCACATTAGAACAATTGGAGGTTCTTTTGAAGGATCAAAATCTGAGGTCCACTTCAATAGTTTCATAGTGGATCCACAAATTAGAAGTGACTGTTTAGAAAAATTTCTAACATAATCTTCTTCATTAGTTAGCCTGATAAGGAGGTATCTCCCATCTAGTAGAACCAGTTTCCAAATACCAATAATATGTAGTTATTCAAAGAACTTCCTCACATATTCCATCTTTGGATGGAAAATTGAAATTTACCTATTAAGGTAAATCTGACAGCATCTTTTAAGATATGCATCTCTTGGGCAGTAAATTTTGTTGCTGACATCCCATCCTTCAGTCCAGGAGGCATGTTGTGCCATGAAGAGCTTGCAGGAAGATAATGTGATCAAAATTTTTATGAGGTGTTTGGCCTTTACCCACCACACCTGCATAAGTGGCCTTTCCCCAGTGGGCATTAGTTTCTATGTCAATAAGGGTGGCCATGGGGAGAAACAACGAGCATCCAAAGTAGTCAATGAACCAGAAAGGAGGCCAAAAGGAAGATATAAAATAGGAAGGTCCACGTCAACTCTAAAGAAGAGAATCGGCCAGAAAAGTCAAACGCCAGTTAGAGTCTCCTCCAAAAGTAAAATAAGCAAACAACCAGAGCCAGAAAGATTCAGAGCATAAGCATAGAAGATATTCCACACAATGTTGTGGTCCAATGAAACAGTAAATTTCAAATGGAGTGAGCCCTGGAAGATCCAAAACACAGAAAGCACCACTTGAGCACACCACCACCAGACTTCACCTCTCAAGAGAAGTTCAACATAGGCAAAGAGAGCCACTTGAGTTGTCACCGCTGCGAGAGACTCCATGGAAACCCTAGCGAGCCCCTCCCTCCTCGACCACCTAATATATATATATATATATATATATATATATATATATATATATATATATATATATATATATATATATATATATATATATATATAAAGAACTCAAGGCTTTATACATGTTAAATCAGGAAGATAAAATAAATATAGGATAGGGAGGTGGATCCCCAAAGCCTAAGCAAAAAACCAAAATAACATTGAACACACCCTTAGTGGAACCAACTCCCCCAAAAGATCATCCACACACATGAAATTACAAGTTTACCACTAGAAATATAAAAGTACTCAAACTTTATATCAATAGAAGTAAAGGAGCAACACATAGAGATGATGGACAGAGGATCCCTAGAAAAGCAAAAAACACAGTGGCAGCAGATGACTAAATTAGAAAATATTAAAACAGGTTAACTTCGATATGAGAGGCCTCCAACGCATCTCCCCTCAACAAAAAGGAGAGGGGCGGGGGGGGGGGGGGGGCATTTAGTTGAGACAAATGTGGAGAGGGATGCCATGGCCAACCTAGACAACAAATTAGCAGGTTAATTCCCCTCCTTGAAAATAAACTGGATTTGAGGGGAGCTGGCAACTCTAAGAGAATTTATCCTGTTGATCTACAACTGATGATGCCAATGTATGAAGGAAGCAGAATCCAAAATCATAATTAAATTGAAAGAGTCACTTTCCACAATAATAGACTTCCACTTCAAGAAAGTGGCAAGATTGAGTGGCCAGAACATAGAATCTAATTCTGATTCAAGGGCATCAACAGAAAGTATAGGGGCATGGAAGAAACACAGGAAATTACCACAGTGATCCATGGAGACCCCCTCTATACCAGCACCTAGGGAAATGAAGCTTTCATCAGTATTGACTTTAATGTTCAATGGGACAGGGGACTTCCAAGTCACTAAAATAACTTTATGAGAAGATCTGACATTGTAGGATATAGTACTGATGTTAGGAAACTTCTTAAATTTAATTAGTTTAGAAAGATAGGACAGACAATTCCTAGTAACTTTTAATGCCCTTGGGGGGTGTCCTCAAAGATAGTCTTGTTTCGACCCATCTAGATGAACCAGACAATAATAAAAGAAATCACCCCCATCTTTTCTTCTTGCTAACCCCTCCAACAGTGGAGAATGTTATGCCAAGTGAGATGAAAGAGGTTAATATGGAGCTGCCAGAGACAAAGGGTCCAGACCTCTGGTGAGAAGGAGCAGTCAAGAAATAAATGGAGGAGGGTCTCCTCATGAAGTTTACAAAGACTACAACAAGAAGGGACCCTCAAACCTTTTAATTTAAGGAGATCATCAGTGGGAACAAGGCAATGTAAGACTTTCCAGGAGAAAAAAAACATGGAGGGTGAATGAAATTTACACCATTTAAGTTCTCCCCAAGGGACCACATCCCACTAGAAAAGTTTAGCATAGATAGCTTTAGTCATACTTTTCTTATGATAGGAAGCCTATGCAATTCTGTCAACCTTTTGAGGAGAAATAGGGATGGAGGAGATTAGTTTAGCTGAAGACACTTAGAGGATAGAGGTAAGAGTGAGGAGAGACCAGGTACCATTCTCCCAACAATAAGCTACCTTAAGTTGGAGATTCTGATCTTGAGCAGGCGGTAACTAGTCTTTAGGACACCATGTATCTAGTTAGAATGAGATTTCACCTTTTCCTAGATCTCAGGGGAACATAGTATCGGCTAGAGGTTTAGCTTTTAGCATACAGGCCCAGACCATAGAATCTCCATGTTTTCTAGTAGCTAGGGAAGGGTGGGTCTTTCTATAGTATTTCCCTTTAAAAAACATTACCCACAGTGAACTTTGAGATTTGAACTTAATCCAAAATTTGCAATGATTGGCCTGAGTGAGTTGTTTTAGCCCTTTGAAGCCTAAACCTCCAGCCCAAGTATGTTTAGCCATCTTCTGCCATCATGCCCAAAGAATTTGTTTCCTTATTCCAGACCATAAGAACCTGTTAAAAATTATTTCCATTTGCAGCTGGGTACTTTTCTTCATAGTAAGAATTTGCAACATATAGGAAGGGAAGGTGGTGAGGATGCTTTTGAGAAGAGTAATTCGACCACCACTGGAAAGGAAGGAGTGAGACCAGCTGGAGAGTTGGTTATGAATTTTCTGGAGGATGAATTCAAATGGAGTTTGCTTAACTCTACCTCTAAGGAGTGGAACTCCAAGGTAATTAAGTTGTCCAAAGAGGCAAGAAAATCCAGTGTACTCCTTGATCCAAATTTTATGACTGAGAGTCATTTTCTTATGGCAGACAATGTTACATTTCTTTTTATTGAATATCATACCAGAGTGAGATTGAAACTGCTATAAGCATTGCATAACTTTCTTGACAGTGGTTTTGTTAGCATTAGAAAAGACCATAATATCATCTGCATACATGAGAAGGGAAATACTAATATTGGATCTATGATGCTACCTATAGTGATTCTGATAGAAAGGAGAGGAGTTTAGTAGTCTGGATAGGTAGTATACTGCCAGAATAAATAAAGTGGGTGATCCATGAAAAAAATACCTATTTTTATGCCTTGATTTTTATCAATTTCTAAGGATATTACGCTTTAATGAAAGGTATTTTTTGTGTTTTTGGATGTAGGTGATGTAAAATGGTCCAAAAAAGGAAAAAGGGTGAAAAAGGAGCAAAAAGGAGCAAAAATGGAGCAAAATACAATAATTATCAAAACTTATGACCTGGCGCCTAGGCGCCAGAAGTTGGCGCCTACGCGCCAGACTCGATACAGAAATTGTCAAGTTTTTGATGACTTTTGGATGGTTATTTTGATGGAGTGAGCGGTTATTGGACATTCTAGAAGACTGGTAGATGTTACTTGATAATAGGACATGTGATACATTGCATTTGGACGCTCCAAAATAGTTTTAATCATGAAGAGGTGCGAGCCAAAGCGAAGAGGTGCGAAGAACTGGATGCGGTGTCCGCCGCCTAGGCGCCAGATTCCGGTGCCTAGGCGCTAGACAGACCTTCTAGAAGATTCATTGAATGTGGACTTGTTTTGAAGAGGTGCCTCAAGGGAACTCTTGAAGCCTATAAATAGGAGTCCGCTCCTTCAAAAAAACGTGCCCCCATTGTATCCCCTATCTCTTAGCCACTCTCATCCTTTGAGAGAGAAATAGAGAGAGAAATTTAGGGCCACTTTTATTTAGTTTAGTGAGTTTATTTTTAAGTTGTTGCATATGAAGTTTATTACACTGTGGAGTCAGTCGAAATCAGAAGATCTGTAGGAGTGTTTGAGATAAGTATTTTATTTTTGATTCAAAATTTATTTATTATATTTTGTTGTTTATATTCAATGTGTTCTGAGTAGTTAGTTTACTTTTTTCCTTCAATTATGAAAAGATAAATAAGATAATATAAAATTCGACGGAGAATTGTAAATCAAAATATTTTCAAAACATTGTGATGATATTAATTCCTGATCTTACTTTACTTTTTAACTTGGCCATTTAAATTGTTACAACTTGTTGAAGAGTTTTGAGACCTAGAAGGAGAAGAACTCTTAACTTGTAGATGTCACATGAATCCTTAGGTAGTCGAAGGCCATGCGCGGGCTATTCAAGGTAAAGTGCAAATAAATAGGAAGATAAGATTTAAAGGGCGTAGAATTGATAAGTTTTTAGAGTGACAGACTAAATTCTTATAATTTGATTTATAGATAAGGAAAGGGTCACTAGTAGGGCCGACCATAGCCACCCTTGGACATCTAGTAGTGTGAGCCTAGATTAACCCATTCTAATAACAATACATCCAGACCTGATCTGTAGATTAGTGACCCGACTACCGCGCTTAACGCAGTGACGTTGCTTTCAAAAGATAGCCAAAAAAGCTTTGACTCGATTTATAATTAGCGGCTAGTGTATAAAATTAATATTATATATGTAGTATTTTTACACACTAGGGGTACTACGCAAGTATACGTATCGTTTCAAGTAATATAGGGTTTTTAAACAAAGACCGCAGTATCGATCCCACAGGGAAGATTTATAGAAATAAATTTTCTATAGAGCGAAAGAGAAATATAATAGTAAAAATATTTTTTATTTTGATTATAATTACTATTTAATTTACTAGATGCAATATAAAGAAAACAATAATAAGAAAATGAATATATAAACTATAAAAAATAAACAACTTTCTTTCCTTCAATTAATCTAAGATTTTTAAGATAATTTAATATTCATTGGAGAATTTAATTTATGGTATTGTGCCAAATAAAAGCATTCATATTCTTTACCCTTTGATCCAGGTGCAAAGAACATTGACTAATTTACAGAATTGGTCTGGATGTATTGTTAGTAGTAATGGGTTAATCTAGGCTCACACTTCTAGATGTCCAAGGGTGGCTATGGTCGGCCCTACTAGTGACCCTTTCTTAGCCTATAAATCAAATTATAAGAATTTAGTCTGTCACTCTAAAAACTAATCAATTCTACACCCTTTAAATATTATCTTCCTATTTATTTGTAGTTCACCATGAATAGCCCGCACATGGCCTTCGATTACCCAAGGATTCATGTGACATTTACAAGTTAAGAGTTATTCTCCTACAAGGATTTTAAACTCTTCAACACGTTTTAACAATTCAAACGACCAATTTAAAAAGTAAAGTAAGATCAGGTATTAATATCATCACAATGTTTTGAAAATATTTTGAATTTTAATTCTCCATCGAATTTTTATATTATCTTATCTATCTCTTCATAATTGAAGTAAGAAAGTAACTAACTACTCAGAACACATTGAAAATAAATAACAAAACATGATAATTAAACTTTGAATCAAATATAAAATATACTTATCTCAAATATTTCTTCTACATATCTTCTGATTCCTACTTACTCCAGAGTGTAATAAACTCTAAATACAATAACTTGAAAATAAACTCACTGAACTAAATAAAAGTGGCCCTAAATTTCTCTTTATAATTCTCTCTCTAAGGATGAGAAATCTTAAAGTAGATAATAGAAAGGGGTACAATGGGAGGGGCACGTTTTCTGAAACATTGGACCTCTATTTATAGGCTCCAAGAGTTGCCTTGACGCACCTCTTCAAAACATGTCCACATTCAATGAATCTTCTAGAAGGTCGGTCTGGCGCCTAGGCGCCGGAATCTGGCGCCTAGGCGCCGAACACCGCGTCTAGTTCTTTGCACCTCTTCACTTTGGCTCGCACCTCTTCGCGATTAAAATAGTTTTGGAGCATCCAAATGCAATGTATCACATGTCCTATTATCAAGGAACAATTGTCGCCTTCTAGAATGTCCAATAGCCGCTCACTCCATCAAAATAACTGATCAAACGTTGTAAAAAACTTGACAATTTTCGTATCGAGTCTGGCGCTTAGGCTCCAATTTCTGGTGCCTAGGCGCCAGGCCATAATTTTTTTATACTTTTAGTATTTTGCTTCATTTTTGCTCCTTTTTCCTTCTTAGACCTTTTTACATTGCATACATCCAAAAATACAAAAAATACCTTTCATTAAAGCATAATATCCTTAGAAATTAGTAAGAATTAAGACATAAAGAAATAGGTATTTTTTTATAGATGAAAATCCCCCAAACATAAATGTCACTTGTCCTCAAGTAACTCTTTTTACTACATAAAGTATAACTTTTGGAAATAAAAGATAAATATTTAAGATTCTTTATAATTTTTGATTTTATAAAGTCTTTAGTAAATTATTAACCCAATTTCACTAAGTAGGTTTAATTTTAAGAATTTAAAAAATATTTAACTACCAAATCATAAGATTTCAAACTTTTCATTCATTTTGAAAATAATAGAAGTCTATTATAATAAGCTTTCGTGGATTATTTATAAGAAAAAGATCTTCTTGAAAAATCTTTTCTAAATAGATATTTATGCATAAAAATTAAGTAAAGTATGTAATTAGTTTTCTTCCTATAAGATAATTTAAGTGAAGCCAATTTTTTATTAGGCATTTCCTCAAGCTTCTTCTCTCTATCTTTTTTTCTTTTTTCTCTCTCTCTTTTTTTTATTTTTATTTTTTTTATTTTTTTTATAGAGAGGATTACTATATCTGGATAGCCTGTTCATGGTTTTGAACTTCACCATCTTTAACTTATATTTTTCAAAACTTATACATCTCCCCTTAATTATTATAACATAAATAAAAATTCAAAAAGAATTCCAATCTTTTCTTTTTCAAGTGATAATTTTTTATTACATAATATTTGTAAAATTCTATTATTTCTATCATGAATAGAAAAATTCTTTTTCTCATTCTTCTTTAAGTAAAATAATTCTATTCTTAAAATCAATCAAAGTTAGTAAAATTTTTGTTAATTTTCACTAAATTGTTTATAATTTCAAAAATAAAAGTGATCTCAAATAAATTCTTCATTCCTTAAGTTATGTTAAAAAGTTTATATTTTTAAGAAAGTATTAGCTCTTTAAGGACAAATAAAATTTAATTTTGAATGGATTTTCCCTTCCGCCAAACTTAAGTTTTGGTATAATATGATAATTTGAAAGTATGAGAGAAAGAAAATCATAAGTATTTTTAGTATGTATGTAAAAAAAACAATCTTAAAAAGAAAAATTAACTTCTAAACATGCTTTTATGAATAATTAAGATAAAATTAAAGCATGTATATGGAAAGGTAAATAGGCTAATTTTATGATGATATTAAATTTGAAACAAAATTAAAACAGAGCAAAAAAATTAAGTACTAAACATTAAACTAAAACAACATATAAATTAACTCTAACATCAGTCTCAACACAATAGGATCCATCCACACAAGTACATAAACTAAACAACACACATCAAACATAAAACTAACAAATAATCCAAACAAAACAAATTAACAACAGAGTAGCACTACATAAAGATCTCTCTACTACTAATCACTAGCTGTCGCCTCATCGTCATCATCATCACCAAAGGAAAACTTAACGTCCTTAGGATCAACAAATGGTGTAAAGCTAGGAAAAGTAGGAAAACTAACATCATGTTCACCCTTCAGAAATTTGACTAGGGCTTCATCATACTCTGCATCGTAACTACTCTTCCTCTGGGTATAATCAGATAAATGACCTAGTTTTCTATCAATAATATATATCCTACAGTGAGTTTGAAATAACTTCTACTGCTGTTCTAAAAACTGATCATGCATTGATTCCTAGAAATCTGATGGTGGCTCAGTAGAAGTAGAAGGTCTAGAAGTAGAAGGTCTACCTGAACTATGTGCAGAAGTAGAAGGAGAGGCCTATCTCTTCCATCGAAGACGATCATAGATACTAACACTCTCCTGCCCAATTGGCTTAGTAGACTTCAGCTTTTCCTCAGAAATATTAGCACTAACTCCATCATTAACACATAACTAATAAATCAAAGAAGGAAATCCCAATCCAACAGAAGTGCTGGATCTCGCAATAGACTTCACTGAATCATAAATAATGCTTCCGACATCAATAGGCTTCCTCTCCTGAATGTAGTAATTTAAGATCACTCGATCTCTAGTCACTTCACTCAGGTGGTTGGAAGGTAACAATCTTGCAGAATTAAAGCAGTGCCATGCTTTAGATACACCATTCAGCTTGAAAGATTTGAAATTTACCCTTTTGCCGTTCCTGATCTTCAAAGATCTAGTACTGTCGGTCAAATAGGCAATAATCATATCCAAATCACCCTCAGATGGTAATAATCCAGAATAATAGCACTCAATAGTCGGTGGTAGGCCATAAAATATGTTGATTCTTTCTGGAGTAAATCCTACTCCGATTCCTCTAATAAAAACTTCAGAATCTTCAGCATCCAGAAAATTTGCATAAAATTCTCGAACAATTGGGATAACAATAATAGCAGTAAAGTAACAAAATCATTGCCAGTTATGCGCAACGATAGTGTTTTCGATCATCTCCCGAGGATGATAAAAACTTCATTCCGAGATGAACTTTCTCGATGACGCAAGTTCGTGGAAGCGAAAATGCGCAGCCGCAGTTGGAAATTTGCTGCTATCAAAGTTTTCTCGTCCTTTCCCACGCTTAGCTTTTGGAGCCATCTAAACGTGAAAGAAAATTAGAACTAATTTAGGATTCAAAGATTTAAACTCTTTTTAATTTTATAAAACTTAAAATAAGTTTAAATATCCAAAGAAATCACTAAAAATCAAAAAAATTTTCAAAATTTTGGTTCTTAGAAAAAACTTGGAAAATCTATGGTGAAAATCGAAAATAAATGGTTTAAAGTGTAGATCTGACCTCGAGACGAAGAAATCGAGTGGTTTCGCGCTCAAATCCTTGATGTTTTGACCTCAAAATGGATCTAGAGGATGTATTTTCACGAAAATGGGGAAGAAGATGAAGCTTAGGCGTCAAAAATGGCTTTTGGGTGTTTAAATGGTAATTTTCGGGTAGCAGGCCGAACTGGCGCTTAGGCGCCGAATTCTGGCGCCTAGGCGCCAGACTCGCCCTTCACAAAAATCTTTTTTTAAAATTTATTTTTCCACAAAAATTCATAAATTCAACTTTCAATTACTCATATAAGAGTAGGGCTTCAGTTTATAATTTCCACAACATTTTTCAAAAATTTATAAAAATTAAATATTGAATCCACCAATCAAACAAAAGGTTTTCAATCAAACTCACTAATTTCCTTTTAAAATCTTCAATTTTGACTCAACACATTCCAGAAAATTACTACATTTGATTCAAGTTCCTAATACACACTCATTCAAAACAAGTTCAAAGCAAATACAACACACATTCAACATGAAAGCAAATATACTAACAAACACAATCTCTTTATCAGAATATTCTAATCTTCACAAGGGAAATTGTGTATTCCACTTGGAAAGAAGACTAACGCTCTTGGGAAATCCGTAGCCGTCTTTTCATCAATCCACTTATTCTTCGCATACATTTCAACTTGAGCATCTTGATAAGCCGCAATATGATGAAATTGAAGTTTCATTTGCCATTCTAGTTGTTCAACTTGATGAAACATCTCTTGAAGGTGATCTCCAATCCTTTTAAAATCTTCTTCAAACTTATCTAAACGACTAGAAATTTTCTCTAAACTTACAGTGATGAAACCATTGAAGTAGGGTTGAGGATCCCTTGAGACCTTGTCCCTAGCCTCTTCTCCATGATTTCTCCTTTCCATTTCTTCAAAAATTTCTCAAATCTCTCAAGCATGAAATGTAAGGGATGTAATTCTGATTGTTTGATGGTTAGCGAAGAAGATGGGTAGATTTAAAGGGGAAATTCGTGTGAAAAACTGAAAATTTTTAGTTTTTGCACGACCCAGTAACCGTGGCCCTTAGGTGCCAAATCTGGCGCCTAGGCGGCAGACCAATTGATACATAGTTGATTCTGGCGCTTAGGTGTCGAATTCTAGCGCCTAGGCGCCGGAACTATGTTCAACTCCGTTTAGCCTAATCATCAAATTTTCAAAATTTCGTTCTCCAAGATAGGTACGTTATACTGATAAGAGTAATTTATACTCGATAACTCACATCATAAACTATCATAATGAAGGTTAACTTGATCTCCTTTTTACTCATATTTAAAATAGAGTGATCCTATTTTTAATTTCTACATATATCAAAATAATATTCAGACTAAGTCAACCAAGATTTATGAGCATCAAATTTTTACTAAAGTAATGTAAAATTAATCAAGATCGAGGCATAACCTTACATTAAAACACAAAAATACAAGATAATTATGGGTTGCCTCCCACAAAGCGCTTGGTGTAATGTCGTCAGCCCGACTTGAGTAAATCTTTAATCAGGTTGACTCAATTCATAAGCCTCTTTATAAATCTTCTTAATATCTCCCAAATAAGGCTTCAATCTTAATCCATTTACTTTAAAAATTTTTCCAGTTTTGGGATCTTTAATATCCACAGCTCCATAATTGTATACTTTGTCAACAAAATAAGGTTCAATCCATTTAGATCTTAATTTTCAAGGAAAAAGTCTTAAACGAGAATTAAACAGTAAAACTTTTTTTCCAGGCTCAAAAATGTTTCCTGAAATTTTCTTATCATGCAACATCTTCATTTTCTCTTTATAAATCCTTGCATTATCATATGATTCGTTTCTAATTTCTTCCATCTCATTTAATTGCAATAATCATTTTTCTCCTTCTTTATTCAAATTAAAATTAAACTCCTTTATCGCCCAATAAGCTTTATGTTCAAGTTCTACAGGTAAGTGACAATGTTTACCATAAATTAACAGCTAAGGTGACATTCCGATTGGTGTCTTATAAGCCGTTCTATAAGCCCACAATGCAGAATCAAGTCTATCAACTCAATCAGTTTTTTTAGGATTAACAATCTTTTCTAAAATTCTTTTAATTTCTTTGTTTCATAATTCAGACAATCCACTAGTTTGAGGGTTATAAGCAGTTGCAATTCTATGTTTGATTCAAAATTTTTGAAGTAATGATTGAATTCTTATATTCCTGAAATGACATCCACCATCAGTGACAATTACCTTAGGCATTCCAAATCTTGAAAATATCATTTTTTTTTAAGAATTTAGAAACACTTTTGGAATCACAGTTTGATAAAGCAACAGCTTCAATCCACTTTAAAACATAATCAACTGCTAATAAAATATAAATTTTTTCAGATGATAGAACAAATGGTCCCATAAAGTCTAATCCCCATATATCAAAAATTTCAACTTCCAATATATAGTTTAAAAGCATTTCATCTTTCCTAGATATATTTCCCATCCTTTGACATCGATCACATGTTTTCACATATTGTCTCACATCTTTAAATAAGGTAGGCTAATAAAATCCAGAATTTAAAATTTTTAATGCAGTTTTATCTATGCCAAAGTGTCCTCCAAAATCAGAATCATGACATTTTTGAATAATAGCAAAAGTTTCCTCATAAGGCACACATCTTCAAATCATAGAAACTTTACCAATTTTAAATAAATGAGGTTCTTCCCAAATATAAGATTTAGCATCATATTTAAATTTCTTAATAAATTTGTTATCCAAGTCATATGGTAAAATGTTGCTAACTAAATAATTAACAATATCAGCATACCACGGTGTTTTGTATCTTTGAACAACACAAAGATTCATCAGGGAATTTCTTATTTATATTTTCTTCTGAAATAATATCATTTTTAATTCTAGACAAATGATCAGCAATTTGGTTTTTTGTTCCTTTTCTATCTACTATTTGAAAATCAAATTCTTGTAGAAGTAAAACTCATCTTATAAGTCTAGGTTTAGAATCCTTCTTAGATATTAGATATTTAATACCAGAATGATCAGTATGAACTATGTATTTAGTACCAAGAAGATAAGGCCTAAATTTATCAAAGGCATATACTATAGCTAGAAGTTTTTTCTCAGTGATAGTGTAATTTCTTTGTGTTTCAGTGAGAGTTTTACTAGCATAATATACAACTTTGAAATTTTTCTCACATTTTTGTCCTAATACAGCTCCAATTGCAAAATCACTTGCATCACACATTAATTCAAAAGATTTATTCTAGTCAGGTGCAACAATGATAGGTGCAGTTTTTAATTTTTCTTTTAGAATATTAAAAGCATTAATACATTCTTCATTAAATTCAAATTGTGCATATTTTTCTAATAAATGACAAAGAGGTTTAGCAATTTTAGAAAAATCCTTTATATATCTTCTATAAAATCCAGCATGACCTAGAAAACTTCTCACATCAGTAACAGTTGTAGGTGGTTGCAATTCATCAATAATTTTCACTTTTTCTTGATCTAATTTCATCCCTTTACCTGATACTTTGTGTCCAAGTACAATGCCTTCTGTTACCATGAATTGTCATTTTTCCCAGTTAAAAACGAAATTTGTTTCTTCGCATCTTTTCAGGACTTTGGCTATGTTCTCCAAACATGTTTCAAAAGAAGTTCCAAAGACTGAAAAATCGTCCATGAATATTTCAATTCCTTTGTCAATCAAATCACAAAATATTGACATCATACATCTTTGAAAAGTTGCAGGTGCATTACATAAGCCAAAAGACATTCTTCTGAAAGCAAATGTTCCATAAGGACTTGTAAATGTTGTCTTTTCTTGGTCTTCAGGAGCAATAAGTAATTGATGATAACCAGAATATCCATCCAGAAAACAGAAATATGAGTGTCCAACTAATTTATCGAGCATCTAATCCAAGAAAGGTAAAGGAAAATGATCCTTTCTAGTGGCTTTATTTAGTTTCCTATAGTCAATACAAATTCACCATCTAGTAACTTGTCTTGTAGGAATAAGTTCATTTTTATCATTAACACTGACAATTACTCATTGACTATCCGAAATAGGATAAATAATACCAGCATCTAACCACTTAATAATTTTTTTTAACAACCTCTTTCATAATAGGATTTAATCTTCTTTGCGATTCTATAGTAGGTTTAAAATTTTCTTCCATTAAAATTATATGCATGCAAATGGAAGGGCTTATTCCTTTTATATCAGCAATAGTCCAACCAAAAGCATTCTTATAATTCTTTAACACACCTAGTAATTTTTCTTCTTGATCTTACTCAGTTCAGAAGAAATAATAAGTAAAGTTAAAGAATTTCCAAGAAAAGCATATTTTAAATGGGAAGGTAACATTTTTAATTCCAGTTCGAGTGCTTTTTTAATTGAGGGTAAAAGTATATCATTTTGAGTTATGTCTAAAGTTTCCCAATTATCTTTAATAAAATGAGTCTCTTGTTTTTCTACTATTTCATCTTCATCAGTTAAAAATTCAAATTTTTCTACAGAAATGACTTTACATTTTTCTTGATAATGTTTTTCAATTAAATATTCAATTATATCCATTCGATAACATTTCTCTTTATCAGGGTACTTCATTGATTTAAGAACATTGAATTTAATTTCTTGATCATTGACTCTCATGGTTAATTCTCCTTTTTGTACATCAATCATAGCTCGTCCGGTAGCTAGAAAAGGTCTTCCTAAAATAATAGGTATCTCTTTATCTTCTTCCATATCGAGTACTATGAAATCTACAGGGAAGATAAATTTATCAACTTTAACAAGGACATCCTCTATAACTCCTTTAGGATAAGTGATAGATCTATCAGCAAACTGAAGAGTTACAGTGGTGGGAGTAATATCTCTAAAATCCAATCTTCGATATATAGAAAATGGCATGAGATTAATACTTGCTCCTAAATCACATAAAGCTTTTCCGCAAAATTTTTCTCCAATAGACAGGGTATAGTGAAACTTCCAGGATCCTTAAGCTTTTCAGGTAATTATATTTGAATTATTGTACTGCATTCTTCACTTAATGCAACAGTTTCAAAAGCTTCAAATTTTCATTTTTTGCTTAAAATATCCTTCATAAATTTTGCGTAAGTTGGCATTTGTTCTAAAGATTCAGCAAAAGGTATGTTAATAGTAAGTTTCTTAAAAATCTCAAAGAACTTAGAAAATTGATGATCAAGTTTATGTTGTTTAAGTCTTTGAGGAAAAGGTGGTGGTGGTTTTTCAACTTCCACATTAACAGGTATAATAGTCTGATCTTGACTAGGAGATAGAGTTTCTTTAGGTTTTTCAATCTCTTCAACCTCAATCTCTTTTTCACTTTCATTCTGCAATCTTTCTTTTAATTCATTTCCACTTCTAAGTTGCACAGCTTTAACTTGTTCATGTTCTTTTCCAGTTTCACTTGGATTGATTTCAACATTACTAGGAAGTGTTCCTACAGATCTGTTATTAATTAAAGTAGCAATTTGCCCCATTTGATTTTCAATATTACGAATAACAGTATTTTGATTTTGTAATTGATTATTCATTTGCATAATTAATTCTTCTATTTATAACTTTTTCTGTTGATTATTAAATCCTGGAGGTTTATAATTTGAATTAACTTGATTATTCCAATTTTCAGTTGGATGAGATTGATTATTAACCCATTGTTATTGTGAATTGTTCCAGTTAAAATTAGGATGATTTTTCCACCCAGGATTATAATACTTTAATAAGTATTATTTTTACTGGCAATAGCTTGTAAAGTTTCAATTGTTTGAGGATCTTCAATATTAGAAGAATTATTATGCAAAATATTAATTGCAAAGTTATCTAATTTCTTAGATATTGCTGCAACTTATGAAGCTAAGATAGAAAAGGCTTCATTATCTTGAATACTAGCCATCTTTTTAGGATTAATCCTTTCAGAAGGCTATTAAAAATTGTTATTAGTCATTTCTTCAATTAAAGTGTAAGCATCTTCAAATGATTTATAGATTAAAGAACCTCCAGCAGTAGCATCAATAATTGATTTTAAAGATCCAATTAATCCATTATAAAATGTTTGAATAATCAACCAATCAGGTAAAGCATGATGAGGACATTTTCTTAATAGTTCTTTAAATCTTTCCCAAGTTTCATATATTGTCTCCCCATCAAATTGACTAAATGAAGTAATATCATTTCTTAATTTAGCAGTTTTAGAAGGAGGAAAATATTTAGCAAGGAATTTTTGTGCCATTTCAGCCCATGTTTTAATAGAACCAGTCTCTATTGAGTTTAACCACATCTTTGCTTTATCTCTTAAAGAAAAAGGAAAGAGTCTAAGTCTAATAGCATCATCAGAAACAATGTTATATTTAAAGGTAGCACAAAATTCTAAAAAACTAAGAAGGTGTAAATTTGGATCCTCATTTGGTGTTCCACCAAATTGATTGTTTTGCACCATTCGAATAATAGATGGTTTAAGTTCAAAAGAATTAGCATCTACAGTGGGTATTTGAATACTACTATGAAGTTCATCAACTGTAGGGTTAGCATAATCTCTTAATGGTTTATAAACATTTTGATCATTAAGTTCAATTGGATTTTGTAAAGTAACCATTTCTTGAAATTTTTGAATTTGTTTTCCCTTTTTACTTTTTCTATTTGTTCTTTCCAATTCAGAATATAAAGGTATTAATCCTTCAGAACCAAATCTTCGCATAAAACAAGCACGAAAATTTAACAATTTTATTTCTTTCTTCCTTTGATTTCTTCCCCCAGCAGCGGCGCCAAAAACATGACCCAACCGCCGCGCTTAACGCAGTGATGTTGCTTCCAAAAGATAGCCAAAAAAAGCTTTGACTCTATTTATAATTAGTGGCTAGTGTATAAAATTAATATTATATAAGTAATATTTTTACACACTAGGGGTACTACGCAAGTATACATATCGTTTCAAGTAATATAGGGTTTTTAAACAAAGACCCCAGTATCGATCCCACAGGGAAGATTCATAGAAATAAATTTTCTATAAAGTGAAAGAGAAATATAATATTAAAAATATTTTTTATTTTGATTATAATTACAATTTAATTTACTAGATGCAATATAAAGAAAACAATAATAAGAAAATGATTTTATAAACTTTATAAAAAATAAACGACTTTCTTTCCTTGAATTAATCTAAGATTTTAAAGATAATTTAATATTCATTGGAGAATTTAATTTATGGTATTGTGCCAAATAGAAGCATTCCTATTCTTTACCCTTTGATGCAAGTGCAAAGAACATTGACTAATTTACAGAATATGTACGGATGTATTGTTAGTAGTAATGGGTTAATCTAGGCTCACACTTCTAGATGTCCAAGGGAGCTATGGTCGGCCCTACTAGTGACCCTTTCCTAGTCTATAAATCAAATTATAAGAATTTAGTCTGTCACTCTAAAAACTTATCAATTCTATGCCGTTTAAATATTATCTTCCTATTTATTTGCACTTCATCATGAATAGCCCGCACATGGCTTTCGACTACCCAAGGATTCAAGTGACATTTACAAGTTAAAAGTTCTTCTCCTACAAGGTTTTTAAACTCTTCAACACGTTTTAACAATTCAAACGGCCAATTTAAAAAGTAAAGTAAGATCATGTATTAATGTCATCACAATGTTTTGAAAATATTTTGACTTTTAATTCTCCATCGAATCTTTCTATTATCTTTTCTAGCTCTTCATAGTTGAAGTAAGAAAGTAACTAACTACTCATAACACATTGAAAATAAATAACAAAACATGATAATTAAACTTTGAATCAAATATAAAATATACTTATCTCAAATAGTTCTTCTACAGATCTTCTGATTCCTACTGACTCCACAGTGTAATGAACTCCAGATGCAATAACTTGAAAATAAACTCACTAAACTAAACAAAAGTGGCCCTAAATTTCTCTCTCTAATTCTCTCTCTAAGGATGAGAGAACTTAATGTAGATAAGAGAAAGGGGTACAATGGGAGGGGCACATTTTCTGAAGAATTGGACCTCTATTTATAGGCTCCAAGAGTTGCCTTGAGGCACCTCTTCAAAACTTGTCCACATTCAATGAATCTTCTAGAAGGTCGGTCTGGCGCCTAGGCGCCGGAATTTGGCGCCTAGGCGCCTGTCACCGCGTCCAGTTCTTCACACCTCTTCACTTTGGCTCACACCTCTTCGAGATTAAAATCGTTTTGGAGCGTCTAAATGCAATGTATCACAAGTCCTATTATCAAGGAACAAGTGCCAGCCATCTAGAGTGTCCAATAACTACTCACTCCGTCAAAATAACTGATCAAACTTTGTCAAAAACTTGACAATTTTCGTATCGAGTCTGGTGCTTAGGCGCCAATTTCTGGCGTCTAGGCAAATTGGCGTCTAGGCGCCAGGCCATAATTTTTTTATACTTTTGGTATTTTGCTCCATTTTTGCTCCTTTTTTCTCCTTTTTCCTTCTTAGACCTTTTTACATTGCCTACATCCAAAAATACAAAAAATACCTTTCATTAAAGCATAATATCCTTAGAAATTAATAAGAATTAAGACATAAAGAAATAGATATTTTTTTATAGATCAATTAGCCGATGTTCCTTGTGCCTGGATCAAAGGGTAAAGAATAGGAATGCTTCTATTTGGCACAATACCATAAAATAGATTCTCCAACGAATATTAAATTATCTTAAAAATCTTGGATTAATTAAAAGGAAGAAAGTTGTTTGTTTTCTATAATTTTCACAAAATCATTTTCTTATTATTGTTTTCTTTATCTGCATCTAGTAAATTAAAAGTAATTTATAGTTAGATTAAAATACGAAAAGATTTTGAAATACAATATTTAAAAATTTATTACCATATTTTTTCCCCGTGCATGGATACTCGGGTCTTTGTTTCAAAGCCCTTTATTACTTGAAACGATATGTATACTTGCGTAGTACCCAAAAAGTATATAAAATATTTTCCTTTAAAATTAAATTTTGCAATATAAACATATATTTAAAAGTATTAATCACTAATGGCCTAGCATTTGGTAGCATCAAGTTTTATTTAATGTTATTGCGTAAATTTAAATTTGGTACACATCTATATAGCAAGTTATTCCAGGTCATGTGTTTCACGCCTTTGTCAGAAATTAAATTTTCTAGCAGTGGTAACAAATTCTTGTATTTGGAAATATAAAAATCGGGTCAAGTTTTTGGCACCGTTACCGAGGAATCGAAGGTACAATTTATAGACTTTTAAATATTATATTTCCAAAAACATAAAAATATATATATAATAATACTAAAATAAAAAAACATATATAAAAAAATAAAATAAAAAAAAAAATTTTTTACTTTATTTTTTTTATTCGTAGTTTTGGTTCTGAAGGATTAATACCTTTAGATTATGAACTAGAAAGAACAATTAGAAAAATTAAAAAGGGAAAACAAATTCAAAAATTTCAAGAAATGACAACTTTACAAAATCCAATTGAAATTAATGATCAAAATATTTAAAAACCATTAAGGGATTATGCTTACCCTACAGTTGATGAACTTCATAGTAGTATTCAAATACCCTCTGTAGATGCTAATTCTTTTGAACTTAAACCGTCTATTATTCAAATGGTGCAAAACAATCAATTTTGTGGAACACCAAATGAGGATCCAAATTTACACCTTGTTAGTTTTTTAGAACTTTGTGCTACCTTTAAATATAATAATGCTTATGATGATGCTATTAGACTTAGACTCTTTCATTTTTCCTTAAGAGATAAAGCAAAGATGTGGTTAAACTCATTAGCAACTGGTTCTATTAAAACATGGGATGAAATGGCACAAAAATTTCTTGCTAAATTTTTTTCTCCTTCTAAAACTGCTAAATTAAGAAATGATATTACTTCGTTTGATCAATTTGACGGGGAGACAATATATGAAACTTGGGAAAGATATAAAGAACTATTAAGAAAATGTTCTCAACATGCTTTACCTGATTGGTTAATTATTCAAACATTTTACAATGGATTAATTTGATCTTTAAAATCAATTATTGAAGCTGTTGTTGGAGGTTCTTTAATGTTTAAATCATTTGAAGAAGCTTACACTTTAATTGAAGAAATAGCTAATAACAATTTTCAATAGCCTTCTGAAAGGATTAATCCTAAAAAGATGGCAAGTATTCATGATAATGAAGCCTTTTCTATCCTAGCTTCACAAGTAGCAGCAATGTCTAAAAAATTAGATAATTTTGCAATTAATATTTCACATAATAACTCTGCTAAAATTGAATATTCTCAAACTATTGAATCTTTACAAGCTATTGCAAGTAAAAATAATCCTTATTCAAATTATTATAATCCTAGGTGGAAAAATCATCCAAATTTTAACTAGAATAATTCACAACAACAATGGGGTAATAATCAATCTAATCCCACTAGAAATTGGAATAATCAAGTTAATCCAAATTATAAGCCTCCTGGATTTAATAATCAACAGAAAAAGTTATCAATAGAAGAATTAATTTTACAAATGAATAATCAATTACAAAATCAAAATACTGCTATTCGTAATATCGAAAATCAAATACGGTAAATTGCTACTTTAATTAATAACAGACATATAGGAACGCTTCCTAGTAATGTTGAAATTAATCTGAAGGAAACTGGAAAAGAACATAAACATGTTAAGGCTGTGCAACTTAGAAGTGGAAATGAATTAAAAGAAAGAATGCAGAATGAAATTGAAAAAGGGATTGAGGTTGAAGAGATTGAAAAACCTAAAGAAACTCTCTTTCCTAGTCAAGATCATACTATTATACCTATTAATGTGAAAGTTGAAAAACCACCACAACCTTTTCCTCAAAGACTTAAACAGCAGAAACTTGATCATCAATTTTCTAAGGTCTTTGAAATTTTTAAGAAATTTACTATTAACATACATTTTGCTGAAGCTTTGGAACAGATGCCAACTTATGCAAAATTTATGAAGGATATTTTAAGCAAGAAACGAAAATTTGAAGCTTTTGAAACTCGTTGCATTAAGTGAAGAATGCGAGTGCAATAATTCAAAAGAAATTATCCGAAAAGCTTAAGGATCCTGGAAGTTTCACTATACCCTGTGCTGTTGGAGAAAAATTTTGTGGAAAAGCTTCATGTGATTTAGGAGCAAGTATTAATCTCATGCCATTTTCTATCTTTCGAAGATTGAATTTCAGAGAGACATAACTCAAAATGTTAGCTGATAGATCTATCACTTATCCTAAAGGAGTTATAGAGGATGTCCTTATTAAAGTGGATAAATTTATCTTCCCTTTAGATTTCATCGTACTTAATATGGAAGAAGATAAAGAGATACCTATTATTTTAGGGAGACCTTTTCTAGCTACCGGACGAGCTATTATTGATGTGCAAAAGGGAGAATTAACCATGAGAGTCAATGATCAAGAGATTAAATTCAATGTTCTTAAATCAATGAAGTACCCTGATAAAGAGAAATGTTATCGAATGGATATATCTGATTATTTAATTGAGAAACATTATCAAGAAAAATGTAAAGTCACTTCTGAAGAAAAATTTAAATTTTTAACTGATGAAAATGAAGATGTATAAGAAGAAGAGACTCATTTTATTAAAGCAAACTGGGAAACTTTAGACATAACTCAAAATGTTATACTTTTACCATCAATTAAAAAAGCCCCTAAACTGGAATTAAAAATGTTACCTTCACATTTAAAATATGCGTTTCTTGGAAATTCGTTAACTTTACCAGTTATTATTTCTTCTGAACTGAGTAAAGATCAAGAAGAAAAAATACTAGATCTGTTAAAGAATTACAAGAAAGCTTTTTGTTGGACTGTTGCTGATATAAGAGGAATAAGCCCTTCCATTTGTATGCATAGAATTTTAATGGAAGAAAATTTTAAACCTACTATTGAACCACAAAGAAGATTAAATCCTATCATGAAAGAGGTTGTTAAAAAAGAAATTCTTAAGTGGTTAGATGCTGGTATTATTTATCTTATTTCGGATAGTCAATGGGTAAGTCATGCTGGATTTTATAGAAGTTTTCTAGGTCATGCTGGATTTTATAGAAGATACATAAAGGATTTTTCTAAAATTGCTAAACCTCTTTGTCATTTATTGGAAAAAGATGCAAAATTTGAATTTAACAAAGAATGTATTAATGCTTTTAATATTCTAAAAGAAAAACTAATAACTACACCTATCATTGTTGCACCTAATTGGAATAAATCTTTTGAATTAATGTGTGATGTAAGTGATTTTCCAATTGGAGCTGTATTAGGACAAAAATATGAGAAGGTTTTCAAAGTTGTATATTATGCTAGTAAAACTCTCACAAAAACACAAAGAAATTACACTACCACTGAGAAGGAGCTTCTAGCTATAGTATATGTCTTTGATGAATTTAGACCTTATCTTCTTGGTACTAAATGCATAGTTCATACTGATCATTTTACTATTAAATATGTAATATCTAAGAAGGATTCTAAACCTAGACTAATAAGATGGGTTTTACTTCTACAAGAATTTGATTTTCAAATAGTAGATAGAAAAGGAACTGAGAACTAAATTGCTGATCATTTGTCTAGAATTAAAAATGATATTATCTAGGAAGAAAATAAAAATGAGAAATTTCCTGATGAATCTTTATATGTTATTCAAGGATGCAAAACACCTTGGTATGCTGATATTGTTAACTATTTAGTTAGCGATATTTTACCTTATGAATTGGATAACAAATTTATTAAGAAATTTAAATATGATGCTAAATCTTATATTTGGGAAGATCCTCATTTATTTAAAATTGGAAGAGATTCTATAATTCGAAGACGTGTACCTTATGAGGAAACTTTTGCTATTATTAAAAAATGTCATGATTCCGATTTTGGAGGACACTTTGGCATAGATAAAACTTCATTTAAAATTTTAAATTTTGGATTTTATTGGTCGACCTTATTTAAAGATGTGAGACATTATGTGAAAACATGTGATCGATGTCAAAGCATGGGAAATATATCTTGGAAGGATGAAATGCCTTTAAACTATATATTGGAAGTTGAAATTTTTGATATATGGGGTTAAGACTTTATGAGACCATTTGTTCCATCATCTGGAAAAATTTATATTTTATTAGCAGTTGATTATATTTCAAAGTGGATTGAAGCTGTTGCTTCACCAAACTGTGATTCCAAAAGTGTTTCTAAATTCTTAAAGAAATTTATATTTTCAAGATTTGGAATGCCAAAGGTAATTATCACTGATGGTGGAAGTCATTTCAGGAATGTATGAATTCAATCATTACTACAAAAATTTAGAATCAAACATAGAATTGCAACTGGTTATCACCCACAAATAAGTGGAATAGCTGAAGTATCAAACATAGAAATTAAAAGAATTTTAGTGAAGACTGCTAATCCTAAAACAACTGATTGAGTTGATAGACTTGATTCTGCATTATGGGCTTATAGAACAGCTTATAAGACACCAATCGGAATGTCACCTTACCGGTTAATTTATGGTAAACATTGTCACTTACCTGTTGAACTTGAACATAAAGCTTATTGGGCGATAAAGGAGTTTAATTTTAATTTGAATGAAGCAGGAGAAAAGCGATTATTGCAATTGAATGAGATGGAAGAGATAAGAAATGAATCTTATGAAAATGCAAGGATTTATAAAGAGAAAATGAAGATGTTACATGATAAGAAAATTTCAGGAAAAATTTTTGAGCCTAGACAAGAAGTACTTTTGTTTAATTCTCGTTTAAAACTTTTTCCTGGAAAATTAAGATCTAAATGGATTGGACCCTATTTAATTGAGAAAGTATACCATTATGGAGCTGTGGATATTAAAGACCCCAAAACGGGAAAAATGTTTAAAGTAAATGGATTAAGATTGAAGCCTTATTTGGGAGATATTAAAATGATTTATAAAGAGGCTTATTAATTGAGTTAACCTGATTAAAGATTTACTTAAGTCCTGCTGACGACCTTAAACCAAGTGCTTTGTGGGAGGCAACCCATAATTACTTTTGTTTTGAGTGTTTTTATGTTTTTAATGTATGGTTATGCCTTGATCTTGACTAATTTTATATTACTTAAGAAAAATTAGATTCTTATAAGTCTTTATTGACTTAAGCTGAAGATTATTTTAAAGTATGTATGATTTAGAAATTGGATCTCTCTATTCTAAAAATGAGTAAAAAGGAGATCAAGTTAACCTTCATTATGATTGCTTACAATTTGTGTTATTGAGTCTAGATTACTATTACAAGTATAATTTACTTATCTTGGAGAACGAAACTTTGAAATTTGAAGATTAGGCGAAACGGAGTTGAACATAGTTCTGGCGCCTATGAGCTAAGATTCGGCGCCTAAGCGCCCGAGTTAAACTATGTATCAATAGGTCTGGCGCCTAGGCACCAGATTTGACGCCTAAGCGCCACAGTTACTTGGTCGTGCAAAAACCGAAAATTTTCAGTTTTTCACACGATTTTTACCTTTAAATCAACCCATCTTCATCCCTAACCATCAAGCAATCAAAGTTACGTCCATTACACTTCATTCTTGAGAGATTTGAGAAATTTTTGAAGAAATGGAAGGAAGAAATCATGGAGAAGAGGCTAGGGACAAGGTCTCAAAGGATCCTCAACCCTACTTCAATGGTTTCATCACGGTAAGTTTAGATAAAATTTCTAGTCGTTTGGATAAGTTTGAAGTGGAGTTTAAAAGCTTGGGAGATCGCCTTCATGAGATGTTTCATCAGATTGAACATCTAGAATGGCAGATGAAACTTCAATTTGATCATTTTGCGGCTTATCAAGATGCTCAAGTTGAAATGTATGCAAAGAACAAGTGGATTCACGAAAAATGACTATAGATTTCCCGAAAGCGTTAGTGTTCTTTCCAAGCAGAATACACAATTTCCCTTGTGAAGATTAGAGTATTCTGGTAATGAGATCATTATTATCTTGTTTGTTGAGTCGTTGTATCGATTTAGTGAATCGATTGTGTTTGTTTGTGTATTTGCTTTCATGATTAATGTGTGTTTTTTTTTTGCTTAGAAATTGTTGTGTTTGATTGTATATTAGGAACTTGAATCATGTATGATACTTATCTGGAATATATTGAGCCAATATTGAAGATTATAAATGGAATTTAGTGAAGTTTGATTTAAACTTTATGTTTGACTGGTGGATTTAATATTTAATTTTTAAAATTTTTGGAAAATGTTTTGGAAGTTAGAAACTGAAGCCCTACTCTAATGTGAGTAATTGGAAGTTGACTTTATGAATTTTGGTGGAAAATTAAATTTAAAAATAATTTTTTGTGAAAGTCGAGTCTGGCGCCTAGGCGCCAGAATTCAGCGCCTAGGCGCCGGTTTGGCCTGTACCCAAAAAATTCCTTAAATACCCCAAAAGACATTATCGACGCCTAAGAATTCTTCTTCATTTTTTTTTCGCGAAAATCAGCTTTTAGAATCCATTTTAAGGCCAAAAAATTATGGATTTGGTCTCGAAACCACTCTATTTCTTCGTCTCAAGGTCAGATACTTTAAACCATTTATTTTCGATTTTCACCAAAGATTTCCCTAGGTTTTGCTAAGAACCGAAATTTTGAAAAAACTTTTGATTTTTAGTGATTTCTTTGGATTTTTAAACTTATCTTATATCTTCTAAACCTAAAAAAATTTTAAATTTTTTATTCCTAAATTTGTTCTTGTTTTCATTCACGTTTAGATGGCTCCGAAATCTAAACACGGGAAGGCACGAGACAACTTTGATTGCAGCAAATTTTCAACTGCGGCTGAGCATTTTTGATTCCACGAATTTGTGACGTCGAGGAAGTTCATATTAGAATGAACTTTCTATCATCCGGGGGACATGATTGAAAGTACTATCGTTGCGCACAACTGGCAACAATTCTGTTATTTCACTGCTGTTATTGTTATCCCTTTAGTTCGAGAGTTTTATGCGAATTTTCTAGATGCCGAAGATTATGAAGTTTTTGTCAGTGGTGTAGGAGTAGGATTCACTCTTGAAAGAATCAATGTATTTTATGACCTGTTACCGACTATAAAGTGCTACTATTCTGGATTATCTCCATCTGAGGGAGATTTGGATATGATCATTGCTTATTTGACTGACGGTACTGGATCTTGGAAGATCAGGAACGGAAAAAGGGTAAACTTCAAATCCTCCAAGTGAAATGGTATTTTTAAAGCATGGCACTATTTTATTTCTGCAAGATTGTTACCTTCTAACCACCTCAGTGAAGTGACTAGAGATCGAGCGATCTTAAACTACTGCATTCAGGAAAGGAAGCCTATTGATGTCGGCAGTATTATTTATGATTTTGTGGATTCTTCTGCGAGATCCAGCACTTCTGTTAGACTGGGATTCCCATCTCTAATTTATTCATTATGTATTAGCAATGAAGTCACTGCAGATATTTCAGAGGAAAGGTTGAAGACTACTAAGCCGATTGGTCAGGAGAGCATTAGCATATATGATCGTCTTCGAGGGAAGAGATCGAATGGTCCTTCTTCTTCTGCACCCACTCCAGGTAGACCTTCTACTTCCCGACCTTCTACTTCTGCTGAGCCACTATCGAGTTTCTGGGAGTCAATGCATGATCAGTTTATAAAGCAGCAGCATTAGTTATTTCAAACTTACTACAAGGTTGATACTATTGATAGGAAACTTGATCATTTATCTGATTATACCCAGAGGAAGAGTAGCTAATGATGTCGAGTATAATGAAGCCCTCGTCAGATTTCTGAAGGGTGAGCATGATGTTAGTGTCCCTACTTTTCCTAGTTTCACACCATTTGTTGATCCTAAGGATGTTCAGTTTTCCTTTGGTGATGATGATGATGATGAGGCTACAACCAGTGACTACTAGTTGATAGATCTCTATGTTGTGCTACTTTGTTGTTAGTTTATTTTGTTTGGTTTGTTTGTTTAGTTTGATGTTTGATGTATGTTGATTTGTTTATGTACCTGTGTGGATTGATTAGAGTTAAGATTTGTAGTTAGAATATTCTTAGTATATTGTGTATGAGACTGAGATTAGAGTTAATTTATGATATGTTTGTTTCAGTCTACTATTTAGTAATTAGTAATTTTGCTCTGCTTTTATTTTGTTTTAAATTTAGTATAATCATAAAAATAAGTCTGCTTACATTTTATACCTGCTTCAATTTTATCTTTATTATTCACAAAAGCATGAGTAGAAGTAATGTTTTTTTAAGATCGTTTTTACATACTTATAAAAATTTCCTTTTTAAAATTATGATTTTCTTTCTCTCATACTTTAAAATTTTCATGGTATACCAAAAATTAAGTTTGGGGGAAAGGAAAATACATTCAAATTTAAATTTTATTTGTCCTTAAAGAGCTAATATTTTCTTATAAAAAAAACTTTTTAACATAACTTAAAGAATGAAGAATCTATTTAAGATCATTTTTATTTTTGAAATTATAAACAATTTAGAGAACTTAACCTAAAATTTAATAACATTGATTGATTTTAAAAATAGAATTATTTAACTTAAAGAAGAATAAGATTAAGGAATTTTTCTATTCATGGTAGAAATAATGGAATTTTAGAAATATTAAGTAAGAAAGAATTATCACTTGAAAAAAGAAAAGATTGAAAATATTTTTGAATTTTTATTCATGTTATAATAATTAAGTGGAAATGTATAAGTCTTGAAAATATAAGTTAAGGATAGTGAAGCTCAAAATCATTAATAGGCTATCAAGATATAGTGATCATATATATATATATATATATATAAAGAGAGGAGAAGCTTGAGGAAATGCCTAATCAAAAATTGGCTTCACTTGAATTATCTTATAGAAGGAAAACTAGTTACATATTTTTATCGGCATATTTTTAGGTTGTGTGTTGTATTTTGAAAAGGGGGGTCGCCGAACAGAAATTGTCGGTGAACTTTAAATTTAATTTAAATATATATATATAATTTAGAAAGTAGTATTTGACTTTGAAAATAATTTTTAAATTTTTAAATTGTAAGATATGAAATAAAACCGATCTCACATCTCGAATAGTTTATATAAACGAGCACTGCACCATAAACCGTATATTTATCCCGACGAATAGACACACTGCTTGATGATGGGACTCGATTGAATAAACTAAAAAATTTGTAACATCTGTTTGGTCTGCGAACTAATTTTATAAGCCGACAAGTTCCCTTGCTTAATAGAAAATGAATTAAGAAGGGTTTATATTACCTGGGTTCTTAAAGTTCCCTATAAGGGCAAGCCCTTATAGTTAATTACATCTTAAATGACAATAATCATTTAAGAAAACTCTCGATAATGATCAGTGGTTTTGCTCTAAAAAATTTTAAAGTTTATAGTTTTCAAAGGATTGGATTTTGGAAATTTTAATAGGGATCAGCTCAAATTTGGAACAAGTTTATTTTAAGAGTCCAAAGGAAGAAAAGTAGGAGAAGCTGAAGATCCAAGAAGAATCTTGGCAACTTCCCAAACTATCCTATTGTTTGGCTTAGATTTAGGAATTTACTTAATGTTTCAATCCTACCAATTTTAATTAATTAGGCCTAGAAGATGTGAGGGTTTATGTCGTACCGAATGACTACCTCGGAATCCTAAGATGGTTCGGGCATAATTCACATGACATTATCATGCAAATGACTAACGAAGAGTTGAGGACTTATGTTGCACTAGGTAAACTACCTCGAAGTCTTATGGCTTTGTTATTTAATTCTAAGAAAGTTTTGTTGAAGTAGATCCGAGTTTTGCAGATGACGATGGCCGAGCTGCCCACCATGATCCGAGCTCCTTGTTCTTGTAGAGGTTTAGTTTTAGAAGTCATAAATCAGGAGATGAGAGAAGTGTTTTGGTTTAGAGAAAATCTTAAAATCCAAGTGTTTTTAATATTTTAATTAAATCAAATCTTAAAGTTATTTAAATAGAACCGATTAAGATCCCACGGTTCCGTCATCTCGGCACCGTTATTTTCATTGAATTCACTTAGTCCAGATGAATTTACTAAACTCAACTGAATGAGTTCCACACTTTCATTTAGACCATGGGAAATTCCGTTAGCAACACGTGGGTTACATCATCCGAGGTATTCTCAATCATTCAATGAGACGTTTTAATTTAATTACAATTGTAGTTTTGTCGTTCTGTTTGTGATTAAATTTTGAGTTGTTTTATATTTTGAATGTTGTGGCAGTGAGTTTTATCTTGCAATGACTTTTAATTTAGTTTTGGTTTCAGTTCAGGGACTATCCTAAAGGTTCTGGTTTTCATGTAACAGTCTTGTTTATCATGAAAGAAAAGTAAAATATAATGCATGTAAGTAAGTTGCAATAAAACAAATTGCAATAAAATAAAAGCGTACCTGGTGGGTCTTCCCGTCATCCCAAGCTGCACTTAAAACACATGTTAAGGCATTTAAATATTTCAAAAATTATCTAGGTAAAGCTAAGGGAAGGTTTTTGGTTATCTACCAAATTCCTAATCCTATTGCTAGTCATCTCTTTTGTCATCTAGGTTCTTGTGTTTTGTTTATGGATGATTTTGTTCATCAAAGAACAATTAAATTCAATTGTTCTTCTAAAACATCCTGTCATATTGAGGAAGTGCTTAGGACAAGTCCTAAACATCTTTTCAGTGCTTCAGGATGATTTTGAGTTCAAGTAAATTTAGTTGCACATATGAATTAATCATCCTGGATTTTAGTTAAACATTGTCTCTTGCCCAATGAACCTGAGTATTTGATTACTTGATGAATGAAGTGACATCTCACTTAATACGCTATTTAAAAGTTATAATAATTAAAGACTTTAAGGGCAAGTTGGTTTATCGAGAATTTTAATCATTCTTAATTAAAAGTTTGAGTTAATGATTAAAAGTGTTTTAATTTAATTATGAGGTTTTAATTAATAATTTTTAAGTTTGGATTAGTGTTCAAATTATTTTAGATTTAATTTAAATTTTTACATTTTCAGTTATCTTAGTATTCCAAATTGATGTTCATGTTTTAAATTTACTTAGATAGAAAGAGGTGTTCAAATTATTGATATGTTTTGATTTAACTCTTAATGATTTCACTTAGGTTAGTTGTTAAATAATTTTAATTTAATTTAATTCAATTTAATTTTAATTAAATTTAAATTAAATTTAATTTAATTTTAATTTAATTTTAATTTAATTTTAATTTAATTTAATTTAAATTTAATTTAAATTTAATTTAATTTAATTTTAGTTTAATTTTAATTTACTTTTAATTTTAATTTTAATTTTTATTTTTATTTTTATTTTTATTGTTAATTTTAGTTTAACTTTAATTTTAATTTAATTTTAATTTATTTTAATTTAATTTTAGTTTTAATTTTAGTTTTAATTGTAAATTTGGATTATTATATTAATTTTTAATTAAGAACTAAATATTGTTAAAGTGACTTAATTAGGGATTTTCAAAGTAAAGAATAAATATCCTCTTAATAATATCCCTATTTTATAATCCAAATTTTAAATATATTCTTTCCAAAATTTAAATCATTTAATTAATTAAAGTTTCATTTTGATATTTTCAAAGTGTTTAATGAGTTTCTACCCCTTAATTTTCCTAAGTTTCAATCATCCAAGAGAAAGTTAAAATCAAATATTTTAACCCCCCACCCCATTTTGATTAAACCTAAAGTTTTAATTAAGGCTTAAAATTTTTAATTACCTTTATGCCCTTTTAAGCTTATTTATTTCATAACTCACTAAATTGAGCTCAAATAAATTTGAAATTTTTGTGTCACCTCACACACATGTCAATTAAGACATTAGAGGAGAAAATGTGATTTTTCTGAATTTAATTTATTTATAAAATTATTTTTAGTAGAAAATAGCGGTTTTCAAAGAAAATTCAACAACATGCCCAAGGAAAGGTTTCTGTCCTTAATAAAATTATGAGAAGTTTCTAATGACTAGTGGACCACTTGGACCAATTTTTGTGATTTTTTGAATTATATTTTATTTATTATAATTATTTTGAGTTTTAGAGTATTAATTAATTTTAAAATAAAATAAAAGTTGAAAAATAGATTTTATATTTTTCTTAAATTTCTCTGACCTCAAGGAGTTCGAAGAAGTAAGTTTAATAATTTTCTAATTTTTATTTGATTTATTAGAATTATTTTAGTGAAGAAGGTTAAAAATTCATTTTTTAATATTAAAAAATTACATTAAGCCTTTAAAATTCAATATCTTACCCTAGAGACATAGGAAAAATATTTGGTTTGTTCCTAAATGATTAGGAGTCAAAATGTGACATTTTTATGATTTTTAATATTTTCATGATTTTTATTATTTTTTTAAATCTTAAAATATTAAAATATTGTGAAAAATCAACTTTTTGAGAAAGTTCCAATTTTAATTTTCCTGAACTCCCCTGATATCAGAGAAGCTTCAAAATCATTTTTTATGAATTTTTGAAAAGTATTTTTGGGGTTATGAATTTTTAAAGTTCCATTTTGCTTATGAGGCTTAATCAATCCATTTAGTGGGGTTAATCAAGTCCAATTGATTTCAAAATTTTAGTTAAGGTTCCTCTGACCATAAAGAACAATAGAGAATTGTTTTCAAGTCAATTTGATGTGTGTTTAACCCTAATTAATTCAAATTAAATTTTAGCGGTTTAGGCCAATTAAGGTTATTATGAATGAATTAACTCAAAATATATTTTTTATAGGGTCCCCTGGTCCTAAGAAACATCACAAAATTTTCCTAGAATTTATTTTATAACATGCTAATTATTGGAATTAAAATACCTAAAACAGTTACATGAACTTGAAAAATCAATAACTTTTCACAAAGATGGCCTCTAACCTTAAAAAATTCAGGGAATCTTCCCAAGATCAGAGGCTTCAAAAGCCCTATGGTCTCATGCCATGGTGAATTGTCTATGTAAATGGAGAATCAAAACATTGGAAACAGTAAATAAATTATTTAAAATAAAATACTCATCCAATTAACTTGATTTCTTTCCCACATTATTCTCCTCTGTTCACTCAGCAAGAGGGTATTTTTATTTTATTTTTGTGATTTTTCTATGCAAAGATATGAAATTTTGAAGTTCAGGGCATTTAAATAATTCAAAAATACCCTAATTTCCTACTTATCCACGCGACGCCGTGTCAACCTCGGCAGCTCCGAAAGCCCATGTGTCGCGCTAAGATTCAGTGCCACCATCTGACTCAGCTCTCCAGGGGCCTGCGGTTCACGTACCATTGCGCTGTCCGGCTTGATCTCAACCGTCCGCTTGATACACGTGCGATCTAACGGCTCCTAGTCATCGTCTACGACTGGTGTGCACCCGTGACCGTCCACACTAAAATCCTAATATCTCTCTCTATTCTCAATGGATTTTCGAGTTCTTATACTCTAACGATTCGTCTTGAAGAGACGAACACATCCATATGGTTTATAGGCTATGAAATTAACCCAAACAAAATGGAGAATTGCTGGATGCTCGGGAGGAAGAATGAGTTCATACCTTTGCTCAAAGAAGTGAAGCTTCGATATGAGAGTTATGTCACCTTTGATTGAGTCCAGGAAAGCTCCAGATGAAGTCTCTGGCTTTAGGGAATTGTCTAAGTATGAAAGTGACCAAGGTTGATCACAAAGCTTGGAGGCTGGAAGCAATGACTGCCCTAGTGAGGGGGCTTTTGCTGGGGAACTTCTCCTCTTGGTCTGGTGATGGTGTTGGATCAATCAATTTGGAGATTGGCCCACTGTGGTGAAGTGTCCTTTTTTTGGGTGGATTTTCAACTCATAAATTTAGCTCACTAAAGGGTTTTAAGGCAGGATTTTAGTGGGGATCAAGTTCTCTATGTCTGGAGAGAAATCTGGAGTGATTTTGGCAGAGTTTTGGTAAGGTTTGGTTCAACTATTTTTTTTTGGCCGAGAGGGTGGTGGGTTTAAATAGACATGGCTGGAGGGCTTCCCAGGGGGGTTTGATTCTTAAGATCTGCTGCTCTATGCAAGAGAAGAACAGCCATGGTGTTCAATTGGACTGGGACAACTTAGCAAGGGAGAATTGAAAATTTTGGCTCACATGGAGCTCTCGGCGATGGTGTTTTCCGGCGACCCAGGCGGCTGGCCAGTAGGGTTAGGTCACCATCTAGCTCAGAAGGGTCAGGGGTTGGCAATGGTGCAGTCAATTGAGGCTTAACATGTGTAAAGGAGTTTGACTTAAGTAGTAAGGGGGAAGAGTCATTTTGAGCTTAATTTGGTCAAGCCATGGAAATGGGTTGGGTTCACCCTCCAAGAGTTTAATTTGGACTTAAATGAATCTTCTGCCTCAGCTGACTTTAGGTGGAGAAGTCTCTATCCCAAGAATTTTGATTAAGCATGGGTTAGAGTGTGACACAGAAGGGGTTAAAAAGGCTTAAGAAGGAGGTTGGAAAGGGGTTCCCTCTCTAGCCATAAATGGTTTGGTGATGTGGAAAGTGGCTTCCAAGGCTTGCATATGGCTTAAGCATGGCTCCATGGCTCCATGTGGCTTGGGGCAAAGCTTGGTCAATTACATGAAAAAGGGTTTTGAATTTTTAGACATTTTGATGGAAAATTTCCATGGTGCCACATTTGGTTTGTTTAAATGATGAATTAAAACTTAGGGGGTGATTTTATCAAATGGATGACCAATGAGGATGTCATATGGGTTTTGAAATAAGTTTTGGGCCTTTTGAATTTTGGTGAAAATGAGCTTTTAAAGTGGTTCAAGGAAGTGGGCTTTTGGATTTTAAAATGGGCTTTTGGATGAAAGTTTTTTGAAGGACCGTGCCAAATAAATTTTGGGTTTATTTTAGTGATGTGTCATGAGTGATTTGGAACAAATTTGAAATGATTTTGAATTGAATTGGGTTGAATTTGGGCTTTTTAGTAAAGGGTCCAAAGTGGTTCAAATTGGGCTAACTTGGTTTATGGTTGGGCTAAAGTTGGATTTGATGTAAAATTAATGTTGAGAAATGTTTATGGGAATGTCACAAAAAGTTTTCAACTTTGGTTGGGCTTTGATTTTGGGATTTGGGCCCAATTGGGTTAGGTTTGGGCTTAGGACAATTTAAGGGATTTTGGTTTTGGGTTAGGTTTGGGTGGAGCTTAGGTTCAAATTTTGGGCAAATCAAGTTAGTGTTTTGTTTATGGGGGTGTTAGGAAGGCTTTAGAAAAGATTTGGGGCCAATTGGAGTTGAATTGGATTGGTTTGAGCTAGGTTTAGGTCTTGTGCCAAAATTGGGCCTTAGGCGTCAAATTGAAATTGGGCTCAAATGTCAATCAAATTGGAATTGGATTTGGTCTAAATTGATGTTGGGGATGTTTAATTGAAGTTTAGAATTGAATTGGACCAGAATTGAGGTCAATTGGGGTGGTTTGGTTTGACATTGGGTTCATTTAGGTTAAAAATGGGTCAAATTGGGGATTTAGGTAAAAGTGAGGTAAATTGGCAAAACTGGCCCATGGTGTAGTTAAACAAAATGAAATTGGGAATATTTGGGATTTTATGGAATTTTTTTGGGAATTGTCTGAATTTTTGGATTTTTTGGGTAAAAGGGTATTTTGGTAATTTTTGGGGGGTTTAGGGGTATTTTTGGAAATTTTGGTATTTTTGGCCAAAGATGATCGATTTGAATGGTGGGAAGTGTTTAGGAATGATTTTGAGGGATCTTGGGTAATTTAGTTAATTTTGCAAATTTTGGGTCATTTCAAGGGTATTCGGTAGGTTTGGTGGGTCCTCGGCCCCGGGAGTCAAAAATTGAAATTTTGAAAAAAAGAAGATTGATCAAGTGTGAGTGAAATGGAATCATTTCGGTTGAGCCATGAAGCCATATTAAGCCCATATGAGCCAAGAGAGGACTCATTTGAGGCATTCACTATATTGTTCCTAACCCTCTTAGCCAGGGGCTCTGGGGTTAAGGACCATCCATATGAATTACCTACATGAGTCAGGAGGTCAAGTTGGGTTAGAGTGTGGATTTAGGACTTGGAATGTGTGTGAGAGTGTAGTGTATGTGCAAGACAACCCTCACCAGGCTAGTCCACCCAAGGTATTCCTAAGGCCAGAAAGGTCCTATAGGGAACTCATCCTTTAAACCTCCACAATTGATTTCAACCCTCAGGTGATTAGGGGTCTACAATCAAGCTTGTGTGGCTTGCAGGGAGTCAATAAGTGTGTGAATTTCTAATGGGTGGGTTCCATTTCTAGTCCTCTAAGATTATTCAAAGGAAAATCCTAAGGCTAGATCCTAAGTACCAAAGAGAGAAGAAAAAGACCTCATCAAAAATGAGGTCAACAAATGGACCCCCAATAGGTGTGGTGTGCAAACCAAGCACACCGCGCGTATTGGCGTTGACCGAAGAGATCAACAAAACCAACACAGATGTCTAAGTGACAAACTTAGGACAAAGTAGAAGAATTTCCTCTGGGGAGTATCAGGTATATTTCCAAGACTGGAGATTCCTGAACTCTCGCTGAGGAATGGAAATGGAGGTGAACTCCAAATCACAAGATCTGGGGAATTCAATTTAGATTCTAGTTTACTTTTAAATTTCAAGTTTCAATGTGTGAGTTTAGATTTCAATTTGTTCTGAGTCTCAATTTCGATTGAGGTTTAATTTAAAATCAATTTAAGGAAATTTTAAATTTTAAATTTGAATTTGAAATGAGAATTGAAACCTATTTTTCAACCTCGGGATTGCAAAGAGAACTGGAATTTAGGTACCAGCCTCAGAGTGAGAATCAGACTTTAAGTATCGACGGAAAAAGGATGAGAATCAGAATTTAGGTACTGATCTCGAGAGAGTGAGATTTGAAATTTAAGTATGAAACCTGAAAGAGAATCAAAATTTAAGTATCGATCTCAGATGAGAGTCAGAATTTAGGTACTGACTTCGAAGGAAGAGAACTGGAATTTAGGTACCAGTCTCGGAGTTTAGAATTGAAATCTAGTTATAAATTCAAAAGAGAATTGAAATTTAAGTATCGATCTCGAATGAGAGTCTGAATTTAGGTACCGACTTCGAATGAAGAGAACTGGAATTTAGATACCAGTCTTGGAATTTAGAATTGAAATTTAGGTATCAATTCGAAAGAGAATCAAAATTTAGGTATTGATCTCGAATGACAGTCGGAATTTAGGCACCGATCTCGAAGGAAGAGAACTAGAATTTAGGTACCAGTTTCAGAATTTAGAATTGAAATTTAGGTATCAATTCGAAAGAGAATCAAAATTTAGGTATCGATCTCGAATGAGAGTCGGAATTTAGGTACCGACCTCGAAGGAAGAAAACTGGAATTTAGGTACCAGTCTCAAAAATTTAGAATTGAAATTTAGGTATCAATTCGAAAGAAAATTGAAATTTAAGAATCAATCTCGAATGAGAGTCGGAATTTAGGTACCGACCTCGAAGGAAGAGAACTGGAATTTAGGTACCACTCTCAGAAATTTAGAAATGAAATTTAGGTATCAATTCGAAAGAGAATCAAAATTTAGGTATCGATCTCGAATGAGAGTCGGAATTTAGGTACTGACCTCGGAGGAAGAGAACTAGAATTTAGGTACCAGTCTCGGAAATTTAGAATTTAAATTTAGGTATCAATTCGAAAGAGAATCGAAATTTAAGTATCGATCTCGAATGAGAGTCAGAATTTAGGTACCGACCTTGAAGGAAGAGAACTGGAATTTATGTACCAGTGTCAGAAATTTAATGAGAAATGGAAACTGGTTCCAATCACGAAGATTTATCTGTGTGAAGAGGGACCCAGTCTCATGCCATCAGAACCAAATCGAACAAAGTTCGTGGCTCTGTGTCAATAGAACTAGTCGATCCTCCAAGACACAGCAGCAGGAGAATTGATAGGAGCTGGTGAGGGTACCAAGCTGAAAAGACTTGACTTAACGACAACTCGAAGAGAATATTAAAATTTCAAAAGAGTTTCCAACAGATTTCAATTGAGGAAAGAACTGAAAGGTTCGAATCAGAGGATTCAGATCGGAATTCAATTCGAGATTTAGATTCATTTTGTTTGTCCTTTAACGATCCCATTTTTTATTTTTGTTGTTTATTTAGTGTTCATGTGAATTTGAAGTTAATTTTAATATTTAGATTTTTATGAAAAATTCTAATTTATTTTCTTTTCTTTTCTGTTCTTCGTTCAAGGTTCATTTAACTCTAATGGCGTTTACCAGTTAATTTGCACAAAAAGAGGTGAAGGCAAAATTTGACGTAGTCATTTTCATTCCAACTTGTTGAAAGTATATCATACAACTTGATATAGTCATGATGAGATTTTCCTTAGAAATTTAATATCTTATACAATCCATGTAAATCCAAAATGGATTGTGTAAGATTCTTGTTGATCCAAAGCGTCTGTCAAAAAACCATGTCTGAATAGTAAGAAACACGGGCAATAACATCACCTTCCAAGCCACCCTTGGCAAGAATGTCGCATGGATGTGCATTGGAAGTGTGATATTTCCCACGTAACTTACAGCTCGTAGGGCCGGAGACTCTCCAATTCTGGGTCTGGCTGAAAGTGGTAAGGCATTTTTCTGTCGTCCATTCTTCTAAAAGTAACTGAGATCCGCTCCACAGGCACTTCTAGAATGCAATGCTTCGCAACGTCTGCTCAATTTCCCTTTAACACCAGGACGGAACCTAGTGGTAGCAGTATCTCCACCGGCCCTCGGAACTCACCGGGGCTCACAATCCGGAGGTCAGATCCGAACATGATGATTGGTTAAGGAATGACACTGTGCAGAAGGGTCCAACAAAGTCATGATGGTCTATATGCGGAGGTATGCATTCTCCTTCCTTGTAGATGTTGATAATGCAGATGTTGGGTATGCAATCTGCAGGCAATACCCTCCATGTTATCATCCTTTTCACCATTCTCTTGATGACTTTTGGCATTGGATCCACCTCACTGCGACATAGTATCGCTGGTGGATTTCCTTTCCTGTCTGTGGCAAAATTGTAGCAACATCCTCATTGGATTGTAACACTTCCCTTTCCTGGCATCCATCTTCGGGGTTCTGAATATGCCTTTTCTCTCAGACGGCCAGCTCGACCCATTTTCTGCTTTTCAAGGATACAGTCTACAATTTGTTGTTGCTCATAATCTGAGAATACATCTGTATGCAGCTCGAGGGTTTTCTTCTCAACTAGTTGCATTTTCTCCAGCTCGTATTCCGGGATTATCTGAAGTCCTTGGTGTCTAGTAACATACTGTGAGATGTATGGCTCAACCCCAGCATGTTCTTCTGCATGTCTCGGCTCCTCGGGGATAGTCTCCGTAGGGAAATCCTCCGGGGTTGCTTTCGCAACAAGACTCTTCGGATTAGGTACATATGCTCGGCATCGAGGTACCAACTCTATTTCTGCTTTTCTTGATATTTCTTTTATTTGTTCTGACCTTCTTGGAATTGACTTTCTTCTTTCTGGTTCATGATGAACCGGTCTCCTTGGAGCATTTGCACTAACAGTATCCACAGTTGTTCATGTTGATCTTCTACTAACTTGGTCAACATTTTGCGAATGTGATGATTCTTATTTCTTCGTTGGGTAGCAGTGAGAGTAGGTCTCCTTACCCCTTGAATTTCTGCGGGCGCTGCGCTGACAAGCCTACCTTCTGTTGTGGCAACCATGGACATAACTTTCTTATCTTCTCCGGTTGCATGTGCGGCGTTTGCTTTTCTTTTCTTGTTGCTGGATTGGTGGCTCGGACCACCCATTTCTATCACTGTCTGGCTGTGAAGTTCTTCTCGATCAACTGTGATCCAATCATTTTCTTCGTATTGTAAGCCGGCTGGTGTGAAGTCTGAGTCAATCTCTATCACTGCTCCATCCTTTACTCACTTTTCATCAAGTGCTAGACTCACGCCATTTCTAAAGTTTAGAACAAACTGCCCGTTCGACATTTCCCTGCGAAAAAACCAGGAAAGGATCAGGGGTTGTACTAAGAACAAGAACAATAAGAAAAACACTTATAAATTCTTATTCACTTCTTTTAAATTTAAAGGAAGAAGGAAGAGATGAGAAAATATCATGAATGAATGGATTTAAAAGGAACGATTGACATTTTATTATTATGATTTCCCATGTTTTCTTTTTAACATTTTCGTTGAAGAGATTTTTTTTTATCCATTTTATTTTGTTTTGGGTTCGGACCCAGTCACAAAGTGATTACTTCTTCCATGTTTCTAGGGATAAGATTCTATTTTAGAGGCCACCCTTCGAAACATCAGGTCGCGTAATAATTCTTTAAATACCGTCCATTGATTGGAAGCATGGGTCGTTCTCCACGGCAGTTCACAAGCTGGTAGGAACCTCCTGAGTAGACTGTCTCGACCACGAACGTCCCTTCCCATGTTGGTTCAAATTTACCACCTCTCTTGCGATGTGCAAGAATAATCTTCTGAGAACCAAAACCAAGTCACCGACTTTGAAAGTTCATGGGCGGACCAGTTTATCATGGGCCTGGATCATCTTGGCTTGATACAGTTTCAAATTCTGCTGTGCGGAAAGTCTTTTCCCTTCCAAGCTTTTCAATTCTTCCAGTCATAGTCTGACATTTTCTTCTGTATTGATCTTTTCTACAACTACAATTCGGAGTGATGGAAGCTGAAATTCCAGGGGCAAGATGGCCTCGGATCTGTACACTAAAGCGTAAGGCGTAGACTGAGTAGGAATCCTAAAAGTCGTCCTGTAGGCCCATAAGGCTTCTAACAACTTCTCATGCCAATTTCTCTTTTTATCGTCCAAAGATTTCTTTAAAATTTGAACGAGAGTTTTATTAAAAGCCTCGCCAAGCCATTTGCTCTTGGGTAGTAGATCGTTGAGTATCGCCAATCGATCCCATGTCTTCTGATAAAATTGTTGATCTTTGTACTCTTGAATGCAGACCCATATCTGAAATGATCCTGCACGGTACCCCAAAACGGCAGACGACTTGGTTTTTGAAAAACTGTAGCACGTGGTGTGCCTTCACTTCTCTGAGTGGTATAGCTTCTGCCCATTTAGAAAAGCAGCCTGTAGCTGCAAGAATGAAGCGATGTCCTCTTTAAGAAGGCTATTCTATCGGACCCACTATATCTGTGCCCCAACACTCAAATGGCCACGACGCGATTATCAGATGTAGCACATTTGGAGGTTGGTGTAGAACCACTCCGTGCACTAGGCACTGGTGACAACTTTTGGGAACTTTCATCCAGTTGGTCATCATTGAGGGCCAGTAGTACCCTAGTCTTTTAATCTTCATTTTCATTTTCGAACCCGACTGATGAGCTCCACAAAGTCCCGAATGCACTTCTTTGACAAATTCACGAGCCTCGGACCTGCTCAGGCATCTTAGCCACATCTGATCAAAAGACCTTTTGTATAATATTTTGTTCATTAATGCGTAAGACAGAGTTCTTTTCTTAATTTGATGGGCTAATGACTTATCGTCAGGCAGGTTTCCTGTTTGAAAGTAGTCTATTAATGGTTGCCGTCAATCTTCTGTATTTTCTGTCACTGCTGCAATTGTTTCCTCTGCTTTTCTTTCTGATTTATGTATTGTATCCATGTCGAGCTGTGATAGGACTTGTCATCCTTGAACTGACACTTCAACTGACTCATCCTGCAAGAAGGCAAATTCCTTTGTGAGGCGGGCTAGTGCATCGGCGAGGGCATATTCTTTTCTGGGAATCTTGTAGATTGTTAGGTTTGGAATTTGTTCCAACAATTTCATGGCGTACTGAAAGTACTGCTCGAGTCTTGGCTTTAAAATTCTGTACTGTCTGGCGACCTGTTGAATGATCAACTGAGAATCTCCGTAGATGTTGATGTCTGTTATTCCCATCTGAATGGTTAATTCTAATTCTATTATAAGGGCTTCGTATTCCGCTTCGTTGTTTGTACACGGTTCTGTTAAGTGGTAGGAGTATTTTAACATCCCCCGCTCTAGTGTTATAAAGATTAGTCTGATTTTTTGCCTTACCGGGCACTATCGTTTGTAATTCTTTGTTCTTTTGTGCTGAGGATGCACCGTCGAAGTACAGTTCCCAACATTGATCATCAGGGTCTTCCAGGCTCATTATCTGCTCGTCAGGGAAATCGTCATCGAGAGGCGAATCTGCCGGTAAAGGGTGTGCTCCAAGGAAGTCTGCTAGGATTTGTCCCTTCACGGCGTGAAGAGGAACGAAAGTTATGTCAAATTGAAATAGTATCATCGACCACCTGGTAAGTCTGCAAGAAAGCGTCAGTCAGGTCATCAAGTATTGCAATGGATTAACTCTCGAAATAAGGTTGACTTTAAGAGAAAGCTTGTAATGCCTGAGCTTCTGTGCAGCGAAGATCAGGGCCAAGCAGTGCTTCTCAATAGGAGGATACTTTACTTTCGTCGAAATTAGACGATGGCTTAAGTAGTAGAGAGCAATTTCTTTTCCCTCGTCATTGACCTGGGCTAGCAGGGCTCCAAGGGAGTCGTCTAAAGCCGCAGTATAAAGTATCAACGGTCTACTTGAGACTAAGGCTGCTAAGACAAGAGCTGTCATTAAATATTGCTTAACGTCCTTGAAAGCCCGCTGGCATTTCTCATCCCAAACGAATTTGGCGTCCTTTTTAACTAATGCTGAGAAGGGTTGACGCCTACCTGACAAGTTCGAGATAAAGGCTCAAAGATATGCCAACTTCCCTTGAAAGGATCGTAGTTGTTTAAAAGTTTTAGGAGGAGACATTTGTAAAATAGTTTTAGTCATTTAAGGATCGATTTCAATCCTGCGATGTCGGACAAAAAATCCTAAGAATTTCTCGGAGGTGACGCCGAAAGCACATTTCAATGGATTCATCTTAAGGTTGTATTGTATTAGTCACTCGAAAACAATTCTCAAATCATACAGGTGATCTTCCTTCAGTTTTCTTTTGATGAACACATCATCCACGTAGCACTCAACGTGGTTGTGAATGAGATCATCAAAAATCTTCGTCATCGCTGTTTGGTATGTTGCTCCTACGTTCTTTGGTCTGAATGACATTATTGTGTAGCAATACACTTCGATTTGCGTTCTAAATGCCGTGAGCTTTTCGTCTTCTGGTGCAATCTTTATCTGGTTGTATCCTGATGATCCATCCATGAAAGAGAAGATTTCATGTGTTGAAGCAATGTCGATCATACGATTCAGGATTGGTAGTGGAAATTCATCCTTTAGACATGCTTTATTTAAATCTCTAAAGTCTACGCAGATTCTGATCTGACCATTCTTCTTTCTGACTGGTACCACGTTGGCTAACCAAGTAGGGTATTGTTCATCAAGGATAAATTTAGCGTATATTAGATTCTTAACTTCGGCTATTACTTGTTGCTCAATTTCTAGACGCATTCTTCTGGGAGCTTGTCTGACTGGAACGGAAGTAGGATCTACTCCTAACTTGTGAACTGCGACTTCTGGAGCTAATCTTAGCATTTCATCGTAACTCCAAGAAAAACAGTCCTTGAATTCCATTAGTAGCTTGATTATTTCTTCGGAGTCTTCTTTATTGAGTAAGGAGCTAACAAAGGTAGGCCTAGACTCTTCACTAGTACCTAAGTTAACTTTCGTTAACTCATCTATTGCAGATTTGATTTCTTCCTCGAATTCTGGTGGAGCTTTGCCGATTGGTAGATCTTCGAGATCTTCTGAAGCTTCCAAGAAGTCTTCTTTAGGCTCGCAAGTGACAACCAAGCAAAATCCCGTATCGTCAACTGATCCTACTATGCCGAATCCGAGACCATGTTTTAAATTGGGAGGATGACTGGCATTATTCCATAATTTTTCAAAATGTTGTGATTGACCTTTTGTCCATCATCGAGGTAAGACTCCACGTTGAATTAAATTTTGAGCACAGGGAGAGTACCACTCAAAAGGAAGTTCCATTAATTCAGATGAAGTAACATCTTCAAATCGTACATCTTTTTCTATATTGGAAGAAGAAGCACCACGGTAAAACTTGATTGGTTTAGTACCACCACCATGAACTTCCTTGACCACAATACCCTTGATCTTATTAGAATGGATCGGGGTCAGGGTCATAGTACGTACATAATGGTTAATCTTCTCGTACATTGATTTATATTCTTCATTCTTTTCATCTTCGAGAGAGATCTTGAACTGGGGTTTCTTTTGATTTACTGTTGCTGCCTCTTTCTCAATTTCTTCTTCTTCTTCATAAATGTTCTCCCAATCAACATCGATGACCGGTTTCTTCTATCCAACTGTTTCAACATTTCTTCCACGTCCTCATTCCCGGCCTCGACCTCGGGTGCGAGTTCTAGAGAAATCTTCACCATCTCGCCGTAAGGGAGTGGTGAGTAACTGTTGGACTAGAACCTCAGGTTCTTCATCGTCTCGAATTTCTTTTGCTTCATTTGGTATGGTATTTCTTGAAAAGATTATTTTCTTCGGGGGCGCGTAATAGACCGCATCTTCATGAATTCCAATTTCATGCACGGAGAACGGTTGTAAATCACCTTTGATACACTGTTTCCTCCTTCGTAATACTTTATGCACTGGTGCAGAGATGACGGTATAATCCAGTTTTCATGGATCCACGGTCGACCCAGTAGAGCGTTGAACGATGTCTCAGAATCAATTATGTGGAATTTTGCGGTTGTCTTTGCTAAATCACCGGTCTTTATTAGTAGTGTTATCGATCCAAGAGCTCTTTCTCCTTTTTGATTGAAGCCTCTTAATAGCATCTTGTCTGCTTCAAGCTCGCGAGCATCAATTTCTAAATATGCTAGCATCTGAAGATTCATTATGTTGATTGATGCTTCTGGGTCAACCAACACTCTGGAGAGCGTAAACTTTCCAATAGTGACTGAAATGTATAACAGTCGATTGTGATCAGCCGTTCCTAGTAACAGATCATTGTCCGTGAAGGTAACACCTTGATGTTCTCTTAACGAGCAAACTTCGTCGAAGAAATTACAGGCCATTTGGGCCAAACAAATCTCTGGATCAAGTAAAGCCTTGATCAGGGCTTCCCTCATCTCCTTTGACAGGATCAGAGCGTCGTATATGCTTAGTTTGGCCGGTAGCTTCCTAAGATGGGCTAGCACGTTGTAGTCTACTTTATTACCATGTTGCTCGGTTTCTTCCCGAATGGGCAATTCTCTGCTAGGGTTGACTCTTCCTGAGCAACCACCTGCTTTCCTTTATCCTTTGGACCCATTCTCGGGGGTAGAACATTTCCACTTCTTAGATTGACCTCTGTTATCTCTTCTAAATTTACCGGTGTCTCCCCTTGAATCGGAGCAACTGGCTCTTCTGAAGTTGCTTCTGTGTCTGATGGTTCTAATTCTATAGCAATTGGAGCACCTCAAAATTCACAAATGTACTTGTTGCTTGTTGAGCTTTCGTAGCCTCCTTTGTGAACATCTTTTTCTTCATGGTCTTCGAGGTTGTGTATGATTTGAGAATTCTTATTTGTATTGGAATCGAGATCCAAATTAAGCTGATCGTCATTAGTTATGTAATCATTAGAAACAGTCAAAATGTAGCCAACGCCATAACCCTTATCATTATAATATCCCGCCGGAGCGAGCAGATAATCATACAGAGTTAGGAGTTCGAGAGATTTCTCCACCGAATCGGAAACAACCATCCTAGGATAAGCAGCCCCTTGTCTATCCTTCGGAGCCTCGGCCTTCTTTTCTTTCACGATCTTCTCCTCCTTCTGGGGCGGTTCTTCAATCGAAAGTGATAGTGTCAGCTCGACAGGTTTCAAACTCTGAGTTGAAGCACGTACCGAAGCGGTCTGGATGTGATCCAAAATTTTCATCGATGATCTTGTCCAAATAGTTCTTAAAAAGAGGTGGTACGAAGCCTTTCGGGTATTGAACTACATCGAATTCTTCAGGGTAAGGCCTACCCGTCTGAATGGATGCTCCACTCTTGGATTGTGCTAGGGCTTCTCGCACCTGCTGTTCTACCATACTCTTAATGTCCTTTTCTGGAATCATGCTTTGTACAGGATCTTTCTTTGGTTGTTCGTCTCCGTTGATGGATGTGATCTCTTTTCCTCCATCCGCAATATGGATAATTTACGGGGGTGTCTCTTTCGAGGTTGTACCGACTGCGGAGAGTGGCTAAGGCAGCGGCCATCTCTTCCATCCTCTTTGCCATCTGGGAAATTGTTTCATCTCTTTCCAGAACCTGTGCCCTCATCACTTCCGGTTCATCTCTTTCTGGAGCTGCTGGAGCACCTTGTGAAGCGGATGCTGCTCGCGTTTCAACCATGTTGATCTCTGCATACTCCTCATCCATGAACTCTGATGAGTCAACTTCATCTCCTAGTTCTTCTTCTCTTTCTTTTGTTAACTGTTGGACGTCGGTCCTTAATTTGTCTATGGCATCCTCTAATGGCCTTTTCCGCACGGTCTCGCAGTTGTCTCGTGACTATTGTTGAACTTCCTTTCTGGGAGTCCCCTTTATTGCAGTAGCACTTTCTTCTGATTCAAGTCTCCTAACGAGACTTTTCTTCTCAGGACATTGTTTTGGTCTTAGCTCGCCAGTAGTAGGTCGTCATACCATCCTTCTTGCAGCTGGAAGCCTAGGACTGGATGATTTGTCGGCTATATACTAGAAGGTGGTACCCTCCCTAATTTGTAGACACGATACAACAACGGGTGAACTGGATTTTATTTTCTTCTTTGGTTTCTCTGTGACAGTAACAGGCTCTATTCACGGTCCAAGGTAAGATTTAGCTGGCACCCATCCTATCCTTCTTAAAATTTCTGACACAGGACATCTTTCTTTCATTGCCAATCTTTCTATCACAGCTTGCAATCGAGCCAATGGCGTAGTCTTATCCCTTTTCCTTTTGTAATTGTTGTAGTACGCAGGTCGGGGTAATGCAGCGGTGATCCTACGGACATTCTCTTCATCTAATGTGGCAGAGAGAGGGTGAAACCTGCTCCCTTCCAACAGAGGTATATACTCAGGCAGTTCTTCTCTTTCCTCAGGAATTTCTTCTAGAAAAGCAACTTCAGCAGCTCTGGCTTTCTCGAACCTGGTGATCTTTCTACTTTTATTTCTCCTTTGAGTCCGAGTTAGGGGTGCAACTCTTGAACTGGACCCAATCTCAACAACAGATGGTATTGTAGCAAAATATGAACCCTCCACGGTGACAGGCTCATTACAGACTTGGATTTCCTTCCCCTTCAGTTTGGCAGAAGTCGGGGTAGGTGCAGAGATGACTAGACCGATGGGGAGGGAATTCTTGAGTCGATTTCAAGTTAAAATCAATCACGGGTTTCTCAGTTTCTAACACTTTGTCCATTAGTGTGAAGAGAGTGACATCAGCGAACTTGATATTTGTGTTTCCGAATCCTTGTCTGAAACAGATGATCCCATTGTCAGGCAACTCATCCTTGTAAACGGCGAAGTCCATTCCATTGGTGAAGGAGAAGATTAACTTTGGGGCAGTCATTTTGTGCAGGGCAGATTCCGAATGTCAGTCCTGAATTATGCTTCTTTTTGTCGTAAAGCATAGGACGAAAAAGAAAGAGTCCGAACACATTTTCGTTTATCTTAGTGTATTTGTGATTTTTTTAAAGAGATTGTTTATTAGAAGGTTGTTTATTAGCGGGTTCGTTTGTTAAAAACAAAATGATTGAAGGAAAAAGGCTATAGAAAAGGTAAAGGGCCTGATTTAGAATTGGAAAGGAAGAGAAAGTCTTATGCAAGACTTCTCGACTCGAAGGACCGCTCCTAAACTAACACTTATTGCGGGTCCACCCCACCTCAGAAAAGAGGTAAAAGGATCTCGGAACCTCACTGTTTAGGGGTGTATAAACAGTGGCTCATAAATCCGAGAGGAGTTGGCTATACTCGTTCAAGACAGAAATGAACGGGGTTTTCCAATGGAAGAATGGTAGTTCTGGTCCACTAGGGATATGGACTCACTACCGATTTATGAAAACAAAACCATCTAATCAAAATGGAGAGAGGAACTAATCCCCAGCGGAGTCGCCAGAAATTGTCGGCATATTTTTAGGTTGTGTGTTGTATTTTGAAAAGGGGGCTCACCTAACAGAAATTGTCGGCGAACTTTAAATTTTAAATTTAATTTAAATATCTTTATAATTTAGAAAGTAGTATTTGACTTTGAAAATAATTTTTAAATTTGAAAATTTTAAGATATGAAATCAAACCGATCTCACATCCCGAATAGTTTATATAAACGAGCACTGCACCACAAACCGTGTATTTATCCCGAGGAATAGACACACTATTTGATGATGGTGCTCGATTAAATAAACTAAAAGATTTGTAACATCCGTTTGGTCTGCGAACCAATTTTATAAGCCGACAAGTTCCCCTGCTTAATATAAATGAATTAAGTAGGGTTTATATTACCTGGGTTATTAAAGTTCCCTATAAGGGCAAGCCCCTATAGTTAATTACATCTTAAATGAGGAGAATCATTTAAGAAAATTCTCTATAATGATCAGTAGTTTTGCTCTCAAGAATTTCAAAGTTTACAGTTTTCAAAGGATTGGATTTTGGAAATTTCAATAAGGATCAGCTCAAATTTGGAACAAGTTTATTTTAAGAGTCCAAAGGAAGAAAAGTAGGAGAAGCTGAAGATCCAAGTAGAATCTTGGCAACTTCCCAAACTATCCTATTGTTTGGCTTAGATTTGGGAATTTACTTAATGTTTCAATCCTACCAATTTTAGTTAATTAGGACTTATATTTGGATGACATAATCATACAAATAGCCTGGAAGATGTAAGGATTTATGTCGTACCGAACGACTACCTCAGAATCCTAAGACCGATTAGGGCTTAATTTACATGACATGATCATGCAAATGCCTAACGAAGAGTTGAGGACTTATGTTGCACTAGGCAAACTACCTCGAAGTATTATGGCTTTGTTATTTAATTCTAAGAAAGTTTTATTGAAGTAGATCCGAGTTTTGCTGCTGACGATGGTCGAGCTGCCCACCATGCTCCGATCTCCTTGTTGTTGCAGAGGTTTGGTTTTAGAAGTCATAAATTAGGAGATGAAAGAAGTGTTTTGGTTTAGAGAAAATCTTAAAATCCAAGTGTTTTTAATATTTTAATGAAAACAAATCTTAAAGTTGTTTAAATAAAACCGATTAAGATCCCACGGTTCCGTCATCCTGACACCATTATTTTCATTTAATTCACTTAGTCCAGATGAATTTGCTAAACTCAACTGAATGAGTTCCACACTTTAATTTAGATCATGGGAAATCCCGTTAGCAACACATGGGTTACATCATCCGAGGTATTCCCGATCATTCAACGAGACATTTTAATTTAGTTGCAATTGTAGTTTTGTTGTTCTGTTTGTGATTAAATTTTAGTTGTTTTATATTTTGAATGTTGTGGCAGTGAGTTTTATCTTGCAATGACTTTTAATTTTGTTTTGGTTTCAGTTCAGGGACTTTCCTAAAGGTTCTGGTTTACATGCAACAGTCTTGTTTATCATGCAAGAAAAGTAAAATACAGTGCATGTAAGTAAATTGCAATAAAATAAAAGCATACCTGGAGGGTCTTCCCATCATCCCAAGTTGCACTTAAAACACATATTAAGGCATTTAAATATTTCAACAAGTACCTAGGTAAAGCTAAGGGAAGGGTTTTGGTTGTCTACCAAATTCCTAATCCTATTGCTAGTCATCTCCTATGACGTTTAGGTTCTTGTGTTTTGTTTATGGATGATTTTCTTCATCATAGAACAATTAAATTCAATTTTTCTTCTAAAACATCTCTTCATATTGAGGAAGTGCTTAGGACAAGTCCTAAACATCTTTTCAATACTTTTAGGATGATTTTGAGTCCAAATAAATTTAGTTGCACATATGAATTAATCATTTAGGAGTTTAGTTAAACTTTGCCTCTTGCTCAGTGAACTTAGGTATTTGATTACCTGATGAATGAAGTTATATCTCACTTAATACTCTATTTAAGAGTTATAATAATTAAAGCCTTTAAGGGCAAGTTGGTTTATCTAGAATTTTAATCATACTTATTTAAAGTTTGAGTTAATGATTAAAAGTGTTTTAATTTAATTATGAGGTTTTAATTAATGATTTTTAAGTTTGGAATAGTGTTCAAATTATTTTAGATTTAATTTAAATTTTTACATTTTCAGTTATCTTAGTATTCCAAATTGATGTTCATGTTTTAAATTTACTTAGATAGAAAGAGTTGTTGAAATTATTGATATGTTTTAATTTAACTCTTAATGATTTCACTTAGGTTTGTTGTTAAATGATTTTAATTTAATTTAATTCATTTTAAATTTAATTTAATTTAAATTTAATTTAATTTAATTTAATTTAATTTTAATTTAATTTTAATTTAATTTTAATTTAATTTAATTTCAATTTAATTTAATTTTAGTTAAATTTAAATTTAATTTAATTTAATTTATTTTAATTTTAATTTAATTTTAATTTTAATTTTAATTGTTAATTTTAGTTTAACATTAATTTGAATTTAAATTTAATTTAATTTAATTTAATTTTAGTTTTAATTTTAGTTTTAATTGTTAATTTGGATTATTATTTTCATTTTTAATTAAGAACTAAATATTGTTTAAGTGACTTATATAGGGATTTTTAAATTTAAGAATAAATATCCTCTTAATAATATCCGTATTTTAATAATCCAAATTTTAAATATATTCTTTCCAAAATTTAAATATTTAATTAATTAAAGTTTCATTTTGATATTTTCAAAGTGTTTAATGGGTTTCTACCCCTTAATTTTCCTAAGTTTCAATCATCCAAGAGAAAGTTAAAATCAAATATTTTACCCCCCCCATTTTGATTAAACCTAAAGTTTTTATTAAGGGTTAAAATTTTTAATTACCTTTATGCCCTTTTAAGGTTATTTATTTCATAACTCACTAATGAGCTCAAATGAATTTAAAATTTTTGTGTCAACTCACTCACATGTCAATAAGACATTAGAGGAGAAAATGTGATTTTTCTGAGTTTAATTTATTTATATAATTATTTTTAGTACAAAATAGGGGTTTTCAAAGAAAATTCAACAACATGACTAAGGAAAGGTTTCTGTCCTTAAGAAATTTTTGTGATGTTCCTAATGACTAGAGGACCACTTGGACCAATTTTTTGTGATTGTTTGAATTATATTTTATTTATTATAATTATTTTGAATTTTAGAGTATTAATTAATTTTAAAATAAAATAAAAGTTGAAAAATAGATTTTATATTTTTTTTAAATTTCTCTGACCTCAAGGAGTCCAGTGAAATAAGTTTTATAATTTTCTGATTTTTGTTTGATTTATTAAAATTATTTTAGTGAAGAAGGTTGAAAATTCATTTTTTAATATTAAAAAATTACATTAAGCCTTTAAAATTCAATATCATACCCTAGGGACTTAGGAAAAATATTTGGTTTGTTCCTAAATGATTAGGAGTCAAAATGTGACATTTTTATGATTTTTATTATTTTCATGATTTTTATTATTTTTTTTAATTATTAAAAAATTAAAATATTGTGAAAAATCAACTTTTTTAGAAAATTCCAATTTTAATTTTTCTAAACTCCCCTGATATCAGAAAAGCTCCAAAATCATTTTTTGTGAATTTTGAAAAGTATTTTTGGGGTTATGAATTTTTAAAGTTCCATTTCGCTTGTGAGGCTTAATCAATCCATTTGGTTGGGTTAATCAAGTCCAATTGATATCAAAATTTTATGTAAGGTTCCTCTAACCCTAAAGAACAATAGAGAATTGTTTTCAAGTCAATTTGATGTGTGGTTCACCCTAATTAATTCAAATTCAATTTTAGGGGTTTAGGAGAATTAAGGTTATTATGAATGAGTTAACTAAAAATATATTTTTCATAGGGTCCCCTGGTCCTAAGAAACATCACCAAATTTTTCTAGAATTTATTTTACAACATGCTAATTATTGGAATTAAAATACCTAAAACAGTGACATGAACTTGAAAAATCAATAACTTTTCAAAGAGATGGCCTCTGACCTTGAAAATTTTGGGGAATATTCCCAAGATCAGAGGCTTCAAAAGCCCTATGGTCTCATGCCATGGTGAATTGTCTATGCAAATGGAGAATCTAAACATTGGAAACAGTAAATAAATTATTTAAAATAAAATACTCATCTAATTAACTTGATTTATTTTCTACATTATTCTCCTCTGTTCACTGAGTAAGAGAGTGTTTTTATTTTATTTTTGTGATTTTTCTACTCAAAGATATGAAATTTTGAAGTTCAGGTCATTTAAATAATTCAAAAATACCCTAATTTCCTACTTATCCATGCGGTGCCGCGTCAACCTCGGCAGCTCCAAAAGCCCACGCGTCAAGTTGTGATTCGGCGCCGCCATCTGACTCAGCTCTCCAGGGGCCTGCGGTTCACGTACCTTTGCGCTGTCTGGCTTGATCTCGACCGTCCGCTCGATACACGCACGATCAAACGGCTCCTGGTCATTGCCTACGACTGGTGTGCACCCATGACTGTCCACACTCAAAGCCTAATATCTCTCTCGATTCTCAATGGATTTTTGAGTTCTTATACTCTATCGATTTGTCTTGAAGAGACGAACACATCCTTATTGTTTATAGGCTATGAAATTAACCCCAACATAATGGAGAATTTCTGGAAGCTCGGGAGGAAGAATGAGTTCATACCTTTGCTCAGAGAAAGCTTCAATCTGAGAGTTATGTCACCTTCGATTGAGTCCAGGCAAGCTCCAGATGAAGTCTCTGGCTTTGGGGATTTGTCTAAGTATGAAAGTGACAAAGGCCGATCCCAAAGCTTGGAGGCTGGAAGCAATGGCTGGCCTGGTGAGGGGGCTTTTGCTGGGGAACTTCTCCTCTTGGTCTAGTGAAGGTGTAGGATCAATCAATTTGGAGATTGGCTCACTGTAGTGAAGTGTCCTTTTTTTTGGGTGGATTTTCAACTCAGAAATTGAACTCACAGAGAGGGTTTTTGGGCTGGATTTCAGTGGGGATCAAGTTCTTTATGTCTGGAGAGAACTCTGGAGTGATTTTGGCAGAGTTTTGGTAAGGTTTGGTTCAACTCTTTTTTTTGGCCGAGAGGGTGGTGGGTTTAAATAGACATGGCTGGAGGGCTTCCCAGGGGGGTTTGATGCTTGGGATTAGCTGCTCTATGCAAGAGAAGAACAGCCATGGTGTTCAATTGGACTGGGACAACTCAGCAAGGGAGAATTGAAAATTTTGGCTCACATGGAGGTCTCGGCCATGGTGTTTCCCGGCGACCCAAGCGGTTGGCCGACAGGTTTAGGTCACCATCTAGCTCTGAAGGGTCAGGGGTTGGCAATGGTGCAGTCAATTGGAGCTTGACATGTGTAAAGGAGTTTGATTTAAGTGGTAAGGGGGAAGATTCGTTTTGAGCTTAATTTGGTCAAGCCATGGAAAAGGGTTGGGTTCACCCTCCAAGAGTTTGATTTGGGCTGAAATGAATCATTTGGCTCAGCTGACTTTAGGTGGAGAAGTCTCTATCCTATGAATTTTGATTAAGCATTGGTTATAGTGTGACATAAAAGGGGTTAAAAAGGCTTAAGAAAGAGTTTTGAAAGGGGTTCCCTCTCTAGCCATAAATGTTTTGGTGATGTGGAAAGTGGCTTCCAAGGCTTGCATATGGCTTATGCATTGCTCCATGGCTCCATGTGGCTTGAGGCAAAGCTTGGTCAATTACATGAAAAAGGGTTTTGAATTTTTAGACATTTTGATGGAAAATTTCCATGGGGCCACGTTTGTTTTGTTTAAATGATGAAATAAAACCTAGGGGGGTGATTTTATCAAATGGATGACCAATGAGGATGTCACATGGGTTTTGAAATAAGTTATGGGCCTTTTGAATTTTGGTGAAAATGGGCTTTTAAAGTGGTTTAAGGAAGTGGGCTTTTTGATTTTAAAATGTTCTTTTGGACGAAAGTTTTGTGAAGGACCATGCCAAATAAATGTTGGGTTTAGTTTAGGGATGTGTCATGAGTGATTTAGAACAAATTTGAAGTGATTTTGAATTGAATTGGGTTGAATTTGGGCTTTTAAGTAAAGGGGCCAAAGTGGTTCAAATTGGGCTAACTTGGTTTATGGTTGGGATAAAGTTAGATTTGATGTAAAATTAATGTTGAAAAAAGGTTTATGGGAATGTCACAAAGAGTTTTTAATTTTGGTTGGGCTTTGATTTTGGGATTTGGGCCAATTTGGGTTAGGTTTGGGCTTAGGTCAATTTAAGGGATTTCGGTTTTGGGTTAGGTTTGGGTGGAGTTTAGGTTCAAATTTTGGGCAAATCAAGTTAGTGTTTTGTTTATGGGGGTGTTAGGAAGGCTTTAGAGAAGATTTGGGGCCAATTAGAGTTGAATTGGATTGGTTTGAGCTAGGTTTAGGTCATGGGCCAAAATTGGGCCTTAGGCGTCAAATTGAAATTAGGCTCAAATTTCAAACAAATTGGACTTGTATTTTGGTCTAGATTGATGTTGGGGATGTTGAATTGAAGTTTAGAATTGAATTGGACCAGAATTGAGGTCAATTGGGGTGGTTTGGTTTGACATTGAGTTCATTTAGGTTAAAAATGGGTCAAATTGGGAGTTTTGGTAAACGTGGGTTAAATTGGCAAAATTGGCCCATGATATAGTTGAACAAAATGAAATTCAAAATATTTGGGATTTTTGAATTTTTTTTGGGAATTTTCTGAATTTTTGGATTTTGGGGTAAAAGGGTATTTTGGTCATTTTTGGGGGGTTTTGGGGTATTTTTGGAAATTTTAGTATTTTTGGCAAAAGATGGTCAATTTGAATGGTGGGAAGTGTTTAGGATTGATTATGAGGGATCTTGGGTAATTTAGGCAATTTTGCAAATTTTGGGTCATTTCAAAGGTATTGGTAGGTTTGGTGGGTTCGAGGCCCCGGGGGTCAAAAATTGAAATTATGAAAAAAGGAAGATTTATCAAGTGTGAGTGAAATGGAATTATTTTAGTTGAGCCATTAAGCCATATTAAGCCCATATGATCCATGAGATGACTCATTTGAGGCATTCACTATGTTGTTCCTAACCCTCTTAGCTAGGGGCTCAGGGGTTAAGGACCATCCATATGAATTACCTACATGAGTCAGGAGGTCAAGTTGGGTGAGAGTGTAGTTTTAGGACTTGGAATGTGTGTGAGAGTGTAGTTTATGTGCAAGTCAACCCTCACCAGGTGAGGCCACCCAGGGTATTCCTAAGGCCAGAAAGGTCCTATAGGGAACTCATCCTTTAAACCTTCACATTTGATTTCAACCCTCTAGGTGATTAGGGGTCTACAATCAAGCTTGTGGGGTTTGCAGGGAGTCAAGAAGTATTTGATTTTCTAAAAGGTGGGTTCCATTTCTTGTCCTCTAACATTAGTCAAAGAAAAAGCCTAAGGCTAGATCCTAAGTACCAAAGAGAGAAGCAAAAGACCTCATCAAAAATGAGGTCAACAATTTTACTTAATTTTTATGCATGAATTTTTATTTAAGAAAGGTTGCTCAAGAAGATCTTTTTCTTGTAAATAATCTATGAGATCTTAATATAATAAACTTCTATTATTTTCAAAATGGATGAAAAATTTGAAAACTTATGATTTGGTAGTTGAATATTCTTTAAATTCTTAAAATTAAACCTAGTTAGCGAAATTGGGTTAATAATTTACTAAAGACTTTATAAAATAAAAAATAATAAGAAATCTTAAATATTTATCTTTTAATTCCAAAGGTTATACTTTTTATATAGAATAAAGGGTTACTTGAGGACAAGTAACATTTAAGTTTGAGGATTTTGATCCATGAAAAAAAATACTTATTTTTATGCCTTGAATTTTATCAATTTCTAAGGATATTGTGGTTTAATGAAAGGTATTTTTTGTGTTTCTGGATGTAGGTGATGTAAGAAGGACCAAAAAAGGAAAAAGGGTGAAAAAGGAGCAAAAAGGACAAAAAAAAGCAAAATATAAGAATTATAAAAAATTATGGCCTGGCGCCTATGCGCCAGGCTCGATACAGAAACTGTCAAGTTCTTGACGACTTTTGGACGGTTATTTTGACAGAGTGAGCGATTATTGAACATTCTAGAAGACTGGCAGTTGTTCCTTGATAATAGGACATGTGATACATTGCACTTGGATGCTCCAAAATGATTTTAATCGCGAAGAGGTGCGAGCCAAAGCGAAGAGGTGTGAAGAACTGGACGCGGTGACCGGTGCCTAGGCGCCAAACAGACCTTCTAGAAGATTCATTGAATGTTGACATGTTTTGAAGAGCTACCTCAGGGCAACTCTTGAAGCCTATAAATAGGAGTCCACTCCTTTAGAAAAATGTGCCCCCATTGTATCCCCTATCTCTTAGCCACTTTCATCCTTAGAGAAAGAAATAAAGAGAGAAATTTAGGGCCACTTTTATTTAGTTTAGTGAGTTTATTTTCAAGTTGTTGCATCTGGAGTTCATTACACTATGGAGTCAGTAAGAATCAGAAGATCTGTAGAAGGAGTATTTGAGATAAGTATTTTATTTTTGATTCAAAATTTATTTATTATGTTTGGCTGTTTATATTCAATGTGTTCTGAGTAGTTAGTTTACTTTCTTCCTTCAATTATGAAAAGATAAATAAGATAATATAAAATTCGATGGAGAATTGAAAATCAAAATATTTTCAAAACATTGTGATGATATTAATACCAGATCTTACTTTACTTTTTAAATTGGCCATTTAAATTGTTAAAACTTGTTGAAGAGTTTTGAGACCTAGAAGGAGAAGAACTCTTAACTTGTAGATATCACATGAATCCTTGGGTAGTCGAAGGACATTCACGGGCTATTCAAGATGAAGTGCAAATAAATAGGAAGATAAGATTTAAAGGGCGTAGAATTGATAAGTTTTTAGAGTGACAGACTAAATTCTTACAATTTGATTTATAAATAAGGAAAGGGTCACTAGAAGGGCCGACCATAGCCACCCTTGGACATCTAGTAGTGTGAGCCTAGATTAACCCATTCTACTGACAATACATCCGGACCTGATCTGTAGATTAGCCAATGTTCTTTGCAACTAGATCAAAGGGTAAATAATAGAAATGCTTCTATTTGGCACAATACCATAAAATAGATTCTCCAACGAATATTAAATTATCTTAAAAATCTTGGATTAATTGAAAGGATGAAAGTTGTTTGTTTTATATAGTTTTCACAAAATCATTTTCTTATTATTGTTTTCTTTATCTGCATCCAGTAAATTAAAAGTAATTTATAGTTAGATTAAAATACAAAAGGATTTTGAAATACAATAATTAAAAATTTATTACCATATTTTTTCCTCGTGGGATCGATACTGGGGTCTTTGTTTCAAAGTCCTTTATTACTTGAAACGATACATATACTTGCGTAGTACCGAAAAAGTATATAAAATATTTTCCTTTAAAATTATATTTTGCAATATAAACATATATTTAAAAAGTATTAATCACTAACGACTTAGCATTCAGTAGTAATCAAGTTTTATTTAATGCTATTGCCGTAAATTTAAATTTGGTACACATCTATATAGCAAGTTATTCAGGGTCAAGTGTTTCACGCCTTTGCCAGAAATTAAATTTTCTAGCAGTGGTAACAAATTCTTGTATTTGGAAATACAAAAATCGAGTCAGTGGGTTAGAGGGGATCTCCTTGCTTTAGGCCCGTAGAAGCATGAAAATTTCTCCAGGTGTGTCCTATGAGTAAGATGGAATGGCCATTAAAGCTTAGCCATCTTTGTATGATCAGACATAACCAATTAGAGAAACCCCTGGCCTTGAGAATTTCTAACAGAAAATCCCAGTTAATAGTATCATATGCTTCAATGATATCAAGTTTATAAATAAGATTCCCACCTCTACAGGCCTTATCCAGATCAAGCAACAATTCTTAGGCAAGAAATACTTTATCAGTAATTGATCTAGATTGTATGAAAGCTACTTGGTTGGGGCTACTGATTCTAGCAAGATGAGGTTATAATCTAAACCCCGGAATTTTGCTAATAAGCTTGTTGAAAACTAAAGAAAGACAGATAGGCTGGAAACTATCCTAGGAATTAGCTTCAGATGATTTTGGGATGAGTACAAAGTTAGAATGACAAAAAAAACTTGGGAGATTCTTGCCAATGAAGAAAGATTGGATTGCCTGCATTACTTCACCTTTGATAATGTTCCATGATTTGATATAGAAATCTGTTGTGAAGCCATACGGTCTAGCAGCTTTGGCACTGCCTATGGAAATAAGAGCCTGCCAAACTTCAATTTCAGTAGAAAGGTCAGTTAAGTTTAGGCTTTTGACAAATTGATAGTCTTTAGTAAAAAAGGAGTACTCAATAGGGGTTCTCACAAACGGTTCCGGCTTGAGGAGTTCTCTAAAATAGGAAACAACATTATGGGTAATGACATCATTATCCTTAATACATTCACCATTGACATATTTTATGGTATGAATGGTATTACATTTCCTTTTATATTTTATGTAAGCATGATAGAACTTAGTATTCCTATCACCATCAGTAAGGATATTAACTGTAGCTTGTTGTTTCAAGAATTCTTCTTGTGTATCAGTAGCAGCAAGGAGTTCCTCCTTAGCCAAAATAAGAGAGTTTTCCAGAGAGAAGTCTCTCAGCACCTCACTTTCTAGAAAACAACTTTTTTCTCAGCATCAGCCATAGCTTTAAATACAAGCACAAAGTTGGACCAACTCCATTTTCTAAGAGCCTTACTGACTTGGTGATAAAGTAATTAAAGATGAGTCCAGGGGTCAGGGTGAGAAGACACTTTCCAGAGTGAATTAACAAGTTGGAGGAAAGAATCATGAGAAGACCAAACATTATTGTATATGAAAGGAGAGATTTGATGTAATTGAGGGGGGGTTGTAATAGATAATAGCAAAGGTCTGTGATCAAACCCTGCCAAAGGGAGATGTGTTACAAAAGTAATTAAGAACTGGTTAAGCCAAGAATCATTGGCCAAAAACCTGTCAAGCCTCTCCCAAAGTTTTCCCCTTTTCCAAGTAAATTCAGGGCCAGTGAAACCCAGATTATAAAAGCATGCTTGACAGATAATGTTGCTGAAAGAGTTCATCTTGGATATACAAGGAGATCTGGACCCCAGCTTATTAGTAGTAGTGGTACAGTTGAAATCTCCCCCAACTATCCAAGGGGAGGTCACATGAGTACTGATAGACTGGAGAGAAGTCCAAAAGTCAAGCCTATCAGATTTTGAATAGACTGCAAAGACAAAAGAAGCACACCCATCCTTACCTCCCAACTAGAAAGAGATATGGACAAATTACTTATGATCCACCAGAACAGTCCATCTAAGTTCATGTCTACAAATAAGCCAAATTTTGGTTTTGCAGTTAGCAAAATGAGAAAAACCAATGAATTTCTTTAGGATTTTTTCAGGGTGTTTATAAACGAAAGGTTCCAAAATAACAATGCCCCAAAGTGTATGTTTCTTAGAAAGAGAGAGAATTCTTTTCATAGAGAGGGGGTGAGCAAACCCCCCAATAATCCAACAAAGGAAATTAATCATTAGATATTATTATTGGAATGGAAAGATGACTGAGATTTGGATCTTGTTCTCCCTCTGACATCCAAAGCTGATGCAGTAGCCAGTAGTTGTTCAATTTCAACATTGGAAGGAATGGCTGTCAACTTTTGCAATTCAGTCTTATTCTTCTTTTTATTTTTAGCAGATTGAATTTGCCAAGCTCCATCAATCAATTTCTCCATAGAGTTAAGCTCACTAAGGGAGGGAATATGATTGACAATCGGAAGGTGTCTAGTTCGGGTGGAGAAATAGTCCTCCAGAGAAAAGTTAGGAGGGTTGGTGGCAGAAGCCTCAACATCCCCAAGAGGGGCAGAAGGTCCCTCAAGAAGGGGAGAAGGGGTAGAAATAGTAGGTGAGGTGGCCAAGGTTGGGGAAGGTCCCTCAACATGGGGAGGTGGGGCCGAGGTAATAGGTGAGGTAGCTAAGGTAAGTGAAGGACCCTCAACAAGGGGGGAGGGGCAGAAATAATAGGTGAGGTGGCCAAGGTAGGGGAAGGACCCTCAACAAGGGGAGGTGGGGCAGAATGGGGGGTAGAGGACACAACACCTCTAGGAGCTCTTCTAACTGGAGAATGGAGTCTGTAAGAGATATCTTGGATATGTCCAAACATTTTGTAATTTTGAAAATAGAGAGGTTTGTTCTCCACCAAAACATTCTGCCAGAAACCTCCCTCTTCAGTGTTAATCCAAATCTTCTCCAGGTCAGGGAGAGTAATATCTCTCTCAACTTGAATTCTGGCAGCAGCAGGTCTGGCCATGTCAAATGTGGGGGAGTCTACCTTAATGGGGGTGCCAAAGGATTGGTTGAAGTTAAAGAGAGCATTGGGAAGGTAAAGCTGGATTGGAAGATTGGGAAGTTTGAACCACATGGGGACAAAAGGGGATTCTTTAGAGGGGTCAAAGTCTGGTGTCCATTTTAGAAGCTAGGGTACCAGAAACTGTAAGTATCTATTTTGCAAAAATTCTAGCATAATATTCTTCATTTAAAAGCCTTATTAGAAGATGACTACCATCCAACAAGCTAAGTTTTCATGTGCCCAAAGTTTGGAGTTCAATAAAGTACTTTCTCACTAGTTCCATTTTGGGATGTCCAAATTGGAACTTACCTACTAGAGTGTATTTGACAGCCTCAGTTATGGTGTTCATCTCCTGGGTAGTAAACCTCACAGCCAGAAATCCTTTTTTCAATCCTAATGGACGGATATAGTCACCTCTCCCAGCTGTAGTGTCATGTAGATCTTGGGGTAGCACTAAGTGGTCAAAGTTCTTGCGGGTAACATTATCTTTGCCGATTACTCCAGCGTATGTAGCCTTGGCCCAACTTGCATTGGTGTCAATAACAAAAGGTGTGGCCATGGGGATAGGAAACCGCACCTACCAAAGTCTACGTAAGGTTGGAGAGGGTAAGACCCCCACCCTCACCAAACCAATGGAACAGTAAATTCAAAAAAGCAACAACCCGGGAAACACCAAGAACAGTGAGAACACCTCAGAGAACACCACCACACCAACCTTAACACCCGAGTAGAAGTCACAACCGCTAAAAGGAGCCGCTCGAACTAACACGACCACCGGAGACATCCAAAGAACCCTAACAGAGCACCAAACCCTCCACTCGCCATATATCCTTTATATATATATATATATATATATATATATATATATATATATATATATATATATATATATATATATATATATACCGTCGAGGAAAGCATAAATCATCTCGTTGTCGTATTGTGGGATTTCGGGAGTGTATGGTTCGTCGTATTAGCAGGTGAACAGCTGCAGGATCTTCTATCCAACTGATCCAATCTTAATGCCTATTAGGATACCTGGAAACATCACTCGAAAAACACATTTCTCTCATTATTTTCTGGTTTATCTGGGTAGCCAGAAATGCTGCCATGTACCAAAACCATTCAGCCAGCCCTCATAAGATAAGCATAAATTGCCAATCCTTTATTAGAAAGTTGAATGGATCATCTGCTATTTCCTCTAGGAGGGAAGCTTCACCTTCTATCCAGATGGTTCTATGGAGGGCCCCTTCTCAGCATTGGGTGAAATTAAATACTGATGGAAGTTATTCAAGCAGTAGGGCTGGTATTAGAGGACTTTGTAGAAACATTAAAGGGCATTTCTTATGGTACTTTGCTGCTCTTATTGAGGCTCTAAACGCTATTGAATCTAAAACTGTTGTTGTCTTTTGGGGGTTGAAATTGGCCTTAGCATTAAAACTGAACAATATACATGTGGAAGTGGATTGCTTACAACTCTTACAGATACTTCACCTGAAGACCTCCCCCCCATGGTACCTGATCTTTTGGCTAAAAAAAATTCAACATCTGGCTGCATTTATTCAGATCATTTGGTCTCACGTCCCTAGAGAAGGCAACAAACAAGCTCACCCTCTTGCCTATGAGGCTTCTTCCTCACAGTTACTTCTCACAGTATTCCATCCTCCTTTTTGTCTTTTTTGCTGAATGGGGATTGTTTGGACATACCCCATCTTAGATGTAATTTTTCTTTTTGATTAATGAATTTTGCCTTTTTGCCAATATATATATATATATATATATATATATATATATATATATATATATGGTCCAACTTAGGGTGACCCCAATAGTAGGGTCCCCCAAGATGGAGAGATTCATTCCAAAAATGTAAATAAGATTACAATGATGTCAAAAATGGGAGGTGTCCCCCAATAGTAGGGTCCCCGAAGATGGAGAGATTCATTCCAAAAATGTAAATAAGATTACAATGATGTCAAAAATGGGAGGTCAAGTAGATCCCCCTCAAGCAAAACTGGATAAATTGTAAGGAATATTTTTACTAATTACAGTTAATTCTGATTTTACTCCAGTTCTACCAGGTCAGTTAGTTTCCCTTAGGATGTATTGGATCTAGAAGTGAAGATGTGTAAGCAAAAATTTAATCTTTTTACCAAAGTGAGAAGATGCAATGGACAGTCAATCTGGAATTCAAGAATTTTGACCATAATTAGTTAATCTATTTCAAAGATCAGTCTTGAGAGTTTTAATTTAACTACAATTTAGAAGGCTCAATACATAGCAGAAGATTTAGCCTGTAAAGCATCCAAAGCAAGAGATGGAGAGGAAAAGAAAATGAGTCATTTGCCATTCCAGTCTCTAAATATTCCACCAAATCCACCATCAGGGTGTTTAAAACTCCCATCAATGTAGACCTTTATCAAATTTTTATGAGGTTTTTTCCAGAACACCAAACGATGAGTGTGAAGTATATTTTGATGCAAAACAGTAGGAATTAATATATCAGGGAACTATTTAAGCTAAATGAGTTTCCTAAAATAAAATAAGCAATTTGCAGCTGCTACCTTATTATCCATCTGACCTTCCTCAATTTTGTATTGGTTTCTGATCATCCATATAAACCAGGCAATGACACAGGGTAGTGTAAGCATTTGGATGTGGTTCCAATCCTGCCAACAAGCATGGAGTTCTTGCTAAGATACAGTTAAAGTGTTGATCTTAATATGGGGTAACACCATCGTCTAGATTTGTTCAGGAAAGGAACATTGGAAGAATAGATGTGTGATTGATTCCTCCTCCTTTCTGCAGAGTAGACAGTAAGATGGACCTCTTAAAACGTTTAGCTTAAGGATGTCATCAATTGGAAGGAGTTTGTGGAAATGCCTCTAATGGAAGGAGAAAGATATTTTCCTCAAATTTGTTTTCTCCAATGAACCTTCTATCCATGATCCCACTTGGAATAAATGTTGGATGACACAGATTGGGTGAGATTATTTTTAACAATCAATTGATCTCTGGAGGTTGTATCTAATGAAATATTCCTGATAACCATATACTGTTGACTCATCAGCACAACCTGCAGTGCATTTAGATCCCACTGATCATCCACCTAATAGTCAGAAAATTTTAGATTTAGGTTGTTTATATGAGAATTAGGGGTGATTAATTTGGCATCACCAATCCAGTTATCTAACCAAAAAGTAATATTGCCATCGTGAACATTCCAAATAAACAAATCTTTAGCTTTCTTTTTTACCTTTAGCATATTAGACCATATACCAGAGTCTCTAACCTTAGAGGTGGCCAAGGAAGGATGAGTATCTTTACAATATTTGCCTTGGATGTGGTAATTTAATGAAAATTTAATAAAGGTATAATGTAATCTTTTCCACTTTTCAAATTAATAGCTTTAATTTATTCTTTATTATGATCTTTAGGATTAAAATTAAAATTACTAGGTAAAGTTGTTGAAGGTCTATTTCTTGGCGCAGTAGCCATAAGCACTAACTGATTTTCCATGTTTCTAATTGCAGCTCCTTAGCATTGAAATTAGTTTCCTATTTGCAATAGTAATTTTTCCTTTGATAATTTCTTCTTTGTAATTTATGGATTGCTATTATAACATAAAGGATACCAAGGTCTATGATTAATGTTTCCCTATTTAATTAAATTTCCTAATAGATTCACTAAATTGTTCCCCCATTGCATATGTACATTATTATGATTATTATTATTCCAATTTATACTAAGATGATTCTCTAACCTAGATTATAATTATTTGAATAAAGATTATTAGTTCGATAATTTATGGCATTTAAAGTTTCATCACATGGTTGAAAATCTATCATTTATCCTAATAAATTTTCCTCAATCCCAAAATTTCCCCCAAAAACATTAGAAGAATCTCTAAGAAGTTCCTAGATTTCCATCTCTTCAACAATTCTAACAATAAAATTTGGATATTATGTAGAATGGAAGTAGAATGGAAAATCTTGGTGGATCGTCCACAATTTCTTCATTCTTCATTTTTTCTAGCTAGTCATACTGGTTATGCCACTTTCATTTATGCGAGATGTACTTTGTCTGATAGAAGAGCCCTCTAGAAATAATTATCCCAAATTAGCTCCTCAATAAGTACTAAATGGTTGGTGGGAGGTGACTTCAATTATATAGCTACCCCCTGGGAGAAATCTAGTGGAAGATATCCTGATCTAAACAAGATATACTTGTTTAATGATAATATTCAACAAGCTGGTTTACATGATCTGGGTTTCACAGGACCAAAGTTAACATGGTGAAGAGGTAAAATCTAGGAAAAGTTGGACAGATTTTTAGTTAATGATTCATGGGTGACCAAAATTTCTTAATACTACTGTCCAGCATCTACCTATGGCCAGCTCTAATCACAAGCCCCTTCTGTTATCCATTACGGGATCTCCAACCAAAATTCTTAATACTTTTAAATACTTAAATGTTTGGGCTAAGCATACTGACTTCTTATCGCAGGTGGAGAACATTTGGAATAGCTATCACAATAACAAACCTTGTATCAAACTATGGGTCTTGCAGAAAAAATTAGGCAGGCATCTTGATCCACAAAAAATTTGACAGATTTTTACTATTCATTTCATACCTTATTTTGTTGATATTGCACTTTAAATAAAAATATTTTTCATGATTTCATGCAGGTACAATGATTTCAGGCCATTGGAGCAAAAGGAAGCGAAAAGGAGCAAATTTAGAGCAAAAATGTGAAAGAGTACATTATATTGAACTAGCGCCGAATGATGCTGTCACCAGGACCGGACCGCGCTATTTTACAGAGAGTTGCGACCGATTGGCAGAATAATGAGCTGAACGATGCCCTATCCTACTGCTTCGGATCCTACCGTATCCCGATTTTAAAACAGATTCAATGTATTTGGTTGGATTTTGGAGGGTTGCTTGAGGAAACTCTTGGGAAATCTGTTATGGCCAAATTTAAACTTCTTTGGAGCCAGATTTAGAGAGGGAGGGAGAGTTTAGAGTGTAGAAAGAGCTTAGACAGAGTGTCTTTTCATTTTGCTTAGTAAATCTAGGATTTATGTTTTCTCTTCTAAGGAGGGTAGGAGAAGAGGGAAAGTGAGAGATTTCCTCTTCCTTACTTATCTAAAGAGAGAATTGTGTGTTCTTGTGATGAAAGAAGAGGAGTCAAAGGAATTCCTTTAGATTCACTTGGGGAAGAGTTTAAGATAAGTTTTTTTTTCCTTACTCTGTTTGTATGACATTGTTTTTATATATATAATCCATGTTTTGTCAACTTTTCCTCATGAGTCTTGAGTATATTTCTTTGTCTTTCTCCTTTTCAAGCGATGTGTTAATGTTCTGATATGGAAATGATGTGTCGATTTATTATGGAGAATTTGTGATGATCTTTTCAATTCAAACTTCATTTACTTTTTGATCTGGCCAATTGAATTGTTAAGTTCCAAAAGGATAATGAGTTCGACAACAAAAGTGAAGGTCACATTCAATGTCCATGAATGAGTGACATAGTTCATGGGGATTGAGTTTAAATAAATAAGGAAATATACTTTGATGGGCGTAGAATTAGGGATTTCAGAGTGAAAGGCCGAAATCCTCAATTTGGTCCTAATGTTTGGAAACCCAAGTGAGAGTTAGCCTTCAGGGGAAGGGAAGTGGGAGCTCTAAACTGAGAGCCAGTATCCTCCCAGCTTAACCATGAATTTGGGGACTAAACTTATGATTAGACAATGTTCTTTATGCACTTGGAAAAGGGTAAATAATAGGAATGCTCTTATTTGGAACAATACATTTGCATCACAGATCTATGTAACAATAATCATCATATTATAACTGGAGAGGAGAAAGACTATTTCTCACAACTGAACTTTGTTATAACTTTAGTGTTTTGTTTGTTTAACTTGCTAGAAGTTTACAACATACTTTTGTAGAAATAGTAACTACAAATTTTTGTCTTTATTTTATGAATTGAACTTACTTACAATTGTGTTGTGATTCGATAAGTGATTTCTATGCTATGTCATAAAATTAAAGCCTTCCTGTGGAATCGATATCAAAGACTCCACTAGAGCTCTGTATTAGTTGAGCGATACGTATGCTTGTGTTTAATTGTGTGACTCATTATAAAACTAAATCAATATATATATATATATATATATATATATATATATATATATATATATATATATATACGAGTTCATAAATTTTGGCAAATTAAAAAAGTAGCACCATGTTTTTGGCGTCGTTGCCGGGGAGGAAGGGTAACTGCTAATACTTAATTTTATAGTATTTAAAATCTTATATTTGAATTACAATTCATAATTGTGTGTGTTTGTTTATTGTTAGTGTGCTTATTGTGTTTGTATGCGTAATATCAGATCTATAGGTTTAGTGCCTTATGATTCTGAATTAGAGCGTACTATTAGAAAAATTCATAAACAATAAAAAATCTACAAATCCTCACAAAATGACAAATAATTTAAACAATTAAAATGAAGATATATCAAGATCATTAAGAGATTATGCTAATCCAATAGCAGATGAAATTGACATAACAATCCAAAACCCTGATATTGTTGTTAATTCATTTGAGCTTAAACCTGTTATTATCCCAATGGTACAAAATAATCAATTTGGAGGAACATCTAATGAAGATCCTAATTTACATCTTGCTAGTTTTTTAGAACTGTTTGCTACTTCTAAATATGATGGAGTGTCAAACGATGCTGTTAGGATTAGACTTTTTACTTTTTCATTAAGGGATAAGGCTAAGGTGTAGTTAAATTTGTTAGCACCTGGATCTATCAGACCTTAGGGAGAGCATTCACAAAAATTTCTGTCAAAATATTTTCCTCCTTCCAAAACTACTAAGCTGAGGAATGATATCACATCTTTAGTTTGAAGCAGAATCCATAAATGAATCTCGGGAAAGATTCAAAGATCTTCTGAGAAAGTGTCCACACCATGCTTTACTAGACTGGTTAATAATTCAAACATTTTATAACTGATTAGTGAGATCTTTGAGATCGATTATCGATGTTGCTGCTAGTGGATCATTAATGTCTTAATCTTTTGATGAAGCATATTCGTTAATTGATGAGATGGCTACTAATAATTTTCAATGGCCCTCTAAGTGGGTAAATCCTAAGAGAGTAGCTAGTATTCATGATTCAGAAGTGATAACTATGATAGTCTCTCAAATTGCTGCACTTTATAAGAAAATTGATCAATATCGAATGAATTATTCTCCAACACCCTCGGTGTTAGAAGAAAATTCATCAGAAGAGATGATAGACTCTCAAATGTCTTATGAAATATTGAATGCCATAAACAAAAAAGTCAATAATCCTTTTTCGAATTATTATAATCTTAGTTGGAGGAATCACCCGAACTTCAACTAGAATAACGCCAATGTTGTTGTTAACTTGCAATGGGGAAACAATCCTATGAATTTAGTTGGAAATCTGAACAACCAAGGAAATACCAATTATAAACATTCTTATCCTTCTGGTTTTAAAAGTAATCCACAATTTAAGGAAAAGAAGTTTTCTCCTGAAGAAATGATTCTGAATATGGGTAATCAAATTCCAACTCAAAATGTTGCGATGAAGAACATTGAGAATCAATTGGAACATATCTTTACTGTGCTTAATAATAGACCTTCTGGAGATCTTCCTATCAATGTTGAGATCAACCCAAAAGATCAAAACAATGAGTAAATTAAGGCTATTCAATTATGGTGTGGAAAAGAATTGGAACTAAGAGTTCAAAAAGAAGTCGAAGATGAAAGAAAGGAAGTGAACATTGAGAAAGGTTCTATTAAGATATATCCAAATGAATATCCGCTAGAACTAACTAAGATAAATGTTGTAAAACCACCTCTACCTTTTCCTCAAAGACTAAAGAAATGGAACAAGAATAATAGATTTGCAAAGATTTTAAAAATTCTTAAGAAATTAATGATTAATATTCCCTTTGTTGAAGCATTAAGGTAGATGCCTGATTACGCAAAGTTTATAAAGGATATTCTTAAAAAGAAAAGAAAGTTCAAAGACCATGAGACTGTTGCACTTAGCAGTGAGTGTAGTGTATATAGTCAGAAGAAGCTTCCTGAAAAACTTAAAGATCCAGGTAGTTTCACTATCCCGTGTACTATATGTGAGAAATTTATTGGAAGTGGTTTATGTGATATTGGAGCTACTGTTAATCTTATGCCTTTATCAACTTTCAAAAGATTGGGAATAGGAGAAATTTGATCTACATCTGTGACTCTTCAACTGACTGATCATTTTATCACTTATCCTAAAGGAGTTGTGGAATATGTATTAATAAAGGTGGATATATTTATCTTTCTTGTGGACTTTATTGTATTAGACATGGAAGAAGATAAAGAAATTTCAATTATTTTAGGAAGAACATTCCTTTTTACTAGGAGAGCTATGATTGATGTTCAAAAAGGAGAATTAACTATGAGAGTCAATGATCAAGAGCCAACTTTCAATATACCAAAACCTACAAAACACCCTTCAACTGAAAAAGATGATGAGTGCTTTCGAATGGAAATCTGTGATTATTTGAGAGAAGATCATTTTAAAGAAGTATTTAAATTAAATCTGGACTGTGAGGATGAATATGAAAGCGAAAGTTAAGATGATTTGGATGATATGAAGAGAGAAAAGTTAGAATTTGTTCAGGAAAGATTTGAAAGATTGGATACTATGGAAAATAGAGAGAAAAGTTTAATTCCTTCTGTCATTAAACCTCCTTAACTTGAGCTGAAAATTATCCCTAATCATTTGAAGTATATGTTTTAAGGGGAATCATCTACCTTACCAGTCATTGTATCTCTGGATTTAAATGAATATCAAGAACAAAAACTATTGGACACCTTAAAAAGATACAAAAAGGCTTTATGTTGGTCCATAGTTGATATTAAAGGAATCAGTTCATCGATCTGTATGCACAGAATTTTTTTGAATGAACAACATAAACCTAGAGTTGATCCAAAAAGGAGACTAAACCCAGTACTTAAATAAGTGGTTAAAAAAGAGATTTTAAATTAGTTAGATGTTGAAATTATATATCCTATTTATGATAGTATTTGGGTAAGTTCAATTCATTGTGTCTTATGAAAGGAGTCTAATGACATAAATGATCGAAATGAAATTATACAGACAAGAATATTCACTGGTTGGAGAATATGTATTGATTATATAAAATTAAACGCTGCCACTAGAAAAGATCACTTTCCTTTACCAATTTTAGACTAAATGTTAGTCAGACTTGTTTGACACAAGTACTATTGCTTTTTGGATGGATATACTGGTTATCACCAAGTACCTATTGCTCCTAAGGATCAAGAGAAGATTACATTTACTAGCCCTTATTGAACTTTTTCTTTTAGAAGAAATACTCTTTGGATTATGTAATGCACCTGCAACATTTCAAACATTTATAACGTCCATATTTAGCAAATTAATTGATGATGGAATATAAGTGTTTATGGATAATTTCTCAATATTTGGAGATTTATTTGATGCATGCGTCTACAACTTAGAAAAAGTTTTAGAGGTACACAAAAGAACAAATTTAGTCCTAAACTGGGAAAAGTGTCAATTTATGATTTCAGGAGGAATTGTGCTTGACCATAAAATATCTGATAATGGAATGGAAGTAGATCTTGTGAATATTCAAATTATAGAAAAATTACAACCTTAAACAAATGTGAGAGGAGTAAGAAGCTTTTTGGGATATGTAGGATTCTACAAGTAATATATCAAAAAAATTTCAAAATCACTAAGCCTCTATGTCAACTTTTGAAAAAAGATAGAAAGTTTGATTTTAATGATGAATTATTAAAAGTATGTGTACCTTACCTAGAAGTGTTTCGAGGTTTTTAATGAAAAATATTTTCACAAGATATGGAATGCATAGAGTAATCATCAATGATGGAGGATCCCATTTTAAATATAATCTGATTCAGAGATTGGTAAAAAAATATAAGATTATGCATTGAATCTCTACATCTTATCATCCATAAACTAATAGTTTAGCAAAGGTATCTAATTGTGAAATTAAACAAATTTTGGAGAAAGTCATTAATCCTGAGAAGTTAGATTGTTCTGTTAGACTAGATACTGCTTTATGGGCAAACAAAACTGCTTATAAAACTCCTAAAGGAATGTCCCTATATAGATTAATCTATGGAAAAACTTGTCACTTGTTAATTGCAATAGAATATAAAGCATATTGGGCGATAAAGAAATTGAACTTTAAATTGAAAGATGTTGGTGAGAAGAAAGTGGGGTAATTGAAAAAATTGGAAGAAATCATAAATGAATCGTATGATAATGATTGAATATACAAGGAGAGAAGAAAAATATGGTATGCTTGGAGGATTGTTAAAAAGGAATTTGAACCAGGACAAAAGGTTTTATTATATAATACAAGATTTAAATTATTTTCTGCGAAACTGAAATCTAGATGGACAGGACCTTTCATTGTCATAAAAATTTATCTATTTCAAGCTGAGATTATTGAAGACCCTAAATCTGGCAGAATATTCAAGGTAAATGAACAAAGATTAAAACCATATTTTTAAGGAAATAGACCTAATTTTAAAGAGCTTTTAATGTTGGATCAACTTGAATAACTGGAAATTATATCGGGCTGACGACGTTAAACCAAGCGCTTTGTGGGAGGTAACCCACAGTTATTGAGTGTTTGCTTTGTTTGATGTGTTATTTATGTTTATTTATTGCTTAATTAAGTCTTATTCTTCCTTAATAATCATTAATAAAATTTATGAAATGAATCGAATTAATGTTTGGAAAGAATTTGGACAAAGTGAAGTTCAACAAAATTTGAACTAGCGCCAACGGCACTGTTATCAGTGCCGGACCGCGCCACTGCTCCAAAATCAGTTTCTTGTCTTTAAATTTGAGTTTTGGCAGATCTAAGTGGCAATTCTTCCACTTAAACTCCTGAAAATCGTCCCTAGACACAGGAACTGCCAAAGGAATGAAGAGAAAGATCTTAAATGTTGTCCAAATTGATTCTGACTCGATAAAAACTTCAAGATTTCAAGTTTTCAACCATAGAAACTTTATTAGTTTTGAAGCGCAACATTTATTCAACAAGAATATCTAAAAAATGAGGTTGATTAAAGAGCGAGGCTTTTTTAATCGAGGTACGAATTCTCCTACCACTAGAATTGATGAAATTATTATTCAGAGATGTTGTGCAGTACCATGTTACACTACTACCACCGTAGTTATCCTAATTGTGAATGAGTTTTATGTAAATCTTCTTGGAATCAACCAAGGATCGTCTATGTGTGAGTTAGGTTTGTCACATTTACTTCTGCAAAGATTAATGATTTATACGTGATGGAGAATGTGCCAATCTGCCACTATTCGAATTTTGCCCCGACGAAGGAAAACATGAATGATATATACAGATATTTAATGAATGAAAGTGATGATTGAACATAAGAGATAACAAGAATGTAAGTTTCTTGACCACACTGTTAAATCCTACATCGAAGCACTTACATTATTTCATATGTGCATAATTGCTCCCAACAATGAAATTCCGTAAAGTAACTAAGGAGTGTGATATTCTGAATTATTGTATTCAAATGGGGATGCATATTGACGTTTGTTCGATAATTGTTGTCTGTTTTGGGATTGATCGTTCAAGAATCAAATATTGGGCTTGGACATCCTTCCACCATATTTTTCCTCTGCAGTCAATCACAAGTGCCATATGAGAACTGGGAAAGAGTACTTCTACCCTGGAAGCCTATAGACTCAGTAGATGCATATAGTAATAAGGTAGCTGGCAATATGAATTAAATGAGTATTATTGAAGATCATTCATCTCAGAGATCAACACATATTCCTCCTTACTTTCTTAAAAGTTCACATATCATTTTGAAGAAAATAAAGAAATTGGAGAAGGAAGTACAACACCTGATGAATGCAATCAACAATCTATCTGATTTCTTTGATCATCTGGATTGGAGAAGGAAGGAGCACTTTGATCATTCTAGGTATCTCGAAGGAATTTTAACATGGTTGATGAAAAAGAAAGGATGGATTGAAGAGGATTCTACCTAAAAATTCTCGTTTCGTCCGTTCTATAATATGTTTGTTCACGCTCAACCAACTGGAGATTTTAGAGTTGATGATAGTTTTGAGGAAGAATGATGACTTTATATTTGTATTTTTGTATTTGTGTATTTCATTGCTTTGCTTTGCTTGGATGTTATATTTGAACATGCTTTCTTGTTTAGTTTTCAGCGTTATTGTTTTCTTATTATGGTCGAAGCTGAATTTTAGAATTATATGGCTTAAAGATGTGTAGTGTGTAGTGTTATGTGTATGTGTTTATAACTTGGACTTTATATATGAAAGTGATGTTTTGTGTTGGTTGTGTTAAGAAATATCATTTGCAATGTCTTTAGAATGTTATTCAATGCTTAATTAGAATAATTAAACGTCGTAGCGGGCTTGAAAAGATCTAAATTAGAAAAGAAAGTTGGAAGCCAAGTTTTTGAACTAGCACCGAACGACACTGTCACTAATGCCGAACCGCGCAAAAAGACAGGGAGTTTGGCCAAAACAACACGAAAATGATTTAAACTGCGCTGTCACTCGTGTCAGACACTGTTAGACTAGAAAAAAGGCCTAAAACTCCAAATTTTTGTTATTTAACCCTGAGACCCACCATTTTTATCGAAACCATCGTCTTCTACCTCCAGCCAAGGCCGAGTTTTGCACCTAAGGCTCACTAGCATTTGGATTTGAAGCAATTTCGTGGCCAGAAAAATTTGGATTTCATTCTTTCTTGGTAAGAGCTACACATTAATCTAAATTTTTTCGATTTTGACCATGGAAATCTCCTACATTAGGAAGATTTGAAATTTTAAAATTTTTAGAGAAACTTTTGAGATTTTTCATGGTATTTAAGTTCTTAACTATTTACATTTACCTTGGAGTCCATTATATTGCAATTTTTAAATTGATTTGGATAAATTTGATATTTTTAGACAAATGGCTCCAAGAATTTCAAAGGGAAAGAGAAAGTATGACTATGAAGAAAGAAATTTGTGAAATTCAAGGCTTATTTGCGCTTTAGCACATTACTTAGCAATAAGAATTGTATTCAAGAGAAAGCCTTTGAAAATTTTGGAGGCATGCTTGAAGAACTTATTGCAAATCTTCAATGGGAGATTTTTTGTTTTTCACTGCTGAAGAGATGCTGAGAATTGTTAAAGATTTTTATGCAAATTTGTATTATTCTGAAAGTGAATATATACTGGTTAGAGGATAAATGGTTGAATTCATCTCTGCTCGCATTAATGCATTTTATCAGTTAAGAGTGTCTTTTTCATGTGAATACGAAAATTTTCCTATTACAAATGAAGCATTGGATATTATTTTGAACTTTTTGACAGACGGAAAAGGGGAATGGAAGGTTAAACAAAGACTAAATATTAATTTCCCATTTTCTACTTTGAATCCTGTATCAAAAGCCTGACATTATTTCATTTCTACAAGACTTTTGCCTAACAACCATCATAGTGAGGTTATTTTAGATAGAGCTGTTCTGAATTATTGTATTTAGAGTATGAAGAATATCAATATTGGCGCAATTTTTCATAAAAGTATTTTGACCAGTTCAAAAGAAGAGACTACAGGTGGACGAGGACACCCAACCTGATTCATGCTTTGTGTGTTAAGGCAGGTGTAGCAATTGAAGATAATGATGAGGTAGTCTATCCCCTGAAACCCATTATTAAACTAAATTTGAAAACCTATGAAGCCCATTTAGGATGGAAGTGGAGTAAAAAATTTGATGAGTTTTCTTTTAGTTATGAGAGACCATCTACATCTAGGGAGCCTACTCTGCATGATGTTATGGATCACTTAGAAAGGTTGAACACCATAGTAGAGGGATTGGAAGTAAGGAAAAAGATAAAAAGATGATTATCAAGTGCGATGGAGAGAATATGAGATAGCTTAACATGATGTACATATGAGATTTTTCAGGGAAAACACTAGTTTTGTATTTCCTACTTACCCTGAGTATACTCCACAAAAGCACGAAAAACCTGATGATGGTGGAGCTCCTGCAGATGAAGATTGGTAGTTTTATAGTTTTATTTTTTTTATTTGTGTTGTGTATATGTGATGTACCTGAGACTCTCTCTGATTAGTATTTGTAATGTAATGTGTATTTGGTTGTACTTGTAGCATACTTTATGTTGATTTTTGATGTATGTGATAATAGAGTTTGCATGTGTTTGGTTTTTTAGTTTAATCTATGATAGTAACAATTGGATGTAAATATTGTGTTCATAATTTTTGTTGTATATATTTAAATTTCTTCCCTTACAAATTTCCAACCCACATTAGTGTATAGAAATGATCTTAATTATTTCAGGCCTACTGTTCTATTTTATGAAGAAACACCTGCTTAAACTCAAATGTATGAGAAGCCCAACATATTGAGGTGTGAGTTATATGTTTATATCTTTTCTTTCTTCCTATGTTAACTACATTGATATTAAAAAATTTAAATTTTGGGGAGGGAAAGAAACTATTAATTGTTCTCATCTAAAAGTACTTTAAAAATTATTAACATGATTTCCTATGATAGAACTCAAATTTAGATAACTGTATTTTGATTTTATTTAAGTATTTTGTAAAATTGAATGAAAGTATTTGGTAATGAAATGAAATTTTGTAGGTTAAGATATTTGGAATATGAGAATAGGATTATAGTCAACTATTCAAAGAAGAAGAGCTTTATGTTTGGAGTATTACGAATCTTATAATCTTATGTGATAGGAAAGGATTGAGACTTTATGATGAATCATTAATAAGCTAAAAAAATGCTTATAAGGTAAAGGATTGTGGTAAGTTTCAAATTTAGGGTGAGAAGGGTGAATTTAAAAACTATTAAAGGCTATCCAGATATAGTAATCCTCACTTCAAAGAAAAGAAAAATCGAAAGGAAAAGAAAAGAAAGAAAATAAAATAAAAGAAAAGAAAATAAAGAAAAGTGAGGAGAAGCTTGAGGAGATGCCTAATCAAAAATTGGCTTCACTTGGACCTAAAGGGAAAAATTAATTACTGCCCTGAACATATATGTGTGGAATAGCATCTTTACTAGTAGTGCTCTCATAAACTTCTTTTTATGTAATCCTTTTAAGTGACTTCATAGAACACTTTACAGTCATTTTTGAAATGAATAAAAGCCTACAATTCTTCGACTTAATTACTAGATAGTCTTACATCTTTAGAGTTTACTCGAATTATTCAAAGATCTTTATAAAAAATTTACCATTGTACTCATCTAAATCAAAATTATGGTATTCTAGAAAGAAAGTTCATTGCAGTGGATCATTATTTTATGTATTAACTAAAATTACTTGAGGACAAGTAATAGTTAAGTTTGGAGGATCTTGATCCATTGAAAATTTGATGTCTTTTTACTATTCATTTCATACCTATTTTTGATGATATTTCACTTTAAAGAAAGGTATCTTTCGTGATTTCTTGCAGGTACAATGATTTTAGACCTTTGGAGCAAAAGGAAGTGTAAAGGAGATAATTTGGAGCAAAGAGGGGAAAAAGTGCATTTTATTGAACTAGTGCCAAACGGCGCTGGGATCGCGCTATTTTACAGAGATTTGCTACCGATTGGTAGAAAAATGCACCGAACGACACCTTATTCTGTGTCGGATCGCGCCCTATCCCAATTTTAAACTATATTCAATGTATTTGGCTAGATTTTGGAGGGTTGCTTGAGGAAACTCTTGAGAAATCAGTTATGGCTGAATTTAAACTTCTTTGGAGCCAAATTTAAGGAGGGGGGAGAGTTTTGAGTGTAGAGAGCTTAGAGAGAGTGTCTTTTCATTTTGTTTAGGAAATCTAGGTTTTGTATTTTCTCTTCTAAGGAGTGTAGGAGAAGAGGGAAAGTTAGAGATTTATTCTTCCTTACTTATCTAAAGAGAAAATTGTGTGTTGTTGTGAAGAAAGAAGAGGAGTCAAAGGAATTCCTTGAGATTCGCTTGAGGAAGAGTTTGAGATAAGTTGTCCTTTCTTTACTCTTTTTTTATGACGTTGTTTTTATATATAAAATCCATTTTTTGTCATCTTTTCCTCATGAGTCTTGAGTAGATTTCTTTATCTTTCTCCTTTTAATGTGATTTGTTGATGTTGTGATATGGAAATGATGTGCTGATTTATTATGGAGAATTTGTGATGACCTTTTCATTTAGAACTTCATTTACTTTTTAATCTGGCCATTTTAATTGTTAAAACTTGTTGGGAAACATATGTTCTGAAAGGATTATGAGTTCCACAACAAAAGTGAAGGTCACATTCAATTTCCATGAATGAGTGACGTAGTTCACGGGGATTGAGTGCAAATAAATAGGGAAATATACTTTGATGGGCATAGAATTGGAGATTTCAGAGTGACAGGCTGAAGTCCTCAATTTGGTCCTAATGTTTGGAAAATAAAGCAAGATTTAGCATTTCGAGGAAGGGAAGTGGGAGCTCTGGAGTGAGAGTTAGTATCCTCCTAGCCTAACCACGGATTTGGAGACTAAACTTAGGATTAGCCAATGTTCTTTATGCGCTTTGAAAAGGGTAAAGAATAGGAATGCTCCTATTTGGCACAGTACATTTGCATGACTGTTCTATGTCACAATAATCATCATATTATTATTGAAGAGGAGGAAGGCTATTTCTTACAACTGAACTTTGTTATAACTTTAGTCTTGTGTTAGTTTAACTTGTTAGAAGTTTAGAACAAACTTTGATAGAAATAGTAACTACAACTGTTTGTCTTTATTTAAGAATTGAACTTGCAATTGTGTTGTGATTTAATAAGTGATTTCGTTGCTACGCCATAAAATTAAAGCCTCCCTGTGGGATCTATATCCAGGACTCCACTAGAGCCCTGTATTACTTGAGCGATACGTATGCTTGTGTTTAATTTTGTGACTCATTATAAAACTAAATCAATTTATAATCAATATATATATATATATATATATATATATATATATATATATATATATAAATGTGAGTTCATAAATTTTGGCAAATTAAAAAAGTCACACCACATCTTAAAAGTTGAATGGATAGTTTTTGGTGATTTGAACAAAAGAGTCCAGAAAGCAGAATGTTTGGAAGCACAATTGGAGAAACAGTTTGCTAATGATAAAATACCAGAGTCCACCTTATTTAGAGCTAATGAAGACCTGCTACTTGCCATCGAAGATCAAGAACAATATTTAATGCAAAAAGCTGCCAAGAACATATTTTGTTAGGAGGATAGAAACTCAAAATACTTTCATGCGTGCATCAATTCTAGAAGAACATGTAACAAAATTTATCAAATCCAAGATGATCAAGGACATTGGCTGAGAAATACTAATGATATAGTGAATAGTGCACTGAGCCATTTTTAAAATCTATTATCCCAACCTCCATGGGTCAAAAAGGAAGTAAAAGGAAGTAAAAGCAACTCTTTTTCAAAATGAACTTTAGTATACAAAGAGCCTAGTTCTTACAGACATACCCAGGAGGCTGAGATCAAATCTACTCTTGACTCTATTTATAGTAGCAAGATGGTTGGCCCTCATGGCTATTCAGCTGATTTTTATAAAAAAGCCTGGAATATTGTCAAACATGATGTTGTGAAGATGGTTCAAAACTTCCTCTAAGGTGGTAATCCCCCAAAATACTTTTTATCATCCATCGTCATTTTAATACTTAAAGATAACAACTATTTAAACTGGAATTCATTCAGACTAATCAACCTCACAAATGTTTTATCCAAAATTATCAGTATGGTTATAGTGCACAGACTCCAACCTCATCTGGATCTTCTTTTCAGCCAAAATTAGATCGCCTTTATACAAGGTAGAAGCATTGTGGACAATGTACTGCTAGCCCAAGAATTACTGTTGGATCTGGATAGAAAGTGTAGAGAAGGAAATCTTCTAATTGGATATACCTAAAGCTTATGATACTATACATTGAGATTTTATTTTGGAAGTGATTTAAGCTAGAGGATTTTCACCTCAATTCTCCACTCTAATTCACAGATGGCTACATAATATTGGCAATTCTATTTTGATCAATGGCAGAACCTGTGGATATTTCTGAGCAACAAGAGGTATCAAACAATGGGATCCCCTCTCTCCAACCATTTTCATCCTAGCTTTTTACTATCTATCTAGACTGCTCAATCAAATTTCCTATCAAGCAGCTCATACCCTTTATAGTCACAAATCCGATATAGCTACAAAGCAGGCCATCAAACAAATATATAACTTTCTACAGGACTTCTAAGCTTGCTCGGGTATGCATTTAAATAAAAGGAAATGTTTACTGTAGTTCAACAAGTGGACATTCCCCAGTATAAAACAATGGATTGCTAAATATTCTTGTCTCAGTAATACTTTATCTCCCCTAAAGTATTTAGGAGTTCTTTTGATCAAAGGAAGGAACAAATAAATTTAGTTTGATGATGTTGTAACAAAGATTCATAATCAATCAACTGTTTTACCAATCATATTCTAGCCAATGTTGGAAGAATAACATTACTAAAGCATGTATTATCTACCTTCCCCTCTTATATTCTTCAAAGGACCACACAAAAAAGGAGTAGACAAACACTGTTAGAGAGAACCTTTAATAGATTCCTACGGTCTGTACAAAGAAAATATTTTCATTAGACAGCTTGGAACAAAACTTGCAAACCTGTGGAGTATGTGGGTTTGTGTTTCAAGTGTTTCACCCAACTAAAACATATAAACTTTTTTAAGCTTTGGATTAGATTCGGAGCACAAAACTTCCTTTAAAATCCCATGTGATCTCTACCAAATGTTGATTGAGAATATACCTACTAATATCTTACATGTTTTCACAACAAATGTTAACTTTTTAATTGGTCAGATCAAGAAGTAAATGAAGTGCAAGTATTAAATCAACACAACTTCTTCCAACACAAAAGGTCGATACTTTCACAACTTCCATCCAACACTTAAATACTTTTCATTTTAAGAAAAAAAGATAAAGAAAATTACTTAGAATCCATAGAGAAAACACAACAACATGTAGCTCTAAATGTAGTAATTATGTAGAAGACACACGATGTCTCCAATTAAAACCAAATGAAGTACAAAAATAAAAACTTATCTCAAGTTCCTTTCGACCAAATGCTTGAAGTTCCTTTGAATCTCTTCCTCTCACTTACAAGATTTCCTAGGACTAGTAGCCCAACCCAAGAGGGTTTAAATCTCTTTAAAACAGTAGATTTTTTACTTGAAATCTCTACTCACCTTTAATTACACTAGGAATTAGAAAAGTGTGAAGAAACCCTATGTAAGAATCCTAGAACTTCTTACCGTAACTACTCTCTAATCACTCTAAAAATCTATAAAACATACTTTTTTATTTTATTCTCTTTTACTTCTTCTCTTTTATACTTTCTCAAAATGTGTCATGGTATCTCTTCAGAATGTGTCCACATTCAATGAATCTACCCAAGAGAAGCATCATTTCAAATAAAATTTGAATTGTTTTTGGCGCCCTTGAGTAGTTACCCATGTTTGTACCGAAGGATGCCTCAAACACCTCTTCAAAACTAGCCAAAAATTCCTAAAAATTATGAAGTAATTACCCGACAATTTAATCCAGGGCCTCTGACACTTAGGCATGATCTTCTCTGTCTGCTGGCGCTTAGGTGCCAGATCTGGGTGCTTAGGCGTCCCAGTTCAGTTTAACACCTTCTTCATTTTTTGCTCCAAATTTGATGCTTTCTTCACACCTTATGACATATTTAGTTTATTTAAGTGTACCTAAAAGAAAAACACACAAATACCTTTCATTTAAGTGAAATATCATCAAAAAAAATGTATAAAAATGTGTATAAAAATATTATATATTATATGTTTATAAAATTCCCCAAACTTAAAATGTTACTTCTCCTTAAGTGACATTACAATCTTTCAAAATCAACATATACAAATCATGTGAATGCTTTTTTGTAGTAGATTCTAAAATTCTCTTCTAGAGATGTAGTATTTCAATTTAGAAAAAGCTTTAGTGAATGAGACCAATTTAAAGTTTAGAAAATTTGTAAAGTAAAAAAGTATGAAAATATGAGCTCCTATCTAATTCAGAAATACTTATAGAATTTCCAAACATAGAGTTTAAGCATTCTATATTCTTTACTTAAAAATTTTCACTAAAAATAATTACACTAACTATATTATATCATTATGCTTAGGAGTTTCTTAAATCTCAAGCATTAAAAAGATCATATGTGAAATAAATTTTTTATTAGGAACTAATCCTCAAGCTTTTGAACCTTTTTTTATTTTCTTTCTGGTAAAGATTACTATATCTAGATGGGCCTATAATGATTTTAAAATCCACTTTTCTTTTCCTAAAGCAAAGGTCTAATATATAATCTTTACTTAAAAATATAATAACAGATTTAAAAACTACTTTTAGTAAAAGAAATTTAAGTACTAAGAATGAAAGCCTAGTTCTTGTATGTTTTTAAAAAATAAATCTCTTACTAAAGATAGTTACATCATTTTTAACATGTCTTCACTAAGAAAATTTTTAACATGAAATCTTTCTTGATCACTATAAAGTTTTATCCTAACTCTTTTACTCATTTATATATTCAAACCCTAATATAACTTTATACTCCTAATCATTTTTAAAATTAAAATAAAATTTACTTGTAGTAGATTTAACAACAAATAAATTTCAAGTTTTGACAATTGATTTTTCATCCCCCCCCAAAAAAAAAACTTCCTTTTTTACAAAGATTAAACATTTTAGCATATCATATATAAAGACAGAAATGAAAAATAAAACTTATGCTTACAAGAATTTTCATATCCTAAGTATACAATTAGAACAAACTTAAAAACATTAGTAAAAATGATCAAAGTTCATTTTAATTTTACCATATATGAGATTCAAAAGTCTTCTATGCAGTAGATGCCAACATAAAAAAAAAATCACACAAACAAACATAGTATCACAACCACAACACAAAGAACATACATGGCAGTTAATTAAAACTTAAAAATAAAATATTTAATGAAGGTTAGCTCTATTCTAAAACTTCTAATAGTAGTAGGAATAAGTTCAAAAAAACTAAAGAAGTACATTTAAAATGAAAGATTTCACATACTTACTTCCACATCAACATCACAGAAATATAAATAACAATGAACCATAAGAAAACACACAATTGTCCAGACAACATTATATATAAAAGTTCAAACAAAACATACCATAACCCAATCTTTAATCATCCTTATCACCATCATCATATTCTTCTTCTTCATCATCATCCCAAAACTAGAAGAATCAAAATGTTGGTACCGTGGATATGGAGTAAATACCACACATTGATCACCACTAATGAGTTTCTCCATAGATTTGTAGTATTTCTCCTCATAGTCACAATGACTCCTTAAATAAGAATCAATATGAACTACATAGTTTTCAAGATTTGATACCTTATCTATAGTATAATTTATATTTTCCATCATCCTTTGAAGCATTTGAGTCTATGAATCAGGACTGGATCTGCCATGGGATGTAGATGTCTGATGTGAATTTTTTATATGCAAGGATTTATGAACAACAAATATATAAAAATTTTTATGAAGTCACAATGATCCAATGCAAGTATATGTATCGTATCAAGTAATACAGGGCTCTAATGGAATCCCATTTATTGATCCCACAGGGAAGCAAGGTAAGAGGTTCTTAGTCAATCTCTAGTCTACTACTAACAGTCTTAGTTTGGAAGGGTGATACAAGTGGTTTTTCTAACAACTACTCCTAAATGCAGATGATTATATGTAAGAATAATAACTACTCCCTAATGCAAATATTAATACTAAAGATAACCCTTTATGTGGAAATTGGTTTGGTGAGTTTTAAGATAATAAAAACTACTATTCTCATGTAACGAATTGGATAATGTATAGAAATGAGATGCATTAAATATTGTATGTGCCAAATAGGAGCAATCCTATTCTTTTCCCTATTCCGAGTACCCCCTCTTCAGAGTGCTATAAAGAATGTTAGCAAATCCTAGGCTTAGTCCCTAAATCCAAGGTTAGGCTGGGAGGATACTGGCTACCACTTCAGAGCTCCCACTTCCCTTCACCTAAAGGCTAACCCTAGCTTTAGTTACCAAACTTTAGGTCCAAATTGAGGATCTTAGTTTGTCATTATGAAACCTCCAATTCGATGCCCATGAAACCATATCAGAGAGATTTTCATCTTTCTTTCATTTCTTTAATGTTTAATCCCATTCAAAAATTTACAAGAAGTGTAAAAGAGATTAAGCATAGAAAGACTTATCGAAAGGTGTCAAGCCAAAATTTATTTTCTTGATCGTTTTTCCTCCAAATTGCTCATTTTTTGCTTCTTTTTGCTCCAATCACCTAAAATCATCATACCAACAATAGATCATGAAAAATATCTTCCTTTAAAGTGCAATATCACCAAAAATGAGTAAAACAATATAGCAAAAAATGTATATATTTTTGGTGCATCAAAATCCCCCAAACTTAACTGTTACTTGTCCTAAAGTAAGACTGTAACTTTAAAAACCAAATATGTTGACTTGTGGTTATGGGTTTCAATAGAATTTCCTATAATTTCATCTCAAAAGTATTATAATATAACATAGGAAAAATTCTAGCAAATCAACCTAGGGCTCGAGCGTAAGAATATCTCATATTCAACTTAGGAATCCTGATTTTTTATTTACTTCAAAAGTTATTGAACATTGTCAAACTAAAAATTCATAGAATGTACAAAAACAGAATTTAAGCACCTTATTTATTCCAATTTAACCAGTACCTTTTCAAATAAGAATAAGCTTAGTATTGCTTTTAAGTCTTTTCATTTAAAAAGATTCAAATGAAACCAATATTTGATTAGGCTTCTCCTCAAGCTTCTCCTAACTTATTTTCTTTTCTTTTTTTTCTTTTCTTTCGGGATGATTTTCAATCACCTTTTTTCACTTTTTTTCTTTCTTTCAGGATCATTTTTAATCCCTTTTTTTATGTGAGGATTACTATATCAAGATCGGCATTTAATAATTTTGAATTTCACTATCCTCTCTCTAAAATCCAAAACTCAAAACATTCCCTCACTTTTTATAAGTGTAAGTATTAGTTCAAAAATAGTTTTCAATATAGGCTCAATTCTCATTGAGTATAAATCTAAGAATTTTAGCTTTTCAAATATTCAACTCCTTTCTACCATAAATAGAAAAATCATTTTTCCAATGTTTCCTACAAAATATTGTAACTCTAGAACAATTTCTTCACATAGGATTTCAACTATGTTATTTTTCTAACATTTCTAAAATCAAAATTATGGTAACCTAAAGGTAAGACCACATACCACAAGTCATTTTAAAAGTGATATCAAATTAAATACAGGCTACTGAGGACAAATAAAGTTACATATTAAAATTTTTTCTTCCCCCCAAACTTAAATGTTAAAATATTTTGCAAATAATTCCATAAAATGTTGCAGGAAGAAAAAGTAAAGGTTGAATCTACTTACTATTACAACATCCTATCAAATTCATATTCATGCATAATCAGGATATAATGACTGTAAGAGAAAGTAAATCTAACCTAAAACATGCTTGTAATTAAATTACACTAAAAGGAAGTATTTTCACATTAAAATTTTATTTTTCTTCCTACCCCCAAACTTAATTTTTAACATATATAGAATTCAGTAAAGAAAATATAAGTAGGAAGAAAAATAGTTTAGAAATTCTATCTACCACAAATGTCTATCAAAACTATTTACAAGTATTCATTAGGATAGAACAATATGCAGGAGAAAATAAATCTAAACTAATCATGTCAGAATGAAATTCACTAAATAAAAGTTTAAATAGCTAGCAGGTATCAGCAAGGCAATATAAAAATGTTCTTCAATTATTATATAAGATTGTAACACAAACATAAACAAACATAAGATAAATGAGGTCAATTCATCCTTTAACTCATCACATCACACCAATTTACTTCCAAATTCTAACGGAATCACTACAATAGTAAATTAGGTACTTTCAAATGATTTTATAGATTATATTCCCAAAGATAAGATTATCCCTGACAAATTGGTTTCCAGACACTAATATCAGGCATCATCTAATCCCTATATTTAAGCACCTCTAACAGTTATATATTGTAGTGTAAGTTCATTCACAAGTTATTCATCGAATAGGTTCATGACACATATCCAATGAGAATAAAGTTAGAGAAAGGATGTAACAAAATTGAGATGAAGCTGTCATTGTTCAAATTCATGATATCTCTTGTAAACCTCAAGTCCGAGTAAGACCCTATTTATAGTGAACTCGTTAATCCAACTACTACAAGAGAACATACAAGTCTACTCATAATAAGAATTTAAGAAATCACCTCCCTATTGACACACAAAGATCAAATCAAACTACTAACAATCCAAACATCTACCAATCAACAATCAAACTTATCAATTCATATAAACACAGAAAGATCAAGTCAATCCACTCTAAAGCAAACACCATACAACACTAACGATCATGACTCTCAAGCACACTAAATCAAAGCACACCGATACCTTTGGGTTGCCTCCCATAAAGTGTTTGGTTTTAACGTCCGGGCCCGGTAAATGATTCTTCCTGGATCAAAATTCCAATTAAGCAATCCTCGATCAATAGCCCAGTCTTTTTCAAATCTAGGAATTCCGACAAAATTCTCAAATTGTAATTTTTCTTTTAGCTATTATTTTTCAAATTGATTCATACCATTGTTCCTTGACCAAAGAAAAATATATTGAGAATTTCATACCGATTTTACATTGATTTTGATGATATTGATCTTTAAAGAATGGTATTTTCTATATTTTGTTGCAGGAATGAAGATTAATAGATAATGGAGAAAAAAGATGAGAAAAGGTGTGAATCCAAAACCAAAGGACTAAAAGAGATAAAAATTGAACAAGGCCACCGACGGTGAGGAATAGGCCGCCGACGGCGTGTTTTTCCTAAGAGCATTCGAATATATTATAAAGGAGCCCGCCGACGGCGAGATCGAGCCCATCGACAGTGTGCCTGTGCAGTTGGCCTATGTTTTAGAAGCCCGCCGACGAAACCAAAGAGCCCGCCGACAGTGAGAAGGTCGGTTTAAGCAATGTTCAATGAATTTGGATGCTTTTTCGAAGGGGTGCTTAAGGAAACTCTTAGGAATTCGACCATACTCATTAAAATGGCGAATATAGGTTAGAAAAGTGAAGAGAAAAGAAGAGAAACAAGAGAGGAATGTTAGGAAAACTTGAAGAATGTTAAGGATTCTTAGAAGAAGTTGAAATGTAGATTCTACCCTTTTGGAGAGATTAGAGAAGAGATTTTGAGAGAATTTGTAAGGGATTTCGCTAGCATTGCATGGATCACCGGAAGACTTTGTGGGAGAGATTTTCATCTTTCTTTCCAAGGAAAAAAGCTAAGTGTTGTTCTTCATTATCTTATGATTTTGTAAACATTTATCTAGTGGATTTGCTTTGCTTTAATGAAGTTTCGGTTGTGTTTTCTTCGTTCTTTGTGATGTATCTCTCTTACTCTTTCTTCTTCTTTGAAAATAGTGACATGAGAAGATTATACCATTATTTTGATTTTAGTTTTCTTTTGTAATGAGTAGAAATCATGTTTAGGATTTTATGATGCATGATAGAAGTAAATTTAATTATAAATGTGATGGTTTTTACTTGCTCTTCATTTACATTACAAAAAGAGCTCATTGCAGTGTTAAAATTTTTTGTAATTGCATTGTCTGAATGGGCAGTGTAATTCTTAACAAAGTGGAACCACATTCAATGTCCGTGAATGAATTGCGTAATTCATGGGGATTGAATGCAAATAAATAGGGAAATATAATTATCGGGCGTAGAATTGAAGATTTTAGAGTGACAGGCTAAAATCCTCAATTTGGTCCTATCGTTTGGGTGTTGAAGTGTAGATGTTAGCCCTCAGGCGAGGGAAACATGGGAGCTCCAAAGTGAGAGCCGGTATCCTCCCAGCCTAGCCGCAGATTCAGTAACCAAGCATAAGAATTGTCAATTTTCTTTATGCCTGGACCAAAGGGTAAAGAATAGGATTGCTCTTATTTGGCACATACAATATTAAATGCATCTCATTCCTATACATTATCAATTTCATTACATAAGAATATTAGTTTTTAGTATCTCAAAAATCTCCAAACTAATTCATCCAAAAAGGGTTGTATTTAGAATTATTATTTGCATTTATTTATAGTTACTATCTTTACATTTAACACTTGCATTTAGGAGTAGTTGCTAGATAAAACACAATTTTAATCGACATTCCAAACTAAGGACTATTAGTAGTAGACTAGAATTTGACTAAAGACCTCTTACTTCACTTCCTCGTGGGATCGATACTGAGTTTTTATAGAAAACTCTATATTACTTGAGCGATACGTATACTTGCGTAGTACCCCTAGTGTGTAAAATATTATCTTATTTTTATATCATTTAATATTTTACACACTAGCCACTATTTATAAATCGGGTCAAGTTTTTTGCCATCTTTTGAAAGTTAATTTACTGCGTAATTGTGGGTCAAGTCATTCCTTATATTTCATTCTAGATCCAATATTCTTCTATTGATTTTCTGAATTTGCATATTAATATCATCCTTAAAATGTATAAGAAATGGATCTCTATAAGGTAATTCAAGATCTCCTAAATTTTGGATTGAATTCTCTCTAGATAATTCAGATTCAGGATCAAATTCTTCTATGTCACTCTTTTGTTTCAAGTTATCTTCCAATTCTTCCCCATTATAATTATTAAATGATGGAGGATCTATCTTAGTTGAGGAAATAGATTTTTCTAATTCCTTAAGAATTTCTAGCAATGGTCTTTAAATATCCTTATCCTTTTTTTTGAACTTAAAATTCTTTTGAAATATATGCTCAAGTTCTCTTCCAAGTCTTAGTTTAATAACTTTATCTTCTTCATCATTCAATTCAAGATTTTCATGTGATTGAGTCGAATCTAAAGATATAAAGACATGTGGTGTAGATGAATTGCCTAAATATGCAGGATTTAAAATTGTATGGGGGGTACATCCATCTTAAGTTCAAGAGATTTTCCAATAAATGGAATTTCAAGTTCACTATTTTTGGCACATTCCATCATTTCACACCTCTCTTGAACATACATACAGTCTTCTTTAGATAATAGCTTTAACTCATCATGAAAATTAATTTCAATCTCATCTGTTATCTTAGTCTCAAAACTTTCTTGGAAATGGTCTTTACATAGATAATCAATTTCATCCATCCAAAAACATTCATCATCTTTTCTCTCAGCTGGAAATTTCATAGTCTTCTACACATCAAAAGTGACTTCCTAGTCATTAATATTCATAATCAACTTTTCTTTTTGCACAAGAATCATAGCTTCTCCAATAACAAGGAATAGTTGTTCATTATTGTTCTCTTTAGGTTTAATATCAGTGTTGCTAGGAAGTGTTTCCTTGGGTCTATTGATAAGTGAATTAGCAATTTCTCCCAGTTGATTCTATATCTTTCTAATCCCTGCATTTTGAATTTGTAACTGGTTTCTCATTTGCAATACCACTTTGTCTATAGACATCTTCTTAACCTCAATTTGTTGATCAATATTAGAGTTTAGTGGATGTGAAGGCCTATTTCTTGTATTATCCTTATTATTCCAACTTCCATTAGGATCTGCATGATTGTTTTCCTATTGTTGATTTCCACCCTCAGTAGTATGATTCCAGCGAAAATTAGAATGGTTCTTCCAACAAAGTTAGAATAAGGGTTATTTATGGTATTTAAAGTCTCATATAATAAGTTGGAATCAATCATACGCCCTAATGAACATTACTCACTTACAAGAGTAAATTGAGGTTGGTTCATTCTAAATTGGTCCAACTTCTTTGATATTGCAGCAACCTGAGATGCAAGAATTGCAATCACATCTGTATCATGAACACTAGCTACATTTTTATGTTTTACCTTGTAGACGGCCATTAAAATTCATTTGTAGTCGTTTCTTCAATTAATTCATATGCTTCATCAAATGTTTTTGACATTAATGAACCACCAGCAGTAGCATCAATAATGGACCTAAGGGATCCTACTAACTCATTATAAAATGTTTGAATGATTAACCAATCTGACAGAGCATGATGTGGACACTTTCTTAGGAGTTCCTTAAATCTTTCCCAGGCTCTAGTGGAGTCCTAGAATATCGATTTCACGGGGAGGCTTTACTTTTATAGCTTAGCACAGAAATCTATTATCGAATCACAACACAATCACAAGTTGTTTAATTTTAAAAGTAAAGACAAACAGGTTCAATGATAATATCTACCAAAGCACGTTCTAAACCCTAGCAAGTTAAACTAATGCAAGACTAAATTTATAAAAAAGTTCAATTGTAAGAAAGAGTCTTCCTCCTTTCCATTCATAATGTGATGATTATTGTGAGACAGATCAGTGATGCAAATGTATTATGCCAAATAGGAGCATTACTATTCTTTACCCATATTTCAGTGTATAAAGAACATTGGCTAATCCTAAGTTTAGTCCCCAAATATGTGGTTAGGCTGGGAGGATATTGGCTCACACTCCAGAGCTCCCACTTCCCTTCATCTGGAAGTTAACTCTCGCTTAAGTTTCTAAACATTAGAACCAAATTGAGGATTTCAACATGTCAGTCTAAAATCTCTAATTCAACGCCCATCAAAGCATATTTCCCAATTTTTTTGCATTCAACCCCCATGAACTTCACCATTCATGAAATTTGAATGTGATATTCACTTTTGTTGTGGAACTCATAATCATTTCGGAACAATGTTTCCCACCAAGTTTTAACAATTTAATTGGCCAGATCAAAAATTAAATGAAGTTCTAAGTATAATGGTCATCACAAACTCTTCGTAATGAATCGACACAACATTTCTATTTCACAACATCAACACATCACATGAAAAGGAGAAAGACAATGAAATCTACGAAAAAAGATGACAAAATATGGATTTCATATATCTACCTTATACATTAGGAAAGGAAGGGTGGAATTCAAAATTATTAAAAGCCTATCCATCTATAGCAATCCTTTCCTATATAAAAAAAAGGATAATAAAAAAATAATAATATCTGGATAAGGACTGAGAAACTTGAGGATTTAAGGGCCTAATAAAAAATTGGTTCCACACCTGATCATTAGAGTATAAGATTTGAGAGAAACTTGAAGCTTATGAATATAATATAGTTAGTATCATTATTCTTAGTAAAGTTTTATAAGTAAAGAAAATAAAATTCCTAAACCCTATATTTTGAAAATCTAACAGTATTTCTGAATAAGATAAGACCTCATATTGTTCATAAACCTTTACTTATGAGATTTCTAAACTTTAAATCGGTCTCATTTTCTAAATTTTTTTTCTAAATTCAACTACAATATTTCTAAAGAAAATTTTTAAAAACTCATAATAAAACTCAATTACATAATTTGCTTGTTTGATTTTATGTGATTATATTGTCTCTTGAAGACAAGTAACATTTTATGTTTGGGAGATTTTAAACACCTAAAATACATATTATTTTTATACACATTTTTATACTTATTTTTTATGATATTGCACTTTATGGAAGATATTTTTTGTATTTTTCTTACAGGTATGATTAAATGGATGAATGTAATGAAAGGAGTGAAAAAGGATCAAATTTTGAGCAAAATGAAGAAAGGTACAAAATTGATCAGTGGAAGCTAAGGGCCTAGACCTGGAGCTTACGCGCTACAGCCTCGTGGCTAAGTGCAAAGACCTGGAGCTTACAAGCCAGAAGCCTTGCAACTAAGCATCGAGACCTCACGCTTACGCGTGCTAGTTACTTAAAATGATTCAAAAAGTTTTAGCACCATTTTGAAGGGGTGTTTAAGGAATCTATTGGTACAAACCTGGTTAACTTCCTATTAGTGCCAAAACTAATTTAAATTACACTTGAATGGATGCATCTCTTGGAGGATTCATTGAAACTGGACATAATTTGAAGAGATATAAAGCACTTATTGAAAAATTATAAAATGATGACTTGTAAATCAAAAGATGGTTGTTGTTGGAGGGTGTGTGGTTTATGTTTCATTTAATCTGCACATAATCTGAAGAGATATGAAAGCAGCTATTGAAAAATTATAAAAAAAAAGACTTGGAAATCAGAAGATGGTTGTTGTTGGAGGGTGTGTGGTTTATGTATATTGTGTAGGAGAGTTTCTTTTAGTAACACACCACTCCACTTCGCCATTTTTATTTACTGTAATATATTTTATATTAGGATTAGAAGAGAGAATTGGAGTCCTTAGAGTTGGGTGCCACTCTCTAAGGAAGATTGTAAAGAAAAGCAAAGATTCAAAGGAACATCAAGAGTTTGTTGGAGAGGATTTTCAGAAATGTCCTTATCTTTGTTATTACATTTGGTTTTTAATTAAGATATCTTTTTTTTTTACTATGATTTCTACTTTTAAACCAAGTTGTGATTGTATTTTTTCTATGAATTCTGAGTAGTTTTCTTTATCTTTTTCCTTAAAATAATGAAGTAATTAAGTAATGGATGGAAGTTATGTGAAGTATAAGAAATCAATGTTGGAAGAAGTTGTGATAATTCAAAACCTTGCACTTCATTTACTTTTTGATTTGGCTAATTAAGATCTTAATATATGTTGTGAGAATATGTAAGAACCGGTATAGTATTATCTCAGTCAACAATTTGTAAGAATCACATGAGATTATATGGGTGAGAATGTACTGCATATGGTTGAGTGCAAATAAATAGAGAGATATACTTTAATGGATATAGAATTAGAGAACTTTAGAGTGACAGGCTCCTTGTTGAAGTAGCAATCCTAAGGCATAAGGTTCAAATGGTTTTACTAAGTTTATTTTAATGTTTTCGTTTTTTGTTGTTGTTGTATTTTATTTTGGGGATTTTTAATTTAATTAGAGCGACACCAGTTAGAATCCCACGGTTCCCTCATTCCGGCATTACTATTTTTTATTTCTTTTACTTAACCTAAATTAGTTGTTAGGCTCGCTCAAACCAGAGAATTCCCATTAGCAACCGTAGGTTACCTCAGCAGAGAGATCCTTGTAAACCAAAAGGAATGTATTATGTGCATTTTCTAGGTTTAAATGTGTATTTAATCTTTGAAAACACAATTTTGTTTTGTTTGTTTCATCCTATAGGCATGCATACAAACAAATAAAAGGTGTTGAAAAAAAAATTTCAGGGAAATAAAATGCTTTAATTAAATTGTAAAAGCATACCTGAGCCTCTACTACCATTGCATGGATAGTGCAATACTGTATAATATAGTTTGTAAGAAATTTAAATAAATTGCAGGAAAGTAAAGAAGCATAGAAAAAAGTGTGCAAAATAAGTAAAGTAGAAAAGTATGTCACAAGAAATACGAGTGAGTAGAACAAAACCTGTAGTCATATATGCAAGACTAAAACTAAGTATAATACATCAGTAAAGGTGGGGGCTCATTACTGGAATATGTGCTTCCTGACCTTGGGTAAGAACTACCAGCCAAACAGCCTATAGAGGGCAGTCCTAACCCTGATCCAAATTATTAAACATGGAACTTCCAAAATTTCATCAAAATTCTATAACTTTCATTTAAAAATTTTCATGCAAATTTTGTGTTAACAAGCAAAAAAAATTTTAATTTAGTTTTATTAATTAGTTTAGTCCAAAGGTTAGTCACTCTAATAAAGCTAAGACTACTATTAGCCTAACAACATCAGAGGAAATAATCCCAATAGGAGTCTACGAAAAGTTTCGTCTGTCATTTCCTCTCCTTTATAGAAGGTCCTTGAGCTTGGAGATACCATTCTAAAATTTGCCACATTGTATCGTATCCCTCATTCTAGAATACATTAGCATTATCATTATTGTCCTAGCTACCTAGAATTCAGACTTATACCAGTCTGATAATCCATTTGTGGCAAAAATAAATGCCCCTAATTCACAAGGACTTACATATCTTAGAGAAGACTCAAGTCCTTGAGCATTGGGTTATAAATGTAAGATAAATAGTTCAGGACATTTCTATTGATTTAGGTGAACTAATGAGTCCTAGGGCATAATTTTGTGGGTCCCTAAAGATTTTTGTGTTGATTTTCTTCATCTAGGTATAATAAGTTCAATTGTCCTTCAAAACATCCAAATGATCATTAAAGTGCTTGGAGTATAACCCTAAACAACTTTTAAAATTGTTTGAATCATTCTAAGTTCTTCTAAACTTATTATGTTGATAAATCATTCATCCACAATTAAGTTAAGGTTTAGTGGTAATATTTTAACCCATGCTAAATGAAACTTAATGTTTTCATTATCCCATGAGTAAATTTACTTGATATTCACTTGACATTTTATTTAGGAGTTATGTGGGTAAACGCCCTCAAGAGAAATATGATTTATTAAGAACTCTTGCTCCTTAGATTAAAATTGTGCTTGTAGTGTTTTATTAGTATTTAAGATTAATTATGTTCCATTTTCTAACCTCATTAAGTGAGTTAGATTAAACCTGGTACACTACTAAACCCTTAAGATTTCATGGATAAATTTATAATTATTATAACTGTTAAATTATATGAATTTAATTCTTATCCAAAGATTTGCACATTATTATTTGATCTCCATTTAGGGCCTTCAAATTAGTGAGTTATTATTATTTTAACATAAGCCCATCACTTTAGGATCATCAAATTAGATTAACCTCTAAGTCATAATAATTAAGGAATTTACAAAATTACCCTTGTTGTAAAAAGTGATCAATTGGTTTCTACTACTTAAACCCTTTGTGTTTCCATCATCCCAAAATTGTTAATTATGATAAATATTACCCATTTACCCTTAATTAATCCTAAATTTTTATTAGAGTTCAAAAAAATGCATCATTACTATTTTGCCTTTAATAGCCTTCCACTACATAATCTTTTAAATTTAACTCAAATGACTTTGAAATTTCATAGTTACTCTACTGATGGATTAATTAGAACATTGGAGGAGAAATCCTATATTTTATGATTTTTATTTAACTTTAATAATTATTTTTACTAGAAAATGAGAATTTTTAAAGATAATTAAAATATCTATGTAAAATAAACCTCTCGACCTTTAGAAAAATTATTGGAGGTTCAATTAGGTCAGGGGACCACTAGGAACAATTTTTTTATATTTCTTCAATTAATATTTTAATTTTTGTATTTATTGAATGGCCACTTTATGAGCAAATAAATAGATGAAACATATTTTTATCATTAGAAATTTCTTTAATATTTTTCATAAATCTATCTGATTTCAAAGTGCTCAAAAAAAATTATTTTATGTTTGTATCAATTTTATTTTGTTTTTAATAGTTTTTAAATTAAAAATAGGGCTAAAAATAAATTAATTATTTTAAGTCCAACATTATTTTCTTATTTACCCCTGGTCACAAGGAACACCCCTATCAACTTTTTATATTTTTCTAATTATTCTTTTAGTTTACATAATTGTTTTATGCAAAAATTCAAATTTTTCTTCAGAAATTTGCTTTTTCTATTAAAAATAATTTTAAAAACCTATTGATTTTTACATGAAGTTGTAAGCTTCAATTTGGTTATTATTTGAATTATTTTGTATTTTTTTCAATTTTTTGTATTTCTCTTAATTTCAAAATAGAAAAATTGATTTAAAATTTAAAAAATCCAATTTTTTTTTTCATAGGTTCCTCTTACCACGTAGAACCTACCAAAACTTATTTGTATAGTTTTATTTATTCATAATTTATTTATTATAATTATTATAAGCAGAAAATATTGATTTACGTTGAAAATTAGGTTTTCCTATGTTACAAATGCCTTACAAATTTAGAAAAATAAGAGAACATCCCAAAACATGAGAGTAATGAATCCCCAAAATTTCACAATTTTCTGATTATTAGTTAATTATTTATAATTAAAATTAGCTATGACGTGTTTAATTAACTAAAAACAAAATACATAAAAGAAAATTTTGTTCTTAAGTCCATAATTTCTACTTTTTTCACTGAGTAATTGGATATTTTTATTTTATTTTTATAAATTTTTTACACCATGTCTTGATTTTTCAAATTTTTAATATTTAACTAAATAAAAAAATGCCCTAATTATTTACTTATCCACGCGAAGCTGACTCTATGGTTGGAAGCTCTGAAAGCTCACGTCGCATGCGCCCATTCGACACTGCCTCATGCGTCAGTGCTGACTCACCCGCTCGCTTTATCTCCTCAGCTCACGTCTGATGCCAACCCAACCGTCCAAGAAACACACGCGCAATCCAACTACTTTGGGTCCTCATCCCTAACAGTCCTAACTCGTAAACCTTCCATCTTATAGTCCTAAGATCACACTCAAAACTCAACCAAATCATATGGGTTTTGTTCCTACACCCTCATCTAGTCCTAATGAACATATCCATATGTTTAATCATGTATAAAATTAAGATCTTCCTCACAAAGACCAAAACCAAGCTCAGATTGGGGGAAAATTTGGTTCAAATTGAGTGGGTAAAGGATTAGGAAAAGTTTGAGGACATAGTGAATTCGGTGGTATATAAGATCTTTTTCCTACGGCTTACGAATGAAGGTTAATACGGACGACATTAATTGTCAGTTACTAAAAAGGCTTGTAGGTTAATGCCCGCTAGATGGCAGATTCGTAAATAACTAATGACATGATCATCAGTTATTATATGCTTATAATGGACAGTACAAGTCGTCGTCTATAATAATAACTATCAGAAAATATTCTACTATTTATAAGCGATGGTATGTCCTGTTGTAATGTTTTTATGGATAAATTGAACTTATAAACCGTCATAAAACTACCACAAAAGAGGATATTTTAACTGATGAAAATTTAAGCTGTCAGTTTTGTCGTCGGTTATAGCACTTTTTTTCTATTGTGAGCACACCTAACGAAGAATTTTGATCGTCGGGGTAAGTTAAATATTGTTTTATGGATGAGGAGGAGGATTAGGTTATTCATTAAGTGTTTGAAGATGTTCTCCCGCCAAAGGGGTTTATGCTTTTTTTTTGTTTTTTTTTTTTAATTTCATTTCTCATAATGTGAATATTTATTGTATGTATTGTGAACTTTTAGACGTTTAGATCTGTATTTATTAAATTTTATTTGTTATCATTGTTTGCTCTTGTTTTTGATATAATTTTGGAGTTGTGATGACGGATAAGTAAGCCATTATGCTACTTGTATTTGTTGTGTATAGGTTTGTGAAAAACTATGTTTTCTTTTGCATTTTATTTTTGTTTATTATAGGTTTGGGTCTCAATAGCATTGAAAAGTCAGAAGCTAATCATATGTTCGATATTTGTTGGCGATATTCCAACATAAATTTATGCCGGACATTGACTCAAATTTGCGTCTGACATATACGAGTGCAAATACCAGGGTGATCTTGCATTAGTCATTGATCTATCAAAATTTTTTAGAGAGGATATTGATAGATATGAAAGCCGATGAAAATATTTTGCATCAGATATTTGCAATGCTAATAATTTTATTGATCACCATTTTAGTCTTAAAACTTTTCCGATGCTAATCTCATTTAGCGTCGATTTTGTTTGATGCTAATCAACAAAATTGCTATAGTGTGATTATTTTGATTAGGCCAGGCACCGTGATTTTTTTTCATTCGCAATTTGCTCACATAAACTTCTTTGGTGTCTGAGCCATTAATTTTGTTTTTCTGTGTATTTTGGATCTTTGTGCAATACTAGTATATTAAATTATCACTCTATTCCTAAAAGTCTTTCAGGACGTAAAAGAATAAATTTAATTTCTATTTTTTTACCCGTTCATTTGATATATGAATACAATATTGCATATTGAAGAGGTCTCTATACATTCACTTTCTTTACTTCAGTTAATTTTCAGAGGGAAGAGTGTCTTTTCACCAGTTGATACCAAAAACATACTTGCAAATAGGTAAAATTAAAGCACAAAAATTATGAAATATTTTTAAATATTTACCAAATAAACTAATAAACATCTGTACGAACGCTTGACTGATAATCATCAAGAGTAGTTAAGGAAAAAAAAAAATTGAAGAAAAAAAGAAAACATATGTGGTATGATGAGAAAGCGAAGTCGACAGCAACTAAAGTAAAGGGCCAAAGGTGATAACGAAGGCGACATTGCTAATCATGGTCGCAATAATTGTGTTTTATGGCAAGCACATTTCATATCAATCGCACACACCATAATAAGACTGATGATGATGTTTTCTCATTTAATCAAGAGTTAGGGCAATCATATCTACAATTAGATTGCTCTTTCGTCATATTAAATATTAGTCTCATTCCAACTATTTGACTAGCATTGATGTTAAAACAGTCATTTAAATCATTAATTCTTTTGAGAATAGTTTATGTTAATGGTTATTTATCTTAAAGTTTATATCAAAATTCATAAAATGATTCTAAAATGAAGATAATTATTTAGGATTATTAATTATTGAAATAAATTCTGAATACAGTAAAGTGTTCTTATTCAAGTAGTATGTTCTTCAATTTTTAAGAGAGGTAGAGAAAGGTTAAAGGGTCGAGTCTGATTCATTACCTCTATTATTCATTAAAATTAATAAATATTTACTAGCTTCCTATGTAGAATTATTCTGTAATCTATTTTATTTTGGAATATATAACTGATCTCCACCTATCTGTCTAGCATTAGAGCTGATTTCTAAATGATATATTTTGTTAATTTTTATCTTAAGAAAATTAAATAAAGATAATTATTTTGTGCTTCAGAATTAGTCTTGCTCAATGATACTGTTAGCTATTATGTTTTTCGAAAGAAGGTTTTAAAAAAGAATTAGTGCAAAAAATTGATTTGGATAACCACCAAAAGAAAAATTGAGTAGGGATGTGAAACACTTGGCCATAGGAACCAGATAAAGTTAGAATTAAAAGGTCTATAATGGATTAAAAATGAATGGCATTATAATGCATCCATGCGTAAGTGGACGTGAAGAGCCGTAGGAGACCAGAGCATGGGAATTGAAGGCAATTTTGACACACATCTATCACTTTTGATTTGATTAGGGGAATCTTGGCGTTTATTGTGGGTTAGATCAGGAAGTCTGGTGATGGTGACTTCGATGTATTGATCTTCCGCTTATGAATTGCAGTCCGCTCGAATGCATGCATCTTGAACAGTCCCCCAGCCGCCCCTTCGCGTTTTGCTCTCTCTCTCTCTCTCTCTCTCTCTCTCTCTCTCTCTCTCCATCCACTACCTCCCACATCTCTGTCTCTCTTGGTTCTCTATATCTCTTTCTTACGGCTTGCGAATAAATTTATTTTGTCTTTTTGTTTTTATTTTTTCTAAAATTTTAAAATATGTTTATTTGGTGTGTATTTTGCAATTTTCTTTTTGTTTCTATAAACAAATCAATATATTTTCCAAAACACACAAATCAATATTTAGGATTTCTAAGTGTTTTCAAAAGAATTTGTATCTCTGGCAAACATGTTCATCGAAAATATGCCAGCACATATCGCAAAGAACTCGTGGATGGCGGAGGTGGTGACTCGAAATCAACTTATGACGGCCTAGGACCGCACGCTCAGCCAGCCAGTCTCACCTATCTTGAAGGAGGTGTGTTTCAGACGGATGAGAGATAGATCACTCTTCAAGAATCCTGCTAATCATATCTGCTTGGACGAACTTATTGCATTTCAACTTAGACTAATCGAGCAAGTGAATTAGATCATCCAATACTAAGGCAGTTGATAATATTCATGTACATATTAGAATTCCCCCGTCATATTTATGCACTTTATTGGTATAGTGACTAAATGTTCAATAAGTTATTCCTATAAATAGGGGGTCTATTTCATTAATATAGATTACAAGCATTTACTGTTCATTACTGTTTTATTACTCTCCCTCCCTCCCTCTCTCATCCTTTAGTGCTCTATTCCGTAGGCAGGCTTTCCGGACAAATTTGGATTCAACATTCAAAAAGGTGTGTTGAGAGTGGAATCATGCCGACAACAATAAGAGGAGCACATAGATCACAAAGAAAATGGAGCAACCAAAATATGGTGGCCAATGTGGATCCTTCGCAAGATGACATCGAGAAAAGCATGCAGAGAGGAAGGGAGGGGACAAGAACCCAGCTTACAGAATAGATGTCGAACCAAGCTAGTGCCAGATCTACACAGTGAGAAGACAATGGGTAAGGCATGCTGAGGCGCCAGAGTTAGTGGCCCAGCACGGGCTAGTCGGGACAAATGTCATCCATATCATCATAATAGTCATGTCTATCCTCGGAGGAACCGATGCCTCCAAACAAAGCTCCTAAAAGAAGAATATAATGGGCGAGTTGTGTAACCTTGTATCATGTATATGATAGGAAGCTACCCCGCAATCACGTTCACAAATGACATTCTTACCCAGTAGAGAAACCCCTGTAAGGAGGCTATAGTCATTATGGGGAGAATTATTAGTTTTAAAGTTGGAAGCTTCCAAATCGACACTAGCAGCTCTATGGATATTTTGTTTAATCAATGTTTGACAAGTTTAGTCTTCAGGCCGACAAGTTGTTAGCACCAGCCAGCCTACTTTTTGTTTTTTAGGTAAAAGGAAGGAGGCTTTAAACGTAATGCCATTGACGGTCACCAATGTGAGAGAGAGAAGCAGTGTGTGGAGAAAAAAAATTTCTTGATCATTAATTGGCTGCCAACCTACAATGCCATTTTTGGCCACCTCCTGCTAAATTGCTTCATAACTGTGGTCTTTACCTACCACATTGCAATCAAGTTTCTTGAAGAAAGTGAAATAATCACTGTTAGGATAGATCTAGAGCTGCCCAATCATCCTAATTCTATTCAACCGGATGTGTGGAACAGGAGCCGCTAGATTTACAAAACTGAAAGGAGGGTGATCTTGAGAACATTAGGCCACCTAGGAGATCCCAGTTGGTGAGGACGAACCGAGTAAATAAATTGTAATAAGTGATAGTTTGATGCAGGATGTTGGGAGCATCTAATTCAATAAGTTCGGGACCACAGTGATGTGTTCGCCTGGTCCACCATAGAGATGCCTAAGATATAAACAGTTGTTACCTACCATATATTGAATGTAGGCCCCATAGTTCAACCGATCATGTAAAAGAAAAGGAACCTAGTGACCGTCCTAGTTGGGCCTTGTCGACCTTTAAAATTATTCGAGGTTGTCGGTCGCCGCTATGGATATCTCGTCGCCCGTTTTGAAATCGATTAAATTTAATTATATATATATATATATATATATATATATATATATATAATTTTAAAAACTAAGATTTTAATTTGAAAATATGAAATCAAACCGATATCATATGTGCAATAGTTTAAATACATTAGCTCAACATTGTAAGCTATGCATGTTCCCCGAAGATTAGATGCATTACTTGATGATGAGGCTCATTTAAATTCACTAAAGAATCTACGACATCAACTTAGTCTGCAAATAATTTATGTTGTCCGACAAGTTTCCTTACTTAATATAAAAGATTAAATAGGGTTTATATTACTTGGATTCTTAAAGTTTCATTTAAGGACAAACCCCTACAATTAAATAAATATCTAGCAACCGAAGTTACATAAGAAAACACTTGATGATGACCAGGAAATATTGCTTCATAAATTCAAAAAGTTTAAGATTTTCAAGGTCAGACATAGAAAATGCAAAAGGGAAAGGTGCAATTGAAAAAAGTTATTTTCAGAATCCAAAGGAGGAAAACCTAATGAAGGCCGCAGATTCTGAGGAGAACCTTAGTGACTTTCTAAGCTAGCATATAGTTTGGCTTCAACTTCAAAGAGATATTATTTAATGTTTCATCCTGCTAATTTTATTTTATAGGGCTTACATCTATATGATACCAATCATACAAATAGCTTGGAAGATAGCAAGGTTTACATCGTACAGAACGACGACCTCGGAACCCTAAAATAATTTAGAGCTTATATTACACAACAGAGTTGTACAATAGCCTACAAGATAAGTTGAGGATTTATGTCGCACTAGACAGACAACCTCGAAGTTCTATGACTTGTTGTTAAATTCTAGGTAAAGATATTGTAGATTCGTTCTGCTCTCTTGAAGATTTTCTTTTGCATGTCCTCATCGTGCTACCCACAGTATATACTCCAAGCTCCTTATTGTAAAAGTTTTCATGTTTAGAAGTGTAAATTTAAAGAGGTTTAAAGAAGTTCCAAGAGGTTTAAGATGCATGTGTCAGGTGTTGTTGTTGTTTTTTAAATGCCTTATGGTGGGAGTTTATGTTGATTAAGTGATACTGGTTTAGATCCAACGTTTTCCTCATTTCAGAACCACTATTTTCCTCAGATTCAATTAGTATTGATGAATTTACCAAGCTTAAACAAATGAATTCAATAAATTCATACAAACTGGGTGAAATCGCATTAGCAGTCGTAGGTCACCTCCTCTAAGGGTTTCCTGATAATCCAAAGAGGGTGTATTAATTTTGTTTTCTTTTGTTTTGAAAATCTTGCTTAATTTTGAAAAGGAAGTTTCGTTTGGGATTTTGTTTTAAATGTCAATTTAAGTTCTGGATTGGTTTTGACATGCAGGTTTGCAAGTAAGTTTAGGTATTAAGGTAAATGAAGGTAAGTAAATGCAAGGAAAGTAAAGTAAAAGTAAGCACAATAAAGTAATATAAAAGCATACCTATCATCTTCTCAAACTCCAACTGAATGATTAGCTTTTGCAATGTACATATAAATTTGTAGAAATTTAAATTAATTGCTAGAAAGCAAAGCAAGAAAAGCAGTTCAAGATGAATGCCTACCGAATCCTAGTCATAATGTGGTGGGTGACCCGACCGCAAATAACGCAGTAATGTTTGCTTCCAAAAGATAGCTAAAAACTTTGACTCAATTTATAAATAGCAGCTAGTGTATAAAATTATATGATGTAAATTTAGAAAATATTTTTACACACTAGGGGTACTACGCAAGTATACGTATCGTTTCAAGTAATATATGGCATTGAGACAAAGACCCCAGTATCGATCCCACAGGGAAGAATTATATTGATAAATTTTCTAAATAAAAAAAAAACAAATTTTTATTTTTTCTTTTAATTCAATTATAATTATTATTAATTTACTAGACCCAAATAAATAAAACAATAATAAGAAAATGATTTTATGAAATCTATATAAAATAAACAACTTTCTTTCCTTCAATTAATCTAAGATTTTTAAGATAATTTAATATTCGTTGGAGAATTTGATTTATGGTCTTGTGGCAAATAGAAGCATTCCTATTCTTTACCCTTTGATCCAGGCACAAAGAACATTGGCTAATTTACAGAATAAGTCTGGATGTATTGTTAGTAGAATGGGTTAATCTAAGCTCACACTTCTAGATGTCCAAGGGTGGCTATGGTCGGCCCTACTAGTGACCCTTTCCTAATCTATAAATCAAATTATATGAATTTAATCTGTCACTCTAAAAACTTATCAATTCTACGCCCTTTAAATCTTATCCTCCTATTTATTTGCACTTCACCTTGAATAGCCCGCACATGGCCTTCGACTACCCAAGGATTCATGTGATATTTACAAGTTAAGAGTTCTTCTCCTTCAAGGTCTCAAAAGTCTTCAACAGGTTTTAACAATTCAAATGGCCAATCTAAAAAGTAAAGTAAGATCAGGTATTAATGTCATCACAATGTTTTGAAAATATTTTGAATTTCAATTCTCCATCAAATATTTATATTATTTTATCTATCTTTTCATAATTGAAGGAAGAAAGTAAACTAACCACTCAGAACACATTGAAAATAAATAGCAAAACATGATAATTAAATTTTGAATCAAATATAAAAATACTTATCTCAAATATTTCTTCTACAGATCATCTGATTCCTACTGACTCCATAATGTATTGAACTCCAGATGCAATAACTTGAAAATAAACTCACTAAACTAAACAAAAGTGGCCCTAATTTTCTCTCTCTATTTCTCTCTCTAAGGATGAGAGATCCTAAAGTGGATAAGAGAAAGGGTTACAACGGGAGGGGCACGTTTTCTGAAGAAATGGACCCCTATTTATAGGCTTCAAGGGTTACCTTGAGGCACCTCTTCAAAACATGTCCACATTCAATGAATCTTCTAGAAGGTCGGTCTGGCACCTAGGCGCCGGACACCGCGTCCAGTTCTTCGCACCTCTTCACTTTAACTCGCACCTCTTCGCGTTTAAAACCGTTTTGGAGCGTCCAAATGCAATGTATCACATGTCCCATGTAGGGTTCGATCATTTTCATGCAATTATAAGTACAGGTAAGTAATACATTTAATAAATTGCAGAATGTAAATTGTAATAAATTTAAATGTGTATTTGGTGGGCATTTTCGTCATTTTCACCTGCACTTAAAGCATATGTCAAGACATTTATATAATCACAAGAAAACACCTAGGTAAAGCTAAGGGAAGGTTTTGGTTATCTACCAAAATCCTAATCCTATTGCTAGTCAATTCCTATGACATCTAGGTTTTGGTGTTTTATTGAGGATGATTTTCTGCACCAAAGAACAATGAAGTCTCACCGTTCTTTTAAAACATCCCCTCAAGTTAGAGAAGTGCTCGGAATTAATTTCTGAACATCTTCTTAAACATTTTAGGGATTATTTTAAGTTCAATTAGTTTCATTGTCGTGATGAATCACTCATCCAGGCTACTCTTACTCAGTGAACAAGGATTTTTGATTATCCTGTGAGGAATGTGACATTTCATTTAATGCTCCATTGAAGAATTATAATAATGAAAGCCTTTAGGGGCAAACTAGATAATTAAAGGATTCTAACCACCCTTAATTGAAGTTTGAGTTGATGGTTCAAAATGATTTAGTTATGATTAATCTTCTTTTTCTTCAGATTATATTTTAAATTTGGAATAGTTTTCAAGTTGTTCAATTCAATTATGTTTTATTAGTTCAAATGATTTTTAACTTTTCAGATTGATTTTTAAATGTTTTAAATTCATTCTTAATTTAAGTTTCGGGAAATTTCAAAATAATTTCCTTTAGTGTCTTCTTTCATTTTTTTTTATTTTAATTTAATTTAATCATATGAGTTTTCAAAAATTAATCCTATTTTAAAATATTATTTTCAATCATTATCTTAAAGTTCCATTAATTGATATTTAAACAAAGTTTAATTAAATTTAAGATTAAAGAACTTAATTTAGAGAATTAGAATTTTTAATAACATTTCTTCTTAAAATTATCCAAGCTTTGATTAATCTTCCACATTTTATGTAATTTAATTAATGTTTCTTTCTTTTAATGATTAAGGTGATTTAATGGGTTCCTACCACATAAAGTCCCTTTATTTCAATCATCCAAAATAAAGGTTAGGATCAAAAATCCTTTAATTACTTTAATGCCCTCTTGAGAATATTCATATCATAATTCATCAAATCAAGCTCAAATGAACTTGAGAACTTTATGTCACCTTACTCACATGGCAATTAAGACATTAGAGAAGGAAATATGACTTTTTCAATTTTAATTTAATTTATGTAGTAATTATAATGAAAATAGGGATTTTTCAATGAAAATTCAACAACATGACCAAGGTAAACATGAACAAGGATGTTTGAAAAATTTGAACCGACCTGGGAAGAGCCATTCGTGGTAGAACAGGTTTAGTCAGAAGGGTCGTACCAGGTAGTGGATTCGCAAGGAGAGAGACCCATGTTGCCAATAAATGGACGATATCTAAAGAAATATTACACGACATGATAAACTTGAAGAAGGATATTCATTCCGATATTGCCATATGGCCAGTGTCTGTGGCTGGGTCCAAATTTTATAATATAATAAAATTGAATTAAATGAAATAAATTTTTGACAAAACAAAATACGCTTGATAAATTTCTAATTATAAATTTTATAAAATCATATAAAATAAGATAATGACATCAAAATAATTATAAAAATTATTAAATAAAGAATAATAAGTTTGTTATTGTTCTTGTTCGCGTAAAATGCCAGCCACTTACATCTCCCCCTATTTTCTTGTGCAGGAAGTGTCAGGTCGCGAGTTGGCATTTGCATTCAATGATGGCTTGGACCTTGCATTTGAAAAAGAAAGAACACATACAAGAAGGCTGTAAATATGAAGTCAATAATGAAAAGTGTTTGTAGAGAGACCAGACAAACATCAGGATGAGGAGGCACTGAAGGTTTTGTTGACTCACACCTCCTCGCCAAAATACACAGTCAGATTCCATCCATGATTTGTACTTCATAGGGTGGTCTTGTTGCCACTACAGCTGAGAGAGTTCCATATGCACTGTTTACTCATACAATAAGAAGAAATGCAAATCGCCGCAAGCTTCACCTCCTGGACAGGATGGAGAGGAGAAAGGCTCGGGAGTTAGCCGCTGAGCTACTACCTATTCCAGAAGCATTTTATGAACCAGATATGAAGGAAATCAATGACAGCTCGCCACACACTGATTTTGAGCTAGAGACTGCTAAGGACCTCGTGACAACATGTGATCCATTGGAAGAAATCTCTATCGGGTACTCGACTTGCAACTTGAGTCTACCTTGACAGCCTTCAGTGACAAGGGCATTTTTAGAATGCCCGCAATGCCATGTTCTGCAGTTAAAGAAGTACGACACATTCGAGACATATGCATCCGCTTCAATGCTACTCAGGAGCAAGGAGCAGTCTGATGAAGAGCCATACGTACCATAGTTCGTTCTGCCGCCGCCATAGCAAGGAGTTTTCGACTACGTAATGACAAAAAATAAAATAGTTAGAAAAAGAGAATTTCAACATTATGAAAAAATACAAGGAAGATTCGTCAACAACATGATGGGCCTCGTGCTATACACGGACGTGTTTTCGAGGAATGATCAAGAAAAGATTCTGGATTGTGTCTTCGCTCTCCGAGACTTGGGCAGAGCAGGCCGTTTGAAGGAGAGGACATATACAGAGTCAATAAAGTGGAAGAGAGGAAAGGGCAGGGTCACCATTCAGTGTGGGTGCTGCTACAAATTTTCCAGTGATCGATAAGGTAATCCCCATGGATTCTACAACACAACGATGTGGATCCGATGTTGCCATAGATAAAAATGATAATAAACAGGATGGTCGAGTGGCACGTACTGCATGTAGACTGTATTCCCAATAACTGCATCAATAATATCTATGAGGATGGGGACTGTATCCCGCCTCATATCGACCAACACAACTTTGTGAGGCCTTTGTGTATGGTCTCATTTGGAAGTGAAAGTAATACTTTATTCGGCCAAAAAATTCAAATTGTCAGACCAGGGGAGTTCTGAGGTTCGGTTGTGATTTCTCTACCATTCAGGTCAGTGCTGGTGCTGAAAGGAAACAGAGCAGATCTTGCGAAACAATGCGTCCCAAGAGTTACAGGACAAAGGGTTTCAGTTACCTTTAGAAGAATGGATGAGGACAAGGTTCTGTTTTATTATAGGCCAGATCCAGAATTAGAAAACCTTCGGCACTTGCCACTGTAGTAGCAGTACCTCCTGGTGTTCGCAAGGGGACTTCTTTTACATGGCATAGCCTTGGTAGGTTGGTTTGTCTATGGAGAATCCTCAGATGGCAGATATCTACTACCTCGTACACCAGGTCACTGCAGTTGTCTCCATTTTTATACCAGCAGGATATGACATCATAGTTTTGTTCAGCTATGTATGCTCAATCGACTTTTGGATGCATGTTAGCATACGATCAGTTGTGCTACTTCTTTCAGCAAAAGATTAAAGAAGATTTTTATTTCACCTTGCAGAGCTTTTTTTTTAGAAATGTTTCTTTTGACACGATGGTCGAAAGCCGAATGACAATACGTTGGACCCAAATTAAAACGTACAAAGAATGATACAAAATTAAAATGAAACGAAATAAAAAAAATTAGAATATGAAATTGGATAAATAAGATGAAATCCAAAATGGAATCAAATGAAATAAAATTAAAAAAATTGAAAGAAAATGATAAATTGAAAATTAATGAGAAGCTAATTCTCTTTCTCGAAACTTCGAGTCTCTGCACTCATCCTCAAGTTCTTCATTTCTGAAAGTATTCCGTGAATTTAGCACTTTACACAACGTCACTCCCCGCAAGTTTGAAATATCACAAAATTTTGTAAACCTTGCAATGGCTACCAATCTTAGCCAAATCGTACCAATTATACTTTCTTCGAAATTCAATGTCAAATTTTCCTCTAAATAGTTTCACATGAAATTATGGAATCAGTACCTAAATTCTATTTCCATTCCATCACCTCTGGGGTTGGATGTGAGTCCCTGAGCTTTCCTTCTTAATGTGACACTCTGCTACCTCTTCAGCTGGATGTGAGTCTCTGAGCTTTCCTCTTCAATGTGGTAAAAATTCTCTAAATTTCCACATCCTATCCGAGAAATTTTCCTCCTTCCATAAACTTTTAGGGTCGAAGCTCAGTCGTCCGATTCCATAACTTTCTCTATCCGAGAAATTTTCTACTTTCCATGAACTTCCAAGGTTGGAGCTCAGTCGTCTGATTCCCTAAATTCCCTAAATTCCACATCCTATCTAAGAAAATTTTCACCTTCCATGAAATTCTAGGGTCGGAGCTCAGTCGTCTGATTCCCTAAATTCTCTAAATTTTCACATCCTATCCGAGAAATTTTCTGCCTTACATGAAATTCCAGGATCAGAGCTCACTCGTCTGATTCCCTAAATATTCCCTAATTTTCTGCACCCTTTCCGAGATATTTTCTGCATTCATGATATTTCGAGGTCGGTACTCAAATTATGATTCTCATTTTCTAAGACTGATACCTAAATTCATGTTCTAATATTTCAAGGTATGTACCTAAATTTCTATTCTCATTCTCGAGACTGGTACCTAAATTCCAGTTTTGATATTTTGAGACTGGTACCGAAATTCTGGTTCTCAGCCTCTGAGATCAGTATCTAAGTTTTGATTCCCTTCTTCTGAGGTCGGTACCTAAATTTCAACTTTGCCTTCTCTGCACTCACTTAAACTCGAAGATTCCTACGAGATTGAAACTAAGTAAAAATTCCATAAATATGAAATTTTCCCTAGATTTCCATAAATCTCCATAAATTCCATAAGGCTCAACATAAAATTCAAAGATAAAAAATTTTAATTGAAATTAAATTTAAATTGAAATTGAAGTCAAATTCTAATTCCAAACTCTAACATCATATTGAATCGGATGGGACTCCATCAGAATTTGGAAGCATGGAATTCATAGCTCCCTAACGAAGGTATTCTACTTTCCCTTCCCCAGCGAGAGTTCCCAAGACTTGAAGGTTTTCTGCCCAGATAATCCGCAGAAGAAACTTCCTAGTTGAATTCTACATTTTGTCTCAAGTTTTAACTCAGACAGTTGTATTGATTTTATTCATCTCGTCGGTGAACACCAATACGTGAAGTGTGCTTGCCCAGCACACCACACCTATTTTTTGTCAATTTGGTGACCTCAATTTTGGTTTAGGTCTAATTTTTCTTTAGAATAGCCTAGGGTATAGCCATAGGATTCTCTTGGTGACTATCTTATAGGACTGACCATGCAACGCTCACCCACAGAAATTAAAAACACTTCTTTGCTTCACTTAGAGTTTTCAAATGCTTGAAGCATAACCTCTAAGTATTTAGGAGGAAGAGACCAAGCATTAGGAAACTTAAGAGAAGTCCCCTATAGAATCGTCAAGCCTTAGGACTTAGCCTAGCTAGTCTGGGGAGGCTCACACACATACTTACACATTACACTCTCACACATTACCTCACAACCCTAAACAAAACTTCTCCACACTTGATACCCTACTCCTTTGGAAAACCATGTGGGTGGTTTCCCCAAGCTCCTATCCCTAGGCTAGGGCTTGATTATTACCAGCTCATGGAGAATCCAAACGGGGATTCCCTTGGTTCATGGCTCAAATGGGTTAATTATACCTAAATATTTACCCTTATGTTTTTCACTTTATATTTCTTTCGAATGATATTATCACTTTCTTTGCAACAATGCCAAATACTTGATTCTCAAGCAAATAAGAAATATATATTAATTATATTAAAATATGGGATTCTACGCAGGTATACTTATCACTTATCAAGTAATATAGGACTTTCTGGTTAAGCCCCGAGATATCGAACCCACAGGGAAATGTCGAAAAAATCAAAAGAAAGATGAAAATTAACTTTTTACTTTTTAAATTGATTTTTCAAAGTATGTTTTAAAATATATAATTTGAAAATTGTTTTTGAAATTTTCTATTTAAGAAAAGGTAAAGCAAGCAATTAGAATTAACAAGACTCTAAAAAATATGAAAGCAATGAGAATAAAATATCTTTTTCCTCTTTTAATGAATCAGTAATAATTATGGAATATTGGTGTGGAAGTATCTAAATGTGTTGTGCCAAATAGGAGAAATTATATTCTTTAGCCTTACTTGATTCTATAAAGAAAATTGGTTAATTTGAAACTTTGAAATTTTGTAGATGGGTTAGGCAGGAAAGATACCAGCTCTCATTTTAGAATTCCCTAGGTTCACTCCACCTGGGGACTAACATCTCATAACAAAATTTTTCAACTCAAACCAAATTAGGGGGCTTTAGATTGTCACTCTAAAGACCTCTAATTTTACTCTTCATCAAAACATATCTTTCTATTTATTTGCATTCAATTATATGGATTACAATTCTCATCCATACATTTGCATGTGATTCTTTCCAATTGTTGATGGAGACAACGCCCCATTGGATCTTACATAATCTCACAACAAATTTTAACATCTTAATTGGCCAAATGAAGAAGTAAATTAAGTGCAAGGAAATAAATCATCACAACTTTTTCCAACATTAAACTTTTATACTCCACACAACATCCTTCCATAATTTAATTACTTCATCATTTAAAACGGAAAAAGATAAAGGCAACTACTGAAAACTCATGGAGAAAACACAAACACAACTTGATTTTAAAGTAGAAATCATGGTGAGAACACTACGAGATTTAGTTAAAAAATCAAATGTAAAAACAAAGATAAAAACTTATCTGAAAATCCTCTCCACAAGCCTATGGAAGTTCCTCTGAAATTTTTCTTTCCACTAAAAGACTCCACTGAGGTGTTGAACTCATTTTTGATGAGGTCTTTTCTCTTCTCTCTCCTTAGTACTTAGGATCTAGCCTTAGGCTTTCCCTCTGACTATCTTAGAGGACTAGAAATGGAACCCACCACTTAGAAATTTAAACACCTCTTAAACTCCCTGCGAACCCCATAAGTTTGATTGTAAACCCCCAAGTCACTTGGAGGGTTAATATCAAATGTGGAGGTTTAAAAGATGAGTTCCCTATAGGACTCTTTAGCCTTAGGACTACCCTAGGTGGCCTGGTTTGGTCAGGATTTACTTGCACAAATATTACACTTTCACACACATTCCAAATCCTAAAACCATTTATACCTAGCTTGACTTCCTGACTCATATAGGTAATCCATATGTATGGTCCTCAACCCCTAAGCCCTTGGCTAAGAGGGTTAGGAACAACACAGTGAATGCCTCAAATGAGTCCTTTCATGGCTCTTATGGGCTTGATATGGCTTCATGGCTCAACCAAAGTGATTATATTCTACTCAAACTTGATCAATCTTTATTTTTCCAAAATTTCAATTTTTGACCCCCGGGGCCCTACACCTGCTAAACCTACTAAATGTCCTTGAAAATATCCAAAATTTGCAAAATCACCCAATTACCCAAAATTCCTCAAAACCAATCCTAAACATTTCCCACCATTCAAATTGATCATCCTTAGCCAAATATACCAAAATTTCCAAAAATACCCCCCAATACCCTCCAAATACCCAAAATGCCCTCCTTAACCAAAAATTCCATAAATTCCAAAAATTCCCAGAAAATACTAGAAAATCCCAAATATTCGTAATTTTATTTTGTTCAACTACACCATAGGCCAATTTGGTCAATTTAATCCACTTTTAGCAAAGCCCCCAATTTGACCTATTTTTAACCAGTATGTCCAATGTCAAACCAAATCAACCTAATTGATCTCAACATTGACCCAATTCAATTCTAAACTTCAATTCAATATCGCCAATATCAATTTAAACCAAATCCAAGCCCAATTTGATCGACATTTGGATCCAATTCCAATTTGAAGCCTAAAGCCCAATTTTGGCCCATGACCTAAACTTAGCCCAAACCAACCCAATTCAACTCCAATTAACCCCAAATCTTTTCCTAAACCTTCCTAACATCCCCACAAACAAAAAACTAACAAGATTTACCCCAAATTTGAACCTAAACTTAACCAAAACCTAACTCAAAACCAAAATCCCCATTTTTGCCCTAAACCTAAACCTAACCCAAATGGGCCCAAATCCCAAAATCAAAGCCCAACCAAAGTTGAAAACTCTTTGTAGCACCCCCATAAACATTTCTCAACATTAATTTTACATCAAATCCAACACTAGCCAAACCTTAGCCCAAGTTAGCCCAATTTAACCCACTTTGACCCCTTTACCAAAAAATCCCAAATTAAACCCAATTCAACTCCAAATTATTTCAAACCTATTCTAGATCACTCATGATACATCCCTAAACTAAACCCAACATTTGTTTGGCCCAATATTTTACAAAACTTCCATTTACCAATTTGTTTTTAAAACTAAAAGCCCACCTCCTTAAACCTTTCTAAAGGCTCATCTAAAATAAATCCAAAAGCCCAAAATCTATCTTAAAGCCCACATGAAATTTCCCCTCATCATCCCCTTTGATTTAAATCACTCCCTAAATTTCAAATTCATCATTAAACTTTTCTAAACTAAGCCATGTGCCAAATTACCCATAAATATCCTAAATCCTTAAAACCCACTTTCATGAAACCAAGCCAAGCCATCCCAAAGCCATATGGAGCCATGGAGCCATGCATAAGCCATATTCAAGCCTTGAGAGCCCCTTTCCACCTCACTCCATTAATGGCAAGAGGAGGGGCCCCTTTCTTAAGCCTTCCTTAAGCATTTTTAACCCCATTCATGCTACACACTAAACAAAGTTTAGCCACCTCACTATGGATGGAGACCACACCATTTTCTCTTGGCTGACCCAAGTGATTCTTTTCAACCAAAAACCAGGCCTTGGGTGGTGAACCTAGCCCAAAACAATGGGTTGACTCATTTGGACCCAAAATAGCCTTCCACCCATTCCATTTCAATTCAACATCTTTACACATGTCCATGGCTAATTGACTGCACTAAACCCCAGCCCTGACCTCCCTGACCTTGAGAGTGACCTGACCTTGGCCGGCCAGCCACCATAGCCGCCGGAAACCACCAGGCCGAGTGCACCCACGTGAGCCAATTTTTAAATTCTTCCTTGCTAACCTGTCCCATGCCAAATTGCCACCATGGTTGTTCTTCTCCTCACCAGAGCAATTGATCCAAACCATTAAACCCCTCTTGGATGCCCTCCAACAACCTCTATTCAAACCACGTCACCTCTCGTTCAAAGAAGGTGCTGAACCAAATCCTACTGAAACTCTGTCAAAATTGTTCCAGAACACTCTCCACACTTAGAGCACTTAATCCCCATTGGATTCCAGCCCCAATTTCCCCCGGCTGAGCTCAATTTTTGAGTTCAAATTCAAGCCCAAAACCAGGACATCTCCCAAACCTCCACCAAATCCAAATTAAACTCACGCACACCTACACAGGACCAAGAGAATGAGTTCCCCAGTGAAAGCCCCCTCTCAAGGCCACCCAGTTGCTCAAGCCTCCAAGCTTTGAAATTGGCTGTGGACACTTTCATACCTAGACAATTCCCCAGAGCCAGAGACTTCATCTAGAGCTTCCTTGGGTGCAATCGAAGGTGACACAACTCTCTAATTGAAGCTACACTTCTCAGAGGAAAGGTATGGATCATTCCTTCCTCCCGAGCTTCCAGTGATTCTCCATTTCATTTCAGTTAATTTCATGGCATGTAAATCATATGGTTGTGTTCGTCTCCTCAAGACGAACACATAGAGCACAAGAACATGAAAATATGTTGACAAATGAGAGAGTTCTTAGGGTTTTAGTGTCGACGGTCACGGGTGCACACCAATCGTAGAAAATGACCAGGCGCCGTCCGATCGCGCGTGTATCGGTTGAACGACTCAGATTGAGTCGGATCAGAGGAAGGAGTGAGACAGCGGGATGCGTGGTGGCTGACACAGATGGCTGCGTCGAATGGGAGTGTGCCACGTGGTCTTTCGATCCGCCGTAGGTTGACGCAGCACTGAGTCGGATAAGAAGATAAATAGGATTTTTTCTATTTATTTAAGTACCCAGAACTTAGAAAATCCATATCTTTGTGTAGAAAAATCATAAAAATAAACTAAAAATACCTTCTTGCTCAGTAAAAAGAAGAGAACAATGTGGAAAAGAAATCAAGTTATTTTGATGAGTATTTTATTTTTATTTAATTATTTACTCATTTTAGTATTTTGATTCTCCATTTACATAGACAATTCACCATGGCATGAGACCATATGGCTTTTGAAGCCTCTAAACTTGGGAACATTCCCTGAATTTTTCATGGTCAGAGGCTATCTCTACAGAAAGTTATGTGTTTTTCAAGTTTATGTCACTCTTTTTTCTATATTAATTCCAATAATTAGCACATTGCTCAATAAATTCTAGAAAAATTTGGGGAAGTTTCTTAGGACCAGACAAACCTAGCATAACTATATTTTGAGTTAACTCATTAAGAATAACCCTAATTGACCTAATTACTCAAAACATAACTTTAATTAATTAAGCTTAACCATACATTAAAATAACTTGTAATTAATTCTCCATTGATCTTTAGGATACATAAAATCTTGCATAAAAATTTGAAGTTAATTGGAACTGATTAGCCCCACTAAATGAATTAATTAAGCCACATGATCAAAATTAAACTTTAAAAATTCATAACTCCAAAAATACAATTCAAAAATTCACCAAATTGGTTTTGTGGGCTCTCTGATATTAGAGGAGTCTATAAAAATTAAAATTAGAGTTTTCTAAAATTTTTCATTTTTAATGATATTTTTTATATTTAAATAATTAAAAAATAATAAAAATCACAAAAATAATAAAAATCATAAAGATGTCATATTTTGACTCCTAATCACTTAGGAACAAACCAAATATTTTTCCCAAGTCTCAAAGTAATGATATTGAATTTTAAATACTTAAAACAATTTTTAATATTAAAAAAATTATTTTCCAACCTTTTCACTAAATTAATTCCAATAAATCAAACAAAAATTAGAAAATTGTAAAATTTCTTTCTCTGAACTCCTTGAGGTCAGAGAGATTTAAGAAAAATATAAAATCCATTTTTCAACTATAATTTTATTTTATAATTAATTAACACTCCAAAACTCAAAATAATTATAATTAATAAAATATAATTTAAAAAATCACTAAAATTGGTCCAAGTGGTCCTCTAGTCATTAGGAACATCTTATAATTTTCTTATGGACAGAAACCTTACTTAAGTCATGTTGTTGGATTTTCCTTGAAATCCCTTATTTTTCACTAAAAATAATTATATAAATAAATTAAATTCAGAAAAATCACATTTTCTCCTCTAATGTCTTAATTTACATGTGAGTGAGGTGACATAAAAATTTTTAAGTTCATTTGAACTCTATATAGTGAGTTATGAAATAAATAAGCCTAAAATGGTATAAAGTTAATTAAAGAATTTAAACCCCTTTATTAAAATTTTAGGTTTAATTAAAATGGAGGGTAAAATATTTGATTTTATTTTTCTTGGATGATGGAAACTTTAGAAAATTAAAAGGGTAGGAACCCATTAATCACTTTTAATAAACCAAAAATGAAACTTTAATTATTTAAACAATTTAAATTTTGGAAGATTAATGAAAATTTGAATTATTAAAAATAGGGATATAACTTGAGAGGATATTAATTCTTTAATAAAAAAATCCCTAAATAAATCACTTCAATAATATTTAACTTTTAATTAAGATTAAAATGATAATCCAAACTAAGTAAATTAAAAATAAAAAAAATATAACCCTTAAATTAAAGGAAAGTTCAAAATATTAAGTGGTTTAACAATTAAATTAAATTAAAATTAAATTAAATTAAATTAACATTTTAATAATTAAGTTAAATTAAATTTAAAATATTGAAATTAAATTAAATTAAATTAAGTTAAATCCAATTAAATTAAATTTAAATTATATTAATTAACATCATTCAATAATAAAAGTAAAACGAATTTAAAATATTAAGATCACTTAAAGTATAAAGATTTAAACCAAAAATTATTTGGACACTATTCCAAACTTAAAATTATTAATTAAAACCTCATAATTAAACTAAATCACTTTAAACCTTTAACTAAAACTTCATATTAAGAATGATTAAAATTCTCAACCAACCAACTTGTCCCTAATGGCTTTAATTATTATAACTCTTAAATAGAGTATTAAATGAGATGTCACTTCATTCATCAGGTAATCAAATGCCTAAGTTCACTGAGCAAGAGACAAAGCTTAACTAAACTCTTGGATGATTAATTCACCTATACAATTAAATTTACTTGGACTCAAAATAATCTCGGAAATATTGAAAAGATGTTTAGGACTCGTCCTAAGCACTTTCACAATATGATGAGATGTTTTAGAAGAACAATTGAACTTAATTGTTCTTTGAAGAAGAAAATCATCCTTAAACAAAACACAAGATCCTATACGTCATAGGAGATGACTAGCAATAGACTTAGGTACTTGTTGTAAATATTTAAATGCCTTAATATGTGTTTTAAGTGCAGCTTGGGATGACGGGAAGAACCTCCAGGTACGCTTTTATTTTATTACAATTTACTTTATTGCAATTTACTTACATGCACTGCATTTTACTTTTTCTTGCATGTTAAATAATATTGTTGCATGAAAACTATAAACTTTAGGATAGCCACAAAATTGAAACCAAAACTAAATTAAAGGTCACAACAAGATAAAATTCACCGCCACAACATTCCAAAATATAAAATAACTTAAAATTTAATGACAAACAGAACAAGAAAATTTCAATTACAACTAAATTAAAACGTCTCGTTGAATGATCGGGAATACCTTGGATGATGTAACCCATGTGTTACTAACGGGATTTCCCACGGTCTAAATGAAAGTGTGGAACACATTCAGTTGAGTTTAGTAAATTCATTTGGACTAAGTGAATTCGAAGAAAATAACGGTGTCGGGATGACGGAACTGTGGAATCTTAATCAGTTTTGTTTAAACAACTTTAAGATTTGTTTTAATTAAAATATTAAAAATATTTGGACTTTAAGATTTCTAAACCAAAAAACTTCTCTCATCTCCTGATTTTCATCTTCTAAAACTAAACCTCTGCAACGACAAGGTGCTCGGAGCATGGTGGGCAGCACAGCCATCATAATCAGCAAAACTAGGGTCTACTTCAACAAAAACTTTTTTTAGAATTAAATAACAAAGCCATAGGATTTTGAGGTTGTTTGCCTAGTGCAACATAAATCCTCAACTTTTCGCTAGGCATTTGCATAATCATATTATGCAAATTAAGCCCTAACTCTTTTAGGATTCTGAGGTAGTCGTTTTGGTACGACATAAACCCTCACATCTTCTAGGGTATTTGTGTGATTATATCACACAAATATAAGTCCTAATTAATTAAAATTTCCAAGATTGAAACATTAAATAAACTCTTAAATTGAAACTAAACCATATGATAGTTTGGGAAGTTGCAAAGATTCATCTTGGATCCTCAGCTTCTCCTACTTTTCTTCTTTTGGATTCCTAAAATAACTGTTCCAAATTTGATCCATTCCCTTTTGAAATTCCAAAATTCAATCCTTTGAAAACCTTAAACTTTGAAATTCTTGAGAGCAAAACCAATGATCATTATCGAGAGTTTTCTTAAATGATTCTCGTCATTTAAGATGTAATTAACTATAGGGGCTTGCCCTTATAGGGAACTTTAAGAACCCAGGTAATATAAACCCTACTTAATTCATTTTTATTAAGCAGGGGAACTTGCCAGCTTATAAAGTTTGTTCGTAGACCAAACGGATATCACAAATCTTCTAGTTCAAGCAGTGTGTCTATTTTTCGGGATAGATACAACGTTTGTGATGTTGTGCTCGTTTATATAAACTGTCTGGGATGTGAGATCGGTTTGATTTCATATCTTAAAATTTTCAAACTTAAAAATTATTTTATAAATCAATACTAATTTCTAATATATATAAATATATATATATATTTAAATTAAATTTAAAATCTAAAATTCGCCGACAATTTCTGTAGGCGACCCCTTTTCAAAAATAGAACACTTAACCTAAAAATATGCCGACAACTTCTGGCGACTCCGCTGGGGACTAGTTCCTCTCTCCATTTTGATTAGATGGTTTTGCTTTCATAAATCGATAGTGAGTCCATATCCCTATTGGACCAAAACTATCATTCTTCTGTTGGCATGCTACGTTCATTTCTATCTTGAACGGGTATAGTCAACTTCTCTCGGATTTAGGAGTCACTGTTTAGACACCCCTAAACAGAGAGGTTCTGAAATCCTTTTACCTCTTTTTTTGAGGTGGGGAGGACCCCCAATAGGTGTTAGCTTAGGAGCGGTCCTTCTGGTTGAGAAGTTTTGCGAGAATTTCTCTTCCTTTTCAATCCCAAACTGGGTCCTTTTCTTTTCTATAAACCTCCGTCCTTTAATCATTTCGTTCCTAACAAACAAATCCTCTAATAAACAACCCTTTAAACAAACACTTTTAAATCATAAATACATTAAGACAAACAAAAATGTGTTCGGACTCTTTCTTTATTGTCCTAAGTTTTGCGATAAAAGGAAGCATAATTCGGGACTGACGTTCAAAATCTACCCTACAGAAAATGACTGCCCCAAAGTTAATTTTCTCCTTCACCAACGGAATGGACTTCGCTGTCTATAAGGATGAGCTACCTGACAATGAGATCATCCATTTTGGATAAGGATTCAACAACACAGATATCAAGTTCGCTGACGTCACTCTCTTCGCACTAATGGACAAATTGTAAGAAACTGAAGAGCCCGTTGTAGGCATATTTTTAGGTTATGTGTTTTATTTTGAAAAGGGGTCGCCTACAGAAATTATCGGCGAATTTTTAATTTAATTTAAATAAATAATTTGAAAAGTAGTATTTGATTTTGAAAATAATTTTAAATTTAAAAATTTTAAGATATGAAATCAAACTGATCTCACATCCCGAATAGTTTATATAGACAAGCACCACACCACAAACTGTATATCTATCCCGAAAAATAGACACACTGCTTGATGATGGGGCTCGGTTAAATAAATTAGAAGATTTGTGACATCCGTTTGGTCTACGAACCAATTTTATAAGGCGACAAGTTCCCCTGCTTAATATATATGAATTAGGCAGGGTTTATATTACCTGGGTTCTTAAAGTTCCCTATAAGGGCAAGCCCCTATAGTTAATTACATCTTAAATGACGGGAGTCATTTAAGAAAACTCTTGATAATGATCAGTGGTTTTGCTCTCAAGAATTTCAAAGTTTAAGGTTTTCAAAGGATTGGATTTTGGAAATTCAAAAGGGAATGACTCAAAATTTGGAACAATTTATTTTTGAGGATCCAAAGGAAGAGAAGTAGGAGAAGCTGAGGATCCAAGAAGAATCTTGGCAACTTCCCAAACTATCCTATTGTTTGGCTCAGTTTTAAGAAAATCCTAATATTATTTGATATTTCAATGTTGCAAATTTTAATTAATTAGGACTTATATTTGTATGACATAATCATACAATCAGCCTAGAAAATGTGAGGGTTTATGTCGTACCGAACGACTACCTCAAAGTTCTAAGACTGATTTGGGCTTAATTTACACGACATGATCATGCGAATGCCTAACAAAGAGTTAAGGATTTATGTTGCACTTGGCAAACCACCTCGAAGTCCTATGGCTTGGTTGTTTAAATTATAGGAAAGTTTAGTTTATGTAGATCCGAGTTTTGCTGATGACGATGGACATGCTGTGCACCATGCTCCGAGCTCCTTGTTGTTGCAGAGGTTTAGTTTTAGAAGTCATAAATCAGGAGATGAGAGAAGTGTTTTGGTTTAGAGAAAATCTTAAAATCTGAGTTTTTTTAATATTTTAATTAAAACAAATCTTAAAATTGTTTAAACAAAACTGATTAAGATCCCACGGTTCCGTCATCCCGGCACCATTATTTTCATCGAATTCACTTAATCCAGATGAATTTGCTAAACTCTGTCGGCATATTTTAGGTTGTATTGTATTTTAAAAAGGGGGGTCGCCTAACAGAAGTTGTCGGCGAATTTAAATTTTAAAATTGATTTAAATATATATATAATTTAGAAAGTAGTATTTGGCTTTGAAAATAATTTTTAAATTTGAAAGTTTTAAGATATGAGATTAAACCGATCTCACATCCCAAATAGTTTATATAAACGAGCACCGCACCACAAACCGTGTATCTATCCCTAAGGATAGACACACTCGCTCGATGGTGGGGCTCGATCAAATAAACTAGAAGTTTTGTGACATCCGTTTGGTCCGCGAACCAATTTTATAAGCCGACAAATTCCCCCGCTTAATATGAAAGTATCAAACGGGGTTTATATTACCCGGGTTCTTTAAAATTCCCTATAAGGGCAAGCCCCTATAGTTAATTACATCTTAAGTGACGGGAATCACCTAAGAAAACTCTCGATAATAATCAATAACTCGCTTTTAAGAATTTCAAAGTTTAAGGTTTTCAAAGATTGAATTTTGGAATTTCAATAGGGAATGGATCAAATTTTGGAACATTTTGTTTTGTGAATCCAAAGGAAGAAAGGTAGGAGAAATCACCGATTCGAAGTGAACTTCGGTAATTTCCCGACTATCCTATCGTTTGGCTTGAGTTTAGGAAAGTCCTAATACTTATTTAAATGTTTTGATCTCGCCAATTTTAATTAATTAGGGCTTATATTTATATGATAAAATCAAACAAATAGCCTAGAAGATGTGAGGGTTTATTGTCGTATCGGACGACTACCTCGGAATCCTAAGACCGGTTAGGGCTTAATTTGCATAAAATGATTATGCAAGTGCCTAACGAAAAGGTCGAGGATTTATGTTGCACTAGTGCAAACTACCTCGAAGTCTTATGGCTTGGTTATTTAATTCTAGGAAAGTTTTGTCAAGTAGGTTCAAGTTTTGCCGACGACGATGGCCGTGCTGCCCACCATGCTCCAAGTTCCTTGTTGTTGCAGAGGTTTAGTTTTAGAAACCATAAATCAGGAGATGAGAAAAGTGTTTTGGTTTAGAGAAAATCTTAATTTCCAAGTGTTTTTTACATTTTAATTAAAACAAATCTTAAAGTTGATTATAACGACACCGGTTAAGATCCCACGGCTCCATCCTTCCGCATCATTATTTTTATCGGATTCACTTAGTCCGTATGAATTTGCTAAACTCAATTGAATGAGTTCCACACTTTCATTTAGACCGTGGGAAATCCCGTTAGCAACACGTAGGTTACATCATCCGAGGTATTCCCGATCATCCAACAGGACGTTTTAATTTAGTTGCAATTGTAGTTTTGTGTTCTGTTTGTGATTAAATTTCGAGTTGTTTTATATTTTGAAATGTTGTGGCGGTGAATTTTATCTTGCAATGACTTTTAACTTAATTTGATTTCAGCTTTAGGGACTATCCTAAAGGTGTGGGTTTTCATGCAACTGTTGTTTTATCATGCAAGAAAAATAAAGTACATTTGCAAGAAAGTAAATTGCAGGAAAGTAAATTGCAAGAGAGCAAATTGCAATAAAAAATAAAAGCGTACCTGGAGGGTCTTCCCGTCATCCCAAGCTGCACTTAAAACACAATTAGAATATTTAAGCAAGTTCCTAGGTAAAGCTAAGGGAAGGGTTATGGTTTTCTACCAAATTCCTAATCCTATAGCTAGTCAACTCCTATGACGTCTAGGTTCTTTGTGTTTTTTGTTTCGAGGACGATTTTCTTCATCAAAGGACAATTAAGTCCAATTGTTCTTATAAATATCCTATCATATCGAGGAAGTGCTTAAGAAGAATCTTAAACATCTTTTCAATATTTTCGAGATTGTTTTAAGTCCAAATGAATTTAATTATATAAATGAATCGATCGTCCGAGGTTTTCAAGTCTTGTTAACTTGCTCGCTGAACTAGGACATTTGAATATCCTATGAGTGAGGTAACACTTCATTTGATGTTCCATTTAGGAGTTATAATAATCAAAGCTTTCAAGGGTAAATTAGTATTCAAATGATTTGATTTAAGTTAAAGGGTTTAAATTTGGAATAGTGTTCAAGTCGCTTTACATTTATTTTGAATTCTTTATGTCTTAGGTGATGTTATATTTAATTCAACTTAATTTAATCGAGTTTTAATTTAGTTTAACATAGTTCAATTTAATTTGATTTCGGTGTTTAATTAATTTGATTTGATTTAGTTTAATTTAATTATTTAATTTAATTTAATTTAATTTAATTGTTTAATTTAATTTAATTATTTAATTTAATTTAATTTAATTATTTAATTTAATTTAATTTAATTATTTAATTTAATTTAATTTAATTATTTAATTTAATTGTTTAATTTTATTTAATTTAATTATTAAATTTAATTTAATTATTAAATTTAATTTAATTTAATTTAATTTTAATTTAGTTTAATTTAATTTAATTTGTCTTAATTTAATTTAATTTAATTATTAAATTTAATTTAATTTTAATTTAATTTATCTTTAATTTACTTTATTTTTAATTTTAATTGAAATTTCAAAAGAGTTTAATAATTTAATTAAGTCTTTTAATATTTTAAATTTGAGTTATCATTTTAATTAAAAATTGAGTATTAATGATATAATTAGTTTAGGGATTTTTAAATTAAAAAATAAATCTCTTCCTAATAAATATCCCTTATTTTAATAATTCTAATTTATTATTCCTCCAAATTTAATCTATTATTTAATTAAAGTTTAATCATTTTAAAATTATTTAATGGGTTTCTACCCTTTAATTATTTAAATTTCAATCATCCAAATCAGATTAAGATCAAATATTTTACTTGTTAATTTTTATTAAACCTAAAGTTTTAATTAAGGGTTAAAAAAATTAATTACCATTTTACCCTTTAAGCTTAATAATTTCATAACTTACTAAATTGAACTCAAATGAACTTGAAATTTTTATGTGACTTCACTCATATGTCAATAAAGACATGAAAGGAGAAAATGTGATTTTTCTGTATTTAATTTATTTATATAATTATTTTTGGTGGAAAATAGAGATTTTCAAGGAAAATTTAATAACATGACCAAGGGAAAGTTTCTGTCCTTAAGAAAATTAGGGGAAATTTCTAATGACCAGAGAAGCACTTGGACCAATTTTGGTGATTTTTTAAATTATATTATTTTTATTATAATTATTTTAAGTTTTGGAGTGTTAATTAATTTAAAAATAAAATAAATGTTGAAAAATGGATTTTATATTTTTCAAAAATCTCTCTGATATCAAGGAAACCAGAGAAATAAATTTTGCAATTTTCTGATTTTTCTATGATTTATTATAATTATTTTAGTGAAAATGCTAGAAAATACATTTTTTTAATTTTAAAATTACCCTAGGGCTTTAAAATTCAATATCTCACTAAATAGACCTAAGAAAAATGTGGGATTTGTTCCTAAGTGATTAAAATTCAAAATGTGACATTTTGGTGAATTTTATTATTTTTTGTGATTTTTATTATTTTTTTATTTTTTAATTATTAAAAGTATTAAAATATTATTAAAAATCAAGTTTTTTATAAAATTGAAATTTTAATTTTCTTAGGTTCCCCTGATATCAGAGAGGCTCCAAAATCAATTTTGTGAATTTTTGAAAAGTATTTTAAAAGTTATGAATTTTTAAAGTTTAAAATGGCTAAGTGACTTAATCAACCCAATTAGTGGGGCTAAACAAGTCCAATTGACCTCAAATTTTTATGGTGGGTTCCTCCGATCCTAAAGGTCAGTGGAGAATTGATTTCAAGTCAATTTGATGCCTGGTTAACTCTAATTAATTAAAGACCTATTTTGGGTGTTTAAGCCAATTAGGGTTGTTTTAAATGAACTAAGTCAAAACCTATTTTTCCTAGTGGTTCTCTGGTCATAAGGAACATCACCAAATTTTCCTAGAATTTATTTCACAACATGCTATTTACCGAAATTAAAATACTCAAAACAGTGACCTGAACTTGAAAAATCAAGAACTCTTCATAGGGATGGCCTCGACTTTGGAAAATTCAGGGAATGTTCCCAAATTCAGAGGCTTCAAAAGCCCTATGGTCTCATGCCATGGTGAATTGTATGCATGCATGGAGAATTAAAACAATGCAGAGAGTAAATAAATTATAAAAAATAACATATTCGATGAAATTAAGTGATTTCTTTTCCACATTATTCTCCTCTCTTCACCGAGCAAGAGGGTATTTTTATTTTATTTTTCCGATTTTTCTACACAGAGATATGAATTTTCGAAGTTTAGGGAATTAAATAAATCGAAAAATACCCTATTTTTCTATTTATCCACGCGGCGCCGCCGCATCCTCGGCAGCCTCCGAAAGACCACGCGGCGCGCTCCCATTCGACGCCGCCACCCGAGTCGCAGCCCGGGCCCCGCGGTTCTCGTACCGTCTCCCGGTCCGACGCGATCCTGACCATCCGTGCGCGCGTGTATTGAATGGACGGCATCCGTTCATCGTCCCCAAGTGTTCTCACCCGAGAGCCGTCCACACTAAATCCCTAAGATCTCACTCGATTCTCAATGGATTTTTATGTTCTTATACTCTATGGATTCGTCTTGAAGAGACGAACACATCTATACGGTTAACATGCATTGAAACTAAAGCATTTAAAATGGAGAATCTCCAGAAGCTCGGGATGAAGAGTTAGCTCATACCTTGGCTCGTAGAAGTGTGGCTTCAATCCGAGAGTTGTTGCACCTTCGATTGGGTCCTAGCAAGCTCCGCATGAAGTCTCCTGGTCCGGTGAATTGTCCGGATATGATTTCGACCAAGCCCGATCCCAAAGCTTGGAGGTCGGAGCAACCGGGTGGTCCGGAGATGGGGCTTTTGATGGCGGACACCTTCTCTGGTCCGGTGAAGGTGTAGAGCCAATCAATTTGGGAATTGGCTCACCGTGGAGAAGTGTCCTGGTTTTGGGTGGAATTTCAACTCTGAAATTGAGCTTACAGAGGAGAAATGGCAGGGGGATTTCACTGGGGATCAAGTGCTCTAAGGATGGAGAAGGGTCTGGAACAATTTTGGCAGAGTTTTGGCAAGGTTTTGTGCTTCTCTTCTCTCATGGCCGAGAGGGGTGGAGTTTAAATAGAGCTGGCTGGGAGGCCTCCCAGGGGGAGTTAGGGCTTGGGATCAGCTGCTCTGGTGAGGAGAAGAACAACCATGGTGACCACTAGGCAAGGGGCAGCTCAGCAAGTGAGAATTTCAATGTTGGCTCACATGCGAGTTCTCGGCCATGGTGTTTTCCGGCGGCCCGGTGGCCGGCCGGCTGAGCATGGGTCACCCTCAAGGTCAGGTGGGTCGTGGCTGGAGGTTTGTGCAATCAATCGGCCATGGACATGTGTAAAGGCTTTGATCCAAAGTGGAATGGGGCATGGCTAGATTTGGACCTAAATGGGTCAACCCACCCATTTGGGCTAGGTGCACCACCCAAGGCCCGGTTTAGGCCGAGGAGAAAGTGATTTGGATCAGCTTGATTAGTGGGGTCAAGTCACAATCCAAGTACAATTAGGCTTAAGCATGGTTTAGTGGAGTCATGGAAGTGGTTAATCACCTTTAGGAATTAAGGAAAGAGCCTCCTCCTTTTGCCCAAAATGGCATGGTGACATGTAAAGAGGCTCTCATGGCTTGCATATGGCTTGTGCATGGCTCCATGGCTCCATTTGGCTTGGGAAAAGTGAAGTCAATTTCATAAAAAGGATTTTAAGGATTTTGGATAATTTGGTGGAAATTTGGATGAAGCTTCATTTAGAAATATTTGATCATTGGTTTAGGACTTAGGGATGATTTTAATTGAAAGTATGATGAGGGGAAATGTCATATGGGCTTTGGAAGAATTTTTTTTTGGGCTTTGGATTTGGTGGAAGTGGGCTTTTTAAAATGGTTTAAGGGATGGGCCCTTAAGTTTAAAAATGAATTTATGGATGAGAATTTTGTAAAGAGGTTGGGCCAAATAATTGTTGGGTTTAGCTCATGGATGTGTCATGAGTGATTTGAAGCAAATTTGGGGTAGTTTGGATTCGAATTGGGTTGAATTTGGGTTAAAATGGGTGAAATTGGGGGTTTTGACAAAAGTAGGGTAAATTGACAAAATTGGCCCATGGTGTAGTTGGACAAAATGAAATTGGGAATATTTGGGATTTTCTGGAATTTTCTGAATTTTTGGATTTTTAGGCCAAGAAGGGTATTTTGGGTATTTGGAGGGTATTGGGAGGTATTTTTGGAATCTTTGGTATTTTTGGGTATGGATGATCAATTTGAGTGATGTGGAGGTGTTTGGGATTGATTTTGGAAAATTTTGGGTAATTTGGAAATTTTGCAAAAATTTGGGTAATTTCAAGGGTTTTGGGTAGGTTTAATAGGTGTAGGGTCTCGGGGGTCAAAAATAGAAAATTTGGGAAATTGGAGATTGGGTGAATTTAGGTGGAAAGAAATCATTTTGGTTGAGCCATGAAACCATTTCAAGCCCATATGAGCCATGAAAGGACTCATTTGAGGCATTCATTATGTTGTTCCTAACCCTCTTAGCCAAGGGCTTAGGGGTTAAGGACCATCCATGTGAATCACCCACATGAGTCAGGAGGTTAAGATGGGTATGGGTGTGGTTTTAGGAAGTGTGTGGAAATGTAGTGTGTAAGTGTAGTGTAAGTCGACCCCTCACTGCACCGAGCCACCTGTGGTAGTCCTAAGGCCAAAGAGTCCTATAGGAACTCATCCTTTAAACTTCCACATTTGATTTCAACCCTCTAGGTGATTAGGGGTCTATAGTCAAATTTGTGGAGTTTGCAGGGAGTTTAGAAGTGGTTTGAATTTCTAAAAGGCGGGTCCCAATTCTAGTCCTCTAAGATAGTCAAAAGAAAAAACCTAAGGCTAGATCCTAAGCACTAAAAAGAAGAAGGGAAGACCTCATCAAAAATGAGGTCAACAAACTCAACTGAATGAGTTCCACACCTTCATTTAGACCGTGGGAAATCCCGTTAGCAACACTTGGGTTACATCATCCGAGGTATTCCCGATCATTCAACGAGACATTTTAATTTAGTTGCAATTGTAGTTTTGTGTTCTGTTTGTGATTAAATTTTGAGTTGTTTTACATATTGAAATGTTGTGGCGGTGATTTTTATCTTGTAATGACTTTTATTTTAGTTTTGGTTTCACTTCAGAGACTATCCTAAAGGTTTTGGTTTTCATGCAACTGTTGTTTATCATGCAAGAACAGGAAGTGCAATGCGATTAATTAAATTGCGAGAAGGTAAATTGCAATAAAATAAAAGCATACCTGGAGGGTCTTCTCGTCATCCCAAGCTGCACTTGAAACACATGTTAGAGCATTTAAGTATTTATAGCAATTATCTAGGTAAAGCTAAGGGCAAGGTTTCTGGTTTTCTACCAAGATCCTAATCCTATAGCTAGTCATTCCTATGACGTCTAGGTTTTCAATTTTGGTTTAAGGACGATTTTCTTCATCAAAAAACAATTAAGTTCAATTGTTCTTATAAACATCCTATCATATTGAGGAAGTGCTTAAGACGAGTCTTAAACATCTTTTCAATACCTCTAGGATTGTTTTAAGTCCAAGAGAATTTAATTATACAAGTGAATTAATCATCCGGGAGTTTAAGTTTTATTCTTTTGCTCAGTGAACTAGGACATTTGAATATCCTATAAGTGAGATAACACTTCATTTGATACCTCATTTAAGAGTTATAATAATAAGAGCTTAAAAAGGGCAAATCAAATTATTAAATATTTTGATGATTTAAACTTAATGATTTAATTTCAATTTTGACTTAATTATAAGAAATTAGTTTAAGTTTGGAATAGTGTTCAAGTATTTTAGGTTATTAAATGATTTTAATTTAATTTTATTCAATTTAATTTAATTTAATTTAATTTAATTTCAATTTAATTTTAATTTAATTCAATTTAATTTCATTTTAATTTAATTTAATTTAATTCAATTTAATTTTAATTTAATTTAATTTAATTTAATTTTAATTTAATTTTAATTTTAATTTAATTTAGATTATTCTTTTAATTTTCTTTCTAAGTATTATTGAAGTGATTTATTTAGAGATTTTTAAATTAAAGAATAAATATCTTCTTAAATAATATCCCTACTTTAATAATTTCAATTTTCCATTAATCTTCCAAATTTAATTACTTAATTAATTAAGGTTTACTTTAATTATTCTTAAAATGATTGGTGGGTTTCTACTCTTAACGATTTAAGTTTCAATCATCCAAAATCAGTTTAAATCAAATATTTTACCCTCCCCTTTTTTGATTAATCCTAAAATTTTAATTAAATGTTGAAATTTTTAATTACTATTTTTTCCTTCAAACTTAATAATTCTATAACTCACTAAATTAAGCTAAAATGAACTTGAAATTTTTATGCAACCTTACTCACATGTCAATTAAGACATTAGAGGAGAAAAATATGATTTTTCTATATTTAATTTTTTTATGTAATTATTTTTAATGGAAAATAGGGGTTTTCAAGGAAAATTCAATAACATGACCAAGGAAATGTTTCTGTCCTTAAGAAAATTATAGGATATTCCTAATGACCAGAGGACCATTTGGACCAATTTGGTGATTTTTTGAATTATATTTTATTTATTAGAATTATTTTAAATTTTGGAGCATTAATTTATTTTAAAATAAAATTAAAATTTAAAAATGGATTTTATATTTTTCTTAAATCTCTCTAACCTCAAGGAGTTCAGAGAAATAAATTTTATATTTTTCTGATTTTTTTTTTTTGATTTATTAGAATTATTTTAGTGAAAAGATTGGAAAATACATTTTTTAATATTAAAAAATTACATTAAGCCTTTAAAATTCAATATCTTACCCTAGGGACTTAAGAAAAATATTTGGTTTGTTCCTAAATGATTAGAATTCAAAATGTGACATTTTGGTGATTTTTAATATTTTTATGATTTTTATTATTTTTTAATTATTAAAAATATTAAAATAATGATAAAAATCAACTTTTTTAAAAAATTACAATTTTATATTTCCTAAGTTCCTCTGGTATCAGAGAAGCTCCAAAACCATTTTTGTGAATTTTTGAATAGTATTTTGTGAGTTATGAATTTTTAAAGTTTAATTTTACCCATTTATGCTTAAGAGGCTTAATCAACCCATTTGGTGGGGTTAATCATGTCTAATTGGTTTCAAATTTTTATGTGGTGTTCTCCTATCCCTAGAGGACAATGGAGAATTGTTTTTAAGTTAATTTGATGGATGGTTAACCCTAATTAATTAAAGTTCAGTTTTGGGTATTTAGGTCAATTAGGGTTGTTCAAAGTGAATTAACTTAAAACTTATTTTTCCTAGGTCTCTCTGGTCACAAGAAACATCACCAAATTTTCCTAGAATTTATTTCTCAACATGCTAATTATTGGAATTAAAATACTCAAAACAGTAACATGAACTTGAAAAATCAATAACTTCTCATAGGAATGGCCTCTCTGACCTTGGAAAATTCAGGGAATGTTCCCAAGTTCAGAGGCTTCAAAAGCCCTATGGTCTCATGCCATGATGAATTGCCTATACAATGGAGAATTAAAACAATGCAGAGAGTAAATAAATCATTAAAAATAAAATACCTAATAAAATTAATTGATTTCTTTTCCATATTATTCTCCTCTGTTCACTGAGCAAGAGGGCATTTTTATTTTATTTTTAGGATTTTTCTACACAAAGTTATGAATTTTTGAAGTTCTGGTAATTAAATAAATAGAAAAATAGCTTATTTTCCTAATTATCCACGTGGCGCCACGCCATCCTCGGCAGCTCCGAAAGGCCACGCGGCGCGCTTTGATTCGGCGCCGCCATCCGACTCAGCGCTCCAGGGGCCCGCTGTATCGTTCCGTCTCCTCATACGGCTCAATCTGGATCATCCACCCGCGCGTGTATCAAATGGACAGCATCTGTTCATTGTCCCCAAGCCTCCTAGCTTGAGAAATGTCCACACTAAATCCTTAATATCTCACTCAATACTTAACGAATTTTCGTGTTCTTGTGCTCTATGGATTTGTCTTGAAGAGACGAATATATCTATACAGTGATCATGCATTGAAATTAAGGCATTTGAAATGGAGAATCTCCAGAAGCTCGGGATAATGAGTTAGCTCATACCTTAGCTCAGAGAAGTGTGGCTTAAATCTGAGGGTTGTGTCACCTTCGATTGGGTCAAAGCAAGCTCCAGATGAAATCCCTTGGCCTGGTGAATTGTCTAGGTATGATTTCGACCAAGCCCGATCACAACCTTTGGAGTCTGGAAGAGCTGGGTGGTCTTGAGATGGGGCTTCCACTAGAGAACTCCTTCTCTTGGTCTTATGCAGGTGTGGGTGAGTTTAATTTGATTTTGGTGAAGAATTTGGAGATGTCTTGGTTTTGGGTGGAATTTTGGCTGAGAAATTGTGTTATGTTGGTGGGGATTAGGGAAAATTATCACTGGGGATCAATTGCTCTAAGTGTGGGGAGTAATCTGGAACAATTTTGGCAGAGTTTCCTTAAGGTTTGTTTTAGCACCTTACTTGGCCGAGAGGAGGGGGTTTTTAAATAGGAGAGGCTCGAGGGCCTCCCAGGGGGGTTTAAGGGTTAGGATCAGCTGCTCTAGTGAGGAGAAGAACAGCTGCAATGGCCATTTGGAGTGAGGCAGCTCAGCAAGGTGAAATTCCAAAATTTGGCTCCTCCCAAGGTCTCGGCCTTGGTGTTTCCCGGCGATCTAGGCGGCTGGCCGGCAGGCATGGGTCACCCTCAGGTTCAGGTGAGTCAGAGCTAGAGGTTTGTGCAAGCAATTGGCCAATGCCATGTGTAAAGATCTTGGATTAAAATGGCATGAGGGAGAGGCCATTTTGGCTTGATTTGGTCCAAGCCATGTTTTGGGTTTGGTTCACCTCCCCATGGCTGATTTGGGCTGAGGCAGGATCATTTGCATCAGCTAGAAAGGTGTGGTGAAGTCCCCATCTAAAGTGATGTGGCTAATCTTGGTTTAATGTGTAACATGGAAGGGGTTAGCTTAATGAAGGTTTAAGAAAGGGGGCCCTACTTTTGCTACTTTGGGTATGGTCACATGTCAAACATCCCATGGCTTCATATGGCTTGTACATGGCTTGTCTTTGGCTCACATATGGCTTGGCAAGAGCTTGGTCAACTTTCATGGAAAGGGCTTTACGAATTTTTGGAAAATTTGGGGTTATTTGATGGGATTTGGCAGAATACCATTTTTGGTTTGATTTTCATGATGGATTTAGCACTTAGGGAATGATATCAATTAAGTGAGGATGAGATGTGATTGTAATGTGGGCTTTAGGATGGGTTTGGGCTTATGAATTTGGTAGGAGTGGGCTTTTAGGAAGGTTTAATGGAGTGGGCCTTTATGTTTAGAAAAGGCTTTTAGATGAAAAATTTTGCAAAATGCCATGCCAAATAAATGTTGAGTTTAGTTTAAGGATGTGTCTTGAATGATTTGAAGCAAATTTGAGGTAGTTTGGAATTGAATTGGGTTGAATTTGAGTTCATTTGGTAAATGGGCCAATGTAGGTCAAATTGGGCTAATTTGGGCCAATGTTGGGCTAGAGTTGAAATTGATGTAAAATTAAAGTTGGGAAATGTTTATGGGAGTGTTTCAAAGAGGTTTTAACTTTGGTTGGGTTTTGGGTTTTGGGACTTGGGCTTATTTGGGTTAGGTTTGGGTTTAGGTCAAAATTGGGCTTTTTGGTTTTCGGTTGAATTTGAGTGGGGTTTGGGTCCAAATTTTGGACAAATTATGTTAGTGTTTTGTTTGGGGAGATGTTAGGGAAAGTTTAGAAAAGGTTTGGGGTCAATTGGAGTTGAATTGGTTTGGTTTGGGCTAAGTTTGGGTCATGAGTCCAAATTGGGCTTTAAGGTCAAAAGTGAAATTGGATTCAAATGTTAATCAAATTGGACTTGGATTTAGTCTAGATTGATATTGTGGATATCAATTTGAAGTTTAGAATTGAATTAGACCAAAATTGGGGTCAATTGGGTAGATTTGGTTTGACATTGAGTTCACTTGGGTTAAGAGTGGGCTAAATTGGGGGTTTTGGTAAAAGTGGGGTAAATTGACAAAATTGGCCCATGGTGTAGCTGGACAAAATGAAATTGGAAATATTTGGGATTTGCTGGAATTTTTTGTGAATTTTATGAATTTTTGGATTTTTTGGCTAAGAGGGGCATTTTGGGTATTTGGAGGGTATTGGGGGGTATTTTTGGAATCTTTGGTATTTTTGGCTATGGATGATCAATTTGATTGGTGAGGAAATGTTCAAGGTTAATTTTGGGGAATTTTGGGTGATTTGGAAATTTTGGAGGATTTGGGCAATTTTAAGGGTTTTTGTTATGTTTGATAGGTGTAGGGTTCCCGGGGTCAAAAATTGATATTTTGGAAGAATGAAGATTGATCAAATATGAGTGAAATGGAATCACTTTTATTGAGCCATGAATCCATGTTAAGCCTATATGAGCCATGAGAGGACTCACTTGAGGCATTCACTATGTTGTTCCTAACCCTCTTAGCCAGGGTCTTAGGGGTTAAGGTCCATCCATATGAATTACCTACATGAGTCAAGGAGTCAAGTTGGGTATGGGTGTGGTTTTATGATTTGGATTGTTTCTGTGAGAGTGTAGACTATGAGTGTAGTGAGTGTGTAAGTCAACCCTCACCAGACCAAGCCACCCAGGGTGGTCCTAAGGCCAAAGAGTCCTATAGGGAACTCATCCTTTAAACCTTCACTTTTGATCTCAACCCTCTAGGTGATTAGGGGTCTACAATCAAGCTTGTGGGGTTTGCAGGGAGACAAGAAGTGGTTTAAATTTCTAAAGGATGGGTCCCAATTCTAGTCCTCTAAGATAGTCAAAGGAAAAGCCTAAGGCTAGATCCTACGCACTAAAGAGGGAAGAGAAGACCTCATCAAAAATGAGGTCAACAAATGGACCCCCAATAGGTGTGGTGTGCTAACCAAGCACACCGCGCATATTGGCATTAACCGAAGGGATCAACAGAACCAAAACAGATGTCCAAGTGACAAACTTAGGACGAAGTGTAAGAAATTTCCACTGGGGAGTATCAGGTAAATCTCCAAGACTAAAGATTCCAAAACTCTCGCTGGGGAAAAAGGAGGTGAATTTCATATCACAAGATTTCAAGAGATTGGATCTTAGATTCATTTCATTTTCTGTCTCAAGTTTTAATTTTGAGTTTGAATTTCGATTTGAGTTTCAATTTTGATTTTATGCGGAGAAAAGAGTAGGGCTAAGGCCCACCCGAATGCATTTGTATGCTGAGAAGGAAGCAGGACTGAACCTATTCCAATTGTGTATGCTGAGAAGGATTAGGACTGAGCCTATCCCAAATGCTGAGGAAGAATAGGACAAAGCCTATCTGAAATGCAGAGTGCTTTAATTTCAATTTCTTGCTGAGAGGGTCAAATTTTGAGATTGCTGAGAAAGGAGTAGGACTGTGCCTATCCCGAGTGCTGAGAATTGCTGAGAAGGGAGTAGGGTGGAAGCCTATCCCGAGTACTGAGAATGCTGAGATTGGAGTAGGGCGGAAGTCTATCCCGAATGCTAAGATTGCTGAGATGGGAGTAGGGCGGAAGCCTATCCCGAACGCTGAGATTGCTGAGATGGGAGTAGGGCGGAAGCCTATCCCGAATGCCGAGATTTCGTCGAGATGGGAGTAGGGCGGAAGCCTATCCCGAATGCCGAGATTTGCCGAGATGGGAGTAGGGCGAAAGCCTATCCCGAATGCTGACTGAGATGGGAGTAGGGCGGAAGCCTATCCCTAATGCTGAGATTTGCTGAGATGGGAGTAGGGCGAAAGCCTATCCCGATTGTTAAGATTTGCTGAGATGGGAGTAGGGCGGAAGCCTATCCCGAATGCTGAGATTGCTGAGATGGGAGTAGGGCGGAAGCCTATCCCGAATGCTGAGATTTGCTGAGATGGGAGTAGGGTGGAAACCTATCCCGAATGCTGAGATTGCTGAGAAGCGAGTAGAGTGGAAGCCTATCCCGAATGCTGAGATTGCTGAGATGGGAGTACGGCGGAAGCCTATCCCGAATGCTGAGATTGAAATGAGATATGAAAGTGTTCCATATCCCATGGGAATCAATCAAAGTCTGATTACTTTGTGAAGGGTACGAACCCATGCCATCCGAATCAAATTGAAAATTCTTCGTGATTCTGAAATCATCCCGAGAGAGGGTTTCAAAGGAGGTTTAGAATAGATCTTGATTTGAAGAAGGATTGGAGGATTTGAAAAGATGGACTAAAACTGGAATTCTATTTGAGCTTGAGATTTGTTTTGTTTGTTCCTTAACTATTCCATTTTTTTTATTGTTTATTTGGTGTTCATGTAGATTTGAAATTCTTTTTAATGTTTGGATTTTTATGAAGAGAGTTCTTATTTATTTTCCTTTTCTTTACTGTTCTTTGTTCGAAGTTCATTTAACTTTAATGGCGTTTCCCAGTCAATTTGCACAAAAAGAGGAGAAGGTAAAATGTGACATGGTCACTTTCATTCCAATCTTTTTGAAGATACATCATACAACTCGATCTGAAATATTTCTCATACAATCCATGACTCAAAACGGACTATGTATGATTCTTTTTGATCCATCCAAAAAGTATCTGTTAAATCCATGTCTGAATAATGAGATATACGGTCAATAACATCACCTTCCAAGTCATCCTTGGCAGGAATGCCGCATGAATATGCATTAGAGGTGTGCTATTTCCCGTGTAACTCACAGCTCGTAGGGCCGGACAGTCTCCAATTCTGGATCTGGCTGGAAGTGGTATGGTGCCTTTCTGTCGTCCATCCTTCTAAAAGTGACGGAGATCCGCTCCACTGGTACTCCCGGTATACAATGTTTTGCGATGTCTGCTCCATTTCCTTGTAATATCATGACGGAACCTACTGGAAGTGGTATCTCCACCGGCACTCGGAACTTACACGGGCCTGCTATCCGGAGGTCAGATCCGAACATGATATTGCATTGGTTGATGAACGAAACTGTGCAGAAAGGTCTGACAAAGTCGTGGTGGTCTATGTGTGGAGGTATGCGATCGCCCTTCGATAAATGTTGATGATGCAACCGTTGGGTATGCAGTCCGCTCGCAGTACCCTCCACGTTATCATTCTTTTCACCGTTCTTTTAATTATTCTCGGCATTGGATCCACCTCACCGTGATGGAGTATCCCCGGTGGATTTCCTTTTCCGTCCTCTCGCGAAGTTATAGCAACATCCGCATTGTATTGTGACTCTTCCTTTCCCTGGCATTCATTTCTGGGGTTCCGAATAAGTCTTTTCTCTCAGACGGCCTGCTCGACCCATCTTCTGAAGTTCTTGAATGCAATCCACGATCTGCTGTTGCTCATACTCTGAGAATACACCTGTGTGTAACTCGAGGCCTTCCAAATTTTTTATTCTTCTGCCTCCAATCCTTTCAAAGTATTCGAAAGTCTTCTTCTCAACATTTTGCATTCTTTCTAGTTCATATTCTAGGATGATCTGCAAGTGACGAGGCCTAGTAATGTATTGCGGGATGTATGGCTCAATCCCGTCACATTCTCCTGCATACCTTGGCTCCTCGAGGATTGTCTCTGTCGGGACATCCTCCGGGGTTGCTTCCGTAACAAGGTTCTTCAGATAAGGTATCTCTGTCCGGCGTCGAAGCGATCTCTCTGCCTCTGATCTTCTCAGAGTTTCCCTTATCCTTTCTATTGTTCCTGAAGTTTGTTCTCTCTTTTCAGGTTCCTAATGAACCAGTATCTTTGAAATGTGTGTGTCTGCGAAGGTGACTGTTTCCTCGTGTTGATCTGCTGCTTGTTTAGTCAACATCTTGCGGATACGGTGATTCTTATTCCCTCTTTGAGTAGCAGTGAGCGTAGCTCTCCTTACTTCTTGAATCTCTGCGGGCGCGGCGCTGACGAGCTTGCCCTTTTGCCGTGGCAATTACTGACTTGATTTTCTTGCTTTCCTCGGTGTTTGTCTTTCTTTTCTTGTTGCTGGATTGGCGGCTTGTGCCACCCATCTTTATTACTGTCTGGCTATGAAGCTCCTCTCGGTCCACCGGGACCCAGTCATTTTCTTCATACTATAGGCTGGTTGGTGTGAAGTCAGAATCAATTTCTATCACTGCTCCATCCTTCACCCTCTTTTCATTGAGTGCGAGACTCACGCCATTTTTAAAGTTTAGGACCGCCCGTTCGACATTTCCATGCGAAGAAAACAAGGAAAGGATCAGGGGCTGTACTAAGAACAAGAACATTAAGAAAGTATTTTTTACTGAAGATTCTTATTCACCTATTCCAATTTTAATTTTTAAAGGAAAGCAGGAAAAGATAAAGAAAGATTAGGAAAAAGATCTGATTTGAAAGGAAGGATAAAACTTTATTATTATGATTTTCACATATTTTATTTTTAGTACATTTTTTTATTTTATCCATTTTTATGTTTTTGGGTTCGAACACAGTCACAAAGTGATTGCCTCACCCGTGTTTCTAGGGATAAGACTCCATTTTAGAGGCCACTCTTCGAAACATCAGGTTGCGTAATACTTCTTCAAATATCATCCATTGATTGGAAGCATTAGTCGTTCTCCTTGGCAATTCACAAGTTGGTAGAGCCTCCTGAGTAGACTGCCTCAACTACAAACGGCCCTTCCCAAGTCGGTTCAAATTTGCCTCCTATCTTGTGATGTGCAAGAATAGGTCTTCTGAGAACAAGAACTAAATCACCAACTTTGAAAGTTCTTGGGTGGACCCGCTTTATCATGGGCTCGGATCATCTTAGCTTCGGACATGTTCCAAATTTTGTCGCAGCCGCAAGTCTTTTCCCTTCCAGGTTTTCCAGTTCTTCTAGTCGTAATCAGGCATTCTCTTCTGTAGTAATTTTATTTGCAACTGTAATTCTGAGTGATAGAAGCTGAACCTCGAAAGGTAAAACTACCTCGGACCCGTACACTAAAGTGTAAGGTGTAGACTAAGTAGGAGTCCTAAAAGTCGTCCTGTAGGCCCACAAGGCTTCTAACAACTTCTCATGCCAATTTCTCTTGTTGTCATCCAAAGTTTTCTTTAAAATTTGAACGAGAGTTTTATTAAAAGCCTCGGCCAAGCCGTTTGCTCTTCGGTAGTAGATTGTTGAGTATCGCCAATCGATCCCATGTCTTCTGAGAAAATTATTGATTTTTGAGCTTCTGAATGCGAACCCATTATCCGAAATGATTCTGCGTGGTACTCCGAAATGGTAGACGACTTGATTTTTGAAAAACTGTAGCACGTGGTGTGCCTTTACTTCTCTGAATGGAACTGCTTCTGCCCATTTAGAAAAGTAGTTTGTAGCCGCAAGGATGAAGCGATGTCCTCTTGAAGAAGGCGGTTCTATCGGACCCACTATATCTGTGCCCCAACACTCAAATGGCCACGACGCAATTGTCGGATGTAGCACATTTGGAGGTTGGTGTAGAACCACTCCGTGCACTTGGCACTGGTGACAATTTTTGGCAATCTTCATGCAATCGTTCATCATTGAGGGCCAGTAGTACCCTAGTCTTTTAATTTTCATTTTCATTTTCGGACCCGACTGATGAGCGCCACAAAGTCCTGAATGTACTTCTTTGACAATTTCAGAAGCCTCGGACCCGCTCAGGCATCTTAACCACATCCGATCAAAAGACCTTCTGTATAATGTATTGTTTATTAATGCGTAAGACGGAGTTCTTTTCTTGATTTGATGGGCTAATGACTTATCGTCCGGTAATTTCCCTGTTTGCGGTGTAGTCGATTAGCGGCCGACGCCAATCTTACGTGCTTTCCGTCATCTGCCGTAACTCGATTCCTCTACTTTTTCGATTTCCGTATCATATCCATGTCGAGCTCGATAGGACTCGTCGTCCTCGAACTAACACTTCAACCGACTCATCTTGTAAGCAGGCAAATCCTTTGCAAGGCGAGCTAGTGCATCCGCGAGAACATTTTCTCTTCTGGGGATCTTGTAGATTGATACATTTGGAATTTGTTCCAACAATTTCATGGCATACTGAAAGTATTGCTCGAGTCTTGGCTTTAAGATTCTGTATTGTCCTGCGACCTGTTGAATGATCAACTGAGAATCTCCGTAGATGTTGATATCTGTTATTCCCATTTGAATGGTCAGTTCTAGTCCTGTTATGAGGGCCCCGTATTCTGCCTCGTTGTTTGTGCACGACTCTGTTAATTGGTAGGAGTATCTTAACATCCCCCGCTCCGGTGTTATAAAGATTAGTCTGATTCCTGCCTTACCGGGCACTATCGTTTGGAATTCTTTGTCTTTCTATGCTGAGGACGCTCCATCGAAGTATAGTTCCCAACGTTGATCATTAGTGTATTCTAGGCTCATTATCTATTTGTCAGGCAAATCGTCGTTGAGAGGCGAATCTGCCGGTAAAGGGTGTGTTACAAGGAAGTCAGCTAGCACTTGTCCCTTTACGGCACGAAGAGGAATGAATGTTATGTCGAATTGCAATAGTATCATCGACCACCTGGCAAGTCTGCCAGAAAGTGTTGGATGGGTCATCAAATATTGCAATGGATTAACTTTCGAGATAAGGTTGACCTTATGAGAGAGCATGTAATGCCTGAGTTTCTGTGCAGTGAAGATCAGGGCCAAACAATGCTTCTCAATTGAAGGATACTTTACCTCCATCGGAATCAAACGACGACTTAAGTAGTAGAGAGCATTTTCTTTTCTCTCATCATTGACTTGGGCTAGCAGGGCTCCAAGGGAGTCGTCTAGAGCCATGGTATAAAGTATCAACGGTCTACCTGAGACTGGGGCTGCTAAGACAGGAGGTGTCATTAAGTATTGTTTAATGTCCTCAAAGGCCTGTTGGCATCTCTTCCCAAACGAATTTGGCGTCCTTTTTAACTAATGCCGAGAAGGGCTGACACCTACCTGACAAGTTCGAAATAAAGCGTCGAAAATATGTTAGCTTCTCCTGAAAGGATCGTAGTTGTTTTAAGGTTTTGGGAGGCGGCATTTCTAAGATAGCTTTAATCCTTTCCGGATCAATTTCAATCCCGTGATTTTGGACAACAAATCCTAAGAATTTCTCGGAGGTGACGCCGAAGGCGCATTTTAAGAGATTCATCTTAAGGTTGTATTGCCTTAGTCGCTCGAAGACAATTCTCAAATCATACAAGTGATCTTCCTTCAGTTTGCTTTTGATGACCACATCGTCCACGTAGCACTCGACTTGGTTGTGAATAAGATCATCAAAAATCTTTGTCATTGCTCTTTGATATGTTGCTCTTGCGTTCTTTAGTCAGAATGGCATTACTGTGTAGCAATACACTCCGATTGGTGTTCTGAATGCCGTGAGTTTTTCGTCTTCTGGTGTCGTTTTTATCTGGTTGTATCTTGAAGATCCATCCATGAAAGAGAATATTTCATGTGTCGAAACGATGTCAATCATTAACTCTGGAATTGGTAGTGGAAATTCATCCTTCGAACATGCTTTGTTCAAGTCTCTGAAATCCACGCAGATTCTGATCTGATCATTCTTCTTCCTGATTGGTACCACATTGGCTAGCCAAGTAGGGTATTGTTCTTCACGGACAAATTTAGCTTTGATTAGATTCTTAACTTCAGCTATTACTTGTTGTTCAATTTCCAAACGCATCCTCCTGAAAGCTTGTCTAACTGGAATGGAAGTAGGATCTACTCCTAGCCTGTGAACTGCGACTTCTAGAGGTAATCTTGGCATTTAGTCGTAACTCCAAGCAAAATAGTCCTTGAATTCCATTAATATCTTGATCATTTCCCCGGAATCTTCTTTATTGAGTAAGGAGCTAACAAAGGTTGGTTTAGGCTTTTTGCTAGTACCTAAGTTAACTTCCATTAACTCATCTATTGTAGATTTGATTTCTTTTTCGAATTCTGGTGGAGCGTCTCCGATTGGTAGATCCTCGAGGTCCTCTGAAGCTTCCAAGCAGTCTTCATTAGGTTCGCAAGTGACAACTAAACAAAATTTCGTATTGTCAACTGAACCTACTGTGCCGAATCCAAGACCATGTTTTGAATTGGGAGGCCGACCGGCATTATTCCATAATTTTTCGAAGTGTTGTGATCGGCCTTTTGTCCATTGTCAAGGTAAGACACCATGCTGAATTAAATTTTGAACACGGGGAGAGTACCGCTCAAAAGGTAATTCCATTAATTCGGAAGAAGTGACATCTTCAAATTGTACATCGTTTTCAGTATTGGAAGAAGAAGTGCCACGGTAAAATTTGATTGGCTTTGCACCGCTGCTATGTACTTCTTTGACCACCATACCCTCGATCTTATTAGACTGGATCGGGGTCAGGGTCATAGTGTGTACATAGTGGTTAATCTTCTCATACATCGATTTGTATTCTTCATTCTTCTCATCTTCGAGAGAAATCTTGAATTGTGGTTTCTTCCGGTTTATTGTAGTTGCTTCTTTCTTGACTTCCTCTTCTTCCTCAGAGCTGTTCTCCCAATCAACGTTGATCATCGGCTTTTTCTGTCCAACTGTCCCAGTGTCTCTTCCACGACCTCGTCCCCGGCCTCTACCTCAGATGCGAGTTCTGGAGAAACCTTCACCATCTCACCATAAGGGAGTGGAGAGTGACTGTTGGACTAGAACTTCAGGTTCATCATTGTCTCGAATTTCTTTTGCTTCATTTGGCATGGTGTTTCTAGAGAAGATTGTTGTCTTCGGAGGTGCGTAATAAGCTGCATCTTCATGGATTCCAATCTCACGTACGGAGAAAGGTTGCAAATCACCTTTAATGCAGTGTTCTCTTCCTTCGTAGTATTTTATGCACTGATGCAGAGACGATGGTACCATCCAATTTTCATGGATCCACGGCCGGCCCAGTAGAGCGTTGAACGATGTCTCAGAGTCAATTATGTGGAATTTTGCGGTTGTCTTTGCTAAGTCACCGGTCTTCATCAACAGTGTTATTGATCCAAGGGCTCTTTCTCCTTTCTGGTTGAATCCTCTTAGTAACATCTTGTCCGCTTCAAGCTCGTGAGCATCAATTTCCAAGTATGCTAGCGTCCGAAGATTCATTATGTTGATCGATGCGCCTGGATCCACCAATACTCTGGAGAGCTTAAATTTTCCGATTGTAACTGAAATGTATAATGGTCGGTTGTGATCGGCTGTCCCAAGTAGTAGATCACTGTTCGTGAAGGTAATACCTCGCTGTTCCTTTAATGAGCAAACCTCGTCTAAGGAATCTCCGGCCATCTGAGCTAAACAAATCTCTGGATCAAGTAAGGCCTTGATTAGAGCTTCCCTAATCTCTTTTGATAAGATGAGAGCGTCGTAGATGCTCAGTTTGGCTGGTAGTTTCCTAAGATGGCTAGCACGTTATAGTCCACTTTATTACCATGTGTCTCAGTTTCTTCCTGAACGGGCAATTCTTCTGCTGGGGTTGATTCTTCCTGAACAACAACCTGCTTTCCTTTGTCTTTTGGACCCATTCTCGGAGGTAGAACCCTTCCGCTCCTTAAAATGACTTCTGTGATTTCTTTTAAATCTGATACTGAGTTTACAGTTGTCTCCTTTTGAATTGGCATGACAGGTTCTTCTGGAATCGCTTCGAAATCTGAAAGCTCTAACTCTATGGTGATTGGAGTTCCTTGGAATTCACAAATAGATTCATTGCTTGTTGAACTTTCGTAGCCTTCTTGATGAATGTCTTCTTTGTCATCGTGATTGTCGAGGTTATGTATGATTTGAGAATTGTTATTGGTATCGAAATCGGGATCCGGATTAGATTAGTTGTCGTTAGTTACGTAATCGTTAGAAACAGTCAAAACGTAGCCAACACCATAACTCTTATCATTATAAGATCCCGCCGAAGCGAGCAAATAATCATACAGAGTCAGAGGTTCAAGGAATTTTTCCCCCGAATCGGAAACAACCATCCTAGGATAAGCAGCCCCTAGTCTAGCCTTAGGAGCCTCGGTCCTTTCTTATTCTACGATCTCCTTCTTTTCTACATTCTTTTCCTCCTGGAGCGGTTCTTCAATTGCAAGCGATACCGCTGGCTTGACAGGTTTCAAACTCTGAGTTGAAGCACACACCGAAGCGGTTTGGATGCGATCCAAAATTTTCTTCGATGACTTCGTCCAAGCGGTACTTCATCCATCATCTGTCGTGTAAGGTTCTATCGGAGCAATGGGATCCGTTGAAATAACATTGATAGAACCTCATTTCTGGGGTTCTTTCATGTATTCCTTTGGGATCGTTATGTTCCCTTTTCGGAGATTGTTGTCAAGCCAATTTTTGAAGGTGATGCAATCCTCTATCTTATGTCCAAGCATCTGATGGTAAGGGCAGTAGTTGGGATGGTCTTTCTTGTTGACTTCTTCTGGCTTCCTGGGTTCTGACAGTCAAAAATCTGAAGTCTTCATCAAACTGCGGAACATCTTTAGCACTGCCTCATTATTGAATGGATATTCTCTATTTATAAGCTCCTTTAACGTGCGCTGTGGGCGAGGCAGTTGCTCATATTGTTGGGTTGGCTGATAACCGGGTTGAGGTTGATGGTAGTTCTTCGAGGTTGTTGATAGTGGGCATGTCAGTTGCTCCAGCTGTATTTGCATTGGTTGCTAGCCCTTATCGACTGTCGCGATGATCCCGGATTTCTTTTCAAATGTCTTCACAGGCTTCTGTTTGTCTGTTTTGTCGATGAAACTTAGTTGCTTCGCTTCCTCTTGCAAGCTTCCAGCCACTTCTCGAAAGTCTTAATCGTAAATACCTTAAGGAGAAGTGCTATTGGGCCGTGAATGCTTTTAAGCAAGATACGGACTGCATGTTGCTCTTGTATCTGTGGCTCACACTTCATGGTTAGATTTCTCCATCGAAGTATGTAGTCCACTAAAGTTTCATTCGGTTTCTGTTTCTCCACCACTAAGTCACCGATGGTGATAGGTGCTGAGCTCCGGCAAACCGTTTCACGAAGAGGTTTTCCAATTCTGAAAATGTCTTTACCAAACCGTTCGGTAACTCTACGTACCAATCGAAGGCGATCCTTGACAGGCTGCTGACAAATTGTCGGAAGAGCAAGGCGTCACTTCCACCGGCGTTGCAACAACTAGAGCGAAAATGTGCAACATGCTGTCGAGGGTTTCCAGTATCATTAAAAGTCTTGAACAGAGGTGGTACGAAGCCTTTTGGGTATTTTACTGCATCAAATTCCTCGGGGTATGGTCTACCCGTCTGAATAGATGCTCCGCTCTTAGACTGTGCTAAGGCTTCTCGTACCTGATGTTCCACCATGTTCTTGATGTCCTTCTCTGGAATCATATTCTGGGTAGAATCTTTCTTCGGCTGATCGTCTCCGTTAACGGATGTAATCTTTTTCCTCCTTCTGTAATATGAATAACTTTTGGAGGCGTTTCTCTTGGGGGTTGAACCTGACTCTGAAGAGTGGCTAGGGCTGCAGCCATCTATTCCATCCTTTTTGCCATTTGAGAGATTTTATCATCTTTTCACGAATTTGTGCTCTTAATGCTTCCGGTTCATCTCTCTCCGTAGCTGTCGGGGCATCTTGCGAAGCTGATGATGCTCGTGTCTCAACCATGTTGATCTCCACATATTTGTCATCCATGAACTCCAACGAGTCAACTTCATCTCCAAACTTTTCTTCTCTTTCTCTTGCTAATCGTTGAATGTCGGTTCTTAGCTTTTCCATAGTGTCTTCGAATGGTCTTTTTCGTGCGGTTTCGCAGTTATCATGCGATGACCATTGGGTTTCTTTCTTGGAAGTCCCCTTTATTGCAGTGGTGCTTACTTCGGACTCGAGTGTCCTGACAAGACTTTCCTTTTCTGGTCGTTGTTTCGGTCTTAATTGGCCAGTAGTAGGACGCCATACCATCCTTCTAGCAGCAGAAGGCCTAGGACCGGATGGTCTGTCGGCTGAATGCTGGAAGTTGGTATCCTCCCTGATCTGTAAACCTGAAACAACAATAGGTGGACTAGCCTTCATCTTCTTATTCGGCTTTTCTGTTGCGCTAACGGGTTCTACTCGCGGCCCAAGACGGGACTTGGCTAGCACCCACCCTATTCTTCTTAAAATCTCTGATACTGGACATCTCTCTTTCTTTGTTAACTTCTCTATCACAGTCTGTAGTTGGGCAAATGGTGTGTTGACCTCATTTTTGATGAGGTCTTCTCTTTTTCTTTTTAGTACTTAGGATCTAGCCTTAGGCTTTTCCTTTGACTATCTTAGAGGACTAGAATTGGGATCCACCACCTATAATTTCAAAACACTTCTTAACTCCCTGCAAACTCCACAAACTTGACTATAGACCCCTAATCACCTAGAGGGTTGAAATCAAATATGGAAGTTTAAAGGATGAGTTCCTATAGGACTCTTTGGCCTTAGGACTGCCCTTGGTGGCCTGGTGCAGTGAAGGGCTGACTTACACACACACTACACCTATACACTACACTTTCACACACATCCTAGAACCACACCCATACCTAACTTGACCTCCTGACTCATGTGGGTGATTCACATGGATGGTCCTTAACCCCTGAGCCTTTGGCTAAGAGGGTTAGGAACAACATATTGGATACCTCAAATGAGTCCCTTCATGGCTCATGTGGGCTTGATATGGCTTTATGGCTCAACCAAAATAATTTTATTCCACTTACATTCACCTAATCTTCAATTTTCCAAATTTTCAATTTTTGACCCCCGGGACCCTACACCCGCTTAGCCTACCCAAAACCCTTGAAACTACCCAAAATTTGCAAAATCACCTAAATTGCCCAAAATTCCTCAAAACCAATCCCAAACATTTCCACATCACTCAAATTGATCATCCATACCAAAAAATACCAAGAATTCCAAAATACCTCCCAATACCCTCCAAATACCCAAAATACCCCTCTTGACCCAAAAATCCAAAAAATTCCAAAAATTCCCAGAAAATTCCACAAAATCCCAAATATTCCCAATTTCATTTTGTTCAACTACACCATGGGCCAATTTTGTCAATTTACCCTACTTTTGTCAAAACCCCCAATTTGACCCATTTTAACCCTAAGTGAACCCAATGACAAACCAAACCTACCCAATTGACCCAAATTCTAGTACAATTCAATTCTAAACTTCAATTCAACATTCCCAACACCAATCTAGACCAAATCCAAGTCCAATTTGATTGACATTTGGATCCAATTTCACTTTTGGCCTTAAAGCCCGATTTGGACCCATGACCCAAACCTAACCCAAACTCACCCAATTCAACTCCAATTAACCCCAAATCTTTTCTAAACCTTCCTTAGCATCCCCACAAACAAAACACTAACATGATTTGCCCAAAATTTAGGCCCAAACCCCACTCAAATTCAACCCAAAGCTAAAAGGCCCAATTTTGACCTAAACCCAAACTTAACCCAAATGAGCCCAAACCCCAAAATCAAAGCCCAACCAAAGTCAAAACCTCTTTGAAACACTCCCATAAACATTTCCCAACATTAATTTTACATCAAGTTCAATCCTAGCCCAACATTGGCCCAAATTAAAGCCCAATTTGGACCCATGACCCAAATTCAACCCAATTCAAACCCAAATCACTCCCAATTTGCTCCAAGTCACTCATGACACATCTATGAGCTAAACACAATAATTATTTGGCCTAAGCCTTTGCCAAAATTTCATCCTAAAATCCATTTTAAAATCCAAAAGCCCACTTCCCTAAACCATTTTAAAAGCCCATTTCCACCAAATACAAAAGCCCAAAATTGGCCCTAAAGCCCACATGGCAATTTCTTTTCATCATACCTTTAATTGATATCACCCCTAAGTTTCAAAATCATCATTAAACCATTCCAAATCAAGCTTCATACAAATTCCCATTAAATTACCAAAAAATTTCTAAAAAACATTTTCATGAAACCAAGCCAACTTTTTCCAAAGCCAAATGAAGCCATTGAAGGTTTGACATGTGATCAAGCCATTAATGGCAAAAGGAGGAGCCTCTTTTAAGCCCCTTTAAAAAGGTTTTAACCTTTTTAATGCTTCACCTTAATCCATGATTAATCAAAATATTCATGGATGGTGACTTCTCCACCCTTTCCTAGCTGATCCATCTGATCCTCCCTCAGCCCAAATCAGCCATGGGGAGGTGAACCAAGCCCAAAAGGTGGGTTGACACATTTGGACCCAAAATGAGCTCCTCCCCCATTCCATTTCAATTCAACTCCTTTACACATGTCCATGGCCAATTAACTGCACTAAGCCCCTGCCCTGACCTCCCTGACCTTGAGGGTGACCTGACTTTGGCCGGCCAGCCACCACAGCCGCCGGAAACCACCAGGCCGAGAGCTCACATGTGAGCCCAAACTTGGAATTCTCACCTGCTGAGCTGCCCCATCCCCGGTGGCCATTGCAGCTGTTCTTCTCTTGCCAAGAGCAGGCGATCCCAAGCCCTAACTCTCCCCGGGAGGCCCTCCACCCTCTCCTATTTAAACACCACCCCCTCTCGGCCATGAGAAGTGCTTGAACCGAGACCTTGCGAAACCACCGCCAAAATTGTTCCAGAACACTCTCCATACTTAGAGCAGTTGATCCCCAGTGACAATTTGCCCTAATCCCGACCAACAGAGCCCAATTTCTCTGCCAAAATTCCACCCAAAACCAGGACACTTCTCCACAGTGGATCAATGCTCAAATTGATTGGTCCTACACCTTCACCAGACCAAGGGAAGGAGTCCACCACCAAAAGCCCCTCTCCGAGCCACCCAGTTGCTCCAGCCTCCAAGCTTTGTGATCGGCTGTGGTCGAAATCATACCTAGGAGATTCATCAGACCAGGAGACTTCATGTGGAGCTTGCTGGGATCCAATCGAAGGTAACACAACCCTCAGATTGAAGCCACACTTCTCTGAGCAAAGGTATGAGCTATTTCTTCATCCCAAGCTTCTGGAGATTCTCTATTTCAAATGCTTTAATTTCAATGCTTGATCACCATATAGATGTATTCGTCTCTTCAAGACGAATCCATAGAGCATAAGAACATGAAAATCCATTGAGTATTGAGTGAGATATTAAGGATTTAGTGTGGACGGCTCTCGGGTGAGGACGCTTGGGGACGATGAACGAATGTCGTTCATTAAATACACGCGCGGACGGACGGCCAGGATCGCGTCGGATCAGGAGATGGAACGATACAGCGGGGCCCCGGAGCGCTGAGTCAGATGGCGGCGTCGAACCAGAACGCGCCGCGTGGCCTTTCGGAGATGCCGAGATTGACGCGGCGCCGCGTAGATAAATAGAAAATTAGGGTATTTTTTATTTATTTAATTCCCCTAAACTTCAAAAATGCATAACTTTGTGTAGGAAAATCAAAAAAATAAAATAAAAATACCCTCTTGCTCAGTGAACAGAGGAGAATAACGTGGAAAAGAAATTATTCAATTTCATCAAGTATTTTATTTTTAATGATTTATTTTCCTTCTGCATTGTTTTAATTCTCCTTGCATATAGGAAATTTACCATGGCATGAGACCATAGGGCTTTTGAAGCCTCTGAATTTGGGAACATTCCCTGAATTTTCCAAAGTCAGAGGCCATCCCTATGAAAAGTTATTGATTTTTCAAATTCATGTTGCTGTTTTAAGTATTTTAATTCCAATAATTAGCATGTTGTGAAATAAATTCTAGGAAAATTTGGTGTTGTCTCTTATGACTAGAGGACCTTAGGAAAAATATGTTTTGGATTAATTTATTTAAAATAACCCTAATTGGCTTAAACACTCAAAATAGCTCCTTAATTAAATAGAGTTAACCATATATCAAATTGACTTGAAATCAATTCTCCACTGACCTTTAGGATCAGAGGAACCCACCATAAAAATTTGAAGTCAATTGGACTTGGTTAGCCCTACTAAATGGGTTGATTAAGCCATTTAGCCATTTTAAACTTTAAAAATTCATAACATTCAAAATACCTTTCAAAAATTCACCAAATTGGTTTTGGAGCCTCTCTGATATCGGGGAATTTAAGAAAATTAAAATTTCAATTTTCTAAAAAAGTTGATTTTTTGATATTATTTTAATATTTTAATAATTAAAAAATAATAAAAATCACAAAAATAATAAAATTCACCAAAATGTCACATTTTGAATTTTAATCACTTAGGAACAAACCTCATATTTTTCTTAGGTCTATTTGATGAGATATTAAATTTTAAAGCCCTAAGGTAATTTTAAAATTAAAAAAATATATTTTTTTCTAGTATTTCCACTAAAATAATTCTAATAAATCATAGAAAAATCTGAAAATTGTAAAAATTGATTCTCTGATTTCCTTGATATCAGAGAGATTTTTGCAAAATATAAATTTCATTTTTCAACCTTTGCTTTATTTTTAAATTAATTAATACTCCAAAACTTAAAATAATTATAATAAAAATAATATAATTTAAAAAATCACCAAAATTGGTCCAAGTGGTCCTCTGGTCATCAGGAATGTCCCATAATTTTCTTAAGGACAGAAACTTTCTCTTGATCATATTATTAAATTTTCCTTGGAAATCCTTATTTTCCACCAAAAATAATTACATAAATAAATTAAATACAGAGAAATCACATTTTCTCCTCTCATGTCTTTATTGGCATATGAGTGAAGTCACCTAAAAATTTCAAGTTCATTTAAGCTCAATTTAGTGAGTTATGAAATTATTAAGCTTGAAGGGCAAAATGGTAATTAAAATTTTAACCCTTAATTAAAACTTTAGGTATAATAAAAAATTAACAAGTAAAATATTTGATCCTAATCTGATTTGGATGATTGAAATTTAAATAATTAAAGGGTAGAAACCTATTAAACAATTTGAAGATAATTAAAATAAACCTTAATTAAATAATTGATTAAATTTGAAAGAATAATAAAATTGGAATTATTAAAATAGGGATATTATTAGGAAGAGATTTATTCTTTAATTTAAAAATCCCTAAATTAATCATCTCAATAATATTTAATTCTTAATTAAAATGATAATTCAAACTTAAGTTTTAAAATGTTAAAGGACTTAATCATTAAATTAAATTAAAAAAAAAGAGTTAAATTATTAAACTCTTTTTAAATTTTCAATTAAATTAAAATTAAAAATAAAATTAAATTAAAGATTAAATTAAATTAAATCAAACAAATTAAGTAAATTAAATTAAATTAAACTAAATTAAATTAAAAAAATGTTAAATTAAATTAAATTAAATTAAATTAAAACATATTAAATTAAATTAAATTAAATTAAATTAAATTAAATTAAAATTAAATAAAATTAAATTAAATTAAAGGAAATTAAATTAAATTAAATTAAATCAAGTTAAATTAAATTAAATTAATTCATATCAAATCAAACTAAATCGAATTAAATTAAATTAAATAATAGAATCAAGTTAAAATTAAAATCAAGTTAAATTGAATCAAAATTGAAACTAAACTAAATTAAATTAAATTAAAGTTAAATTAAATTGAATTAAATAACATCACCTAAGACATGAAGAAATTAAATATAAAGCAACTTGAATACTATTACAAATTTAAACCCTTTAACTGAAGTTAAACTAAATCACAAATCATTGAAACACCAATTTGCCCTCAAAAACTTTTATTATCATAACTCCTAAATAGAACATTAAATGAAATGTTACTCCACTTATAGCATATTCAAATGTCCTAGTTCACTGAGTAAGATAACAACAAAACTTGAATTCCCGGACGATTAATTCATTTGTATGATTAAATTCATTTGGACTTAAAACAACTCTAGAAATATTAAAAAGATGTTTGAGATTCTTCTTAAACACTTTCTCAATATGATAGGATGTTTATAAGAAAAATTGAACTTAATTATTCTTTGATGAAGGAAATGACTAGCTATAGGATTAGGAATTTGGTAGAAAACCATAACCCTTCCCTTAGTTTTACCTAGGAACTTGCTTAAATATTCTAATTGTGTTTTAAGTGTAGCTTGGGATGACGGGAAGACCCTCCAGATACGCTTTTATTTTATTACAATTTACTCAATCGCATCGTACTTACTTTTCTTGCATGATAAACAAATTGTTGCATGAAAACCCACACCTTTAGGATAGTCCCTAAAACTGAAACCAAAACTAAGTAAAAAGTCATTGCAGGATAAAATTCACGGCCACAACATTTCAAAATATAAAACAACTCAAAATTTAATCAGAAACAGAACACAAAACTACAATTACAACTAAATTAAAACGTCCTGTTGGATGATCGGGAATACCTCGGATGATGTAACCTACGTGTTGCTAACGGGATTTCCCACGGTCTAAATGAAAATGTGGAACTCATTTAGTTGAGTTTAGCAAATTCATCTGGACTAAGTGAATCCAATAAAAATAACGATGCCGGAAGGATGGAACCGTGGGATATTAACCGGCGTCGTTATAATCAACTTTAAGATTTGTTTTAATTAAAACACAAAAGCACTTGGAAATTAAGACTTCTCTAAACCAAAACACTTCTCTCATCTATTGATTTATGACTTCTAAAACTAAACCTCTGCAACAACAAGGAGCTCGGAGCATAGTGGGCAACACGGCCATCGTCATCGACAAAACCCGAGTCTACTTCAACGAAAACCTTCTTAGAATTAAATAACTAAGCCATAGGATTTCGATGTAGTTTGCCTAGTGCAACATAAATCCTCAACTCTTCGTTAGGCATTTGCATGATCATGTCGTGTAAATTAAGCCATAACCGGTCTTAGGACTCCGAGGTAGTCGTTTGATACGACATGAACCCTCATAACTTCAAGGTTATTTATGTGATTCTATCATATAAATATAAGTGCTAATTAATTAAAATTGGCAAGATCAAAACATTAAATAGATATTAGGATCTTCCTAAATTCAAGCCAAACAATAGGATAGTCGGGGAATTACCGAAGTTCGCTTCGAATCTGTGATTTCTCCTACCTTTCTTCCTGTGAATTCCCAAAACAAAATGTTCCAAATTTGATCCATTCCCTATTGAAATTCAAAAATTCAATCCTCGAAAACCTTAAACTTTGAAATTCTTGAGAGCAGAATTACTGATTATTATCGAGAGTTTTCTTAGGTGATTCCCGTCACTTAAGATGTAATTAACTATAGGGGCTTGCCCTTATAGGGAATTTTAAGAACCCTGTTTAATGCTTTCATATTAAGTAGGGGAATTTGTCGGCTTATAAAATTGGTTCGCAGACCAAACAAATGTCACAAACCTTTCTAGTTTATCTAACCGAGCCCCATTATCAAGCAGTGTGTCTATTCTTCGGGATAGATACACGGTTTGTGGTGCGGTGCTTGTTTATGTGAACTATTTGGGATGTGAAATCAGTTTGACTTCATATCTTAAAATTTTCAAACTTAAAATTATTTTCAAAATCAAATACTACATATATATTTAAATCAAATATTCACCGACAATTTCTGTTAGGCGACCCCTTTTCGAAATTCAACACACAACCTAAAAAATAAGCCGTACATGGTGTAATCCTAGCCCTTTTCTTTCGGCTGTCGCTACAGTATGCAGGTCGAGGTAATGTAGAAGCAATCTTGCGGACATTTTCCTCGTCAGCTGCGGCGGAGAGGGGATGGAATCTACTTCCTTCCAAAAGCGGTGTATACTCGAGCAGTGGTATGTACTCGAGTAGTGGTGTGTACTCGTGGATTTCTTCCAAGAAAGAAACTTCGACAGCTCCGGCCTTTCCGACAATCTTTCTACCTCTCGTTTCTTCTGCGAGTCCGTGTTAGGGGTGGAACCCTCGAGCCGGACCCATTTTCAAAACGAAGGTCTCACACGGAGATCCGTACCCTCCACGGTAACATGCTCGTTACAAATCTGAATTTCCTTCCCCTTCGGTTGGCGGAAGCCGGGGTAGGTGCGAGACGACTAGACCGTGGGGGTAGAGATAACGATCCTCCCATGGACGGTAGTATTCCTCTCAATCGGAACCCTTTGCGGGGAGGGAACTCTTGAGTCGACTTGAGGTTGAACTCGATCAAAGGTCTTTCAGTTTCAGGCACTTTGTCTGTATGTGTGAAAAGGGTAACGTCAGTGATCTTGACATTTGTGTTCTCGAATCCTTGCCCGAAACGGATGATCCCATTGCCGGGCAGCTCATCCTTGTAAACAGCAAAGTCCAGTTCATTGGTGAAGGAGAAAATCAGCTTTGGGGCAGAGATTTTCTGCAAGGTAGATTCTGATTGTCTGTCCCAAGTTATGCTTCTTCTCATCAGGACGAAAAGAAAGGAATCGAAAAGAGTCCAAACACATTTTTGTTCATGTATTTATAAAAAGGAGTTATTTGTTAAAAGAGTCATTCATTAGAGGGCTTGTTTATTAGGAACGAAATGTTCAAAGGTGTAGAGAAGGTAAGGAATCCGATTCAGAATTGGAAAGGAAGAGAAAGTCTTATGCAAGATTTCTCGACTTGAAGGATCGCTCCTAAATTAACACCTATTGGGGGTCCACCCAACCTCAGAAAAGAGGTAAAAGGATCTCGGAACCTCTCAATTTAGGGAAGTAATGTATCCTACGATTGAGAAGCATTGTTTGGCTCTGATCTTCGCCGCTCAAAAGCTCAGGCATTACATGCTTTCTCATAAGGTCAACCTTATTTTGAAGTTTAATCCGTTGCAATATTTGGTGACTCGACCGACACTTTCCGGCAGACTTGCGAGGTGGTCAATGATACTATTGCAATTCGATATAACATTCGTTCCTCTTCGTACCGTAAAGGGACAAGTCCTAGCAAACTTCCTCACAACACACCCTTTACAGGAAGAATTGCCTCTCAACGACGACTTGCCAGACGAGCAAATAATGAGCCTAGAAAATCCCGATGATCAGCGTTGGGAACTGTACTTCGACGGAGCATCCTCGGCATAGAAAGACAAAGAATTGCAAACGAAAGTGCCCGGTAAGGCAGGAATCGCACTAATCTTTATAACACCAGAGCGAGGAATATTAAGGTATTCTTACCACTTAACAAAACCGTGTACAAACAATGAGGTAGAATACGAAGCCCTCATAACAAGATTGGAACTAACCATTTAGATGGGGATAACGTATATCAACATCTATGGGGATTCTCAGTTGATCATCTAACAGGTCGCCGGACAATACAGAATTCTAAAGCCAAGACTTGAGCAGTACTTCCAGTACGCAATGAAACTGTTGGAGAAAATTCCAAATGTAAAAATCTACAAGATTCCCAGGAGAGAAAACACTCTCGCAGATGCGTTAGCACACCTTGCAAAAGAATTTTCCTAGTTCAGGATGAGTCAGTTGAAATGTCAGTTCAATGATGGCAGGTTCTCTCACAGCTCGACATGGATACAATACACAAATCAGCGGAAAAAGCAAAAGGAACAATTGCAGCAGTGACAACAAATACAGAAGATTGGCGGTAGCCACTGATAGACTACTTGCAAACAGGAAACCTACCGGACGATAAGTCGATAACCCATCAAATCAAGAAAAGGACTCTGTCTTACGCATTAGTAAACAACACATTATATAGAAGGTCTTTTGATCAGATGTGGCTAAGATGCCTGAGCGGGTCCGAGGCTCGTGAAATTGTTAAAGAAGTAAACTCGAGACTTTGTGGCGCTCATCAGTCGGGTTCAAAAATGAAAATGAAGATTAAAAGACTAGGGTACTACTGGCCCTCAATGATGACAGACTGCATGAAGATTGCCAAAACTTGTCACCAGTGCCAAGTGCATGGAGTGGTTCTACATCAACCTCCAAATATGCTACATCCGACAATCGCGTCGTGGCCGTTTGAGTGTCCGGGGATAAATATCGTGGGTCCGATAGAACCGCCTTCTTCAAGAGGACATCGCTTCATTCCAGCAGCTACAGATTACTTTTCTAAGTGGGCAGAAGCACATCACGTGCTACAATTCTTTAAGAATCAAGTCCTCTACCGTTTTGGGGTGCCACGCAGAATTATCTCAGATAACGGATCCGCATTCAAGAGTACGAAGATCAACAATTTTGTCAGAAGACACGGGATTGACTGGCGTTATTCAACAATCCACTATCCAAGAGCAAATGGCTTGGCCGAGGCTTTTAATAAAACTCTCGTTCAAATTCTAAAGAAAACTTTGGACAACAACAAAAGAAATTGGAACGAGAAGTTGTTAGAAGCCTTATGGGCCTACAAGACAACTTTCAGAACTCCCACCTAGTCTATGCCTTACGCCTTAGTGTACGGGTACGAGGCCGTTCTACCCTTAGAGATTCAACTTCCGTCTCTCAGAATTGCAGTTGCAAACTAGATCACTATGGAAGAATATGCCAGACTACGACTAGAAGAATTGGAAAGCATGGAAGAGAAAATACTTTAAGCACAACAGAATTTGGAATTGTATCAAGCCAAGATGATCCAGGCCCATGATAAATTAGTCCGTCCAAGGACATTCAAAGTCGGTGACTTGGTTCTAGTTCTCAGAAGACCTATTCTTCCACATCGCAAGATAGGTGGTAAATTTGAACCCACATGGGAAGGGCCATTCGTGGTCGAGACAGTTTACTCAGGAGGTTCCTACGAGCTTGTAAATTGCGTGGAGAACGACCTATGCTTCCAATTAATGGACGATATCTAAAGAAGTATTACACAACCTGATGTTTCGAAGGATGAATCCTCATTCCTAGAAGCACGGGCACAGTAATTACTTATGACTGGGTCTGAACCCAAAAATATAAATAAAAAAAGTGGATGATAAAGAAAATCATTAAAAAAAATGTTAAAAAGAAAACATGTGAAATCCTGATAATAAAGTTTTTATCCTTCCTTTCAAATTGAGTCTCACTCTTGATCTTCTTCATCTCTTCCTACTACCATTTAAATTTAAAATAAACGAAAAAAAGATCTTCATTAATAAACATATTTTTCTACTGTTCTTATTCTTAGTACAGCCCCTGATCCTTTCCTTGTTTTTCAAAGGGAAATGTCGAACGGGTGGTTGGTTCTAAACTTTAAGAATGTCGTGAGTCTAGCACTTGATGAAAAGAGGGTGAGGGATGGAGCCGTGATAGAGATTGACTCTGACTTCACACCAGCTGGGCTACAATATAAAGAAAATGATTGGTCCCCGATTGATCGGGAAGAGTTCCGCAGCCATGCAGTAATGAAATTGGGTGGCTCAAGTCAACCATCCGCCAGCAAGAAAAGAAAAGTAAACACCGCTCACGCAACGGGAGAACACAAGAAAGTTAAGTCCGTTGTTGCTACAGCAGAGGGCAGGCTTGTCAGTGCCTTGCCCACAGAAATCCAAGGGTTAACGAGAGCTACTCTCTCAGCCACTCAGCAAAGGAACAAGAGTCGCCGCATTCGCAAGATGTTAACCAAGTTAGCAGCAGATCAACACGAAGAGACAGTTGATACTGGCAATACAAATACTCTGAAGAAATTGGTTCGTCAGGAACAGGAAAGGAGGAGATCAACTCCAAGGAAAGTAGAACAGATAAATAAAAATTCTAAGAGTAGAAATAGAATCAGAGCCTCGACGCCAGATAAATGCACCAGTTCTAAAGGGTCTTGTTGCGAAAGCAACCCCGGAGGATGTCCCGACAGAGACTACCCCCGAGGAGCCAAGACATGCAGGAGAGCGTGCTGGGGTTGAACCATACATTCCCCAGTACGTTACTAGACCTCGCCAGTTGCAGATAATTCCAGAACATGAGTTAAAAAGAATGTAGAATGTCGAAAAGAAAACTTTTGAATACTTCAAAAGAATTCGAGGTAAGAGGATCAAAATCTTAGAAGGCCTCGAGCTGCATATAGATGTGTTCTCAGATTACAAACAACAACAAATTGTAGACTGCATACTTGAACTTCAAAAAATGGGCCGAGCTGGTCGTCTGAGGGAAAAGACTTATTCAGAACCCCGAAAATGGATGCCAGGGAATGGAAGAGTTACGATCCAGTGCAAATGTAGCTACAACTTTGCGGTAGACAAAAAAGGAAATCCACCAGGGATACTCCATTGCAGTGAGGTGGCTCCGATGCCAAATGTTATTAAAAGAATGGTAAAGAGGATGATAACATGGAGGGTATTGCCTGCAGATTTCATACCCAACAGTTGCATCATTAACATCTACAAGGAGGGCGACTGCATACCTCCACATATAGACCATCATGATTTCGTCAGACCTTTCTGCGGAATATCATGTTCGGATCTGACCTCCGAATAGCAGGCCCCGGTGAGTTCCAAGGGCCAGTAGAGATACCACTACCAGTAGGTTCGGTCATGGTGTTAAAAGGGAATGGAGCGGACATCGCAAAGCATTGCATTCTAGGAGTGCCTGTTGAGCGGATCTCTGTTACTTTTAGAAGGATGGACGACATAAAAATGCATTTGCACTTCCAGCCAGATCCAGAGTTACAGAGTCTCCTGCCTTATGAGCTGTGAGTTATATGGGAGATAACACACCTCCATTGCACATCCATACGGCATTACTGCCAAGGTTGACTTGGAAGGTGATGTTATTGTCCACATATCTCACTATTCAGACATGGAGTTTGACAGCTGCTTTTAGAAGAAACTTGAAGAATCTTACACAATCTGTTTTAGATTTATATGGATTGTATGAGATATTAAATTCTCAAAGAAAATATCATCATGTTTTGGATCAAGATGTATGATGTAATTTCAACAAGATTGGAATGAAAGTGACCATGTCATGTTTTGCCTTCACCTCTTTTTGTGCAAATTGACTCGTAAACACCATTAAATTAAAACAACTTCGAGCAAAGAACAAAAGGAAAATGAAAATAAACGAGAACTCTTTTAAGAATCTAAATGTCAAAATGAATTCTAAACTGACACGAACTCTAAATATTTTTGAAATTGAATCACCAAAACGAACGAAATGAATTTAAATCTCAATCTGAATCCATCGATCTGAATCCTTTGATCTGATTCCTTCGATCTGAATCCTTCAATTATTCTTCAAAACAAAATATGTTTGAAACTCTTCTAAAATTCAAATCTTTTCCTCTACTTGTCATCAGGTCAAGTCTTTTCAACTTGGTACACATACCAGTTCTTTTTAAATCTTTTCTCTGTGTGTTAGAGGATCGACTGGTTCTATTGACACGGAACCACGAACTTTGTTCGATTTGGTTCTGATGGCATGGAAGTTTGGGAAGTTTCCAAGATTCTTCTTGGATCCTCAGCTTCTCCTACTTCTCTTCCTTTCGATTCCCAAAATAACTGTTCCAAATTTGATCCATTCCCTTTTGAAATTCCAAAATTCAATCCTTTGAAAACCTTAAACTTTGAAATTCTTAAGAGCAAAACCAATGATTATTATCGAGAGTTTTCTTAAATGATTCCCGTCATTTAAGATGTAATTAACTATAGGGGCTTGCCCTTATAGGGAACTTTAAGAACCCAGGTAATATAAACCTTACTTAATTCATTTGTATTAAGCAGGGAATCTTGTTGGCTTATAAAGTTTGTTCGCAGACCAAACATATATCACAAATCTTCTAGTTTATTTAACCGAGCCCCTTTATCAAGCAGTGTGTCTATTCTTCGGGATAGATACACGGTTTGTGATGTGGTGCTCGTTTATATAAACTATTTGGGATGTGAGATCGGTTTGATTTCATATCTTAAAATGTTCAAACTTAAAACTATTTTCAAAATCAAATACTACTTTCTAAATTATATATATATTTAAATTAAATTTAAAATCTAAAATTCACCGACAGTTTCTGTAGGCGACCCCTTTTTAAAAATACAACACTCAACCAAAAAATATGCCGACAAGAGGTTGGTGCCCAAATCTGAGGATTGACTCTCCTAAATTCTAATACAAACTATAATAAAGTAAAGCAGAAGAGCAAAGAAAATATGGCAAGAGAAGGTTCTCTTTATTTCTCTTTCCCTAGAAACAACTTCAAGATTTTCTCCAATTTCCCCCACTAAAATTTTCTTCTAAACTCTTCTCTTCGGTGTGGCACCACTTTCTGATCTTCAAGTCTTCATTTTTTATAATTTTTTAAAAGGTGCTTTGGTGTCTCTTCAAAATATATGCAAATTCAATGAATCCACCAAGAGATGCATCCATCCATTAAAATTTTAAATGAATTTTGGATTTGATGGGAAGTTAATGATGTTTAAACCAAAGGATGCTTCATAAACCCCTTCAAATTTGCCCAAAATTAAGTAAAATTTACCACTTTTTCTGTGACGCCTATACGCCAGCCATCTAAAGCATAGGCCCCAATAGCCAAATTTGCGCACCTTCCAATTTTTTCTCTAAATTTGATCTTTCTTTGCTCCTTTCATCATAATCACCCATTTTAATCATACCTGCAAGAAAAACATAAAAATAACTTCCATTAAAATGCAATATCATCAAAATTGGGTATAAAAATATACATAAAAATATTAAATATTTTAGTTGTATCAAAATCCCCCTAACTTAAAATGTTACTTTTCCTCAAGTGACACTAAAATCAAATAAAAATCAAGCATGTAAATTAAGTAAATAAGTTTCTTTAGGAAGGTTTCAAAATTTTGTTCTAGAAATGAAACAGTCCAACTTAGAAAAAATTTTAGTAAATGAGACCAACTTAAAGTTTAGAAAGTTCTTGAGTAAAGGATCATGAAAAATATACGTTCCTACTAATTCAGAAAAAACTTATAGATTCTTCAAAATATAGGATTTAAAAAATTTGTTTTTCTCACTTAAAAATTTTCTTTGAAAATAATTTTACTCACTATATTATAACACTTATTTCTCCCCATAAACTCTTCTAAAACTCTAAAATTACATTAAAATTTCCATCGATTCCAAACAAATTTCACACGAACACAAACTTATATTTTATTAATAATAAAACTACACTTAATACAAACTAAAAATTTCTATCCAAACATTTTGGATGATATTCCACAAAACATAAGTTTATTACACATTTCCTAAACAAAAACTTACATCATTAAGATGTAATAAACATCAAATAAAAGTGCAACAAAACACAAACATAAATCACAAACACAAAACACTTAACACTGAAAACTAAATCACAAGGCTACGCTTAATTTAATTCCAATCTCCTGTAGGCAGAATATATCCAGAATCACCATTACTTCCATTTGAACCATTTGGAATATAAATCTAATAAAAAGGGCCATAATTAAAAACTCTTATATCTTCTTCTAACCATTTTTTCTTCAGATACATCACTCTATTTGCTTCTTCCACATGATTTGTATGATTGAATTACATTTTGAGTTGCCATCCAATACGCGCTAAATAAGCATTAGTTTCATTTACCTTTACTTCAATTGATTCCACATCGGCTTCAATCTTTGCAATCCTTTCTGTAGTGCCTTGAATACTAACTCTAGGAATCCATTGAATAACTCTTGTGCACTTTCACTAATAAAATTCTTCTTGTTAACTTCCTCCCTCTGCTTAAATTCGCTCTCCCAAGAAGATATTTTTGCACTCAAAATACTCTTCTTAAGTCTCAAGAATGAAAATAAGAACTAGGGCAAGTATTTCATTAATTTAGAGCCTTTTTATAGATTTGGGAAGGCACAAAACAGACCCTAGACGTGTTAAAACTCCTCATTAACTCCATAAACCACTTACCCCCGACTTAGGCATCTAGAAAACATCTTTTCATTTTTTTGTAACTCCGGCGCCTAAGTGCCAATCTGCAGTGTATAGTCAGCAGTGCTCACTTTTACATAGGTATGCTAAATGTTCAAATTTTAATTATGACTCCTCTAAGTGACCAAATAAGGTTCAAATAACACCACTATAGCATATAAACATCAGAATACTACCACATAATCATAAAACAAACCAAACAAAGCACACACATCAAACATAAATCGAAGCACTGATAACTATGAGTTGCCTCCTACAAAGCGCTTGGTTTATTGTCTTCAGCCTGACATACCCAGAGCTTATTTTGAGTGACCCATCATCAGATTATCATCAGGTTTAAGTTGATCGACTAAAAAATATGGTTTTAGTCTATGACCATTAACTTTAAATATTTTTCCAGTTTAGGATCTTGAATATCTATAGCTCTATAATAATAAAATTTCATCATAATAAATGAGGCCGTCCAACTGGAATTAAGTTTTCTAGCAAATATTTTTAATTTAGCATTATACAACAAAACATTTTGCCCTGGCTTAAGATTTTTAGTAAGAATCTTCTAATCATGCCACAACTTCATCTTTTCTTTACAAATCATAGCAAAATCATAAGATTCATTCCTTATCTCTTCAAGCTCATTTAATTGTAATAATCTCTTTTCTCCAACATCTTTCAAATTATAATTGAACTCTTTAATAAACCAATATGTTTTATGCTCAATTTCAACTAGTAAATGACAAGATTTTCCAAAAATTGGCCTATGTGGAGACATTCCTATAAGAATTCTACAAGCAGTCCTAGGACCACAGAGCATACTCCAGTTTAATTGACCAATCCTTTCTATTTGGATTAACAATCTTTTCTAATATTCTTTTAATTTCATGATTGGATAATTCAACCAAACCACATGACTGTAGATGATAAGCAGTAGCAATGCGATGTTTAATATGATTTTTATTTGCTATCTTTTCCATAATCGCATTTCTAAAATGACTTCCCCTATCAGTTATGATTACTCTTGGTATTCCAAATCTATTAAAAATATTCTTTCTTAACAGTTTTGCAACACTTTGAGCATCACATCGAGGTAAAGCAATAGTTTTTATCCATTTGTATACATAGTCTACTACTATCAAAATGTATATATTTCTGAAAGATGGTATAAATGTTCCCATAAAATCTAATCTCCAAACTTCAAATATTTCAACTTCTAACATATAATTGAGGGGCATCTCATTTGTTCTAGAAATATTGCTTACACGTTGATATCTATCACAATTTTTAATATAAGTATTAACATCTTTAAAAATTGTAGGTTAATAAAATCCAGATTGTAACATTTTATATGCAGTTTTATCAACTCCAAAATGTCCCCTATAATTAGAATTATGACATCCTTGAAGAATTTCATAAGTTTCTTCTAAAGGCACGCATCTTAAAATGATTAGATTATTTCCTTATTTATATAAAAATGGGTCATTCTAAGAATAAGTCTTGGCTTCAAATACAAATTTCTTCCTCTCTTGGTATGTCAAACCATAAGATAAAAAATTACTAACAATAAATTTTACAATGTCGACATATAACGGAACACACCACTCATTCACAGTGAAAAATTTTTCATCAGGAAAATTTTCATTAATTTTTTTAGCATCACAAAGAGATCTTTCAGTATCAAGCCTAGACACATGATCAACATTTTGACTATCAACACCCTTCCTATATACTATCTCAAAATCAAATTTTTGCAAAAAAAGAATTCATCTTATCAATCTTGGTTTTGCATCCTTATTTTTCATTAAATATTTAATAACAGAATGATCAGTATGCACAATACATTCAGTTCCAATTAAATATGACCTGAATTTATCAAAAGTAAATACTATATCTAATAACCCCTTCTTAGTAGTGGTATAATTAATTTGAGCTTTATTAAGAGTTTTAATAGCATAGTAAATTAATCTGAAATTTTTATCATATTTCTGACCTAAAAGAGCTCCATTAGCATAATCACTAGCATCACACATTAATTCAAAAAGGATTTCCTAGTTTGGTGACACTATAACAAGTGCAGTGATTAATTTTTCATTTAATATTTCAAAAGCTTTTAGGCATTCATCTTCAAAATAAAAAATTGCATCTTTTTCTAGTAAATGACATATAGGTTTCGAAATTTTTGAAAAGTTATTAATACATCTCTTTTATAATCTAGCATGTCCTAACAAACTTTTAATTCCCCTTCATTGGTTGGGTAAGGTAAATTAGAGATCACATCAGTTTTTGCAGAATTTACCTCCATACCATTTTCTAATATAATATGTCCTAAATTGTTCCTCGTGCTACAATAAATTGGCATCTTTCCTAATTAAGAACCAAATTAGTTTCTTCATAGTGTTTTAGAACTTTAGACAGATAGTCTAAACATGATTCAAATGATATTCCAAATACTGAAAAGTCATCCTTAAAATCTTCAATTCATTTTTCAATTAAATCACAGAAAATTGTCATCATACATCTCTGAAATGTAGTAGGGGCATTACATAAACCGAAGGGAATTCTTCTAAAAGAAAATGTACCATAACGACTGGTAAATGTTGTTTTCTCTTGATCCTCAGGAGAAATTCATATTTGGTGGTAACCAGTATATCTATCTAGAAAACAAAAGTATTTATGCCCAGCTAGTCTATCCAACATCTAATCTAGAAAGGGAAGTGGAAAATGGTCATTCCTTATAGCAAGGTTTAATTTTCTATAATCAATTCATATTGTCGATCCTATAACTTATCTTGTTAGTATAATCTCATTCTTTTCATTAATAGTCACAATAACTCCTCCATCCTTAGGAACACAGTGAATAGTACTAACCCATGCACTATTTGAAATAGGGTAGATAATTCCAGCATCCAACCTTTTTAAAATTTCTTTTCTAATATTTTCTTTCATAGTATGGTTTAATCTACTTTGAGGATCAGCCCGAGGTTTGTAGTTATTGTCCATAAGGATTCTATGCATACAAATTGAAGGACCGATTCCTTTAATATCAGTTATTGTCCATCCAAAGGCTTTCTTATATTTCTTTAAAATTTCAAGCAAACTCTCTTCTTGTTTCTCAGTAAATTGAGATGAAATTATAATTGGAAAGTTGAGGAAACACTTAAAAAGGCATACATCAAATGGTTAGGAAGCAACTTTAAATCAATTTTAGGAGGCTTTTCAATTGATGGACCAAAAGATTCATCTTTTTTAGTCATGTCCAACAATTCAAAATTTTCATGAAAATAATTTAAATCTTCCTCATGAAAATCATCAGAATGTTGTAATTCCTTTTCTGGCTCGTGTTCCATTTCTTCACTTTTTGATTTTTCTTCATAAGCTGATTTGAAATAAAATTCAATCAAATATCTGATAACATCCATTCTATAACATTCATCATTTTTACCTCTTACAGGATATTTCATTGATTTTGTAATATTAAATGTAATGGTTTTATCAATTACTCTCATTAATAATTCCCTTTTTTGCCCATCTATCATTTCTCTACCAATGGCTAGGAATGGTCTCCCTAAAATTATGGGTATCTCTTTATCTTCCTTCATATCTAGTACAATGAAATCAACATGAATGATAATTTGATCCACCTTCACCAAAACATCCTCTATAACTCCTTTAAGATATGTGATCGAATGATCTGCTAATTGCAAAGTTACAGTGGTAGTGGTTATTTCATCCAATCCCAATCTTTTGAATATTGATAATGACATAAGATTAATGCTCGCACCCAAATAACATAGAGCTTTTTCAAAAAATCTGTCTCTGATCGTACATGGAATTGTGAAACTACCAGGATCTTTAAGCTTTTCAGAAAGCTTTTTCTGAATTATTACACTGTGCTCTTCACTAAGTGCAACAGTTTCATTATCTTCAAACTTCCTTTTTCTGTTTAGAATATCTTTCATAAATTTCACATAGCTTGACATTTGTTCTAAGGCTTCAGCAAAAGGAATGTTGATTATAAGCTTCATAAATATCTCCAAGAATTTTGAAAATTTCTTATCCAACTTTTGTTGACGTAGTCTCTAAGTAAATGGAGGTGGTGGCTATTCTAAATAAATCTTAGGTGGAGAAATAGGTCTTTCCAAACCTTTAAGAGCATCCTCTTTTGGTTTTTCAATTTCTTCTTTCTCTACTTCATTCTCTTTTTGAACTCTACCTTCCAATTCTCTTCCACTTCTCATTTGAATTGATTTTTCTTGCTCTTTATAAATATCTTTTGGATTTACTTCAGTATTACTAGGAAGCATTTCATGGGATCTATTACTTAATGAATTGGCAATTTGTCCCAATTGATTATCAATATTTCTGATTGTAGCTCCTTGGATTTGCAATTGATTTCCTATTGGTAACACCACTTCTTCAATAGACAGCTTCTTCTCCTTAAATTGTGAAGTATAGTTAAAAGCTGGAGGATAGGTTGGTCTATAATTATTATTCCCTTAGTTGTTCCAGTTCCTCAATGAGTTTACTTGGTTGTTCCCTGATAGTTGATTACTACCACCCTGATTATTATTATTTCAGTTAAAGTTGGATTACTTTTAGCATTCAAAGTTTCTGGTGAAGTTTGAGAATCAACCATTTGGCCTAATGAATTTTCTCCAGTCATGGAAAACGGTTGAGAAAAATTCATTCCAAATTGGTCTATCTTTCTTAAAGTTACAACAAATTGATTTGCTAGCATTGCAAAAGCATCATTATCATGATTATTGGCTACCTTTTTAAGATTTAACCATTTTGAAGGCCATTGAAAATTATTAGTAGCCATTTCTTCTATCAAAGCATAAGCATTAGCAAACTGTTTAGACATCAATGACCCACCAGCATCGGCATTGATAATAGATCTAAGAGATCCAACTAATCTATTATAAAAAGTTTGAGTTATTAACCAATTTGGTATTGAATGATGTGGACATTTTCTTAGGAGATCTTTAAATTGTTCACTTTCTTCATATAAAGATTCACCTTTAAACTGACAAAAAGATGTGATATTATTTCTAAGCTTCGCAGTCTTTGATGGTGGACAATATTTATCAAGGAATTTTTGTGCTAAATCACTTTATGTTCTGATCGATCCAGGTGCTAACGAATTTAACCATATCTTAGCCTTATCCCTCTGTGAAAAAGGAAAAATTCTAAGTCTAATAGCATCATTAGAAACACCATCATATTTAAAAGTAGCACACAATTCTAAAAAAATTGCAAGATGTAAACTAGGATCTTTAGTTTGTGCTCCCTTAAACTGATTATTAGATGCCATTTGGATAATAACAGGTTTAAGTTCAAATGAATTAGCAACTACAGCAGGGTGTTGAATACTACTATGAAGTTCATCTACTGCAGAGTTAGCAGAATCTCTTAAGGTTCTGAATTCTTGATGGATAACATTTTGGTTTTCTTGATTTGCCATTTGTTGAATATTTTTATCTTTTTCAGTATTTCTAATTTTTTTAATTTTTTTGATAGTTCTCTATATTTCAAAATCGTAATGCACAAGTCCATCAGAACATGAACTACGAGTACTGAAAAAAGTAAAGAAAAGTAAAAGTTTTAATTTTTCTTAATTTTTTTATATGAAATTTTAATTAATTTCCCTAGCAAAGGCGCCAAAAAATTGATCCCCGAATATTTACTTTTACGTTTTTTACGTTATGTTTCTTTCTAAAGATATTATCTCTTTCTTAGCAACGACGCCAAAAACTTGATTCTGAAGCAAATAGAAAAATATAATTAATTTTTTTATAATATGGAATTCTACACAAATATACGTATTGTTTATCAAGTAATATATGTCTTTCTGATTAAGCCTTAGATTTCGAACCTACGGGGAAATGTCTAAAAAACATAAAGAAATAAGAAAATTAACTTTTTACTTTTTAAATTGACATTGTAAAGCATGTTTAAAATAGATAATTTGAAAATTGTTTTTGAAGTTTTCTATTTAAGAAAACTTAAAGCAAGCAATTAAAATTAACCAGACTCTAAAAACGATTTGAAAGCAATGAGAATAAAATATCTTTTTCCTCTTTTAAGGAATCAGTAATAATTATGGAATTTTGTTGTGGAAGTATTTAAATGTGTTGTGCCAAAAAGAAGCAATTATATTCTTTACCCTTACTTGGTTCTATAAAGAAGATTGGTTAATTTGAAGCTTCAAAATTTTGTAGATGGGTTATTAGGGAATGTTCCAGCTCTCATTCTAGAGTTCCCTCGATCCCCTCCACCTGAGGGCTATCATCTCATAAACAAATTTTTCACCTCAAACCAAATTAAGGGGCTTTAGCCTGTCACTCTAAAAACCTTTAATTTTACTCCCCATTAAAGTATATCTCCCTATTTATTTACATTTAATTAGATGGATTACAATTCTCATCCATAAAATTGCATTTGATTCTTTCTAATTTTTGGTTGAGACAAGGCAGCATTGGATCTTACATAATCTCAAAACAAATTTTAACATCTTAATTGGCCAAATTAAGAAGTAAATTAAGTGCAAGGAAATAAATCATCACAACTCTTTCCAACATTAAACTTATATACTTCACATAACTTCCTTCAATAATTTAATTACTTGATCATTTAAAAGGAAAAAGATAAAGAAAATACTTTGAACTCATGGAGAAAACACAAACACAACTTAATTTAAAAGTTGAAATCATAGTGAGAGCACCACAAGATTTATTTAAAAAATGAAATGTAAAAATAAAATAAACACTTATTTGAAAATCCTCTCCACAAGACTCCGGAAGTTCCTCTGAAATTTTTCTTTCCACTAAAGGACTCCACATGTGGTTGGCGCCCAACTCTGAGGTTTGACTCTCCTAAATTCTAATACAAACTATGATAAAGTAAAGTGGAAGAGTAAAGAAAATATGGCGAAAAGAAGTATCTCTTTCTTCCTCTTTACGTGGAAAGAACTTCAAGCTTTTCTCCAATTTCTCCCACCAAAATTTTCTTCTAAACTCTTCTCTTAAGTGTGGCGCTACTTTCTGTTCTTCAAGTCTTCATTTTTAATAATTCTCTAAAAGGTGCTTTGGCGTCTCCTCAAAATATATCAAAATTCAATGAATCCACCAAGAGATGCATCCATCCAATCAAATTTTAAATGAATTTTGGCAGTGATGGGATGTCAATGAAGTTTAAACCAAAGAATGCTTTAAAAACCCCTTCAAATCTGTGCAAAAATTAAGTAAAATTCCTCACTTTAACTGTGGTGCCTATGCACCAGCTATCCGGCGCATAGGTGCTAGAGGCAAAATTTATACACCTTCTAATTTTTTCTCCAATTTTGATACTTTTTTTTGCTCCATTCATCATAACTACTCTTTTTAATCATACCTGCAAGAAAAACACAAAAATACCTTTCATTAAAGTGTAATATCATCAAAAATAGGTATAAAACTGTGCATAAAAATACTATATATTTTAAGTGTATCAGTTATCAATCCCTCTCAACCCCAATTTTACTAAATATCCCAACTTTTAACCTCTTTAGCCCTAAACTTTACCAAATGACCAAGTTACCCCTAAAAGTCCTAAATTTTCCGAAAATATGTAAAATCAACCAAAATTACTAAAATCTTCCAAAATCATCCCAAAACATTCCTCACCACTGAAAATACCCAAGACACCTCAAATTTACTAAAATTCCCAAAATAAACAAAATTACCAAAATGCCCTCCTAGCTCAAAATTTCCACAAATTTTAAAAATTCCCATAAATTCCTAAAACCCTCAAAATATTCCCAATATTAATTTTAAACCACCACATCGACCCAATTTAACCAAATTTCCTCAATTTAACCAAATTTCCCAAATTGCCCTTTTAGGCTCAAAATGCCCAAATCACCCCAAATGTCAGCTAAATTGACTTCAATTTTCTCTAATTCCAATTCCAAACTTAATTCAACATCCCCAATTCCAATTGAAGCCACATTCAAGCCAAATTTGACTTACATTTGAACCCAAATTCAACCCAAACTAAAAAGCCCCAATTTTAACCATATGACAAATTTCCCTAAATTAAACCTAATGTCAATCAATTTCCCCAAATCTTGAATTCTAAACTCTTCATGACTTTACTCTAAATCACATTGAACCATTAGTTGCACAAATCTCACCCAAGTCCAACCAAATCCAAAATCCCGAAATTTGCCCTAAATGTGTCACATGCCCAAATCCTTCAAATTGAATGTCCAAATCCCAAAATTTTCACCCAATTAATATCAAGAAATCTTCCTAACATCCACATAGACCATTCGAAACCATCAATTGGCCTTTGATCCCACTCTAGCCTAACTTAAACCCAAATTAACCCAAGATGCCTAAAATTGACCTAATACCCAAATAAAACCAAATTGATCCCCAAAACAATTTAAAAACTATCCTAATCTTCTTCTAAACTCTTTATAAAAATCATACACACCAATTCAAGCAATCAATTGGACTGAACCAATGATCAAAGCCAACCTAGCCCAACTTGAACCCAGATAAGACAAATTGAACCCATTGATGCGGCGACTTTATATACTGAAAAATGCAGGACTTTATGAATTTAGATTTATATATTTATAATGGTTTAACAAAGTCACACTTTCAACGTAAGTATACCTATCATATCAAGTAATATATGGCTCTAATGGAGTCCTGGTTATCGATCCCACAGGGAGGTGTACGTTCTTTAAATCAAATAATATAGCACTAAAATCCAATACCAAATGTAACAATTGCTTGAGCGTACTACAACTAGTTAATGCAAAGTTCAATAATAAAATTACTACAATTACTTCTACGTACTAAACTCTTAACTAACACGCCCACTAACTTATGTGATTTATAAGATACTTCTATATGAAAAAGTGTTTTTCTTCCTGCATAAAGATCATGATGTGTGGATGATGAAGAATGTTAATTATCTGTATTGTGCCAAATAGGAGCATATTTGCTTCTTTACACTTAAAAGAGTACCCCCTCTTCTAAGCATGTAAAGAACATTGTCATATCTTAAGTTTAGTCACTAAGTCTAAGGCTAGGCTGGAAGGATACCGGCTCTCACTACGGATCTCCCACTCACCCTTCACCCGAAGGCTAACCATAGGCTTTAGTTACCAATCTTAAGACCAAATTGGGGATCCCATTCTGTCACCATGAAACCTCCTATATGAAGTCCATCAACACTCATTTCCCTATTTATTTGTACTTAATCCCCATGAACTACGCAATTCATTCATAGACATTAAATGATTTCTTCATCCTTGTTGTAGAATATTCAATTCTTTTGGAATTAATATTTCTCAAGATGTTTTAACAATTCAATTGACCGATTTGAAAAGTAAATTAAGTTCTAAATGAAAGAAACATCACAACTTTATAATACTTTAAGGTCACATTAATTCCACATCATCACATCATCACTACTTCATGCAAGAAGAAAGGCAAGGGAAACTACTCACAAGTCATGGAGAAGATATAAGAACACATGGATTTTATATATAAAAGAAGAGTCATATAAACCACAAAAGTAAATACAACTTATCTCTTTCTCTTCCCCAAGCAAATTCTTCGAAGTCCCCTTGATTCCTTTTCTCTTCCTTGCAACACTTGATTTCTCCCTTTGGAACAAAGTTGAAGAAGCAATCTCTCACTTTACTCCCTCTTCTCCCCTCCTTAGAGAAAAATCTCTCTTAAAATCATAAACCCTAACTCTCTCTTACACTTTCCTCACACTCTCTACAGCAATTATCTTCTCTTCATCCTCTCTATTTTCGTCTTGGACACTTAATTTAATGTTAGGAATGAATTCCCCAAGAGTTTCTTCAAGCACCTCTTCAAAAATCCTCCAAAACTTTTGAATTCGAAGTGAACCGACATAGGGCGCCGGCGGCACCCGATAGTGGCACCGGTGGCGCCCTATCATGCCAATAAATTTAAACTCCTTTTTGCATCTTTTCGCTCCAATGACCTATAATCATCATACCTACAAAAAATCATGAAAAATACCTTCCCTTAAAGTGCAATATCACCAAAAATAGGTAAAAACATATAGCTAAAAGAGTATATATTTTTGGTGCATCAAAATCCCCTAAACTTAAACTATTACTTGCCCTTAAGTAATCCTTTTACTACATAAATTTTAACTCTAGGCAATGTAATTTTCAATTGTATGAGACTAAAATTTTCATCCAAAAGAATGTAGTGGTAAGATTTTTAGAAAAAATTTAGCAACTCAGGACAACATTATAGGTATAAGAATATTCAGTATTTAAGTCTAAGAATTCTAGTCTTCTATTTATTTCAAGATGAACTATAATTTGTTACATGTTGACCTCATTTTTGATGAGGTCTTCTCTTCTTCTTTTTAGTACTTAGGATCTAGCCTTAGGCTTTTCCTTCGACTATCTTAGAGGACTAGAATTGGGACCCACCTTTTAGAAATTCAAACCACTTCTTAACTCCCTGCAAACTCCACAAACTTGACTGTAGACCCCTAATCACCTAGAGGGTCGAAATCAAATGTGGAAGTTTAAAGGATGAGTTCCTATAGGACTCTTTGGCCTTAGGACTACCCTGGGTGGCCTGGTCTGGTGAAGGGGCTGACTTACACATACACTACACCTATACACTACACTTTCACACACATATACCTAACTTAACCTCCTGACTCATGTAGGTGATTCACATGGATGGTCCTTAACCCCTAAGCCCTTGGCTAAGAGGGTTAGGAACAACAATGTGGATACCTCAAATGAGTCCCTCCATGGCTCATGTGGGCTTGATATGGCTTCATGGCTCAACCAAAATGATTTTATTCCACTTACATTCACCCAATCTTCAATTTTCCAAATTTTCAATTTTTGACCCCCAAGACCCTACACCCGCTTAGCCTACCCAAAACCCTTGAAACTACCCAAATTTCTCAAAAATTTCCAAATCACCCAAAATTCCCCAAAGACATTCCTAAACATTTCTCTCTACTTAAGTTGATCATCCATAGCAAAAAATATCAAAAATTCCAAGAATACCTCCCAATACCCTCAAAATACCCAAAATACCCCTCTTGACCCAAAAATCCAAAAATTCAGAAAATTCTCAAAAAATTCTAGAAAATCCCAAATATTCCCAATTGCATTTTGTTCAACTACACCATGGGCCAATTTTGTCAATTTACCCCACTTTTATCAAAACCCCAATTTGACCCATTTTAACCCAAAGTGAACCCAATGTCAAACCAAGCCTACCCAATTGACCCAAATTCTAGTCCAATTCAATTCTAAACTTCAGTTCAACATTCCTAACACCAATCTAGACCAAATCAAAGTCCAATTTGATTGACATTTGGATCCAATTTCACATTTGGCCTTAAAGCCCAATTTGGACCCATGACCTAAACATAACCCAAACTCACCCAATTCAACTCCAATTAACCCCAAATCTTTTCCAAATCTTCCTTAACATCCCCACAAACAAAAAACTAACATGATTTGCCAAACATTTAGACCCAAACCCCACTCAAATTCAACCCAAAGTTAAAAGGCCCAATTTTGACCTAAACCCAAACCTAACCCAAATGAGCCCAAACCCCAAAATCAAAGCCCAACCAAAGTCAAAACCTCTTTGAAACACTCCCATAAACATTTCCCAACATTAATTTTACATCAATTTCAACCCTAGCCCAACATTGGCCCAAGTTAGCCCACTTTGACCTATATTGGCCCATTCACCAAAGGAGCCCAAATTCAACCCAATTCAAACCCAAATCACACCCAATTTGCTCCAAGTCACTCATGACACATCTATGAGCTAAACCCAACAATTATTCGGCCCAAGCCTTTACCAAAATTTCATCCTAAAATCCATTTTAAAATTCAAAAAGCCCACTTCCCTTAAACCTTCCTAAAAGCCCACTTCCTTCAAATTCAAAAGCCCAAATTCATCCAAAGCCCACATGGCACTTCCCCTCATCATCCATTTAATCAAAATCACCCCTAAGTATCAAAATCATCAATTAAACCATTCCAAATCAAGCTTCATACAAATTTCCATCAAATTACCAAAAATTTCTAAAATCCATTTTTATGAAATTGACCAAGCTTTTCCCCAAGCCAAAGACAAGCCATGCAAGCCATGGACAAGCCACATGAAGCCATGGAAGGTTTGACATGTCATCAAGCAATTAATGGCAAAATGGGGAGCCCCTTTCCTAACCCTCCCTTAAGCAATTTTAACCCTTTTTTATGCAAAACCTAAACCCAAAATTTACTTAAACCAAGTTGATAGGGACTTCACCACTCCATCTCAGCTAGCTTATCTGATTCCCCACAGCACCCAAAGCCCCTTGGAGGGTGCACCATGCCCAAAACCATGGGTTGACCAAAATTAAGCTAAAATGATCCCTTCCCCCTTCTACTTTGATTCAACACCTTTACACATGGCCAACTGCGATTGATCGCACTAAACCCCAGCCCCGACCCACCCGGACTCCGAGGGTGACCCATGCATGCCGGCCAGCCGCCCGGGTCGCCGGAAAACTCCATGGCCGAGACATGGGAGGAGCCAAACTTTGGAATTCCACCTCGCCGAGCCGCCCATGCCCAATGGCCACCATGGCCGTTCGCCCTCGACCTAAGCAATCGATCCCAACCCTCGGCCATCCCCGCGAGGCTCTCTAGCCACCTCTATTTAAACACCACCCCTCTTGGCCATGAGAGGTGCTCGAAACAAACCTTAAGGAAACTCGCCAAAATTGTTCCGTACTACTCCCCACACATAGAGCATTTGATCCCCACTAAATTCCAGTCCCCAATTCCTCCAACTGAGCTCAATTTCGAGCTCAAACTTTAGCCCAAAAACCAGGACACTTCTTCATAATGGATCAATCTTCAAATTGATTGGTCCTAAACCTTCACCAGACCAAGAGGAGAAGTTTCCCACTGAAAGCCCCATCTCTAGGCCACCCAGTTGCTCCAGCCTCCAAGCTTTGTGATCGGCTGTGGTCGAAATCATACCTAGGCGATTCACTGCACCGTGAGACTTCATCCGGAGCTTGTTGGGATTCAATCGAAGGTGACACAACCCTCAAATTGAAGCCACACTTCTCTGAGCAAAGGTATGAGCTAATTCTTCATCCCGAGCTTCTGGAGATTCTCCATTTCAAATGCTTTAATTTCAATGCATGATCACCGTATATATGTATTCGTCTCTTCTAGACGAATCCATAGAGCATAAGAACACGAAAATCCATTGAGTATCGAGTGAGATATTAGGAATTTAATGTGGACGGCTCTCGGGTGAGGACGGTTGGGGACAATGAATGGATGCCGTCCATTCAATACACGCTCGGACGGACGGTTCAGATGGCGTCGGACCAGGAGATGGTACGTGAACCATGGGCCGCGTGGCGCTGAGTCGGAAGGCTACGTCGAATGGGAGCGCGCCGCGTGGCCGTTCGGAGATGCCGAGGATGACGTGGCGCCGCGTGGATAAATAGAAAATTAGGGTATTTTTGATTTATTTAATTCCCCTAAACTTCAAAAATCCATAACTTTGTGTAGGAAAATCAAAAAAAATAAAATAAAAATACCCTCTCGCTCGCTGAACAGAGGAGAATAATGTGGAAAAGAAATCATTTAATTTCATCAAGTATTTTATTTTTAATGATTTATGTACCCTCTGCATTGTTTTAATTCTCCATGCATATAGGAAAATCACCATGGCATGAGACCATAGGACTTTTGAAGCCTCTGAATTTGGGAACATTCCCTGAATTTTCCAAAGTCAGAGGCCATCCTTATGAGAAGTTAATGATTTTTCAAGTTCATGTTACTGTTTTGAGTATTTTAATTCCAATAATTAGCATGTTGTGAAATAAATTCTAGGAAAATTTGGTGATGTCTCTTATGACCGGAGGACCTCTAGAAAAATAGGTTTTGAGTTAACTCATTTAAAATAACCCTAATCGCTTAAACACCCAAAATAGATCTCTAATTAATTAGAGCTAACCATACATCATATTGACTTGAAATCAATTCTCCACTAACCTTTAGGATCAGAGGAACCCACCATAAAAATTTGAAGTCAATTGGACTTGGTTAGCCCTACTAAATAGGTTGATTAAGCGATTTAGGCAATTTGAACTTTAAAAATTCATAACTTTCAAAATACTTTTTAAAAATTCACCAAATTGGTTTTGGATCCTCTCTGATATCAGGGAAATTTAAAAAAATTAAAATTTTAATTTTCTAAAAAAGTTGATTTTTTGTATTATTTTAATATTTTAATAATTTAAAAAATAATAAAAATCATAAAAAGAATAAAATTCACCAAAATGTCACATTTTGAATTTTAATCACTTAGGAACAAACCCCATATTTTTCTTAGGCCTATTTAATGAGATATTAAATTTTAAAGCCCTAAGGTAATTTAAAAATTAAAAAATACATTTTTTTGGCATTTTCACTAAAATAATTATAATAAATCATAGAAAAATCAGAAAATTGTAAAAATTGATTCTCTGATTTCCTTGATATTAGAGAGATTTTTGAAAAATATAAATTTCATTTTTCAACCTTTATTTTATTTTTTAAATTAATTAATACTCCAAAACTTAAAATAATTATAGTAAAAATAATATAATTCAAAAAATCACCAAAATTGGTTCAAGTGGTCCTCTGGTCATTAGGAATGTCCCATAATTTTCTTAAGGACAGAAACTTTCCCTTGGTCATATTGTTAAATTTTCCTTGGAAATACCTATTTTCCACTAAAAATAATTACATAAATAAATTAAATATTGAAAAATCACATTTTCTCCTCTCATGTCTTTATTGGCATGTGAGTGAAGTCACATAAAAATTTCAAGTTCATTTAAGCTCAATTTAGTGAGTTATGAAATTATTAAGCTTGAAGGGCAAAATGGCAATTAAAATTTTAACCCTTAATTAAAACTTTAGGTTTAATAAAATTAACAAATAAAATATTTGATCTTAATCTAATTTGGATGATTGAAATTTAAATAATTAAAGGGTAGAAACCCATTAAACAATTTAAAATAATTAAAATAAACCTTAATTTAATAATTGATTAAATTTGGAAGAATAATAAAATTGGAATTATTAAATAGGGATATTATTATTAGGAAGAGATTTATTCTTTAATTTAAAAAATCCCTAAATTAATCATTTCAATAATATTTAATTCCTAATTAAAAATGATAATTCAAATTTAAATTTTAAAATGTTAAAGGACTAATCATTAAATTAAATTAAAAAGTTAAATTATTAAACTTTTTTTAAATTTTCAATTAAATTAAAATTAAAAAATTAAATTAAATTAAAGATTAAATTAAATTAAATCAAATAAATTAAATTAAATTAAATTAAATTAAATTAAATTAAATTAAATTAAATAAATTAAATTAAATTAAATTAAATAAATTAAATTAAATTAAATTAAATAATTAAACTAAATTAAATTAAATTAAATTAAATTAAATTAAATCAAATTAAATAATTAAATTAAAACAAATTAAATTAAATTAAATAAAATTAAAACAAATTAAATTAAATTAAATTAGATTAAATTAAATTAAATTAAAATTAAATCAAATTAAATTAAATTAAAGGAAATTAAATCAAATTAAACTAAATTAATTTAATATCAAATCAAACTAAATTGAATTAAATTAAATTAAATTAAAATTAAAATTAGGTTAAATTAAATTAAAGTTAAAAGAAATTGAATTAAATAACATTACCTAAGACATAAGGAAATTAAATATAAAGCAACTTGAACACTATTCCAAATTTAAACCCATTAACTTAAATTATATCATTTGAACACCAATTTGCCCTCGAAAGCTTTGGTTATTATAACTCTTAAACAGAACATTAAATGAAATGTTACTTCACCTATAGGATATTCAAATGTCCTAGTTCACTGAGCAAGATAACAAAAAAACTTGAATTCCTGGACGATTAATTCATTTGTATAATTAAATTCATTTAGACTTAAAACAATCTTAGAAATATTAAAAAGATGTTTAAGATTTGTCTTAAGCACTTCCTCGATATGATAGGATGTTCATGAGAACAATTGAATTTAATTATTCTTTGATGAAGAAAATCGTCCTCAAACTAAAACACATAGACCTAGACGTCATAGGAAATGACTAGCTATAAGATTAGGAATTTGGTAGAAAACCATAACCCTTCCCTTAGCTTTACCTAGGAACTTGTTTAAATATTCTAATTGTGTTTTAAGTGCAGCTTGGGATGACGGGAAGACCCTCCAGGTACGCTTTTATTTTATTGCAATTTCTTTAATCGCATCGCAATTACTTTTCTTGCATGATAAACAACTGTTGCATGAAAACCCACACCTTTAGGATAGTCCCTAAAACTGAAACCAAAACTAAGTTAAAAGTCATTGCAAGATAAAATTCACCACCACAACATTTCAAAATATAAAACAACTCAAAATTTAATCACAAACAGTAACACAAAACTACAATTACAACTAAATTAAAACGTCCTGTTGGATGATCGGGAATACCTCGGATGATGTAACCTACATGTTGCTAACGGGATTTCCCACGGTCTAAATGAAAGTGTGGAACTCATTCAGTTGAGTTTAGCAAATTCATCTGGACTAAGTGAATCCGATAAAAATAACGATGCCGGAAGGATGGAACCGTGGGATCTTAACCGGTGTCGTTATAATCAACTTTAAGATTTGTTTTAATTAAAACACAAAAACACTTGGAAATTAAGACTTCTCTAAACCAAAACACTTCTCTCATCTCCCGATTTATGACTTCTAAAACTAAACCTCTCGCAACAACAAGGAGCTTGGAGCATGGTGGGCGGCACGGCCATCTTCGTCAGCAAAACTTGAATCTACATCAGCAAAACTTTCCTAGAATTAAACAACAAAGCCATAGGACTTAGAGGTAGTTTACCTAGTGCAACATAAATCCTCAACCTTTTGTTAGGCATTTTCATTGCAAATTAAGCCCTAACCAGTCTTAGGATTTTGAGGTAGTCGTCCGATACGACATAAACCCTCACATCTTCCAGGCCATTTGTATGATCATGTCATACGGATATAAGTCCTAATTAACTAAAACTGGCAAGATCAAAACATTAAATAAACATTAGGACTTTCCTAAATCCAAGCCAAACAATAGGATAGTCGAGAAATTACCGAAGTTCGCTTCGAATCTGTAATTTCTCCAACTTTTCTTCCTTTGAATTCCCAAAACAAAATGTTCCAAACTCGATCCATTCCCTATTGAAATTCCAAAATTCAATCCTCGAAAACTTAAACTTCGAAATTCCCGAGAGCGAATTACCGATTATTATCGAGAGTTTTCTTAGGTGATTCCTCGTTACTTAAGATGTAATTAACTATAGTGGCTTGCCCTTATAGGGAATTTTAAAGAACCTGTGTAATATAAACCCCGTTTAATGTTTTCCATATTAAGCGTGGAATTTGTCGACACATAAAATTGGTTCGCAGACCAAACGGATGTCACAAATCTTTTAGTTTATTTAATCGAGCCCCACCATCAAGCAGTGTGTCAATCCTTAGGGATAGATACACGGTTTCTAGTGCGGTGCTCGTTTATATAAACTATTTGGGATGTGAGATCAGTTTGATTTCATATCTTAAAATTTTTAAATTTAAAATTATTTTCAAAATCAAATACTACTTTTCAAATTATATATATTTAAACTAAATTTAAATTCTTAAAATTCGCCGACAATTTCTGTTAGGTGGCCCCTTTTCTAAATACAACACAACCTAAAAAAATAATGCCGACATATTTCTGGCGACTCCGCTGGGGACAGATTCCTCTCTCCATTTTAATCAGATAATTCTGCTTTCAAAAATTGGTAGTGTATCCATGTCCCTTGTGGATCAAGCTACCCTTCTTTCCGTTGGAGTACTATGTTCATTTATACCTTGAACAAGTATAGCCAATATTCTCTCGGATTTAGGAGCCACTGTTTAGACACCCCTAAACAGAGAGGTTCCGAGATCCTTCTACCTCATTTCTGAGGTGGGGTGGACCCCCAATAGGTGTTAGTTTAGGAGTAATCCTTCGAGTCGAGAAGTCTTGCATAAGACTTTATTTTCCTTTCCAACTCTGAATCGGATTCCCTACCTTCTCTACACCTTTGAACATTTCGTTCTAAACAAACAAACCCTTTAATAAATGACTCTTTTAACAAATAACTCCTTCTTATAAATACATGAACAAGAATGTGTTCGGACTCTTTTCAATTCCTTTCTTTTCATCCTGATGAGAAGAAGCATAACTTAGGACTGACAATTAGGATCTGCCTCGCGAAATGGAAGCCCCAAAGCCGATTTTCTCCTTCACCAATGGACTTGACTTCGCCGTTTACAAGGATGAGCCGCCCGACAATGGGATCATCCGATTTGGACAAGGATTCGAGAACACAAATGTCAAGATCACCGACGTTTCCCTTTCGCGCGTACAAACAAAGTATCCGAAGCTAAGAAGCCACCGATCGAGTTCAACCTCAGGTCAACCCAAGAGTTTCCTCCCCGCAAAAGATCCCGATCGAGAGGAGTACCGCTATCCGCAGGAGGACCGTTCTTGCTACCCCCACCGGTCTAGTTGTCTCCGCACCTACCCCGGCTTCGCCGATTAAAGGGGAAGGAAATCCGAACTATGGTGAACTCCGCTACGATGGAGGGTACAGAACTTCCTGTGAGACCTTCTGTTTTTGAAATAGGGTCCAGCTCAAGAATTCCATCACTAACACTGACCCAAAGAAGGAACAAAAGTAGGAAGATTGCCAGGAAGGCCAGAGCTGCTGAAGTGGCTTTCCTGGAGGAAATCCCAGAAATCCCTGAGTACACACCACTACCTGAATACATACCATTGCCAGAAGATACACCTTTTTTGGAAGGAAGTAGATTCCATCCCCTTTCCGCCACAGCTGATGAGGAAAATGTCCGCAGGATTGTTTCTACATTACCTCGACCAGCATACTACGACGATAGCAGAAAGAAAAGGGCTAGGATCACGCCATTTACCCGACTACAGACTGTGATCAAGAAGCTAGCAAAGAAAGAGAACTGCCCCGTATCGGAGGACAAGATCGCCCAAATCCCGTCAAATCCCGTCTTGGGCCCCGAGTAGAACCCGCCATCATTATGGAAAAGCCAAATAAAAGGATGAAGGCTAGTCCTCCAGTCGTTGTTTCAGGATTACGGATTAGGGAGGATACCACCTTCCAAGCATTTGGTCGACGGACCATCCGGTCCTAGACCTTCCGTCGCTAGAAGGATGGTATGGTGTCCCACTACTGGACAGTTAAGGTTGAAACAACAGCCTGAGAAGGAAAGTCTCATCAAGAGACTTGAATCCGAAGAAAGTGCCACTGCAGTAAAGGGGACTCGTGAGAAGGGAACCCGGCAGCTATCGCACGACAACTGCGAGGATGCACAGAAAAGACCGCTAGAGGACACTATGGAAAAGTTGAGGACTGATATTCGACGACTAGCAAAAGAAAGAGAAGAGAAATTTGGAGATGAGATTGATTCATCAGAATTCATGGACGATGAGTATGCGGAAATCAACATGGTCAAAACGCGAGCTTCGTCAGCTTCACAAGGTGCTCCTGCAGCTGCAGAAAGAGAGGAGCCGGAAGTGATGAGAAGACAACTTCAAGAGAAAGACGACAAGATCGCCCAAATGGCGAAAAGAATGGAAGAGATGGCTGTAGCCCTAGCCACTCTCCAGAGTCAAGTGCAACCCCGAAGAGAGACGCCCCCAGAGGTCATTCACATTGTGGATGGAGGAAAGGAGATTACATCCGTCAACGGGGATGATCAGTTAAAGAAAGATACAACACAAAGTATGATTCCAGAAAAGGATATCAAGAGCTTGGTGGAACAGACAGGTGCGAGAAGCCTTAGCACAATCAAAGAGCGGGACATCCATTCGACGGGTAGACCTTACCCGGAAGAATTCGACGCTGTCCAGTACCCAAAAGGCTTCGTACCACCTATGTTCAAGACCTTTGATGGAACCGGGAACCTCCGACAGCATGTTGCACACTTTCGTGCCAGTTGTTGCAATGCCGGCGGGAGCGATGCATTACTCTTTCGACAATTCGTCAGCAGCCTGTCAGGGATCGCCTTTGATTGGTATGCAGAATTACCGAATGGTTCGGTGAAGATGTTCTCAGAACTAGAAAACCTTTTCATCAAGCGATTTGCCGGAGCTCAGCACCACATCACTATAGGTGATTTAGTGGTAGAGAAGCAGAAGCCGAACGAAACTTTGGTGGATTACATACTTCGATGGAGGAACTTAAGCATGAAGTGTGAACCACAACTACAAGAACAACATGCAATCGACATCTTACTTAAAAGCATTCACGGCCCGATAGCACTTCTCCCGAAAGGATTCACTATTAAGACTTTCGAGAAGTTGTTAAGCAAGGCCGGAGCTTGCAAGAGGAGGCGAAGCAATAAGTTTCGCCGACAAGACGTGACTAGCAAAAGCCTCGTGAAGACTTTTGAAAAGAAATCCAGGATCGTTGCGGCAGTCGACAAAGGCAAGCAACCGATACAAATATCGTCCGAACGACCACCGCAACCTCAACGGAATTACCGAGCAACCCCGACCCGGCTAACAGTCATCTCCACAAGATGAACAACCGCCTCATCCGCAACGTACATTAAGGGAGCTTCGAGGAGGGAATATCCATTCAAGAATGAAGCAGATGCCGAAAATGTTCCGTAGTCCGATGAAGACTCCGCATTTCCAGCTGCCGTAGCCTAAGAGACCGAAGAAGTCAACAAGAAAGGTGATCCCAACTTTTACCCTTATCACCGGATGCTTGGACACAAGATAGAAGATTGCATTACCTTCAAAAGTTTGCTCAACGACAACCTTCGGAAAGGGAATATAACAATCCCGAAGGAGTACATGAAGGAACTCCAGAAAGGAGGTTCCGTCAATGTTATCTCGACTGATCCCATCATTCCGATAGATCCCTATACAACAGACGATGGATGTACTACCGCTTGGACGAGGTCTTCAAAAAAGATTTTAGACAGCATCCAAACCGTTTCGATACGAGCTTCAATTCAAAGTTCGAAACCTGCTAAGCCAACACTGTCACTTGCGATAGAAGAACCACCTCAACAGGAGACGATAGAAGAGAAGAAGAAAATCAACAAAGAAGAAAGGACCGAGGCTCCTAAGGCTAGACTAGGGGCTGCTTATCCTAGGATAGTTATTTCTGATTCGGGGGAGAAATCCCTCGAACCTCTGACTCTGTATGATTATCTGCTCACTGCGGTGGGATCTTATAATGATAAGGGTGATGGCGTTGGCTACGTTTTGATCGTTTCTAACAATTACGTAACTAGCGACAATCCGGACATCGATTTCGATACAAATGACAATTCTCAAATCATACACAATCTCGACGATCACGATGACGAAGAAGACATCCACCAAGGAGGCTACGAGAGTTCAATAAGCAATGAATCCATTTGCGAGTTTCGAGGAGCTCCAGTCACAATAGAGTTAGAGCCTTCAGACTTCGAAGCTAATCAAGAAGAACCTGTCATTCCGATTCAGGAAGAAACACCAGCAAGCTCAACACTAGATTCAGAGGAAATTACAGAAGTTAAATTAAGAAGTGGAAGAGTCCTACCTCCGAGAATGGGTCCAAAGGACAAAGGAAAGCAGGTGGTTGTTCAAGAAGAACCAACCCCGGCAGAAGAAATACCCATTCAAGAAGAAGCCGAGATACATGGAAATAAAGTGGACTACAATGTGCTAGCCCATCTTAGGAAACTACCAGCCAAACTGAGAATCTACGACTCTCTCATCTTATCAAAGGAGATGAGAGAAGCTCTGATGAAGGCCTTACTTGATCCAGAAATTTGCTTGGCTCAAATGGCCGGAGATTCCTTAGATGAGGTTTGCTCGTTAAAGGAACAACGAGGTGTTATCTTCACGAATAATGACCTATTACTTGGGACAATAGACCACAACCGACCGTTGTACATTTCAGTTACAATTGGGAAGTTTACACTCTCTAGAGTATTGGTGGATCTAGGAGCATCAATCAATATAATGAGTCTTCGAACACTAGCATATTTGGAAATTGATGCCCGCGAGCTCGAAGCCGACAAAATGTTATTATGAGGATTCAACCAGAAAGGAGAAAGAGCCCTCAGATCGATAACACTACTAATGAAGACCGGTGACTTAGCAAAGTCAACCGTAAAATTTCACATAATTGATTCAGAAACATCGTTCAACGCTCTACTGGGCCGACCATGGATACATGAAAATCGGATGGTACCATCATCTCTACATCAGTGCATCAAATACTACGATGGAGGGGAACAAATGCATCAAAGGTGACTTACAACCATTCTCCGTACATGAAATTGGAATCCATGAAGATGCAGCTTATTATGCACCACCGAAGAAAACAATCTTCTCCAGAGATACCATAACAAATGATGCAAAGAAAGTTCGGGACAACGAAGAACCTGAAGTTCTAGTCCAACAGTCACTCACCACTCCCTTACGGCGAGATGGTGAAGGTTTCTCCACAACTCGCATCCGAGGTTAGGGCCGGGGACGAGGTCTTGGCAGAGACGTTAGGATAGTTGGACAGAGGAAGCCAGCCATCAATGTTGATTGGGAAGACAGTTCTGAAGAAGAAAAAGAAATCAAACAAGAAGCAGCGACAATAAGTCGGAAGAAGCAGCAATTCAAGATCTCTCTCGAAGATGAGAAGAACGAAGAATACAAATCGATGTACGAGAAGATTAACCACTATGTACATACTATGACCCTAACCTCGATCCATTCTAATAAGGTCGAGGGTATGGTGGTCAAAGAGGTACATAGCGGCGGCGCAAAGCCAATCAAGTTCTACCGTGGTGCTCCTTCCTCCAAAACTGAGAATAATGTACAATTTGAAGATGTCACTTCATCAGAATTAATGGAATTACCTTTTGAGTGGTACTCTCCCTGTGTTCAAAATTTAATTCAGCGTGGTTTCTTACCTCGGCAATGGACAAAAGGCCAATCACAACATTTTGAAAAATTATGGAATAACTCCGGTCGCCCACCCAATTCAAAGCATGGACTCGGATTCGGCACAGTAGGATCAGTTGACGATACTGAATTTTGCTTGGTTGTCACTTGCTAATCTAATGAAAACTGCATGAAAAGTACAGAAGAATTTGAAGATTTACAAATTGGAGACGCTCCACCAGAATTCGAAGAAGAAATTAAATCTACAATAGATGAGTTAACGGAAGTTAACTTAGGTACTAGCGAAGAGCCTAGACCTACCTTTGTTAGCTCCTTACTCAATAAAGAAGACTCCGAAGAAATAATCAAGTTATTAATGGAATTTAAAGACTCGTTTTGCTTGGAACTACGATGAGATGCCGGGATTAGCTCCGGAGGTCGCAATCCATAAGCTAGGAGTGGATCCTACTTCGTCCCGTCGGACAAGGTCCCGAAGAATGCGTCTAGAAATTGAATAACAAGTCATAGCTGAAGTTAAAAAGCTAATAGACGCTAAATTTGTCCGTGAAGAACAATACCCGACTTGGTTAGCCAATGTGGTGCCGATCGAAAGAAAATGGTCAGATCAGAATTTGTGTGGACTTCATAGATTTAAACAAGGCATGTCCAAAAGATGAATTCCCTCTACCGATCCCAGAATTAATGATCGACATTGCTTCAACGCATGAAATATTCTCATTCATGGATGGATCTTCAGGATACAACCAGATAAAAATGGCTCCGGAAGATGAAAAACTTTTAGCATTCAGAACGCCGATCGGAGTATATTGCTACACGAGTGATGCCATTCGGATCGAAGAACGCAGAGCAACCTACCGTAGAGCGATGACAAGAATTTTTGATGATCTCATCCACAATCAAGTCGAATGCTACGTGGACGATGTGGTCATTAAAAGCAAAGTAAAGGACAACCACCGTATGATTTGAGAATTATTTTCAAACGATTAAGACAATTTAACCTTAAGATGAATCCCTTAAAATGCGCCTCGGCGTCACCTCCGGGAAATTCTTAGGATTCGTTGTCCGACATCGTGGAATTGAAATCGACCCGGAAAAGATTAAAGCTATCTTAGAAATGCCGCCTCCCAAAACCTTAAAACAACTACGATCTTTTCAATGGAAGTTGGCATATCTTCGACGCTTTATCTCGAACTTGTCAGGTAGGTGTCAGCCTTTCTCGGCATTAGTTAAAAGGGACGCCAAATTTATTTGGGAAGAGAAATGCCAGAGGGCCTTCGAAGACATTAAACAATATTTAATGACACCTCCCGTCTTAGCAGCCTCGAGTCTCGGAGTAGACCATTGATACTTTATACCGCGGCTTTAGACGACTCTCTCGGAGCCCTGTTAGCCCAGGTCAATGATGAGGATAAAGAAAATGCTCTTTACTATTTAAGCTATCGTTTACTTCCGACGGAAATAAGGTATCCCGCAATTGAAAAGCATTGTTTGGCCCTGATCTTCGCCGCTCAAAAGCTCGAGCACTACATGCTTTCTCATAAGGTCAACTCCGATCTCGAAGTTTAATCCATTGCAATACTTGATGACTCGTCCAACACTTTCCGACGGACTTGCCGGATGGTCAATGATATTATTGCAATTCGATATAACTTTCGTGCCTCTTCGTGCCGTAAAGGGACAAGTCTTAGCAGACTTCCTCGCAAGACACCCTTTGCCGGCGAATCTCCTCTCAATGACGACTTGCCAGATGAACAAATAATGAGCCTAGGAGACCCTGATGATCGACGTTGGGAATTATATTTCGACGGAGCATCTTTAGCACACAAAGACGAAGAATCTCAAGTGATAGTGCCCGGTAAGGCAGGAATCGGGCTAATCTTTATAACACCGGAGCGGGGGATGTTAAGATACTCCTACCACTTGACAGAGTCGTGTACAATTAATGAAGCAGAGTACGAAGCCCTCATAACAGGACTGGAATTAGCTATTCAAATGGGGATAACAGACATCAACATCTACAGGGATTCACAGTTAATCATTCAATAGATCGACGGACAGTACAGAATTTTAAAGCCAAGACTCGAGCAATACTTCCAGTATGCCATACAATTGTTGGAACAAATTCCGAATGTGACAATCTACAAAATTCCCAGAAAAGAAAATGCTTTAGCAGATGCGTTAGCCCGTCTAGCAAAAGAATTTGCTTGTCTGCAAGGTGAGTCAGTAAAAGTGTCAATTCAAGGACGTCGAGTCCTATCACTCGCTCGACACGTACACAATACATAAATCGAAAAAGAAGAAGAATCGGTTACAACGAGTGATGAGAAAACACAAAAGATTGGCGACGACCATTGATAGACTACCCGCAAACAGGAAAGCTACCATACGATAGGTCGCTAGCCCATCGGATCAAGAAAAGAACTCCGTCCTACGCATTAATAAACAACACGTTATACGGAAGGTCTTTTGATCAAATGTGGCTAAGGTGCCTAAGCGTGTCCGAGGCCGATGAAATTGTTAAAGAGGTGCATTCAGGACTCCGTGGCGCTCACCGATCGGGTCCGAAGATGAAAATAAAAATTAAAAGACTAGGGTACTACTGGCCCTCGATGATGACCGACTGCATGAAAATCGCCAAGAGCTGTGACCAATGCCAAGTGCACGGAGTGGTTCTACACCAACCACCAAATGTGTTACATCCGACAATTGCATCGTGGCCATTTGAATGTTGGGGTACAGATATAGTGGGTCCAATAGAACCACCATCTTCAAAAGGACATCGCTTAATTCTTGTGGCTACAAATTACTTTTCCAAGTTGGCAGAGGCAGTTCCACTCAGGGAAGTGAAAGCACACCACGTGCTACAGTTTTTCAAGAACCAAGTTGTCTACCGTTTCGGAGTGCCGCGCAGGATAATCTCAGATAATGGTTCAGCATTCAGAAGCACACAAATCAACAATTTTGTCAGGAGACACGGAATCGACCGGCGATATTCAACAATTTACTACCCAAGAGCAAACGGCTCAGTCGAGGCTTTTAATAAAACTCTCGTTCAAATCTTAAAGAAAACCTTGGACGATAATAAGAGAAATTGGCACGAGAAGTTATTAGATGCCTTATGGGCCTACCGAACAACCTTCAGAACTCCTACTCAAGCTACACCTTACGCTCTGGTGTATGGGTCCGAGGCAGTGTTACTTTTAGAGGTTCAGCTTCCTTCACTCAGAATTGCAGTTGCAAATAAGATCACGATAGAAGAGAATGCCAAATTACGACTAAAGGAATTAGAAAGCCAGGAAGGTAAAAGACTTGCAGCGCAGCAGAATTTAGAACTATACCAAGCTAAGATGGCTTAAGCCCATGGCAAACTGGTCCGCCCAAGAACCTTCAAAGTTGGTGACTTAGTTCTCGTTCTCAAGAGACCTATTCTTGAACACCGCAAGATAGGAGGAAAATTTGAACCCACTTGGGAAGGACCGTTCGTGGTTGAAGCGATGATACTCGGGAGGTTCCTACCATCTAGTGAATTGCCGGGAGAACGACATATGCTTCCGATCAATGGACGATACTTGAAAAAGTATTACGCTACCCGATGTTTCGAAGGAATGAATTCTTTATCCTTAGAAACACGGGCGAAGTAATTACTTATGACTGGTTCCGAACCCAAAAATAAAAAATGTGCTAAAATAAATAAAATCATGATAATAAAGTTTTCCTTATTTTATCTTCCATATCAAAATCTCTTTCCTGATCTTATCCCACTTCATTCCTGTTAAATGTAAAAGTATAAGAGTAATAAAAAAAATGTCTTTAATAAATATTTTCTTAATGTTCTTGTTCTTAGTACAGCCCCGATCCTTTTCCTTGTCTTTTCGCGGGGAAATGTCGAACGGGCGATTGGTCCCGAACTTTAGAAATGGCGTAAGCCTTGCACTCGATGAAAAGAGGGTGAAAGATGGAGCGATAATCGAGATCGACTCGGACTTGGCACCAGCGAGCCCATAGTACGAGGAAAGTGACCGGGTCCTAGTTGACCGAGAAGAATCGCCCGGCAAACGATGATGAAAGTGGGTGGCCCAAGCCACCAATCCAAAGCAGCAAGAAAAGAAAAACAAACACTGAAGAAGACAAGAAAATCAAGTCTGTAGTCGCAACAGCAGAGGGCAGGCTTGTCAACGCCGCGCCCACAGAAACTCAGGAAGTTCGAAGAGCTACTCTCACAGCAACGCAACGAAGAAATAAAAATCGCCGTATCCGCAAGATGTTAACTAAATTAGCAGCGGACCAGCGCGACGAGGCAGTTTCTACTGCCAGTACATACACTTCAAGGGCACCGGTTCACCAGGAACCTGAAGAAAGGAGGCCAGCTCCTAGGATAACAGAAAGGACTAGGGAAATCTCACAAAGATCAGAAGAAAGAAGGCTACCACGCTACCAGATAGAACCACCAGTAATGCATGACCTTGTTGCAGAAGCAACCCAGGGGGATGTCCCGACGGACATCATCCCCGAGGAGCCGAGGTATGCAGGAGAACGTGAAGGGATTGAGCTGTATATCCCACAATACGTCACCAGGCCTTGCCATTTGCAAATTATTCCAGAGTACGAGCTGGAAAGAATGCAGAATGTTGAAAAGAAAACCTTTGAATACTTCAAGAGAATCAGAGGCAGAAGGATCAATATACTAGAGGGCCTCGAGCTTCATGTAAAAGACTATGTGAAAAAGGAGTTCATGTAAACTTTATTAGAATTTAGGCTAGTACTTTAAATATAAATTCAGAAATGAAATCAAGCTCTCCCTTTAAAGTGATTCAACAGAAGCCAAATTTTGATTAGGCATCTCCTCAAGCTTCTCCTCATAAATATTTTTCTTTTCTTTTCTTTTTATTTTTATTTTTATTTTTTTCTGAGGATTGCTATATATGGATAGCTTTTAATGATTTTGAAATTCACTCTCCTCTTTATAATGTTCATACTTAAGTCACCTCTTTACTTTATAGTTGAATATAAGCTTTATTATTCATCATAAAGTTACAATCTCTTCTTAACACACAATACTTTAAATCCCTTAACATTTCAAAAATACAGTTTTCTTTACTTTAGATAGTTGACTATAATCAAATTCTTTCATAGCAAATATCTTACTTCTATAAAATTAACCTTTATCACTAAAAAAATTTTCATCCTTTCCTTCCATAATATTCAACTGAAATGAAAAGTTTTAGTTATCTTATAATGAAGTTCAACTACCAAAAGTTATGCTAATAATTTTTGAAAATATAATAATTGAGAACAAATAAAAGTTTAACATTTTTCTACCCTCCCCCAAACTTGCATTTTTTAATAAATTTGAAATGGTTGAGAGTAAGAGAAAACTAACCTTTCTGTGCTGGGATCTTGAAATCTTCACAATCTATCTGGTATTAATCAAAATTTACAGCTAGCAAGCATGAAACAATTAGTAGCAGTGATATAATAATTTAAATATTTGCATGGGTAAAGAGAAATTAACATTAAACAACTAAATATCCAACAGAACACTATAACATGAAGCAAACTATCACACTACATAACATTACAACTAACAGTTCAACTTGAAAAGTAAATGACACTACATCACACAATACAACACAGGATTACACATTACATAAAAAGTAAGTATCCACTACAAAACATCAATACATCAAAACAGACTAAAAACAACATAAATAAAACAAACAAACTATCTACCAGTCTCCATCACCAGGATCAGCAGCAGGGTCATCAGCAGGGTCAGAAGGTCCAAGCCTGTACGGTGTATGACTAGGACAAGTAGGAAATGTCACAACAGACTCCCTTCTCATAAATCTGACCTGAGAATCATAATAAGCCATATCAAACTCTACTCTTCTCTGTAAATAGTCTTCATTCACATCGCTCTGGGCCTCAAAAACATTCATCCTATGATGCATCCTATCCATACTATCACTCTGCAATCTCAACTGCTGCATGATATCAGATAGTGTTGGGGGCTCAGAAGTAGATGGAACACATAGCTCGTAGTAGGAATATCAATACTCTTACTCTCCTCTCTTGCACCCACATGAGCTTCATAAGTACGGATAATGGTCTTTGTAATCAGCCTCAAAGGTATTGCCACTTCCTCAGAACTAATATACTCCACTCCAGACTGAACACAAAGTGCATTAATCAGGGCAGGATGTCCTAATCCACCAGTGGTTTCTCCTTTGGGATTAGAGTGAATGCTCTTAAAAACAATGGCTCCAATATTAATCTTCTTCATATTCTGGATACAATAATTTAACATAGCTTGTTCCCTAGTAACTTCAATGTGATGATAAGAAGGTAATAGTCTTGCAGAAATGAAATAATGCCACACTTTAGAAGGAACATTCAAATTAGAAGCAGGGAAGTTAATCATTAGTCTCCGATTCATCTTCCACTCCCCTCTTCCATCGGTCAGATACATGATTACATTCATCAAATTCCCCTCACTAGTATCAAAATTTTTAAATTCGCAAACAAAAGGTTCCCAAATTTGATAAAATGCATTGATACGTTGTGGGTTGAACTCAACCAGTTTTCCTCGGACTAGCACATATTCGGTCTCAGACTAGAGCACATTAGCATAAAATTCTCGTACTACTCCCAAAACAACATTAGCAGAAAAGTAACAGAAATGCTCCCAATTCCACTCAGAAATCAATAGTTCAACAGATCCCCCTGGATTCTCATACGCTCGATCCTGAATACACTTCTTGTTTTGTAATTGAGAGTTGAAGTGAAACTGAGCTTTAATATTAACAAATCTTTCATCGTCCCAATCAAATTTTTGCTTACCCTTACTCAATATTGGAGCCATGTGGATTTCTAAATATTACAAAAATTTACCAATAAATCTCAAATCCACAATGTATTAACTCCAAACATTAATCTAAACAAGTAAGAACAATTTCTACCATATGAAATCTCACTTTTTCTCAAAAATCTCCAAAAATATCATCCAATCAATGTGAGAGTTTCACAAGGTGAATATCCAAAAATTTTAGTTTAAAATAATGCTCTTACCAAGAGAAGTGCAGATCCAGCTTCAGAAATGCTTGAAATCCTTTCTATTTCGAGATCTAACAAGCCTTAAAGCTTAAAACAGCGAATATGGTGGTAGGAGACGAAAGAAATGGCAGAAAAATTGGGTCCCAGGTTGTTTTTGCGAATTTTTAAGGGTTCCAAGCCTTTTTCGGTATTCGATGCTCTATTCAAAAAATTAGCCAGGCTCTCTGGATTTGGGCACGGACGGCGCCCAATCTGGCTCCGGCGGCACAAGTCCAAAATTCTATTGGGTTCAAAAATTTTTGTCGCAAATTCAATTGTTTCAACCTCCACATTCTTATTTAGCACATCAATAAGAATCAATTTCATCTCATAATACATTAAACAACATCACATAACAAACAACACATCACATCACTTTTATATATAAAATTGATGATACAACGATTACGCACATAAGTTCATCAAACTAAAAGCAACGCTCCTTAGATCCTTAGTGTTGCAAGTACACTACGATAAGCAAACACTAAGTCCTAAGTACACACAAGAAATCAAAGGAAAGTCTAAGCACACCTACTAAAGCAAAGAAAAACAAACAACATAGTAATCAAAGCAAACACTTAAACATAATAAAGCAACATACAAAATCCACTAATTACTCCTCATCAGTCTCAGAAGTCTCATCCTCTCTAATGTCTCCCATTGATTGACGATGAACGAACAGATTGTAGAATGGACGATATGGGAATTCCTCAAATGAATCTTCAGTCACTACAGCATTCTTCTTCAACAGATTAATCAGACCCAACTCAATTCGACTAGTATGATCAAATTGCTCTTTCATCCTCCAATCAATGTGATCAAATAAATCAGAAATATTATTAATAACATTCATAACATTTTGTACCTCATTTTCCAACTTCTTTAACTTCTTCAATATCATCCTCGAACTTTCAGAATAGTAAGGCTGAATAGGTTGTGAAATCTCAATGGGCTGATCAGCAAGAAAATCCATGTCTCCATCATCACCAACTGTTTTGTAGTCATAATGATCATTGGGATCAATAGGTCTCCAGGGTAGAAGAACTTTCTCCCAACTTTCATATGGCATCTATGATTGACTACATAACAAAAATATGGTGGACGGGTGTCCAAGCCCATATTTAGATCCGTGCACAATCAATCCCAGAACATATTTGATAATGATTGATCCAATATCCACTGGCCTTTCAGTTTGTATACAGAAATTCAGAATAGCACTTTCCTTCGTCACCTTACTTATTTTCATAGTAGGAATTAATTTTGCCGAAATAAAGTAATGTCAATGCTTTGATACCGGATTCAAGGATGAAGAAGAGAAACTGACATATCCATTATCCCTTTCTTCCCATTCTTCATTTTCATCCATCAAATAATGATAGATTTCATTCATATCGTTGCTCGTAGCATTGAAATTTATGTAATGACAAATAGGTACACTTTCTATCATGAAGAGATCATTAATCCTTGTAGGAGTGAATGGTACATACCTTCCTCACACAAAAACACAACCTTGGTTGATCCCATGCAGATTTGTATAAAATTCCTTCACGACCGGAACAACCACTGCGGCGGTGGTGTAGCATAACACTTCCCAACATCTTTGCTTCACTATCTCTTCAACTCTTGTCGTCGGACTCTCCAAACCTCGATTCATAAAGCCTCTTTCCTTTATAATCCTTCTTTTCATCATCACTTTATGAAATAGACGTTGCGCCTCGAAACTAATGAACTTTCGTCGGTTATAGATGTGAGATTTAAGGAGTTCAATGGAGTGGGAATCCATGGGATGTGAATTTGGAAAGGTAGTTTTCGTTCTTCTAGTGGTTATTAGTTTAAAATGGAGTTTTGGGGTGTTTTAAGCAAGAAGATCTCGCTCAAAACCGCCAAAATCTGTATTTTAAAATTTAAAAATAGTCACCCAGAATTTGGGCACCGGTGGCGTTCGATTGGGCACCGGTGGTGCTCAAACTAGAAATTCGGCTGGTATAAAAAATAGGGCATCTGCGGCGCCAGTGACAAAAATTTTCACCGAATTTTGTTTGGCTCGAAATACTTCATTTTCTCAATACTATCCAATATATTTTTAATTTTTAACTTATTTAGAGGTAATTAGGATTCTTAAATATCAAACTAAAACCACAAACAACTATAAGCAAGCAAATACAACACACAAACAAACATATGGGTTGCCTCCCAAAAAGCGCTTGGTTTAACATCGTTAGCCTGACAAACCATTCAGTTAATCAGGATGACTTAGCAATAAAACCTCTTTGAAATCAAGGGAAAACCCTTCAAAGTACGGTTTTAAACGAGGCTCATTAACCTTGAAAATATTTCCAATTTTAGGATCCTCGATATCAACAGCTCTAAAAGACTGAACTTTCACTACAGTAAAAGGTCCTATCCATCTGGACTTAAGTTTCCCAGGAAATAATTTCAATCTCGTGTTATATAATAAAACTATTTGTCTAGGTTCAAATCATTTTTTCAATATCTTTAGATCATGCCACAATTTCATTTTCTCTTTACAAATTATATTATTATGATATGATTCATTTCTAATTTCTTCCAACACATTCAATTGTATAAATCTTTTCTCTTCAGTATTTTTCAAATTAAAATTCAACTCCTTAATCGCCCAATATTCTTTATACTCCAATTCAAATTGCAAATAACAAGTCTTGCCAAATACTAATCTATAAGGAGACATTCCAATAGGGGACTTAAAAGCTGTCCTATAAGCCCATAATGCGGTATCTAATCTAACAGACCAATCTAATTTATGAATATCCATTGTTTTCTCCAAAATTATTTTAATTTCTCTATTAGATACTTCAGCTAAACCACTATTCTGGGAATGATAAGCAATAGAGATCCTATGAATAATGTTATACTTTTCAATTAATCTCTTAATTTGATTATTTCTGAAATGGGATCCACCATCAGTTATAATTACTCTCGGCATTCCATATCTTGCAAATATATTTTTCTTTAAAAATTTAGAAACACTCTGAGCATCACATCTTGGTAAAGTAACAACTTCAATCCATTTCAAAACATAATATACAGTGACCAATATATGAAAATTTCCAAATGAAGGTGTAAATGGTCCCATAAGATCTTATCCCCATACATCAAAGATTTCAACTTCCAAATTATAATTTAGAGACATTTCGTTTCCTCTAGAAATATTACCTACTCTTTGACATCGATCAAAAAATTTAACATATTTATAAACATCACGAAAAAGAGTTGGCCAATAAAATCCAGATTGTAAAATCTTAGAAGCCCTTTTATCAACACCAAAACAACCTCCAAATTCAGAATCATGACATCTTTGAATGATTGGATTAATTTTTTCATGTGGTACACTTCTAATAATCATATCCTTACACTGTTTATATAAATAGAGCTCATCCCAAAAATAAAGTTAGCATCATATTTAAATTTTTTCTGTTGTTGCCTTGTTAAATCAGATGGTATAATGTCACTAACAATATAATTCCCAATATCAGAATACCACGGTAAATTCTTTTTCATAAGAATATACAATTGTTCATCAGGAAAAGTTTCTGTAACTTCCTTCTCAAATTCAGAAAATTCATCATATTCTATTCTTGACAAATGATCAGCAATTTGATTATCAGATCCTTTCCTATTAACTATTTCAAAATTAAATTCTTGCAAAAGGAGTATCCATCTAATCAATCTAGGTTTAGCATCCTTCTTTTGCATTAGATACTTGATAGCTGAGTGATCAGTATGCACTATACTTTTAGTCCCAACTAAATAAGGTCTAAAATTATCAAAAGGAAATACTATAGCTAATAATTCCCTTTCAGTAGTGGTATAATTAATTTGAGCATTATTAAGAGTTCTACTAGCATAGTAAAGAACTTTGAAAGTTTTATCATATCTTTGCCCCAATGCAACTCCAATAGCTTAAACACTAGCATCACACATCAATTCAAAGGGTTTCTCCCAATCAGGTGAAATAATTATAGGAGCAGTTATTAATTTTTCTTTAAGTAATTCAAATGCACACAAACATTCTTCATTGAAATCAAATTTCCTATCATTTTCTAGAAGTTAGCACAAGGGTTTAGTAATTTTAGAAAAATCTTTAATATAACGCCTGTAAAATCCAGCATTTCTTAAGAAACGCCGCACCTCTCTCACAGTAGTGGGTGATGGTAATCTCTCAATTACTCGAATTTTCGTAGGATCAACCTCCATAACAAATTCAGAAATTTTATGCCCAAGCACTATTCCTCCGCAACCATAAATTGACATTTTTCCCAGTTCAAAACTAAATTTATTTTTTTGCAGAGTTGCAAAACTTTTGCCAAGTTTTCCAAATAAATATCAAATGAAGTTCCAAACACAGAAAAATCATCCATGAAAACTTGTATTCCATTATCTATCATACTACTGAAGATAGACATCATACATCTTTGAAAAGTTGCAGGTGCGTTACACAATTTAAAAAGCATCTTTCAAAAAGTAAATGTTCCATAGGGGCTAGTAAACGTTGTCTTTTCTTGATCCTTAGGAGCAATAGGTATTTGATGATAACTAGTATATCCATCTAAAAAACAGTAGTACTTGTGTCCAGCAAGTCTATCCAACATTTGATCGAGAAAAGGAAGAGGAAAGTGGTCTTTTCGGGTGGCAGCATTAAGTTTTCTATAATCAATAAAAATTTGCCATCCACTAAATTTTCTAGTAAGTAAAATTTCATTCTTTTCATCCACTTCCACAATCACTCCACCTTTCTTTGGTACACAATGAATTGGACTTACCCAAGAACTATCCGAAATAGGATAAATAATTCGAGCATCTAGCCATTTTAAAATTTCCTTCTTAACTACTTCTTTCATTATTGGATTTAATCTCCTTTGTGGATCAATTTTAGGTTTATGTTCTTCATTTAATAAAATTCTATGCATACTGATCGAAGGACTGATTCCTTTGATATTGACAAAGTCCATCCAAAAGCTTTTTTGTATCTTTTTAAGATTTCCATTAATTTTTGTTATTGATATTAAGTTAACTCTGAAGATACAATAACTGGTAGGGTAGATGATTCTCCTAAGAACATATTTTTTAAATGCTTGGGGAGAATTTTCATCTCAAGTTCAGGAGGTTTATCAATAGATGAAATTAGACTTTTATCTCCACCTTCCATGGTATCTAACACTTCAAAATTCTCATGAATATACTCCAATTCCTTATTCTTCCCATTATCTGAATTGTTTCATTTTCAGTTTCATCTTCAATTATATCTTCATACTCCATATTATTTTCAAACATCTCTTTAAAATAATCATTTCACAAATATTCACAGATTTCCATCCTAAAACATTCATTTTCTTTTGCAACTGAGGGATACTTCATGTATTTCAAAATATTAAAAACCTCTTGATCATTAACTCTCATAGTTAATTCCCTTTTTTAACATCAATTACCGCTCTTTCAGTAGCTAGGAATGGTCTTCCTAAAATAATTGGAATATCTTTATCTTACTCCATATCAAGCATAATAAAATCCATAGGAAAAATAAATTTATCCACTTTCACTAACACATCTTCTACCACTCCCTCAGGATAAGTAATAGAACGATCAGCTAATTGAAGAGTTACAGATGTAGGAGAAATTTCTCTAATTCCTAATCTTTTGAATGATGATAAAGGCATAAGGTTAATAATAGCTCCCATATCACATAAGTCTCTTCCAAAAAACTATTCACCTATAGCACACAGGATAGTGAAACTACCAGGATCATTAAGTTCTTCAGGATGTTTTTTCTGAATTATTGCACTACACTCTCCGCTAAGTGCAACAGCCTCATGATCGGTGAACTTTCTCTTATTTTTAAGAATATCCTTCATAAATTTCACATAATCAGGCATCTATTCTAATGCTTCAACAAAAGGTATATTTATTGTTAACTTCTTAAGGATTTCAAAAAATTTTCCAAATCTATTATCCCTATTTTTCTGCTTCAATCCTTGAGGAAATGGAGGAGGTGGTTTTTCAACAGTAATATTTATAGGTTCAAGAGGATATTCCAGATCTGGATATATCTTATTTGAACCTTTTTCAATATTCACCTTCTCCTTCTCTTCTTCAACTTCTTTCTGCACTCTAGTTTCTAATTCTTTTCCACTCCTTAATTGAATAGCCTTAAGTTGCTCCTTGTTTTAATCTTTTGGATTGATCTCCACATTACTAGGAAGCATTCCCGAAGGTCTATTATTAAGCGCAGTGAAAATATGTCCCAATTGATTTTCAATATTTTTATCACAACACCTTGAATTAGTAATTGATTACCCATATTCAAAATCATTTCATCTGTAGATAACTTCTTATCCTTAAACTGTGGGTTGTTATTAAATCCAAGAGGATAAGATGGTCAAAAGTTAGTATTTCCTTGTTGTTTGAATTTCCAACTGGGTTCATAGAATTGTGTCCCCATTGTGGGTTCACATTAGCATTACTATTATTCCAATTGAAATTTGGGTGATTCTTCCAACCAGAGTTATAATAATTCGAATTAGGGTTATTATGTCTATTAATTGCATTTAAAGTTTCATAAGGTGTTTGAGATTCCGTTATTTGCCCACATGAATTTTCCTCTAACACTGGGGGTGGTTGAGAATAATTCATTCCATATTGATCTATTTTCTTAGAAAGTGCTCCTATTTGAGAAACTATCAAAGTCATCATATCAGATTCATGAACACAAGCTACTCTCATAGGATTTACCCGTTCAGAGGGCCATTGAAAATTATTAGTAGCCATCTCTTCAATTAATGAATATGCTTCATCAAAAGGTTTTGACATTAACGATCCATCAGCAGCAGCATCAATAATTGATCTTAATGGTCCCACTAATCCGTTATAAAAAGTTTGAATTATTAACCAATCTGGCAAAGCATGATGTGGACACTTCCTAAGAAGATCTTTAAACCTCTCTCAAGCTTCATATATTGACTCTCCTTCAAACTGACCAAAAGATGTGATATCATTTCTTAATTTAGCATTTTTTGATGGAGGGAATTATTTTGATAGAAACTTTTTAGAAAGTTCTCCCCAAGTTCAAATATATCCAAGTGCTAATGAGTTTAGCTACACCTTAGCTTTATCCCTTAAGGAAAAAGGAAAAAATCTAAGTCTGACAGCATCATTCGAGATGTAAATTTGAGTCTTGATTAGGTGTTCCTCCGAATTGATTATTTTGTACCATTTGGATAATAGCATGTTTAAGTTCAAACGAATTAGCGACAACATCAGGATTTTGAATAGTTACATGAATTTCATCTGATGTTGGGTTAGCAAAATCTCTTAAAGGTCTTGGCAAATTTCCAACATTAATATTATGATTCTCTTGATTATTAGCCATTTCACAGTAATTTTCAGTTTGTTTTTGTTGTTTTCTAATTTTTCTAATAGTACGCTCTGACTCCGAATCATAAGGTATCAAACCTATAGATCCACTACTACGCATATAAAATCACACTACTAAGTAAATAAGCACACAAATATACTACTAAGTAAAGGTTTTCAGTTACTACAATATCTATAAATAAGTACCGTTTATCTACCTCCCAGCAGCGACGCCGAAAACTTGATGCGGCGACTTTATATACTTAAAAATGCAGTACTTTATGAATTTAGATTTATATATTTATAATGGTTTAATAAAGTCACACTTTCAATGCAAGTATACGTATCGTATCAAGTAATACAGGTATCTAATGGAGTCCTAGTTATCGATCCCATAGGGAGGTGAACGTTCTTTAAATCAGATAATATAGCACTAAAATCCAATACCAAATGTAACAATTGCTTAAGGGTACTACAACTAGTTAATGCGAAGTTCAATAATAAAATTCTACAATTACTTCTACATACTAAACTCTTAACTAACACACGCACTAACTTATTTGATTTATAAGATACTTCTATATGAAAACGTGTCTTTCTTCCTACATAAAGATCATGATGTGTGGATGATGAAGAATGTTAATTATCTGTATTGTGTCAAAAATGAGCATATTTGCTTCTTTACCCTTAGAAGAGTACCCCCTCTTCTAAGCATTTAAAGAACATTACCATATTTTAAGTTTAGTCACTAAGTCTAAGGCTAGGCTGGGAGGATACCTGCTCTCACTATGGAGCTCCTACTCACCCTTCACCCGAAGGCTAACCATAGGCTTTAGTTTTACCAATCTTAAGACCAAATTGGGGATCCCATTCTGTCACCATGAAACCTCCAATTTAAAGTCCATCAAAACTCATTTCCCTACTTATTTGCACTTAATCCTCATGAACTATGAATTCATTCACGGACATTAAATGATTTCTTCATTCTTGTTGTAGAATATTCAATTCTTTTGGAATTAATATTCCTCAACATGTTTTAATAATTCAATAGGCTGGATTGAAAAGTAAATTAAGTTCTAAATGAAAGAAACATCACAAATTTATAATATTTTAAGGGCACATCAATCCACATCATCACATCATCACAACTTCATGCAAGAAGAAAGGCAAGCGAAACTACTCACAATTCATGGAGAAGATATAAAAACACATGGATTTTATATATAAAAGAAGAGTCATACAAACCACAAAAGTAAATACAACTTATCTCTTTCTCTTCCCTAAGCAAATTCTTCAAAGTCCCCTTGATTCCTTTTCTCTTCCTTGCAACACTTGATTTCTCCCTTTGGAACAAAGATGATGAAGCAATCTCTCACTTTACTCCCTCTTCTCCCCTCGTTAGAGAAAATCTCTCTTAAAATCATAAACCCTAACTCTCTCTTACACTTTCCTCACACTCCCTACAGCAATTCTCTTCTCTTCCTTCTCTCTATTTTCATCTTAGACACTTAATTTGATGTTAGGAACGAATTCCCCAAGAGTTTCTTCAAGCACCTCTTCAAAAATCAGATAAAACTTTTAAATTTGAAGTGACCTGACATAGGGCGCCGGCGGCGCCAGATTGTGGCGCCGGCAGCGCCCTATCATGCCAATAAATTTGAACTCTCTAGAATAGTGCGCCGGTGGCGCCAGAACTGTTTTCCTCCAAATTGCTCCATTTTTCGCCAAATTCGTTCCTTTTTGCATCTTTTTGCTCCAATCACCTATAATCATCATACTTGCAATAAATCATGAAAATTACCTTCCTTTAAAGTGCAATATTACCAAAAATAGGTAAAATCATATAGCTAAAAGAGTAAATATTTTTGGTGCATCACCCATGATCCAATGTGACCAAATATAATCAAATGTGCTCAAATTGACTCCACCATAGCCAACATGTGAGCCCAGAAACTACCCTAGGACCACTTAGCCCATTCTATATGAGCCATGGACCAAAATTCTCCAAAATTAGGGAATTTCACCCCATTTATGGCTGAACTAAGGAGGATATAATACCTAAAGCCATCACCAGCTTAATTACTCAACATGATGGCTTGACCTCTAGCTCACCTGACCACTGGCCACCTCCCCTGGCCTGGCAGGATGGCCGAGTCACCAAAGGAGCCAATATCGGTAGCCACCCCGCTTGATTCATAACCCAATTAAGCCCACTTGATGTGTCAAGCCCTGAATAACCATTGAAGCCTTATTTCCCTCCACATAAGCGACCTAATGCACCTGAGTTGAGGCCTTATGATAAGAAACTAAATAGCGCCGTTTTGTGATGGAGTAGCCCTATTTTATGTGAATATTCAAATACTTTTAAAGTCCTATTTCTTAAAACTAAATGTTGCAGAATTATGGAGAAGAAATTATCTTATCTTCTCATTAAGCTTATAGCAACTATATATATATACAACAACAACAACAACAACAACAAAGCCTTGATCCCACTAAGTGGGGTCGGCTATATGAATCCTTTTTCTCCATTGCGTCCTATTTATTGTCAAATTTTCATTTAATTCTAATAAATTAATATCATTTTTTATGCAATAAGCCCAAGTCTTCCTAGGTCTACCTCTGCCTTTCTTAACATAAGTTGATTCTAAAACATCTACATAGCAACAATATATATATATATATATATATATATATATATATATATATATATATATATATAGAGAGAGAGAGAGAGAGAGAGAGAGAGAGCTTAAACTAACCCTTATACAATTAGAGAAAAATTTAATTAACATTATAAAATGATAGAAATAAAACATAATAAAAGAAGCCCACCCTCTTTACGGCCAAGGAAAGAGATGAACATTTACCTTGGGGAAACTCAGCCAAATATCTCCCAAAGCTTCCCTGAGACTTACTGAGTGCAAGCCCACCATCCTCAGCCATTGAATCCCACTGTCCAGAGCCATTTCTCCACCGAAATCTCAATCGAAACTAGGATAAATTTAATGGCATCTCCCCACTACTTGAAACCCCAAACCAACTTGCTCTACACCATCAGCAGAGCAGGAGAAGAAGTTCCCCCATCAAAGCCCCATCACAGAGAGCCTCTACCATAGAATTTGATCAACACCTGAAATCAAGTCTGGTCCAACTTGGATCCATTCATCAGGGCAAAAGACTTCATATTGTGGTTCGTTGGGACAAATTGAATCTACTACAACCATCTAATTGAGGCCTCCCCTCATAGATAAAGGTATTGAACTTTACCTTACTCCCGAGCTATTTCTCATCTCCCATACATGTATACTGTATTTCATACCGTATAAGTTGTATAAATAGGTTCATCTTGCTTAGATAAAGCTCTAGGATTAAACCTTTTGTTATTTGGTTGAGTCTAGCTTGAGATCTTAAGGTTAGATGATGGATCGCTCTCGGGATGAACCAGGTGAAAATGACGACACACAGTCGTTGGATCCATGTGTTTTGCTTGGACGACCAGGATGAAGTAGGACGAGAGCATGGTGCACAAAGCGCAGGCTGCATGGCACTGAGTCAGAAGACGACACCCAATCAGAAGGAGATGCGTGTGGCTTTCCAGTTCTGAGTTATACAGCATTTGCTTGTTCATGTTATTTTCCAGATTCTTTAGGATTAATTTCGACATTGCTAGGCAGTGTTGCTTGAGGTCTATAATTAATGAAATTAGCGATTTGACCCATTTGATTCTCAATATTACGAATAGCAGTGTTTTAACTGTGTAGCTGATTGCTTAGTTGCAAGATCAATTCTTCTACAGACAACCTTTTCTGCTGATTGTTATAACCAGGAGGGTAAGTTGGTCTATAGTTTAAATTTCCTTGATTGTTCCAATTTGGATTAACTTTATTATTATTCCATTATTGATGTCCATTACTCCAATTAAAATTAAGATTATTTTTCCAACTAGGATTTTAATAATTAGAATAAGGGTTATTAGTTTTACTAGCAATAGCTTGCAAAGTTTCCATTGTTTGAGAATCATCAGAATTTGTAGAATTATCATTACTTACATGCGATATGTTAACAGTAAAATTATCTAATTTCTTAGATATCGCAGCCACTTGTGAAGCTAAAATAGAAAAGGCTTCATTATCTTGAATACTGGCTAGTCTTTTAGGATTAACCCTTTCAGAAGGCCATTGAAAAGTATTATTAACAATTTCTTCAATTAAGGTGTAGGCTTCTTCAAATGTCTTAGCCATTAAATAACCACTAGCAGCATCTATAATAGATCTAAGTGATCCAATAAGTCCATTATAAAATGTTTGAATGATTAACCATTCTAGTAAATCATGATGAGGACATTTTCTTAATAGTTCTTTAAATCTTTCCCAAGCTTCATAAATTGTTTCTCCATCAAATTACGTAAATGAACTAATATCATTTCTCAATTTAGCAATTTTAGAAGGAGGAAAATATTTAGCAAAGAATTTTTGTGTCATATCTGACCAAGTTTTAAAAGAATAAGTTGCTAATGAATTAAGCCACGACTTTTGTTTATCTTCTAAGGAAAAAGGAAAGAGTCTAAGCCTAATAGCATCATCAGAAACATTATTATATTTAAAGGTAGCACAAAGTTCTAAAAAACTAGTAAGGTGTAAATTTGGATCCTCATTAGGTGTTCCTCCAAATTGATTATTTTGAACCATTTGAAAAATAGAAGGTTTAAGCTCAAAAGAATTAGCATCTACAGCTGGCATTTGAATACTAACATGAAGTTCATCCGTTGTAGGGTTTGCATATTCCCTTAATGGTTTATAACTATTTTGTTAATTAATTTCGATTGGATTTTGATTATTGTTATGTAAGTTAGCCATTTCTTGATGTTTTGAAATTTGTTTTCCTTTTTTAATTCTTTTAATTGTTCTTTCTAATTCAAAATCGAAATGTAGTAATCCTTCAGATCCAGAACTACGCATAAAATTTAAAATATTTTTGTTTTCATTTTTTTTGTTTTTATGTTTTTTTTAATTTTTCTTATAATTCTTTTAACTTTTTATTCTATTTTATCCCCGCGACGGCGCCAAAAGGTTGATGCGATGCGACTTTATATATGTTTTTAAATACAAGAATTTGATACCACTTTTTATAATATTTAATTCCTGGCAAATGGCTTCAAAAACTTGATGTGCGATGTTTACTTTTACATATGAATTTATATTTAGATTTTATAATAATTATTATAAAAGTCAAAATTTTAAATGCAAGTATACGTATCATTCAAGTAATACAGGGCTCTAGTGGACTCCTGGTTATCGATCCCACAGGGATAGTGTTTTTATAAAAAGTAAAAAATGTAAGAAATATTTTGGAATTTTTCAAATTAAAAGAAATATATATATATATATATATATATATATATATATATATATATATACATTTTATTTTCAAATTTAATTTACTAACAATTTTTACTATAAGCAAGTAAGCAGTAAGTAATAATTAAAATTCAATGCAAGTATAAAAACAACTTTCTACTTTTCAACTAATCCAAGATTTTTGGAATAATTATCTTTTGTGGGGAATTTAGATTATGATATTGTGCCAAATAGAAGCATTCCTATTCTATACCCTTTGGTCTAGGTGAAAAGAACATTGACTAATCTATAGTGGTTCAGGATGTTTTATTAGTAGAATGGGTTAATCTAGGCTCACACTACTAGATGTCCAAGGGTGGCTATAGTTGGCCCACCAGTGACCCGTTCCTTTTCTATGAACCAAATTATTAGAATTTAGTCTGTCACTCTAAAAACTAATTAATTTTACGCCCAATAAATAATAACTTCTTATTTATTTTCACTTCACCTTGAATAACCCGCATAAAGCCATCTACTACACAATGATTCATGTGATATCTAATAGTTAAGAATTTACCTCCAGATAGGTCTCAAAATTCTTCAACAGGTTCTAACAGTTTAAATGGACAATTTAAGAAGTAAACTAAGTTTAGGTATTAATATCATCACAATGTTTAAATATTTTAAATTTAATTCTCCTACAAAAATTAATTAATTTATTATCTTTTCATAGTTGAAAGGAGAAAGATAACTAACTACTTAGAAAACATTTAAATCACACAACAAAACATATTTATAAAACTTTGAAACAAGGTACAGATACTTATTTGAAGTGTTCCTTCAAGTGATCTGTTGACTTCTAGTGACTCCAAAGCAATGATGAAAGACTCCAACAACAATAGCACACAATAAATACTAAAAATAAACTCACTAGATACAAAGTAATGTGGCACCCTAAGTGTGGAAGAGACTAAAAAAACTAAGTAAAACTAGAGGGGGAGAGAAGGTGCTCTTTTTTCTGTAGAATGGGCTCCTATTTATAGAGCTCTGAATTTGACCAGGGGTTGCTTAAGGCACCCCTTCAAAATTCATCCAAATTCAATGAATCTTCTAGAAGGAAACTGTCGTGCCTAGGCGCCAGACTCCGTGACCAGGTCTTCGCACCTCTTCACTTTAGATCACACTTCTTCCGGATTAAAACTGTTTCCTTTTGTCCAAATGCATTGTATCACATGTCTTATATAATAGGAGTAACTTCCAGTCTTCTAGAAGCTCCAATGACCGCTTAACTTCATCAAAATAACTCCCAAAAATCATAAAAAAATTTTGACAGTGTTTGTATCGAGTTGGCGCTTAGGCGCCGGATTTGGGCGCCTAAGTGCCAAGCCAATAATTCTTATATTTTGCTCCATGAGCTCCATTTTTTCTCATTTTTTATCCTTTTTCCTTGTTTTTTCTTCTTGGACACTTTTTTAATCACCTACATCCAAAAACATGAAAATATCTTTCATTAAAGCATAATATCTTTAAGAATTGAATCATAAATAAGGCAAAAAAATGGGTATTTTTTAGGTAGATCACTCACCCAGAAAAACATACTTCAATTGTTTAAGAACCATTTTTAACAAAAGTTCAGAAGTTTTTTCAATTGATGGACTAGAAGATTCATCCTTTTCAGTCATATCCAACAATTCAAAATTTTCATGAACATAATTTAATTCTTCCTCATGAAATCTTCAGAATGATGTAACTCCTCTTCTTGCTTATGCTCCAATTCTTCCCTTTCAAGTTTTTCGTCATAAGTTGACTTGAAATGAAATTCACTCAAATATCTGATAACATGAATCCTATAACATTCATTATCTTTACCTCTTGCAGGATATTTCATCGATTTCGAAGTAATGATTGTAACAGTTTGATCATTAACCCTCATCATTAATTCCCCTTCTTGCACATCTATCATTTCTTTGCCTGTGGCTAGGAAAGGTCTCTCCAAAATGGTGGGTATCTCTTTATATTCCTCCATATCAAGCACAATGAAATCAACAGGAAAGATAAACTGATCTACTTTAACCAAAACATCTTCTATAACTCATTTTGGATATGTGATTGAACGATCTGCTAATTCCAGAGTTACAGTAGTTGGGGTTATTTTTCCTAATCCCAGTCTTTTAAGTATTAATAGAGGCATAAGGTTAATGCTTGCACCCAAATCACATAAAGCTTTTCCATAGAATCTTTCTCTGATTGCACATGGAATTGTTAAACTACCAAGATCTTTAAGCTTTTTCAGGAAGCTTCTTCTGAATCATTACACTACACTCCTCACTAAGTGCAACTGTCTTTTTATCTTCAAACTTTCACTTAATCTTGAGAATATCCTTCATAAATTTCACATAGCTCGACCTTTTTCTAAGGCTTCAGTAAGTGGAATATTAATGGTAAGCATCTTAAATATCTCTAGGAATTTTGAAAATTACTTATCCAACTTTTGTTGACAAAGTCTCTGAGGAAATGGAGGTGGTGTCATTTCCAAATCAACCTTAGGTGGAGAAATTGGTCTTTCCAAACCTTTTGGAGCATCCTCTTTTGGTTCTTCAACCTCTTCTTTCTCTACTTCAGTTCCTTTCTAAACTCTACCTTCCAACTCTCTTCCACTTCTCAGTTGAATTGCTTTTACAAGCTCTTTATTCTTATCTCTTGAATTCACTTCAGTATTACTTGGAAGCATTTCTTGGGATCTATTACATAATTATTTTTCAATTTTCCCCAATTAATTTTCAATATTTCTTATGGTTGCTTCTTGAATTTGCAATTAAATTCCCATATGTGACACCACTTCTTCAATAGACAACTTCTTCTCCTTTAATTGTAAAGCATTGTTAAAACCTAGATGATAGGTTAGTCTATAATTATTATTTCCTTAGTTGTTCTAGTTCCCCAATGGGTTTACTTGGTGATTTCCCCATTGTAGATTAATACCACCCTGATTATTGGTATTCCAGTTAAATTTATGGTGGTTCCAACCTGGGTTATAATAATTGGAATATGGGTTATTAGGCTTGCTTATAGCATTCAAAGTTCCAGGTGAAGAATAAGAATCAACCATTTTGCCTTATAAATTTTCTTCAATCACGGAATTAGGCTAAAAAAATTCATCCCAAATTGGTATTTCTTCTCTAAAATTGCAGCAACTTGATTTGCTAACATTGCAAAAGCATGATTTTCTTGTATATTGGCTACCATTTTAGGATTTAACCTTTCAGAAGGCCATTAAAAATTATTAGTAGCCATTTCTTCAATTAAAGCATAAGCATGAAAAAAATGTTTAGACATTAATGATCCACCAGTAGCAACATCAATAATTGATCTAAGATAATTAACTAATCCAATGTAAAAGGTTTGAATTATTAACCAATCTGGTATCGAAGGATGTAGACATTTTCTGAGGAGATCTTTAAATCTTTCTCATGCTTCATATATTGATTCACCTTCAAACTGACAAAAAGATTTAATATCATTTCTCAACTTCGCGGTCTTCAATGGTGGAAAATTTTTAACAAGGAGTTTTTGTTCTAAATCACCCCAACTTCTGATATATCCAGGTGCTAACAAATTTAACCATATCTTAGAATTATCCCTTAGTGAGAAAGGAAAAAGTCTGAGTCAAATAGCATCATCCGAAAAACCATCATTTTTAAAAGTAGCACACAACTCTAGAAAATTAGAAAGATGCAAATTAGGATCTTCAGTTGTTGCTCCCCAAACTGATTATTAGACACCATTTGGATAATAACATGTTTAAACTCAAAGGAATTAGCAGCTACAACAGAGTGTTGAATACTACCATGAAGTTCATCCACTGTAGGGTTAGCATAATCTCTTAAAGGTCTGAATTCTTGATGGAAGACAACATTTTGATTTCGATGATTTGCCATTTCTTAATTATTTTTATCTTTTTTTATATTTTTAATTTTTTTGATTTTTCTGATAGTTCTTTCCAATTCAGAATCGTGAGGCACAAGTCTCTCAAAACCTGAACTACGCAAGCAACAATTAAATAAAACAAAACACACAAACAAAAACAAAGGAAAGTAAAAATTTAATTTTTTTCTTAATTTTCTTCAAATTTTTGCAATTTTAATTAATTTCCCAGCAATGGCACCAAAAACTTGATCCCACACTGAATACTTGTGCTTACGATTTAGATATTAAAATTATGATTTTATAATATGGGATACTACGTAAATATACGTATCGTTTATCAAGTAATATAGGACTTTTTAATTAAGCCCCGAGATATCGAATCCACAGGGAAATGTAAAAACCTTTTAAAGAAATAAGAAAATTATATTTTTACTTTATAAATGAATTTTCAAAGTATGTATTGATTTTTAAAGTTTGAAAGTTTTTTTTGGTATTTTTGATAAAAAGCTAAGCAGGAAATAAAAATTATCAGAACTTTAAAATGCGATCTAAAACACTAGGAAATAAAATATATTTTTCTTTCTCTTATAAAGCAGTAGTAATTATGCAAGTATTGTTGTGGAAGTTTTTAAATGTGTTGTGACAAATAGGAGTAAATTTATTCTTTACCCTTACTTGGTTCTATAAAGAACATTGGTTAATTTGAAAATTTAAAATTTTCACATAGCTCGGCATTTGTTCTAAGGCTTCAGTAAATGGAATATTAATGGTAAGCTTCATAAAATTTTGAAAATGGTTAAACATAGAAGATAACAGCTCTTACTCTAGAGTTCCCTCGATTCCCTCCTCCTGGGGGCTAACTTCTCATATCCAAATTTAAAATATCAAACCAAATTAGAGTGCTTTAGCTTGTCACTCTAAAGTCCACTAATTTTCTCCCCATTAAAAACATATCTCATAATATATTTGCATGCAATTATATGGATTATAGTTCTCACCCATATAATTACATGAAATTTTTACCAATTATTGTTTGAGATAATACCACATTGGATCTTACATAATCTCACAACAAATTTTAAAATCATAACTGGCCAAATTAAGAAGTAAATTAAGTTCATGGAATTAAATCTTCACAACTTATTCCAACTTTAAACACTTATACATTCCACAACAATCCTACATAATTTAATTACTTCTTCATTTAAGAAAGAAAAAGACAAAGAAAACTACACAGATCTCATGGAAAAAACATAAGCACACATTGATTTGAAAATATAAATCATAATGAAAACACAACAAGTTTTAATTAAAAACTAAAAATAAAAATAGAAGTAAAAACATATCTGAAAATCCTCTCCACTAGGCTCTGGAAGTTCTTTTGAAACTTGACTTTCCACTAAAACACTCCTCAGAGTGGGTCTCCCAATTCTGATGACTCAGAAATATACTTCAGACTTCAATAAAAACTAAATAAAAGGAATGAAGAGAATTGGTGAGAAGAAGGCTTCACGCCAACCCCTTTCTCCTTTCTTACTCTCTCCTAATTCTAAAGGACTTTAAAAACTATAAACAATAAAAGACAAAAAGTAAAAGCAGAAGAAGACTCCTTGAAATAAATTCCAAGTTTTTATGATATATTTTTCCAAAATGTGCTTTGGTGTCTCTTCAAGTGATGTCCAGATTCAACGTATTCACCAAAAGATGCATCCCTTCATTCAAATTTTCCTCGTATGGGAAGTTAAGGAAGTTACCACCAAAAGTTGCTTCAAACTCCCCTTGAAATTGGATCCAAAAATGAAGAAAATTTGTTTTTTAATTGTGGCGCCTAAGCGCCGACCAGGGGGTGCTTAGCCGCCAGTGTCCAATTTTTCTTTTTTCCATTTTTTTGCTCCAAATTTGATCCAGTTTTGCTCCTTTCATCATAATCTCTCATTTTAATCATACCTGCAGGACAAACACAAAATACCTTCCATTAAAGTGCAATATCATCAAAAATAGGTATAAAAATATGCAAAAAAATAGGTATAAAAAATTCCCTCAAGCTTAAAATGTTACTTGTCCTCAAGTGACTCTTAATTACATAGAAAACTTTAGCATGCAACTTATGTAATGAGTTTCTTAGGTAGGTAACAAAACTTTGTTCTAGAAATGAAATAGTCTAATTTAGAAAAAATTTCAGTAATTATGACCAACTTAAAGTTTAGAAAGTTCTTAGGTAAAGGATAATGTAAAATATAGGTTTTTATCTAATTAAGAAATGCTTGTAGATTTTTCAAAATATAGAATTCACACACATATTTTTCTAGCTTAAAAATCTTTATTTAAAAACAATTTTACTTACTATATTATAACCTTAAGTTTTAGATTTTCTCAAAACTTATATTTTAAACTTTAGGTATGGAACCAATTTTTGAATAGGCCCTTAAATCCTTAAGCCCCTCCTTCCTTTTCACATACTATTTTTTTCAATTTTTTCTCTTTTTTTTTTCTTTTTCTCTCCATATTTTTTTTATAAGGCAAGGATTACTATATCTGGATAGGCCTTTAAGAATTTTGAATTACACCCTTCCATTTAAAATAAAGGTCTGATATACATATTTCACCTAAAAATCATAATAATTGTATTTGAAAATTACTCCTCAATAAAAGAAATTTAAGCGTTGAAGAATAAAAGTCAAATCTTCTATTTATCCAAAAATATAACATTTCATTCTAACGATAGTTGAACTATATTTAACACTTCTTTACTAAGAAAATTTTAGCTTCAAAATTTTCATTATTACTATAATTTTTAACTAAATTCTCTTATTCATTTCTATATTCAAAAATTTTTCCCCCTAATATAACTTCATATACATAATTACTTTCAATCAAAAATCAAATTAATTTTAAGTATTCTTGATAACAAATAAAATTTTAGGCTTTTGAAAAAATTTCTGTTTTTAAAATCCCCCCCCCCCCCAAACTTTAATTTTTAGTTAGGTTAAAACATTTAAGAATAAGAGATGATACATGAGTGAGAATTAAAAACTAAGATAACAACTTGCAGGAATCTTAATATCCTAAATATGCAAGTATAACAATTTAAAAACAGGAGTAAAAAGAAATCAAATTCATATTTTTTTTTATAAAAAGAAAAGTAAAAATTTCAAAAGACTTCTATAGTAGTGGAGGTTTTCAAAGAAAATACACAACAACTGAAAATAACTAAAATCACACGAATACTAAATAACAAATGGTAGTAGTATATTTTGAAAAGTTTAAAACACGAAGTTTTAAATATTAGTTTTTAATAATGTTCTATATTCTCCAAATTGTTTTGGAATTAAAGTACACACTATAAAAACTCTGACACAACATACACATTAAAACATTTACTACTACAAATATATCACACAAAGCAACATATAGAATATCAATCAAACAAAGATACATCTGAATATGCAAAAATAGTCCAACTACAATTAACATACTACCAGAGTTCACACCACAAACACAACATCAAAATAAAACACAAGACACGACATATATGAGTACATCAACGGAAACTCCGTAACATATAAAAAATAAATAAATCTACTAAAAATCCTCATCATCATCATCTTGCTCGTTCCAATTTCTGGATGGCACATAAGGTATATAGAATGGATGAGGGGCATCTCAGCACTCGTATCACCTTTAATCAATCTATCCTAATAATGCTGATAATTTTCGTCATGTTCATCATGTTTTACAATATATCTTTCAATATTAGCCATATTTCCATCCATGTCTCTAACATGCTCACGAGTTAGACTCACTTCTTCAAAATCTTTCTCAACAAACCAGTCTATGAATCACTAGTTGATGAAGCTCGCAATGTAGTAGCATGGGAAGTAGAAGCAGCAGAAGCAGAAGCAGAAAAATCCCTACCAAATCCTCCTCTCCAGCCAAACTCTATATGTGCAGTGTAAGCTCCAAGGTTTACACTAGTATTTGGTTTCAAAGGCTAAAGAACCTTTTCCCAAGTTTCAAATTTCACACCCGACCACTCACATAATGAATGAATCAAGGAAGGAAATCCCATTCCTACAGTAGTGGTAGATATGGAACAATTCAAAATATAATAATAAATGATTGCTCCAATATCTATAGGCTTCTCTTGCTGAATGCAATAGTTCAATAAAGCTCTCTCTTTTGGAACTTCACTAGTATGAATTGAAGGCAACAACTTAGATGATAAAAAATAATGCCATGCTTTACAAGTGGAATTTAACTTAGAGGCCTGAAAATTGACTCTGCTATCATTAGCTATCTTCCTTAATCCTCTTCCATCCGTCAGAAATGTCATTATCTCATCTAACTCTCCCTTAGTAAGACGATAGTTAGAATAAAAACAAAACACTACAGGAGGCAGTAAATAAAAAGTATTGATTTCCACAAGTGAAAAATCAACTTCTTTCCTCCTCATCATCACTAAATTCACTTCTGCTGCAGTTAAGTTTGCATAAAATTCTCTGACCATAGAAACAACAGCAACAGTGGAGAAGCAACAGTAATTCTCCCAATCCTTCTAGAAATCATCTCTTCAATAACTTCCTGGCTTACTAAACACACACTCAGGAATCCATTTACGTAACTGTAGTGCATTGATGTATCGTTCCTCAGCCCTTGCACTAACAAACTTACCAGAACCAAATATTGTCTTTTCTCTAGCACACTTTGACTTTCGAGTCATCTCTAAAAATTCATGAAAAAATTCACCATAAATTCCAAAAACAAACTAAACTTGCTAAATTAACTTCCAAAAGTAATTTTCACTAAATCCAAGAAATTTCTCATCCTCTTCCTCAACATTTCATTATGATTTTCCAAAATGTACTCAAAATGCTTGGTGGAAATCAAAAAATTTTTACTTAGGAGTAGCGCTGTTACCTCAAGGAATCCAAATCGAAAAATTTTTGTTGAGATCGACTTTCAAATTATACAATATAATGATTCCCTAGGCTCCTTTTTTCACAAAAATCAGAGGTTAAAGACGATAGGGATAGTTAAAAATGTCAATCTTTAGGTTTTTAACTGCAAAAAATTAATTTTCACAAACCGGCGCCTAAGAGCGAGGCCTTCGGCGCTTAGCCGCTAAATCTGGCACCTAAGCGCCGGCACTCTGGCGCTTAGTCGCCAGTGCCCAGATTTTCACAATTAAGAAAATGCACTAAACCACTTAGTTCATCACCCTAAATATTTTCAAAATATTTCTCTCTTCCCCATAAATCTCCTAAAACTCCAATTTCAAATTTTAATCTCCATCGATTCCAATCAAGCTTCACACAAACACAAACTTATATTCATTAAAAATAAACCTTACTTAATACAAAGTAAAAATTTCCATCCAAACACTTTGGATGAAATTCCCTAGATACAAAAGGACCCAACAATCATAAAGATAGGTTAACATTACTAAGATGTAACAATCACACATTAAAGTGAAACAGAACACAAACATAAAACGTTAAACACTTAAAACATTAAACACATAAAACATAAGATACACAAAACAAACCACAAGATCAAACTAACATTTAATTCCACTCTCTAGTAGGAGAATATATCCAAAACCACTATTATTTCCATTTGACCCTTCTGGAATATTAATCTGATAGAACGGGTGATGATTGAACACTCTTACATCTTCTTCTTCTAGCCACTTGTTCTTCAGGAACATTGCCTTACCCACTTCTTTCACTTGACTTGTATGACTGAATTTTATCTAGTGTTGTTATCTCATATGCTCCAAATGTGTGTTAGTTTCATTAATCTTTGCTTCGATTGAAGTCATTCAAGCTTTGGTCTTTACAATATTTTCTACAATTCCTTGAATAAGCACGGCGAAAAATCCATCGAATAAGTCTTTAGCATAGTCACTAATAAACTTACTCTTCTTAGAATCCTCTTTCTTCTTAATCGCATTCTCCTAGGAAGGCATGATGCACTCAAAACACTCTTCTTAAGACTCAGGAATTAAAATAGGACTTAGGGCAAATGTTTCTCTTAATACAGGGCCTTTTTAAAGACTTTAGAATTGCATAAACAACCCTTAAACATTTTAAGAATCCAAAACAACTTCAAAAATCACTTCCCCACCATCTAGGCTTCTAGAGCATCATTTATCATATGCTTTATAACTTCGGCGCCCAAGCGCCAACTAGGAGGCGCTTAGCGCCCAGTGCTCAATTTAGCACAGGTCTGCCAAATGTCCAAAATTTCATTCTGACTCCTTTATGTCATAAAATAAGGTCAAATAAACACTACTATAACATAAAAACTCCAAAATACTACTGCTAAAAATAAAAACAAACCAAACAAAGAACACAAAGCAAACATAAAGCAAAGCACACAGACAACTATGGGTTGCCTCCCATAAAGTGCTTGGTTTAACATCATCATCCTAACATACCCAGAACTCTTTCAGATTAACCCAACATCAAATTCTCATCAGATTTAAGTTGATCGAATGAAAAATATGGTTTAAGTCTATGACTGTTAACTTTAAATATTTTTCCAGTCTTAGTATCTTGAATATCCACGACTCCATAGGAAAAACTTTTATCACAATAAATGGACGCATCCACCTTGACTTAAGTTTTCCCAAAAAAAATTCTCAAATCTGGCATTATACAACAAAACTTTTTGTCCTGGCACAAGATTTTTAGTAAGAATCTTCATTTCATGCAATAACTTCATCTTTTCCTTAGAGATCTTAGTATTTTTATAAGATTCATTCCTTATCTCTTCAAGCTCATTTAATTACAATAGTGTCTTCTCAACAGCATCTATCAAATTATAATTAAACTCTTTAATAGCCCAATATTCTTTATGCTCAAGTTTAATAGGTAAATGACAAGCTTTTCCAAAAATCAGCCTATATAAGGACATTCCTACAGGGGTTCAGTAGGCAGTCCTATAAGCCCACAAAGCATAATCCAGTTTGATTGACCAATCCTTTTTGTTTGGATTAACAGTCTTTTCCAATATTCTTTTAATTTCATGATTGGATAATTCAACCAAACCACTTATCTGATGATGATAAGCAGTAGCAATGCCATGATTTATATGATATTTCTTTGCTAACTTCTCAATAGTCGCATTTTTAAAATTACTCCACATTAGTTATGATTACTCTTAGTATTCCAAATTTGTAAAATATATTTTTTTCTTAGAAACTTTGCAACAATTTGAGCTTCACATCGAGGTAAAGCAAGAGCTTTAATCTATTTGGAAACATAGTCTACTGCTATCAAAATATAAATATTTCCGAAAGATTGTGTAAATGGACCCATGAAATCTAATCCCCAAACATCAAATATTTTAACTTCCAACATTTAATTGAGGGGCATCTCATTTCTTCTAGAAATATTGCCCACACGGTGACATATATCACAATTTTTAATATAAGAATTCACATCCTTAAAAATTGTAGTCCAATAAAATCCCGATGGTAAGATTTTATATGCAGGTCTTTCAACTCCAAACATTGTTGAATAATTTCATAAGTTTCTTCCAAAGGTATACATCTTCGATTTATAAGATCCTTTTCTTGTTTATATAAAAATGGGTCATTCAAAAAAGAAGTCTTAACATCAGATAGAAATTTCTTCTTTTCCTAGTATGTTAAACCATAGGGTATAATATTACTGACAATAATGTTTACTATGTCGACATACCACGAAACACGCCACTCATTAACAGTAAATAATATTTTATCAGGAAAATGTTCATTAATTTATTTAGCATCACAGAGAGATTATACATTTTCAAGCCTAGACAAATGATCAGCAATTTAATTATCATAACCTTTCCTATCTACTATCTCAAAATAAAATTCTTGCAAAAGAAGAATCCATCTAATCAAACTCGACTTTGCATCCTTCTTCTTCATTAAATATTTAATAGCAGAATGATCAGTATGCACCACACATTTAGTTTCAATTAAATATGATCGAAATTTATCAAAGGCAAATACTATAGCTAATAAATCTTTCTCAATAGTTGTTTAATTAATTTGAGCATCACTAAGAGTTTTACTACTATAATAATTGACTTTGAAAATTTTATCATATTTCTGATCCAAAACAACACTAATAGCATAATCACTAGTATCACACATTAATTCAAAAGGTTTTTCCTAATTTTGTGAAATTATAACAGGTGCAGTGATTAATTTTTCTTTTAATGTTTCGAAAGCTTTTAGGCAATGATCATCAAAATAAAAAATTGCAACCTTTTCCAAGAAATGGCATAAAAATTTTGTAATCTTTGAAAAGTCTTTGATGTAACGCCTGTAGAATCCAGCTTTTCCTAGAAAAATTTTAATTCCCCTTACATTGGTTGGGAAAGGTAAATTAGAGATAATTGAATTTTTGCAAGATCTACCTCCAAACTTTTTTCTGAAATCCGATATCCCAATATAATGCCTCCTGCTACCATAAATTGGCATTTTTCCCAGTTAAAGACGAAATTAGTTTCTTCACATCGTTTTATAACTTTAGTCAAATTTCTAAACATGATTCAAATGAAATTCCAACTGAAAAGTCATCCATAAAAAAATCAATGCATTTTTCAATTAAGTCACATAAAATAGCCATCATACATCTTTGAAATGTATCAGGGGCATTACACAAACCAAAGGGCATTCTTCTAAAAGTAAACGTACCATAAGGACTGCTAAACGTTGTTTTCTCTTGATCCTCGGGAGCAATTTGAATTTGGTGGTAACCAGTATATCAATCCATAAAACAAAAGTATTTATGCCCAGCCAGTCTATCCACCATCTGATCCAGAAATGGGAGTGGAAAATGATCTTTTCTTTTAGCATGATTTAATTTCTATAATCAATGCATATTTGCCACCCTGTAACTTGTCTTGTTGGAATCATTTCATTCTTTTCATTAATTCTCATAGTTACTCCTCCTTTCTTAGGAACACAGTGAATAGGACTAACCCATGCACTATCTGAAACTGGGTAGATAATTCTAGCATCCAAACACTTCAAAATTTCTTTCTTAACAACATCTTTCGTGATATAAATTATTCTCCTTTGGGGATCAGCCCGAGATTTCCAATTATCTTCCATAAGAATTCTATGCATTCAAATTGAAGGACTGATTCCTTTAATATCAGCAATTGTCCGTCCAAAGACTTTCTTGTACTTCTTCAAAATTTCAAGCAAGCTCTCTTCTTCTTTTTCAGTCAATTGAGAAGAAATTATAACAGACAAGTTTGAGGACTCGCCTAAAAAAGCATACTTCAAATGATCAAGAAGCATTTTTAACTCAAGTTCAAAAGATCTTTCAATTGATGAACCATAAGATTCATCTTTTTCAGTCATATCCAAAAATTCAAAATTTTCATGAACATTATTTAATTCTTCCTCATGAAAATCTTCAGAATGATGTAACTCCTCTTCTTGCTTATGTTCCAATTCTTCTCTTTCAGGTTTTTCTTCATAAGTTGACTTGAAATGACATTCACTCAAATATCTGATAACATCCATCCTATAACATTCATCATCTTTACCTCTTGCAGGATATTTCATCGATTTTGAAATATTGAATGTAACAGTTTGATCATTAACCCTCATTGTTAATTCCCCTTTTTGCACATCTATTATTGCTTTTCCTATGGCTATGAAAGGTCTTCCCAAAATGATGGGTATCTCTTTATCTTCCTTCATATCAAGCATAATGAAATCAACAAGAAAGATAAATCGATCCTCTTTAACCAAAACATCTTCTATAACTCCTTTTGGATATGTGATCGAACGAACTACTAATTATAGAGTTACAGTAGTTGGGGTTATTTCCCCTAATCTCAGTCTTTTAAATATTGATAGAGGCATAAGGTTAATGCTTGCACACAAATCACATAAAGCTTTTCCATAAAATATATCTCCGATTGCACATGGAATTGTGAAACTACCAGGATTTTTAAGCTTTTCAGGAAGCTTCCTTTGAATTATTGCACTGCACTCCTCACTAAGTGCAACTGCTCATTATCTTCAAATTTCCACTTTCTTTTGAGAATATCCTTCATAAATTTCACATATCTCGGCATTTGGTCTAAGACTTCAACAGATGGAATATTAATGGTAAGCTTCTTAAATATCTCCAAGAATTTTGAAAATTGCTTATCCAACTTTTGTTGACGAGTCTATAAGGAAATGGCGGTGGTGGCTTTTCCAAATCAACCTTAGGTGGAGAAATTGGTCTTTCCAAACCATTTAGGGCGTCCTCTTTTGGTTCTTAAATCTCTTCTTTCTCAGCTTCAGCTTTTTTCTGAACTCTACCTTCCAACTCTCTTCCACTTCTAAATTGAATTGTTTTTACATGCTCTTTATTCTTATCTCTTAGATCCACTTCATTATTACTTGGATGTATTTCTTAGGATCTATTATTTAATAAATTTGCAATTTTCCCCAATTGATTTTCAATATTTTTGATGGTTGCTCCTTGAATTTATAATTGATTTCCCATTTGTGACACCAGTTCTTCAATAGACAACTTCTTCTCTTTTGTTGCATAGCATTGTTAAAACCTGGAGACTAAGTTAGTCTATAATTATTATTTCCTTGGTTGTTCCAGTTCCCCAATGGGTTTACTTGGTGGTTCCCTCATTTTTGATTAATACCACCCTGATTATTAGTATTCCAGTTAAGTTTGGGTGGTTCTTCTGACCTGGGTTATAATAATTTGAATATGGGTTATTACGCTTGCATATAGGATTCAATGTTTCTTGTGAAGAATAAGAATCAACCATTTGTCCTAATGAATTTTCTTCAATCATGTAATTAGGCAGAGAAAAATTCATCCAAAATTGTTCTATCTTCCTTGAAATTGCAGCAACTTGATTTGCTAACATTGCAAAAACATTATTTTTATGAACACTAGCTACCTTTTTAGGATTTAACCTTTCAGAAGGCCATTGAATATTATTAGTAGTCATTTCTTCAATTAAAGAATAAGCATCAGAAAACTATTTAAACATTAATGATACACAAGCAGCAACATCGATAATTAATCTAAGAGATCCAACTAATCTATTGTAAAACGTTCAAATTATTAACCAATCTGGTATCGAATGATGTTGACCTTTCCTGAGGAGATCTTTAAATTTTCCCATGCTTCATATATTGATTCACCTTCAAACTGACAAAAAGATGTAATATCATTTCTCAACCTCACAGTCTTTGATGGTGAAAAATATTTAGCAAGGAATTTTCATGCTAATTCACCCCAAGTTCTGATAGATCCAGGTGCTAATGAATTTAACCATATCTTAGATTTACCCCTTAGTGAGAAAGGAAAAAGTCTGATTCTAATAGCATCATCCAAAACACCATCATATTTAAGAGTAGCACAAAACTCTAAAGAATTTGCAAGATGCAAATTAGGATCATTAGTTGTTGCTCCCCCAAACTGATTATTACACACCACTTGGATAATAGCAGGATTAAGCTCAAAGGAATTAGTAGCTACAGCAGGGTGTTGAAAACTACCATGAAGTTCATCCACTGTAGGGTTAGCATAATCTCTTAAAGGTCTTAATTCTTGAAGGAAGTCAAAATTTTGATTTTGATGATTTGCCATTTCATGAATATTTTTATCTTTTTTTATATTTTTAAATATTTTGATTTTTTCGATTGTTCTTTCTAATTCAGAATCATAAGGCACAAGTCCTCAATACCTGAACTATGCATACAATAATAAAATAAAACAAAACACACCAACAAAAATAAAGAAAAGTAAAAAAATTAAATTTTTCTTAATTTTCTTTAAAAATACAATTTTAATTAATTTCCCCAGCAACGGTGCTAAAAACTTGATCCCACACTGAATATATGTGCTTATGATTTATATATGAAAATTATGATTTTATATTATGTTATATTATACAAGTATACATATCGTTTATCTAGTAATATAGGACTTTCTGATTAAGCCCCAGAGATATAGAACCCACAGGGAATTGTAAAAACTTTTTAAAAAATAAGAAAATTATATTTTTACTTTTTAAATGGCTTTTGAAATTTTACTTTGATTTGTAAAGTTTAAAAGTTGTTTTTGGTATTTTTGATAAAAAGCTAACCAGGAAATAAAAATTATCAGAACTTTAAAACATGATCTAAAACACTAGGAAATAAAATAACTTTTTCTATCTCTTATAAAGCAGAAATAACTATGAAAGTATTTTTATGGAAGTATTTAGTGTGTTGTGACAAATAAGAGCAAATTTATTATTTACTATTACTTGTTTCTATAAAGAACATTGTTTAAATTAAATTTTTAAAAATTTCACATAGCTCGGCATTTGTTCTAAGGCTTTAGCAAATGGAATATTACTGGTAAGCTTTTTAAAATTTTGAAAATGGTTAGGCAGGCAAGATACCAGCTCTCATTCTAGAGTTACCTCGATTCCCTCCACCTGGGGGCTAACTTCTCATATAAAAATTTAAAATATCAAACCAAATTAGGGTGCTTTAGCCTGTCACTCTAAAGTCCTATAATTTTACTCCCCATTAAAGACATATCTCCTAATATATTTGCATGTAATTATATGGATTACAATTATGACCCATATAATTGTATGTGATTTTTACCATGTATTGTTTGAGACAATACCGCTTTGGATCTTACAATATCACAACAAATTTTAACATCTTAACAGGCGAAATTAAGAAGTAAATTAATTTCATGGAATTAAATCTTCACAACTTACTCCAACTTTAACACTTATACATTCCACAACAAACCAACATAGTTTAATTACGTCTTCATTTAAGAAAGAAAAAGATAAAGAAAACTACTCAGATCTCATGGAGAAAACATAAGCACACATTGATTGAAAAATAGAAATCATAATGAAAACACAACAAGTTTTAATTAAAAACTAAATATAAAAACAGAAGTAAATTCTTATCCGAAATTCCTCTCCACAAGACTCTGGAAGTTACTTTGAAACTTGACTTCCCATTGAAACACTCCTCAGAGTGGGTCGCCCAACTCTGATGACTCAGAAACAAACTTCATACTTAAATAAAAACTAAATAAAAGGAATGAAGAGAAATGGTGGGAAGAAGGCTTCACTCCAACCCCTTTCTCCTTTCTTACTCTCTACTAATTCTAAAAGACTTTAAAAACTATAAAAAATAAAAGACAAAAAGTAAAATTAGAAGAAGACTCCTCGAAACTAATTCCAAGTCTTCATGATATAATTTTCCAAAAGGTGTCTTGGCGTCTCTTCAAATCATGTCCATATTCAACGTATCCACCAAAAGACGCATCTCTTCATTTAAGTTTGCCGCCCATGGGAAGTTAAGGAAGTTACCACCAAAAGTTGCTTCAAAAAACCCTAGAAATTGGCGCCAATAATAAAAAAATTTGATTTTTAACTGTGACGCTAATTGCAGAGTTACAACGTATGAGTTATCTCTCTGTTTTTTGAATAAAAATAATAGCATAAGTTTAATTCTTGCAACTAAATCACATAAAGTTTTTCCATTAAATCTCCCTCCGATTGCACATAGAATTGTGAAACTACGAGGACCTTTAAGCTTTTTGAGATGCTTTTTCTGAATTACTAAACTTCACTCCTCACTTAGTGTAATAGTTTCATTATCTTCAAACTTCATTTTTTGTTGAGAATATCCTTCATAAATTTCACTTATCTTGGCATTTGTTCTAAGGCTTCAGCAAATGGAATATTAATTGTAAGCTTCTTAAATATTCTCAGGAACTTTGAAATTTGCTTATCCAACTTTTGTTGTTAAAGTCTCTAAGGAAATGGAAGTGATGGCTAATCTAAATCAATCTTAGGTGGAGAAATAAGTCTTTCCAAACCATTCAGAGTGTCCTCTATTTGTTCTTCAATCTCGTCTTTCTCTAATTGAATCTCTTTTTGAACTTTACCTTCCAACTCTCTTCCACTTCTCAGTTGAACTGCTTTTACATGCTCTTTATTCATGTATCATGGATTTTCTTTTGTATTACTAGGAAGTGTTCCATTGGATATATTATTTTATGAATTGGCAATTTTTCCCAATTGATTCTCAATATTTCTAATTGTAGCTCCTTAACTTTGCAATTGATTTACCATTTGTAACACCACTTCTTTAATATACAACTTCTTCTCCTTAAATTGTGAAGTATTGCTAAAACCTAAACGATAGGTTGGTCTATAATTATTATTCCCTTAGTTGTTCTAGTTTCCCAATGAGTTTACTTGGTTGTTCCCCCATTGTTGATTACTACTACCCAGATTATTGGTATTCCAGTGAAAGTTTGGATAGTTTTTCCAACCTGGGTTATACTGTATGGAATATGGGTTATTAGGTTTATTTATGGCATTCAAAGTTTTTGATGAAGTTGAAGAATCAACCTTTTGGCCTAATGAATTTACTTTAATCATGGAAATTGGCTGAGAGAAATTCATTCCAAATTGGTTTATCTTTCTTAAAATTGCAGCCACTTGATTTGCTAGGATCACAAAAGTATCATTTTCATGAAGGTTGGCTACTTTTTATGATTTAACTTTTCAGAAGGCCATTGAAAATTAATACTAACCGTTCTTCAATTAAAGCATAAGCATCAGGAAAATATTTAGATATCAATGAACCACACCAGCGACATCGATAATAGATCTAGGAGATCCAACTAATTCATTATAAAAAGTCTGAATTTTTAACCAATCTGGGATCGAATGATGTGGACACTTTCTCAGGAGATCTTTAAATCATTTCCATGCTTCATATATAGATTCACCTTCAAACTGAAAAAAAGATGTGATATCATTTCTAAGCTTCACAGTTTTTTATGGTTGAAAAATATTTAGCAAGGAATTTTTGCGCTAAATTACACCAAGTTCTCATAGATCTAGGTGTTAACAAATTAAACCATATCTTAGCCTTATCGCTTAGGTCTACCTCTAATATCATCGTCTGAAACATCATCATATTTAAGAATAACACACAATTCTAGAAAATTAATAATATGTAAATTAGGATCTTCAGCTGGTGCTCCCCCAAAAGTATTATTTGATATCAACTGGGTAATAACAAGTTTAAGCTAAAATGAATTAGCAGCTACAGCAAGGTGTTGAATACTACCATGAAGTTCATCCGCTGTAGGGTTAGCATAATCTCTAAAAGGTGTAAATTCTTGATGGAATTCAATATTCTGGTTTTCTTGATTCATCATTTCTTGAATATATTTATATTTTTCTACATTTTTACTTTTTTTTATTTTTTTGACCCCTAGAACCTAAACTACTCATACACAAAAATAAAATAAAATAAAACATACTAACAAAAATAAAGAAAAGTAATAAATTTAAATTTTCTTAAACTTTCTTTAATGATATTTTTATTAATTTCCACGGCAACATCTCTGAATATTTATGCTTACTGATATACCTAAAATATATAGTGTTTTGAAATACATTTTTATACCTATTTTTGATGATATTACACTTTAATGGAAGGTATTTTTGTGTTTTTCATGTAGGTATGATTAAAATGAGTGACTATGATGAAAGGAGCAATAAAGGATCAAATTTAGAGCAAAAAATTGAAAGGTGTACAAAATTGACCTCTAGCGCCAATTGTCGGATGGCTGGCGCATAGGCGCCATAGTTAAAGTGATGAATTTTATTTGATTTTGAGCAAATTTGAAGAGGTTTTTGAAGCATCCTTAGGTTAAAACTTCACTAAATTCCCATCAGCACCAAAACTCATTTAAAATTTGAACGGATGGATGAATTCTTGATGGATACATTGAATCTGGACATATTTTGAAGAGACACCAAGGCACCATTTCAAAAATTTTAAAAAGAAGATTTAAAGATCAGAAAAATGGTTGTTGTTGGAGGTTTTTATTAGTGTTAAGAGTCAAGTTTATGTTAGAGAGTTATTGAGATCACACCATTCCACTTCACCACTTTTATTATCAATTATATCTAGTTTTTATTAAGAGTACAATAGAGATTTAGAGTCTACGGAGTTGGGCACCAACCTCTATTGTGTTATGTAAAGGGAAAGCAAAGTTTCAAAGGAACTTCAAGAGTCTTGTGGAGAGGATTTTCATATAATTATTTAACTTTATTTTACATTTGGTTTTAAGTAAAACTTGTTGTGTTTTCACTATGATTTCTACTTTTAAATCGAGTTTTGATTGTGTTTTCTCCATGGATTTTGAGTAGATTTCTTTATATTTTTCTTTTTAAATGATGAAGTAATTAAATTATGAAATAAAGTTGTGTGAAGTATAGGATTTCAATGTTGGAAGAAGTTGTGATGATTCACTACCTTGCACTTCATTTACTTCTTGATTTGACCAATTAAGAGTTTAAATTTTGTTGAGAGATTATGAAAGATACATTGTAGTATTATCTCAATCAATAATTGGAAAGTATCACATGCAATTGTATGGATGAGAATTGTAGTCCATATGGTTGGGTGTAAATAAATAGGAAGATATGCTTATAATGGGGAGTAAATTAGAGGAATTTAGAGGGACAGGCTAAAGCCCCCTAATTTGTTTGATATGAAAAATTTTGTTATGAGATGTTAGTGCTAAGGTAGAGGAAATCGAGAGAACTCTAGAGTGAGAGCTGGTATCTTCCCTGCCTAACCCATCTATAAGATTTCAAATCATCAAATTAACCAATGTTGTTTATAGAACCAAGTAAGGGTAATGAAGATAATTGCTTCTATTTGGAACAACACATTTTAGATACTTCCACAACGAAATTCCATAATTATTACTCATTCATTAAAAGAGAAAAAAGATATTTTATTCTCATTTGCTTTCATACTATTTTATATTTGTGTTAACTTTAGTTGTTTGATTTACTTTTTTATTTAGAAATTACCAAAAACAAATTTGAAAAACTTTATATCTTTAAACATACTTTACAAAATCATTTTAAAAAGTAAAAATTTAATTTTACTATTTCTTTAAAATTTTAAACAGTTCCCTTTAGGTTCGATATTTCGGAGCTTAATCAAAAAGTTATATATTACTTGATAAATGATACAAAAACTTGCGTAGTATCCCATATTATAAATATTTAAAGCATAATTTAATATCTAAAATGTAAGGGTAAATATTCGGATGGGATTAAATTTTTGGTGTCGTTTCTATGGAAATTAATTAAAATATCATTTAAAGAAAATTTAAGAAATATTAAGTTTTTACTTTTCATTATTTTTGTTAGTGTTTTTATTTTATTTTGTTAATTTCATATGCGTAGTTCAGGTTCTGAGGGACTTGTGCCTTATAATTCTGAATTAGAGAGAGCTATTAGAAAACTCAAAAAAATTAAAAACTCAGAAAAAGATAAAAATATTCAAGAAATGATAAAAAAAGATCATCAAAATTTTGAAATCCATTAAGAATTTACACCTTTAAGAGATTATGCTAACCCTGTAATGGATGAACTTCATGGTAGTATTCAACACCCTGTTGTAGCTGTGATGCCTGAATATTTATGCTTACGATTTAGATATGAAATTTATGATTTATAATATGTCATTCTATGCAAATATACGTATCATTTATCAAGTAATATAAGACTTTCTGATTAAGCACCGAGATATCGAATCCACCGGGAAATGTATATAAATTTGAAGAAATAAGAAAAATAACTTTTTACTTTTCTAATTGATTTTTGTAAGTATGTTTTATGTTTTTAATTTTTATAAGTTGTTTTTGATATTTTTAATAAAAAGTCAAGAAGGAAATAAAATTATTAATACTTTAAACACGATATAAAAGTTATAAGAATCAAATATCTCTTTCGTTCTTCAATGAATCAATAATAATTAAGGAATTTTTTGTTGTGGAAGTTTATAAATGTATTGTGCCAAATAGGAGCAATTATATTCTTTGCCCTTGCTTGGTTCTATAAAAAAAATTGGTTAACTTGAAGTTTTGTAGATGGGTTAGGCAAGGAAGATACCAGCTCTAACTCTAGAGTTCCCTCTATTGCCTCCATCTGGGGGCTAACATCTCATAAAAAAGGGTTGCCTCCCAATAAATGCTTGGTTTAATGTCTTCAGCCTGACATACCCAAAACTTATTCTAAGTGACCCAATATCAAATTCTCATCAGGTTTAAGTTAATTTACTGAAAAATAAGGTAATAGTCTATGACCATTAACTTTGAATATTTTTTGAGTCTTAGGATCTTGAATATCTACAGCTCCATAAGAATAAACTTTTATCACAATAAATGGACCCATCCATTTGGACTTAAGTTTTCCAACAAAAATTCTCAATTTGGCATAATATAACAAAAACTTTTGTCCTGACTCAAGAATTTTAGTAGGAATCTTCCGATCATGCCATAACCTCATTTTTTTCTTTATAAATCTTACCCTTTTCATAAGATTCATTCCATATCTCTTCAAGCTCCATTAATTGCAATAATCTCTTCTCAGCAAGATCCTTTAAATTATAATTTAACTCTTTTATAGCCCAATATGCTTTATGCTCAAGTTCAACAGGCAAATGACAAGATTTTTCAAAAATTAGCCTATATAGGGACATCCCTATAGAAGTTATGTCAGTCCTATAAGCCACCAAAGCAAAATCCAGTTTGATTGTCCTATTCCTTCTGTTTTGATTAACAGTCTTTTCAAATATTCTTTTAATTTCATGATTGGATAAATCAACCAAACCACTTATCTGCGGATGATAAGCAATAGTAATGTGATGGTTAATATGATATTTCTTTTCTAACTTCTCCATAATTGCGTTTCTTAAATGACTTCCTCTATCTGTTATGATTACTCTTGGTATTCCAAATATGCAAAATATATTCTTTCTTAAAAACTTTGCAATACTTTGATCATCACATTGAGGTAAAGCAACAGCTTTAATCCATTTGGATATATAATTTACTACTATTAAAATATAAATCTTTCGGAAAGATGGTGTAAATGGTCTCATGAAATCTAATCCCCAAACATCAAATATTTCAACTTCCAACATATAATTGAGAGGCATCTCTTTTCTTCTAGAAATATTGCCTACACACTGACATCAATCACAATTTTTAATATATGTATTAAAATCTTTAAAAATTGTAGGCCAATAAAATCCAGATTGTAAAATTTTATAAGCAGTTCTATCAACTCCAAAATTTCCTCAATAATCAGAATTATGACATTTCTGAATAATTTCATAAATTTCTCCTAAAGGCACACATCTTCGAATGATCAGATTCTTTCCTTGTTCATATAAAAATGGGTTATCCCAAAAAAAAGTTTTAGCATCAGATAAAAACTTCTTCTTTTCCTGGTATGTCAAACCATATGGTATAATATCACTAACAATAAAATTTACAATGTTGGCAAACCACAAAATTCGTCATTCATTAATAGTGAAAAATTTTTCAACAGAAAAATGTTCATTAATTTCTTCAGTATCACTAAGAGATTTTTCAGTTTCAAGCCTGGATAAATGATCAGCAATTTGATTATCAGCACCCTTCCTATCTACCATCTCAAAATCAAATTCTTGCAAAAGAAGAATCCATCTAATCAATCTCAGTTTTGCATCTTTCTTTTTAATTAAATATTTGATAGAAGAATGATCAGTATACACTACACATTTAGTTTAAATTAAATATGATCGAAATTTATCAAAAACAAATACTATAGCTAAGAACTCCTTCTCAGTAGTGGTATAGTTAATTTGAGCTTCATTAAGAGTTTTACTAGCACAGTAAATTCCTTTGAAAATTTTATCATATTTTTGACCCAAAACAGCACCAATAGCATAATCACTAGCATCATACATTAATTCAAAAGGTTTTTCCCTGTTCGGTGAAATTATGATTGGTGCATTGATTAATTTTTCTTTTAATGTTTCAAAAGCTTTTAGGCATTTTTCATCAAAAAAAAATTACATCATTTTCCAATTAACGGCATAAGGGTTTTGAAAGTTTTAAAATGTCTTTAATATAATTCCTATAGAATCCAGCATGTCCAAGAAAACTTCTAATTCCCTTTACATTCATTGGACAAGGTAAATTAGAGATAACTTGAATTTTTGTAGGATCGACTTCCAAACATTTTTCTGATATTTTTTGTCCAAATACAATTTCTCCTATTACCAAAAATTGACATTTTTCCCACTTAAAGACCAAATTAGTTTCTTCACATCGTTTTAAACTTTAGGTAAATGTTCTAAACATGATTCAAATGAACCTCCAAACACTAAAAAGTCATCCATAAAAACTTCAATCCCTTTTTAAATTAAATCACAGAAAATAGCCATCATACATCTCTGAAATGTACCAGGGGCATTACATAAACTAAAATGCATTCTCTAACAGCAAACATGCCAAAAGGACTGGTAAACTTTATTTTCTCTTGATCCTCAGGAACTATTTGAATTTAGTAGTACCTATATCCATCCAGAAAACACAAGTATTTATTCCAAGCCAGTCTATCCAACATCTAATCTAGAAATGGGAGTGGAAAGTGATCTTTCCTTGTAGCAAGATTTAATTTTCTATAATCAATGCATATCTGCCACCTTATTACTTGTTTAGTTGATATAATCTCATTCTTCTCATTAACAATCACAGTTAATCTTCCATTCTTAGGAATACAGTGAATAGGATTCACCCATGCACTATCTGAAATAGGGTAGATAATCTCAGCATCCAACCACTTTAAAATTTCTTTCTTAACAACATCTTTCATGATAGGATTTAATCTCCTTTGATGTTCAGCTCTAGGTTTACAATTATCTTCCATAACGATTCTATGCATACAAATTGAAGGACTGATTCCCTTATTCTCAGCTATTGTCCATCCAAAGGCTTTCTTGTACTTCTTTAAAACTTCAAACAAACTCCCTTCTTCTATTTTAGTTAATTGAGAGGAAATTATCACTAGCAATGTTGAGGACTCGCCTAGAAAATCATACTTTAAATGATCAGAAAGCATCTTTAACTCAAGTTCAAGAGGTTTTTCAATTGATGGACCCAAAGATTCATCTTTTTCAGTCATGTCCAACAATTCAAAATTTTCATGAAGATAATTTTGATCTTCCTCATGAAAATCTTTAGAATGATGTAACTCCTTCTCTTGCTCATGTTATAATTTTTCTCTTTCAAATTTCTCTGCATAAGCTGATTTGAAATGACATTCACTCAAATACTTGATAGCATCCATCCTATAACATTCATCATCTTTACCTCTTGTAGGATATTTTATGGACTTTGAAATGTTTAATGTAACGGTCTGATCATTAACTCTCATTGTTAATTCCCCTTTTTGCACATCTACCATCGCTCTACCTATTGCTAGGAAAGGTCTTCCTAAAATTATGGGTGTCTCTTTATCTTCCTCCATATCCAGCACAATGAAATCCACAGGAAAAATAAATTAATCCACTTTTACCAAAACATCTTCTATAACTCCTTTAATATATGTGATCGAACGATCTGCTAGTTATAGCATTATAGTAGTTGGAGTTATTCTCCTAATCCCAGTTTTTTGAATATTGATAGAGGCATAAGGTTAATGCTTGCACCCAAATCACATAAAGCTTTTCCATAAAATCTGTCTCTGATTGCACATGGAATTGTGAAACTACCAGGATTTTTAAGCTTTTCAAGAAACTTCTTCTAAATTATTGCACTGCACTCCTCACTGAGTGCAACTGTCTCACTATCTTCAAACATCCTTTTTTTGTTGAGAATATCCTTCATAAATTTCATGTTGCTTGGCATCTGTTCTAAGGCTTCAACAAATCGAATACTAATTGCAAGCTTTTTATATATCTCCAAGAATTTTGAAAATTGCATATCCAACTTTTGCTGATGAAGTCTCTGAGGAAATGAAGGTGTGGTTTTTCCAAATCTTCCTTAAGTGGAGAAATAGGTCTTTCCAAACCTTTCGGAGCATCCTCTTTTGGTTCTTCAATCTCTTCTTTCTCTACTTTAATTTCTTTTTGAACTCTACCTTCCAACTCTCTTCCACTTCTCAGTTGAATTGCTCTTACATGCTCTTTATTCTTATCTCTTGGATTTACTTCTGTATCACTTAGAAGCATACCTTGGGATCTATTACTTAATGTATTGGCAATCTGTCCCAATTGATTTTCAATATTTCTTATTGTAGCTCCTTGAGTTTGAAATTTATTTCCCATTTGTAACACTACTTCTTCAATAGACAAATTCTTCTTCTTAAATTATAAAACATTGTTATAACCTAAAGGATAGGTTGGTCAATAATTTTTATTCCCTTGGTTGTTCTAGTTCCCAATGGGTTTACTTGGTTGTTCCCCCATTGTTGATTAATACCACCCTAATTATTGGTATTCCAGTTAAATTTTGGATGATTTTTCCAACCAAAGTTATAATAATTAGAATAAGGGTTATTAGGCTTACTTATAGCATTCAAAATTTTTGGTGAAGTATGAGAGTCAACCATTTAACTTAATGAATTTTCTTCAATCATGGCAATTGGCTGAAAAAAGTTCATCCCAAATTGGTCTATCTTCCGTGAAATTGCAGCAACTTAATTTGCTAACATTGCAAAAGCATCATTTTCATGAATATTGGCTACCTTTTTAGGATTCAACATTTCAGAACGCCATTGAAAATTATTAGTAGCCATTTCTTCTATTGAAGCATAAGCATCAGTAAACTGTTTAGACATTAGTGATCCTCCTGCAGCAGCATCGATAGTAAATCTAAGAGATCCAACTAATCCATTATAAAAGGTTTGAATTATTAACCAATCTGGTACCGAATCATATGGACATTTCCTGAGGAGATCTTTAAATCATTCTCATGCCTCATATATAGATTCACCTTCAAACTGACAAAAAGATCTGATATCATTTCTAAGCTTCGCAGTGTTTGATGGTGGAAAATATTTAACAAGGAATTTTTGTGCTAAATCACCCCAAGTTCTGATAGATCCAGGAGCTAACGAATTTAACCATATTTTAGCTTTATCTCTTAGTGAGAAAGGAAAAAGTCTAAGTTTAATAGCATCATTTGAAACACCATCATATTTAAAAGTAGCACACAACTCTAGAAGGTTGGCAAGATGTAAATTAAGATCTTCAAGTGGTGCTCCCCCAAACTGATTATTAGACACCATTTGGATAATAGTAGGTTTAAGCTCAAAGGAATTAGCAACTATAACAAGGTGTTGAATATTACCAAGAAGTTCATCCACTGTAGGGTTAGCATATTCTCTTAAAGGTCTAAATTCTTGTTGGATGTCACATTTTGATTCTGATGATTTTCCATTTCTTGAATATTTTTATCTTTTTAAAATTTTTAAATTTTTTTTTCTGATTGTTCTTTCAAATTCAGAATTAAAAGGCACAAGTCCCTCAGATCCTGAGCTACGCATACAATGTTAAATAAAAAAAATAAAACATACTAACGAAAAAAAAGAAAAGTAAAAAATTTAAATTTCTATTATTTTTCCTTAAATGAAATTTTAATTAATTTCCCCGGTAACGGTGCCAAAATACTTGATGCCCAAATATTTATGCTTAAGATTTAGATATGAAATTTATGATTTATAATATGACATTCTACGCAAGTATACGTATCGTTTATCAAGTAATATAGGACTTTCTGATTAAGGCTTGAGATATCGAACCCACAGGGAAATGTGTAAAATTTTAAAGAAATAAGAAAAATAACTTTCTACATTTTTAAATGATTTTTGTAAGTATGTTTTAAGTTTTTAACTTTGAAAAGCTATTTTTCACATTTTTAATATAAAGTTAAGCAGGAAATAAAATTATCAATACTCTAAAAACCATATAAAATTATAAGAATCAAATATCTTTTTCTTTCTTCAATGAATCAGTAATAATCATGGAATTTTATGTTGTGGAAGTATTTAAATGTATTTTGCCAAATAGGAGCAATTATATTCTTTACCCTTACTTGGTTCTATAGAGAAAATTGGTTAATTTTAAATTTTGAAATTTTGCAGATGGGTTAGGCAGGGAAGATACCAGCTCTCACTCTAGAGTCCCTTTATTCCCTCCACCTGGGGGCTAACATCTCATAACAAAATTTAAAATAACAAACAAAATTAGGGGGCTTTGGTCTGTCACTCTAAAGAGCTCTAATTTTACTCCCAAATAAAGCATATATCCCTATTTATTTGCATTCAATAATATGGACTACAATTCTCACTCATATAATTGCATGTGAATCTTTCCAATTGTTGTTTGAGATAATACCACATTGGATCTTACATAATCTCACAACAAATTTTAACATCTTAATTGGCCAAATCAAGAAGTAAATTAAATTCAAGGAATTGAATCATCACAATTTATTCCAGCATTAAACACTTATACTTTCCACAACATACTTCCATAATTTAATTACTCCATCATCTAAATAAGAAAAATATAAACTAAACTACTCAGATTTCATGAAGAAAACACAAATAATACTTGATATGAAAGCATAAACTACAATGAAAACACAACAATCTTACATAAAAATGAAATGTAAAAACAAAAATAAAACTTATCTGAAAATCCTCTCCACCAAACTCTGGAAGTTCCTTTGAAATTTGGCTTTCCATAATACAACTCTAAGGAGGTTAGCGTCCAACTCTGGTGATTCTAATAAAGACTTTAAATTTTAAACATCAATAAAAACTAGATATAAGGATAAAAGAAAAATGGTGATATGAAGGCTTCACACTAACTCTTTTTCCTTTCTTAGTCTCTACTTTCTACTATAGAAAAGAAGCATTCTCAAACTTAACACAATCTAATAACACACTCACTAATAATAATCACTTCAATGCACTTGCAAATTATGCGGCTTCATTTTTATAATTTTTGAAAAGGTGCCTTGGTGTCTCTTCAAATCATGTCCAAATTCAATGTACCCACCAAAAGATGCATCCCTTCAATCAAATTTATCGCCAAAAAGAATTTAAGGAAGTAACCACCAAAAGTTGCTTCAAACACCCCTTAAGAATGGCGCCAAAATTCATTTAAATTTGATATTTAACTATGGTGCGTAAGTGCCGACACTTTGGCGCTTAGGCGCAGAGGCAAAATTTTTCAAACTCCATAATTTTGCTCAAAATTTAGTCCTTTTCACTCCTTTCATCATAATTAATTATGCCCATCATACCTACATGAAAAACACAAAATACCTTCCATTAAAGTGCAATATCATCAAAAATAGGTATAAAAATGTGCATAAAACACTATATATTTTAGGTGTATCAAGCTGCTAATTTATTTGAATTTAAACCTGTTATTATCTAAGTGGTATCTAATAATCAGTTTGGGGGAGCACCAACTGAAGATCCTAATTTGCATCTTGCTAATTTTCTAGAATTATGTGCTACTTTTAAATACGATGGTGTTTCGGATGATGCTATTAGACTTAAACTTTTTCCTTTTTCATTGTGGGATAAAGCTAAGATTTGGTTAAATTCGTTAGCACCTAGATTTATCAGAACTTGGAGTGATTTAGCACAAAAATTCCTTGCTAAATATTTTCTACCATGAAATACTATGAAGCTTAGAAATGATATAACATCTTTTTGTCAGTTTGAAGAAGAATCTATATATGAAGCATGAGAACATTTTAAATATCTTTTAAGAAAGTGTCCACATCATTCGATACCAGATTAGTTAATAATTCAGATCTTTTTGTAATGGATTAGTTGGATCTCTTAGATCTATTATTGATGCCGCTGCTGGTGGTTCATTAATGTCTAAACTGTTTGCTGATGCTTATGCTTTAATTGAAGAAATGGCTACTACTAATTTTTAATGCCCTTCCCAAAGGTTAAATCCTAAATGGTAGCAAACATTCATGAAAATTATGATATTACGTTGCTAGCAAATTAATTTGCTGCAATTTCAAGGAAGATAGACTAATTTGGGATAAAGTTTTCTCAGCCAACTTCCTTGATTGAAGAAAATTCATTAGGCCAAATGGTTGATTCTCAAACTTCATCAGAAATCTTGAATGTCATAAGTAAGCCAAATAACCCACATTCCAAATATTATAACCTAATTTGAAAAAATCATTAAAAAATTAACTAGAATGCCAACAATCAAGGTGGTAGTAATCAACAATGGGGTGTCGGCATATTTTTAGATTATGTTTTTTGAAAAGGGGTCGCCTACAGAAGTTGTCAGCGAATTTTTTAGATTTTAAATTTAATTTAAATATATATATATATATATATATATATATATATATATATATATATATAATTTAGAAAGTAGTATTTGATTTTAAAAATAATTTTGAGTTTGAAAATTTTAAGATATGAAATCAAACTGATCTCACATCCCAAATAGTTTATATAAATGAGCACCGCACCACAAACCGTATATCTATCCTAAAGAATGGCCACACTGCTTGATGATGAGGCTTGGTTAAATAAACTAGGAGATTTGTGACATCCGTTTGGTCTGCGAACCAACTTTATAAGCCGACAAGTTCCCCTACTTAATATAAAGAAATTAAACAGGGTTTTTATTACCTGAGTTCTTAAAGTTCCTTATAAGGGCAAGCCCCTATAGTTAATTACATCTTAAATGACGAAAATCAATTAAGAAAACTCTCGATAATGTTCAGTGGTTTTGCTCTCAAGAATTTCAAAGTTTAAGGTTTTCAAAAGATTGGATTTTGGAGATTTCAATAGGGATTAACTCAAATTTGGAACAGTTAATTTCAGGAGACCAAAGGAAGAGAGGTAGGAGAAGCTGAGGATCCAAGAAGAATCTTGGCAACTTCCTAAACTATCCTATTGTTTAGGTTCAATTCAAGAATTTACTTAATGTTGTAATTCTGCCAATTTTAGTTAATTAGGACTTATATTTGTATGATATAATCACACAAGTAGCCTCGAAGATGTGAGGGTTTATGTCGTACCAAACAACTACCTCGGAATCCTAAGACCGGTTAGGACATAATTTACATAAAATGATTATGCAAGTGTCTAACGAAGAGTTGAGGATTTATTTCGCACTAGGCAAACAACCTTGAAATCCTATGGCTTGGTAATTTAATTCTAAGAAAGGTTTAGCTGATGTAGACCCGAATTTTGCTGATGACGATGGCCATGCTGCCCACCATGCTCCGAGCTCCTTGTCGTTGCAAAGGTTTAGTTTTAGAAGATGAAAATCAGGAGGTGAGAGAAGTGTTTTGGTTTAGATAAATCTGAAAGTCTAAATATTTTTAATATTTTAATTAAAACAAATCTTAAAGTTGTTTAATCAGAACCGATTAAGATCGCACGGTTTCGTCATCCCGTCACCGTTATTTTCATCGAATTCACTTAGTTCAGATGAATTTGCTTAACTCAATTGAATGAGTTCCACACTTTCTTTCAGACTGTGGGAAATCTCGTTAGCAACATGTGTGTTACATCATCCGAGGTATTCCCGATCGTTCAACGAGACGTTTTAATTTTGTTGCAATTGTAGTTTTTTTGTTCTGTTTGTGATTAAATTTTGAGTTGTTTTATATTTTGTAATGTTGTGGCGATGAATTTTATCATGTGGTGACTTTTAATTTAGTTTTGCGTTTCTGTTTTGTGACTATCCTAAAGGTTTCAGTTTTCATGCAACAATCTTGTTTAACATGCAAGAAAAAGTAAAGTGCAGTGCATGTATGTAAATTGCACTAAAGTAAATTGCAATAAAATAAAAGCGTACCTGGAGGGTCTTCCCGTCATCCTAAGCTGTAATTACAACACATGTTAAGGCATTTAAATATTTCAACAAGTACCTAAGTAAAGCTAAGGGAAGGTTCTTGTTGTCTACCAAGATCCTAGTCCTATAACTAGTCATTTCATCTGACATCTAGGTTCTTGTATTTTTTTAAGGATGATTTTCTTCATCAAAGAACAATTAAATTCAATTGTTCTTCTAAAACATCCCGTCATATTGAGAAAGTGCTTAGGACGAGTCCTAAACATCTTTTCAACATTTCCAAGATTATTTTGAATCCAAGTAAATTTAATTGCATAGGTAAATTAATCATCTAGGAGTTTAGTTAAGCTTTTTCTCTTGCTCAATGAACTTGGGCATTTGATTACCTGATGAATGAAGTGACATCTCACTTAATACTCCATTTAAGAGTTATAATAATTAAAGCCTTTGGGGGCAAGTTGGTTTGTTAAAGAATTTAACCATTCTTAATTGAAGTTTAAATTAATGGTTTAAAGTGATTTAGTTTAATTAAGAGGTATTAATTAATAATTTTAAGTTTGGAATAGTGTTCAAATTATTTTTTGTTTAAATCTTTATACTTTAAGTGATCTTAAAATTTTAAATTTGTTTTACTTTTATTATTGGTTGATGTTAATTTAATTTAATTTAACTGAATTTAACTTAATTTAATTTCAATATTTTAAATTTAATTTAATTTAATTATTAAAATGTTAATTTACTTTAAATTTAATTTAAATTAATTTTTATTTAGTTTAATTTAATTTAATTATATTTTAATTTGATTTAATTGTTAAACCACTTAATATTTTGAGCTTTCCTTTAATTTAAGGATTATTTTTTTTCTTAATTTTTTAATTTTGATTTACTTATTTTGGATTATCATTTTAATCTTAATTAAGAGTTAAATATTATTGAAGTGATTTATTTAGGGATTTTTTTTATTAAAGAATTAATATCCTCTCAAATTATATCCCTATTTTTAATAATTCAAATCTTCATTAATCTTCCAAAATTTAATTTGTTTAAATAATTAAAATTTCATTTTGGTTTATTAAAAGTGATTAATGGGTTCCTAGCCTTTTAATTTCCCAAAGTTTCAATCATCCAAGAAAGATAAAATCAAATATTTTACCCTCCATTTTAATTAAATCTAAAATTTTAATAAAGGGGTTTAAATTCTTTAATTACCTTTATGCCCTTTTAGGCTTATTTATTTCATAACTCACTAAATTGAGCTCAAATGAACTTGAAATTTTTATGTCACTTACCTCATATGTCAATTAAGACAATAGAGGAGAAAATGTGATTTTTCTGAATTTAATTTATTTATATAATTATTTTTAGTGAAAAATATGGATTTTCAATGGAAATTCAACAATATAACCAAGGAAAGGTTTTTATCCTTAAGAAAATTATGGGATGTTCCTAATAACCAGCGGACCACTTGGACCAATTTTGGCGATTTTTTCAATTAAATTTTATTTATTATAATAATTTTGAATTTTAGAGTATTAATTAATTATAAAATAAAATTAAAGTTGAAAAATGGATTTTATATTTTTCATAAATCTCTTTGACCTCAAGGAGTTCATAGAAACAAATTTTACAATTTTCTAATTTTTCTTTGATTTATTGGAATTAATTTAGTGAAAAGGTTGGAAATACATTTTTTAATACTAAAAATTGTTTTAAGCATTTAAAATTCAATATCTTTAGTTAGAGACTTGGGAAAAATATTTGGTTTATTCCTAAGTGATTAGGAGTCAAAATATAACATTTTTATTATTTTTAATATTTTTTATGATTTTTATTATTTTTTTATTATTTAAAATATTAAAATATGATTAAAAATGAAAAATTTTAGAAAATTCAAATTTTAATTTTTATAGACTCCTATGATATCAGAGAGCCCACAAAACCAATTTGGTGAATTTTTGAAATTTATTTTTGGAGTTATGAATTTTTAAATTTTAATTTTGATCATGTGGCTTAATTAATTCATTTATTGGGCTAATGATTTCCAATTGACTTCAAGTTTTTATGCAAGGTTCTCTGTATCCTAATAATCAATGAAGAATTAATTTCAAGTTATTTTAATGTGTGGTTAACCCTAATTAATTAAAATTTAATTTTGAGTAATTAGGCCAATTAGGGTTATTCTTAATGAGTTAATTCAAAATATAATTATCCTATGGTCCTTTGGTCCTATGAAACTTCACCAAATTTTTCTTGAATTTATTGGATAATATGCTAATTAATGGAATTAAAATATAAAAAATAGTGACATAAACTTGAAAAATACATAACTTTCCATAGAGATGGCCTCTGACCTTGAAAAGTTCAGGGAATGTTTCTAAGATCAGAGGCTTCAAAAGCCATATGGTCTCATGCCATGGTGAATTGTCTATGCAAATGGAGAATCAAAATACTAAAATAAGTAAATAATTAATTAAAAATAAAATACTCATCAAAATAACTTGATTTCTTTCCACATTATTCTCCTCTATTCACTGAGCAAGAGGGTATTTTTTGTTTATTTTTATGATTTTTATACACAAAGATATGGATTTTCTAAGTTATGGGTATTTAAATAAATAGAAAAAAATCCTATTTTTCTACTTATCCACGCGGCGCCGCGTCAACCTAGGCAGCTCCGAAAGCCCACACGTCGCGCTCCCATTCACCGCCGCCATCTGACTCAGCGCTCCAGGGGCCCGCAGTTCATGTAACGTTCTCTGGTCCGGCGCAATCTGGACCATTCACTCAATAGACGCTTGATCAGACGGTGCCTGGTCATCGTCTACGACTGGTGTGCACCCATGACCGTCCACACTAAAACCCTAAGAACTCTCTCCTTTCTCAATGGATTTTCGTGTTCTTATGATATATGGATTCTTCTTGAAGAGACAAACACATCCATATAGTTTACATGTTATGAAATTAAGTAAATCAAAATGGAGAATCACTAGAAGCTCGGGAGGAAGGAATGATCCATACTTTTGCTCTAAGAAGTGTAGCTTCAATCAAAGAGTTATGTCATCTTCGATTGCACCCAAGGAAGCTCCAGATGAAGTCTTTGGCTCTAGGGAATTGTCTAGGTAAGAAAGTGTCCACAACCGATTTCAATGCTTGGAGGTTGGAGCAAATGGGTGGCCTGGAGAGGGGGCTTTCACTGGGGAACTCCTTCTCTTGGTCCTGTGCAGGTGTGGGTGGGTTTAATTTGGATTTGGTGTAGGTTTTAGAGATGTCCTGGTTTTGAGCTGAGAATTGAGCTCCAAAATTGAGCTCAATCAATGGGGTTTAGGGCAGGAGAGCAGTGGGGATCAATTGCTCTAAGTGAGGAGAAGGTCCTGGAGCAATTTTGGCAGAGTTTTGTTTAGGTCTAGTTCATCACCTTCTTTGGCCGAGAGGGTGGTGGGTTTAAATAGACATGGCTGGACGGCTCCCTAGGGGCAATTGAAGGCTTGGATCGACTGATCAGGGCAAGGGAAGAACAGCCATGGTAGCCATTTAGGTTGGGACAACTCAGCAAGGGGGAATTGAATTTTTGAATCAATTTAGACCTCTCGGCCATGGTATTTTCCGGCGACTGTGGTGGCTGGCCGTCCAGGCATGGGTCACCCTCAGGGTCAGGAAGGTCAGGGCTTGGCTCAATTGGCTGTTGCCATGTGTAAAAAGGTTTGATTTAAGTGGAATGGGGGAGAATGTATTTTGGGCTCATTATGGTTCAAGGCATGGTTTAAGCTAGGCGCACCTCCCTAAGGCTTGACCTTGGGCTGGGAGGAATCATTTGGGTCAGCCAAGAGAGAGAGGTGAGGTCTCTTTCCATGGTGAGGTGGCTAAGCTTGGTTTAGAGTGTGACATGAATGAGGTTAAAATGCTTAATGAAGGATTAAGAAAGAGCACCCCTCCATTTGCCATAAATGACATGGCGAGGTGTAAAGTGACTCCCATGGCTTGCATATGGCATATGCATGGCTCCATGGCTTCATGTGGCTTGGGGCAAAGCTAGGTCAATTACATGAAAAAGGGTTTTGAATTTTTAGACATTTTGATGGAAAATTTTCATGGGGCCACATTTGGTTTGTTTAAATGATAAAATAAAACTTAGGGGGTGATTATATCAAATGGATGACCAATGAAGATGTCTTATGGGTTTTAGAATAAACTTTGGGCTTTTTGAACTTTGGTGAAAATGGGTTTTTAAAGGCTTTATGGAAGTGGGCTTTCAGATTTTAAAATGAACTTTTGGATGAAAGTTTTGTGAAGGACCATACCAAATAAATGTTGGGTTTATTTTAGGGATGTATCATGAGTGATTTGGAAAAGGTTTGGTGTCATTTGTAGTTGAAATGGGTTCAATTTGGGATTTTGGTAATGAGGCCAAAGTGGGCCAAATTGGGCTAACTTGGTTTAAGGTTGGGCTAAGGTTGGATTTAATGTAAAATTAATGTTGAGAAATTTTTATGAGAGTGTCACAAAGAGTTTTAAAATTTACTTGGGCTTTGATTTTGGGATTTGGGCCCATTTGGGTTAGGTTTAGGTTTAGGCCAAAAATGGGCTTTAAGCTTCAAATTGAAATTGGATCCACATGTAAATCAAATTGGGCTTGGATTTGGTCTAGATTGACATTGGGAATATTTAATTAAATTTTAGAATTGAATTGGACCAAAATTGAGGTCAATTGGGTTGGTTTGGTGGGACATTGGGTTCACTTGGGTTAAGAATGGGTCCAATTGGGGGTTTTGGTAAATGTGGGTTAAATTGACAAAATTGACTTATGGTGTAGTTGAATAAAATGCAATTAAGAATATTTGAGATTTTCTGGAATTTTCTGGGTATTTTTGGAATTTATGGAATTTTTTGTTAAGAAGGGCATTTTGGGTATTTGGAGGGTATTGGGGGGTATTTTTAGAATTTTTGGTATAGTTGGCTAAGGTTGATCAATTTGAGTGGGGAGAAAATGCTTAGGATTGGTTTTGAGGAATTTTGGGTAATTTAGGCAATTTTACAATATTTGGATAGTTTCAAGGACATTTGGTAAGTTTAGCAGGTGTGGGGCCCCGGGGGTCAAAATTTGAAATTTTGGGAAAGTGAAGGTTGATCAAGTGTGAGTGAAATGGAATCACTTTGGTTGAGCCATGAAGCCATATCAAGCCCATAAGAGCCATGAGAGGACTCACATGAGGCATTCACTATGTTGTTCTTAACCCTCTTAGCCAAGAGCTTAAGGTCCATCCATATGAATTACCTACATGAGTCAGGAAGTCAAGCTAGCCATGAATGGTTTTAGGATTGGAATGTTTGTGAAAGTGTAATGTGTGTGCAAGTCAAACCTTACTAGACCAGGCCACCCAGGGTAGTCCTAAGGCCAAAGAGTCCTATAGGGAACTCATCCTTTAAACCTCCACATTTGATCTTAACCCTCTAAGTGACTTAGGGGTTTACAATCGAACTTCTGGGATTTGCAGTGAGTTAAGAGGTGTTTAAATTTCTAAGTGGTGGGTTCTTTTTCTAGTCCTCTAAGATAGTTAAAGGGAAAGCCTAAGGCTAAATCCTAAGTATTAAGGAGAGAGAAGAGAAGAGACCTCATCAAAAATGAGGTCAACAAATGGACCCCCAACAGGTATGGCCGCGTGTATTGGTGTTAACCGAAGAGATCAACAAAACCAACACAGACATCTAAGTGACACACTTAGAATTGAGTAGAAATAAATTTCTACTTGGGAGTATCGAGTATATCTCCAAGACTGGAGATCCCTGAACTCTCGCTGGGGAAAAGAAAAGGAGGTGAATTCCAGATCATAAGATCTGGGGAAATTTGATTTAGATTTCAATTTATTTTCTATTCCGAGTTTTTTTTCTTTTAATGTGTGAGTTTAGATTTTGATTTGTTCTGAGTTTCAATTTCGATTGAGGTTTAATTTAAAATCAATTCAAGGAAATCTGTATTTGAATTGAGAATTGGAACCTAGGTTCCAATCTCGGGATTGCGAAGAGAACTAGAATTTAAGTACCAGCCTCGGAGTGAGAATTGGAGTTTAAGTATCGATTGAAAAGGATGAGAATCAGAATTTAGGTACTGATATCGAAAGTTTAAAGAGAACTGGAATCAGGTTCCGGCGTTGAAAGGGAAAATTGAAATTTAGTATCAATCTCGGAAAGAGAATAGGAATTTGGTACTGACCTGGAAGGGAGAGAACTGGAATTTCGTACCAATCTCGAAGGTTTAATGAGAAATGGAAACTGGTTACAATCCCTAAGATTTAATGAGAATTGGAAACTGGTTCCAATCTCGAGGATTTAATGAGAATTGGAAACTGGTTCTAATCTCGAAGATTTAATGAGAATTAAATTGGTTCCAATCTCGAGGATTTAATGAGAAATTGAAACTAGTTCCAATCTCTAAGATTTAACGAGAAATGGAAACTGGTTCTAATCTTGAGGATTTAATGAGAACTGGAAATTGGTTCCAATCTCGAAGATTTAATGAAAACTGGAAACTGGTTCCAATCTTGAGGATTTAATGAGAAATAGAAACTGGTTCCAATCTCGCGGATTTAATGATAATTGGAAAATGGTTCCAATCTCGAGGATTTAATGAGAATTGGAAACTTGTTCCAATCTCGAAGATTTAATGATAATTGGAAATTGGTTCCAATCTCGAAGATTTAATGAGAATTGGAAACTGGTTCCAATCTCGAGGATTTAAAGAGAATTGGAAGCTGGTTCCAATCTCGAGGATTTATCTATATGAAGAGGGACCTAATCCAATGCCATCCGAAACAAATCGAAGAAAGTTCGTGGCTCCGTGTCAATAGAACTAGTCGATCCTCAAACATGCAGAGAAAAGATCTAAAAAGGACTGGTAAGTGAACCAAGTTGAAAAGACTCGACCCGGTGACAAGTCGAGGAAAAGATTTGAATTTCAGAAGAGTTTCAAACAGATTTCGCTTTGAAGAATAATTGAAGGATTCAGATCGAAGGATTCAGATTGAAGGATTCATATCGAAGGATTCAGATCAAAGGATTCAGATTGAAGTATTCAAAATTATTTCATTCGTTTTGGTGATTCAATTTCAAAAATATTTAGAGTTTGTATCAGTTTAGAATTCATTTTGATATTTAGATTCTTAAAAAAAGTTCTCGTTTATTTTTATTTTCCCTTTGTTCTTTGCTCGAAGTTCTTTTAATTTAATGACGTTTCTCAGTCAATTTGCAAAAAAAGAGCTGAAGGCAAAACAAGACATGGTCACTTTCATTCCAATCTTGTTGAAAATACATCATACATCTTGATCCAAAACATGATGATATTTTCTTTGAGAATTTGATATCTCATACAATCCATATAAATCCAAAACAGATTGCGTAAGATTCTTCAAGTTTCTTCTAAAAGAAGCTGTCAAAATCCATGTTTGAATAGTGAGATACATGGACAATAACATCACCTTCCAAGTCATCCTTGGCAGGAATGCCGCATGGATATGCATTGGAGGTGTGCTATCTCACATGTAACTCACAGCTCGTAAGGTCGGAGGCTCTCTAACTCTGGATCTGGTTGGAAGTGGAAAGGCATTTTTCTGTCGTCCATCCACCTAAAAGTAACAGAGATATGCTCAACAGGCACCCCTGGAATGCAATGCTTTGAGATTTCCACTCCATTCCCTTTTAATACCATGACGGAACCTATCGGTAGTGGTATCTCCACCGGCCCTCGAAACTCACCGGGGCCTGCTATCCGGAGGTCAGATCCGAACATGATATTGCACTGGTTGAGAAAAGATACTGTGCAGAAAGGTCTAACGAAATCATGATGGTCTATATGTGGAGGTATGCAGTCGCCCTCCTTATAGATGTTAATGATGCAGCTATTGGGTATGCAATCTGCGGCAATACCTTCCATGTTATCATCCTCTTTACCATTCTTTTAATAACTTTTGGCATCAGATCCACCTCACTATGACGGAGTATCCCTGGTGGATTTCCTTTTCTGTCTACCGCAAAGTTGTAGCAACATCCGCACTGGATTGTAACTCTTCCTTTCCCTGGCATCCATCTCCGGGGTTCTGAATAAGTCTTTTCCCTTAGGCGGCCAGCTCGACCCATTTTCTGGAGTTCAAGTATGCAGTCTACAATTTATTCGTTGCTCATAGTCTGAGAACACATCTGTATGCAGCTCGAGGCCTTCTAAGATATTGATCCTCTTGCCTCCAATTCTCTCAAAGTATTCAAAAGTTCTCTTTTCAACATTCTGCATTCTTTCTAACTCGTATTCTGGAATTATCTGCAACTGGCGAGGTCTAGTAATGTACTGGTGAATGTATGGTTCAACCTCGACACGCTCTCCTGCATGTCTTGGCTCCTCGGGGATAATTTCTATCGGGACATCCTCCGGGGTTGCTTTCTCAACAAGACTCTTCAGAACTGGTGCATTTGCTTGGCGTCGAGGCACTGATTCTATCTCTGCTCTTCTCAGAACTTCTTTTATCTGTTCTGCTTTCCTTGGAGTTGATTTCCTCCTCTCTGGTTCCTGACGAACCGATTTCTCCGGATTATTTGTATTGGTGGTTGCAACTGTATCTTCATGCTTATCTGCTACTAACTTGGTCAGCATCTTGCTAATGCGACGATTTTTGTTCCTTCGCTGAGTGGCTGTCAGAGTAGATCTCCTTACCCCTTGGATTTCTGTGGGCACGGCAATAACAAGCCTGCCCTCTGCTGTAGCAACAACAGACTTAACATTCTTATCTTCTCCTGTTGCATGAGTGGCATTTGGTTTTCTCTTTTTGCTGGTAGATAGTTGACTAGAGCCACCCAATTTTATCACTGTATGGCTGCGAAGTTCTTCCCGATCGATCGAGGTCTAATCATTTTCTTCATATTGTATCCCAGCTGGTGTGGAGTTAGAGTTAATCTCGATCACGGCTCCATTCCTCAGCCTCTTTTCATCAAGTGCTAGACTCACGCCATTCGTAAAGTTCAGAACCAACTGCTCGTTCGAAATTTCCCTGTGAAAAACAAGGAAAGGATCAGGGGTTGTACTAAGAACAAGAACACTAGAAAAATATTGTTATTAATGGCAAACTTTTATTCGTTTATTTTAAATTTAAATAGGAGTAGGAAAAGATCAAGAGAGATCAAGAGTGAGACTCGATTTAAAAGGAAGGATATAGATTTTATTATCATGATTTCGCAAGTTTTCTTTTTTAACATTTTTTTTAATGATTTTCTTTATCATCCATTTTTTTATATTTTTGGGTTCGGACCCAGTCATAAGTAATTATTGTGCCCGTGCTTCTAGGAATGAGGATTCATCCTTCGAAACATCAGGTTGCGTAATACTTCTTTAGATATCATCCATTAATTGGAAGCATAGGTCGCTCTCCACATCAACTTACAAGCTGGTAGGAACCTCCTGAGTAGACTGTCTCGACCACGAATGGCCCTTTCCATGTTGGTTTAAATTTACCACCTATCTTGCGATGTGCAAGAATAGGTCTTCTGAGAACTAAAACCAAGTGACTGACTTTGAATGTCCTTGGGCGGACTAATTTATCATGGGCCTGGATCATCTTGGCTTGATACAGTTCCAAATTCTACTGCGCTGAAAGTCGTTTTCCTTCCAAGCTTTCTAACTCTTCTAATCGTAGTTTGGCATTCTTTTTTGTAGTAATTTTATTTGCGACTGCAATTCTGAGAGAAGGAAGCTGAACCTCTAAGGGTAGAACGGCCTCGGACCCGTACACTAAGGCGTAAGGCGTAGACTGGGTGGGCGTTCTGAAAGTCGTCCTGTAGGCCCATAAGGCTTCTAACAACTTCTCGTGCCAATTTCTCTTATTGTCATCTAATATTTTTTTTAGGATTTAGATGAGAGTTTTATTAAAAGCCTCGGCCAAGCCGTTCGCTCTTGGGTAGTAGATTGTTGAATAGCGCCAGTCGATCCCATGTCTTCTGACAAAATTGTTGATCTTCGTACTCTTGAATGCTGACCCGTTATCTGAGATAATTCTGAGCGGTACCCCAAAACGGTAGACTACTTGATTCTTGAAGAATTGTAGCACGTGATGTGCTTTCACTTCTCTGAGCGGTACTGCTTCTGCCCACTTGGAAAAGTAATCTGTAGCTGTAAGAATGAAGTGATGTCCTCTTGAAGAAGGCGGTTCTATTGGATCCACAATATCTGTGCCCCAATACTCAAACGACCACGACGCGATTTTCAGATGTAGCACATTTGGAGGTTGATGTAGAACCACTCCATGCACTTGGCACTGGTGACAACTTTTGGCAATCTTCATGCAGTCGATCAACATTGAGGGCCAGTAGTACCCTAGTCTTTTAATCTTCATTTTCATTTTCGGACCCGACTGATGAGCGCCACAAAGTCCTGAGTGTACTTCTTTAACAATTTCACGAGCCTCGGACCTACTCAGGCATCTTAGCCTAATTTGATCAAAAGACCTTCTGTATAACGTATTGTTTATTAATGCGTAAGACAAAGTTATTTTCTTAATTTGATGGGCTATCGACTTATCGCCTGGTAAGTTTCCTATTTGCAAGTAGTCTATCAGTGGATGTCGCCAATCTTCTATATTTTCTGTCACTGCTGCAATTGTTTCTTCTGTTTTTTCTGCAGATTTGTGAATTGTATCCATGCCGAGATGTGATAGGACCTATCGTCCTTGAACTGACACTTCAACTGATTCATCCTGGAAGCAGGCAAATTCCTTTGCAAGGAGGGCTAACACATCAGTGTGAGCATTTTCTTTTCTAGGAATCTTGCAGATCGTTACATTTGGAATCTGCTCCAACAGTTTCATGGCATACTGAAAGTACTGCTCGAGTCTTGGCTTTAGAATTATGTATTGCCCGACGACTTGTTGAATTATCAACTGAGAATCCCCATAGATGTTGATATCCGTTATCCCCATCTGAATGGTTAATTCCAATCCGGTTATGAGGGCTTCGTATTCTGCCTCGTTGTTTGTACACGGTTCTGTTAAGTGGTAGGAGTACCTTAACATTCCCCGCTCCGGCGTTATAAAGATTAGTCCGATTCCTGCCTTACCGGGCACTATCATTTGTGATTCTTTGTCTTTATGCGCTCAGGATGCTTCATCGAAGTACAGTTCCCAACGCTGATCATCGGGGTCTTCTAGGCTCATTATCTGCTCGTCTGGCAAGTCGTCATTAAGAGGTGATTCTGTCGGTAAAGGGTGTGCTGCGAGGAAATCTGCTAGGACTTGTCCCTTTATGGCACGAAAAGGAACGAAAGTTATATCGAATTGCAATAGTATCATTGACCACCTAGCTAGTCTGCTGAAAAGTGCGGTCGTGTCATCAAATATTGCAATGGATTAAACTTCGATATAAGGTTGACCTTAGGAGAAAGCATGTAGTGCCTGAGCTTCTGTGCGGCAAAGATCAGGGCCAAAGAGTGCTTCTCACTAGGAGGATACTTTACTTCCTTCAGAATTAGACGACGACTTAAGTAGTAGAGCGCGTTCTCTTTTCCCTCGTCATTTACCTGGGCTAACAAGGCTCCGAGAGAGTCGTTTAAAGCTGCGGTATAAAGTATCAACGGTCTACCCGAGACTGGGGCTGCTAAAACAGGAGGTGTCATTAAATATTGCTTAATGTCCTCGAAGGCATGTTGACATTTGGAGTCTTAAGTAAAGTTAGCATCCTTCTTAACCAAAGCAGAAAAAGACTGACACCTTCCTGACAAATTCGAGATAAAGCGTCGAAGATATGCCAACTTTCCTTGAAAGGATCATAGTTGTTTCAAGGTTTTAGGAGGTGACATTTCTAAGATAGCTTTAATCTTCTCCAGGTCTATTTCAATTCCATGATGTTGAACAACAAATCCTAAGAATTTCCCAGAGGTGATGTCGAAGGCGCATTTTAGGGGATTCACCTTAAGGTTAAATTGTCTTAATCTCTCGAAAACAATTCTCAAATCATACAAATGATCATCTTTTAGTTTACTTTTGATGACCACATCATCCACGTAGCACTCGACTTGGTTGTGAATGAGATCATCAAAAATTGTTGTCATTGCTCTTTGATAAGTTGCTCCTGCTTTCTTTAATCCAAACGGCATCACTGTGTAACAGTATATCCCGATCGGCGTTCTGAAGGCTGTAAGCTTTTCATCTTCTGGTGTCATCTTTATCTGGTTGTATCCCGAAGATCCATCTATGAATGAGAAGACTTCATGTGTTGAAGCAATGTCGATCATCAATTTTGGAATTGGTAGCGGGAATTCTCCTTTTGATATGCTTTATTCAAATCTCTGAAATCCACGCAGATTCTGATCGACCATTCTTCTTTCTAACTGGTACCACATTGGCTAACCAATTCAGGTATTGTTCTTCATGGATGAAATTAGCGTCTATTAGCTTTTTAACTTCTGTTATAACTTGTTGTTCAATCTCTAGACGCATTCTTCTCGGAGCTTGTCTAACTAGAACGGCAGTGGGATCCACTCCTAACTTGTGAACTGCAACTTCTAGAGCTAATCCTGGCATTTCATCATAACTCTAAGCAAACAGTCCTTGAATTCCATCAATAGCTTGATTATCTCTTCGGAGTCTTCTTTATTGAGTAAGGAGCTGACAAAGGTCGGCCTAGGCTCTTCGCTAGTACCTATGTTAACTTTCATTAACTCGTCTATTGTAGATTTAATTTCTTCTTCGAATTCTGGTGGAGCATCTCTGATTGGTAGATCTTCGAGTTCTTCTGAAGCTTCCAAGTAGTCTTCATTAGGCTTGCAAGTGACAACCAAGTAATATCCCGAATCATCAACAGACCCTACTGTGCCGAATCCGAGACCATGTTTTGAATTGGGAAGCTGACTGGCATTGCTCCATTATCTTTTAAAATGTTGTGATTGACCTTTTTTCCATCGTCGAGGTAAGACACCACGTTGAATTAAATTTTGAACACAAGGAGAGTACAACTCAAAAGGCAGTTCCATTAATTCGGAAGAAGTAACATCTTCAAATTGTACATCTTTTTCAGTATTGAAAGAAGAAGCACCATGGTAGAATTTGATCGGTTTAGTACCACCACGTACTTCCTTGACCACCATACCCTCTATCTTATTAGAATGGATCGGGGTCAGGGTCATAGTATGTACATAATGGTTAATCTTCTAGTACATTGATTTGTATTCTTCCTTTTTTTCATCTTCGAGAGAGATCTTGAACTAGGGTTTCTTTTGATTTACTATTGCTGCTTCTTTCTTGATTTCTTTTTCTTTGGAACTAGTCTCCCAATCAACGTTGATGATTGGTTTCTTCTGTCTAACTGTTATAATGTCTCTTCCAGGACCTCATCCCCGGCCTCGACCTAGGGTGCGAGTTCTGGAGAAACCTTCACCATCTCGCCGTAAGGGAGTGGTGAGTAACAGTTGGACTAGAATTTCCGGATCTTTATCATTTTGCACTTCTTTACTTCATTTGGTACGGCGTTTCTGGAAAAGATTATTTTCTTCGGAGGCGCGTAGTAGGCTGCATCTTCATGAATTCTGATTTCATGCACGGAGAACGGTTGCAAGTCACCTTTGATACACTGTTCTCCTCCATCGTAATACTTTATGCACTGGTGCAGAGACGACGGTACCATCCAGTTTTTATGGATCCATGGCCGACCCAGTAGAGAGTTGAACGATGTCTCAGAATCAATTATATGGAATTTTGCGGTTGTCTTTACTAAATCACCGGTCTTCATTAATAGTGTTATCGATCCAAGGGCTCTTTCTCCTTTCTGATTGAACCCTCTTAATAACATCTTATCTGCTTCAAGTTCGCGAGCATCGATTTCCAAATATGCTAACGTTCGAAGGTTCATTATGTTGATTGATGCTCCCGGATCAACCAACACCCTGGAGAGCGTAAACGTTCCGATAGTGACTGAAATGTACAACGGTCAATTGTGATCAGCTATTCCTAGTAATAGATCATTGTCCGTGAAGGTAACACCTCATTGTTCTTTTAACGAGCAAACCTCGTTGAAGGAATTACCAGCCATTTGAGCTAAATAAATCTCTGGATCAAGTAGAGCCTTGATCAGAGCTTCCCTCATATCCTTTGACAGGATCAGAGCGTCATATATGCTTAGTTTGGCTGGTAGCTTCCTAAGATGGGCTAGCACGTTGTAGTCTACTTTATTACCATGTTCCTCGGTTTCTTCCCGAATGGGCAATTCCTCTGTTGGGGTTGGCTCTTCCTGAGCAACCACCTGCTTTCCTTTATCCTTTGGACCCATTCTCAGAGGTAGAACTTTTCCACTTCTTAAATTTACTTCAGTTATTTCTTCTGAATTTGGTGCTGAATCTGCCGGTGTATTCTCTTAAATTGGAATGACTTGCTCTTCTGAAGTTGCTTCGAAATCTGATGACTCTAGTTCTATTGCAATCGAAGATCCTCAAAATTCACAAATAGACTCGCCGCTTGTTGAGCTTTCGTAGCCATCTTTGTGAATGTCTTCTCCTTCATCATGGTCATTGAGGTTTAGTATGATTTGAGAATCATTATTTATATTAGAATCGAGATCCGGATTAGCTTAGTTTTCGTTAACTACGTAATCGTTAGAAACGGTCAAAACGTAGCCAACGCCAAAACTCTTATCATTATAAGATCCCGCTGGGGCGAGCAAATAATCATACAGAGTCAGAGGTTCGAGGGATTTCTCTCCCGAATTGGAAACAACCATCCTAGGATAAGCAGCCCCTAGTCTACTCTTTGGAGCCTTGGTTTTCTTCTCTTCTGCAATCTTCTCTTCCTTCAGGGGCGATTCTTCAATCGCAAGTGATAGTGCCGGCTTGACAGGTTTCAAACTTTGAGTTGAAGCACGCACCGAAGGGGTTTAGATGTGATCTAAGATTTTCTTTGAATACTTTGTCCAGACGGTACTACATCCATCCTAGGTTGTGTAACGGTGTATCGGAATAATAAGATCCGTTGAAATAACATTGACGGAACCTCCCTTTTGGGGTTCCTTCATGTATTCCTTCGGGATCGTTATGTTCCCTTTTCGGAGATTGTTGTCAAGCCAACTCTTGAAAGTGATGCAATCCTCTATCTTATGCCCGAGCATCCGATGGCAAGTGCAATAGTTTGGATGATCTTTCTTATTGACTTCTTCCGGCCTCTTGGGCTCTGGCAGCTGAAAATCTGGTGTCTTCATCAAACTGCAGAACATTTTCGCTACTGCTTCAGTTTTGAATGTATATTCCTTGTTCAGAAAATCTTTCAGGGTATGTTGTGGATGAGGCGGTTGTCCACAATGCTAAGGCGACTGTTAGCTCGGTCGAGGTTGTTGATAACCCTGCTGAGGTTGTTGGTAAGTACGCAGCGGTGGCTGATAGCTAGGCTGTGGCCGCTCTGGCTGTCTCTACACTGGTTGCTTGCCCTTATCAACTGTTGCGATGATTCCAGACTTCTTTTTGAATGTTTTCACGGGCTTCTGCTTATCATTCTTGTCCATGAAACTTAGCTGCTTTGCTTCCTCTTGCAAGCTCCCGGCCTTGCTAAGTAGCTTCTCGAAAGTCTTGATTTAAATCCTTTAAGGATACTCTTATGCAAGATGTCGATTGCATGCTGTTCCTGAAGCTGTGGTTCACACTTTATGCGTAAGTTCCTCCATCGAAGTATGTAATCCACTAAAGTCTCGTTCGGTTTCTGGTGTTCCACCAATAGATCACCGATGGTGATGTGGTGCCGAGCCCCGGTAAACCGCTTAACAAAAAGGTTTTCTAATTCTACAAAGGTTTTAACTGAACCATTTGACAATTCTGCGTACCAATTCAAAGGCAATCCCTGACAAAGTGCTAACGACCTGACGAAAGAGTAAAGCGTCACTCCCACCGGTATTGCAGCAACTAGCACGAAAATGTGCGACATGCTGCCGGGGGTTTCCCATTCCATCAAAAGTCTTAAATAGAGGTGGTACGAATCCTTTCGGGTATCAGACTATATCGAACTCTTCAGGGTAAGGTCTACCCATCTAAATAGATGCTCCACTCTTAGATTGTGCTAGGGCTTCTCGCACCTGTTGTTTTACCATGTTTTTAATGTCCTTTTCAGGAATCATGCTCTGTGTAGAATCCTTCTTCGGGCTCATGCCCATTTTCGGACGTGAACTCTTTTCCTCCAACTGCAATATGGATGATCTCTAGAAGTGTTTCTTTCTGAGGTTGTACTTGACTCTGGAGAGTGGCTAAGGAAGCAGCCATCTCTTCCACCCTCTTTCCCATCTGTGAAATTGTGTCATCTCTTTCCCTAAGCTGTGCTCTCATCGCTTCTGGCTGATCTCTTTCCGCAACTGCCGGAGCACCTTGTGAAGCTGACGATGCTCGTGTCTCGACCATGTTGATCTCGTCATACTCATCCATGAAATCTGATGAATCAACTTCCTTTTCCAACTTTTCTCCTCTTTCCTTCACCAACCGGCGGATATCCTTCCTTAGCTTTCCAATAGCATCCTTGAGGGGTCTCTTCCAGATGGTCTCGCGGTTATCGTGTGATGGTTGTTGAACTTCTTTTTCATGAGTTTCTTTTATCGCAGTAGCACTTCCTTCTGATTCAGGCTCTTTGACGAGGCTTTTCTTCTCAAGACGTTGTGTTGGTCTCTGCTCGGTAATAATAGGTCGGCAAACCATCCTTCTTGCAGCAGAAGGCCTAGGACCAGACGGTCTGTCGGCTATATGCTGGTAGGTGGTGTCCTCCCTAATATGATGGCCAGACACAACAAAAGGTTAACTAGCTCTCATTTTCTTCCTTGGTTTTTCTATGGCAGTGACAGGTTCTACTAGCGGTTCGAGGCGGGATCTAGCTGGTACTCGTCCCATTTTTCTTAGGATTTCTGACACAAGGCATCTTTCTTTCTTTGCCAATTTTTCTATCACAGCTTGTAGCCGAGCAAATGGCGTAGTCTTAACCCTTTTTCTTTTGTAGTTACTATAGTATGCAGGTCGGGGTAATGTAGTGGAAATCCTTCGAACATCTTCCTCATCCGATGAAGCAGAGAGGGGGTGAAACCTACTCCCTTCTAACAGAGGTATATACTTAGGCAGTTCTTCTCTTTCCTCAGGAATTTCTTCTAGAAAAGCCACTTCAACAGCTTTGGCTTTCTCGATCCTGGCGATCTTTCTGCTTCTATTTCTCCTTTGAGTCCGAGTTAGGGGTGCAACTTTTGAACTAGACCCAATCTCAAAAATAGACGGTATTGTAGCAAAATCTGTACCCTCCACAGTGACAAGCTCACCACAGACATGGATTTCCTTCCCATTTAGTTTGGCAGAAGCCAGGGTAGGTGCAGAGATGACTAGACTGGTGGGGGTAGAGACAACAGTCCTCCTACGAATAGCAGTACTTCTTTCAGCTAAAACTCTTTGCAGGGGAGGGAATTCTTGAGTCGACTTAAAGTTGAACTCAATTACGGGCTCTTAAGTTTCTGGCACTTTGTCCATTAGTGCGAAGAGAGTGACGTGAGCAAACTTGATATCTGTGTCATTGAATCCTTGTCCAAAATGGATGATCCCATTGTCAGGCAGCTCATTCTTATAGACGGCGAAGTCCATTCCATTTATGAAGGAGAAAATTAACATTGGCGCAGTCATTTTCTGCAGGGTAGATTCTGAGTATTCGTCCCGAATTACGCTTCCTTCTGTCGCAAAACATAGGACAAAAAATAAAGAGTCTGAACACATTTTCGTTTATCTTAATGTATTTATGATTTAAAAGAGTTTGTTTAAAGGGTTATTTGTTAGAAGATTTGTTTGTTAAGAACGAAATGATTAAAGGTATAGAAAAGGTAAAGGACCTGATTAAGAATTGGAAAGGAAGAGAAAGTCTCGCAAAACTTCTGTTGGGGGTCCACCCCACCTCAGAGAAAGAGGTAAAAGGATTTCAGAACCTCTCTGTTTAGAGGTGTCTAAACAGTGGCTCCTAAATCTGAGAGAAGTTGGCTATACCTGTTCAAGATAGAAATGAACGTCGTACGCTAACGGAAGAATGATATTTTTGGTCCACTAGGGATATGGACTCACTACCGATTTATGAAAGCAAAACCATCTAATTAAAATGGAGAGAGGAACTAGTCCCAAGCGGAGTCGCCAGAAGCTGTCGGCATATTTTTATGTTATGTGTTTTGAAAAGGGGTCGCCTACAGAAGTTGTCGGCGAATTTTTTAGATTTTAAATTTAATTTAAATATATATATAATTTATAAAGTAGTATTTGATTTTGAAAATAATTTTGAGTTTGAAAATTTTAATATATGAAATCAAACTAATCTCACATCTCAAATAGTTTATATAAACGAGCACCGCACCACAAACCGTATATCTATCCCGAAGAAAAGACACACTGCTTGATGATGGGGCTTGGTTAAATAAACTAAGAGATTTGTGACATCCGTTTGGTCTGCGAACCAACTTTATAAGCCAACAAGTTCCCCTGCTTAATATAAAGAAATTAAACAGGGTTTATATTACACGGGTTCTTAAAGTTCCCTATAAGGGCAAGCCCCTATAGTTAATTACATCTTAAATGACGGGAATCATTTAAGAAAACTCTCGATAATGATCTGTGGTTTTGCTCTCAAGAAGTTTAAAGTTTAAGGTTTTCAAAAGATTGAAATTTTGAGATTTCAATAGAGATTAGCTCAAATTTGGAACAATTAATTTCAGGAGTCCAGAGGAAGAGAGGTAGGAGAAGCTGAGGATCCAAGAAGAATCTTGGCAACATCCCAAACTATCCTATTATTTGGCTTCAATTTGATAATTTACTTAATGTTGTAATTCTGCCAATTTTAGTTAATTAGGACTTATATTTGTATGATATAATCACACAAGTAGCCTCGAAGATGTAAGGGTTTATGTCGTACCAAACAACTTCCTCGGAATCCTAAGACCGGTTAGGACTTAATTTGCATAAAATGATTATTCCAGTGTCTAACGAAGAGTCGAGGATTTATGTCGCACTAGGCAAACTACCTCGAAATCCTATGGCTTGGTTATTTAATTCTAAGAAAGGTTTAACTGATGTAGACCCGAGTTTTGCTGATGACGATGGTCGTGCTGCCCACCATGTTCCGAGCTCCTTGTCGTTGCAGAGGTTTAGTTTTAGAAGGTTAAAATCAGGAGATGAGAGAAGTTTTTTGGTTTAGAGAAATCTTAAAGTCCAAATAATTTTAATATTTTAATTAAAACAAATCCCAAATTTGTTTAAACAAAACCAATTAAGATTCCACGGTTTCGTTATCCCGGCACCGTTATTTTCATCGAATTCACTTAGTCCATATGAATTTGCTAAACTCAAGTGAATGAGTTCCACACTTTCATTTAGACCGTGGGAAATCCCGTTAGCAACACGTGGGTTAGATCATCCGAGGTATTCCCGATCATTCAACGAGACATTTTAATTTAGTTGCAATTGTAGTTTTGTTGTTCTGTTTGTGATTGAATTTTGAGTTGTTTTATATTTTGGAATGTTGTGGCGGTGAATTTTATCTTGTGGTGACTTTTAATTTAGTTTTGGGTTTCAGTTTTGTGACTATCCTAATGGTTTCAGTTTTCATGCAACAATCTTGTTTAACATGAAAGAAAAAGTAAAGTGCAGTGCATGTAAGTAAATTGCATTAAAGTAAATTGTAATAAAATAAAAGCTTACCTGGAGGGTCTTCCCGTCATCCCAAGCTGCACTTACAACACATGTTAAGGCATTTAAATATTTCAACAAGTACCTAGGTAAAGCTAAGGGAAGGTTTTGGTTGTCTACCAAGATCCTAGTCCTATAACTAGTCATTTCCTATGACGTCTAGGTTCTTGTATTTTGTTTAAGGATGATTTTCTTCATCAAAGAACAATTAAATTCAATTGTTCTTCTAAAACATCACGTCATATTGAGAAAGTGCTTAGGACGAGTCCTAAACATCTTTTCAACATTCCCGAGATTATTTTAAATCCAAGTAAATTTAATTGCACAGGTGAATTAATCTTCCAGGAGTTTAGTTAAGCTTTGTCTCTTGCTCAATGGACTTGGGCATTTGATTACCTGATGAATGAAGTGACATCTCACTTTATACTCCATTTAAGAGTTATAATAATTAAATCCTTTGGGGGCAAGTTGGTTTGTTAAAGAATTTAACCATTCTTAATTGAAGTTTAAGTTAATGGTTTAAAGTGATTTAGTTTAATTATGAGGTTTTAATTAATAATTTTAAGTTTGTAATAGTGTTCAAATTATTTTTGGTTTAAATCGTTATACTTTAAGTGATCTTAATATTTTAAATTTGTTTTACTTTTATTATTGAATGATGTTAATTTAATTTAATTTAACTGAATTTAACTTAATTTAATTTAATTTAATTTCAATATTTTAAATTTAATTTAATTTAATTGTTAAAATGTTAATTTAATTTAATTTTAATTTAATTTAATTTTTACTTAGTTTAATTTAATTAAATTTTAATTTAATTTAATTTAATTGTTAAACCACTTAATATTTTGAGCTTTCCTTTAATTTAAGGGTTTTTATTTTTTTCTTAATTTTTTAATTTTGAATTACTTAGTTTGGATTATCATTTTAATCTTAATTAAGAGTTAAATAATATTGAAGTGATTTATTTAGGGATTTCTTTTATTAAAGAATTAATATCCTCTCAAATTATATCCCTATTTTTAATAATTCAAATATTCATTAATCTTCCAAAATTTAAATTTTTTAAATAATTAAAGTTTCATTTTGGTTTATTAAAAGTGATTAATGGGTTCCTACCATTTTAATTTCCCAAAGTTTCAATCATCCAAGAAAGATAAAATCAAATATTTTACCCTCCATTTTAATTAAACCTAAAATTTTAATAAAAGGGTTTAAATTCTTTAATTACCTTTATGCCCTTTTAGGCTTATTTATTTCATAACTCACTAAATTGAGTTCAGATGAACTTGAAATTTTTATGTTACTTCACTCATATGTCAATTAAGACATTAGAGGAGAAAATTTGATTTTTCTGGATTCAATTTATTTATATAATTATTTTTAGTGAAAAATATGGATTTTCAATGGAAATTCAACAATATGACCAAGGAAAGGTTTCAATCATTGAGAAAATTATGAGATGTTCCTAATTACTAGAGGACCACGTGGACCAATTTTGATGATTTTTTGAATTATATTTTATTTATTATAATTATCTTGAGTTTTAGAGTATTAATTAATTATAAAATAAAATTAAAGTTTAAAAATGGATTTTATATTTTTTATAAATCTCTTTAACCTCAAGGAGATTAGAGAAACAAATTTTACAATTTTTTAATTTTTCTTTGATTTATTGGAATTAATTTAGTGACAAGGTTGGAAAATACATTTTTTTTATATTAAAAATTGTTTTAAGCATTTAAAATTCAATATCTTTAGTTAGAGACTTGGGAAAAATATTTGGTTTGTTCCTAAGTGATTAGGAGTCAAAATGTGACATTTTCATGATTTTTAATATTTTTATGATTTTTATTATTTTTTAATTATTTAAAATATTAAAATATGATTAAAAATGAAAAATTTTAGAAAATTCCAATTTTAATTTTTATAGACTCCTCTAATATCAAAGAGCCCACAAAACCAATTTAGTGAATTTTTTAAATGTATTTTTGGAGTTATGAATTTTTAAAGTTTAATTTTGATCATGTGGTTTAATTAATTCATTTAGTGGGGCTAATCATTTCCAATTGACTTCAAGTTTTTATTCAAGGTTCTCTGTATCCTAAAGATCAATGGAGAATTAACTTCAGTTTATTTTAATGTGTGGTTAACATAAATTAATTAAAATTCAATTTTGAGTAATTAGACGAATTGGGGTTATTCTTAACGAGTTAATTCAAAATATATTTATCCTAGGGTCCTCTAGTCCCAAGAAACTTCACCAAATTTTTCTAGAATTTATTGGACAGTATGCTAATTAATGGAATTAAAATACCAAAAATAGTGAAATAAACATGAAAAATACATAACTTTCCATAGAGATGGCATCTGACCTTGAAAAATTTTGGGAATGTTCCCAAGATCAGAGGCTTCAAAAGCCCTATGGTCTCATGCCATGGTGAATTGTCTATGCAAATGGAGGATCAAAATACTGAAAAGTAAATAATTAATTAAAAATAAAATACTCATCAAAATAACTTGATTTCTTTTCCACATTATTCTCCTCTGTTCACTGAGCAAGAGGGTATTTTTAGTTTATTTTTATGATTTTTCTACACAAAGATATGGATTTTCTAAGTTCTGGTATTTAAATAAATAGAAAAAAATCTTATTTTTCTAATTATCCACGCGGCGCCGTGTCAACCTCGGCAGCTCCGAAAGCCCACGCGTCATGTTCCCATTCACCGCCGCCATCTGACTCAGCGCTTTAGGGGCCCGCGGTTCATGTAATGTTCTCTTGTCCGGCATAATCTGGACCGTCCACTCGATACACGCTCGATCGGACGGCGCCTGGTCATCATCTACGACTGGTGTGCACCTGTGACCATCCACACTAAAATCCTAAGAACTCTCTCATTTCTCAACGGATTTTTGTGTTCTTATGCTCTAGGGATTCACCTTGACGAGACGAACACATCCACACAGTTTACATGCTATGAAATTAAGTAAATATAAATGTAGAACCACTGGAAGCTCGGGAGGAAGGAATGATCCATACCTTTGCTCTGAGAAGTGTAGCTTCAATCAGAGAGTTGTGTCACCTTCGATTGCACCCAAGGAAGCTCCAAATGAAGTCTTTGGCTCTGGGGAATTGTCTAGGTATGAACGTGTCCACAGCCGATTTCAAAGCTTGGAGGTTGGTGCAAATGGGTGGCCTGGAGAGTGGGCTTTCACTGGGGAACTCCTTCTCTTGGTCCTGTGCAGGTGTGGGTGGGTTTAATTTGGATTTGGTGTAGATTTTAGATATTTCCTGGTTATGAGCTGAGAATTGAGCTCCAAAATTGAGCTCAATCATTGGGGTTTAGGGCAGGAGAGCAGTGGGGATCAATTGCTCTAAGTGAGGAGAAGGTCCTGGAGCAATTTTGGCAGAGTTTTGTTTAGGTCTGGTTCATCACCTTCTTTGGCCGAGAGGGTGGTGGGTTTAAATAGACATGGCTGGAGGGCTCCCCAGGGGCAATTGAAGGCTTGGATCAACTGCTCAGGGCAAGGGAAGAACAACCATGGTGGCCATTTAGGTTGGGACAACTCAGCAAGGGGGAATTAAATTTTTGAATCAATTTAGACCTCTCGGACATGGTGTTTTCCGGTGACTGTGGTGGCTGGCCAGCCAGGCATGGGTCACCCTCAGGGTCAGGGATGACAGGGCTTGATGTTTGTGAGCTCAATTGGTTGTTGCCATGTGTAAAGAGATTTGATTTAAGTGGAATGGGGGAGAGTGTATTTTGGGCTCATTATGGTCCAAGGCATGGTTTAGGCTAGGTGCACCTCCCCAAGGCTTGACCTTGGGCTGGGAGGAATCATTTGGGTTAGCCAAGAGAGAGTGGTGAGGTCTCTTTCCATGGTGAGGTGGCTAAGCTTGGTTTAGAGTGTGACATGAATGAGGTTAAAAAGCTTAATGAAGAATTAAGAAAGAGCCCCCCTCAATTTTCCATAAATGACATGGTGAGGTGTAAAGTGACTCCCATGGCTTGCATATGGCTTATGCATGGCTCCATGGCTTCATGTGGCTTGGGGCAAAGCTTGGTCAATTACATGAAAAAGGGTTTTGTATTTTTAGACACTTTGATGGAAAATTTTCATGGGGCCACATTTGGTTTGTTTAAATGATTAAATAAAACTTAGGGGGTGATTTTATCAAATGGATGGCCAATGAAGATGTCATATGGATTTTAGAATAAATTTTGGGCTTTTTGAACTTTAGTGAAAATGGGCTTTTAAAGGCTTTTTGGAAGTTGGCTTTTAGATTTTAAAATGGACTTTTGGATGAAATTTTCATGAAGGACCATGCCAAATAAATGTTGGGTTTAGTTTAGGGATGTATCATGAGTGATTTGGAAAAGGTTTGGTGTCATTTGGAGTTGAAATGGGTTCAATTTGGGCTTTTTGGTAATGAGGCCAAAGTGGGCCAAATTGGGCTAATTGGTTTAAGGTTGGGCTAAGGTTGGATTTGATGTAAAATAAATGTTGAGAAATGTTTATGGGAGTGCTAGAAAGAGTTTTCAACTTTAGATGGGCTTTGATTTTGGGATTTGGGCCCATTTGGGTTAGGTTTATGTTTAGGCTAAAAATGGGCTTTAAGCTTCAAATTTAAATTGGATCCAAATGTTAATCAAATTGGGCTTTAATTTGATCTAAATTGACATTGGGGATATTTAATTGAAGTTAAGAATTGAATTGGACCAAAATTGAGGTCAATTGGGTTGGTTTAGTGGGACATTGGGTCCACTTGGGTTAAGAATGGGTCTAATTAGGGGTTTTGGTAAAAGTGGGTTAAATTGACAAAATTGGCTTATAATGTAGTTGAACAAAATGCAATTGGGAATATTTAGGATTTTTTGGAATTTTCTGGGAATTTTTAGAATTTTTGGAATTTTTGGTTAAGAAGTGCATTTTAGGTATTTGGAGGGTATTAGGGGGGTATTTTTGGAATTTTTGGTATAGTTGGCTAAGGATGATCAATTTGAGTGGGGAGAAAATGTTTAGGATTAGTGTTGAGGAATTTTGGGTAATTTAAGCAATTTTGCAAATTTTTGATAGTTTCAAGTACATTTGGTAGGTTTAGCTGGTGTGGGGCCCCAGGGGTCAAAAATTTAAATTTTGGGAAAATGAAGGCTGATCAAGTGTGAGTAAAATGGAATAACTTTGGCTGAGCCATTAAGCCATATCAAGCTTATAAGAGCCATGAAAGGACTCACTTAAGGCATTCACTATGTTGTTCCTAACCCTCTTAGCCAAGTGTCTAGGGGTTAAGGTCCATCCATATTTATTACCTACATGAGTCAGGAAGTCAAGCTAGCCATGAATGGTTTTAGGATTGGAATGTGTGTGAAAGTGTAATGTGTGTGCAAGTCAAACCTCATCAGACCAGGCTACCTAGGGTAGTCCTAAGGCCAAAGAGTCCTATAGGGAACTCATCCTTTAAACCTCCACATTTAATCTTAACCCTCTATGTGACTTAGGGTTTACAATCAAACTTATGGGGTTTACAGGGAGTTAAGAGGTGTTTAAATTTCTAAAAGGTGGGTTCCATTTCTAGTCCTCTAAGATAGTCAAAGGGAAAGCCTAAGGCTAGATCCTAAGTACTAAGGAGAGAGAAGTGAAGAGACCTCATCAAAAATGAGATCAACATGGGGGAAAAACCAAGTAAACCCATTGGGAAACTGGAACAACCAAGGGATTAATAATTATAGACCAACCTATCCTCCAGTTTTTAATGATACTTCACAATTTAAGGAGAAGAAGTTGACTATTGAAAAAGTGGTGCTACAAATGGGAAATCAATTAACAAAGTCAAGAAGCTACAACCAGAAATATAGAGAATCAATTGGGACAGATTTCCAATTCATTAAGTAATAGATCCCAAGGAACACTTCCTAGTAATATTGAAATAAATCCAGGAGAAAAGACTAAAGAGCAAGTAAAAGCTATTAAGTTGAGCAGCGGAAGAGAGTTGAAAGGTAAAGTTTAAAAAGAAACTGTATATAAAATCTTACAATCTGGATTTTATTTGCCTACAATTTTTAAGGATGTTAAAGTTTATATTAAAAATTGTGATCAATATCAATGTGTAGGTAATATTTCTAGAAGAAATGAGATGCCCCTCAATTATATGTAGGAAGTTTAAATATTTGAAGTTTGGGGATTAAATATCATGGGACCATTTTGTCGGCGTATTTTTAGGTTGTGAGTTTAATTTATATATATATATATATATATATATATATATATATATATATATATATATATATATATATACATATAGTTTGAAAAGTAGCATTTGATTTTTTTAAAATAATTTTAAGTTTGATATTTTAAGATAAGAGATCAAACTGATCTCACATCCCAAATAATTTATATAAACGAGATCCACACCACAAACCGTGTATCTATTCTGAAGAATAGACACACTGCTTGATGATGAGCCTCAATTAAATAAACTAGAAGATTTATGACATCCGTTTGGTCTGCGAACTAATTTTATAAGCCAACAAATTCCCCTGCTTAATATAAAGGACTTAAGCACGGTTTAAATTACCTGGATTCTTAAAGTTCCCTATAAGGGCAGGCCCCTATAATTAATTACATCTTAAATGTCCGAAGAAACTTAAGAAAACTCTCGATAATGATCAGTGGTTTTGCTCTCAATAATTTCAAAGTTTGAGATTTCGAAGGATTGAATTTTGGAAATTTCAATAGAGAATGGATCAAATTTGGAACAGTTATTTTAAGATTCCAATGATAGAAAGGTAGGAGAAGCTGAAGATCCAAGAGGAATCTTGGCAACTTCCCAAACTATCCTATGATTTGGCTTAAATTTGAGGATTTATTTAATGTTTCAATCCTGAGAATTTTTGTTAGTTAGGACTTATATGTGTATGACATAATCATACAAATAGCCGCGAAAGAAATGAGGGTTTATATCGTACCAAATGACTACCTCGGAGTCCTAAGACCGGGAAGGGCTTAATTTGCATAACACGATTATGCAAGTGCCTAACGAAAAGTTAAAGATTTATGTTGCACTAGGCAAACTACCTCGAAATCCTATGGCTTGGTTGTTTAATTCTAAGAAAGGTTAAATTGAAGTAGACCCAAGTTTTGCTGATGTAGATGGTCGTGCTGCCCCACTGTGCTCCAAGCTCCTTGTTGTTGCAGGGTTTGGTTTTAGAAGGTGACAATCAAGAGATGAGAGAAGTGTTTTGGTTTAGAGAGGTTAAAAATTGAGATGGCTTAGTATTTTAATTAAAACAAATCATAAAGTTGATAAAGCAGAACCGATTAAGATCACACAGTTTCGTAATCCCAACACTGCTACTTTTATCGGATTCACTTAGTCCAAATGAATTTGCTAAACTCAACTGAATGAGTTCCACACATTCATTTAGACTGTGGGAAATCTCGTAAGAAACACGTGGGTTACATCATCCGAGGGAGTCCCGATCATCAAACGAGACATTTTAATTTTAGTTGTAATTGCAGTTTTATTTTTGTTGGTGATTTAATTTTGAGTTGTTTAAACATGTTGGGTTCAATCATTTTCATGTATTTATAAGTACATGAAAGTAAGAAATTTAATAAATTGCTAAATGTAAATCGCAATAAACTTAAAAGCGTACCTGGTGGGCACTCTTGTCATTTTCACCTACACTTGAAACACATGTCATAGCATTTATATATTTGCTGCAAATACCTAGGTAAAACTAAGGGAAGGTTCTGGTTGTCTACCAAAATCCTAATCCTATTGCTAGTCACTTCCTATGAAGTATAAGTTCTTGTGTTTTATTAAAGATGATTTTCTTCACCAAAGAACAATGAAGTCTCACTGTTCTTTTAAAACATCCCATCTAGTTAGAGAAGTGCTCGGAACTGAATTCTGAACATCTTCTTAAACATTTTAGGGATTACTTTAAGTTTAGTTAGTTTCACTACGGTGATGAATCAACCACCCGGGTTACTCTTGCTCAGTGAATTAGGATGTTTGATTATCCTATTAGAAAGGTGACGGTTCATTTGATGTTTCATTTGAAAATTATGATAACGAAAGGCTTTAGGGGCAGACAAGTTCATTAAAGAATTTAACCATTCTTAATTGAAGTTTGAATTAATGGTTTAAAGTGATTTAATTTAGTTATAAGGTTTTGATTGATCTTTTTCAAATGTTTTAAATTAATTTAAAAAAATTTTCAAGTTGTTTAGTTCAGTTAAATTTTACTGTTCCAAATGGTCTTAACTTTTTAGATTAATTTTAAATATTTTAAAACTGATTTAATTTTCAATTTATGATATTTTAATCATGAGTTGTTACGGGTTAATCTTTGATGTTTTAAATTTGTTTTAGTTTAAGTTTTAAACAATTTCAAATCAGTCTTAATATTTAAAGTTTGTTTTAATTTGATTTTCTTAATTTAAATTTGTTTTAATGTTTTAGGTTTTAATAAAAATTTTTAGATTATCTACCTTTCATTAGTTTCAATTATCATTGTATAGTTTAGTTAATTAATAAGAACTTAATGATATTTGATTAAATCATTGATTAGGGATTCAATTTAAAGAATTAGAATCTGCTTATATCACATCCCCAATCTTTAATAATTCAAGCCTTAATTAAACTTCCAAAGTTTAGGTGATTTAATTAATTAAAATTTATTCTTTAATGCTCAAGCTGATTTTAATGAGTTTCTACCATTTAAAAGCCCAATGTTTCAGACATCTAATAAGAATTTAAGATCAAATATTATACCCCTCCCTTAGTTAAGCCTAAAATTTTAATTAAGGTTAAAACCTTTTAATTACCTTAATGCCCTCATAAGCATATTCATCTCATAATTCATCAAATCAAGCTCAAATGAACTTGAAATTTTATGTCACCTTACCCATATGTCAATTAAGACATTAGAGGAAAAAATGTGTTTTTTTCAATTTTTAATTTAATTTGTATATTTATTTTAATAAAAATAAGTGTTTTCAATGAAAATTTCATAATATGATCGAAAAGAAGTTTCTGTCCTTAGGAAGATTATGGGAGGTTCCTATTGACCAGGGGGATCACTGGACTAATTTTGGTGATTTTTTGAATTTTATTTTATTTATTATAGTTATTTTAAATTTTGAGGTATTAATTAATTATAAAATAAACTTAAAGTTTAAAATTAAGTTTTATATTTTTTTAAAATCCCTCTGACCTCAAAAAACCTAGGAAAGAAAACCTTATATTTTTTTTTATTTTTCTTTGAATTTTAGAATTAATTTAGTGAAAATGTTGAAAAAAACCATTTTTAATATTAAAAATTCCTTAAGCTTTTAAAATTTAGTATCTTTGCTTTTGGATTTTAGAAGAATATTATGTTGGTTTCTAAGTGATTAGGAGACCAAATATGACATTTTTGTGAATTTTATTATTTTTGTAATTTTTATAATTTTGTAATTATTAAATCATCAAAAGTTAGGTTAAAGATGAAAATTTTAGAAAAATTCCAATTTTAATTTTCTTAGACTCCTCTAATACTAGAGAGACTCTAAAACTATTTTGGTGAGTTTTTTGTATGTATTTTTATATTTTAGGAATTTTGAAAGTTTAAAAGTGGCTATGTTACTTAGAAAATCCATTTAATGGGTAAAATCATTTTAAATTAATTTCAAACTTTTTATGGGGCTCCCTCTGACCATAGAGATCAGTAGAGAATTGATTTCAGGATATTTTTATTATTAGTTTGCTTTATTAATTCAATGTTGATTTTAGGTCAAGTGAACCATTAGGGTTATTTACAATGTTTTAATTCATAAGGTAATTTTCTTGAGTCCCTCTGGTCATCGGGAACTTACCCTATATTTTCTAGAGTTCTCCAAACAGTATGTTAATTATTGTGATTAAAATACCAAAACAGACATAAGAATTTGGAAAATAGATAACTTCATAAAGACATAGCCTCTGGCCTTGGAAAATTCAGGGAATGTTTCTAAGATCAGAGGCTACAAAAGCCCTAGGTCTCATGCCATGGTGAATTGCGAGTGTGAGTAGAGAATTAAAATACACATATCAGTATAAAAATATTTAAAAATTAAATATTCAACAAAAGAGCTTGATTGTTTTTCCACATCGTTCCCCTCTGTTCACTGAGGAAGAGGATATTTTTCTTTTAATTTTGTGATTTTTCTACACAAAGATATGCATTTATGAAGTTTTAGGGTTTTAAAAAATTCATAAATACTCTATTTATCTACTTAAGTGTCGCGGGACACCTCAACATGTGATGGGTCAAAGCTCCACGTGGTGGGGTTTGATTCGGCGCTGCCATCTGACTTGGTAGCCACGTGGCCCGCAGTTCATGTTTTGTTGCTCCATCCGGCCGGATCCTGTACGTCCATCCGTTACACGCGCGATCCGACAGCATATGTTCATCGTCCCTAACTTGTGTGAACCGATAACCGTCCAGCTTCTAAACCAAATATCTCGCTCGAAACTCAACAAAATCACATGGGGTTTCATCCTACATGCTGGTCTAGCCTAGAGGAGTCTATCCATATGGCTAAGATGCATTGAAATTAAGTAAAACAAAATGTAAAATCCATGGAAGCTCGGGAAGAAGGAGAGCTCAATACCTTTTCTCTGAGAAGTGAGGCTTCGATCAGAGGTGCTCGGCATGTTTTTTGGAGTCCCAGGAGGCTACGGATGGAGTCTCGAGTGATGGTGAAATGCCTGGCTATGAAAAAGGTGAAACCCGATATGGTGTTTTCACGTCTGAAGCAAATGGCTTGCCTCGTGAAGGGGCTTTAACTGGGGAACTCCTTCTCTACCTCTAGTGAAGGTGTGGGGGAAAAGTTAACTGGGTTTCTGTGGAGTTTTAAGGGTTGTCCTATTTTTTGGCCATAGATTGAGCTCAAACAGAGGGGATGAAGGCTGGAAAACAGTGGAGTTGAGCTTTTCTTGGCTGGGAGGAGCTCTGGGAGTGATTTGGGGACGTTTTGTGAGAAAATTTTCCAACACCCCTCTCATGGCTAAGAGGTGTGAGTTATATGGCCAGGGCCATAGGGCTGAGCCAGAGCTCAATTGGAGGGTGAGTTCCACTGCTTGGGTGGAGGGCCGTGGAGCTCCAAAGGAAATTTTGCCTGAGGTGGCCAAATGGTGGAGTTTGGGTGTGCTTAGGTAGATGGTGGGTCTCAGTTTTGACCCCCTCTGGTGACTAGGCCAGCTGACAAGGACAGAGGAGATAGCCCCAGTTCAGGTATTTAGATTAAAGTTTGATTTATGATTAATTTCAAGATCGATTCCAAGGAAATTATGGATTTGAAATGAGAATTGGAACCTAGGTTCCAACCTCTAGATTTGGAACAAGAACTAGAATTTAGGCTCCAGCCTCAGGATTTGAAGAGAGAACAAGAATTTAAACTCTAGCCTCAAGAAGAGAGCTGAAAGCTAGGTACCAGCCTTGGAAGAGAGTCGAAACTTAGGTACCGACCTCGAATAAGATGAGAATTAGAATTTAGGTAATGATCTCGAAAAAAGAGAGTCAGAATTTAGGTACTAACCTCAGAAATGAGGACTGGAATTTAGGTACTAGCCTCGGAAGACAGTCGAAATTTAAGTACTGACCTCAAAATGGATGAGAATTTAGGTACTAATCTCGAAAGGAAAGAGTCAGAATTTAGGTACTAACCTTAGAAGGGAGAGAACTAGAATTTAAGTACCAGTCTCGAAAGAGAGAATTGAAATTTAGGTATCAATCACAAAAAGAGAGTCAGAATTTAGGTACCGACCTCGAATGAAGAGAACTGGAATTTAGGTACCAGTCTCAAAAGAGAGAAATGAAATTTTGGTATCAATCTCAGAAAGAGAGTCAGAATTTAGGTACCAACCTCGAAAGGAGAGAACTGGAATTTAGGTACCACTCTCGAAAGAGAGAATTGAAATTTAGGTATCAATCTCAGAAAGAGAGTCAGAATTTTGGTACCGACCTCGAGAGGAGAGAACTGAAATTTAGGTACCAGTCTCGAAAGAGAGAATTGAAATTTAGATATGAATCTCAGAAAGAGAGTCAGAATTTAGGAACTGACCTCAAAAGGAGAGAACTAAAATTTAGGTACCAGTCTTGAAAGAGATGGGAATCAGAATTTAGGTACTGATCCCGAAAGGAGAGAGTCATAATTTAGGTACTGACCTCAGAAATGAGGACTGGAATTTAGGTACTAGCCACGGAAATTTAAAATGGGATATGAAGGTGTTTCAAATCCCGCCCGAAGGGTTTCTCGGAAAAGAGATACGTGTGAAGACGGACCCAGCTCAATGCCATCAGAACCAAATCGAATAAAATTTGTGGCTCCTTTTCAATAGAACTAGTCGATCCTCTAACACACAGAAAAAAGAGACTTGAAAGGAGCTGGAAAGTGATCCCCTATAGATATAAGTTCAACGGATACCAGAAACTTGGTTCCGCTAGATAAATGTGCTGATAATTTAAGATATGAAAATAATAATTTTATAATATGGGATACTACTCAAGTATACGTATCGTTTATCAAGTAATATAGGACTTTCTGATTAAGCCCCGAGATATGGAACCCACAGGGAAAAGTTGAAAATCTTTAAAGGAATTTAGAAAATTATCTTTTTTACTTTCTTTAATTGTTTTTGAAATAGTATGTCTTGATTTTGAAAAGTTTTAGAAAATTGATTTGTCTTTCGAAATTTTCTTAATAAAATTCTAAGCAATGAAAGTAAATCTTTCAATAACTAATAACACTGGATGTAAAAATACTATTAACTAAATTTTTTTTTTCTTTCCTTTCATGAAGTAGTAATAATTCTTAAAGTATTTTTTTGGAAGTATTTAAATTTTGTTGTGACAAATAGAAGCAAATGTGTTCTTTACTCTTACTTGGTTCTATAAAGAACATAGGTTAATTGGAAATTTATTTTATTTTGAACATGGTTAGGCAAGGAAGATACCAGTCTCTCACTCTAGAGTTCCCTCGATTCCCACCACCTGCGGGCTAACTTCTCATAACAAAACTCAAAGCTTCAAACCAAATTAGGGGGTTTTAGCTTGTCACTCTAAAATCCTCTAATTTTACTCCATTCTATAAAAATATCTTCTAATATTACATTCACTTATATGGACAACAGTTCTCACCCATACAATTACATGTGATTCCTACTAACTTTAATGAGATAATACCGCATTGGATCTTACATAATCTCAAGAAATTTTACAACTTAACAGGCCAAATTAAGAAGTAAACCAAGTTCTCAGAATCAATCTTCACAACTTCTTCCAACTTTTAAACACTGATACTTTCCACAATAATTCTCTTTAAATTAATTATTTCACTATTTTAAAAAAGATAAAGTAAACTACTCAGAATGCATTGAAAAAATATAAAAACACATTGATTTGAAATTAAAAACAATCAGAAAAATAATAAACGAAAGCAAGTGCTGATAAACAAAATAAAAGTAAACACTTATCTAAAAATCCTTTCCACAAGACTAAGGAAGTTCCTCAGAATCTTTGACTCTTCGCTAAACTACTCCTCAGAGCAAGTCTCCAAACTTCGATGACTCAGAATACAGACTTCAGACTTCAATAAAAACTAAACTAAAAGAAGGAAAAGAAGTGGGAGAAGAACTCTTAGCTCCGACCCTTTTCTCCTTTCTACTCTCTACTCCTACTCTAAGTAAAAACTTAAAATGCAGTGGAAGAATCTCCTAAATTTCTTTCTTCGAAATACAGTGAAGAGACTCTTTAATTCTTCACTTCTTCACTTCTACGACTCTCTTTAAATAGTGAACCAAAAGGTGCCTTGGTGTCTCTTCAAAAAGTGTCCAGATTCGATGTATTTACCAAGGAACGCACCCCTTCATTGAAATTTGCGGCCCAAAGGAAGTTATGGACGTTACCACTAAGAGTTGCATCCATTCCCTTTTGAATTGGTGCCAAAATCTAATTAAAGTTTGATTTATCCAGGGCCAAATTTTTTATTTTTCATTTTTTTGCTCCAAATTTGATCAAATTTTTCTCCTTTCATCATGACCATCTATTTTCATCATACCTGCAAGAAAAATACAAAATACCTTCCATTAAAGTGCAATATCATTAAAAGTAGGTATAAAAATGTGAATAAAAATACTATATATTTTAGGTGTATCAAAATCCCCCAAACTTAAAATGTTACTTGTCCTCAAGTGATAGTTAATCTCATAAAACATTTTAGCATGCAAATTATGTAATGAGTATCTTAGGAAGATAACAAAATTTTGTTCTAGAAATGGAATTGTCCAATTTAGAAAAAATTCAGTAATTAAAACCAACTTAAAGTTTAGAAAGTTCTTAAGTAAAAGAAAATGATAAATATAAGTCTCTATCTATTTCAGAAATATTTGTATATTTTTAAAAATATAGGATTCAAACATTTATTTTTCTCACTTAAAAATCTTTATTTAAAAAATAATTTTACTTAGTATATTACAACTTTAAGCTTTAGATTTTCTCTGAACTTATATCTTAAACTTTAGGTATGAAACTAATTTTTGATTAGGCCCTTAAATCCTCAAGCTTCTCCTCCCTTTTCATGTACTATTTTTCACTTTTTTTCTTCTCTTCTCTTCTTTTCTTTTTATTTTTAATAAGGTAAGGATTACTATATCTGGATAGGCCTTTAATGATTTTGAATTCCACCCTTCCATTTAAAATAAAGGTTAGATATACACCTTTCACTTAAAATCATAATAATAGTATTGAAAATTACTCTTCAATAAAATAAATTTAAGCTTTGAAGAATAAAAGTCAAATCTTCTATTTATCCAAAAATACAAAACATCTTACTAAAGATAGTTTAACTTTATTTAACACCTCTTCATTAAGAAAATTTTAACTTTAAGTTTTTCATGATTACTATAAATTTTAACTAAACTCTTTTATTCATTTCTATATTTAAAATTTGTATCCCTTAATATAACTTCATGTACATAATTGTTCTCAATCAAAAATAAGATTTATTTTAAGTATTATTGAGAATCAAATAAAATTTTAGGTTTTTAAAAATCTTTGTTTTTAAAATCCCCCCTAAACTTTAAATTTTTAATTAAGATAAAACATTTAAGCATAAGAAATGATACATGGGTGGGAAATAAAAACTGACATATCATGCTTGTAAGAATTTTTAATATCCTAATATGCAAGTATAACAATTTAAATGCAGGAGTAAAATGAAATCAAATTTAGTTGTTCAAAACATTTTTCTTTTTTTTATATAATAAGAAAAGTAAAAATTTCAGAAGACTTCTACAGTACTGGAGGTTTTCAAAGCAAATACACTCCAACTAAAATAAAACACTGATACAGATAACAGATAATAGTGGAATTTAAAGAATTTTAAACATGTAGTTTTCCTAAGTAGAAGTTCCTAATAGTGGTTTATAATCTCCTAACAGTTTTTGAATTAAATTACACACTATTAAAAACTCTGACATAACATACACATAAAAAACATTTACAATTACACACTACCACACAACAACATATAAATCCATAATAAAACAGTAACAATACCTGAATATGCATAACAGATAAATAGTACAACTACAATCTGCATACTATCAAGGTTTACATCACAATACAGTCATTAAACAAAATACTAGATGAAGCATACAAAAACACAACACAACAACTGAATAACTAAAACAAACACACATACAACTACTTTTCATCCTCATCATCATCATCATCTTGCTCGTTCCAATCTCTGGATGACACATAAGGTATATAAAATGGATGAGGTGGCATCTCAGCACTTTGATCTCCTCTAATCAGTCTATCCAAATATTGCTGATAATTCTCGTCATATTCATCATGTTTTATAATATATCTCCCAACATTATCCAACTTACCATCCATATCTCTCACATGCTCTCAAGTAAGACTCACTTTTTCCAAAATCTTTCTTAATAAACCAGTCTGTGATTCAGTAGATAAAGATGCACATGAAGTAGAAGCACAAGTAGTATAAGCAGCAGAAGCAGAAGTAGTAGAAGCCCTACCAAATTCTCCTCTCCAACCAAACTTTGAATGTACAGAGTAAGCACAAACGTTTACACTAGTAATTTGTCTCAATGGTTGAAGTACCTCTTCCCAGGTTTCAAATTTCACTCCAGATCTTTCACAAAGTGAATGAATCAAGGAAGGAAATCTCATACCTGCGGTCGCGGTTGATCTAGCACAGTTCAAAACATAATCATAAATTATCCCTCCAATATCAATAGGCTTCCCATGTTGAATACAATGGTTCAACACCGCTCTTTCTCTCGTCACTTCACTGCTATGACTTGAAGGTAACAACTTAGATGAGAAAAAAATAATGCAATGCCTTAGAAATGACATTCAATTTGGAAGCAGGAAAGTTCACTCTTCTATCATTTGTAATTTTCCATAATCGTCTTCCATCACTCAGAAACTCAATAATCTCATCTAATTCTCCTTCCGAAGGATGATAGTTAGAATAAAAAAAAACATATCAGCAGGTAGTCCATAAAAGGTATTGATTCCACCAGAAGAAAATTTTACTTCATGCCTCCTAACCATCACCTGATTTTCCTCTACAACAGGTAAATTTGTATAAAATTCTCTTACCACAGAAACAACAGCAAGAGCAGAGTAGCAATAGTAATTCTGCCAGTTTCTTCTAGCAATCATATCTTCAATCACCTCTCCTGGCTTACTAAACACTCACTCTGGAATCAAATTACATGATTGCAATGCATCGACGTATCGTTCCTCAGCCCTCAAACTAACAAATTTGTCAGAATCAAACTTCATCTTATCTCGAGCGCGCTTTGACTTTGGAGCCATCTCTAAAAATTCACAAAAAATTCACCATAAATTCCAAAATCAAACTAAATTTGCTAAATTATCTTCTAAAAGATATTTTCACTAAATCCAAGCAATTTATCAAGCTTTTCCTCAAATTTTCACCATGAATAATGATTTTAAGATTTTCCATAATGTACTCAAAATACATGGTGAAAATAAAATTTTTTTACTTTGGAGTAGTGCTCTTACCTCAAGAAATCCAAGTCTAACAATTTTTGTTGAGATTGGCTCTTAAATGATCCACAATTTGATACCCTTGGCTCCGCTTTCGCGGCAAAGCAAAGGTTGAAGACGATGGGGCGGCTGAAAATGGCAATTTTTGGGTTTTTAACTTTCGGGAATTGATCACTGAAAATTTTATTAAGAAATTCATACCTATTTTTGATGAAATTGCACTTTAAAGAAAGGTATTTTCTTGATTTTATTGCAGGAATGGAGAATTTAGGTTATAAAAGCAAAAATCATAAAAAGGAGCGAATTTGGAGCAAAAACGAAGAAAATAATGAAATTTGTGCTGAGTCGCCGACGGCGAGATCGAGCCCGCCGACGGCGAGGCTACGAGGAGACATTTACGAAGGAATTATAAGCTGTCTCAACGACAGCGAGCCCGAGCCCGCTGACAGCGAGCTAGCGCGGTCTGAAGATCTTCTAGAAGCCTCGCCGACAGCGAGGTAGTTCTTCGCCGACGGCCAGCTAGTTCAAATGGCTCTGATACATTAAACCTGGACACTTTTTGAAGGGAAGCTTACACACCTCTTTGTCCTTTGCTCACCTCTATATATAGAGGCTGAAATTAAGTGTTGTGTGTGTCTTAGTGTGTGTCTTAGGGAGTCTTTGAGTGTTATAAGTGAGTTATTTTGAGTCTTTAGTGAGTATTTAGTGAGTTAGTGAGTTTTTAGTGAGTCTTGTTGTACTGGAAGGAAGAGTCGAAAGGAGCTGAGGAGTACGCTTAGGGATAAATTGAGATAAGTATTTGTATTTATTGTTTTTAACTTTAAATGAAATCCATGCTTAGTTTAGTTTCCATGCATTCTGAGTAGTTTATTAGTCTTTCTCCCTATTATGAAATTAAGTGACTTGATGAATTAAAAATAGAATACTTCTATATATTAATAAATTGTGATAATTTTTAATTAAAACTTAATTTACTTTCAAACTGGCCATTTGAAATGTTAAAATGTGTTGATTATCAACTATACTAAAAATTACATCTGATATTCGGGGAATTCAAAAGCCTTGGAAGGAGGGTGCAAATAAATAGGGAAATAATATCACTGGGCATAGAATTGAGCATTTTAGTGTGACAAACTAAAATATTCAATTCGGTCCTATTGTTTGAGAGCTGAAGTGTAGATGTTAGCCCTCAGGCGAGGGGAACGTGGGAGCTACGAAGTGGCGGTCGGTATCCTCCCGGCCTAGCCGCGGATTCGGTAATCAAACATAGGATTAGTCGATATTCTTTTCACCTGGACCAAAGGGTAAAGAATAGGAATGCTCTATTTGTCACAATACCTTAAAATTATCTATTTAAATTCATCGATCACTTAAATTTCTAAACAAGGGGAAAGATACTTTTTTCGAATAGTTAAGACTTATTTAGCAATTAGTTTAATTTCCTCGCACTTTCAATACGTATTAATTTTCTATTTAGTTAAGTTACCTGATTAGAATACTTAGTTTACTTTATTGCGCTTAAATTTAGAATTCCAAATTTTTGTATACTAGTTTTATTATTATTATTATTTTAAAATTAGCTGTTATTTTATTTTCTCTTTCCTTGTGGGATCGATAACCAGGACTCCACTAGAGCCCTGTATTACTTGATACGATACGTATACTTGCGTAGCATCCACAACATAAACAATTACAATTCTATACATATAATATAGCGGGGTCAAGTTTTTGGCGTCGTTACAATAAATTAAAAATATCATAATATAAAATTGTGGGTCAGGAATCAATTTTCGCGAACTGGCGTCTAAGCAAGAACTATCGGTGCTTGGCTGTGAAATTTGGAGCGTAAGCGCCGGCATTCTGGCGCTTAGCCGCCAGTACCCAAATGTTTATAATTAAGATATAAGCACTAAATCACTTTGTTAATTACCCTTAATTAGTCCACAATAATTAATTCTCCCACATAAGTCTTCTAATACTCCAAATCAAAGTTTAATAACTATTGATTCCATACAAATTTTACAAAACACAAACTTATATTCAAAATAAACATAACATTTAATACAATACTAGAATTTCTATCCAAACATAAAGGATAAAATTCTCAAAATACAAGGCACTATAATCTTAAACTGATAAGTGTACATCTCTAAAAGGTACCCATCACATCATCACGCATATATAAAAACATTAAACACACCAAACATGAACTCACAAGAACACTAACATAACATATAAGACACTAAACAAATAGAAACAAAACACATTTCATTCCACTCTCCATTAGGCGGAATATAACCAGGACCACTATTATTCTCATTTGACCCTTCAGGAATGTAGATTTGATAGAACGGGCGATCATTGTTCATTCTTATATCATCTTCTTCAATCCATTTATTTTTCACAAACATCGCTTTATCTATTTCTTCCACATACCTCGAATGATTGAAATGCATCTTGAGTTGCCATTCAATGTGATCTAGATGTAAGGTAATATCATTGATTTTTGCTTCCATTGAAGTCACCCAGGCTTCAATTTTTGCAATCATCTCTGTTATACCTTGAATACTAACAGCCAGATATCCATTAAATAACTCCTTAGCACTATCACTAATGAACTTACTTTTATCGAAATCTTGCTTCTTCTTCATCTCGTTCTCCCAGGAAGACATGGTGCTCTTTAAAATTTTCTTCTTAGACTTCAGAAATGAAATTTGGACTTAGGGTAAGTGTTTCTATTATGTATAGTCCTTTTTACAGACTTGAGAGATGCTAGAATATTCCCCTAGACGTTTAGAAACTTTTAAATAACTCCCACAGCTTCTCCCCCATGATCTAGGCTTCTAGATCCATTTTTTTCATGTTTTTTATAACTGTAGCGCCTAAGCTCCAACTAGTCGGCGCTTAGCTGGCAGTGCACATTTTAGCACAGGTCCGCTAAGTGTCCAAATTTTCATTCTGACTTCTCTAAATGATCAATTAAGGTCGAATAAACTCTACTTAAGTTCAAAAACTCCAAATTATTGTCATTAAAAACATAAAAATAAACCAAACAAAGCAAACAAAACACACAAAACAAATTTAAAGCAAAGAACACCGATAAATATTGGTTGCTTCCCATAAAGCGCTTGTTTTAACGTCTTCAGCCTGACATACCCAGAACTCATTCTAAGTGACCCAACATTAAATTTTCATCAGATTTAGATTTATTGACTGAAAAATATGTTTTAAGTCTATATCCGTTAACTTTAAATATTTTTCCTGTCTTAGTATCTTGAATATCTACATCTCCATAAGAATAAACTTTTATCACAATGAATGGACCCATCCACCTGGACTTAAGTTTTTCAGAAAATATTCTCAATCTAACATTATACAGCAAAACTTGTTGTCCTGGTACAAGATTTTTGGTAAGAATCTTCCAATAATGCCATAATTTCATCTTTTCCATATAAATATTAGCATTTTCATAAGATTCATTCCTTATTTCTTCAAGCTCATTCAATTTCAATAATCTTTTTTCAACAGCATCTTTCAAATTATAATTGAACTATTTAATAGCTCAACAAGCTTTATGCTCAAATTCAAAAGGTAAATGACAAGCTTTTCAAAAAATCAACCTATATGGGGACATTCCTATAGATGTTCTGTAAGAAGTCCTATATGCCGACAAAGTATAATCCAGTTTAATTGACCAATCCTTTCTATTTGGTTTAACAGTTTTTTCAAATATTCTTTTAATTTCACGATTGGATAATTTTAACCAAACCACTTGTCTGCGGATGATAAGCAGTAGCAATGCGATGATTAATATGATATTTCTTTGCTAACTTTCCAATAATCGCATTTCTAAAATGACTTCCCCCATCAGTTTTAATTACTCTTGGTATTCCAAATCTGTAAAATATATTCTTTTCTAAAAACTTTGCAACACTTTGAGCATCACATCGAGGTAAAGAAATAGGTTCAATCCATTTGGAAACATAGTCTACTGCTATCAAAATATAAACATTTCCGAAAGATGGTGTAAATGGTACAATAAAATATAATCCTCAAACATCAAATATTTCAACTTCTAAGATATAATTGAGGGGCATCTCATTTCTTCTAGAAATATTGCCTACACGCTGACATCTATCACAATTTTTAACATAAACATTCACAACCTTAAAAATTGTAGGCCAATAAAATCCTGATTGTAATATTTTATATGCAGTTTTATCACTTCCAAAATATCCCCCAGAATCAGAATCATGACATTTTTGAATAATTTCATAAGTCTCTTCCAAAGGTACACATCTTTGAATTATAAGATTCTTTCCTTGTTTATATAAAAATGGGTCATCCCAAAAATAAGTCTTAGCATCAGACAGAAATTTCTTCTTTTCATGATATGTCAAACCATAGGGTATAATATTACGAACAATAAAGTTTACTATGTCTGCATACCATGGAACATTCCTTTCTTTAATAATGAACAGTTTTTCATTAGGAAAATGTTCATTAATTTCATCAATATCACAGAGATTTTTCAATTTCAAGCCTGGACAAATGATCAGCAATTTGATTATCAGAACCCTTCATATCTACTATTTCAAAATCAAATTCTTGCAAAGAAGAATCCATATTATAAATCTCGATTTTGCATCATTTTTCTTCATTAAGTATTTGATAGCAAAATGATCAGTATACACAACACATTTAGTTCCAATTAAATATAATCGAAATTTATCAAAGGCAAATACTATAACTAATAACTCTTTCTCAGTAGTGATATAATTAATTTGAGCTTCATTAAGAGTTTTACTAGCATAATAAATTACTTTAAAATTTTTATCATATTTTTGACCCAAAACAACACCAATAGCATAATCACTAGCATCACACATTAATTTAAAAGGTTTTTCCCAATTTGGTGAAATTATTACAGGTGCAGTGATTAATTTTTCTTTTAATGTTTCAAAGGCTTTACGACAGTTATCATCAAAATTAAAAATTGCATTCTTTTCCAGTAAACGACATAAATGTTTTGAAATTTTTGAAAAGTCTTTAAAGTAACGCCTGTAGAATCCAGTATATCCTAAAAAATTTCTAATTCCTCTTACATTGGTTGGGCAAGGTAAATTAGATATAACTTGAATTTTTGCAGGATCTACCTCCAAACCTTTTTCTGAAATCCGATGTCCCAGAATAATTCCTCCTACTACCATAAATTGGCATTTTTCCCAATTAAGGACCAAATTAGTTTCTTCACAGTGTTTTAGAACTTTAGATAGATGTTCTAAACATGATTCAAACGAAATTCCAAACATTGAAAATTCATACATAAAAATTTCAATCCCTTTTTCAATTAAATCACGATAAATAGTCATCTTACATCTCTGAAATGTAGCAGGGGCATTACATAAACTAAAGGGCATCTTCTAAAAGCAAATGTACCATAAGGACTGGTAAACGTAGTTTTCTCTTGATCCTCAGGAGAAATTTGAATTTAGTGGTAACCAGTATATCCATCCAGAAAACAAAAGTATTTATGCTCAGCCAGTCTATCGAACATTTGATCTAGAAAAGGGAGTGGAAAATGATCTTTCCTTGTGGCAAGGTTTAATTTTCTATAATCAATGCATATTCTTCACCCTGTAACTTGTCTTGTTGGTATCATTTTATTTCTTTCATTAACAGTCACAGTTACTCCTTTCTTAGGAACACAGTGAATAGGACTAACTCATCCACTATCTGAAATAGTGTAGATAATTCCAGCATCCAACCACTTTAAAATTTTTTTCTTAACAACTTCTTTCATAATAGGATTTAATCTCCTTTGGGATCAGCCCGTGGTTTGCAATTATCTTCCATAAGATTTTTGTGCATACAAATTGAAGGACTAATTCCTTTAATATCAGCAATTGTCCAAGCAAAGGCTTTCTTGTGCTTCTTCAAAATTTTAAGTAAACTCTCTTCTTCTTTTTCAGTTATTTGAGAGGAAATTATAACAGGAAAGGTTGAGGATTCACCTAGAAAAGCATACTTCAAATTTTCAGGAAGCATTTTTAACTCAAGTTCAGGAGGTTTTTCAATAGATGGACCATAAGATTTACCTTTCTTACTCATATCTAACAATTCAAAATTTTCATGAACGTACTTTAAATCTTCCTCTTGAAAATCTTCAGAATCAAATAACTCCTCTTCTTGCTTATATTCAAATTCTTCTCTTTCAACATTCTCTTCATAAGTTGATTTGAAATGACATTCACTTAAATAATCAATAACATCCATCCTATAACACTCATCTTCTTTACCTATTGCAGGATATTTCATCGATTTTGAAATATTAAATGTAACAGTCTGATCATTAACCCTCATCGTTAATTCCCCTTTTTAGACATCTATCATGGCTCTGCCTGTAGCTAGAAAAGGTCTCTCCAAAATTATGGGTATCTGTTTATCTTCCTCCATAACTAACACAATGAAATCCACAGGAAAAATAAATTGATCCACTTTTACCAAAACATCTTCTATAAATCCTTTAGGATATGTGATCGAACAATCTGCTAATTGCATAGTTACAGTAGTTGGGGTTATTTCTCCTAGTCCTAGTCTTTTCAATATTGATAGAGGCATAAGGTTAATGCTTGCACCCAAATCACATAAAGCTTTTCCACAAAATCTTTCTCTGATTACACATGAAATTGTGAAACTACCAGGATCTTTAAGTTTTTCAGGAAAATTTTTCTGAATTATTGCACTGTACTCCTCACTAAGTACAACAGTCTCATTTTCTTCAAATTTCCTCTTCTTATTAAGAATATCCTTCATAAATTTTGCATAGCATGGCATTTATTCTAGGGCTTCAACAAATGGAATATTAATGGTAAAGTTCTTTAATATCTACAAGAATTTTGAAAATTTCTTATCCAACTTTTGTTGACGAAATCTCTGAGGAAATGGAGGTGGTGGTTTTTCTAAATCAACCTTAAGTGGAGAAATAGGTCTTTCAAAATCTTTTGTAGCATCCTCTGTAGGTCTTTCAATCTCTTCTTTCTCTACTTCAGTCTCTTTTTGAACTCTACCTTCCAATTCTTTTCCACTTCTCAGTTGAATTGCTTTCACTTGTTCTTTATTCTTTTCTCTTAGATTCACTTCAGTATTACTTGGAAGCATTCCTTGGGATCTATTACTTAAGGCATTTGCAATTTGTCCCAATTGATTTTCAATATTTCTGATGGTTGCTCCTTGAATTTGTAATTGATTTCCCATATGTGATACTACTTCTTCCTTAGATAACTTCTTCTCCCTAAATTGTAAAGCATTGTTATAATCTGAATGATAAGTTAATCTATTATTATTATTACCTTGGTTTTTCCAATTCCCCAATGGGTTTACTTGGGTGTGTTGACCTCATTTTTGATGACGTCTTTTGTTTCTCTCTTTAGTACTTAGGATCTAGCCTTAGGCATTTCCTTTGACTAATCTTAGAGGACTAGAAATGGAACCTACCACTTAGAAATTCAAACACCTCTTAACTCCCTGAAAACCCCATAAGCTTGATTGTAGAACCCTAATCACCTAGAGGGTTGAAATCAAAAGTGAAGGTTTAAAGGATGAGTTTCCCATAGGACTCTTTGGCCTTAGGACCACCTTGGGTAGCTTGGTCTGGTGAAGGTTGACTTACACACTCACTACACGCATACTCTACACTCTCACACACACAATCCAAATCCTAAAACCACACCCATACCCAACTTGACTCCTTGACTCATTTAGGTAATTCATATGGATGGACCTTAACCCCTAAGCCCCTGGCTAAGAGGGTTAGGAACAACTTGGTGAATGCCTCAAATGAGTCCTCTCATGGCTCATATAGGCTTAATATGGTTTCATGGCTCAATCAAAGTGATTCCATTTCACTCATATTTGATCAATCTTCTCTTTTCCAAAATTTCAATTTTTGACCCCGGGGACCCTACACCTATCAAACGTACCAAAAGCCGTTAAAATTGCCCAAATCCTCCAAAATTTCCAAATCATCCAAAATTCCCCAAAATTAACCTAGAACATTTCATCACCGCTCAAATTGATCATCCATAGCTAAAAATACCAAAAATTCCAAAAGTACCCCCCCAATACCCTCCAAATACCCAAAATGCCCTTCTTAGCCAAAAAATCCAAAAATTCAGCAAATTCTCAGAAAAATACAGAAAATCCCAAATATTCCCATTTTCATTTTGTTCAACTACACCATAGGCTGATTTTGTCAATTTACTCCACGTTTTCCAAAACCCCCAATTTAGCCCAATCTTAACCCAAGTGAACCCAATGTCAAACCAAACCTACCCAATTGACCCCAATTTTGGTCCAATTCAAATCTAAACTTCAATTCAATATCCACAATATCAATCTAGACCATATCCAAGTCCAATTTCATTGATATTGGGTCCAATTTCACTTTTAAGTTTAAGGCCCAATTTGGACCCATGACCCAAATTTAGCCCAAACCAAACCAATTCAACTCCAATTAACTCGAAACCATTTCTAAACCTTCCCTAACATCCCCATAAAACAAAAACTAACATGATTTTTCCAAAATTTGGACCCAAACCCCACTCAAATTCAACCCAAAACCAAAAGGGCCAATTTTGACCTAAACCCAAACCTTACCCAAATAAGCCCAAATCCCAAAATCAAAACCTAACCATAGTCAAAACCACTTTGAAACACTCCCATAAACATTTCCCAACATTAATTTTACATCAATTTCAACCCTAGCCCAACATTGGCCAAAGTTAGCCTAATTTGACCTACATTGGCCCATTTACCGATTCAACTCAAATCCAACCCAATTCAAACCCAAATCACTCCAAACTCATTTCAAATCACTCATGACATATTCCTAAACCAAACCCAACAATTATTTGGCCCAAAATTCTACAAAATTCCCATCCATGAATTCATTCTTAAACCTAAGGGGGTCATCCCCATAAGCCCTCCTAAAAGCCCACTTCCACCAAATTCAAAAGCCCAAATCAATCTAAAGCCCACATGACACTTTCCCTCATCACACATTCAATTTAAAATCATTCCTAAAGTCCTAATTTATCAATTAAACAATTCCAAATCAAGCCTCATAACAATTCCCATCAAAATACCAAAATTCCTAAATTCTACATCCATGAAATTGACCAAGCTTCATCCTAAGCCATAGGCAAGCCATGAAGCCATGCATGAGCCACATGGAAGCCATGAGAGCCTCTTTACATGTCACCATGCCATTTTGGGCAAAAGAAGGAGACTCTTTCCTTAATCTCCTAAAGTCATTAGCCTTAACCATGATTCCCCTTAAACCAAATTTAATCCAAATATATTTGGATAAGGACTTCTCCATGCCAAACCAGATGATTCCTTTGACTCCCCAAAACACCCAAAGCCACCTTGAAGGGTGAACCAAGACCAAAAGGTGGACTTGACCAAATCAAGCCAAAATTGGCCTTCCCCCATGCCATTTTAATCCAAGCTTTTGACACATGGCAAAGCCCAATTGCCTACACTAAACCCTAGCCCTAACCCACCTGGACTTGAGGGTGACCCATGCCTGCCGGCCAGCCACCTGGATCCCCGCAAAACACCATGGCCGAGACCTTAGGAGGAGCCAAAGTTTGGAATTCCCACCTGCTGAGCTGCCCCATTCCCAATGGCCACCATGTTTGTTCTTTCCTTGACCTAAGCAGCTGATCCCAAGCTCTAAATCCCCCTGGGAGAGCCTCCAGCCATGCCTATTTAAACACCACCACCTCTCGGCCAAATGAGGTGCTGAAACAAACCTTAAGGAAACTCTGCCAAAATTATTCCAGACTACTCCCCACACATAGAGAACTTGATCCCCACCGAAATCCCCCTGCCATTTCCTCTCTGTGAGCTCAATTTCGAGTTGAAATCCAAGCCCAAAACCAGGACACTTCTCCACAGGTGAGCCAATCCCCAAATTGATTGGTCCTACACCTTCCCTGCACCAAGAGAAGAAGTTTACCAGCAAAAGCCCCCTCTCCAGGCCAGCCATTGCTTCCAGCCTCCAAGCTTTGTGATCGGCTGTGGTCGAAATCATACCTAGACAATTCACCAGGACAAGGGACTTCATCTGGAGCTTACTTGGACCCAATTGAACGTGACACAACTCTCAGATTGAAGCTTCACTTCTCTGCGCAAAGGTATGGACTCACTCTTCTTCCCGAGCTTCCAGAGATTCTCAATTTAGTTTGGGTCAATTTCAATACATGTTTACAGTATGGATGTGTTCATCTCTTCAAGACGAATCCATAGAGCATAAGAACTCGAAAATCCATTGAGAATCGAGTGAGAAATTAGGGTTAGAAGGTTGACGGTCACGGGTTCACACCAGTCGTAGATGATGACCAAGAGCCGTCGGCACGGTCAGGATCGCGCCGGACAGAGTAATGGGACATGAACCGTGGGCCCCTGGAGCACTGAGTCGGATGGAGGCACCAAATCAGGAGAAGACTCGTGGCCTTTCGGAGCTGCCGACGATGGCGTGGCGCCGCGTGGATAAGTAGGAAATTAGGGCTATTTTCTATTTATTTAATTACCAGAACTTTGAAAATTCATAACTTTGTGTGGAAAAATCCTAAAAATAAAATAAAAATACCCTCTTGCTCAGTGAACAGAAGAGAATAATGTGGAAAGGAAATCATGTAATTTCATCAAGTATTTTATTTTTAATGATTTATTTACTCTCTGCATTGTTTTAATTCTCCATGCATATAGGAAATTCACCATGGCATGAGACCATAGGGCTTTTGAAGCCTCTGAACTTGGGCACATTCCCTGAATTTTCCAAGGTCAGAGGCCATCCCTATGAGAAGTTATTGATTTTTCAAATTCATGTCACAGTTTTGATTATTTTAATTGCAATAATTAGCATGTTGAGAAATAAATTCTAGGAAAATTTGGTGATGTTTCTTATGACCAGGGGACCCTAGGAAAAATAGTTTTTGAGTTAATTCACTTTGAACAACCCTAATTGGCCTAAATACCCAAAAGTGAACTTTAATTAATTAAAGTTAACCATTCATCAAATTAACTTAAAAAACAATTCTCCACTGTCCTTTAGGGATAGGAGAACACCACATAAAAAATTTGAAAACAACTGGACTTAATTAACCCCACCAAATGGGTTGATTAAGCCTCTTAAGTAATAATGGGTTAAATTAAACTTTAAAAATTTATAACTCACAAAATACTTTTCAAAAATTCATAAAAATGGTTTTGGACCCTCTCAGATATCAGAGGAATTTAAGAAAATTAAAATTATAATTTTCTAAAAAAAGTTGATTTTTATCAATATTTTAATAATTTCAATAATTAAAAAAATAATAAAAATCACAAAAATATTAAAAATCACCAAAATGTCACATTTTGAATTCTAATCACTTAAGAACAAACCAAATATTTTTCCTAAGTCCCTAGGGTAAGATATTGAATTTTAAAGGCTTAATGTAATTTTTAATATTAAAAAATGTATTTTCCAACCTTTTCACTAAAATAATTCTAATAAATCAAAGAAAAATCAAATAATTATAAAAATTGGTTTCGATTTCTCCGATATCGAAAGATTTTTTGAAAAATATAAAATTCATTTTTCAACCTTTATTTTATTTTTAAATCAATTAATACTCCAAAACTCAAAATAATTATAATAAATAAAATAAAATTCAAAAATCAGCAAAATTTGTCCAAATGGTCTTCTGGTCATTAGGAATGCCCCATAATTTTCTTAAGCTCAGAAAATTTCCTTGGTCATGTTATTGAATTTCCCTTGAAAAACCCCTATTTTCCATTAAAAATAATTACATAAATAGATTAAATACAGAAAAATCACATTTTTCTCCTCTAATGTCTTAATTGACATGTAAGTGAGGTCACATAAAAATTTCAAGTTCATTTGAGCTTAATTTAGTGAGTTATAGAATTATTAAGCTTGAAGGGCAAAAATGGTAATTAAAATTTTCAACCTTTAATTAAAATTTTAAGATTAATCAAAAGGGGAGGGTAAAATATTTGATTTTAAACTGATTTTGGATGATTGAAACTTAAATGGTTAAGGGTAGAAACACACCAATCATTTTAAGAATAATTAAGGTAAACCTTAATTAATTAATTAATTAAATTTGGAAGATTAATAAAGTTTTTTGAAATGATAAAGTAGAGATATTATTTAAGAGGATATTTATTCTTTAATTTAAAAATCCCTAAATGAATCACTTCAATAATACTTAATTCTTAATTAAAAGATTAAAATAATAATCCAAATTAAAATTAAATTAAAATTAAATTAAATTAAATTAAAATTAAATTAACATAAAATCAAATTAAATTAAATTAAACTAAATTATAAATTAAATTAAAATTAAATTAAATCAAAATTAAATTAAATTAAAATTAAATTAAATTAAGATTAAATTAAATTAAATTAAATTAAATTAAAATTGAAATTTAATTAAATTGAAATTAAATTAAAATAAAATTAAATTGAAATTGAATTAAATTTAAATTAAATTTAAATTAAGGTAAATTAAATTAAATTAAATTGAATTAAATTAAATTAAAATCATTTAATAACAAACCTAAATGAAATTATTAAGAATTAAACCTAAAATTACTTGAACACTATTCCAAACTTAAATTATTTTTTTATAATTAAATCAGAATTAAAATTGATTCATTAAGTCTAAATCATCAAAATACTTAATAACTTGATTTTCCCATTTAAAGCTCTTATTATTATAACTCTTAAACGAAACATCAAGTGAAGTGTTACCTCACTTATAGGATATTCAAATGTCCTAAGTTCACTGAGCAAAAGAATAACATTTAAACTCCTGGATGATTAATTCACTTGTATAATTAAATTCTCTTGGACTTAAAACGATCCTAGAAATATTGAAAAGATGTTTAAGACTCCTCTTAAGCAATTCCTCAATATGATAGGATGTTTATAAGAACAATTGAACTTAATTGTCCTTTGATGAAGAAAATCGTCCTTAAACCAAAACACAAGAACCTAGATGTCATAGGAGATGACTAGCTATAGGATTAGGACTTTGATAGATAACCTAAACCTTTCCTTTAGCTTTACCTAGGTACTTGTTGAAATATTTAAATGCCTTAACATGTGTTTTAAGTGCAGCTTGGGATGACGGGAAGGCCCTCCAGGTACGCTTTTATTTTAGTGCAATTTACTTTATTACAAATGCACTTTACCTTTCTTGCATGATAAACAACTCTTGCAAGAAAACCAAAACCTTTAGGATAGTCCCTGAATTGAAACCAAAACTAAATTAAAAGTCACTGCAAGATAAAAATCACCGCCACAACATTTCAAAATATAAAAACAACTCAAAATTTAATCACAAACAGAACACAAAACTACAATTGCAACTAAATTAAAATGTCTAATTGAATGATCGGGAATACCTTGGATGATGTAACCCACGTGTTGCTAACGGGATTTCCCACGGTCTAAATGAAAGTGTGGAACTCATTCAATTGAGTTTAGCAAATTCATCTGGACAAAGTGAATTCAATGAAAATAACGGTGCCGGGATGACGGAACCGTGGGATCTTAATCTGTTTTGTTCTAATAACTTTAAGATTTGTTTTAACTAAAACACAAAAAACACTTGGACATTAAGATTTCTAAAACCAAACTCTTCTCTTCTCTTTTGATTACAATCTTCTAAAACTAAACCTCTGCAACAACAAGGAGCTTGGAGCACGGTGGGCAGCACGACCATCTTAGCCAGCAAAACAACTCTACTTCAGCAAAAATTTCTTAGAATTAAATAACCAAGCCACAAGATTTCGAGGTAGTTTGCCTACTGCAACATAAATCCTCAACTCTTCGTTAGGCATTCGCATGATCATGTCATGTAAATTAAGCCTTAACTGGTCTTAGGACTCCGAGGTAGTCGTTTAGTACGACATAAACCCTCATATCTTCGAGGTTATTTGTATGATTTTATCGTACAAATATAAGTCCAAATTAATTAAAATTGGCAAGATTGAAATACCAGATAATATTAGGATTTTGCTTAAATCTGAGCCAAACAATAGGATAGTTTGGGAAGTTGCCAAGATTCTTCTTGGATCTTCAGCTTCTCCTACTCCTCTTCCATTGGACTCCTGAAAATAACTGTTCTAAATTTGATCCATTCCATGTTGAAATTTCCAAAATTCAATCCTTTGAAAACCTTAAACTTTGAAATTCTTGAGAGCAAAGTCACTGATCATTATCGAGAGTTTTCTTAAATGATTCACTTCATTTAAGATGTAATTAACTATAGGGGCTTGCCCTTATAGGGAACTTTAAGAACCCAGGTAATATAAACCCTGCTTAATTCCTTTATATTAAGCAGGGAAATTTGTTGGCTTATATAATTGGTTCGTGACCCACAATTTTATATTATGATATTTTAATTTAATTGCAACGAAGCCAAAAACTTGACCCCGCTATATTATATGTATAGAATTGTAATTGTTTATGTTGTGGATGCTACGCAAGTATACGTATCGTATCAAGTAATACAGGGCTCTAGTGGAGTCTTGGTTATCGATCCCACAGGGAAAGAGAAAATTAAATAACAACTAATTTTAAAATAATAATAATATATGAAAATTTGGAATTCTAAATTTAAGCACAATAAAGTAAACTAAGTATTTTAATTAGATAAACTAAGTAGAAGATTAATACGTATTGAAAGTGCAGGAAATTAACTAATTGCTAAATAAGTCTTAACTATTCAGAAAAAGTATCTTTCCTCTTGTTTATAAATTTAAGTGATTGATGAATTTAAATAGATAATGTTAAGGTATTGTGACAAATAGGAGCATTCCTATTCTTTACCCTTTGGTTCAGGTGTAAAGAATATTGACTAATCCTATGTTTGATTACTGAATCTGCGGCTAGGTCGGGAGGATATTGACTGCCACTTCGAGCTCCCACGTTCCCCTCGCCCGAGGGCTAACATCTACACTTCGGTTCTCAAACAATAGGACCGACTTGAATATTTTAGTCCGTCACACTAAAATGCTCAATTCTACGCCCAGTGATATTATTTCCCTATTTATTTGCACCTTCCTTCCAAGGCTTTTGAATTCCCCGAATATCAGATGTAATTTTTACTATAGTTGATAATCAACATATTTTAACAAATCAAATGGCCAGTTTGAAAAGGAAATTAAGTTTTAAGTAAAAATTATCATAATTTATTAATATATAAAAGTATCTCTATTTTAATTTCATCAAGTCACTTAATTTCATAAACAGGGAGAAAAACTAAATAAACTACTCATAATGCATGGAAACTAAACTAAGCATGGATTTTATTTAAAGTTAAAAATAATAAATACAAATACTTATCTCAATTTATCCCCAAGCAGACTCCTCGTAGTTCCTTTGACTCTTCCTTCCAGTACAACACGACTCACTAATTACTCACTAAACTTACTAAAAGACTCACTAATTACACTAATTAATATTCTAAAGATTGCTCACTCACTTATAACACACTTAGAACACACAAAAGACACAAAAGACTGCACACACAACCTGACTTAAAGACTTAATTTCGGCTTCTATATATAGAGGTGAGCAAAGGACCAAGAGGTGCGTAAGCATCCCTTCAAAAGGTGTCCAGGTTCAATGTATCAGAGCCATTTGAACTAGCTCGCCGTCGGCGACGAACTACCTCGCTGTCGGCGAGGCTTCTAGAAGATCTCAAACCGCGCTAGCTCGCTGTCAGCGAGACAGTTATAAATTCTTCAGAATTTTCTTCTCGTAACCTCGCCATCGGCGGGCTCGATCTCGCCGTCGGCGACTCATCACAAATTGAATTATTTTCTTCCTTTTTGCTCCAAATCCGCTCCTTTTTATGATTTTTTCTTTTATCACATAAATTCTCCATTCCTGCAACAAAATAAAGAAAATATCTTTCTTTAAAGTGTAATTTCATCAAAAATACGTATGAATTTCTTAATAAATTTTTCAGTGATCAGTTCGCAAACCAAACGGATGTCACAAATCTTCTAGTTTATTTAATCGAGCCACATCGTCAAGCAGTGTGCCTATTCTTCGGGATAGATACACGGTTTGTGGTGTGGTGCTCGTTTATATAAACTATTCGGGATGTGACATCTATTTGATTTCATATCTTAAAATTTTCAAATTTAAAATTATTTTTAAAATCAAAGACTACTTTTCAAATTATTTATTTAAATTAAATTAAAAATTCACTGACAATTTCTGTAGGCGACCTCTTTTTAAAAATAAAACACAACCTAAAAATATGCCGACACTTCTGGCGACTCCGCTGGGGAATAGTACCTCTCTCCATTTTGATCAAATGACTTTGCTTTTATAAATCGGTAATGAGCCCATGCCCCTAGTGGACCAAACTACCATTCTTCCGTTGGAATACCCTGTTCATTTCTATCTTGAACGAGTATGGCCAACTCCTCTCAGATTTAGGAGCCACTGTTTAGACACCCCAAAATGGAGAGGTTCCGAGATCCTTTTACCTCTTTTCTGAGGTGGGGTGGACCTCCAATAGGTGTTAGTTTAGGAGTGATCCTTCGAGTCGAGAAGTCTTGCATGAGATTTCCTCTTCCTTTCCAATTCTAAATCGAACCCCTTACCTTCTCTATACCTTTGAATATTCTGTTCCTAATGAACAAATCCTCTAATGAACGACTCTTTTAAACTATAACTTCTTTTTATAAATACATGAACAAACATGTGTTCGGACTCTTTTCGATTCCTTTCTTTACGTCCCAATCAGAAGAAGCATAACTTGGGACTGACAATCAGAATCTACCTTGCAGAAAATGTCTGCCCCAAAGCTGATTTTCTCCTTCACCAATGGACTGGACTTCGCTGTTTACAAGGATGAGCTGCCCAACAATGGAATCATCCGTTTCGAACAAGGATTCGAGAACACAAATGTCAAGATAGCTGATGTTACCCTTTTCACACTTACAGACAAAGTATCAGAAACTGAGAGACCTTTGATTGAATTCAACCTGAAGTCAGCCCAAGAGTTCCCTCCCCTGCTAAGGGTTCCAGCTGAGAAGAATACTACTGTCCATAGGAGGGCTGTTGTCTCTACCCCCACCAGTCTAGTCGTCTCTGCACCTACCCCAGCTTCCACCAAACTAAAGGGGAAGGAAGTTCAAATTTGTAACCAACATGTTACTGTGGACGGTACAGACTTCTGTGCAAGACCTTCTGTTTTCGAAATTGGGTCCAGCTCAAGGGTTCCACCCCTAACATGGACTCAGAGAAGGAACAGAGGTAGGAAGATTGCCGGGAAGGCCGGAGCTGCCGAAGTCGCTTTCTTGGAAGAAATCCACGAGTACACGACTACTCCGAGTACATACCATTACCTGAGTATACACCGCTTTTGGAAGGAAGTAGATTCCATCCCCTTTCCGCCGCAGCTGACGAGGAAAATGTCCGCAAGATTGCTTATGCATAACCTCGACCCGCATACTATAGTGACAGCAGAAAGAAATGGGCTAGGACTACACCATTTGCCCGACTGCAAACTGTGATAGAAAAATTAGCAAAGAAAGAGAGATGTCCTGTATCAGAAATTTTAAGAAGAATAGGGTGGGTGCCAGCCAAGTCCCGTCTTGGGCCGCGAATAGAACCCGTTAGCGTCGCAGAGAAACTGAAGAAAAAGATGAAAGCCAGTACACCTGTTATTGTTTCAGGATTTCAGATCAGGGAGGATACCACCTTCCAGCATTCACCCGATAGACCATCCGGTCCTAGGCCTTCTGCTGCTAGAAGGATGGTATGGCATCCTACTACCGGTCAATTAAGGCCGAAACAACGACTTGAAAAGGAAAGTCTCATCAGAAGACTCGAGTCAGAAGAAAGTGCTACTACAATAAAGGGGACTCCCGGAAAGGAAGTTCAACAACCGTCATGAGACAACTGTGAAACTACCCGAAAAAGACCATTGGAAGACGCTATGGAAAAGCTAAGAACCGACATTCAACGATTAACAAGAGAAAGAGAAGAAAAGTTTGGAGATGAAGTTGACTCGTCGGAGTTCATGGATGACGAATATGTGGAGATCAACATGGTCGAGACACGAGCATCGTCAGCTTCGCAAGGTGCCCCAGCAGTTGCGGAAAGAGATGAACCGGAAGCATTAAGAGCATAAATTCAAGAAAAAGATGATACAATCTCTCAAATGGCAAAAAGGATGGAAGAGATGGCTGCACCTCTAGCCACTCTTCAGAGTCAGGTTCAACCCCAAAGTGAAACACCTCCAGAATTTATTCATATTACAGACGGAGGAAAAGAGATTACATCCGTTAGCGGAGATGATCAACCAAAGAAGGATTCTACTCAGAACATGATTCCAGAGAAGGACATCAAGAACATGGTGGAACAGCAGGTGCGAGAAGCCTTAGCACACTCTAAGAGCGGAGCATCTATTCAGATGGGTAGACCTTACCCTGAAGAAATCGATGCAGTACAATACCCAAAAGGCTTCGTACCACCTCTGTTCAAGACTTTTGATGGTACCGGAAATCCTCGACAGCATGTTGCACATTTTCATGCTAGTTGTTGTAACGCCGGTGGAAGTGACGCTTTGCTCTTTCGACAGTTCGTCAGCAGCATGTCAGGAATATCCTTCTATTGGTATGCAGAGTTACCAAACGGTTCGGTAAAGACATTTACAGAATTGAAAAATCTCTTCGTGAAACGGTTTGTCGGAGCTCAGCACCATATCACCATCGGTGACTTAGTGGTGGAGAAACAGAAACCGAACGAGACTTTAGTGGATTACATACTTCGATGGAGAAATCTAAGCATGAAGTGTGAGCCACAGCTACAAGAACAACATGCAGTCGGTATCCTGCTTAAAAGCATTCACGGCCCGATAGCACTTCTCCTTAAGGGATTCACAATTAAGCTTTCGAGAAGTTGTTAAGCAAGGTCGGGAGCTACAAGAGGAAGCAAAACAATTAAGTTTCGTCGATAAAACGGACAAACAGAAGCCTACGAAGACATTCGAAAAGAAGTCCGGGATTGTCGCGGCAGTTGACAAAGGCAAACAACCAATGCAAATACAGTCGGAGCAACCACATTCCAGCTATCAACAACCTCAACAGAACTACCAACAACCTCAACCCGGTTACCAGCCAACTCAACAATATGAGCAACCTGCTCGCCCACAGCGCACGTTAAAGGAGCTCATAAATAGAGAATATCCATTCAAGAACGAGGCAGTGCCAAACATGCTCCGCAGTTTGATGAAGACTATGGATTTTCGATTGCCAGAACCCAAGAAGTCGGAGGAAGTCAACAAGAAAGACCATCCCAACTACTGCCCTTACCACCAGATGCTTGGACATAAGATGAAGGACTGCATCACCTTTAAAAGTTGGCTTGACAACAATCTCCGAAAAGGGAACATAACGATCCCAAAGGAATACATGAAAGAACCCCGGAAAGGAGGTTTTGTCAATGTTATTTCGACGGATCCCATTGTTCCGATAGACCCTTACACGATCGATGATGGATGGAGTACCGCTTGGACGAAGTCATCGAAGAAAATTTTGGATCTCATCCAAACCGCTTCTACGCATGCTTCAACTCAGAGTTTGAAACCTGCCAAGCTGGCGCTATCGCTTGCAATTGAAGAACCGCCCCAGGAAGAGAAGATCATAGAAAAGAACGAGATCATAGAAGAAGAGAAGACTGAGGATCCTAAGGCTAGAATAGGGGCTGCTTATCTTAGGACAGTTGTTTCCGATTCGGGGGAAAATTCCTCGAACCTCTGACTCTGTATGATTATTTGCTCGCTCCGGCGGGATCTTATAATGATAAGAGTTATGGCGTTGGCTACGTTTCGACTGTTTCTAACGATTACGTAACTAACGACAACCAATTTAATCCGGATCCCGATTTCGATACCAATAATAATTCTCAAATCATACACGACCTCGACAATCACGATGACAAAGAAGACATTCACCAAGAAGGCTACGAAAGTTCAACAAGCAATGAGTCTATTTGTGAATTTCAAGGAACTCCAATCACGATAGAGTTAGAGCTTTCGGATTCCGAAGCAACTCTAGAAGAACCTGTCATGCCAATTCAAAAGGAGACACCTGTAAATTCAGTACTAGACTCAGAAGAAATCACAGAAGTCAACTTAAGAAGCGGAAAGGTTCTACCTCCAAGAATGGGTCCAAAAAACAAAGGAAAGCAGGTGGTTATTCAGGAAGAATCAACCCCAGCAGAAGAATTGCCTATTCGAGAAGAAATTGAGACACATGATAACAAAGTGGACTATAACGTGCTAGCCCATCTTAGGAAACTACCGGCCAAATGAGCATCTACGACGCTCTCATCTTATCAAAGAGATGAGGAAGCTCGATCGAGGCCTTACTTGATCCGGAGATTTGTTTAGCTCACATGGCCGGAGATTCCTTAGACGAGGTTTGCTCGTTAAAGGAACGACGAGGTGTTACCTTCACGGACGGTGATCTACTTGCTTGGGACAGGTCGATCACGACCGACCATTTTACATTTCGGTTATAATCGGAAAATTTACACTCTCCAGAGTATTGGTGGATCCAGGAGCATCGATCAACATAATGAATCTTCGGACGCTAGCATACTTGGAAATTGATGCTCGCGAGCTTGAAGCGGACAAGATGTTACTAAGAGGATTCAACCAGAAAGGTGAAAGAGCACATGAATCAATAACACTGTTAATGAAGACAGGTGACTTAGCAAAGACAACCATAAAAATCCATATAATTAATTCTGAAACATCGTTCAACGCGCTACTGGGCCGACCATGGATACATGAGAACCGGATGGTACCATCGTCTCTGCATCAGTGCATAAAATACTACGAAGGAGGAGAGCAGTGCATTAAAGGTGATTTGCAACCTTTCTCCGTACATGAGATTGGAATCCATGAAGATGCAGCTTATTACGCACCTCCGAAGAAGACTATCTTCTCCAGAAACACCGTGCCAAATGGAGCAAAAGAAATTCGAGACAATAAAGAACCTGATGTTCTAGTCCAACAGTCACTCACCACTCCCTTACGGCGAGATGGTGAAGGTTTCTCTAGAACTCGCATCTGAGGTCGAGGCCGGGGACGAGGTCGTGGAAGAGACAACTGGGACGAGTTGGACGAAAAAAGCCGATGATCAACGTTGATTGGGAATACAGCTCTGAGGAAGAAGAAGAAATCAAGAAAGAAGCAGCAACAATAAATCAGAAGAAGCCACAATTCAAGATCTCTCTTGAAGATGAAAATAATGAAGAATACAAATCCATGTACGAGAAGATTAACCACTATGTACAAACTATGACCCTGACCCCGATCCAGTCTAAAAAGATAGAGGGTATGGTGGTCAAAGAAGTACGTGGCAGCAGTGCAAAGCAAATCAAATTTTACCGTGGCACTTCTTCTTCCAATGCGAAAACAAAGTACAATTTGAAGATGTCACTTCTTCGAATTAATGGAATTACCTTTTGAGTGGTACTCTCCCTGTGTTCGAAATTTAATTCAACAAGGTGTCTTACCTCGCCCGATGGACAAAAGGCCGAGCACAACACTTCGAAAAATTATGGAATAATGCCGGTCGGCCTCCCGATTCAAAACATGGTCTCGGATTCGGCACGGTAAGTTCGGTTGACGATACGGAATTTTGCTTGGTTGTCGCTTGCGAACCTAATGAAGACTTGTTTAGAAACTACGGAAGATCTTGAAGATCTACAAATTGGAGACGCTCCACGGAATTTGAAGAAGAAATCAAATCTACTGATAGATGAGTTAATGGAAGTTAACTTAGGTACTAGCGAAAAGCCTAGAGCAACCTTTGTTAGCTCCTTACTCGATAAAGAAGATTCCGAGGAAATGAACAAGCTATTAATGGAATTCGAGGACTTATTTTGCTTGGAGTTACGACGAAATGCCGGGATTAGCTCCGAAGTTGCGGTTCACGGGCTAGGAGTGGATCCTACTTCCGTTCCAATCAGACAAGCTTCCGGAAGAATGCGTTTAGAAATTGAAAAACAAGTAATAGCTGAAGTTAAGAAGCTAATAGACGCTAAATTTGTCCGTGAAGAACAATACCCTACTTGGCTAGCCAATGTGGTACCAGTCAGGAAGAAGAATGGTCAGATCAGAATCTGTGTAGATTTCAGAGACTTGAACAAAGCATGTCCGAAGGATGAATTTCCACTACCAATCCCAGAATTGATGATCGACATCGCTTCGACACATGAAATATTCTCTTTCATGGATGGATCTTCAGGATACAACCAGATAAAGATGGCACTAGAACACGAAAGCTCACAGCATTCAGAACGCCGATCGAAGTATATTGCTACACAGTAATGCCATTCGGACTAAAGAACGTAGGAGCAACATACCGAAGAGCGATGACAAAGATTTTTGATGATCTCATTCACGACCAGAGTTGAGTGCTTATGTGGATGATGTGGTCATCAAAAGCAAACTGAAGGAAGATCACTTGTATGATTTGAGAATTGTCTTCGAGCGACTAAGGCAATACAACCTTAAGATGAATCCCTTAAAATGCGCCTTTGGCGTCACCTCTGGGAAATTCTTAGGATTTGTTGTCCGACATCCCGGGATTGAAATCGATCTGGAAAAGATTAAAGCTATCTTAGAAATGCCGTCTCCCAAAACCTTAAAACAACTACGATCCTTTCGAGGAAGGCGGCATATCTTCGACGCTTTATCTCGAACTTGTCAGGTAAGTGTCAGCCCTTCTCGGCATTAGTTAAAAAGGATGTCAAATTCGTTTGGGAAGAGAAATGCCAACGGGCCTTCGAGGACATCAAGCAATACTTAATGACACCTCTTGTCTTACCGGCCCCGATCTCGGAGTAGGCCAGTTGATACTTTATATCGCGGCTCTAGACGACTCCTTGGAGCCTCGCTAGCCTGAGTCGATGATGAGGGGAAAGAAAATGCTCTCTCTTATTTAAGCCGTCGTTTGATTCGGATGGAAGTAAAGTATCCTCCGATTGAGAAGCATTGTTTGGCCACGATCTTCACCGCCCAAAAGCTCGGGCATTACATGCTCTCTCACAAGGTCGACCTTATTTCGAAAGTTAATCCATTGCGATATTTGATGACCCGTCCAACACTTTACGGAAGGCTTGCCGGGTGGTCAATGATACTTGTGCAATTCGATATAACTTTCGTGCCTCTTCGTGTCGTAAAGGGACAAATCTAGCAGATTTCCTTGCGGCACACCCTTTGCCGGCAGAATCGCCTCTCAATGATGACTTGCCAGATGAACAGATAATGAACCAAGAAGACACTGATGATCGATGTTAGGAACTATACTTCGACGGAGCATCCTCAGCACAGAAAGACAAAGAATTGCAAACGATAGTACCCGGTAAGGCGGGAATCGAACTAATTTTTATAACACCGGAGCGGGGGATGTTAAGATACTCCTACCACTTAATAGAGCCGTGCACAAACAAGGAGGCAGAATACGAAGCCCTCATAACAGGATTAGAACTGACCATTCAGATGGGAATAACAGACATCAACATCTATGGAGATTCTTAGTTGATCATTCAACAGGTCGCAGGACAATAAAGAATTTTAAAGCTAAGACTTGAGCAATACTTTCAGTATGCCATGAAACTGTTGGAACAAATTCCGAATGTAACAATCTACAAGATCCCCGAGAAGAGAAAATGCTCGGCGGATGCGTTAGCTCGCCTTGCAAAAGAATTTGCTCGCTTACAAGATGAGTCGGTTGAAGTGTCGGTTCAAGGACGACGAGTCCTATCACGGCTCGACATGGATATGATACGAAATCGAGAAAAAGCGAGAGGAATCGGTTGCGGCGATGACGAGAAAACACGAGAAGATTGGCGTCGGCCGCTAATAGAATACCTACGAAACGGGGAAATTACCGGACGATAAGTCATTAGCACATCGAATCGAAAAGAACTCGTCTTACGCATTAATCAACAATACATTATACGGAAGGTCTTTTGATCGGATGTGGTTAAGATGCTAAGCGGGTTCGAGGCTCGTGAAATTGTCGAAGAAGTGCATTCGGGACTTTGTGGCGCTCATCGATCGGGTCCGAAAATGAAAATGAAAATTAAAAGATTAGGGTATTACGGCCCTCGATGATGACCGAGTTGCATGAAGATTGCCAAAAGTTGTCACCGGTGCTAGGGTACACGGGTGGTTCTACACCGACCTCCGAATGTGCTACATCCGACAATTGCATCGTGGCCATTTGAGTGTTGGGGCACGAATATAGTGGGTCTGATAGAACCGCCTTTTTCAAGAGGACATCGCTTCATCCTTGCAGCTACAGACTACTTTTCTAAATGGGCAGAAGCAGTTCCACTCAGAGAAGTAAAGGCACATCATGTGCTACAATATTTCAAGAATCAAGTTGTATATCATTTTGGGGTACCACGCAGAATCATTTCAGATAATGGGTCTGCATTCAGAAGTACAAAAATCAACAATTTTATCAGGAGACATGGAATCGGTCGGCGATACTCGACAATCTACTACCCGAGAGCAAACGGCTTGGCCGAGGCTTTTAATAAAACTCTCGTTCAAATTTTAAAGAAAACTTTGGATGACAACAAAAGAAATTGGCACGAGAAGTTGTTAGAAGCCTTATGGGCCTACATGACAACCTTCAGGACTCCTACTCAGTCTACACCTTACACTTTAGTGTACGGGTTTGAGGCAGTGTTACCATTGGAAGTCCAGCTTCCATCACTCAGGATTGCAGTTGCAAATAAAATTACTACAGAAGAAAATGCCAGATTACGACTGGAAGAACTGGAAAACTCGGAAGGGAAAAGACTTGCGATGCAACAAAATTTGGAGCTGTACCAAGCTAAGATGATCCAGGCTCATGATAAACTGGTTCGCCCAAGAACTTTCAAAGTTGGTGACTTAGTTCTTGTTCTCAGAAGACCTATTCTTGCACATCGCAAGATAGGAGGCAAATTTGAACCAACTTGGGAAGGACCGTTTGTGGTCGAGGCAGTCTACTCAGGAGGTTCCTAACAACTTGTGAATTGCCAAGGAGAAAGACAAATGCTTCCGATCGATGGACGATATTTAAAAAAGTATTACGCAACCTGATGTTTCAAAGGGTGGCCTCTAAAATAGAGTCCTATCCCTAGAGACACGGTTGAGACAATCACTTTGTGACTGAGTCTGAACCCAAAAACACAAAAAATAAATTAAAAAAAATGTACTAAAAAAATAAAATACGTGAAATCATAATAATAAAGGTTTACCCTTCTGTTCGAATCAAATCTTGTTCCTAATCTTTCTTCATCTTTTCCAACTTTGCTTAAAAATTAAAATAAGTGAATAAAAATCTTCGGTGATCAATGTTTTCTTAATGTTCTTGTTCTTAGTACAGCCCCTGATCCTTTCCTTGTCTTTTGTGCAGGGAAGTTTTGAACGGGCGGTTGGTCTTAAACTTTAGAAATGGCGTGAGTCTCGCACTCGATGAAAAGAGGGTGAAGGATGGAGCGATGATAGAGATTGACTCGGACTTTACACCGGTCGGCTTACAATACGAAGAAAATGATTGGATCCCGGTCGATCGAGAAGAACTTCACGGCCAAACGAGTGATGAAAGTGGGTGGCCCGAGCCACCGATCCAACAACAAGAAAGAAAAACAAACGCCGCGAGAAGATAAGAAAATTATGTCCATGGTTGCTACGGCTAGAAGGTGGGCTTGTCGGCGCGCGCCCACGAAATTTAAGGAGTGAGAAGAGCTACTCTCACTTGCTACCCGGCGACGAAATAAGAATCGTCGTATTTGCAAGATGTTGACGAAGTTAGCGAGAAGATCAACATGGATGGACGGTAGTCGTTAGTGCAGATGCTCAAGAGGCCGGTTCGGTAGGAACCGGAAGAAGAAGGCCAACTCGAAAAGGTTGGAACGGATGAAAGAAATACCGAAAAGAAGAAAGCCAACTCCAAAAGGTTGGAACGGATGAAAGAAATACCGGGAAGAACGAAATGGAGTCGGTGCCTCGACACCGAGCGGATGTACCGGACCGGAGAGTCTTGTTGCGAAAGCGACCCGGAGGATGTCCCTACGGAGACTATCCCCGAGGAGCCGAGACATGCGGGGAGAACGTGCTTGGGGTTGAACCATACATCCCACGAGTACGTTACCGGACACCGAGGACTTCGGATAATTCCGGAATATGAAGTTGGAGAAAATGCGGCTAGTTGAAAGAAGACCTTTGAATACTTCGAAAGGATTGAAGGCAGAAGAATCAACATCCTGGAGGGCCTCGAGCTACATACAGACGTATTCTTAGAATATGAACAACAACAGATTGTGGATTGCATTCTAGAACTTTAGAAGATGGGTCGAGCAGGCCGTCTGAGAGAAAAGACTTATTCAGAACCCCGGAAGTGGATGCCGGGGAAAGGAAGAGTCACAATACAATGCGGATGTTGCTATAACTTCACAGAAGATAGAAAAAGGAATCCACCAGGAATACTCCATCATGGTGAGGTGGATTCCATGCCAAGAATAATTAAAAGAATGGTGAAAAGAATGATAACGTGGAGGGTACTGCCAGCAGACTGTATACCCAACAGTTGCATCATCAACATCTATCAGAAGGGCGATCGCATACCTCCACACATAGACCACCATGACTTTGTCGGACCTTTACGCACGGTTTCGTTCATCAACCAATGCAATATCATGTTCGGATCTGACCTCCGGATAGCAGGCCCGGGCAAGTTCAGAGGGTCAGTGGAGATACCACTTCTGGTAGGTTCCGTCATGATACTACAAGGAAATGGAGCGGATATCGCAAAACATTGCATACCAGGAGTACCAGTGGAGCGGATCTATGTCATTTTTAGAAGAATGGACTGCAGAAAGGCATCATACCATTTCCAACCAGATCCAGAATTAGAGAGTCTCCGGCCATACGAGCTGTGAGTTACATGGGAGATATCACACCTCCAAAGCACACCCATGCAGCATTTCTGCCAAGGGTGGCTTGGAAGGTGATGTTATTGACCATGTACCTTACTATTCAGACATGGATTTAGCAGATACTTTTGGTTGGATCAACGAGAATCATACATAGTCCGTTTTGAGTCATGGATTGTATGAAGAATATTTCAGATTGAGTTGTATAATGTATCTTCAACAAGATTGGAATGAAAGTGACCATGTCACATTTTGCCTTCACCTCTTTTGTGCAAATTGACTGGGAAACACCATTAAAGTTAAATGAACTTCAAACAAAGAACAAAAAAAAAATCAATCTGCTATAAATCAATAACATTCTCTTCATAAGTTGATTTGAAATGACATTCACTTAAAAAATCAACAACATCCATCCTATAACACTCATCTTCTTTACCTGTTGCAGGATATTTCATCGATTTTGAAATATTAAATGTAACAGTCTGATCATTAACCCTCATCGTTAATTCCTCTTTTTGGACATCTATCATGGCTCTGCCTATAGCTAGATAAGGTCTCTCCAAAATTATGGGTATCTCTTTATCTTCCTCCATATCTAACACAATGAAATTCACAGGAAAAATAAATTGATCCACTTTTACGAAAACATCTTCTATAAATCCTTTAGGATATGTGATCGAACGATCTGCTAATTGCATAGTTACAGTAGTTGGGGTTATTTCTCCTAGTCCCAGTCTTTTCAATATTGATAGAGGCATAAGGTTAATGCTTGCACCCAAATCACATGAAGCTTTTCCACAAAATCTTTCTATGATTACACATGAAATTGTTAAACTACCAGGATCTTTAAGTTTTTCAGGAAAGTTTTTCTGAATTATTGCACTGCACTCCTCACTAAGTACAACAGTCTCATTTTCTTCAAATTTCCTCTTCTTATTAAGAATATCCTTCATAAATTTTGCATAGCTTGGCATTTGTTCTAGGGCTTCAACAAATGGAATATTAATGGTAAAGTTCTTTAATATCTCCAAGAATTTTGAAAATTGCTTATCCAACTTTTGTTGACGAAGTCTCTGAGGAAATGGAGGTGGTGGTTTTTCTAAATCAACCTTAAGTGGAGAAATAGGTCTTTCAAAACCTTTTGGAGCGTCCTCTGTAGGTCTTTCAATCTCTTCTTTCTCTACTTCAGTCTCTTTTTGAACTCTACCTTCCAATTCTTTTCCACTTCTCAGTTGAATTGCTTTCACTTGTTCTTTATTCTTTTCTCTTGGATTCACTTCAGTATTACTTGGAAGCATTCCTTGGGATCTATTACTTAAGGCATTTGCAATTTGTCCCAATTGATTTTCAATATTTCTGATGGTTGCTCCCTGAATTTGTAATTGATTTCCCATATGTGATACTACTTCTTCCTTAGACAACTTCTTCTCCTTAAATTGTAAAGCATTGTTATAACCTGAATGATAAGTTAATCTATTATTATTATTACCTTGGTTGTTCCAATTCCTCAATGGGTTTACATGGGTGTGTTGACCTCATTTTTGATGAGGTCTTTTGTTTCTCTCTTTAGTACTTAGGATCTAGCCTTAGGCATTTCCTTTGACTAATCTTAGAGGACTAGAAATGGAATCTACCACTTAGAAATTCAAACACCTCTTAACTCCCTGCAAACCCCACAAGCTTGATTGTAGACCCCAAATTACCTAGAGGGTTGAAATTAAAAGTGAAGGTTTAAAGGATGAGTTCCCCATAGGACTCTTTGGCCTTAGGACCACCTTGGGTAGCTTGGTCTGGTGAAGGTTGACTTACACACTCACTACACTCATACTCTACACTCTCACACACACAATCCAAATCCTAAAACCACACCCATACCCAACTTGACTCCTTGACTCATTTAGGTAATTCATATGGATGGACCTTAGCCCCTAAGCCCCTGGCTAAGAGAGTTAGGAACAACATGGTGAATGCCTCAAATGAGTCCTCTAATGGCTCATATAGGCTTAATATGGCTTCATGGCTCAATGAAAGTGATTCCATTTCATTCATATTTGATCAATCTTCTCTTTTCCAAAATTTCAATTTTTGACCCCGGGGACCCTACACCTATCAAACCTACCAAAAGCCCTTAAACTTGCCCAAATCCTCCAAAATTTCCAAATCACCCAAAATTCCACAAAATTAAACTTGAACATTTCCTCACCACTCAAATTGATCATCCATAGCCAAAAATACCAAAAATTCCAAAAGTACCCCCCAATACCCTCCAAATACCCAAAATGCTCCTCTTAGCCAAAAAATCCAAAAATTCACAAAATTCCCAGAAAATTCTAGAAAATCCCAAATAGTCCCAATTTCATTTTGTTCAACTACACCATGGGCTGATTTTGTCAATTTGCCCAACGTTTTCCAAAACCCCCAATTTAGCCCATTCTTAACCCAAGTGAACCCAATGTCAAACCAAACCTACCCAATTGACCCCAATTTTGGTCCAATTCAATTCTAAACTTCAATTCAATATCCACAATATCAATCTAGACCAAATCTAAGTCCAATTTGATTGACATTTGGGTCCAATTTCACTTTTAAGTTTAAGGCCCAATTTGGACCCATGACCCAAACTTAGCCCAAACCAAACCAATTCATCTCCAATTAACCCCAAACCTTTTCTAAACCTTCCCTAACATCCCCATAAACAAAACACTAACATGATTTGCCCAAAATTTGGACCCAAAACCCACTCAAATTCAACCTAAAACCAAAAGGGCCAATTTTGACCTAAACCCAAACCTAACCCAAATAAGCCCAAATCCCAAAATTAAAACCCAACCAAAGTCAAAACCTCTTTGAAACACTCCCATAAACATTTCCAACATTAATTTTAAATCAATTTCAACCCTAGCCCAACATTGGCCCAAGTTAGCCTAATTTGACCTACATTGGCCCATTTACCAAATCAACTCAAATCCAACCCAATTCAAACCCAAATCACTCCAAACTCATTTCAAATCACTCATGACATATTCCTAAACCAAACCCAACAATTATTTAGCCAATACTTCTACAAAATTCCCATCCATGAATTCATTCTTAAACCTAAAGGGGTCATCCCCTTAAGCCCACCTAAAAGCCCACTTCCACCAAATTCAAAAGCCCAAATCCATCTAGAGCCCACATGACAATTTTCTTCATCACACATTCAATTTAAAATCATTCCTAAAGTCCTAATTTATTAATTAAACAATTCCAAATCAAGCCTCATAACAATTTTCATCAAAATACCAAAATTCCTAAATTCTACTTCCATGAAATTGACCAAGCTTCATCCTAAGCCATAGGCAAGCCATGAAGCCATGCATGAGCCACATGGAAGTCATGAGAGCCTCTTTACATGTCACCATGCCATTTTGGGCAAAAGAAGGAGACTCTTTCCTTAATCTCCTAAAGTCATTAGCCTTAACCATGATTCCCCTTAACCCAAATTTAATCCAAATATATTTGGATAAGGACTTCTCCATGCCAAACCATCTGATTCCTTTGACTCCCCACAACACCCAAAGCCACCTTGAAGGGTGAACCAAGCCCAAAAGGTGGACTTGACCAAATAAAGCCAAAATTGGCCTTCCCCCATGCCATTTTAATCCAAGCTTTTGACACATGGCAAAGCCCAATTGCCTACACTAAACCCCAGCCCTGACCCATCTGGACCTGAGGGTGACCCATGCCTGCAGGCCAACCGCCTGGATCCCCGGAAAACACCATGGCCGAAACCTTGGGAGGAGCCAAAGTTTGGAATTCCCACCTGCTAAGCTGCCCCATGCCAAATGGCCACCATCGCTGTTCTTCCCTTGACCTAAGCAGCTGATCCCAAGCTCTAACTCTCCCTGGGAGAGCCTCCAGCCATGCCTATTTAAACACCACCACCTCTCGGCCAAATGAGGTGCTAAAACAAACCTTAAGGAAACTCTGCCAAAATTATTCCAGACTACTCCCCACACATAGAGAACTTGATCCCCACTGAAATCGCCCTGCCATTTCCTCTCTGTGAGCTCAATTTCAGAGTTGAAATCCAAGCCCAAAACCAGGAAACTTCTCCACAGTGAGCACATCCCCAAATTGATTGGTCCTACACCTTCACCAGACCAAGAGAAGAAGTTTACCAGCAAAAGGCCCCTCTCCAGGCCAGCAATTGCTTCCAACCTCCAAGCTTTGTGATCGGCTGTGGTCGTAATCATACCTAGACAATTCAACAGGCCAAGGGACTTCATCTGGAGCTTGCTTGGACCCAATTGAACGTGACACAACACTCAGATTGAAGCTTCATTTCTCTGAGCAAAGGTATGGACTCACTCTTCTTCCCGAGCTTCCAGAGATTCTCAATTTAGTTTGGGTCAATTTCAATACATGTTTACGGTATGGATGTGTTCGTCTCTTCAAGACAAATCCATAGAGCATAAGAACTCGAAAATCCTTTGAGAATCGAGTGAGAAATTAGGGTTAGAAGGTTGACGGTCACAGGTTCACACCAGTCATAGACGATGACAAGGAGCCGTCGGATCACGCTTGTATCGAGCGGAAGGTCAGGATCGCGCCGGACAGAGTAATGGGACATGAACCGCGGGCCCCTCGAGCGCTGAGTCGGATGGCGGAGCCGAATCAGGAGACCACGCGTGGCCTTTCGGAGCTGCCGAGGATGGCGTGGCGCCGCGTGGATAAGTAGGAAATTAGGACTATTTTCTATTTATTTAATTACCAGAACTTTGAAAATTCATAACTTTGTGTATAAAAATCCTAAAAATAAAATAAAAATACCCTCTTGATCAGTGAACAGAGGAGAATAATGTGGAAAAGAAATCATGTAATTTCATCAAGTATTTTATTTTTAATGATTTATTTACTCTCTGCATTGTTTTAATTCTCCATGCATATAAGAAATTCACCATGGCATGAGACCATAGGGCTTTTGAAGCCTCTGAACTTGGGCACATTCCCTGAATTTTCCATGGTCAGAGGCCATCCCTATGAGAAGTTATTGATTTTTCAAATTCATGTCACTATTTTGATTATTTTAATTCCAATAATTAGCATGTTAAGAAATAAATTCTAAGAAAATTTGGTGATGTTTCATATGACCAGAGGACCCTAGGAAAAATAGTTTTTGAGTTAATTCACTTTGAACAACCCTAATTGGCCTAAATACCCAAAAGTGAACTTTAATTAATTAGGGTTAACCATTCATCAAATTAACTTAAAAAACAATTCTCCACTGTCCTCTAGGGATAGGAGAACACCACATAAAAATTTGAAAACAATTGGACTTGATTAACCCCACCAAATGGGTTGATTAAGCCTCTTAACTAATAATGGGTAAAATTAAACTTTAAAAATTTATAACTCACAAAATACTTTTTAAAAATTCACAAAAATGGTTTTGGAGCCTATCTGATATCAAAGGAATTTAAGAAAATTAAAATTATAATTTTCTAAAAAAGTTGATTTTTATCAATATTTTAATAATTTCAATAATTAAAAAAATAATAAAAATCACAAAAATATTAAAAATCACCAAAATGTCACATTTTGAATTCTAATCACTTAGGAGTAAACCAAATATTTTTCCTAAGTCCCTAGGGTAAGATATTGAATTTTAAAGGCTTAATGTAATTTTTAATATTAAAAAATGTATTTTCCAACCTTTTCACTAAAATAATTCTAATAAATCAAAGAAAAATCAAAAAATTATAAAAATTGCTTTTTGATTTCTCTGATATCAGAAAGATTTTTGAAAAATATAAAATTCATTTTTCAACCTTTATTTTATTTTTAAATTAATTAATACTCCAAAACTCAAAATAATTATAATAAATAAAATAAGATTCAAAAAATCACCAAAATTTGTCCAAATGGTCCTCTGGTCATTAGGAATTTCCCAAAAGTTTCTTAAGAGCAGAAAAATTTCCTTGGTCATGTTATTGAATTTCCCTTGAAAAACCCCTATTTTCCATTAAAAATAATTACATAAATATATTAAATACAGAAAAATCACATTTTCTCCTCTAATGTCTTAATTGACATGTAAGTGAAGTCAAATAAAAATTTCAAGTTCATTTGAGCTTAATTTAGTGAGTTATAGAATTATTAAGCTTGAAGGGCAAAAATGGTAATTAAAATTTTCAGCCTTTAATTAAAATTTTAAGATTAATCAAAAGTGAGGGTAAAATATTTGATTTTAAACTGATTTTGGATGATTGAAACTTAAATGGTTAAGGGTAGAAACCCACCAATCATTTTAAGAATAATTATGGTAAACCTTAATTAATTAATTAATTAAATTTGGAAGATTAATAAAATTTTTTGAAATTATAAACTAGAGATATTATTTAAGAGGATATTTATTCTTTAATTTAAAAATCCCTAAATGAATCACTTCAATAATACTTAATTCTTAATTAAAAGATTAAAATAATAATCCAAATTAAAATTTAATTAAATTTAAATTTAATTAAATTAAATTTAAATTTAATTAAATTAAATTTAAATTAAATTAAATTAAAATTAAATTAAAATTAAATTAAATTAAATTAAATTAAACTAAATTATAAATTAAATTAAAATTAAATTAAATCAAAATTAAATTAAATTAAAATTAAATTAAATTAAGATTAAATTAAATTAAATGAAATTAAAAAAAAATAAAATTGAAATTAAATTAAATTGAAATTAAATTAAAATAAAATTAAATTGAAATTGAATTAAATTGAAATTAAATTTAAATTAAGGTAAATTAAATTAAATTAAATTGAATTAAATTAAATTAAAATCATTTAATAACAAAACTAAAAGAAATTATTAAGAATTAAACCTAAAATAACTTGAACACTATTCCAAACTTAAATTAATTTTTTATAATTAAATCAGAATTAAAATTGAATCATTAAGTCTAAATCATCAAAATACTTAATAACTTGATTTGCCCTTTTAAAGCTCTTATTATTATAACTTTTAAATGAAACATCAGGTGAAGTGTTACCTCACTTATATGATATTCAAATGTCCTAAGTTCACTAAGCAAAAGAATAACATTTAAACTCCCGGATGATTAATTCACTTATATAATTAAATTCTCTTGGACTTAAAACGATCCTAGAAATATTGAAAAGATGTTTAAGACTCGTCTTAAGCACTTCCTCAATATGATATGATGTTTATAAGAACAATTGAACTTAATTGTCCTTTGATGAAGAAAATCGTTCTTAAACCAAAACACAAGAACCTAGACGTCATAGGAGATGACTAGCTATAGGATTAGGACTTTGATAGATAACCTAAACCTTTCCTTTAACTTTACCTAGGTACTTGTTGAAATATTTAAATGCCTTAACATATGTTTTAAGTGCAGCTTGGGATGACGGGAAGACCCTCCAGGTACGCTTTTATTTTAGTGCAATTTACGTTATTACAAATGCACTTTACCTTTCTTCCATGATAAACAATTGTTGCATGAAAACCAAAACCTTTAGGATAGTCCTTGAATTGAAACCAAAACTAAATTAAAAGTCACTGCAAGATAAAAATCACCGCCACAACATTTCAAAATATAAAAACAACTTAAAATTTAATCACAAACAGAACACAAAACTACAATTGCAACTAAATTAAAACGTCTCGTTGAATGATCGGGAATACCTCGGATGATGTAACCCACGTGTTGCTAACGGGATTTCCCACGGTCTAAATGAAAGTGTGGAACTCATTCAGTTGAGTTTAGCAAATTCATCTGGACTAAGTGAATTGAATGAAAATAACGGTGCCGGGATGACGGAACCGTGGGATCTTAATCGGTTCTATTCTAATAACTTTAAGATTTGTTTTAACTAAAACACTAAAAACACTTGAACTTTAAGATTCCTAAAACCAAACTCTTCTCTTCTCTTTTGATTACAATCTTCTAAAACTAAACCTCTACAACAACAAGGAGCTTGGAGCACGGTGGGCAGCACGACCATCTTCGTCAGCAAAACAACTCTACTTCAGCAAAAATTTCTTAGAATTAAATAACCAAGCCATAGGATTTCGAGGTAGTTAGCCTAGTGCAACATAAATCCTCAACTCTTCGTTTGGCATTCGCATGATCATGTCATGTAAATTAAGCCCTAACCGGTCTTAGGACTCCGAGGTAGTCGTTTAGTACGACATAAACCCTCATATCTTCGAGGTTATTTGTATGATTTTATCGTACAAATATAAGTCCAAATTAATTAAAATTGGAAAGATTGAAATACCAGATAATATTAGGATTTTCTTAAATCTAAGCCAAACAATAGGATAGTTTGGGAAGTTGCCAAGATTCTTCTTGGATCTTCAGCTTCTCTTACTCCTCGACCATTGGACTCCTGAAAATAACTGTTCTAAATTTGATCCATTCACTGTTGAAATTTCCAAAATCTAATCCTTTGAAAACCTTAAACTTTGAAATTCTTGAGAGAAAAGACACTAATCATTATTGAGAGTTTTTTTAAATGATTCACTTCATTTAAGATGTAATTAACTATAGAGGCTTGCCCTTATAGGGATCTTTAAGAACCCAGGTAATATAAACCCTGCTTAATTCTTTTATATTAAGCAGGGGAATTTATTGGCTTATAAAATTGGTTCACAAACCAAACGGATGTCAAAAATCTTCTAGTTTATTTAATCGAGCCCCGTCGTCAAGCAGTGTGCCTATTCTTCGGGATAGATACACAGTTTGTGGTGCGGTGCTCGTTTATATAAACTATTCGGGATGTGGGATTAGTTTGATTTCATATCTTAAAATTTTCAAATTTAAAATTATTTTCAAAATCAAATATTACTTTTCAAATTATTTATTTAAATCAAATTAAAAATTCGCCGACAATTTCTGTAGGCGACCTCTTTTCAAAAATAAAACACAACCTAAAAATATGCCGACAGGGTGTTCCTCCATTGTTGAATAACACCACCCTGATTATTGTTATTCCAGTTAAAATTTGGATGATTCTTCCAACCTGGGTTATAATAATTGGAATATGGGTTGTTAGGTTTGATTATAGCATTTACAGTTTTTGGTAAAGAATAAGAATCAATCATTTGGCCTAATGAATTTTCATCAATCATGAGATTTGGCTGAGAAAAATTCATCCCAAATTGGTCTATCTTCCTTGATACAGAGCAACAACTTGATTTGCTAACATTGTAAAAGCATCATTTTCATAAACACTGGCTACCTTTTTAGGATTTAACCTTTCAGAAGGCCATTGAAAATTACTAGTAGCCATTTCTTCAATTAAAGCATAAGCATCAAAACATGGTTTAGACATTAATGATCCACCAGCAGCAGCATCGATGATTGATCTAAAAGATCCAACTAATCCATTATAAAAAGTTTGAATTAATAACCAATCTGGAATCGCATGATGTGGACATTTCCTGAGGAGATCTTTAAATATTTCTCATGCTTCATATATTGATTCACCTTCAAACTGACAAAAAGATGTTATAGCATTTCTCAACTTAGTAGTCTTAGATGGTGAAAAATATTTAGCAAGGAATTTTTGTGATAGTTCACCCCAAGTTCTAATTGATCCAGGTGCTAACGAATGTAACAACATTTTATCTTTATCCCTTAGTCAGAAAGGAAAAAGTCTAAGTCTAATAGCATCATCTGAAACACCATCATATTTAAAATTAGCACACAACTCTAGAAAATTAGCAAGATGCATATTACGATCTTCAGTTGTTGCTCCCCCAAACTGATTATTAGACACCATTTGGATAATAGCAGGTTTAAGCTTAAAAGAATTAGCAGCTACAGCAGGGTTTTGAATACTACCATGAAGTTCATCTACTATAGGGTTAACATAATCTCTTGATGGATGCCAACATTTTGATCTTGATGATTTTCCATTTCTTTAATATTTTTTTCTTTTTCTGTATTTTTAATATTTTTTATTTTTCTGATAGTTCTTTCTAATTCAGAATCGTAAGACACAAGTACTTCAGAACCTGAACTACGCATACAACAATAAAACAAAACAAAACACAATACACTAACAAAAACAAAGAAAAGTAAAAAATTTTAAATTTCTTAATTCTTTTTAAAATGCAATTTAATTAATTTTCCCCGGGAACGACCCCAAAAGCTTGATCCCCGATAGATATAAGTGCAACAGATGCCAAAAACTTGGTTCCACTAGAAAATGCTCTAATGATTTAAGATATGAGAATAATAATTTTATAATATGGAATACTACTCAAGTATACGTATCGTTTATCAAGTAATATAGGACTTTCTGATTAAGCCCCGAGATATCGAACCCACAGGAAAAAGTTGAAAATCTTTAAAGGAATTTAGAAAATTATCTTTTTACTTTTTTAAATTGTTTTTAAAATAGTATTCTTGATTTTGAAAAGTTTTAGAAAGTTGATTTGTCTTTCGAATTTTTCTTAATAAAATGCTAAGCAATGACAGTAAAGGTTTCAATAACTAATAACACTGGATGTAAAAATACTATTAACTAAAATATCTTTTTCTTTCCTTTCATGAAGTAGTAATAATTCTTAAAGTATTGTTGTGGAAGTATTTAAATTTTGTTGTGACAGATAGAAGCAAATGTGTTCGTTACCCATACTTGGTTCTATAAAGAACATATGATAATTTGAAATTTATATTAGTTTGAACATGGTTAGGTAGGGAAGATACCAGTCTCTCACTCTAGAGTTCCCTTGATTCCCACCACCTGGGGGCTAACTTCTCATAACAAAATTCCAAACTTCAAACCAATTTAAGGGGTTTTAGCCTGTCACTCTAAAATCCTCTAATTTTAGTCCCTTCTATAAAAATATCTTCTAATATCTTCTAATATTACTAACTTTAATGAGATAATATCGCATTAGATCTTACATAATCTCAAGAAATTTTACAACTTAGCAGGCCAAATTAAGAAATAAACAAAGTTCTCAGAATCAATCTTCGCAACTTCTTCCAACTTTTAAACATTGATACTTTCCACAACAAGTCTCTTTAAATTAATTACTTCTCCATTTTAAGAAAGAAAAAGATAAAGTAAACTACTCAGAATGCATTGGGAAAATATAAAAACACATTGATTTGAAATTCAAATCAATAAGAAAAATAATAAACGAAAGTAAGTATTGATAAACAAAATAAAAGTAAAAACTTATCTAAAAATCCTTTCCACAAGACTAAGGGAGTTCCTCTGAAACTTTGACTCTTTGCTAAACTACTCCTCAAAGCAAGTCTCCAAACTCTGATGACTTAGAATACAAACTTTATACTTCAATAAAAACTAAACTAATAGAAAGAAAAAAAGTGGGAGAAGAACTCTTAACTCCGACCCTTTTCTCCTTTCTACTCTCTACTCCTACTCTAAATAAAAACTTAAAATGTAGTGGAAGAATCTCCTAAATTTCTCTCTTCAAAATACAGTGAAGAGCCTCTACAATTCTTCACTTCTTCGCTTCTAAGACTCTCTTTAAATAATGAACCAAAAGATGCCTTGGTGTCTCTTCAAAATGTGTCCAGATTCGATGTATCTACCTAGAAATGCACCTCTTCATTCAAATTTGCCACCCAAAGAAAGTTATGGATGTTACCACCAAGAGTTGCATCCATTCCATTTTGAATTTGGTGCCAAATCTAATTAAAGTTCGATTTAGCTGTGGCGGCTAAGTACCGGCCCAGCGGCGCTTAGCCGCTAGTGCCAAATTTTTTATTTTTCATTTCTTTTTGCTCCAAATTTGATCCACTTTTGCTCCTTTCATCATGACCATCTATTTTCATCATACCTGCAAGAAAAACACAAAATACCTTCCATTAAAGTGCAATATCATTAAAAATAGGTATAAAAATGTGCATAAAAATACTATATATTTTAGGTGTATCAATAAGCGTACCAAGCTGAAAAGACTCGACCTAGCGACAAGTCGAGGAAGGGATTTGAATTTCAATAGAGTTTCAAACAGATTTTGATTGAAGAAGAATTGAAAGATTCGGATTGAAGGATTCAGATCAGAATTCCATCTGAGACTTAGATTTGTTTCGTTTGTTTCTAGTGATTCAATTTCATTTTTGTATAATTAGAGTTCATGTATATTTGGAGTTCGTTTTGACATTTGAATTTTTAAAGGAGTTGTCATTTGTTTTCAAGTTGTTCTTCATTTGAAGTTCATTCAACTTAGTGGTGTTTCCCAGACATATTGCGCAAAAGAAGTGAAGGCAAAACACAACATGGTCGTTTCCATTCCAATTTGCTAAAAACAAATCATATAGCTTGATCCAAAACATGATGATATTTTCCTTGAAATCAAGCATCTCATACAATCCTTATAAATCCAAAAAAATGAATTGCATAAGTTTCTTGTAGGCTTTTTCCAAAATCATCCGTAAAAATCATGTCTGAATAGTGAAACACATGGGCAATAACATCACCTTCCAAGCCATCCTTGATAGGAATGTCGTTTAGATCTGCATTGGAGGTTTGCTATTTTCCATGTAGCTCACAGCTCGTAGGGCTGAAGGCTCTCTAACTCTGGGTCCAGCTGAAAGTGGAAAGGCATTTTACTATCGTCCATCCTCTGGAAAGTGATGGAGATCCGCTGAAAAGGCACACCCGGGATGCAGTGTTTTGCGAAGTCTGCTCCATTTCCTTTTAACATCAGAACGGAACCTACCGGTAAAGGTATCTCCACTGGCCCTTGGAATTCTCCTGGGCCTACTATCCGGAGGTCTGATCCGAACAAGATGTTGCACTGCTTGACGAAGGACACTATGCAGAAGTGTCTGACAAAATCAAGATGATCTATGTGTGGCGGTATGCAATCTTCTTCTTTGTATATGTTGATGACGCAGCTGTTGGGTATGCAATCTGCAGGTAGCACCCTCCATGTCACCATCCTTTTCACCATCCTCTTGATGATTCCTGGCATCGGATCCACCTCACTGTGATGGAGTATCCCTGACAGATTTCCTTTCCTGTCCTCGGTGAAGTTGAAACAACACCCGAACTTGATTGTAACTCTTCCCTTTCCTTTCATCCATCTCTGGGGTTCTGAGTAGGTCTTGTCTCTCAAACTACCGGCTCCACCCATTTTCTGATGATCGATGACACAGCCCACAATCTGTTGCAACTCGTAATCTAAAAACACATCCGTGTGTAGCTCAAGGCCCTCGAGGATATTCATCTTCTTGCCTCAAATTCTTTTGAAATATTCAAAAGTCTTCTTTTCAACTTTCTGCAATTTCTCCAGCTCGTATTCTGGAATTATCTAAAATTGTCGAGGTCTAGTAACATACTGTGGGATGTATGGCTCAACCCCAGCACGCTCTCCTATGTGTTTCACCTCCCCGGGGATAGTATTTGTCATGATATCCTCCGGGGTTGCTTTCACAACAATGCTCCTCAAAATGGGTGCATCTGTCTGGCGTCATGGTGCTGATTCTGTTCCTGTTCTTCTCTAGATTTCTTTCATCTTCTCTGATGTTCTTGGAGTTGATCTCCTCTTTTCTAGTTCCTGCCGAACCGGCTTCTTAGAAGTGCTTACACTGAAGGTAGCAACTGTCTCCTCATGCTGTTCCGCTGCTAGCTTGCTCAGCATCCTGTGAATGCGGCGGTTCTTGTTTCTTCACTGGGTAGGAGTGAGAGTAGCCCTCCTTACTCCTTAATCCTCTGTGGGCATGGCGCTAACAAGCCTGCCCTCTACTGTAGTAACCATGGACATAACTTTCTTGTCTTCTCCCGTTACATGAGCGGCGTTCACTTTCTTTTTTTTCTATCGGTAGACTGCTGACTCAAGCCACCCAATTTTACCACTGTCTGATGGCGGAACTCTTCCCGATCGATCGGGGTCCAATCGGCCTCCTCATACTACAAACTGGCCAGTGTGAAATCAGAGTCGATCTCAATCATAGCCCCATCCATCATCTCTTCATCGAGTGCTAGACTCACGCAATTCTTGAAGCTCAGAACCAACAACCTGTTCGACATTTCCCTGTGAAAAACAGGAAAGGATCAGGGGCTGTACTAGAAATGAGAACAATAAGAAAATTTGTTCATTAATGAAACAGTTTTATTTATTTATTTCATTTGAATTTTAATAAGATAGGAAAAGGTAAGGGAAAAAACAGGAATGAAATTGATTTGGAAGGAAAGGTCAAAATTTCATTATTTTGATGGTTTCTTTCACATATTATCTTTTTATCACAAAAATTTGTTCATCCTTTTTTATTTAAATTTTGTTTTCGGACCCAGTTACAAGTAATCACTCTGCCCGTGCTCCTAGGGATGGGACTCCATCCTTCGGAACATTAGGTTGCGTGATACTTCATTAAATATCATCCATTAATTGGAAGCATAGTTCGTTCTCCATGGCAATTCACAAGTTGGTAGGAACCTCCTATATAGAGTGTATCAACCACAAACTGCCCCTCCCAAGTCAGTTCAAATTTACCTCCTACCTTGCGGTGTGCAAGAATAGGTCTCTTGAGAACTAGAACCAAGTCACCAACTTTGAACATCCTAGGGTGGACTAATTTATCATGGGCCTGGATCATCTTAGCTTGATATAATTCCAGATTCTGCTGTGCTCAAAGTCATTTTCCTTCCAAGCTTTCCAGTTCTTCCAGTCATAGTCTGGCGTTTTCTTCTGTAGTGATCTTGTCTGCGACTACAATTCTGAGAGACGGAAGCTGAACCTCTATGATTAAGACGACCTCGGACCCGTACACTAGAGCGTAAGACGTAGACTGAGTAGGCGTTCTGAAAGTTGTTCTGTAGGCCCATAAGGCTTCTAATAACTTCTCATGCCGATTTCTTTTATTGTCGTCTAAAGTTATCTTTAGGATTTGGACAAGAGTTTTATTAAAAGCCTCGGCCAAGTCGTTTGCTCTTGGGTAGTAGATCGTCGAATAACACCAATCTATCTCATGTCTTCTAACAAAATTGTTGATCTTTGTACTCTTGAAAGCGGATCCGTTATCTGGGATAATACTTCTCGGTACCCCAAAATGGTAGACGACTTGATTCTTGAATAACTGTAACATGTGATGTGCTTTCACTTCCCGGAGAGGTACTTCTTCTACCCATTTCGAAAAGTAATCTATAGCTGCAAGAATGAAGTGATGTTCTCTTGAATAAGCCGGTGATAGGACCCGTTGTCCCTGAACTGACATTTCAACTGACTCATCCTGTAAGCAAGCAAATTATTTTGTATGGCGGGCTAGCGTTTCTGCAAGAGCATTTTCTCTTCTGGGAATCTTGTAGATCATCACATTTGGAAGCATACTGAAAGTACTGCTCAAGTCCTGGTTTCAGAATTTTGTACTGTCCTGCAACCTGTTGTATGATCAACTAAGAATCACCGTAGATGTTGATATCGGTTATATCCATTCGAATGACTAATTCCAGTCCAGTTATAAGGGCTTCAAATTCTGCTTCATTATTCGTACACGGTTCTATCAAATGGTAGGAGTACCTTAACATTCCCCGCTCCAGTGTTATAAATATTAGTTTGATTCCTTCCTTACCAGGCACTATCATTTGCAATTCTTCACCTCGTTGTGCTGATGAAGCTCCATCGAAGTACAATTCCCAATGTTGATCATCAGGGTCTTATAAGCTCATTATCTGCTCTTCTAGCAAGTCGTCATTGAGAGGCGATTCTGCCGGTAAAGGGTACGCTGTGAGGAAGTCTGCTAGGACTTATCCTTTTACGGCACGAGAGGAACGAAAGTTATACCGAATTGCAATAGTATCATTGACCACCTGACAAGCCTACAAGAAAGTGTTGGTCGGGTCATCAAGTATTGCAATGGATTAACTCTCGAAATAATGTTGACCTTATGAGAGAGCATGTAGTGCCTGAGCTTTTGGGCTGCAAAGATAAGTGCCAAGCAATGCTTCTCAATTGAAGGATACTTTACTTCCATTAGAATTAGGTGACGACTTAAGTAGTAGAGAGCATTTTATTTACCCTCGTCATTGACCTGGGCTAGCAGGGCTCCGAGGGAGTCGTCTAAAGCTGCAGTATAAAGTAACAACGGTCTACCTGAGACCGGGGCTGCTAAGACAGGAGGTGTCATTAGATATCATTTGATGTCATCGAAAGCATGTTGACATTTGGAGTCCCAAGTAAACTTTGCATCCTTCTTAACTAAAGCAGAAGAAGGCTAACACCTTCCTGAAAAATTTGAAATAAAGCGTCGAATATATGCCAACTTCCCTTGAAAGGATCGTAGCTGTTTTAAGGCTTTGAGAGGCGGCATTTCTAAGATAACTTTAATCTTCTCTGGATCTATTTAAATTCCGCGATGTCGGACAATAAACCCTAAGAATTTCCCAGAGGTGACATTGAAGGCGCAATTTAGGGGATTCATCTTAAGGTTAAATTGTCTTAATCACTCGAAAATAATTCTCAAATCATACAGGTGATCTTCCTTTAGTTTGCTTTTGATTACCACATCATCCACGTAGCACTCAACTTAGTTGTGGATGAGATCATCAAAAAGCCTTATCATTGCTCTTTGGTAGGTTGCTCCTACATTCTTCAATTCAAAAGGTATTACTGTGTAGCAGTATACTCTAATTGGCGTTCTAAAGGCTGTGAGCTTTTCATCTTCTGGTGCCATCTTTATCTGGTTGTATCCTGACGATCCATCCTTGAAAGAGAAGATTTTGTGTGTCTAAGCGATGTCGATCATTAATTCTGGATTTGGTAACGGGAACTCGTCCTTTGGGCATGTTTTATTCAAATCTCTGAAATCCACGCAGATTCTAATCTGACCATTTATCTTTTTGACTGGTACCACATTGGTTAACTAAGTCGGGTATTGTTCCTCACAGAAAAATTTAGCGTCTATTAGCATCTTAACTTCAGCTATAACTTGCTGTTCGATTTCTAGATGCATTCTTCTCAGAGCATGTCTGACTGGAATGGCAGTTTGATCCACTCCTAATCTGTGAACTGCAACTTCTGGAGCTAATCCCGACATTTCATTGTAACTCGAAGCAAAATAGTCCTTGAATTCCATTAGTAGCTTAATCATGTTTTCTGAGTCTTCTTTGTTGAGTAAGGAGCTAACAAAGGTCGGCCTAAGCTCTTCGCTAGTACCTAAGTTAACTTCCATTAACTCATCTATTGTAGATTTAATCTCTTCTTCAAATTCTGGTGGAGCATCTCCGATTGGTAGATCCTCGAGATCATCTGAAGCTTCCAGGCAGTCTTCATGAGGCTCGCAAGTGACAACCAAGCAAAATTCTGAATCATCAACTGGCTCCACTGTGCCGAATCTGAGACCATGCTTTGAATTTGGCAGTCGACCAGTATTATTCCATAATTTCTCAAAGCGCTGCGATTGACCTTTTGACCACTGTTTTGGTAAGACACCACGTTGAATTAAATTTTGAACACATAGGGAATACCACTCAAAAGGCAATTCCATTAATTCAGATGAAGCAACATCTTCAAATTTTACATCATTCTCAGTTTTGGAAGAAGAAGCACCACGGTAGAATTTAATCGGCTTAGCACCGCCACCATGTACCTCCTTGACCACCATTCCCTCGACCTTCTTAGGATAAATCAAGGTAAGGGTCATAGCATCTACATAGTGGATTATTTTCTCGTACATCGATTTGTATTCATTATTCATTTCGTCTTCGAGAGAGATCTTGAACTGGGGTTTCTTTTGATTTTTCTTCATTACTTCCTTCTTGGTTTCTTCTTCTTCGGAACTGTTCTCCCAATCAACATCGATGACTAGTTCCTTTTGTTCAACTGTTCCATCATTTCTTCCTCGACCTCGTCCCCAGCCTCGACCTCGGGTGCGAGTTTTGGAGAAACCTTCACCATCTCACTGTAAGGGAGTGGTGAGTAATTGTTGAACCAGAATTTCAGGTTCTTCGTCATCTCAATCTTCTTTTGCTTTATTTGGTATGGAATTTCTGGAAAAGATAGTTTTCTTTGGAGGCACGTAGTAAGTTGCATCTTCATGAATTCCAATTTCATGCACGGAGAAGGGTTGCAAGTCACCTTTGATACACTGTTCTTCCCCTCCTTCACAATACTTTATGCACTGGTGCAGAGACGATGATACCATCCGGTATTTATGGATCCACAGCCAACCCAGTAGAGCGTTGAACGATGTCTCAAAATCAATTATATGAAACTTTGTGGTTGTCTTTGTCAAATTACCTATCCTCATTGCTAGTGTTATCGATCCAAGAGCTCTTTCTCCTTTCTGATTAAAGCCTCTTAGTAACATTTTGTCTGCTTCGAGATTGCGGGCATCAATTTCCAAATATGCTAACGTCCGAAGATTCATTATGTTGATCGATGCTCCCGAATCAACTAACACCCTGGAGAGCATGAACTTTCCAATGGTGACAGAAATGTACAATGATCGATTGTGATTGGCTGTTCCAAGTAGAAGATCGTTGTCCGTTAAAGTAACACCGCACTGTTCTTTCAACGAGCAAACCTCATCTAAGGAATTATCAACCATTTAAGCTAAACAAATTTCTGGATCAAGTAAGGCCTTAACCAGAGTTCCCTCTTCTTCTTTGATATGATTAGAGCGTCGTAGATGCTCAGTTTGGCTGTCAGCTTCCTAAGATGGGCTAGCACGTTATAGTCCACTTTATCATCAAGTACTTCAATTTCTTCCCGAATGAGCTATTCCTCTGCTGGGGTTGGCTCTTCCTGAGCAACCACCTGCTTTCCTTTATCTTTCAGTCCCACTCTCGGGGGTAGAACTTTTCCGCTTCTTAAATTGACTTCTGTTATTTCTTCTGAATTTGGTGTTGAATATGTCGGTGTCTCCTCTTCAATAGGAACGACTGACTCTTCTAGAGATGCTTTGGAATCTGATAATTCTAATTCTATCATGATCGGAGCTCCTCGGAATTCACAAACAGACTCATAGCTTCTGGAGCTTTCGTAGCCATTATTATGAACTTCTTATCCTCCGTCGTGGTCATCAAGGTTTCGTATGATTTGAGAATCATTAATCGTATCGAAATCGAGATCCAGTTTAGGGTGATTATTGTTAGTTACGTAATCATTAGACAAAGTCAAAACGTAGCCAACACCATAATTTTTATCATTAGAAGATCCCGCCTGGGCAAGCAAATAATCATATAGAGTCAGACGTCCAAGGCATTTCTCCCCCGAATCAGAAACAACCATCCTAGGAAATGTAGCCCCTAGTTTACCCTTTGGAGCCTCGGTCTTCTCTTCTTCTGCGACCTTCTACTCCTTCTAGGGCGGTTCTTCAATCGCAAGAGATAGTGTCGGCTTGGCAGGTGTTGAATTCTGAAATGAAGCGCGCACCGAAGTAGTTTGAATGTGATCCAAAATCTTCTTCAAGGAGTTCTTCCAAACAGTACTCTCCCATCGTCGGTCGTTTACGGGTCTATCGGAACAATAGGATCTATTGAAATGACATTAACGGAACCTCCTTTTTGGGGCTCCTTCATGTATTCCTTCGGGATTGTTATGTTCCCTTTCCGGAGGTTATCCTCGAGCCAATTCTTGAAGGTGAAGCATTCTTCTATCTTGTATCTGAGTATCCTATGGTAGGGGCAGTAGTTCGGATGATCCTTCTTGTCGACTTCCTCCGGCCTCCCGAGCTCTGGTTATTGAAAGTCGGGCGTGTTGATTAAATTGCAAATCATTTTGGCCACCACATCAGTCTTGAAGGAGTATTCCTTATTCAAAAGCTCCTTCAGGGCCTGTGGTGGACAAGGCGGCTGTTGATCATGCTGCAGTGATTTATAGCTCGATCGAGGCTGTTGATTGCTCTGCTAAGGTTGTTTGTAAGTCCCTTACGGTGGTTAATAACTTGGTTATGGCCGCTCTGGCTGTATTTGCACTGGCGGCTTACTATTACCCACTACCGCGACGATACCTGATTTCTTCTCGAATGCTTTCATTGGTTTCTATTTATCAGCTATATCGATGAAACTTAGTTGTTTTGCCTCTTCCTGCAAGCTCCCGACCTTGCTAAGCAACTTCTCGAAAGTCTTAATTATGAATCTTTTAAAGAGAAGTGCTATCGGGCTGTGAATGCTCTTCAGCAAGATAACAGCTGCATGCTGCTCCTGAAGCTGTGGTTCACACTTCATGCCTAAGTTCCTCCATCAAAGTATGTAATCCACCAAGGTTTCATTCGGTTTCAGTTACTCTACCACTAGATCACCAATAGTGTGGTGGTGTCGGGCCCTAGCGAACCGTTTAACAAAATGGTTCTCCAATTCTAAAAAGGTCTTGACTAAACTGTTTGGCAATTCTGTATACCAATCGAAGGTGATTCTTGACAAGCTACTGACGAACTCACGAAATAGCAAAGGGTCGCTCCCACCGGCATTGTAGCAACTAGCGCGAAATTGTGTGACATGCCGTTGAGGGTTTCCCGTACCGTCGAAGGTCTTAAACAGAGGTGGTACGAAGCCCTTTGGGTATTGGACCGCATCAAATTCTTCAGGGTATGGTCTACCCGTCTGAATAGATGTTCCACTCTTAGACTGGGCTAAGGCTTGTCACACCTGTTGTTCCACCATATTCTTAATATCCTTTTCAAGGATCATGCTCTGCGCTGAATCCTTCTTTGGTTGTTCATCTCCATTGACGGATGTAATTTCTTTTCCTCCATCTACAATGTGAATGATCTCCGAAGGTTTTTCCTTCTGAGGTTGAGGCTGACTCTGGAGTGCGACTAAAGCGGCCACCATCTCCTCCATCTTCTTCTCCATTCGGTAGATCGTGTCATCCTTTTCTCGAATACGTGCTCTCATTGCCTCCGGTTCATCTCCTTCTGAAGTTGATGGAGCTCCCTGCAAAGCTAATGATGCTCGGGTCTCAACTACATTGATCTCAGCAAATTCTTCATCCATGAACTCTAACAAACCCTCTTCATTCCTCAGTCCTTCTCTTCTTTCTCTTTCCAACTGTTGGATGTCAGTTCTTAGTTTCCCTATGGCATCCTCAAGTGGTCTTTTCCAAATGGTCTCGTGATTTTCAGGAGACGACTGTTGAACCTCATCTGCAGGAGTTCCTTTCAGAGCCGCAATACTTTCTTCAGATTTGGGCTTTCTGATGAGACTTCTCTTTGCAGAGTGTTCCGTTGGTATTGGTTCAACAATAATAGGTTGCCACGCCATCCTTCTTGCAGTAGGAAGCCTAGGAACATCTGGTCTATCGGTTGTACGTCAGTAGGTGGTGTGCTCCCTAATATGGTGACCTGATACAACGACAGGCGAACTTCGTTTGATAGCTCGTACTTTCTTCCTTAGCATTTCTAATGCAGTGAATGGGTCTAATCGTTGTCCGAGGTGGGATCTAACTGGTACTCGTCCCATCCTTCTCATGATCTCTGACACGGGGCATCCCTCATTCCTTGCTAACTTCTCCACTACTGCTCACAATAGGGTAAGCAACATAGTCTTGATCTTATTCTTCTTACAACCACTATAGTATGCAGGTAAGGGTAACACAACGGCGATTCTTTGAGCATCTTGCTCATCAGATGCAGCAGAGAGAGGGTGGAACCTACTCACCTCCAACAACAGTGAGATCTCAGGCAGTTCTTCTTGCTCTTCAGGAATCTCTTCAAGAAAGGCAGCTTCAGCAGCCCTGGTCTTTCTGATCCTGGCGATCTTTCTGTTCTTATTCCTTCTTTGCGTCCGGGTTAAGGGTGAATCTCGAACTGGACCCTATCTCAAAAACAGACGGTATTGCAGCAAAGTCTGAACCCTCCACGGTAACAGGCTCATCACTGACTTGGACTTCTTTTCCTTTCAGTTTGGTGGGAGGTAGGGTTGGTGCAGAGATGGTTAAACAGGTGGGGGTAGAGACGATAGTACTAGGGGTAGCAGCTAACCTCTTATGAATAACAATATTTCTCTTAACTGGGACCCTTCGTAGAGGGGGAAACTCTTGGGTCGACTTCAGGTTGAACTCAATTATGGGTTCAATGGTTTCTGGTACCTTGGACATTAGCGAGAAGAGAGTAACATTGGCGAACTTAATGTCCGTACTGTCAAATCCTTGTCCAAAGTGAATGATCGCATCATCAGGCAGCTCATCCATGCTAACTGCCAAGTTCAGTTCGTTGGCGAAGGAGAAAATCAGCTTCGGCGCAGACATCTTCTGCAGGGTAGATTCTAAATGTCAGTTCTAAATCATGCTTCCTTTCGTCACAACAACAACTTTTCAAGACAAAAACAAATTTCTCCGGAAAAAGAGTCTGAACACATTTTCACTTATCTTCTCATTTTCTTTATAAGGTACTTCAGATTTTGTCTTATTAGTGTATTTGTGGTTTTTTTTAAAAAAAAGCTTTGTTTATTAAGAGGTCCGTTCATTAAAAGGTTAAACAATTAATGGAGGAAGGGTATGGAAAAGGTAAGGAATCCAATCTAAAATTGAAAAAGAAGAGAAAGTCTCGCAAGACTTCTCAACTCAAGGGACCGCTCCTAAGCTAACACCTATTGGGGGTCCACCCCACCTCTAAGAGGTAGAATGATTCTGGAACCTCTCTGTTTAGGGGTGTCTAAGCAGTGGCTCCAAAATCTAAGAGAGCTAACTATACCCGTTCAAGACAGAAATGAACATGGTATGTCAACGGAAAGAATGATAGTTTGATCCAAAAAAAAGGACATGGATTTAGTACCGATTTATGAAAGCAAAACCATCTGGTCAAACGGGAGAGAGGAACCCTCCCTAGTGGAGTCGCCAAAATTTGTCGGCGTATTTTTAGGTTGTAAGTTTAATATATATATATATATATATATATATATATATATATATATATATATATATGTTTGAAAAGTAGTATTTGATTTTTGAAAAAAAATTTAAGTTTGAAAATTTTAAGATATGAGATCAAACTGGTCTCACATCCCAAATAGTTTATATAAATGAGATTCACACCACAAACCGTGCATCTATCCTAAAGAATAGACACACTGCTTGATGATGGAGCTCAATTAAATAAACTAGAAGATTTGTGACATCTGTTTGGTCTACGAACCAATTTTATAAGCTGATAAGTTCCCCTGCTTAATATAAAGGAATTAAGTAGGGTTTCCATTACCTAGGTTCTTAAAGATCCCTATAAGAGCAAGCCTCTATTGTTAATTACATCTTAAATGACTGATGACACTTAAGAAAACTCTCGATAGTGATCAGTGGTTTTGCTCTCAAGAATTTCAAAGTTTGAGGTTTCAAAGGATTGAATTTTAGAAATTTCAATAGGGAATGGATCAAATTTGGAACAGTTATTTGAATAGTCCAATGGCAGAAAGGTAGGAGAAGCAAAAGATCCAAGAGGAATCTTAGCAACTTCACAAACTATCCTATGATTTGACTGCAATTTGAGGATTTATTTAAAGTTTCAATCCCACCAATTTTAGTTAATTATGACTTATATTTGTATGACATAATCACACAAATAGCCTCGAAGAAGTGAGGGTTTTTATCGTACCAAACGACAACCTCAGAGTCCTAAGACCGAGTAGGGCTTAATTTGCATAACACAATTATGCAAGTGCCTAACGAAAAGTTGAGGATTTATGTTGCACTAGACAAACTACCTCGAAATCCTCTGGCTAGGTTGTTTAATTCTAAGAAAGGTTATGCTGAAGTAGACCCAATTTTTGCTGATGAAGATGGTTGTGCTGCCCACTGTGCTCCAAGCTCCTTGTTGTTGCAGAGGTTTGGTTTTAGAAGGTGACAATCAAGAGATGAGAGAAGTGTTTTAGTTTAGAGAGCTTGAAAATTGAGATGGCTTAGTATTTTAATTAAAACAAATCTTAAAGTTGATTAAGCATAACCGATTAAAATCCTACGGTTCCGTCATCCCAACACCGCTATTTTCATCGGATTCACTTAGTTGAAATGAATTTGCTAAACTCAACTGAATGAGTTTCACAGTTTCATTTAGACTGTAGGAAATCTCGTTAGCAACACGCGGGTTACATCATCTGAAGGATTCCTGATCATCCAACGAGACATTTTAATTTTAGTTGTAATTGGAGTTTTATTTTTGTTGGTGATTAGATTTTTAGTTTTTTAAACATGTTAGGTTCAATCAATTTCATGCATTTATAATTACAGGAAAGTAAGAAATTTAATAAATTGCTAAATGTAAATCGCAATAAACATAAAAGCGTACCTGGTGGGCACTCCTGTCATTTTCAGCTGCACTCGAAACACATGTCAGAGCATTTGTATATTTGCAGCAAATACCTAGGTAAAGCTAAGGGAAGGGTCTGGTTGTCTACCAAAATCCTAATCCTATTGCTAGTCACTTCCTATGACGTCTAGGTTCTTGTGTTTTATTAAGGATGATTTTCTTCACCAAACAAAAATGAAGTCTTATAGTTCTTTTAAAACATCCCACAAAGTTAGAGAAGTACTCGGAACTAAATTCTAAACATCTTCTTAAACATTTTATGAATTACTTTAAGTTCAGTTAGTTTCACTGCAGTGATGAATCAACCACCCAGGTTACTCTTGCTTAGTGAATTAGGATGTTTGATTTTCCTATGAGTAAGGTGACGGTTCATTTGATGTTTCATTTGAAAATTATGATAACGAAAGCATTTAGGCGTAAACTAGTTCATTAAAGTATTTAACCATTCTTAATTGAAGTTTGAAATAATGGTTTAAAGTGATTTAATTTAGTTATAAGGTTTTGATTGATCTTTTTCAAATGTTTTAAATTATTTTAAAAAAATGTTCAAGTTGTTTAGTTCAGTTAAATTTTACTATTCCAAATGGTCTTAACTTTTTAGATTAATTTTAAATATTTTAAATCTGATTTAATTTTTAATTTATGATATTTTAATCATGAGTTATTCCAGGTTAATCTTTGATGTTTTAAATTTATTTTAATTTAAGTTTTAAACAATTTCAGATTAGTCTTAATATTTAAAGTTTGTTTTAATTTGGTTTTCTTAATTTAAATTTGTTTTAATGTTTTAGGTTTTAATAAAAAATTTTAGATTATCTACCTTTCATTAGTTTCAATTATCATATTATAGTTTAATTAATTAATAAGAACTTAATGACATTTGATTAAATCATTGATTAGGGATTCAATTTAAAGAATTAGAATCTGCTTATATCACATCCCCAATCATTAATAATTCGAGCCTTAATTAATCTTCCAAAGTTTAAGTGATTTAATTAATTAAAATTCCTTCTTTAATGCTCAAGATGATTTTAATGAGTTTCTACCATTTAAAGTCCCTATGTTTTAGACATCCAATAAGAATTTAAGATCAAATATTTTACCCCTCCCCTGGTGTTAAGGCTAAAATTTTAATTAAGGTTAAAACCTTTTAATTACCTTAATGCCCTCTTAAGCATATTCATCTCATAATTCATAAAATCAAGCTCAAATTAACTTGAAATTTTTATGTCACCTTACACATATGTCAATTAAGACATTAGAGGAGAAAAATGTTATTTTTTCAATTTTTAATTTAATTTACATATTTATTTTAATAAAAATAGGTGTTTTTAATGAAAATTTCATAATATGATCAAAAGGAAGTTTCTGTCTTTAGGAAAATTATGGGAGGCCGTATTGACCAGAGGATCACTTGGACCAATTTTGGTGATTTTTTTAATTTTATTTAATTTATTATAATTATTTTCAATTTTGAGGTATTAATTAATTATACAATAAAATTAAAGTTTAAAATTAAGTTTTATATTTTTTGTAAATCCCTTTGACCTCAAGAAACTCGGGGAAATAAAACTTATATTTTTCTGATTTCTCTTAGAATTTTAAGAATTAATTTAGTGAAAAGGTTGAAAAAAACTATTTTTAATATTAAAAATGCCTTAAGCCTTTAAAATTCAATATCTTTGCTTTGGGATTTAAGAAAAATATTTGATTAGTTCCTAAGTGATTAGGAGACCAAATATGACATTTTTGTGAATTTTATTAATTTTTTAATTTTTATAATTTTTTAATTATTAAAATATCAAAAGTTAGGTTAAAAATGAATATTTTAGAAAAATTCCAATTTTAATTTTCTTAGACTCCTCTAATACCAGAGAGACTCTAAGACCAATTTGGTGAATTTTTGAAATATATTTTTAGGTTTTATGAATTTGTAATGTTTAAAAGTGGTTGTGTTACTTAGAAAATTCATTTAATGGGTTAAACCATTTTCAATTAATTTTAAACTTTTTATGGGGCTCCCTCTGACCCTAAAGATCTGTGGAGAATTGATTTTAGGCTATTTTAGTTTTTATTTTGCCTAAATTAATTCAATGTTGATTTTAGGTCAAGTGAACCATCAGGGTTATTTACAATGTTTTAATTCATAAGGTACTTTTCTTGAGTCCAACTAGTCATAGGGAACTTACCCTAATTTTTCTATAATTTTTCAAATAGTATGATAATTATTGTGATTAAAATACCAAAACATGCATAAGAATTTGGAAAATATAAAACTTCATAAAGACATAGCCTTTGGCCTTGCAAAATTCAGAGAATATTCCCAAGATCAGAGGCTACAAAAGTTTATGGTCTCATACCATGGTGAATTGTGTGTGTGAGTGGAGAATTAAAATACTCAAATCAGTAAAAAAATAATTAAAAATTAAATACTCAACAAAAGAGCTTGATTCATTTTTCCACATTATTCCCCTCTGTTCACTGAGCAAGAGGATATTTTTCATTTAATTTTGTGATTTTTCTACACAAAGATATACATTTTTGAAGTTTCAGGGGTTTAAATAATTCATAAATACCCTATTTATATTCTTAAGTGACGCGGCGCCACCTCAACCTGCGACGGGTCGAAGCTCCACGCGGTGGGGTTTGATTCGGCGTCACCATCTGACTCGGCAGCCATGCAGCCCGCATTTCATGTTTCGTTCCTCCATCCAGCCTGATCCTGTCCGTTCATCTGTTACACGCGTGATCCGAAAACATCCGTTCATGGTGTGAGCCGAGAACCTTCCAGCTTCTAGACCTAATATCTCGCTTGATACTCAACTAAATCACATGGGGTTTCGTCCTACATGCTCTTCTAGCCTAGAGGAGTCTATCCATACGGCTAACATGCATTGAAATTAAGTAAAACAAAATGGAGAATCCATGGAAGCTCGGGAAGAAGGAGAGCTCAATACCTTTTCTTTGAGAAGAGAGGCTTCGATCAGAGGTGCTCAGCATGTTCTTTGGAGTCCCAGGAGGCTACGGATGGAGTCTCGAGTGATGGTGAGATGCCTGGTTATGAAAGAGGTGAAACCCAATTTGGTGTTTTCACATCTAGAGCAAATGGCTGACCTGGTGAAGGGGCTTTCATTGGGGAACTCCTTCTCTACCTCTGGTGAAGGTGTGGGAAGAGTTAATTGGGTTTATGTGGACTTTCAAGGGTTGTCCTATTTTTTGGCCTGAGATTGAGCTCAAAAATTGAGCTCAGCAGTGGGGATGAAGGATGGAAAACAGTGGAGCTGAGCTTCTCTTGGTTGGGAGGAGCTCTGGGAGTGATTTGGGGAGGTTTGGTGAGAAAATTTTCCAACACCCCTCTCATGACTGAGAGGTGTTAGTTATATTGCCAGGGCCATAGAGCTGAGTCAGGGCTCCATTGAAGGGTGAGTTCCACTGCTTAGGTGCAGGGCAGTGGAACTACAAAGGAAATTTTGGCTGAGGTGGCCAAATGGTGGAGTTTGGGTGTGCTTAGGTAGATGGTGGCTCTCAGTTTTAACCCCCTCCAGTGACTAGGCCGGCTGGCAAGGATATGGGAGCTGGCCCCAAGTCAGGTGAGTCAGGTGGCAAGGTTTAATGGTGATTAACCAGGTATGGGGGGATTTGGGTTGAGGCAAAAGGGGATTTAACCATTTAAGGGAAGAGATCTCTTAAAATAGGGGACCCTTGGTCCATGGCTCACTTAGCTTGGGCTAGGTGGATCTAGGGTAGTTCCTAGGGTTCAAATGGTGTCTGTGGAAGAGTTGGTTTAGCCACATTTGGTTCAATTTGGTTAGGTTAGGACATGGGTTCAAATTGGCTCACTTAGGCTTAGGTTGGTCTGACCTGAGTTTGGGTTTGATTTGGGTCTAAGTGTCTTAAACAACATTGTGTAAATGATTGCCATAAAGAACTTTCATAAAGACATGGAATGGTTTTGAGTTCAATCGAAAGGTCAATTTGATGGGTTTTGGGATTTTGGTTAATTTGGGCAAGGTTAGGATCAAGTTGGGTCTAGGTTAGTTCAAGGTGAAGTTTAGACCCAATTGAATGTTTCAAATGGCCTAGGAGAATGTGTTGAAGAGTTCCTAACATCAATTGGGAGGAAACTTTGGGATTAGGCCAATCAATTTGGGTAGATTTAGGACATGAATTCCATTTAGGTTAAAATGGGATATTTTGGATTTCAAATGGACTTAAGCAAGACTTGATCTCAAATTGAGACAATTGAAGGTTGCATGAGTTTCATGGGAGTGCCATGGAAGGTTTAGGATTGAAATTTCAGGGGAAATGGTTGACATTAGGTTAATTGGGAAATTTTTGATTAGTTGGGCAAAATTAGGGATTAGGTTTCAAATGGAATTGAACTCAAATGTGAACCAATTTGGACTTGGATTTGGTTTATATTGGTTGTGGGGACATTGAATTAAAGTTAAGAATTGAAATTGGGCAAAATTGAGGTCAAATGGGTTGGTTTGGATTGACATTGGGTCCATTTAGGTTAAAAATTGGTCAAATTGGGGATTTTGATAAAAGTGGATTATTTTGGCAAAATTTCCTTATGGTGTATTTGAAAAAAATAAAATTGGGAATATTTGAGATTTTCTGAAATTTTTTGGGAATTTTTGGATTTTTTGGATTTTTGGGCCAAAATGGGTATTTTGAGGGCATTGGGGTATTTTGGTGGATTTAAGAGGTGGGAATTGTTTAAAAATGATTTTTAGGATTTTTGGGAATTTTGGGTAATTTTTAGGAAATTTTGGAAAGTTTTGGGGTTGCAGGAGCAATTCGGGTAATTTTAGGTAAGTTTGAGGACCCAATGTCAAAACCAAGAATTTTGGTAAAGGTGGAGTTTGGTTAAGGTTGAGAGGGTGAAAAGCTTAGAGTGAGCTATGGACCAAGAAATGTCCATTTTGAACATCTCATAGGTTGTTCCTAACCCTCTTAGCCAAGGGCTAGGGGTTTAGACTTAGCCACATGAGTGCTCCAATGAACCAGGAGTCAAGATTGGGTAGGGATGGCCTAGGGTTTAGGATGAGTGTAAGGGTGTAGTGTGTGCAAGCCAGACCTTACCAGTACCAAGCCACCCAGGGTTATCTTAAGGCTTGAACATCCTATAGGAATTCATCCTTGTCTTCCTGCACATTAGTCCCAACCTTCAAAGTGATTTGGAGGTTAATGACCATATGTAGGATTCTAAAGAGAGTCAAGATTTTGTTTGAATTTCTAAATGGTGGGTTCCATCTCTAGTCTTCTAGGATAGTCAAGGAGAAGTCCTATGGCTAGATCCTAAGCACTAAAAGAAAAGAAAAGACCTCACCAAAAATGAGGTCAACACATTTATACCATCTTTCGGAAATGCATACATTTTGATAGCAGTAGACTATGTATCTAATTGGATAGAAGCTGATACATTACCTTGATGTGATGCTCAAAATGTTACAATGTTTTTGAATAATAATATATTTTGCAGATTTGGAGTACTAAGAGTAATCATAAACGATGGGGGAAGTCATTTTAGAAATGCGTTTATGGAAAATTTAGTAAAGAAATATCATATTAACCATCGCATTGCCACTGCTTATCATCTGTAAATGGTTTAGTTGAATTATCTAATCGTGAAATTAAAAGAATACTAGAAAAGTCTGTTAATTCAAATAGAATGGATTGGTCAATCAAATTGGATTATGCTTTGTGGGCCTATAAAACTGCCTACAGAAATCCTTTAAAAATGTCCCCATATAGGCAATTTTTTGGAAAATCTTATCGTCTACCAGTTGAATTTGAGCATAAAGCATATAGGGCTATTAAAGAGTTTAATTTTAATTTGAAAGATGCTGGAGAAAAGAGATTATTGCAATTAAATGAGCTTTAAGAGATAAGAAATGACTCTTATGAAAATGATAAGATTTATAAAAAAAAGATGAAGTTATGGCATGATCAAAAGATTCACACTAAAAATCTTGAGTCAGGGCAAAGGTTTTGCTATATAATGCTAGATTGAGAATTTTTGCTAGAAAACTTATGTCCAGGTGGACAGACCTATTTATTATGATGAAATTTTATACATATGGAGCTGTAGATATTCAAGATCTTAAGGCTGAAAAAATTTTTGAAGTGAACGGTCATAGACTTAAACCTTACTTTTCAATCAATTAATCTAAACCGAATGAGAATCTGATGTTGAGTCACCCAGAATAAGCTTTAGCTATGTCAGGCTGATGATGTTAAACCAAGCGCTTTATAAGAGGCAACCCATATTTATCGGTGTGCTTTGTTTTATGTTTGTTTTGTGTGCTTTTATTTAGTTTGATTTGAGAAATGTGGTAGCATTTTGGAGTTTTTATGTTGTAGTGGTGTTTAATTAACCTTATTTAATGACTTAGAAGAGTCAGAATGAAGATTTTCACTTTTGGCATAACTGTGCAAAAATGAGCACTAGAGGCTATGTGCCTCTGGTTGGTGCATAGTTGCCACAGTTATAAAATACGTGAAAAAAAGGTTCTAGAAGCTAAAATTTTGGGTGAGTAGGTACGTGAAAAAAGAGGTTCTAGAAGCCAAAATTTTGGGTGAGTAGTTTTTGGAGTTATTAAGAAGTTTTAACACGTCTAGGGTCGATTTTGTGCCTTCCTAAGTCTATAAAAAGGCCCTGAATTTATGAGATACTTGCTATAGTTCTTATTTACATTCCTGAGTCTTAAAAAGAGTATTTTGAGTGCGAAAATTTCTTCTTTGGAGAGCGAAGTTAAGAAGAAAGAGGAAGCCAACCAGAAGAAGTTTATTTGTGATAGTATACAAGAGTTATACAATGGATTTATGACTGTGAGTATCCAAGGAATAGCAAAAAGGATTGCGAAGATCGAGGCCGATGTGGAGACTATTGATGCAAAGGTAAATGAAATTAAATTTATTTAGCGCACATTCGATGGAAACTTAAAATGTAATTCAGTAATATAAGTCAAGTGGAAGAAGCGAATAGAGAGATGTATCTGAAGAACAAATGTATAGAAGAAGAAGATGTAAGAGCTTTTAATCATCGTCCGTTTTATCAGATTTACACTCCAGATGGTTCAAGTGGAACAAATGGTGGTTCTAGATATAATCCACCAAATGGAGATTGTAATTAAATTAAGTTTGGTCTTGTGGTTTGATTTTGTGTGTTTAGTATTTTAAGTATATTTTTTTTTGTTAATGCTTGTGTTTGTTACACTTTACATATGTTTGTTACATCTCAACGATGTAAATTTCTGTCTAATTACATGTGTTTAAACTTATGTATTGGGAAATTTTATTCAAAATTTTTTGATAGAAATTTGTAATTTGTATTTGGTGTGTTTTGATATTTAAGTAATATAAGTTTGTGTTTGTGTGGAATTTGTGTGGAATTTGTGTGGAATCATTAGAAATTAAAGAACATTTTCCGAGTATTAGAAGTGTTTATGGGGAAAAATAATTATTTGAAGAGATTAAAGGTGATTAACTCAGATTTTTGATGGAATTAACTTAATTGTCAAAAAGAAGAAAAAAATAGTATGTAAAAAGGGAGGAGAAGCTTGAGGATTTAAGGGCCTAATCAAAAATTGGTTTCATACCTAAAGCTTAAAATATAAGATTTGAGAAAATCTAAAGCTTAAGATTATAATATAGTAAGTAAAATTATTTTCAAATAAATATTTTTAAGTGAGGAAGATGAAATGTTTGAATCCTATATTTTGAAATATCTAAAAGTAATTTTGAATTAGATAGGAACTAATATTTTTCATTATCCTTTACTTAAGTATCAACGAAACTTTAAGTTGATCACATTTAATAAAATTATTTCTAAATTGGACTGTTTCATTTCTAGAACAAAAATTTGAAACCTTCCCAAAGAAACTCATTTACATAATTTGCATGTTAAGATTTTTTATGTGATTAAGTGTCACTTGAGGACAAGTAACATTTTACGTTTGAGAAATTTTGATATATCTAAAATATATAGTGTTTTTAAATACATTATTATACCTATTTTTGATGATATTGCACTTTAATAGAAGATATTTTTGTGTTTTTCTTGTAGGTGTGATTAAAATGAGTGACTATGATGAAAGGAGCAATAAAGAATCAAATATAGAGCAAAAATTGAAAGGTGTGCAAAATTGGCCTTTGGCGCCTATGCACCAGATGGCTGACGCATAGGCGCCACAGTTAAAGTGATGAATTTTGTTTGATTTTGGCGCAAATTTAAAGGGGTTTTTGAAGCATCATTAGGTTTAAACTTCACTAACTTCCCATCAGCACCAAAACTCATTTAAAATTTGAATGGATGGTTGCATTCTTGATGGATACATTGAATCTGGACATATTTTAAGGAGATAACAAGACACCTTTTGAAAAAATTTTAAAGGAAGACTTGAAGATCAGAAAAATTGTTGTTGTTGGAGAGTGTGATTAGTGTTAAGAGTCAAGTTTATGTTAGAGAGTTATTGAGAGCACAACTTTACATTTCACCACTTTTATTATCAATTGTATATGATTTTTATTAAGAGTAGAATCGATATTCGAAGTCTACGGAGTTGGGCACCAACCTTTATTGTTTCTTGTAAAAGGAAAGAAAAATTTCAAAGGAACTTTAATAATCTTGTGGAGAGGATTTTCAGATAAGTATTTAACTTTGTTTTACCATTGGTTTTAAAGTAAGACTTGTTGTGTTTTCACTATGATTTCTAATTTCAAATCAAGTTGTGATTGTGTTTTCTCCTTGGATTCTGAGTAGTTTTCTTTATCTTTTTCCTTTTAAATGATGAATTAATTAAATTATGGAAAGAAGTTGTGTGAAGTATAGGATTTCAAAGATGGAAGAAGTTGTGATGATTCACTACCTTAGACTTCATTTACTTCTTAATTTTTCAAATTAAGATGTTAAAATTTATTGGGAGATTATGTAAGATCCATTACGTTATTGTCTCAATCAACAATTGGAAAGAATCACATGTAATTGTATGGATGAGAATTGTAGTCCATATGGTTGGGTGCAAATGAATAGGAAGATGTGCTTATAATGGGGAGTAAAATTAGAAGACTTTACAGTGACAGGCTAAAGCCCCCTAATTTGGTTTGATGTGAAAAATTTTGTTATTAGATGTTAGCCCTTAGGTGGAGGGAATCGAGGGAACTCTATAGTGAGAGCTAGTATCTTCTCTGCCCAACCCATCTACAAGATTTCAAATCATCAAATTAACTAATGTTCGTTATAGAACCAAGTGAGGGTAAATAATATAATTGTTTCTATTTGACACAACACATTTTAGATATTTCCACAATGAAATTTCATAATTAGTACTAATTCATTAAAAGAGGAAAAAGATATTTAATTCTCATTTGCTTTCATACTATTTTATAGTTGTGTTAACTTTAGTTATTTGCTTTACTTTTTATTAAGAAAATACAAAAAACAAATTTGAAAAACTTTATATCTTAAAACAATCTTAACAAAAGAATTTTAAAAAGTAAAAATTTATTTTTCTTATTTCTTTAAAGTTTTAGACATTTCCCTGTGGGTTCGATATCTCGGGGCTTAATAAAAAAATCCTATATTACTTGTTAAACGATACATATACTTGAGTAGTATCCTATATTATAAATAATTAAAGTATAATTTTATATCTAAAACATAAGGCTAAAAATTCGGACGAGATCACTTACGTTTTACACTTCATATTTCTTTTCAATGATAATATCTAATTCCTTGCAACAGCACCAAAAACTTGATTCCGAAGTAAATAAGAAATTAATTTTAATTATCTTATAATATGAGATTCTATGAAAGTATACGCATCGTTTATCAAGTAACATAAGACTTTCTGATTGAGCCTCGAGATATCGAACCCACAAGGAAATGTCTAAAATTATAAAGAGCAGAAAAACAACGTTTTACTTTTTAAAATGATTTTGTAATATATGTTTCAGATAGAAAGTTTTAAATTGTTTTTGATATTTTCTTTTAAGAAAATGTAAAGTAAGCAACTAAAATTAGCAAGACAAAAAAACTATATATGAAAATAAATGAGAATAAAATATAATTTTCTTGTTTTAATGAATCAGTAATAATTATAGAATTTCATTTTGGAAGTATCAAAATGAGTTGTACCAAATAGGAGCAAATATATTCTTCACCCTTACTTGATTCTTTAAAGAATATTAGTTAATTTGATGTTTTGAAATCTCGTAGATGGGTTAAGCAGGAAAGATACTAGCACTCACTCTAGAGTTCCCTCTTCTCCATCCACATGGGGGCTAACATCTCATAACAAAATTTTAAACATCAAACTAAATTGGGGGCTTTAGCCTGTCACTCTAAAGTCCTCTAATTTTACTCCCCATTAAAAAACATATCACCTTATTTATTTGCACTCAACCATATGGATTACAATTCTCACCCAAACAATTTCATGTGAATCTCTCCAATTGTTGACTGAATCAATGCTGCATTGGTTCTTACATGTTCTCACAATAAATTTTAACATCTCATTTGACCAAAAAGAAGTAAATGAGGTGTAAGGTAGTGAATCATCTAAACTTCATCCAACATTAAACACCTATACTTCACACAACATCCTTCCATAATTTAAATACTTCATCATTTAAAAGGAAAAAGATAAAGAAAACTACTAAGAACTCATGGAGAAAACACAAGCACACTTTGATATGAAAGTAGAAATCATAGTGAAAAGACAACAAGTCTTACTTAAAAATCAAATGTAAAAACAAAGATAAAGACTTATCTGAAAATTCTCTCCACAAGACTCTTGAAGTTTCTCTGAAATTTTTATTTTCCACTAGATAACTCCTTAGAGGTTGGTGCCCAACTTTATGGATTGGCTCTTTTAAAGTCTAATACAAACTATGATAAAGTAAAGTGGAAAAGTAAAGAAAGTATGGCAAGAAAAAGTCTCTCTTTCTTCCTCCTTCCCTTTAACCACTTCAAGCTTTTCTCCAACTTCTCCCGCCAATACTTTTTTTCTTCTCTTTTTCTTATCTTAAGTCTTCATTTTAACAATTCTTAAAAGGTACTATGGTGTATCTTCAAATTTTTTTCAGATTCAATGTATCTACCAAAGGATGCATCTCTTCATTCGAATTTGTCACCTAAAAGAGGTTAAGGATGTTTAAACCAAATGTTGCTTCAAACACCCATTGAAAAGGAGCCAAATTTGAGTTAATTCGTATTTTTTTAACTGTGGCGCTAATGCGCCAGCCGGCGCTTAGGCGCCAGTGGCTAAATTTTGCACACTTCATATTTTTGCTCCAAATTTGATCTTTTTTTTTTTGCTTCTTTCATCATAATCAGTGATTTTAATCATACCTGCAAGAAAAAACACAAAAATATCTTACATTAAAGTACAATATCATCGAAAATATGTAAAAAAATGTGAATAAAAATACTATATATTTTAGGTGTATCAGTTAGTTTGGGGCAGCTGCAGCTTACTAAAAAGCAACTGTGATGCAGCTGAAAAATAATCAGATGCTTATAAACAACGGTGGCTATTAAAGTTCTTTTGTTTTCATCTATGAAAAAGTCAGATTGTAGTTAGAAAGTTGTCACTAGATCTAGTTAGGACCAGTGGAAAATTGCAGATTTCAACGACAGCCTTTTGAATAAGCTGTCAAAACGGAGTTTGTCCAAACAAAAAAAACTGCAGCGCGTGTTGCCACCGCCTCCTCAAAAAGACCCTTAAAGCTGAGTAACTCTAATTTAATTCATTTGATTTTTCATTCAAATATCTGTAGAATTAATTATTTCATTTTATTTATCTTTCCTTCCTCATCAGTCATGCAGATATAAATTCAAGACTTTTGGAGACCTTTTTGGATGCAAGCATGGCTGATTGAAATTTTTATTAAACTCATAAGTCTTATTTTCCTCTTCCTTTTCTTTGAAATTATCATGATTAGTACATTTCTTTTAATGAAATCTATTTTTCATTGTTTACTTCTCTTTTGATGCTTAGATAGCTCGGCCAGGGTAGCCATTATAACCATTTTATTTCAGCTTTGTTTAGTTTGGGGTTATTTTTTTCACATCATATCTCTACTTTCCAACAATAAATGAAATTTACGTTTTCCTTGGCTAAAAAACACACATGCACACACACACACACAAACGAACATATTTCCATTCAACTTTTCATGGATATATTTTTCTTACACCTAAAAATAAAAGATAAACTAAAGAACATTTGCAAGAGACATAATCAGTGATACTTATGACAGTGATTTATGCACAGATTTATTCAGCAATACCTTCATCAACACATAGTACACTCTTTTCGAATTTCATTGACACCCTATAGCGTTTTTGTTCGGAGTCGGAAGTATTTTCTGGGAGATTTTAACGAGCAATGAAGCTAAAAATTTCCTCAACACAGCCAACGAAATGACCTGTGGAGCCTAGGAAAGCTAGCTAAAATCCAACGCAGTTATGTTGTTCAAATACTATAGATTCCCCTTCAATGTACCACACGAATGGGTTTTGATTCTGTATCGCACGGTCAGTTTTCTCAACTGATGATTGATTTAGAAAGAGAGTGCGAGAAGAAGGGAGAGAGAGAGGGAGACAGATAATACCCCAATACTTGCCGGCATTTGTCAGATGCAGAACCAGATGAGATATAGACGACAAGTTCGTTGTCTATTCTTTCAGAAGAAAGTACACTTACAGAGCTGAAGTGTTCATTTTCCCAATGCTGAAACCTGAGAGAATAAGAATCCACAAATTGTTAGGCAGCAAATAACTCGTTGAATGCGGACAGAATTGATTTTCACTTCAGTTTCAAAAAATAAAAAGAGTGCACAGAATCCTCTCCCAGCTTTTCTGGATGTTCCTCTTAATCATTGAAGACGTAATTAACTGCAAAAGGCTTGAAGCAGCTGTTTAATAGCTTTCATTGAAATAACGATATGTTAAGCGACGAAAATGAGAGCAAATCATTGGAATTTCTTTTTGGAAAATTGACGGCACAGTCCTCTTTATTAAAAAGAAAATCAAATATAAATCAACTCGACAAATTCAGCGGAAAAACCAGCAGGAAAAAAGAAGGAATAATCCGAATATAGTCGCGCAAATTTTGTCCGTCAAACATCTGGGTTGGTGTCGCAAGAGCAATTCCTCAAAAACTACCGAGGCTAGAGAACACCGTCCAAATAAAAAAACTATAACTTATCTCACCTATATCAAGCGAATAAAAAACCAAACCACCAAGCCTTGCTGAGATAATAAAGAGTCAATAGGTGAGCAAAAGAGAGAGTGTGGGAGCTCTATTGGGATGTAGAGCCCAATTCATTAGACGCAATCCTAACACCTTCAAGCAAAGATAGGCGTCCCTCGTGGCCAAAAAGGTCACAAAAAGGTCGGAGATTTGATATTATAAAAACATTAATCCTTTAATATGATTAAATATATTAGTTCTACTCTAGTTTTTTGGATATAAATACGAGATGTTACATAAACTTTATTTTTTTATGAATAATTGTTTAGCCTGGAACCCCAGAGAAAGGGAGTGCCCGCATGAAATCCCAATGAACACATTGTAGTGTTATATGTAGATAAATACAAGGAAAAGCTTCAGCAAAGTGTAAGTAGAGCTAGACTCTATAATTTCTTAACATGGAATGCAATCTTTGGAAAAAAACATTCACTTTAAGAGCTTTTACCCATATTAATAGATATTTAAATATGAAATTTAGAAATCGTATTGCTTATCACACAAAGAAAAAAAGGTGTGAATAAACATAAATTATAGCTTCATAAATTTTATTTATCTATAACTGCCTTTTTAAGAGTGAAACTATTTTTTCCATATGTAAAAATATTTGTAATTAAACAAAATTTTTGAGCCACAAAGTTTTGATTAGGACTTTTAATCACACAACTAGTTATCAACATTTTCATAAAAAATCAAATAACATCGAGAGTGCGATTTAAAATATTACTTACTATATAATAGAGAAAATGTGAGCAAAAAAAGATGTTAATAGTATGATTTTTTCCGTTGGAAAACGATTGGGAGATGCCCCACCATAAAATAATTTTTATGGGACTTAAATCATCCAAGCCATTAGTAAAACTAGGGCCACTGTACGTGGATGCCTCCCGTCCCATTAGATTTAAGGAAAAAAAAAAACAATAAATTCGGTATGAGGAGGGAGAACCTCGAGCAAGTCAAAAATAAGAAATGTTATTTTCAATAAAACTTCAGAAACCTAGAAAAATAGTTTAAAAATTTATGAAACAAGGAAAAGAATGAGAAGAGATGGAAATATAACTTTTACATAATAATGAGGAACAATTTTATTAAATAATAATCTAATACTTACTGAACGAACTTAGCAAGATAATTAATTAATACAAATAAGCCATTAGGAGTAATTTGTTTAATGCATCAACAAATCCAAAGCAAATCTTTGACTCAGCTATTGATATCCACTTTATTTATATTTAATATTATTTGTAGAATATATTAGAAACTTATTAAAGCTGTAGATCGGGCTGAAGGGATTATGAGAAAATACAACAAAAAGAATTAAGGATTTTTATAGCTCTTTTATTATTAATGCATTTACTTGTAAATAATTATCTTTTCTGCTTTCCTTCCAAACTGTAGTTATCTCATTAGTGATATTTACTTTTAGTTACTTAGGACGGGCTCAAAGAATCAGTGATGCACAAAGTTACCATGTCAACAAATATATCCTAGTTTATGAGATTCCTTCAATGATTTATGTGGAGATTAAAACCACAAATATTGAAGGAGTGGACCTTCTACTAAGTAAGATGGCTATTGCTGGATATTAATAATAAAAAGCAAGCATTCATTTAAATCAAACACTTTCATGCTGTGTTTGAACATCATAGCGAAAATACTTTTTTATTATAGAAATTGTGGTTGATTTCATTGGAATGAGCCTCAAGAAAATAGAGTTAGAAAATATTATATGTAATGCTCATGCAGTGGGAGTGGAGGTAGCATTAAATAGTTATTTTAGCACTCTTAAGTGTTTTACTTAATAAAAGTTTAATTAAATCATATATTGTGAGATTCTTTAGAGCTAAAAATTGCTTTATAAATAATCCTTTAGCAACCAAAGTTTAGTCGAAAAGAATGCCCTAGATCAAGAAGTGACTGGTAATGATGATTGTTGAGTGAAAAGAATACATTAAAATATGTGTCAGATACTTATCTTTAGTTCGTCTTAATGTGATATTTTGATATAATTTATTTGATTGTGTGCAAGAAAGCACTTTATAAATAATTAAATAAGATTTGACAAATTTTAATGAAGCACCACAATGCCATGCCCAGCATCTCAACCCCATGCCTTAATTAAATTTCATGGAAATTCCTGAGAGTTTAGCGTAGAATCCTTCCACCAAGGGCCTAGGAACTCAAAATTTGGTGTCATAGTGCCATTCGTACAAAGCCATAGTGCCACTCAAATTTACGAGGAGTTCAAGTCATAACACATATTTCATAGTGTCATTCTTACAAAGCCACAATGCCACTCGAAGGTACGAGAAGGAGTCCAAGTCATAACACATATTGCCTAAGTTTCACACACTTAGTGCTGCAGCACCAAACTTAAAGCCTCTACGAAATTTTTGTAGTGTCACGGTGTGACATGCCCGGTAGAATGTTTGAAGAAAAAATTTAATGTGTCATCCTAATATTTTATTAGAATGTTAGGACTTATATTGCATGACATACAATCATGTAGGAGCCTGAAGGTGATGATTTATGTTTTAAATTGACGAACAACGTTAGAATCCAAGAGTGAGCTCACTGAGAGAAGTGAAACTTCAGAATCCTAACCTAAAAGAAGGGAAACATATAATGCAATGGACATACAACCCTTCTTGGAAAGGATTTCCATCTATGCCTACTAATCTCCTTCAAAACGATGCATAGCCAATCTCGAAGATGTAAGATAGGACACGTTGTAATTTATTAGGTGAAGTAGGCCATAAAAATTGATTATAAACGAAGCTTCTTATGTATGTATAGTATGTAAAATGTCATAAGTCTAAGGTAAAAATATTTCAAAAATTTAAACTTTTATGTTTTATGCCTCACCACACTAGAATGCTTAGTTTCATTAGTGCCTAGTGAACCGAAGCAAGTTGTGTAATGGGTTTTGCAAGTCCTTGGTGATGAATGCCTAGAAGGTCTATTTTAAAGGGCCAAGAGATATGTATAGGCAAGACTCACTCTATAAGGTAGTGTTTCTGACGGATCAAACCATTCCTTTAAGTGCATTTAACAGTGAATGATCCCTCCCAGCCGATATCCAAATTGGAAGTTGTCAGCCGCCCGAATAGATATTCTATTTTTAATTTTAAAAATATTAGACAGAACCGATCGCATATATCTAATTGTTTAAATAAATGAGAACTACATTACAAGTTATACATCTATTTTGAAGAATAGACACATTGCTTGATAATGAGGCTCAATTAAATATACTATAGAAATTATGACATCCATTTTGGTCTACGAAACCTTTATGTTGACCGACAAGTTCTCATATCTAATATGAGAGATCAGATAGGGTTTATATTAAGTTGGGCTCTTAAATTTTCATATAAGGGCAAGCCCCTTTAGTTAATTACTTTTTAAGCAATTGAAGTCACCTAAGGGAACTCTCAATTTAGATCGGAAAATTTTGACTTCATGAACTCGAAAGGTTTAGGATTTTAAAGGTCGGAAATAGGAAATATCAAAAGAGAAAGGTGCAAATGGGAACAGCTTTTTTGGAATTTAAAGGGAGGAAGATAAGGGATGCCACGGGTCCTGAAGAGAACCTCATTGACTTCCGAAACTATTATATTGTTTGGCTTCAGTTTTGAAGAGATTTTATTTATTGTTTTATCCTAACAATTTTATTATTTAGGGCTTACATCTGCATAATCCCAATTGTGCAAATAGCCTGGAAGATGGTAGGGTTTACGTCATATCAGACGACTACCTCGAAATCCTAGAACATGTTAGGACTTATATTATACAAAAAAGTTCTTTAAAAGCCTAAAAGATCAGTTAAGAATTAACATCGCATTAGCCAGACAACCACGAAGTCTTATTGCTTGTTATTTAATTCTAGGAAATGAGTTTGTTGTAGATTTGTATGTTTTCTTGAAGCTGTTCTTCTGCCTGTCCTCATCGTGCTGCCCACGATGCATGCCCTATGTTTTTAATTCTAGAGAGCTCCAAGTTTGAAGTGTAAAGTCCAAGAAGTTTAAAGAAGTTCCAAAAGGTTTAAGGTGTATATGTCAGACTTTATTTTTGTAGTTTTTATTTAAATGTCTTATGAGGGAAATTTTAATTTGATTAAGCGATAATTATTAGAATCCCAAGGTTCGCTCATTCCAATACTAGTATTTTCCTTAGATTCACTTAGTCTAAATGTATTGTTAAATTCATCCAAACCATGGAAATCTTGTTAGCACCTGCAGGTTGCCTCCTTTAAGGGATTCCCGATCATCCAAAGATGGTGTATTAAATTTAGTTTATTCTTTTGAAAATTTTGTTTAATTTTGGAAAGAATTTTTTTTTTCTGTCATGAGTTTTGTTTTGAGTGAATATTTTAGCTTTGGTTTTATTTTTGCATGCGAAGTGATGTAAATTGCAGAAAATGAAAGCTTTGGAAATTAAAGCTCAGTAAAGTAACATGTTGTAAATAAATTATAAAAAGCGTACCGGTCATATTCTCGTATTCCAGCAAAAAGATTATCTCTTGCAATATATATAATTTTTTTTGCATGAAACTTAAGTTAATTGCCATAAAGAAAAACAGGAAAAGCAGTTCAAGGTGTATGCCTACTGAGTCCTAGGTCATAACTGGGTGGCTTCCCATTCATTTATTTACATTTCATGAATGATTTTCTTGAGCAAAAACATAATAGGTTTTTTTCATGCATGTGCCAAGTTTTTTATTCCAGATGGCTCCAAGTTTGAAGTGTAAAGTTTACGAGGTTCAAAGAAGTTCCAAGAGGTATAAGGTGTATATGTCATACTTTGTTGTTGTAGTTGTTATTTAAATGCATTATGGGGGAAATTATAATTTGATTAAGAGAAAATTGTTAGAATCCCACGGTTCCCTCATTCTAGCATCACTATTTTCCTTAGATTCACTTAGTCTCAATGAATTGTTAAATTCATCGAGACTGGGGAAATCTTGTTAGCAGTTGCAGGTTAACTCCTTTGAGGGATTCCTGATCATCAACGGAGAGTCTATTAAATTTGGCTTATTCTTTTTTTTGTTTTGTTATGAAAATGTTGTTTAATTTTGGATAGAAATTTTTTGTCATGACTTTTGTTTTGAGTGAATATTTTAGCTTTGGTTTTGTTTTTGCATGTGAATTGATGTAAATTGCAGAAAATTAAAGCACTAGAAATTAAAGCTTAGTAAATTACATGTTGTAAATAATCTATACAAAAAGTACCAATAATCTTCTAGCATTCCAGCTAAAAGATTAGCTCTTGCAATATATATAATTTTTTTTTTGCATGAAACTCAAATAAATTGCTTAAAAGGAAAGCAGGAGAAGCAGTTCAAGGTGTATGCCTACCGAGTCCTAGGTCATAACTGGGTGGATTCCTACTCATTTGTTTACATTTCATGGATGATTTTCTTGAGAGGAAACATAATAGGTTCAATTGTCCTTCGAGATATCCAAAAGGCTGAAAAGGAGTGCGGCGGATAACCCTACACTTCTTTTAAATCTCTTGGAATGTCTCGATTTCCTCTAAACTTATTATGTTGATATAACATTCATTCATAAGTAAGTCAAAGCTTAGTGAAGATTCCTTATCTCATGCTCAATGAACTTTGATTTTTTATCATCCCTTTGAGTGGGGTAATTATCACTTGATATTTCATTTATGAATTATTTGAGCAGAGGCCTTTAAGGGTGATTTGCTAAGGAACTTAGCTAACTGAAATTTAGAGTTGTGCTAGTACTATTTTCAAAGAATTTAGGAATAGTTATATTCCCTTTTCTAAACCTTATTAAACAAGTTTGGATTAAGTCTTGTTCACTACTAAGCCCCTTAAGGTTTCATGGATAGATTTATGATTTTAAGAATATTAAAGTTATATGAGCTTGATCCTGATTAAATATTGTGTTATGATCTGACCATGAACCAAGGGTTTTGATTAGTGAATTGTAATCTTCAAAATCAAACCCCCCACCCACGATCATTAGATTTAATTAACACTTAAATTATAATAATTTAGTGAAATTACAATTATACCCTTGTTGTGGAAGAGTAAGGAATTAGTTTCTACCTTTTAATCCCTTGTATTTCAACCACTTAGAAAATTCAATTATGATCATACATTGCCTATTTTACTTTTGGTTTAACCTAAATATTAATTAGAGCTTAAATTCCATAATTACTATTTTTCCCCTTTATGGTCTTATCATTTTATAATTCTTTAAATATAAATCAAATGACTTTGAAATTTTTATGTTACCCCACTCATGGGTCAAATAAATTATGAGAGGACAAAAAAAGCTAATTTTCTTATTTGTATTTAATTTTAGAATTATTTTTAATGCAAAAATTGGTATTTTTCAAGTTAATTCATTAACTTATCAAAAGTATACCATATAACCTTATGAAAATTATTAAAGGTTCATCTACATCAGAGAACCACTTATGCTAATTTTAATGATTATTTGAATTTCATTTTAATTCCTATAATTATTTGTTTATTTTGAGTATATATTAAATATAAAATATTATTTAAGTGAAAAATTAGGTTATATTTTTTTTTTAAATCTCTCTAAGCACAAGGAACCCATCGAAGTAAATTTCATACTTTTATGATTTTTATTTTATTTATTGTAATTATTTTAGTGAAAATTAAAAGAAAAGTCATTTTTACCCTTTAAAAATTCATAACTATTTTTAGAAAATTAGAAAATATATACTAATTACTTTTAAATCATAAGAAAAAATTTAAAACATTTTAGTGCACTTTTATATTTTTTTGATTTTTATAATTCTTATTATTTTTAACTATTTAAAAATTACAAAAAATAGGTGAAAAATAAATTTGTTTCTTAGGGCTTGATTTTTTTTTTATGGGTGCTTCGGTTCACAAGGAACTCACAAAATCATTTTTTGTAATTTTCTTAAATATCTTTTAATTATTATAATTATTTTTATGTAAAAATGTCATTTTATTTTGGAAAATCAAATTTAGTGATAAATATGCCTCAAATGAATTTCAAATTTTTATAGTGTGTTAGTAGGATTACTACTTAGAGTGCGGGCTTATTTTTTATGAATTTTCATTTTTATACTTTCAATCATTTAATTTTTTAAGAGTTTTACTGACGTAATTACAGAAAGTGTTATTTTTTATTATTCAAATTCTTTTTTTATTATTCTTATGTCCCTCGAACCACAATGAACATACCAAAATAATTTTTATATTTTTCTTATTAATATTTTAATTTTTTTTATTTTTTTAATAAAGCGAAGGTTTTTTCATTAAAAATTAGGGCTTCCACCTTTAGAGATGTTCTCTGACCTTACAAAAATAAGAGAATATCTCTAAAGACATGAAGTTCAAACCCTAAAAATTTCAGGTCATTGTGATTAAGAATTATGATTTAAAGGAGTTTTTTAGTATTTTATTAATTAAAAATAAAATACATGATAATTAAATTTGATTTTTAGTACACATTTTTCTCTCTGTTCACTAAGCAAGAGGTTTTTTTCATTTTTATTTTTATAATTTTTCTACACAAATTTATGAATTTTCTAAGTTAACTGAATTAAATAAATTATTTATATCATATTTTTATACTTAACATGGTAGGCGCCACCAATCCTAAGGCACTCGGAACTTTCCACGCGTCACCGCGCCAGTGGATGCCACCTTCCACATTAGCAACCTCGCAGCATGCCATTTATGTTTCATCTCCTCATTCGACACCATCTAGAGCGTCCATCCAAAACACGATCGATTGGACAGCTCCTGTTCTTCATCCCTAATTGGTGCAAACATCCAACCGTCCGCAATAAAACCCTAAAATCTCCCTCTACACACAACAAAATCTTGTGTGGTTTGGTCTTAAACCTTTATCTAGTCCAGAAGAGCACATCCATATGGATATGAAGCATGGAATTGAAACTTTTTTCACAATGACCCAAATTAAGACGATATGGGGGAATATGATCTAGATTTTAGCCCAAGATGTGAGGCATCGATTGGGTGCTCGCAATCACTTCGTTGGGACCTGGCAAACCTGCTTGAAGTCTAAAATATGGTGAAGGGTCTGTGTTTGAACTCCTCCTATATGTGGAAAGGCAAAGGTGGAAGTTAGGTAAAGAGTGGCTGGAAGATGGGGCATTCAATTTAGAACATCCACGTATGGTCTGGCAAAGGTGTGGAGAAAGCTAATTTGAATTTTGGTGGAGTTTTCTGGGGTGTTTTGTTTCTGATCTAATTTTGGGTCAGAAAATTAGCCTCAGACAGTGGCAATGAATGGCTTGTAACAATGGGATTGAACTCAAGAAGTCTTGGAGAAGCTCTGGAAGCAATTTTCCAGAGTCTCCCCAAGGTTTAGTGCACTCTCTAAGTTTTGGCCATTGGATGTGTTGGTTAAATAGACACAACCATGGTGGCCACCTGGGCTGACCAGTGGGTGGAAGAGATGCTTAGGTAGAGGGCTGAGCAGCGCCAATGGCCAATGGGGGTGTGCCAACTCATGGTTTTCCAATTTCTAGTTTAAGGCTTGGGATGGCTCTTGGTCTTGGTGTTTTCTAGCGACTAGGCCGATCGGCCAGGTTAGGGCTGTGGTTAGGGTGGCCAGGGGAGCCAGAGGAAGCCTATGGTGATTAGCATTGAGGATTGAAGGCTGATGGCAAAGATCAACTTGGTTTAGCAAAATATAGGAAGAAATTCACCAAATCTGGGGACCCTTAGTCCATGGCTCAACTAGGTTTGGGCTAGGTGGATCAAGCTTCATTTATAAGACTCAAAATTTGGCTGTGGTGACCATGGTTTGGTTAATTTGGATGGGTTTGGTCAAATTTTGGATTTGAGTTCAAAATTAGGCTTTTGGTTTGAACTAGTGTACAGGTTGGGTTTGGGCTAAGACATGGGACAATTGATTGATCAATTTGATGTGGTTGATTATCATGAGAAGTTTTGAAATGGAATTGGATGATTTTGAATTGATTGTCAAGTTCAATTTAGTGGAATTTGGATCATGGTCAATTTTGGGCATTTGGGTTTGACTTAGGTTTAGATTGGCCTAGGTTTTAGATTTGGTTCAATTGGGCTCCATTTGGTCTAAAGGAGTGTTAGGAAAAGTTTTGGAATTAAAAATTAGGAAATTGGATGATCATGGCATTCAATTTGGCGGGATTTAAGAAATTGGGCATAATTTAGGGTTTTAATCTAGGATTGAAATTTGTTTATGAAAATTGCTCAATTGGGTTTGAATTTAGTTCAATAAGGATTAGATGTGATGAAATTTTGATTTGGAATTAAAATTGGGTAAGATTGAAGTCAATTCAGTGGAAATCGAGGGTAATTTTAGGATTGTGGGCCATTAGGGGCCATTTGAGACTTTTGGTCAAAATGGGTCAACTGGTCAAATTGGGCTCAATCAAGTGCTTTTAAATGATTTTGGGAGCATTTGTAGTGTTTTTAAAGATCTTGGTAATTTTTGGAATTTTTAGGGTATGAAGGGCATTTTGGTAATTTTAGGTATTTTGGTAATTTGAGAAAGTTGGGGTCAAGAAGGGTCAAAAGTGGGAATTTGAAAAAATTGGAATTAAATGAGAATGTTAATCAAGGAATTGTCCCTGTTGAGCAATGGGACCAAGGGAAGTACCATTTTGGATCCTCCATATTTGGTCCTAGTCAAACCCTAGCTTAGGGCTAAGGGCTTGGGGAACCCCCCACATGAGTTTCCAAAAGAATGGGGAACCCTGATAAGCATGTTTAGCTCAAAGATTAGGTTGTGAGTGGAATTGTGATGGGTTGTGTGTGTGTGCTTGTCTAACCATGGCCACTCCACCCAAGGCTAACCCTAAGGCCAAGCAATCCTATGGGAATCTTGAGCTCCCTCACATTGGGCTCCAACCTACAAAAGGCCAGAGGTTACTATCAAACATGTGGAACTCCTAGAAGAGTGAATAAGTGTTTAGAATTTCTAATAGGGTAGGGTTCCATCACTAGTGCTCTAGGATAGTCAACAGGAAAGTCCCAGGGCTAGTTTTTAGGCTTCTAAGAAAGACTAGACCTCAACAAAAGTATGGTCAACAAATGAACCCCCAATAGATGTGGTGTGTTGGACAAGCACACCAAACATATTGGTCTTGACCGATGAGATCAAAAAACCAACACAACTTCCTAAGCTGACATGCTCAGACCAAAACACAGAGTTGAATGTGAACTTGATTATACTGTGTAGATAGCAAGTGTATGTTTAAATTGTAGACATGAATTTAAGCCACAAAGTTTGAAAGAAATTGCTCTCACTAGGGATTCGTAGAATGGGAGACTCAATTAACTTGAATTTGATTTCAATTTAATTTTGAAATTTGATTTAGGTTTTGTGACCTTATGTAATTTTAGGTTTAAGAAAGTGAGGAAAAATTCACATCAGGGAGGAAGGAGTGAGGACGCACATCCAATCCTTAAGAGGTAACAAAGAGGACCATAATTTAGGTACTGATTCAAGAATTTCATGGAGATGGAAAACATCTCGTAAAGGACAAGGAAACTTAGCAGAAATTTAACTACGTTGGGGAGGAAAGCTCAGGGACTCATATCCAAGCCAAGAGGTAGCATAATCTCACATTACGATGGAATGCTTAGGGACTCACATCCAACTTAGAGGTGATGGAAAGATCATATTAAGAAGGAAAGCACAGGGACTCACATCCAACTTAAGAGCTGATCGAGAGCAGTTAGAATTTAGATACTAATCCTAGAACTTCATGGAGATGGAAAACTTCTCGGTAAGGATGCAAACTTGGTTAAAATTAACTACGTTGGGTGGGAAGCTTAGACACACAAATCCAACCCAAAAGGTACCTGAATTTCACATTAGGAAGGAAAGCTCAAGGACTCAAATCCAACTAAGAGGTGACAAAAAGATCAGATAAAGAAGGAAAGCACAGGGAGTCGCATCTGACTTAAGAACCGATGAAGGGGCGTCAGAATTTTGGTACTGATCCCAGAACATCAAGGAGATGGAAAACTTCTCAGAAAGGATATGGAAACTTGATAGAAATTTCACTACATTGGGGCGGGGGGGGGGGGGGGAAGCTAAGAGACTCTCATCTAACCTAAGAGGTAGAAGTAGGGGAGCCATAATTTTGGTACTTTTCCCATAATGGGAAATGGAATTTAGGTACCAACCCTAGGATGAGAACCAGAATTTAGGTATGAGCCTCGGAAAAGAGAATCAGAATTTTGGTACTGATCTCAAAAGAAAGGAATCAGAATTTATGTACTAATCCCAATGGATGAGAACTAAAATTCAGGTACCATTCTCGAAAAGAGAATCAAAATTTAGGTACCGACCTTGAAAGATGGGAATCATAATTTTGGTACTTACCTTGAAGGATGAGAATCAAAATTTAGGTACCAGTCACAGAATTATTGTAAATGTGGATGATTTATGAAAACATGCAATTTGTAGGAAGTGTCGTTGTGGAATGTCAAAATGAATGAAAGGTGAGGGACTTCTAAAATGCACGAAGGATGTAGCGTTGTAAAACATGAAGAAAAATCGAGTTCGCGGTAATACGTGCTTATAATATGTTTTCCTTTTTATCTCCTTTTTATTTTTATATCAATTTTTTAGTAAAATGGTACAGGATCTGCAAAAAATTGTAGCTCGTCCTCTGTAGCAGATGAACTAAGAGAAGTCTCCTTCATATCTGGATTAGAGTCTTATTCTTCAGGGTTCATAGTAAGCTCTACAACTGTCTCTTTAGCATGTCTTCTTTTGAGCCTGTTTGGAGCTCTACATGACTAACCAAGTCATTTAGCGGGCCTTTGTAGTCCACATTGACTTGGGTAAAGTCCAAGTAAAATTTTATCACACCACATATGGTACCTTCTCTTTGTTTAGTGAGAAATTTAGGCTGTCTTTAAAAGTGAAGTTCAGCATCTGACCTAACAATTTTCCTCTAAAAGATAAGAGAAACATCAACGTGCTGAAATTTAATACGAACAAGAACAATAACAAATTTGTTAATTTAGATGAATTTTAGATTATACATATGTCATTATCTTATTTAATATGACTTTATTAAACATGGAATTTGAATAAAATGATTTCAACGCGCCCATTTCATTTCACAAAGTGCATCTTGCTTTTATTCGATTTTATTACAAATCTTTCCTTCTAGGACCTAGTCACAAACACTGGCGATATTGCTATTCACGAAACAAATATAGTCCTTTAAACCCATCATGTTGCATAACAATTCTTTAATTATCGTCTATTAATCGGCAACATGAGTCTTTCACATTGAGAATTTTCTAACTGTTACAATCCTCCTGAGTAAACCTTCTCAACCATAAACGATTCCCCCAAGGTTGGTTCAAACTTTCCACCTATCATGCAGTGTGCAAGAATATGCCTTTTAAAAATAAAAATGAGATCACCGACTTTGAAATGTCCTCGAGCGGACTTGTTCATCATCGGCTTGAACCACTTTGCCTAGTAAATTTCCAAATTTTGCTGCACGGCAAGTCACTTCACTATTTACTTTCCAATTTTGCATGTTGAAGCTTGCCATTATTATCTATCTGATCTGATTCACGATGGAGATTTTGAGAGATAGTAGTTAAACTTCTAACGGAAGTACTTCCTAAGAATCATACATGAGTGCGTGACCCGATATAAACATATGCGTACTAAAATCTTCTTCCCCGACAATAGCGCCAAAATCTTGACCCGAAGTCCTCTGAAGATCAACAAACTAATTAATGCTTTCAAAAATATATGTTATGAATAATAATAGCGGCTAGTGTATATAAATATAATTTTATGGAATATATTTTACACACTAGGGGTACTACGCAAGTATACGTATCGTATCAAGTAATATAAAGCTTTGAAAAAAAAGACCCCAGTATCGTTCCCATGAGGAGAGAGTTATAGATCTTTAAATATTTTTATTTTAAAGTATTTCTTTTATAGTAAAAAATAAAATATCTTTAATTTACTAGATGTAATAATAAAGCAGAAATAAATTGATTAATGTAAATAGCAATAAGAAAGCAACTTTCTCCCTTTCAATTAATCCAAGATTTTCTAAGATATTAATAATATTTGTGGAGAATATAAATTTATGGTATTATGCCAAATAAAAGCATTCCTATTCTTTATCTTCGCTCGATAGTATAAAGAACATTGGCTAGCCTGTAGATCAGGTTCGGATGTATTGTTAGTAGAATGGGTTAATCTAGGATCACACTACTAGATGTCCAAGGGTGGCTATGGTCGGCCTTACTAGTGACCCTTTCCTTTTCTATAAACCAAATCATAAGAATTTAGTCAGTCACTCTAAAAACATATCAATTCTACGCCTAATATATAATATCTTCCTATTTATTTGCACTTCACCTTGAATAACCCGCACAAGGCCTTCGACTACCAAAGGATTCATGTGGTATCTACAAGTTAAGAATTCAGCTCCTTCTAGGTCTCAAAACTCTTCAACAGGTTTTAACAATTTAAATGGCCAATTTAAATAGTAAATTAATAACCGATATTAACATCATCACAAAGTTTTGAAAATATATGATTTTAATTCTCTGACGAATTTTGTATTATCTTATTTATCTTTTCATAATTGAAATAAGAAAGTATAGTAACTACTCAAAACACATTGAAATTAAATAACAAAACATAATAAATAAACTTTGAATCAAAATAAAAATACTTATCTTAGATGTTTCTCCTCTTGAACTTCGATTCCTACGACTCCACGAGCGTAATGAACTCCAGATGCACCAACTCTTTCAAACTCTAAATACAAACTCTAAAATAAATTCACTAATTTATGAAGGAAAGTAAAAAGGTGGCCCTAATATTATCTCTCTAATTCTCTCTCTAGGTTGGGCATTTTTCTCTGAAGGAGTACCCTCCTATTTATAGTTTTCAAGGGTTGCCTCAAGGCACCTCTTCAAAATGTGTTCAAATTCATTGAATCTTCTAGAATGTGTGTCTGGCACCTAGGCACCAGACACTGCGTCCAGTTTTTTCGCACCTCTTCACATTGGATAACACCTCTTCGTGATTAAAACCATTTTGAAGAGTCCAAATACATTGTATCACTTGTCCTATAAACCAGGAATAACTGCCAGTCTTCTAGAAGGTCCAATAACCGCTCACACCGTCAAAATAACTGCCCAAAAGTCGTCAAAAACTTAACAGTTTTCCGTATCGAGCTGGCGCTTAGGCGCCAGACTCTGGTGCCTAAGCGCCAGGCCAGTAATTTCAACAACTTTGCATTTTGGCTCTATTTTTGCTCCTTTTTGCTCCTTTTTGCTCCTTTTTCATATTTTTATATTTCTTGAACAATTTTGCATCACCTGCATCCAAAAATACAAAAAATCCTTTTATTATAGCATAATATTCTTAAAATTTAATAAAAATCAATGCATAAAAATAAGTATTTTTTTCTTGGATCAAAATACCCCAAACATAAACGTTACTTGTCCTCAAGTAACCCTTTTTACTATATAAATTGTATAACATTTGGAATAAAAGGTAAATATTTAAGATTCCTTATGATTTTTGATTTTATAAAGGCTTTAGTAAATCATTAACCAAATTTCACTAACTAAGTTTAATTTTAAGAATTCACAGAATATTATAACTACCAAATCATAAGACTTCAAAAATTTTTCATTCACTTCGAAAATAATTGTATTTTATTGTATTAAGATCACAAAAATTATTCACAAGAAAAAGATCTTCATTAAATTTTTTTCTAATAAAAATACATGCATAAAAATTAAGTAATATATGTAATCAGTTTTCTTTTTATAAGTTAATTCAAGTGAAGCCAATTTTTGATTTGGCCTTTCCTCAAGCTTCTCCTCCCTTTTTCTCTTTTCTATCATTTCCTTTTTTTTAAAAGAGAGAGGATTACTATATCTGGATAGCCTGTTAATGGTTTTGAACTTCACTAACCTTAACTTATATTTTCAAACTTATACATTTTCACTTAATTATTATAACATAAATAGATTTCAAAAAGAATTTCAATCTATTCTTTTTCAAGTTATAATTTTTTATTTCTTAATACTTCTAAAATTCAATTATCTCTACTATGAATAGAAAAATTTCTTAATCTTATTCTTCCTTAAGGTGATTAATTATATTCTTAAAATCAATCAAAGTTATTAAAATTTTTGGTTAAGTTCACTAAATTATTTATAATTTCAAAATTTTAAGTGATCTTAAATAGATTCTTCATTCCTCATGTTATGTTAAAATTTTTATTTTTAGAAAAAATTAGTTCTTTAAGGACAAAAAAAATTTTAATTTGAATGTATTTTCCCTTTCCCCCAAACTTAAGTTTTGGTCTATCATAAAAATTTTTTAAAGTATGAGGGAAATAAAAACATAATTTTAAAAAGGAATTTTTATAAGTATTTAAAAAAAAATCTAGAAAGAAAAATTTACTTCTACACATGCTTTTATGAATAATACTGAAATAATGAAGCAGGTATAAAAGTAAGCAGGCTCATTAGTAATTAAATTAAATGACTATACTACTTATAATAACAGAAATAAAACAACAATTCTAACTACTAAATAGTAGGCTGAAACAGAAATAAACATAAATTCATCCAAATTTCAATCTTAAACACAATACATTAAAAATACTCTGACAACAGTCTCGGAACCAAACAATCCATACAAAGTACATAAACAAATCTAAACTAGCAAACAACAAAGAGCAATCAATACTAGCAAACAAACTAAACTAACAACAAACTTGACACATCTCAGAGGTAAATCAGGCTACTAATCACTGTCTGTAGCCTCATCATCGTCATCATGACCAAAAGAAAACTCAACATCCTTGGGATCAACATATGGTGAGAATCTAGGAAAGGTAGGAAGCCGAACATCATGCTTATCCCTTCAGGAATCTAACGAGAGCTTCATCATACTCAGCATCGTAACTACTCTTCATCTGGGTATACTCAGATAAATGATCAATTTTCTTATCAATAAAATTAACTCTGCACTTACCTTGAAATAACTCATGATGCTGCTCTATAAATTGATCATGGATCGATTCCCAAAAACTAGATGGTGGCTCAGCAGTAGAAGTAGAAGGTTGAGAAGTAGAAGGTCTACCTGAAGTGGGTGCAGGAGTAGAAGGAGCGGTCGATCTCTTCCCTCGAAGAAGATCATATATGCTAACACTCTCTGCCCCGATTGGTTTGGTAGTTTTCGGCTTCTCCTCGAAATATCAACAATAACTCCATTGCTTAACACATAAAGAATAGATCGAAGATGGGAATCCCGATCCTACGAAGTGCTTGGATCTGGTCGCAGACTCCACGGAATCAAAAATGATACTGCCAACATCTATCGGCTTCCTCTCTCGAATGCGATAGTTTAAGATAGCATGATCTCTAGTGACTTCGCTCAGGTGGTGGGAAGGTAGAAGTCTAGCAGAAATAAAGTAATGTCATGCCTTGGAAATACCATTTAACTTAGAAGATTTGAAATTTACCAGTTTTTCATTCCAGATCTTCTAGGCTCCAGCGCCGTTAGTCAAATAAGCAATGATCATCTCAAGATCTCCCTCAGATGGAGATAATATAGAATAGTGGCACTCAATGGTAGGTGGGAGTCCATAAAATACATTGATCCTCTCTGGAGTAAATCCAACTCTGACACCTCTAACGAAGACTTTGTAGTCTTCTGCATCTAAAAAGTTAGCATAAAATTCAAGAATGACTGAATAACAGAAACATCAGTTAAATAACAGAATCGTTTCTAGTTGTGTGCAACGATTGTGTTCTCGATCATTTCACCCGGATTGTAGAAGCTTCACTCTGAGATAAACTTTCTCGACATTGCAAATTCGTGATATCGAAAATGCGCTGCCGCAATCGCGAACTTGCTACTATCAAAATTTTCTCGTCCCTTCCCTCGCTTAGATTTTGGTGTCATTTAAACGTGAACGAAAATAAGAACAAATTTAGGAATCAAATATTTAAACTCTTTTTAAGTTTAATAAACTTAAAATAAGTTTAAAAATACAAATAAAATACCTAAAAATCAAAATTTTTCTCAAAATTTTAGTTTTTAGAAAAACATAGGAAAAACTATGGTGAAAATTGAAAATAAATGGATTAGAGTGTAGATCTGACCTCGAGACGAAGAAATCAAGTGATTTCGTGCCCAAATACTTGATGTTTTGACCTCAAAATGGATCTAAGAGGTGTATTTTTGCAAAAATGAGGAAGGAGATGAAGCGTCATCCATGGCTAATGGGGTTTATATGTTAATTTTTGTTTCAGCAGGCCGAACTGGCGCCTCGGCGCCGAATTCTGGCGCCTCGGCGCCTAATTCTGGCTCCTAGGAGCCAGACTCGCCTTTCACAAAAATCACTCTAAAAATTTTATTTTCCACCAAAATTCATAAATTCAACTTCAAATTACTCATATTAGAGTAGGGCTTCAGTTTCCAACTTCCAAAACATTTTTCAAAAATTTTAAAAATTAAATATTAAATTCACCAATCAAACACAAGGTTTAAATCAAACTCCTCTAATTTCCATTTATAATCTTCAATATTAGCTCAAAACACTTTAGATAAGTATAATATAATGATTCAAGTCCTAAAACTCAATCAAACAACACAATTTGAAATCAAATACAACACACATTTAACATGAAAGCAAATACACAAACAAACACAATCAATTCACTAAATCGATACAACGACTCATTAGATAAATCACGATCTCACTAAATAACTATCTAATTTCCATTATCTTGGCAAGAAAAACTATTCAGCCCACTTGGTAAGAACACTAATGCTCTCGGAAAATTCGTAGCCGTCTTCTCATCAATCCATTTGTTCTTCACATACATTTCAACTTGAGCATCTTGATAAGCCACTAGATGATCAAATTGGAGTTTTGCTTGCCATTCCAGATGTTCAATCTGATAATACATCTCATGAAGGCGATCTCCAATACTCTTGAAATCAGCTTCAAATTTATCAAGACGACTAGAAATTTTCTCCAAACTTACAGCGATGAAACCATTGAAGTAGGGTTGAGGATCTTTTGGACCTTTGTCTCTAGCCTCTTCTCCAAGATTTCTCCTCTCCATTTCTTCAAAAATCCTCTATAATCTCTCAAGAATGAAGTGTAAGGATCAAAATATTGATGCTTAGGGATTGGAGACGAAGATGGGTTAATTTAAAGGTGAAAATCGTGTGAAAAACTGAAAAATTTTCAGTTTTTACACAACCCAGTAACCGTGGCGCTTAGGCACCAAATCTGGTGCCTAGGCGCCGGACCCATCAACACACAGCTTATTCTGGCGCTTAGGCGCCGAATTCTGGCACCTAGGCGCCGGAACCATGTTCGACTCTGTTTCGCCTAACATCAAATTTCAAAGTTTTGTTCTCCAAAAATAGGTAAATTATAATGGTATGATCAATATAGACTCAGTAACATAATTATACATAATCTCAATGAAGGTTAACTTGATCACCTTTTTACTCACATATGAAATGACACAATTATACATAATCTCAATGAAGGTTAACTTGATCACCTTTTTACTCACATATGAAATGACACAACTATACATAATCTCAATGAAGGTTAACTTGATCACCTTTTTACTCACATATGAAATGGGAGTGATCTAAAGTCCAAACTTTATATACTTCAAGATAATTTTTAATTTTTTGAAGTTATATAACATTAGTCAAGACCAAGGCATAACCTTACATTAAAAATGTAAAAACACCCTAAAAATAAAATCTATGGGTTGCCTCCCATAAAGCGCTTGGTTTAACGTCGTCAGCCCGACCTAAGTAATTCTTTAATCAGGTTGACTCAATTCATAAGCCTCTTTATAAATCTTTTTAATCTCTCCCAAATAAGGCTTCAATCTTAATCCATTAACTTTAAAAAATTTTCCCATTTTGGGGTCTTTAATATCCACAACTCCATATTGGTATACTTTTTCAATTATATATGGACCCATCCATTTTGACCTCAATTTTCTAGGAAAAAGTCTTAAACGAGAATTAAATAGTAATACTTCTTGTCCAGGCTCAAATATTTTTCCTGAAATCTTTTTATCATGTAATACCTTCATTTTCTCTTTATAAATTTTTGCATTATCATATGACTCATTTTTTTATTTCATCCATCTCATTTAATTGCAATAATTGCTTTTCTCCTGCAGTATTCAAATCAGAATTAAACTCTTTTATTACCCAATAAGCTTTATGTTAAAGTTCAACAGGTAAGTGACAGTGTTTACCAAAAACTAACCGGTAAGGTGACATTCTGATTGGTGTCTTATAAGCTGTTCTATAAGCCCATAATACAGAATCAAGTCTATCAACCCAATCAGTTCTTTTAGGATTAACAGTCTTCTCTAAAATTCTTTTAATTTCTCTGTTTGATACATCAGCCATTCCACTTGTTTGTACGTGATAAGCAGTGGTGACAACGGGAAGAGGTTGGTGTGGAATGTCGATATTGAGGAGTCATCATCTAATATTAGCTTAATTTTATTCCTATAAATGCCATGAAAGATTTGAGGAATTTAGGGCTAATAGTAGAAAAGGAGGTTTATGACAATCCTTATAGAAGAATATCCTAGAATAATATATCCTAGAATTTTCATATAGGAAAATCGTAGAAAACCAGAGATTTCTATTGTTGGTTCTTTTGAATCTCCTATTGAAGCAACCTTCTATAGTTAATTACATCTTAAACAATTTTTAATTGTTCAAGAAAAATTCTGATTAATATCAATCATTTGTTTTCTAAAATTTTATTTTTGAGGAGAGATGTACCCACTATCATTCCTAAATGTCATGTAATATTTATTATTTTAAATTTTTTATTTTTTGTCATGTCGTTATCTTAAAAATTTTGTTTTTGTTTTCCATGTCCTTGTTTTGTTTTGTTTTGGTGACTATCCTAAAAGTTTTTATTTTTTTTTGGAATGTCGTCCTGCCAAACAGAGTTAGCACATCCTATAACATGCAAATAAAATCTAAACGAAACTTTTTGTCTTCACCCTGCAAAGAAAAGATTGTCAGAAAATATTGTCATGTTCATTGCCTTAAAATTTTGTAGGATGTTTTGATTTAATATATCGAGGATGTCGGTTTATGTCAAATTATATTGATTAATGTTTAATTTTGTCGAAATATCAGATTAATTTCATTTAATATCGATATTTGTCAAATTTATATTTGATATGTCAATTTTATATCAGTTATGTTGATTTATGTTTAAAATGTCGATTAAGTCAAATTTTATTTGAAATATCAAATTTATGTTGATTACATTGAATTTTTATTTAAAATATTGAATTTATGTTGATTTTAGTTTGAAATGTTGAATTTATGTCTTGACTTAAGTTTAAACTTAAATTTTGAATTCATGTCTGTTTGAATTCGAGTTGAAAGTTGGGTTAGATTAACATGAGTTCATATCTGTCTGAACTTAAGTTAAAAGGTTGGAAGTTAGATTCAATATTGATTGAACTAACTTGGGTTCATGTCAGGTTGAACCTAAGTTAAATTCAATGTTGATTGAATCTACTTAAGTTCATGCCTATCTGAACTTAAGTTAAAAAGTTGGAAGTTAGATTCAATATTGATTGAGCTAATTTGGGTTCATGTCTGGTTGAACCTAAATTAAATTCAATGTTAATTGAATCTTAATAACTTGAGTTCATGTCTGTCTGAACTTTAAGTTAAAAAGCTAGTTTAGAATAGAATTAATTAAGTTTTAAGCCTTGTTTAAATAGGACTTAAAGGTTAATCAAGTCTAATAAATTAGACTTAATTAGAATTACTGACCATCTAAGTCCTTTTTAGGTAAGACTTTAAATTTTAATTAAGTCTATTTAGCTGTAGTTTGTTGAGATATTAGTGAATTAGACTTAATCAAGGTTTGTTGATTTAAATCTCAATTAATTAATGGTTTGATGATTTAATTAAGTCTGATATGTTAGATTTAATTAAAATGTTATGTTGAATTTAGGTTTGAATTGAGTTAAGTTAAAAGTTTAATATGATTTGGTTTTAAGTTAAAGTTTGACTTAAGTTAAGTTCAAGTTAAGTTGAACCTATACTTAAAGTTGGTTTGAGTTAATATGGATTGAGTCTTGAATTAAGATTAAGTTTGGGTTAGACTTAGGTTCATGTCGGGTTGATTCTAAGTTTGATTTTGACTTAAGTCTGATATGGGTTAGACTTAAGTTCAGGTTTAGGTTTGACTTAGATTCATGTCAGGTTGAACCTAAGTTTCGTTTGACTTAAGTCTAATGTAGGTCAGACTTAGGTTAGGTTTAGGTTTGACTTAGGTTCATGTCGGGTTGAACCTAAGTTTGGTTTGACTTAAGTCTAATGTAGGATAGACTTAAGTTAGGTTTAGGTTATGTTAGATTCAATATAAGTTGAACCTAAGATTTAGGTTAACTTGAGTTCAAGTAAGGTTGAATTCAGGTTATATTAGATTTAAAATAGGTTAAGTTTGATTGTTTAAGGTTAATTAAACCTAATTTAGGTATGGTTTAATGACTTAATTATACTTGTTTAATTTAAGCAAGGTTTAATTGATTAATTAAACTTAATATGGGTTAAGTCTAATTGTTTAAGGTTAAATAAACCTAATTTAGGTAAGGTTTAATTGATTTAATTAGACTTATTATGAGTTAAATCTAATTGTTTAAGGTTAATTAAACCTAATTTCGGTAAGGTTTAATTAATTTAATTAGACATATTATGGGTTATGTCTAATTGTTTAAGGTTAATTAAACCTAATTTAGGTAAGGTTTAATTGATTTAATTAGACTATGTATGAGTTAAGTCTAATTGTTTAAGGTTAATTAAACCTAATTTAGGTAAGGTTTAAATGATTTAATTAGACTTATTATGGGTTAAGTCTAATTGTTTAAGGTTAATTAAACCTTATTTAGGTAAGGTTTAATTGATTTAATTAGACTATATATGGGTTAAGTCTAATTGTTTAAGGTTAATTAAACCTAATTTAGGTAAGGTTTAATTGATTTAATTAGACTATATATGGGTTAAGTCTAATTGTTTAAGGTTAATTAAACCTAATTTAGGTAAGGTTTAACTGATTTAATTAGACTTATTATGGGTTATGTCTTATTGTTTAAGGTTAATTAAACCTAATTTACGTAAGGTTTAATTGATTTAATTAGACTTAATATGGGTTAAGTCTAATTGTTTAAGGTTAATTAAACCTAATTTAGGTAAGGTTTAATTGATTTAATTAGACTTATTATGGGTTAAGTCTTATTATTTAAGGTTAATTAAACCTAATTTAGGTAAGGTTTAATTGCTTTAATTAGACTTATTATGGCTTAAGTCTAATTGTTTAAGGTTAATTAAACCTAATTTACGTAAGGTTTAATTGATTTAATTAGACTTATTATGGGTTAAGTCTAATTTTTTTAAGGTTAATTAAACTTAACTTAGGTAAGGTTTAATTGATTTAATTAGACTTATTATGGGTTAAGTCAAATTATTTAAGGTTAATTAAACCTAATTTAGGTAAGGTTTAATTGATTTAATTAGACTTATTATGGGTTAAATCTAATTATTTAAGGTTAATTAAACCTAATTTAGGTAAGGTTTAATTGATTTAATTAGACTTATTATGGGTTAAGTCTATTTGTTTAAGGTTTATTAAACCTAATTTAGGTAAGGTTTAATTGATTTAATTAGACTTATTATGGGTTAAGTCTAATTGTTTAAGGTTAATTAAACCAAATTTACATAAGGTTTAATTGATTTAATTAGGTCTAATGGGTTAGACATAATTAGGTTTTAGGTTTGATTAAGTCTAATATAGTTAAGACTTAATAGTTTAGTTAGGTCTAATGTGTTATACCTAATTAGGGTTAATGTTTGATTAAATTTAATGTAATAAAGGTTTAACTTTAATTAAATAAGTTTAAAAGATGTTTTAAACCTAATTAAGTCTAATTTTATCATTTTAGACTTAATTGATTAAGCTTAAGGTTTGATAGGTTTAAATGTCGTTTTAAACCTAATTAAGTCTAATTTTGTCATTTTAAACTTAATTGATTAAGCTTAAGGTTTAATAGGTTTAAATGATGTTTCAAACCTAATTAAGTCAAATTTTGGCATTTTAGACTTAATTTATTAAGCTTAAGATTTAATAGGTTTAAATGATGTTTTAAACCTAATTAAGTCTAATTTTGTCATTTTAAACTTAATTGATTAAGCTTAAGGTTTAATAGGTTTAAATGATGTTTTAAACCTAATTAAGTCTAGTCATTTTAAACTTAATTGATTAAGCTTAAGGTTTAATAGGTTTAAATGATGTTTTAAACCTAATTAAGTCTAATTTTGTCATTTTAAACTTAATTGATTGAGCTTAAGGTTTAATAGGTTTAAATGATGTTTTAAACCTAATTAAGTCTAATTTTGTCATTTTAAACTTAATTAATTAAGCTTAAGGTTTAATAGGTTTAAATGACGTTTTAAACCTAATTAAGTCTAATTTTGTCATTTTAAACTTAATTGATTAAGCTTAAGGTTTAATAGGTTTAAATGACGTTTCAAACCTAATTAAGTCAAATTTTGTCATTTTAAAATTAATTGATTAAGCTTAAGGTTTAATAGGTTTAAATGATGTTTTAAACCCAATTAAGTCTAATTTTATCATTTTAGACTTAATTGATTAAGCTTAAGGTTTAATAGGTTTAAATGATGTTTTAAACCTAATTAAGTCTAATTTTGTCATTTTAGACTTAATTGATTAAGCTTAAGGTTTAATAGGTTTAAATGATGATTTTAACCTAATTAAGTCTAATTTTGTCATTTTAGACTTAATTAATTAAGCTTAAGGTTTAATAGGTTTAAATGATGTTTTAAACCTAATTAAGTCTAATTTTGTCATTTTTAGATTTAGTTAAAGTTTTTCATGAGTCTAACATGGACTAGATTCATTCCAAACTTAGACTCTTAAAGAAAATAGGTTAAGTTTATAAAAGGGTGATTTTTAGGATTAAATTTATTATTTAATAACGAATTTTAATCCTAAATTTTAAAATATCATTTAAAATTATTTTTATGACTTAGAAATTATTTTCCTAGGGTCATTTTCTGTTACCCTAACACTTCTAATCATTTTTATTTTAATTTTCTTAATTTTCATTTTTCTGTAATTATTATTTGAAGTAATTACAAAATGTCTTGAAAATTAGAAAAAGGTGTCATAGGTATGTTTTCTGTCCTTGGAAAAATCATGAAACATTCCTAAGAGCATAAAGATAAATGCCTCAAAATTTCATATTTTTCTGATTTATAATTAATTTTTAATAATTAAAATACTCTAGAGAGTATTTAATTATTTAAAAATTAAATTATGGAAATAAAATTATGATTTTTATTTCATAATTTTCCTCTGTTCAAGAGCTTTCCAGAGGTATTTTTATTTTTTTTTAGTGACCTCTGGATCAAAAGATATGAATTTTTGATATTTTTATGGTTTTCTAGATTTGTTTAATTCCAGAAAATCAGCCAAGCGACACGTGTCCTCGTACGCGTCGAAGAGCTGGAAGATCCGGTGCACGGATCCGAACAAGGTACACCGGATGGCGCGATCAGCGCCGTCCTTTCCAAAACACAGAAACGGATGGCGGAGATAAATCCCTTATTAATTCAAAAAAATTTTGAACCGTTAAACTTCAAAAATTAATATCTCACTCATTTATCAACGAAATTGAGTGATTTTTGAACCTATGGAATCTTCTAAACATGTTGAATATATCCATATGGTGATGCAACATTTCTGGGCTAGTATAACACATGATATTTCAAAAATATGAATTATTTTAAGAAAAATAATTTCATACCTTTACCACAAGTAAATCAAGCTTGATCAGACCTTGTAGTTGTCTTCTAAGACTCTAGAAGAGGATTGTTGCTGCACTAATTTGGTTCAAAAGTCAGCCTCAAAGGAGAATTTTAAGAAGGTGGCTGGTTTGGGTTGTTTTTGAATATTGATCAAATTGGCTCGATTGGGCTCAATCTATGGCTTGGGTTTGATCAAAATGGATTGCTAAAACTCTTGGGAAGAGTTTTTGTGTTGGGAGCCAGAAGATTTGAGCAGCCTATAGGTCTCACTAAATGTTTTTTTCTTTCTTGTAAGGCTCGGGTATGGCCTTATTTATAGCCATGGGGAGGCCATGGCTTGGCTTAGGCTGTACTAGGGGAGTTGTTATCTTCCCTATTAATGAATTGAAGATAAAATTTCAGCTGAGGGGATAACTATGGTTGTCTTTCCAAAGTTCTCCATCATGAGCTTATTGTTTTGGCTCCTTTCCATGGATCATGCGTGAGGTGGTTTAGCTCTTTGAAATGAGCTGTAATTTCTCTTCCTCACGAGCTTACAAGTCACCCATTACCTTTGGCAAATGGTGACACATATGTTCCCCCCCTCATGATTTCATTTAACCATGGTGAGGAGTGGAGTTTAAGCTTTGTTCCTTTCCCATTAGTTAGCTTAGGAGGTGAGAAATAAGCCTTAGTGTTGGTCGACCACCTCATGTTGAGTAGAGGTGAGTCATGGCTTAGAATGAAGGAGAAAGAGCCACCTCATTTTATTCACCATGATGGGAGTTAACCCATGGTTAGCCATAATTTAAGCTAAGCTTTGTCATGTGTTAACTATGTCTTATGATGGGTTTAGTTTAGTTTTAACTTTAATTAATTATGGGAAGGCCATGGTCATTTCCATTTTAATTACTTATGTTATTAAAAATTGTTGGAAATTATTTCATTAATCAATTTATTAATTGAAAATAACTTTAAATTAATTAATTGATTAATTTTATCATTTTTATTTAATTTTTTTATTTTATGATTTTTAATTTAATTTTCATTTTAATTAATTATGTCATTTAATTAAAATATTGAAAATTAAATCATTAATTAATTTAATTAATCAAAATAATTTTCAAATTAATTATTTGATTAATTTTGTTGTTTTTATTTCATTTTTACCTATTTTGATTAAAATAGATAAGTGTTGACCAATTTTGATTTAGGTTGACCCAAGTCAGCCTAAATTGATCAATTTAATTTCAAGATGTCCAATGTGACCTTTTTCAACTTTGTTATGGTTGATTTGATCACAATATTTGTGATTTTATCATTGTGGGGTTTTAAACATGTCATTGGGTCAAAGAGTTGACCTATGGGGTCAACAGATTTGGTCATTGGGTCTACTTTGGTCATTTTGACCAAAGTTGACATTTAGGTCAAAAGGGTGTGTTGACCTCATTTTTGATGAGGTCTTCTTTTCCCTCTTTAGTGCTTAGGATCTAGCCTTAGGCTTTTCCTTTGACTATCTTAGAGGACTAGAATTGGGACCCATCCTTTAGAAATTTAAACCACTTCTTGTCTCCCTGCAAACCCCACAAGCTTGATTGTAGACCCCTAATCACCTATAGGGTTGAAATCAAAAGTGAAGGTTTAAAGGATGTGTTCCACATAGGACTCTTTGTTGTTAGGACCACCCTGGGTAGCTTGGTCTGGTGAGGGTTGACTTACACACCCACTACACTCATACTCTACACTCTCACACAAACAATCCAAATCCTAAAACCACACCCATACCCAACTTGACTCCTTGACTCATGTAGGTAATTCATATGGATGGACCTTAACCCCTAAGCCCCTCGCTAATAGTGTTAGGAACAACATAGTGAATGCCTCAAATGAGTCCTCTCATGGCTCATATAGGCTTAACATGGCTTCATGGCTCAACCAAGGTGATTCCATTTCACTCATATTTGATCAATCTTCTTTTTTCTAAAATTTCAATTTTTGGACCCCGGGGACCCTACACCTATCAAACCCACCAAAAGCCCTTAAAATTGCCCAAATCCTCCAAAATTTCCAAATCACCCAAAATTCCCCAAAATTATCCCTAAACATTTTCTCACCAATCAAATTGATCATCCATAGCCAAAAATACCAAAGATTCCAAAAATACCCCCTAATACCCTTCAAATACCCAAAATACCCCTCTTCGCCAAAAAATTCAAAAATTCAGAAAATTTCCAAAAAATTTCAGAAAATCCCAAATATTCCAAATTTCATTTTGTCCAACTACACCATAGGCCAATTTTGTCAATTTACCCCACTTTTACTAAACCCCCAATTTAGCCCATTCTTAATCCAAGTGAACCCAATGTCAAACCAAATCTACCCAATTGACCCCAATTTTGGTCCAATTCAATTTTAAACTTCAATTTAACATCCACAATATCATTCTAGACCAAATCCAAGTCCAATTTGATTGGCATTTGAATCCAATTTCATTTTTAAGCTTAAAGCCTAATTTTGACCCATGACCCAAACTTAGCCCAAACCAACCCAATTCAATCCCAATTTGACCCAAATCTTTTCTAAAATCTTCCTAGAATCCCCACAAACAAAATACTAACATGATTTGCCCAAAATTTGGACCCAAACCTCACTTAAATTCAACCCAAAACCAAAAGGCCTAATTTTGACCTAAATCCAAACCTAACCCAAATAAGCCCAAATCCCAAAAGCAAAACCCAACCAAAGTTTAAACCTCTTTGAAATACTCCCATAAACATTTCCCAACATTAATTTTACATTAATTTCAACCCTAGCCCAACATTGGCCCAAATTAGCCCAATTTGACCTACATTGGCCCATTTACCAAATCAACTCAAATTCAACCCAATTCAAACCCAAACCACCTCAAATTCATTTCAAATCACCCATGACACATCCCTAGACTAAACCCAACATTTATTTAGCCCATTCCTTCACAAGATTTCCACTTACCAATTTGTTTTTAAACTTAAAATCCCATTCCCTTAAACCATGCTAAAAGCCCACCTTTACCAAATTTTAAAAGCACAAACCCATCCTAAAGCCCACACTACAATTTCATCTTATCTTCACTCAATTAATATCACTCCCTAAGTGCTAAATCCATCATGAAAATCAAACCAAGATGGTATTATGCCAAATCCCATCAAATAACCCCAAAATTTTAAAAATTTCATAAATCCTTTTCCATGAAAGTTGACTTGACTTTTCCCAAGCCAAATGTGAGCCATGAACAAGCCATTCTCGAGCCACATGAAGCCATGGTGGCTTTGACTTGTCATTAGTCCACTTATGGAAAGAAGAGGGGGTTCTTTCTTAAACCTCCCTTAAACCTTTTTTACCTTAAGCATGTCACACACTAAACCATGCTTAGCCACCTCACCATGGATGGGGACTTCACTACCCCAATTCAGCTAACCCAAATGATTCTCACTCAGCCTAAGGTCAAGCCTTGGATGGTGAACCTAGCCCAAAACCAAGGGTTGACCCAAACCAAGCCAAAATCACCCTTACCCCATTCTACTTTGATTCAAACACTTTACACATGGCAAAGCTCAATTGAATGCACAAACCTCCAGCCCTGACCCACCTGGACCTGAGGGTGACCCATGCCTGCCGGCCAGCCACCTGAATCGCCAGAAAACACCATGGCCGAGACCTTGGGAGGAGCCAAATTTTGGAATTCCACCTTGCTGACTTGTCTCAACCCAAATGGACAGCATAGCTCTTCTTCTCCTCACCAGAGGAGCTGATTCCAGCCTTCAAACCCCCCTGGGAGGCCCTCCACCCTCTCCTATTTAGACACCACCACCTCTCGGCCAAAGGAGGTGCTGAACCAAAACTTACCGAAACCCTGCCAAAATCATCCCAGACCACTCTCTACACATAGAGAACTTGATCCCCACTGAAATCCCTCTGCCATTTCCTCTTTGTGAGCTCAATTTCAGAGTTGAAATCCAAGCCCAAAACCAGGACACTTCACCACAGTGAGCCAATCCCTAAATTGATTGGTCCTACACCTTCACCAGACCAAGAGAAGAAGTTTACCAACAAAAGCCCCTCTCCAAAGCCAGCCATTGCTTCTAGCCTCCAAGCTTTGTGATCAGCTGTGGGCACTTTCATACCTAGACAATTCACCAGGCCAAGGGACTTCAACTGGATCTTGCTTGGACCCAATCGAACCTGACACAACTCTCAGATCGAAGCTTCACTTCTCTGAGCAAAGGTATGAACTCACTCTTCTTCCTGAGCTTTCAAAGATTCTCTATTTAGTTTGAATCAATTTCAATGCATGTTTACCGTATGGATGTGTTCGTCTCTTCAAGATGAATCCATAGAGCATAAGAACACAAAAATCCGTTGAGAATCGAGTGAGAAATTAGGGTTAGAAGGTTGACGGTCACAGGTTCACACCAGTCGTAGAGGATGACCAGGAGCCGTTGGATTGCGTGTGTATCAAGCGGACGGTCAGGATCGCGTCGGATGGAGCAACGGGACATGAACCGTGGGCCGCATGACATTCCTGTCAGATGGCGGGGTCGAATCAAAAGACGATGTGTGGAGCTTCAGAGACGCTGAGGTTGACGCGGCACCGCGTGGATAAGTAGGAAATTAGGATTTTTCTTATTTATTTAATTACCAGAACTTTGAAAATTCATAACTTTGTGTAGAAAAATCCTAAAAAAAAAATAATAATACCCTCTTGCTCAGTGAACAGAGGAGAATAATGTGGAAAAGAAATCATGTAATTTCATTAAGTATTTTATTTTTAATGACTTATTTACTCTCTGCATTGTTTTAATTCTCCATGCATATAGGAAATTCACCATGGCATGGGACCATAGGGCTTTTGAAGCCTCTGAACTTGGGAACATTCCCTAAATTTTCCAAGGTCAGAGGCCATCCCTATGAGAAGTTATTGATTTTTCAAATTCATGTTGCTGTTTTGAGTATTTTAATTCTAATAGATAGTATGTTGAGAAATAAATTCTAGGAAAATTTGGTGATGTTTCTTGTGACCAGAGAGGCCTAGGAAAAATAATTTTTGAGTTAATTCACTTTGAACAACCCTAATTGGCCTAAATACCCAAAAGTGAACTTTAATTAATTAGGGTTAACCATTCATCAAATTAACTTAAAAACAATTCTCCACTTTCCTTTAGGGATAAGAGAAAACCACATAAAAATTTGAAAACAATTGGACTTGATTAACCCCACCAAATGGGTTGATTAATCCTCTTAAGTAATAATGAATAAAATTAAACTTCAAAAAATTCATAACTCACAAAAAACTTTTCAAAAATTCACTAAAATGGTTTTGGAGCTTCTCTGATATCAGAATAATTTAAAAAAATTAAAATTGCAATTTTCTAAAAACGTTGATTTTTAAGTTTATTTTAATATTTTTAATAATTAAAAAATAATAAAATCATAAAAATATTTAAAATCATAAAAATGTCACATTTGATGACTAATCACTTAGGAATAAAAAAAATATTTTCCCTAAATCCCTAGGGTAAGATATTGAATTTTAAAGGCTTAATGTAATTTTTAATATTAAAAAATGTATTTTCCAACTTTTTCACTAAAATAATTTTAATAAATCAAAGAAAAATCAGAAAAATATAAAATTTGTTTCTCTAGACTTCTTGAGGTCAGAAAGATTTATGAAAAATATAAAATCATTTTTTCAACTCTAATTTTATTTTAAAATTAATTAATGCCTCAAAACTCAAAATAATTCTAATAAATAAAATATAATTCAAAAAATCACCAAAATTGGTCAAAGTGGTCCTCTGGTCATTAGGAACATGCCATAATTTTATTAAGGACAAAAACATTTCTTTGGTCATGTTATTGAATTTTCCTTGAAAACCCCTATTTTCCATTAAAAATAATGACATAAATAAATTAAATATAGAAAAATCACATTTTCTCCTCTAATGTCTTAATTGACATGTAAGTGAGGTCACATAAAAATTTCAAGTTCATTTGAGCTTAATTTAGTGAGTTATAGAATTATTAAGCTTGAAGGGCAAAATGGTAATTAAAATTTTCAACCTTTAATTAAAATTTTAGGATTAATCAAAAGGGAAGGGTAAAATATTTGATTTTAAACTGATTTTGGATGATTGAAACCTAAATGGTTAAGGGTAGAAACCCACCAATCATTTTAAGAATAATTAAAGTAAACCTTAATTAATTAATTAATTAAATTTGGAAGATTAATAAAAAAATTGAAATTATAAAGTAGGGATATTATTTAAGAAGATGTTTATTCTTTAATTTAAAAATCCCTAAATAAATCACTTCAATAATACTTAATTCTTAATTAAAAGATTAAAATAATAATCCAAATTAAAATTAAATTAAATTGAAATTAAAGTAAATTAAATTAAATTAAATTGAATTAAATTAAATTGAAATCATTTAATAACAAACCTAAATGAAATTATTAAGAATTAAACCTAAAATAACCTGAACACTATTCCAAACTTAAACTAATTTTTATAATTAAATTAAAAAAAAAAGAAAATTTAAATTGAATCATTAAGTTTAAATCATCAAAATACTTAATAACTTGATTTGCCCTTTTAAAGCTCTTATTATTATAACTCTTAAATGAAACATCAAGTGAAGTGTTACCTCACTTATAGGATATTCAAATGTCCTAAGTTCACTGAGCAAAAGAATAACACTTAAATTCCGGGATGATTAATTCACTTGTATAGTTAAATTCTCTTGGACTTGAAACGATCCTAGAAATATTGAAAAGATGTTTAAGATTTGTCTTAAGCACTTCCTCAATATGATAGGATGTTTATAAGAACAATTGAACTTAATTATTCTTTGATAAAGAAAATCGTCCTTAAACCAAAATACAAGAACCTATACGTCATAGGAGGTGACTAGCTATAGGATTAGGACTTTGATAGATAACCTAAACCTTCCCCTTAGCTTTACCTAGGTACTTGTTGAAATATTTAAATGCCTTAACATGTGTTTTAAGTGCAACTTGGGATGAAAGGAATACCCTCCAGGTACGCTTTTGTTTTATTGCAATTTACTTTATTACAAATGCACTTTACCTTGCTTGCATGATAAATAACTGTTGCATGAAAACCAAAACTTTTAGTGTAGTCCCTGAATTGAAACCAAAACTAAATTAAAAGTCACTGCAAGATAAAAATCACAGCCACACCATTTCAAAATATAAAAACAACTCAAAATTTAATGACAAACAGAACACAAAAGTACAATTGCAACTAAATTAAAATGTCTCGTTGAATGATCGGGAATACCTCGGATGACGTAACCCACGTGTTGCTAACGGGATTTCCCACGGTCTAAATGAAAGTGTGGAACTCATTCAGTTGAGTTTAGAAAATTCATCTGGACTAAGTGAATTCAATGAAAATAACGATGTCGGGATGTCGGAACCGTTGGATCTTAATCGGTTCTGTTCTAATAACTTTAAGGTTTGTTTTAACTAAAACACTAAAAACACTTGGACTTTAAGATTCCTAAAACCAAACTTTTCTCTTCTCTTTTGATTACAATCTTCTAAAACTAAACATCTGCAACAACAAGGAGCTTGGAGCATGGTGGGCAGCACGGCCATCTTCGTCGACAGAAACAACTCTACATCAGTTAAACGTTCCTAGAATTAAATAACCAAGCCATAGGATTTCGAGGTAGTTTGCTTAGTGCAACATAAATCCTCAACCTTTTTGTTAGGCTTTTGCATGATCATATCATACAAATTAAGCCCTAACTAGTCTTAGTATTACGAGGTAGTCGTTTGGTACAACATAAACCCTCACATCTTCGAGGCTACTCATATGATTTTATCATACAAATCTAAGTCCAAATTAATTAAAACTGGCAAGATTGAAATCTCAGATAATATTAGGATTTTCTTAAATCCGAGCCAAACAATAGGATAGTTTGGGAAGTTGCCAAGATTCTTCATGGATCCTCAGCTTCTCCTACTCCTCTTCCTTTGGACTCCTAAAATAAACTGTTCTAAATTTGATCCATTCCCTTTTGAAAATTCCAAAATCCAATCCTTTGAAAACCTTAAACTTTGAAATTCTTGAGAGCAAAGTCACTGATTATTATCGAGACTTTTCTTACGTGATTCCCATCACTTAGGATGTAATTAACTATAGGGGCTTGCCCTTATAGGGAACATTAAGAACCCAGGTAATATAAACCCTGCTTAATTCATTTATATTAAGCAGGGGAACTTGTAGGCTTATAAAATTGGTTCGCAGACCAAACGGATGTCACAAATCTTCTAGTTTATTTAATCGAGCCCTATCATCAAGCAGTGTGTCTATTCTTCGGGATAGATACACGGTTTGTGGTGTGGTGCTCGTTTATATAAACTATTTGGGATGTGAGATCAGTTTGATTTCTTATCTTAAAACTTTTAAACTTAAAATTACTTTCAAAATCAAATGTTATCTTTTAAACAATATATATATATATATATATATATATATATTTAAATTAAATTTAAAATATGAAAATTCACCGACAATTTCTGTAGGCGACCCCCTTTTCAAAACACATAACCTAAAAATATGCCGACATGGTGACCTATGGGGTCAACAGGGTTGGTCATTGGGTTTGGTTTGACCATTTTGACCAAAATTGACTTTTTAGGTCAAAAGGTTTGTTGACCTCATTTTTAATGAGGTCTTCTTTTCTCTCTTTAGTACTTAGGATCTAGCCTTAGGCTTTTCCTTTGACTGTCTTAGAGGATTAGAATTGGGACCCACCACCTAGAAATTCAAACCACTTCTTAACTCCCCGCAAACTCCACAAACTTGACTGTAGACCCCTAATCACCTAGAGGGTTGAAATCAAATGTGGAAGTTTAAAGGATGAGTTCCTATAGGACTCTTTGGCCTTAGGACTGCCCTGGGTGGCTTGGTCTGGTGAAGGGCTGACTTACACACACACTACACCTATACACTACACTTTCACACACCTCCTAAAAACACACCCATACCAAACTTGACTTCCTGACTCATAGAGTTGATTCACATGGATGGTCCTTAACCCCTAAGCCCTTGGATAAGAGGGTTAGGAACAACATAGTGAATGCCTCAAATGAGTCCCTTCATGGCTCATGTGGGCTTGATATGGTTTCATGGCTCAACCAAAATGATTTCATTTCACTTACAATTACTCAATCTTTATTTTTGCAAATTTTCAATTTTTGACCCCCTGGACCCCGAACCCGCTAACTTTACCCAAAGCCCTCGAAATTACCCAAATTTTTCAAAATTTCCAAATCACCCAAAATTCCCAAAAATTAACCTTGAACATTTCCTCACCAATCAAGTTGATCATCCATAGCCAAAAAACACCAAAAATTCCAAAAATACCTCCCAATACCCTCCAAAATACCCAAAATACCCCTCTTGACCCAAAAATCCAAAAATTCAGAAAATTCCCAGAAAATTCCAGAAAATCCCAAATATTCCCAATTGCATTTTGTTCAACTACACCATGGGCCAATTTTGTTAATTTACCCTACTTTTGTTAAAACCCCCAATTTAACCCATTTTAACCCAAAGTGAACCCAATGTCAAGCCAAACCTACCCAATTGACCCAAATTCTGGTCTAATTCAATTCTAAAATTCAATTTATCATTCCCAACACCAATCTAGGCCAGATCCAAGTCCAATTTGTTTGAAATTTGAATCCAATTTCACTTTTGGCCTTAAAGCCCAATTTGGACCCATGACCCAAACCTAGCCCAAACTAACCCAATTCAACTCCAATTAACCCCAAACCTTTTCTAAACCTTCCCTAACATCCCCACGAGAAAAACACTAACATGATTTGCCAAAAATTTAGACCCAAACCCCACTCAAATTCAACCCAAAGCTAAAAGCCCCAGTTTTGACCTAAACCCAAACCTAACCCAAATAAGCCCAAACCCCAAAATCAAAACCCAACCAAAGCCAAAACCTCTTTGAAACACTCCCATAAACATTTCCCAAAATTTATTTTACATTAATTTCAACCCTAGCCCAACATTGGCCCAAGTTAGCCCAATTTGACCTACATTGGCCCATGTACCAAAGAGGTCCAAATCCAACCCAATTCAAGCCCAAAACACTTCAAATATATTCCAAATCATTCATGAAACATTCCTAAATTAAATTCAACACTTATTGGATCCAATCCTTTGCAAAATTCTCATCCTAAAATTTGTTTTGATATCTAAAAGCCCACTCTCTAAACCATCTTGAAAGCCCATCCAAAGTGAAATCCAAAAGCCCAAAGTCCACATGACAATTCCTTCTCATCATCCCTTTAATTGGGATCAATTCCTAAGTCCCAAATCAATCATCAAATCAACCTAAATTTAGCACGATCTAAATTTTTCACTAAATTGCCAAAATCACCAAATTCCTTTTTCATATAAATGGATCCACTTTTCCTAAGTCAAGGATGAGCCAAATGAAGCCACATGCAAGCCATGGACAAGCCACATGAAGCCATGGAAGGTTTGACATGTGACCAAGCCATTAATGGCAAAAGGAGGAGCCTCTTTTAAGCCCCCTTAAAAGGTTTTAACCCTTTTAATGCTTCACCTTAATTCATGATTAATCAAAATATTCATGGATGGTGACTTCTCTACCCTTTCCTAGCTGATTCATCTTATCCTCCCTCAGCCCAAATTAGCCATGGGGAGGTGAACCAAGCCCATTTCCACGGGTTGACCAAACCAAGTGCAAAAGAAGTCACCTCCCCATGCCATTTCGATCCAACCACTTTACACATATAAGGCTTCAATCGAATTCACCAACTTCAACCCCCGACCTCCTCGACCTCGAGGGTGACCCTTGCTCGTTGGCCGACCACCAGGCCGCCGGAAAACACCATGGTCGAGACATGGGCAGGAGCCAAGCATTGAAATTCCATCTTGCTCGAGCCGCCCCATGCCCAATGGCCACCATGGCTGTTCTTCCCTCGACCTAAGCAACTCGATCCCAAGCCTTGCGCCCCCTGGGAGGCCCTCCACCCTCTCCTATTTAAACACCCCCTCTCTCGGCCATGGGAGAGGTGCTGAACCAACCTAAAGGAAACTCTGCCAAAATCATTCCAGACCACTCTCCACACATAGAGCACTTGATTCCCACTGGATTCCAGCTCCAATTCCCTCTAGCTGAGCTCAATTTTGAGTTCAAACTTCAGCACAAAACCAGGACACTTCTCCACAAGTGGACCAATCCCCAAATTGATTGATCCTACACCTTCACCGGACCAAGGGAAGATGTCCACCAGCAAAAGCCCCCTCTCCAGGCCACCCATCTGTTCCGGACTCCAAGCTTTGTAATCGGCTGTGGTCAAAATCCTACCTAGAAAATTCACCAGACCAGGAGACTTCATCTGTAGCTTGCTGGGACGCAATAGAAGGTGACACAACCCTCAAATTGAAGCCACACTTCTCTGAGCAAAGGTATGAGCTAACTCTTTATCCCGAGCTTCTGGAGATTCTCCATTTCAAATGCCTTAATTTCAATGCATGATCACCGTATAGATGTATTCGTCTCTTCAAGACAAATCCATAGAGCACAAGAACATGAAAATCTGTTAAGTATTGAGTGAGATATTAAGGATTTAGTGTGGACGGTTCTCGGGCTAGGAGGCTTGGGGATGATGAATGGATGCCGTTCATTTAATACACGTGCAGACGGACGGCTAGGATCGCGCCGGATGAGGAGACGGAACGATACAGCGAGCCCCTGGAGCGCTGAGTCGGATGGCGGCACCGAATCAGAACACACCGCGTGGCCTTTCGGAGACGCCGAGGTTGAGTCAGCACCACGTGGATAAGTAGAAAAATAGTTTATTTTTCTATTTATTTAATTCCCTAAACTTCAAAAATGCATAACTTTGTGTAGGAAAATCAGAAAAATAAAATAAAAATACCCTCTTGCTCAGTGAACAGAGGAGAATAATGTGGAAAAGAAATCATTTAATTTCATCAAGTATTTTATTTTTAATAATTTATTTACTCTCTGCACATTTTCAATTCTCCATGCATATAGGAAATTCACCATGGCATGAGACCATAGGGCTTTTGAAGCCTCTGAACTTGGGAATATTCTCTGAATTTTCCAAGGTCAGAGGCCATCCCTATGAGAAGTTATTGATTTTTCAAATTCATGTTGCTGTTTTGAGTATTTTAATTCCAATAATTAACATGTTGTGAAATAAATTCTAGGAAAATTTGGTGATGTTTATTATGATCAGAGGAACCTAGGAAAAATAGGTTTTGAATTAATCCACTTGGAATAAGCCTGATTGGCTTAAACACCCAAAATAAGTCCTTAATTAATTAGAGCTAATCATACATCAAATTGACTTGAAATCAATTCTCTACTGACCTTTAGGATCAGAGGAACCCACCATAAAAATTTGAAGTCAATTGGACTTGGTTAGCCCTACTAAATGGGTTGATTAAGACATTTAGCCAATTTAAACTTTAAAAATTCTTAACTTTCAAAATACTCTTCAAAAATTCACTAAATTGGTTTTGGAGCCTCTCTGATATCAGGGGAATTTAAGAAAAATAAAATTACAATTTTTCAAAAAAGTTGATTTTCTAACATTATTTTAATATTTTAATAATTAAAAAATAATAAAAATCACAAAAATAATAAAATTCACCAAAATGTCACTTTTTGAATTTTAATCACTTGGGAAAAAACCCCATATTTTTCTTAAATTTCTATAATAAAATATTAAATTTTAAAGCCCTAAGGTAATTTTAAAATTAAAAAATGTATACTTTTAGTATTTCCACTAAAATAATTCTAATAAATCAAAGAGAAATCAGAAAATTATAAAAATTAATTCTCTGATTTCCTTGATATCAGAGAGATTTTTGAAAAATATAAAATTCATTTTTCAACCTTTATTTTCTTTTTAAATTAATTAATGCTCCAAAACTCAAAATAATTATAATAAAAAGAACATAATTCAAAAAATCACAAAAATTGGTCCAAGTGGTCCTCTGGTCATTAGGAATGTCCCATAATTTTCTTAAGGACAGAAACTTTCCCTTGGTCATATTATTAAATTTTCCTTGGAAATCCCTATTTTCCACCAAAAATAATTACATAAATAAATTAAATACAGAAAAATCACATTTTCTCCTCTCATGCCTTTATTGACATATGGTGAAGTCACATAAAAATTTCAAGTTCATTTAAGCTCAATTTAGTGAGTTATGAAATTATTAAGCTTGAAGGGCAAAATGGTAATTAAAATTTTAACCTTTAATTAAAACTTTAGGCTTAATAAAATGAAAAAGTAAAATATTTGATCTTAATCTGATTTGGATGATTGAAATTTAAATAATTAAAGGATAGAAACCTACTAAACAATTCAAAAATAATTGAAATAAACCTTAATTAAATAATTGATTAAATTTGGAAGAATAATAAAATTGGAATTATTAAAATAGGGATTTTATTAGGGACAGATTTGTTCTTTAATTTAAGAATCCCTAAATTAATCATCTCAATAATATTTAATTCCTAATTAAAATGATAATCCAAATTTAAGATTTAAAATGCTTAAAGACTTAATCGTTAAGTCAAATTAAAGTTAAATTATTTAAATTAAATCCTTTTGAAATTTAAATTAAATTAATACTTTAATAGTTAAAATTAAATCATCATAAAAAATTAAAAAAAAAAATAAAATATTAAATTAAAATCAAAAATAAAATTAAATTAAAATTAAAAATAAAATTAAATTAAAATTAAAAATAAAATTAAATTAAAATTTAAATTAAATTAAATTAAATTTAAATTTAAATTAAATTAAATTAAATTAAATTAAATTAAATTAAATTAAATTAAATTAAATTAAATTAAATCAAATCAAATTAAATTAAATCAAATCAAATCAAATTAAATCATATCAAATCAAATTAAATTGAATTAAATTAAATAATAAAATCAAGTTAAAATTAAAATCAAATTAAATTAAATTAAAATTAAAATTAAACCAAATTAAATTAGATTAAAGTTAAATTAAATTGAATTAAAAATAACATCACCTGAGACATAAAGAAATTCAAAAATAAATATAAAGCAGCTTGAACACTATTCCAAATTTAAACTCGTTAACTGAAATTAAATTAAATCACAAACCATTTGAACATCAATTTGCCCTCAAAAGCTTTTGTTGTCATAACTCCTAAATAGAACGTTAAGTGAAATGTTATTTCCCTCATAGGATATTCAAATGTCCTAGTTCACTGAGTAAGGTAACAACAAAACTTGAATTCCCGGACGATTAATTTGTATGATTAAATTCATTTGGACTTAAAATAATTCTAGCAATATTGAAAAGATGTTTAAGATTCTTCTTAAACACTTTATCAATATGATAGGATGTTTATAAGAACAACTGAACTTAATTGTTCTTTGATGAAGAAAATCGTCCTCAAACCAAAAAACAAGAACCTAGACGCATAGGAGATGACTAGCTATAGGATTAGGAGCTTGGTAGAAAACCATAACCCTTCCCTTAGTTTTACCTAGGAACTTGTTCTAAATGCTTAAATATTCTAAATTGTGTTTAAGTGCAGCTTAGGATGACGGGAAGAACCTCCAGGTACGCTTTTATTTTGTTGCAATTTACTTTATTGCAATTTACTTAATCGCATCGCACTTACTTTTCTTGCATGATAAACAACTATTGCATGAAAACCCACACTTTTAGGATAGTCCCTAAAACTGAAACCAAAACTAAATTAAAAGTCATTACAAGATAAAATTCACCGCCACAACATTTCAAAATATAAAATAGCTCAAAATTTAATCACAAACAGAACACAAAACTGCAACTACAACTAAATTAAAACGTCTTGTTGGATGATCGGGAATGCCTCGGATGATGTAACCTACGTGTTGCTAACGGGATTTCCCACGGTCTAAATGAAAGTGTGGAACTCATTTAGTTGAGTTTAGCAAATTCATCTGGACTAAGTGAATCCGATAAAAATAACGATGCCGGAAGGATGGAACCGTGGGATCTTAACCGGTGTTGTTATAATCAACTTTAAGATTTGTTTTAATTAAAACATAAAAAACACTTGGGAATTAAGAATTTCTCTAAACCAAAACACTTTTCTCATCTCCTGATTTATGACTTCTAAAATTAAACCTCTGCAACAACAAGAAGCTCGGAGCATGGTGGGCAGCACGACCATCGTCATTAGCAAAACCCGAGTCTACTTCAACAAAACTTTCTTAGAATTAAATAACTAAGCCATAGGACTTCGAGGTAGTTTGCCTAGTGCAACATAAATCCTCAACCTTTTGTTAGGCATTTGCATTGCAAATTAAGCCCTAACCGGTCTTAGGACTCCGAGGTAGTCGTCCGATACGACATAAACCCTCACATCTTCGAGGCTATTTATATGATATTATCATACGAATATAAGTCCTAACTAATTAAAATTGGCAAGATCAAAATACTAAATAAACATTAGGGCTTTCCTAAATCCAAGCCAAACAATAGGATAGTTGAGAAATTACCGAAGTTTGCTTCGAATCTGTGATTTCTGCTACCCTTCTTCCTTTGAATTCCCACAAAAAAATGTTCCAAATTTGATCCATTCCCTATTGAAATTCCAAAATTCAATCCTTTGAAAACTTAAACATTGAAATTCTTGAGAGCAGAACTACTGATTATTATCGAGAGTTTTCTTAAGTGATTCCCGTCACTTAAGATGTAATTAACTATAGGGGCTTGCCCTTATAGGGAATTTTAAGAACCCAGGTAATATAAACCCTACTTAATTCATTTATATTAAGCAGGGGAACTTGTCGGCTTATAAAATTGGTTCGCAGACCAAACGGATGTCACAAACCTTTCTAGTTTATTTAATCGAGCCCCATTACCAAGCGAGTGTGTCTATTCTTCGGGGTAGATACACGGTTTGTGGTGCGGTGCTCGTTTATGTAAACTATTCGGGATGTGAGATCAGTTTGATTTAATATCTTAAGATTTTCAAACTTAAAATTATTTTCAAAATCAAATGCTACTTTATAAATTATATATATGTATTTAAATTAAATTTAAAATATAAAATTCGCCGATAATTTCTGTTAGGCGACCCCCTTTTCAAAATAAAACACACCAACCTAAAAATATGCCGACAATTTCTGGCGACTCCGCTGGGGATTGATTCCTCTCTCCATTTTAATCAGACAATTCTACTTTCAAAAATCGGTAGTGTATCCATTTTCCTAGTGGATCAAACTACCCTTCTTTCCGTTGGAATACTATGTTCATTTCTACCTTGAACAAGTATAGCCAACATTCTCTCGGATTTAGGAGCCACTGTTTAGACACCCCTAAACGAGAGAGGTTCCAAGATCCTTTTACCTCATTTACGAGGTGGGGTGGACCCCGATAGGTATTAGTTTAGGAGCGATCTTGCGGGTCGAGAAGTTTCTACAAAACTTTCTCTTCCTTTTCCAGTTCTTAATCAATTCCTTTTACCCTTCCTACAACTCTCCTTCTTTTAATAATTCTCCTTCCTAACAAACAAATCTTTTCGAAAAACAATTTTATTTTAATACCACAAATACACTAAGATAAACAGAAATATGTTCGGACTCTTTCTTTTTCGTCATAAGTTTTACGACAAGAAGAAGCACAATTCGGAGACTAACACTTGGAATCTACCCTGCTGAAATGGAAGCCCCAAAACTGATCTTCTCCTTCGTCAACGGACTCGACTTAGCCGTGTTCAAGGACGAACTGCCTGGTAATGGAATTATTTGATTCGGACAAGGATTCGGGGACACCGACATCAAAAACCCCGACGTCACTCTCTTTTCACTCACAAGCAAAGTACCAGAAACTGAGAAGCCGTTGATTGAGTTTAACCTCGAGTCAACTCATGAATTCCCTCCTCCGCAAAAGATTCTAAGCGAGAGGAGTACTCGTTGTTCGCGAAGGATCGTTGTTGCTACCCTCAGCTGGTCTAGTCGTTTCGCACCTACCCGGCATCTGCCAGACTAAAGGGGAAGGAAATTCAGAAATACGATGAACCTGTTACCGTGGAGGGTACAGATCTTCCTGTGAGACCTTCTATTTTTGAAATCAGGTTCAGCTCGAGAATTCCATCGCTGACACGAACTCAGAGAAGGAACAGAAGTAGAAGGATTGCTAGAGAAGCCAGAGCTGCTGAAGTTGCTTTCCTAGAAGAAATCCCAGAACTACCCGAGTATACACCGCTGCCTGAATAAATACCACTTTTTGGAGGAAGCAGGTTCCATCCCCTCTCCGCTGCAGAGGATGAAGAAAATGTTCGCAAGATTGCTGCCGCATTACCTCAGCCCGTATATTACAACGATAGCGGTAAGAAAAGGGCTAGAATTACGCCATTTGCTCGACTGCAAACCTTGATAGAGAAGTTAGCAAAGAAAGAAAAATGCCCTGTGTCTGAGATTTTAAGAAGGATAGGGCGGGTGCCGGCCGAGTCCGTCTTGGGCCGCGAGTAGAACCCGTTATTCGTCGCGGAAAAACCGAATAAGAGAATGAAAGCTAACCCGCCTGTCGTTGTTTGAGGACTACAAATTAGGGAGGATACCACCTTCCAGCATTTGGCTGACAGACCATCCGGTCCCAGACCTTCTGCTGCTAGAAGGATGGTATGGCGTCCCACTACTGGACAATTAAGATTAAAACAACAACCTGAGAAGGAAAGTCTCGTCAGGAGACTTGAGTCCGAAGAAAGTGCTACCGCAGTAAAGGGGACTCATGAGAATGAAACCCGACGAGTTATCACATGACAACTGCAAGGATGTACGAAAAGACCACTAGAAGATGCTATGGAAAAGCTAAGAGCGATATTCGGCGATTAGCGAGGAAAGAGAAGAGAAATTCGGAGATGAAGTTGACTCGTCGAGTTCATGGATGATGAATATGCGAGAAATTAACATGGTTGAAACACGAACTTCGTCGGCTTCACAAGGTGCCCCTGCAGCCGCAGAAGAGAGGAGCGGAAGTAATGAGGAGGCAGCTTCAGGAGAAGGATGATACGATCGCCCAAATGGCAAAAAGGATGGAAGAGATGGCTGTAGCCCTAGCCACTCTCCAAAGTTAGGTTCAACCCCAAAGAGAAACACCCCCAGAAGTCATTCACATTGTAGACGAAGGAAAGGAGATTACGTCCGTCAACGGGGATGATCAATTAAATAAGGATGCAACACAAAGCATGATTCCGGAAAAGGATATTAAGAGCATGGTGGAACAGCAGGTGCGAGAAGCCTTGGCACAATCAAAGAGCGGGACATCCATTCGGACGGGTAGACCTTACCCTGAAGAATTCGACGCTATCCAATATCTTAAAGGCTTTGTACCACCTCTGTTCAAGACCTTTGATGGAACCGAAAACTCTCGGCAGCATGTTGCACATTTCTATGCCAGTTGTTGCAATGCCAGCGGAAGTGATGCCTTACTCTTCAGATAATTTGTCAGCAGCCTCTCAGGGATCGCCTTTGACTGGTATGCAGAATTACCGAATGGTTTGGTGAAGCAGAAGCCGAACGAAACTTTGGTGGATTACATACTTCGATGGAGGAATCTAAGTATGAAGTGTGAGCCACAGTTGCAAGAACATCATGCAATCGGCATTTTACTTAAGAGCATTCATGGCCCGATAGCACTTCTCCTCAAGGGATTTACTATTAAGACTTTCGAGAAGTTGTTAAGCAAGGCTGGGAGCTTGCAAGAGGAGGCAAAGCAATTAAGTTTCACCGACAAAACAGACAAACAGAAGCCCGTGAAAACTTTTGAAAGAATTCCAGGATCGTTGCAGCAGTCGATAAAGGCAAGCAACTGATACAAATATCATCAGAACGACCACAACAACCTCAACGAGTACCAAGCAACCCCGACCCAGCTATCGATCATCTCAACAGTATGAATAACCGCCTCGTCCACAACATACATTAAGGGAGCTTCTGAGTAGGGAATATCCGTTCAAGAATGAGGCAGTGCCAAAAATGTTCCGCAATCTGATGAAGACTCCAGATTTCCAACTGCCAGAGCCTAAGAGACCAGAAGAAGTTGACAAGAAAGGTGATCCCAACTTTTGCCCTTACCACCGGATGCTTGGGCATAAGATAGAAGATTGTATTACCTTCAAAAGTTGGCTCAACGACAATCTTCGGAAAGAGAATATAACGATCCCGGAAGAGTACATGAAGGAACCCCAGAAAGGAGGTTCCGTCAATGTTATCTCAATGGATCTCGTTGTTCCAATAGATCCCTATGCAACTAATGATGGATGGACTACCGCTTGGACAAAATCTTCGAAGAAGATTTTGGATCACATCCGAACCGCTTCGGTGCGAGCCTCGATTCAGAGTTCGAAACACAGTCAAGTCGGCACTTATCGGTTGCGATAGAAGAACCACCTCAACAGGAGATGATTGAAGAGAAGAAGAAAATCGACGAAGAAGAGAAAACCGAGGCTCTTAAGGCTAGACTATGGGCTGTTTATCCTAGGATAGTTGTTTCCGATTTGGGGGAGAAATCTCTCGAACCTCTGACTCTATATGATTATTTGCTCACTCCGGTGGGTTCTTATAATGATAAGGGTTATGGCGTTGGCTACGTTTTGACTGTTTCTAACGATTACGTAACTAGCGATAATACGGACATCGATTCCAATACAAATGACAATTCTCAAATCATACACAATCTCGACGGTCACAATGACAAAGAAGACATCCACCAAGGAGGCTATGAGAGTTCAACAAGCAATGAATCTATTTGGGAGTTTCGAGGAGCTCCAGTTACAGTAGAGTTAGAGCCTTCAGACTCCGAAGCTAATCCAGAAGAACCTGTCATTCCGATTCAGGAGGAGACACTAGCAAACTCAATACTAGATTCAGAAGAAATCACAGAAGTCAACTTGAGAAGTGGAAGAGTTCTACCTCCGAGAATGGGTCCAAAGGACAAAGGAAAGCAGGTGGTTGTTCAGGAAGAACCAACCCCCGCAGAAGAAATACCCATTCGGGAAGAAATCGAGACACATGGAAATAAAGTAGACTACAATGTGCTAGCCCATCTTAGGAAACTACCAGCCAAACTAAGCATCTATGATGCTCTCATTTTATCAAAGGAGATGAGAGAAGCTCTAATCAAGGCCTTAATTGATCCAGAAATTTGCTTAGCTCAAATGACTGGAGATTCCTTAGATGAGGTTTGTTCGTTAAAGGAACAACGAGGTGTTACCTTCACGGACAATGACTTACTTCTTGGAACGGCAGACCACAACCGACCGTTGTACATTTCAATTATAATTGGGAAGTTTACACTCTCCAGAGTATTGGTGGATCCAGGAGCATCAATCAATATAATGACTCTTCGAAATCATACTTGGAAATTGATGCTCGCGAGCTCGAAGCGGACAAAATGTTATTAAGAGGATTCAACTAGAAAGGAGAAAGAGCCCTCGGATCAATAATACTGCTAATGAAAACCGGTGACTTGGCAAAGACAACCGCAAAATTTCACATAATTGATTCAGAAACGTCGTTCAACGCTCTACTGGGCCGACCATGGATACATGAAAACTGAATGGTACCATCATCTCTATCAGTGCATCAAATACTACGATGGAGGGGAACAGTGCATCAAAGGTGACTTACAATCATTCTCCATACATGAGATTGGAATCCATGAAGACGCAGCTTATTATTCACCACCGAAGAAAACAATCTTCTCCAGAGATACCATAACAAATGAAGCAAAGGAAATTTGGGATGACGAAGAACCCAAAGTTCTAGTCCAACAGTCACTCACCACTCCCTTACGGCGAGATGGTGAAGGTTTCTCCACAACTCGCATCCGAGGTCGAAGCCGGGGACGAGGTCGTGGCAGAGATGTTGGGACAGTAGGACAGAGGAAACTTGCCATCAATGTTGATTGGGAAGATAGTTCTGAATAAGAAAAAGAGATCAAGCAAGAAGCAGCGACAATAAGTCGGAACAAGCCGCAATTCAGGATCCCTCTCGAAGATGAAAAGAACGAAGAATATAAATTGATGTACGAAAAGATTAACCACTATGCACATACTATGACCCTGAACCCGATTCATTCTAATAAGATCGAGGGTATGGTGGTCAAAGAGGTATATAGCGGCGGTGCAAAGCCCATCAAATTCTACTATGGTGCTCCTTCCTCCAAAACTGAAAATAATGGAATTACCTTTTAAGTGGTACTCTCCCTGTGTTCAAAATTTAATTCAGCGTGGTTTCTTACCTCGACAATGGACAAAAGGTCAATCACAACATTTTGAAAAATTATGGAATAACTCCGGTCGTCCACCCAATTCAAAGCATGGTCTCGGATTCGGCACGATAGGATCGATTGACGATGCGAACTTTGCTTGGTTGTCACTTGTGAGTCTAATGAAAACTGCATGGAAACTACAGAAGAATTTAAAGATTTACAAATTGGAGACGCTCCACCAGAATTCGAAGAAGAGATTAAATCTACAATAGATGAGTTAACGAATGTTAACTTAGGTACTAGCGAAGAGCCTAGACCTACCTTTGTTAGCTCCTTAATCAATAAAGAAGACTCCGAAGAAATAATCAAGTTATCAATGAAATTTAAAGACTGTTTTGCTTGAAGCTACGATGAGATGCCAGGATTAGCTCAAGAGGTCGCAGTCCATAAGCTAGGAGTGGATCCTACTTCGTTTCGATCGGACAAGGTCCCGGAAGAATGCGTCTAGAAATCGAACAACAAGTCATAGCTAAAGTTAAAAAGCTAATAGACGCTAAATTTGTCTCGTGAAGAACAATACCCGACTTGGTTAGCCAATGTGATACCGATTAGGAAGAAGAATGGTCAGATCAGAATTTGTGTGGATTTCAGAGATTTAAACGAGGCATGTCCAAAGGATGAATTCCCTCTACCGATCCCAGAATTAATGATCGACATTGCTTCGACACATGAAATATTCTCTGTCATGGATGGATCTTCAGGATACAACTAGATAAAAATGGCTCCGGAAGATGAAAAACATACAGCATTCAGAACGCCGATCGGAGTATATTGCTACACAGTGATGCCATTCGGACTGAAGAACGTAGGAGCAACATACCAGAGAGCGATGACAAGAATTTTTGATGATCTCATCCACAATGAAGTCGAATGCTACATGGACGATGTGGTCATCAAAAGAAAAGTAAAGGACAACCACCTATATGATTTGAGAATTGTTTTCGAACGATTAAGACAATTTAACCTTAAGATGAATCCCTTAAAATGCGCCTTCGGCGTCACCTACGGGAAATTCTTAGGATTCGTTGTCCGACATCGTGGAATTGAAATCGACCCGGAAAAGATTAAAGCTATCTTAGAAATGCCGCCTCTCAAAACCTTAAAACAACTACGATCTTTTCAAGGGAAGTTGGCATATCTTCGACGCTTTATCTCGAACTTGTCAGGTAGGTGTCAGCCTTTCTCAGCATTAGTTAAAAAGGACGCCAAATTTATTTGGAAAAGAAATGCCAGAGGGCCTTCGAGGTAATTAAACAATATTTAATGACACCTCCTGTCTTAGCAGCCCCAGTCTCAGGTAGATCGTTGATACTTTATACCGCGGCTTTAGACGACTCTCTCGGAGCCCTGTTAGCCCAGGTCAGTGATGAGGGTAAAGAAAATGCTCTTTACTACCTAAGCCATCGTTTACTTCCGACGGAAATAAGGTATCCCGCAATTGAAAAGCATTGTTTGGCCCTGATCTTCGCCGCTCAAAAGCTCAGGCACTACATGCTTTCTCATAAGGTCAACCTAATCTCGAAATTTAATCCATTACAATACTTGATGACTCGTCCAACGCTTTCCGGCAGACTTGCCAGATGGTCAATGATATTATTGCAATTCGATATAACTTTCGTGCCTCTTCGTGCCATAAAGGGACAAGTCCTAGCAGACTTCCTCGCAGCACACCCTTTGCCGGCAAAATCTCCTCTCGATGACGACTTGCCAGATGAACAAATAATGAGCCTAGAAGACCCTGATGATCGACGTTGGGAATTATATTTTGACTGAGCATCTTCAGCACACAAAGACGAAGAATCGCGAGTGATAGAGCCTGGTAAGGAAGAAATTATAACACCAGAGCGGGGGATGATAAGATACTCCTACCACTTGACAGAGCCGTGTACAAACAACGAAGCAGAATACGAAGCCCTCATAACAGGACTGGAATTAACTATTCAAATGGGGATAACAGACATCAACATCTATGGGGATTCGCAGTTAATCATTCAACGGATCGTTGGACGATGCGAATTTTAAAGCCAAGACTCGAGCAATACTTCCAGTATGCCATACAGTTGTTGGAACAGATTCCGAATGTGACAATTTACAAAATTCCCAGAAAAGAAAACGCTTTAGCAGATGAGTTAGCCCACCTCAAAAAAGAATTTGGCTGCTTGCAAGATGAATCAGTGGAAGTGTTAGTTCACGGACGTCAGGTCCTATCACAACTCGACAAAGACACAATACACAAATCAGAAAAAGAAAAAGAATCAGTTGCAACAGTCACAGAAAACATAGAAGATTGGCGACAGCCATTAATAGACTACACCGCAAACAGGGAAAACTACCATACGATAGGTCGTTAGCCCATCAAATCAAGAAAAGAACTCTATCCTACGCATTAATAAATAACACGTTATACAGAAGGTCTTTCGATCAAATGTGGCTAAGGTGCCTAAGCGGGTCCGAGGCCCGTGAAATTGTTAAAGAGGTGCATTCGGGACTCTGTGGCGCTTACCAGTCGGGTACGAAGATGAAAATGAAAATTAAAAGACTAGGGTATTATCGGCCCTCGATGATGACCGACTGCATGAAAATCGCCAAGAGCCGTCACCAATGCCGAGTGCACCGAGTGGTTCTACACCAACCTCCGAATGTGTTACATCCGACAATTGCGTCGTGGCCATTTGAATGTTGGGGCACGGATATAGTGGGTCCAATAGAACCACCATCTTCAAAAGGACATCGCTTCATTCTTGTGGCTACGGATTACTTTTCCAAGTGGGCGAGAGGCGGTTCCACTTAGAGAAGTGAAAGCACACCACGTGCTACGGTTTTCAAGAACCGAGTTGTCTACCGTTTCGGAGTGCCGCGCAGGATCATCTCGGATAATGGGTCGGCATTCGAAGCACACAAATTAACAATTTTCTCGGGAGACACGGAATCGGCCGGCGATATTCAATAATTTACTACCCAAGAGCAAATGGCACGGCTGAGGCTTTTAATAAAACTCTCGTTCAAATTTTAAAGAAAACTTTGGACGATAATAAGAGAAATTGGCACGAGAAGTTATTAGAAGCCTTATGGGCCTACCGGACAACCTTCGAACTCCTACTCGAAGCTACACCTTACGCTCCGGTGTATGGGTCCGAGGCGATGTTACCCTTAGAGGTTCAACTTCCTTCACTCGAATTGCGAGTTGCAAACAAAATCACGACGAGAAGAGAATGCCAAATTACAACTAGAGGAATTAGAAAGCCTGGAAGGGAAAAGACTTGCGGCGCGACGAGAATTTAGAATTATACCAAGCTAAGATGGTTCAAGCCCATGACAAAGCTGGTCCGCCCGAGAACCTTGAAAGTTGGTGACTTAGTTCTCGTTCTCAAGAGACCTATCCTTGCACACCGCAAGATAGGAGGAAAATTTGAACCCACTTGGGAAGGGCCATTTATGGTTGAAGCAGTATACTCAGGAGGCTCCTATCAGCTAGAGAATTGCCGAGGAGAACGACATATGCTTCCGATCAACGGACGATACTTGAAGAAGTGTTACGCTACCTGATGTTTCGAAGGAATGAATTCTTCATCCCTAGAAGCACGGGCGAAGTAGTTACTTATGACCGGGTCCGAACCCAAAAATAATAAAAATATGTGCTAAAATAAATAAAATCATGATAATATGTTTTCCTTGTTCTCTCTTCCAAATCAAAATCTCTTTCCTGATCTTATCCAACTTCATTCCTGTTAAATTTAAAAATACAAAAAAGTAATAAAAAAACTGTCTTTAATAAACATTTTCTTAATGTTCTTGTTCTTAGTACAGCCCCTGATCCTTTTCCTTGCCTTTTCGCAGGGAAATGTCGAACGGGCGGTTGGTCCTGAACTTTAGAAATGGCGTAAGCCTTGCACTCAATGAAAAGAGGGTGAAAGATGGAGTGATAATCGAGGTTGACTCAGACTTCGCACCGGCGAGGCCCGCGATACGAGGAAAGTGATCGGGTCCCGAGTTGACCGAGATGAACTGCCCAGTCAGACAGTAATGAAAGTGGGTGGCCCAAGCCACTAATCCAGCAGCAAGAAAAGGAAGACAAACACTGAAGAAGACGAGAGGATCAAGTCTGTAGTCGCTACAGCAGAAGGCAGGCTTGTCAGCGCCGCGCCCACAGAAATTCAGAAAGTACGAAGAGCTACTCTCACAGCAACCCAGCGAAGAAATAAAAATCGCCGTATCCGCAAGATGTTAACTAAACTAGCAGCGGACCAGCGTGACGAGGTAGTTGCTACTGCCAGTGCATATAGTTTAAGGAAGCCGGTTCACCAGGAACCTGAAGGAAGGAGGCCAGCTCCGAGGATAACAGAAGAGACCAGGGAAATCTCAAAAAGATCAGAAGAAGGTAGGCTACAACTCCACCAGATAAAGTCACCAGTAATGCATAACCTTGTTGCAGGAGCAACCCCGGAGGATGTCCCGATGGAGACCATCCCCTAGGAGCCGAGGTATGCAGGAGAACGTGAAGGGATTGAGCCATATATCCCACAATACGTCACCAGGCCTCGCCATTTGCAGATTATTCCAGAATACGAGCTAGAAAGAATGCAGAATGTCAAGAAGAAAACTTTTCAATACTTCGAGAGAATTAGAGGCAGAAGGATCAATATACTAGAAGGCCTCGAGCTACATACAGACGTGTTCTCAGAATACGAACAACAACAAATAGTGGACTGCATCCGGGATTTGAAAGGAATGGGTCGAGCAGGCTGCCTAAGAGAAAACACCTACTTGGAACCCTGGAGATGGATGCCAGGGAAAGGGAGAATTACAATACAATGTGGATGCTGCTACAACTTCACAGAAGACAGAAAGGGAAACCCACCTGGAATACTCCATCATGGCCAGGTGGATCTAATGCCATTAGTCATCAAAAGGATGGTAAAAAGAATGATAACATGGAGGGTACGCACAGCGATTGCATACCCAACGGTTGCATCATTAACATTTACAAGAAGGGTGACTGCATACCCCCGCACATAGATCACCACGACTTTGTCAGACCTTTCTGCATAGTTTCTTTTCTGAACGAATGTAATATCATGTTCGGATCTAACCTCCGGATAGCAGGCCCAGGTGAGTTCCAAAGGCCATTAAAGATACCATTACCGGTAGGTTCCGTCATGATACTGAAGGGCAACGGAGCAGATGTCGCTAAACATAGCATACCGGGAGTACCAATAAAGCGGATCTCAGTTACTTTCGAAGGATGGATGACGGAAAGCACCTTACCACTTCCGGCCGGACCGGAGCTAGAGAGCCTCCGGCTTTACGAGCTGTGAGTTACATGGAAAATATCACACCTCCAACGTACATCCATACGGCATCCTTTCCAAGGATGGCTTGGAAGGTGATGTTATTGACCATGTACCTCACTATTCAGACATGGATTTTTGACAGATACCTTTTTGGATGGATCGACAAAGATCATACATAGTCCGTTTTGAGTCTATATGGATTATATGAGATGTATTCCAGATCGAGTTGTATGATGTATCTTAAACATGATTGGAATGAAAGTGACCATGTCACATTTTTGGCCTTCACCTCTTTTGTGCAAGTTGACTGGGAAACGCCATTAAAGTTAAATGAACTTCGAACAAAGAACAGAAAAGAAACAAAAAGAATAAAAGAAAAACTTTTCTTAAAAATCTAAAAAAAAAATCATGAACTCCAAATTCACATGAACATTAAATGAACGATAAATCGTTAAAAAATAAACAAAATAAACACAAATTTTAAATCAAATTCAAATTCAACTTTCCAAATTTCAAATCAAATCTTAATCAAAAATTTAAATTCAACTTTCCAAATTCCAAATCAAATCTCAATCAAAAATTCAAATTTAACCTTGCAGATCTCAAATCAAATCTCAGTCAAATTCAAACTCAACCTTCCAAATCTGAAATCCAATCCGTTCTACTCTCTCCTTTGTCTGGGATGGAAGCGGTCGATTCCATTGACATGGAGCCACGAGGTTTTCGATTCGAATCTAGTGGTGAGGAATTATATCCAATCCAAACCAGCAACTTTTGATCAACTCTTTTGAATGGGATATGTAGCATCTATATATTCCCTCCTAATCTGTTTCTTTCCACAAAATCCTTTACAACTTTCACGAAACTCTCGAAGCACCAAAATTCCACACTTTTCAAATCAACACTACAAATCTTTACAAAATCAATTACCATTCAAATTCAAATTCTCGAGGTTGAGGATTTTACATCCGAGACTGCATTTCTTTAGGATTCTTTCCTTATCGCAATGAAATACATCAAAATTCAAATTTTTGGGGTTGAGGATATTACATCCGAGACTGCATTGCTTTAGGATTCCTTCCCTATCGCAAATGAAATACATCAAAAATCAAACTTTTGCGGTCGAGGATTTTACATCCGAGACTGCATTGCTTTAGGATTCTTTCCCTATCGCAATGAAATACATCAAAACTCAAACTTTTGGGGTCGAGGATTTTACATCCGAGACTGCATTTCTTTAGGATTCTTTCCTTATCGCAATGAAATACATCAAAATTCAAATTTTTGGGGTTGAGGATATTACATCCGAGACTGCATTGCTTTAGGATTCCTTCCCTATCGCAAATGAAATACATCAAAAATCAAACTTTGCGGTCGAGGATTTTACATCCGAGACTGCATTGCTTTAGGATTCTTTCCCTATCGCAATGAAATACATCAAAACTCAAACTTTTGGGGTCGAGGATTTTACATCCGAGACTGCATTGCTTTAGGATTCTTTCCCTATGGCAATGAAATACATCAAAATTCAAATTTTTGGGGTTGAGGATCTTACATCCAAGACTGCATTGCTTTAGGATTTCTTCCCTATCGCAATGAAATACATCAAAAATCAAACTTTTGGGGTTGAGGATTTTACATCCGAGACTGCATTGCTTTAGGATTCTTTCCCTATCGCAATGAAATACATCGAACTCAAATTCTTTGGGTTGAGGATTTTACATCCGAGACTGCATTGCTTTAGGATTTTTTCCCTATCGCAATGAAATACATCAAAACTCAAATTCTTGGGGTTGAAGATTTTACATCCGAGACTGCATTGCTTTAGGATTTTTTTTCCTATCGCAATGAAATACATCAAAACTCAAATTCTTGGGGTTGAGGATTTTACATCCGAGACTGCATTGCTTTAGGATTCTTTGCCTATCGCAATGAAATACATCAAAATCAAATTTTTGGGGTTGAGGATTTTACATCCGAGACTGCATTGCTTTAGGATTCTTTCCCTATTGCAATGAAATACATCAAAAAAAAATCAAACTCTTGAAGTTAAGGATTTTACATCCAATACCGCATTGCTCTGAGATCTCTCCTCATTGTAGTGGTTCAATCCAATCAATTCAATTTTCTTTTGAGGTTGAAGATGTTACATCTAAAACCACGAAATTCTGATTTTCAATTCAAGATTCAAATCCCTCCAAATTAATTTTAACAAAACTTCAATCTAAATTAAAACTCAAGCTAAAGTCTGAACTTACACATCAAGACTTAAACTGTAACAAAATGAAATCTAAATTGAAATTCCCCCAGGTCATGTGATTTGGGATTCACCTCCTTTTCCTTTCCCCAGCGAGAGTTCATGAATCTCCAGTCTCAGAGATATACTTGACACTCCCCAGCGGAAATTCTTCTACTTCGTCCTAAGTTTGTCACTTGGACATCTGTGTTGGTTTTGTTGATCTTTTTTGTCATAGCCAATACGCGCGGTGTGCTCCGTCAGCTCACCACTCCTATTGGGGGTCCATTTGTTGACCTCATTTTTAATGAGGTCTTCTTTTCTCTCTTTAGTACTTAGGATCTAGCCTTAGACTTTTCCTTTGACTATCTTAGAGGATTAGAATTGGAACCCACCACCTAGAAATTCAAACCACTTCTTAACTCCCTGCAAACTCCACAAACTTGATTGTAGACCCCTAATCACCTAGAGGGTTGAAATCAAATGTGGAAGTTTAAAGGATGAGTTCCTATAGGACTCTTTGGCCTTAGGACTGCCCTGGGTGGTCTGGTCTGGTGAAGGGCTGACTTACACACACACTACACCTATACACTACACTTTCACACACCTCCTAAAACCACACACATACCCAACTTGACTTCCTGACTCATAGAGTTGATTCACATGAATGGTCCTTAACCCCTAAGCCCTTGGATAAGAGGGTTAGGAACAACATAGTGAATGCCTCAAATGAGTCCCTTCATGGCTCATGTGGGCTTGATATGGTTTCATGGCTTAACCAAAATGATTTCATTCCACTTACAATTACTCAATCTTCATTTTTGCAAATTTTCAATTTTTGACCCCCGGGACCCCGGACCCGCCTAGCCTACCCAAAGCCCTTGAAATTACCCAAATTTTTCAAAATTTACAAATCACCCAAAATTCCCCAAAATTAACCTTGAACATTTCCTTACCAATCAAGTTGATCATCCATAGCCAAAAAACACCAAAATTTCCAAAAATACCTCCCAATACCCTCCAAATACCCAAAATACCCCTCTTGATCCAAAAATCCAAAAATTCAGAAAATTCCCAGAAAATTCCAGAAAATCCCAAATATTCCCAATTTTATTTTGTTAAACTACACCATTGGCCAATTTTGTCAATTTACCCTACTTTTGTCAAAACCCCTAATTTGACCCATTTTAACCCAAAGTGAACCTAATGTCAAGCCAAACCTACCCAATTGACCCAAATTCTGGTCCAATTCAATTCTAAACTTCAATTTATCTTTCCCAACACCAATCTAGGCCAGATCTAAGTCCAATTTGATTGACATTTGAATCCAATTTCACTTTTGACCTTAAAGCCCAATTTGGACTCATGACCCAAACCTAGCCCAAACTAACCCAATTCAACTCCAATTAACCCCATACCTTTTCTAAACCTTCCCTAACATCCCCACGAGCAAAATAGTAAGATGATTTGCCTAAAATTTAGACCCAAACCCCACTCAAATTCAACCCAAAGATAAAAGGCCAAGTTTTGACCTAAACCCAAACCTAACTCAAATAAGCCCAAACCCCAAAATTAAAACCCAACCAAGGGCAAAAACTCTTTGAAACACTCCCATAAACATTTCCCAACATTTATTTTACATCAATTTAAACCCTAGCCGAACATTGGCCCAAGTTAGCCCAATTTGACCTACATTGGCCCATGTACCAAAGAGGTCCAAATCCAACCCAATTCAAGCCCAAACCACTTCAAATTTATTCCAAATCATTCATGAAACATTCCTAAATTAAATTCAAAACTTATTGGATCCAATCCTTTGCAAAATTCCCATCCTAAAATTTGTTTTGAAATCTAAAAGCCCACTCTTTAAACCATCTTGAAAGCCCATCCAAAGTGAAATCCAAAAGCCCAAAGCCCACATGACAATTCCTTCTCATCATCCCTTTAATTGGGATCAATTCCTAAGTCCCAAATCAATCATCAAATCAACCTAAATCAAGCACCATCTAAATTTTTCACTAAATTGCCAAAATCTCCATATTCCTTTTCATATAAATGGATCCACTTTTCCTAAGTCAAGGATGAGCCAAATGAAGCCACATGCAAGCCATGGACAAGCCACATGAAGCCATGGAAGGTTTGACATGTGACCAAGCCATTAATGGCAAAAGGGGCAGCCTCTTTTAAGCCCCCTTAAAAAGGTTTTAACCCTTTTAATGCTTCACCTTAATCCATGATTAATCAAAATATTCATGGATGGTGACTTCTCTACCCTTTCTTAGCTGATTCATCTGATCCTCCCTCGGCCCAAATCAGCCATGGGGAGGTGAACCAAGCCCATTTCCATGGGTTGACCAAACCAAGTGCAAAAGAAGCCACCTCCCCATGCTATTTTGATCCAACCACTTTACACATGTAAGGCTTCAATTGAATTCACCAACTTCAACCCCTGACCTACCTGACCTTGAGGGTGATCCTTGCCTACCGGCCAGCCACCTGGGCCGCCGGAAAACACCATGGCTGAGACATGGGCATGAGCCAAGCATTGAAATTCCATCTTGCTGAGCTGCCCCATGCCCAATGGCCACCATGGTTGTTCTTCTCTTGACCTAAGCAGTTGATCCCAAGCCTTAAGCCCCCCTGGGAGGCCCTCCACCCTCTCCTATTTAAACACCCCCTCTCTCGGCCATGGGAGAGGTGCTGAACCAACCTTAAGGAAACTCTGCCAAAATCATTCCAGACCACTCTCTACACATAGAGCACTTGATTCCCACTGGATTCCAGCCCCAATTCCCTCTAGCAGAGCTCAATTTTGAGTTCAAACTTCAGCACAAAACCAGGACACTTCTCCACAGTGGACCAATCCCCAAATTGATTGATCCTACACCTTCACTAGACCAAGGGAAGAAGTTCAACAGCAAAAGCCCCCTCTCCAGGCCACCCATCTGTTCCGGACTCAAAGCTTTGTAATTGGCTGTGGTCGAAATCCTACCTAGACAATTCCCCAGACCAGGAGACTTCATCTGGAGCTTGCTGGGACGCAATCGAAGGTGACACAACCCTCAGATTGAAGCCACACTTCTCTGAGCAAAGGTATGAGCTAACTCATTATCCCGAGCTTCTGGAGATTCTCCATTTCAAATGCTTTAATTTCAATGCATGATCACCGTATAGATGTATTTGTCTCTTCAAGACGAATCCATAGAGCACAAAAACATGAAAATCCGTTAAGTATTGAGTGAGATATTAAGGATTTAGTGTGGACGGTTCTCGGGCTAGGAGGCTTGGGAACGATGAACGGATGTCGTTCATTTAATACACGCACGGACGGACGGCCAGGATCGCGCCGGATAAGGAGACGGAAAGATACAGCAGGCCCTTGGAGCGCTGAGTCGGATGGCGGCGCCGAATCAGAACACGCCGCGTGGCCTTTCGGAGACGCCGAGGTTGAGTCAGCGCCGCGTGGATAAGTAGAAAAATAGGTTATTTTTCTATTTATTAAATTCCCTAAGCTTTAAAAATGCATAACTTTGTGTAGGAAAATCAGAAAAATAAAATTAAAATATCCTCTTGCTCAGTGAACAGAGGAGAATAATGAGGAAAAGAAATCATTTAATTTCATCAAGTATTTTATTTTTAATAATTTATTTACTCTCTGCACATTTTTAATTCTCCATGCATATAGGAAATTCACCATGGCATGAGACCATAGGAGCTTTGAAGCCTCCGAACTCGGGAATATTCCCTGAATTTTCCAAGGTCGAGGCCATCCTATGAGAAGTTATTGATTTTTCAAATTCATGTTGTTGTTTTGAGTATTTTAATTCCAATAATTAACATGTTGTGAAATAAATTCTAGGAAAATTTGGTGATGTTTATTATGATCAGAGGAACCTAGGAAAAATAGGTTTTGAATTAATCCACATGGAATAAGCCCAAATGGCTTAAACACCCAAAATAGGTCCTTAATTAATTAGAGCTAATCATACATCAAATTGACTTGAAATCAATTCTACACTGACCTTTAGGATCAGAGGAACCCACCATAAAAATTTGAAGTCAATTGGACTTGGTTAGCCCTACTAAATGGGTTGATTAAGCCATTTAGCCAATTTAAACTTTAAAAATTCATAACTTTCAAAATACTCTTCAAAAATTCACTAAATTGGTTTTGGAGCCTCTCTGATATCAGGGGAATTTAAAAAAAATAAAATTACAATTTTTCAAAAAAGTTGATTTTCTTACATTATTTTAATATTTTAATAATTAAAAAATAATAAAAATCACAAGAATAATAAAATTCACCAAAATGTCACATTTTGAATTTTAATCACTTGGGAACAAACCCCGTATTTTTCTTAAGTCTCTATAATAAAATATTAAATTTTAAAGCCCTAAGGCAATTTTAAAATTAAAAAATGTATATTTTTAGTATTTCCACTAAAATAATTCTAATAAATCAAAGAGAAATTAGAAAATTATAAAAATTAATTCTCTGATTTCCTTAATATCAGAGAGATTTTTGAAAAATATAAAATTCATTTTTCAACCTTTATTTTATTTTTAAATTAATTAATGCTCCAAAACTCAAAATAATTATAATAAAAAGAATATAATTCAAAAAATCGCCAAAATTGGTCCAAGTGGTTCTCTGGTCATTAGGAATGTCCCATAATTTTCTTAAGAACAGAAACTTTCCCTTGGTCATATTATTAAATTTTCCTTGGAAATCCCTATTTTCCACCAAAAATAATTACATAAATAAATTAAATACATAAAAATCACATTTTCTCCTCTCCTGCCTTTACTGACATATGAGTGAAGTCACATAAAAATTTCAAGTTTATTTAATTTCAATTTAGTGAGTTATGAAATTATTAAGCTTGAAGGGCAAAATGGTAATTAAAATTTTAACCTTTAACTAAAACTTTAGGCTTAATAAAATGAAAAAGTAAAATATTTGATCTTAATCTGATTCGGATGATTGAAATTTAAATAATTAAAGGGTAGAAACCTACTAAACAATTCAAAAATAATAGAAATAAACCTTAATTCAATAATTGATTAAATTTGGAAGAATAATAAAATTGGAATTATTAAAATAGGGATTTTATTAGGGAGATTTGTTCTTTATTTTAAGAATCCCTAAATTAATCATCTCAATAATATTTAATTCCTAATTAAAATGATAATCCAGATTTAAGATTTAAATGCTAAAAGACTTTATCGTTAAGTCAAATTAAAGTTAAATTATTTAAATTAAATCCTTTTGAAATTTCAATTAAATTAATACTTTAATAATTAAAATTAAAACATCTTAAAAAAATAAAAAAATATATAAAATATTAAATTAAAATAAAAAAAAATAAATTAAAATTTAAATTAAAATTAAATTAAAATTAAAATTAAATTAAATTAAATTAAATTAAATTAAATTAAATTAAATTAAATTAAATTAAATTAAATTAAATTAAATTAAATTAAATTAAATTAAATCAAATCAAATTAAATTAAATCATATCAAATCAAATTAAATTGAATTAAATTAAATAATAAAATCAAGTTAAAATTAAAATCAAATTAAATTAAATTAAAATTAAAATTAAACCAAATTAAATTAGATTAAAATTAAATTAAATTGAATTAAAAATGACATCACCTAAGACATAAAGAAATTCAAAAATAAATATAAACCAACTTGAACACTATTCCAAATTTAAACTCGTTAACTGAAATTAAATTAAATCACAAACCATTTGAACATCAATTTGCCCTCAAAAGCTTTTGTTGTCATAACTCCTAAATAGAACGTTAAGTGAAATGTTATTTCCCTCATAGGATATTCAAATGTCCTAGTTCACTGAGTAAGGTAATAACAAAACTTGAATTCCCGGACGATTAATTTGTATGATTAAATTCATTTGGACATAAAATAATTCTAGCAATATTGAAAAGATGTTTAAGATTCTTCTTAAACACTTTCTCAATATGATAAGATGTTTATAAGAACAATTGAACTTAATTGTTCTTTGATGAAGAAAATCGTCCTCAAACCAAAACACAAGAACCTAGACGTCATAGGAGATGACTAGCTATAGGATTAGGAACTTGGTAGAAAACCATAACCCTTCCCTTAGTTTTACCTAGGAACTTGTTCTAAAAGCTTAAATATTCTAAATAGTGTTTAAGTGCAGCTTGGGATGACGGGAAGACCCTTCAGGTACGCTTTTATTTTGTTGCAATTTACTTTATTGCAATTTACTTAATCTCATCGCACTTACTTTTCTTGCATGATAAACAATTGTTGCATGAAAACCCACACTTTTAGGATAGTCCCTAAAACTGAAACCAAAACTAAATTAAAAGTCATTACAAGATAAAATTCACCGCCACAACATTTCAAAATATAAAACAACTCAAAATTTAATCACAAACAGAACACAAAACTGCAACTACAATTAAATTAAAACGTCTTGTTGGATGATCGGGAATGCCTCGGATGATGTAACCTACGTGTTGCTAACGGGATTTCCCACGGTCTAAATGAAAGTGTGGAACTCATTTAGTTGAGTTTAGCAAATTCATCTGGACTAAGTAAATCCGATAAAAATAACGATGCCGGAAGGATGGAACCGTGGGATCTTAACCGGTGTTGTTGTAATCAACCTTAAGATTTGTTTTAATTAAAACATAAAAAACACTTGGGAATTAAGAATTTCTCTAAACCAAAACACTTTTCTCATCTCCTGATTTATGACTTCTAAAACTAAACCTCTGCAACAATAAGGAGCTCAGAGCATGGTGGGCAGCACGACCATCGTCATCAGCAAAACCTGAGTCTACTTCAGCAAAACTTTCTTAGAATTAAATAACTAAGCCATAGGACTTTGAGGTAGTTTTCCTGGTGCAACATAAATCATCAACCTTTTGTTAGGCTTTTGCATTGCAAATTAAGCCTTAACCGGTCTTAGGACTCCGAGGTAGTCGTCCGGTACGACATAAACCCTCACATCTTCAAGGCTATTTGTATGATTTTATCATACGAATATAAGTCCTAACTAATTAAAATTGGCAAGACCAAAATACTAAATAAACATTAGGGCTTTCCTAAATCCAAGCCAAATAATAGGATAATTGAGAAATTACCGAAGTTTGCTTCGAATCTGTGATTTCTCCAACCCTTCTTCCTTTGAATTCCCAAAACAAAATGTTCCAAATTTGATCCATTCCCTATTGAAATTCCAAAATTCAATCCTTTGAAAACTTAAACATTGAAATTCTTGAGAGCAGAACTACTGATTATTATCGAGAGTTTTCTTAAGTGATTCCCGTCACTTAAGATGTAATTAATTATAGGGGCTTACCCTTATAGGGAATTTTAAGAACCCAGGTAATATAAACCCTTCTTAATTCATTTATATTAAGCAGGGGAACTTGTCGGCTTATAAAAATGGTTCGCGGACCAAACGGATGTCACAAACCTTTCTAGTTTATTTAATCAAGCCCCATTACCATGTAGTGTGTCTATTCTTCGGGGTAGATACACGGTTTGTGGTGCGGTGCTCGTTTATGTAAACTATTAGGGATGTGAGATCAGTTTGATTTCATATCCTAAGATTTTTAAACTTAAAATTATTTTCAAAATCAAAGCTACTTTCTAAATTATATATATGTATTTAAATTAAATTTAAAATATAAAATTCGCCGACAATTTCTGTTAGGCGACCCCCTTTTCAAAATAAAACACACCAACCTAAAAATATGCCGACAAGTTTAACCTATGGGGTCAACAGGTTGGTCAATTGTCTAGTTTGATCATTTTGGCCAAAGTTGACTTTTTAGGTCAAAAGGGTGACCAATGGAATCAATAGGGTTGGTCATTGGGTCTAGTTTGACTATTTTGACCAAAGTTGACTTTTTAGGTCAAAAGGTTGACCTATGGAGTCAACAGGGTTGGTCATTGGATCTGATTTGACCATTTTGACCAAAGTTGGCTTTTTAGGTCAAAAGGTTGACCTATGAAGTTAACAGAGTTGGTCATTGGGTCTTGTTTGACCATTTTGACCAAAGTTGACTTTTAGGTCAAAAGGGTGACCTATGGGGTCAATAGGGTTGGTCATTAGGTCTTGTTTGCCATTTTGACCAAAGTTGACTTTTTAGGTCAAAAGGGCGACCTATGGGGTCAACAAGGTTGGTCATTGGGTCTGGTTTGACCATTTTGACCAAAATTGACTTTTTAGGTCAAAGGGTTGATTTATGGGGTCAACAGGGTTGATCATTGGGTCTGGTTTGACCATTTTGACCAAAGTTGACTTTTTAGGTCAAAAGGTATTAACTCATTATAAAAATGAGGTCAACAAGCAATTGCAATTTTATGTTTGTTTCCAAATTTTTGCACTAATGATTGAATTCTTATATTTCTAAAATGACTTCCACCATCTGTGATAATTACCTTAGGCATTCCAAATCTTGAGAAAATCATCTTCTTTAAAAATTTTGATACACTTTTGGAGTCACAGTTAGGTAAAGCAACAGCTTCAATCCACTTTGAAACATAATCAACTGCTAATAAAATATAAATTTTTCAGATGATGGTACAAATGGTTCCATAAAGTCTAAACCCCATATATAAAAAATTTCAACTTCCAATATATAGTTTAAAGGCATTTCATCTTTCTTGGATATATTTCCCATCCTTTGACATCGATCACATGTTTTAACATAATGTCTCACATCTCTGAATAAGGTAGGCCAATAAAATCCTGAATTTAAAATTTTAAATGCAGTTTTATCTACTCCAAAGTGTCCTCCAAAATCGGAATCACGACATTTTTGAATAATAGCAAAAGTTTCTTGATAAGGTATGCATCTTCGAAATATAGAATCTCTTCCTAATTTTCTTTAATATAATGAGTTTCTTCTTCTTTTAGTTCTTCATCTTCATCGGTTAATAATTCAAATTTTTCTTCAGAAATGACTTTACATTTTTCTTGATAATGTTTCTCAATTAAATAATCAATTATATCCATTCGATAATATTTTTCTTTTTCAGGGTACTTCATTGATTTAAGGACATTAAATTTAATCTCTTCATCATTAACTCTCATGGTCAATTCTCCTTTTTGCACATCAATCATAGCTCGTCCGGTCGCTAGAAAAGGTCTCCCTAAAATAATAGGTATTTCTTTATCTTCTTCCATATCAAGTACAATGAAATCTACAGGGAAGATAAATTTATCTACTTTAACAAGAACATCCTCTGTAACTCCTTTAGGGTAAGTGATAGATCTATCAGCTAACTGAAGGCTTACAGTGGTGGGAGTAATCTCTCCTAAATTCAACATTCGAAAAATAGAAAATGGCATGAGATTAATACTTTCGCCTAAATCACATAAAGCTTTTCCACAAAACTTTTCTCCAATAGCACAAGGTATAGTAAAACTTCCAGGATCTTTAAGTTTTTGAGCTAATTTCTTTTTAATTATTGCACTACATTCTTCACTTAATGCAACAATTTCAAAAGCTTCAAATCTTCATTTCTTACTTAAAATATCCTTCATAAATTTTACATAAATTGACATCTATTCCAAAGCTTCAGCAAAAGGTATGTTTATAGTAAGTTTCCTAAAAATTTTAAAGAACATACAAAATTAATGATTAAGCTTCTGTTGTTTAAGTCTTTGAGGAAAAGGCGGTGGTGGTTTTTCAACTTCCATATTAATAGAAATATCAGTTTGATCTTTATTAGGAGAAGGAGTTTCTTTAGATTTTTCAATCTCTTCAACCTCAATGTCTTTTTCAATTTTATTCTGCATTCTTTCTTTTAATTCCTTTCCACTTCTAAGTTGTACAACTTTAACACGTTCATGTTCTTTTCCAGTTTCTTTTGGATTGATTTCAACATTACTAGGAAGTGTTCCTGGGGTTCTATAATTAATTAAATTAGCGATTTGTCTCATTTGATTCTCAATATTACTAATAGCAGTATTTTGATTTTGTAATTGATTACTTAGTTGTAAAATTAATTCTTCTATTGATAACTTTTTCTGTTGATTGTTAAATCCAGGTCGTTTATAGTTTGAATTAACTTGATTATTCTAATTTCCAGTGGGATGAGATTGATTATTACCTCATTGTTGTGAATTATTCTAGTTAAAATTAGGATGATTTTTCCATCCAGGATTATAATAATTTGAATAAGGATTATTTTTACTAGCAATAGCTTGTAAAGTTTCAATAGTTTGCTTTACCTAGGTACTTGTTGAAATAATTAAATGCCTTAATATGTGTTTTAAGTGCAGCTTGGGATGACGGGAAGACCCTCCAGGTACGCTTTTGTTTTATTGCAATTTACTTTATTGCAAATGCACTTTACTTTGCTTGCATGATAAACAACTGTTGCATGAAAACCAAAACCTTTAGGGTAGTCCCTGAATTGAAACCAAAACTAAATTAAAAGTCACTGCAAGATAAAAATCACCGCCACAACATTTTAAAATATAAAAACAACTCAAAATTTAATCACAAACAGAACACAAAACTACAATTGCAACTAAATTAAAACGACTCGTTGAATGATCAGGAATACCTCGGATGATGTAACCCACGTGTTGCTAACGGGATTTCCCACAGTCTAAATGAAAGTGTGGAACTCATTCAGTTGAGTTTAGCAAATTCATCTGGACTAAGTGAATTCGATGAAAATAACGGTGCCGGGATGACAGAACTGTGGGATCTTAATCGGTTCTGTTCTAATAACTTTAAGGTTTGTTTTAACTAAAACACTAAAAACACTTGGACTTTAAGATTCCTAAAACCAAACTTTTCTCTTCTCTTTTGATTACAATCTTCTAAAACTAAACCTCTGCAACAACAAGGAGCTTGGAGCATGGTGGGCAGCACGGTCATCTTCGTCAGCAAAATAACTCTACATCAGTTAAACGTTCCTAGAATTAAATAACCAAGCCATAGGATTTCGAGGTAGTTTGCTTAGTGCAACAAAAATCCTCAACCTTTTTGTTAGGCTTTTGCATGATCATATCATATAAATTAAGCCCTAACCAATCTTAGGATTCCGAGGTAGTCGTTTGGTACGACATAAACCCTCACATCTTCGAGGCTACTAGTATGATTTTATCATACAAATAAAAGTCCAAATTAATTAAAACTGGCAAGATTGAAATCTCAGATAATATTAGGATTTTCTTAAATCCGAGCCAAACAATAGGATAGTTTGGGAAGTTGCCAAGATTCTTCTTGGATCCTCAGCTTCTCCTACTCCTCTTCCTTTGGACTCCTAAAATAAACTGTTCTAAATTTGATCCATTTCCTTTTGAAAATTCCAAAATCCAATCCTTTGAAAATCTTAAACTTTGAAATTCTTGAGAGAAAAGTCACTGATCATTATCGAGAGTTTTCTTAAGTGATTCCCGTCACTTAGGATGTAATTAACTATAGGGGCTTGCCCTTATAGGGAACTTTAAGAACCTGAGTAATATAAACCCTACTTAATTCATTTATATTAAGCGAGGGAACTTGTCGACTTATAAAATTGGTTCGCAGACCAAACGGATGTCACAAATCTTCTAGTTTATTTAATCGAGCCCCATCATCAAGCAGTGTGTCTATTCTTTGGGATAGATACACGGTTTGTGGTGTGGTGCTCGTTTATATAAACTATTTGGGATGTGAGATCGGTTTGATTTCATATCTTAAAACTTTTAAACTTAAAATTACTTTCAAAATCAAATGTTATCTTTTAAACTATATATATATTTAAATTAAATTTAAAATATGAAAATTCACCGACAATTTCTGTAGGCTACCCCTTTTCAAAACACATAACCTAAAAATATGCCGACAACTTCGGCGACTCCACTGGGGAATAGTTCCTCTCTCCATTTTGATCAGATGGCTTTGCTTTCATAAATCGGTAGTGAGCCCATGCCCCTAGTGGACCAAGACTACCATTCTTCCGTTGGAATACCCCCATTCATTTCTGTCTTGAACGAGTATAGCCAACTCCTTTCAGATTTAGGAGCCACTATTTAGACACCCCTAAACGGAGAGGTTCCGAGATCATTTTACCTCTTTTCTGAGGTGGGGTGGACACCCAATAGGTGTTAGTTTAGGAGCGGTCCTTCGAGTCGAGAAGTCTTTCATAAGACTTTCTCTTCCTTTCCAATTTTGAATCGGATTCCTTACCTTCTCTACACCTTTGAATATTCTGTTCCTAATAAACAAACCCTCTAAAGCATGACTCTTTTAACAAATAAGTTCTTTTTTTTTATAAATACATGTACAAAAATATGTTCGGACTCTTTTCGATTCCTTTGTTTTCGTCCCGATGAGAAGAAGCATAACTTGGGACTGACAATCGGAATCTACCTTGCAGAAAATGTCTGCCCCAAAGCTGATTTTCTCCTTCACCAATGGACTGGACTTCACTGTTTACAAGGATGAGCTGCCCAACAATGGGATCATCCATTTCGGACAAGGATTCGAGAACACAAATGTCAAGATCGCTGACGTTACCCTTTTCACACTTACAAACAAATTATCTAAACTGAAAGACCTTTGATCGAGTTCAACCTCAAGTCAACTCAAGAGTTTCGTCCCCTGCAAAGGGTCCTAGCTGAGAAGAATACTACTGTTCGTAGAAGGACTGTTGTCTCTACCCCCACCGGCCTAGACGTCTTTGCACCTACCCCGGCTTCTGCCAAACTAAAGGGGAAGGAAGTTCAAATTTGTAACGAACATGTTACCGTGGAGGGTACAGACTTCCGTGCAAAACCTTCTGTTTTCGAAATTGGGTCCAGCTCAAGGGTTCCACCCCTAACACGGACTCAGAGAAGAAACAGAGGTAGAAAGATTACCAGAAAGGCCAAAGCTGCTGAAGTCGCTTTCTTAGAAGAAATCCCTGAGTACACACCACTACCAGAGTACATACCATTACCTGAGTATACACCACTTTTGGAAGGAAGTAGATTCCATCCGCTCTCCGCCGCAGCTGAAGAGGAGAATGTCCGCAAGATTGCTTCTGCATTACCTCGACCCGCATACTATAGCGACAGCCGAAAGAAAAGGGCTAGGACTACACCATTTGCCCGACTGCAGACTGTGATAGAAAAATTAGCAAAGAAAGAGAGATGTCCTGTATCGAAATTTTAAGAAGAATAGGGCGGGTACCAGCCAAGTCCCGTCTTGGGCCGCGAGTAGAACCCGTTAGCGCTGCAGAGAAACTGAATAAAAAGATAAAGGCCAGTCCACTTGTTATTGTTTCAGGATTACAGATCAGGGAGGATACCACCTTCCAGCATTCAGCAGACAGACCATCTGGTCCTAGGCCTTCTGCTGCTAGAAGGATGGTATGACATCCTACTACCGTTCAATTAAGACCAAAACAACGACCAGAAAAGGAAAGTCTCATCAGAAGACTCGAGTCCGAAGAAAGTGCCACTGCAATGAAGGAGACTTCCAAGAAGGAAACCCAACGGTCATCACGTGATAACTGCGAAACTGCACGAGAAAGACCATTGGAGGACGCTATGGAAAAGCTGAGAACTGACATTGAACGGTTAGCAAGGGAAAGGGAAGAAAAGTTTGGAGATGAAGTTGACTCGTCAGAGTTCATGGATGACGAATATGTGGAGATCAACATGGTTGAGACACGAGCATCGTCAGCTTCGCAAGGTGCCCCAGCAGCTGCATAGAGGGATGAACCGGAAGCATTAAGAGCACAAATTCGAGAAAAGGATGATACAATCTCTCAAATGGCAAAAAGGATGGAAGAGATGGCTGCAGCTCTAGCCACTCTTCAGAGTCAGGTTCAACCCCAAAGAGAAACACCTCCAGAAGTTATTCATATTACAGACGGAGGAAAAGAGATTACATCCATTAACGGAGACAATCAGCCAAAGAAGGATTCTACTCAGAACATGATTCCAGAGAAGGACATCAAGAACATGGTGGAACAGCAGGTGCGAGAAGCCTTAGCACACTCTAAGAGCGGAGCATCTATTCAGACGGGTAGACCTTACCACAAAGAATTTGATGCAGTACAATACCCAAAAGGCTTCGTACCACCTCTGTTCAAAACTTTTGATGGTATCGGAAATCCTCGACAGCATGTTGCACATTTTCGTGCTAGTTGTTGTAACGCCGGTGGAAGTGACACTTTACTCTTCCGACAATTGGTCAGCAGCCTGTCAAGGATCGCCTTCGATTGGTATGCAGAGTTACCAAACGGTTCGGTAAGACATTTACAGAATTGGAAAATCTCTTCATGAAACGGTTTGCCGGAGCTCAGCACCATATCACCATCGGTGACTTAGTGGTGAAGAAACAAAAACCGAATGAAACTTTGGTGGATTACATACTTCGATGGAGAAATCTAAGCATGATGTGTGAGCCACAGCTACAAGAACAACATGCAGTCTGTATCCTGCTTAAAAGCATTTACGGCCCGATAGCACTTTTCCTTAAGGGATTCACAATTAAGACTTTTGAGAAGTTGTTAAGCAAGGTCGGGAGCTTGCAAGAGGAAGCAAAACAACTAAGTTTCGTCGATAAAAAAGACAAGCAGAAGCCTACGAAGACATTCGAAAAGAAATCCGGGATCGTCGCGGCAGTTGATAAGGGCAAAATAGCCAATGCAAATACAGCCGGAGCAGCCACAATCCAGCTATCAACAACCTCAACAGAACTACCAATAGCCTCAACCCGGTTATCAGCTAACCCAACAATATGAGCAACCGCCTCGCCCACAGCGCACATTAAAGGAGCTCATAAATAGAGAATACCCATTCAAGAATGAGACAGTGTCAAAGATGTTCCGCAATTTGATGAAGACTTAGGATTTTTGACTGCCAGAACCCAAGAAGCCAGAAGAATTTAATAAGAAGGACCTTCCAAACTACTGCCCTTACCACCAGATGCTTGGACATAAAATAGAGGATTGCATCACCTTTAAGAGTTGGCTTGACAACAATCTCCGGAAAGGGAACATAACAATCCCGAAGGAATACTTGAAAGAACCTTAGAAGGGAGGTTCTGTCAATGTTATTTCAACGGATCCCGTTTTTGCGATAGACCCTTACACAACTGATGATGGATGGAGTACCGCTCGGACGAAATCACCGAAGAAAATTTTGGATCGCATCCAGGCCTCTTCGGCATGTGCTTCAATTCAAAGTTTGAAACCTGTCGAGCCTGCTATATCGCTTCCAATTGAAGAACCGCCCCAGGAAGAAAAGATCATAGAAAAGAAGGAGATCGAAGAAGAAGAAAAGACCGAGGCTCCCAAGGCTAGGCTAGGGGCTGCTTATCCTAAGATGGTTGTTTCCGATTCGGGGGAAAAATTCCTCGAACCTCTGACTCTGTATGATTATTTGCTCGCTCCGGCGGGATCTTATAATGATAAGAGTTATGGCGTTGGCTACGTTTTGACTGTTTCTAACGATTACGTAACTAACGACAACCAATCTAATCAGGATCCCGATTTTGATACCAATACTAATTCTCAAATCATACACAACCTCGACAATCATGATGACAAAGAAGACATTCATCAAGAAGGCTACGAAAGTTCAACAAGCAATGAATCTATTTATGAATTCCAAGGAACTTCAATAACAATAGAGTTAGAGCCTTCAGATTCCGAAGCAACTCCAAAAGAACCTGTCATGCCAATTCAAAAGGAGACACTCGTAAATTCGAGCACCGGATTCAGAAGAAATCACAGAAGTCAATTTAAGGAGCGGAAGGGTTCTACCTCCAAGAATGGGTCCAAAAGACAAAGGAAAGCAGGTGGTTGTTCAGGAAGAATCAACCTCAACAAAAGAATTGCCCATTCGGGAAGAAACTGAGACACATGATAACAAAGTGGACTATAACGTGCTAGCCCATCTTAGGAAACTACCAGCCAAACTGAGCATCTACGACACTCTCATCTTATCAAAAGAGATGAGGAAGCTCTGATCAAGGCCTTACTTGATCCAGAGATTTGTTTAGCTCAGATGGCCGGAGATTCCTTAGACGAGGTTTGCTCGTTAAAGGAACAGCGAGGTGTTACCTTCACGGATAGTGATCTACTACTTGGGACAGTCGATCACAACCGACCATTGTACATTTCAGTTACAATCGGAAAATTTACACTCTCCAGAGTATTGGTGGATCCAGGAGCATCGATCAACATAATGAATCTTTGGACGCTAGCATACTTAGAAATTGATGCTCGCGAGCTTGAAGCGGACAAGATGTTACTAAGAGGATTCAACCAGAAAGGAGAAAGAGCACTTGGATCAATAACACTATTAATGAAGACCGGTGATTTAGCGAAGACAAACGCAAAATTTCATATAATTTATTCCGAAACATCGTTCAACGTGCTACTGGGCCGACCATGGATACATGAGAACCGGATGGTACCGTTGTCTCTACATCAATGCATAAAATACTACGAAGGAGGAGAACAGTGCATTAAAGGTGATTTGCAACCTTTCTCCGTACATGAGATTGGAATCCATGAAGATGCAGCTTATTACGCACCTCCGAAGAAGACTATCTTCTCCAGAAACACCGTGCCAAATGAAGCTAAAGAAATTCGAGACAATAAAGAACCTGAAGTTCTAGTCCAATAGTCACTCACCACTCCCTTACGACGAGATGGTGAAGGTTTCTCCGAACTCGCATCCGAGGTCGAGGCCGGGACGAGGTCGTGGAAGAGACGCCAGGACGATTGGACGAGAAAAGCTGATGATCAACGTTGATTAGGAAAACAGCTCTGAGGAAGAAGAGGAAATCAAGAAAGAAGCAGCTACAATAAACCGGAAGAAACCACAATTCGAGATTTCTCTCGAAGATGAGAAGAACGAAGAATACAAATCAATGTACGAGAAGATTAACCACTATGTACACACTATGACCCTGACCCCGATCCAGTCTAATAAGATCGAGGGTATGGTGGTCATAGAAGTACGTGGCAGCGGTGCAAAGCCAATCAAATTTTACCGTGGCACTTCTTCTTCCAATATTGAAAACAATGTACAATTTGAAGATGTCACTTCTTCTGAATTAATGGAATTACCTTTTGAGTGGTACTCTCCCTATGTTCAAAATTTAATTCAACGTGGTGTCTTACCTCGACAATGGACAAAAGGCCGAGCACAACACTTCGAAAAATTATGGAATAATGCCGGTCGGCCTCCCAATTCAAAACATGGTCTCGGATTCGGCACAGTAAGTTCAGTTGACAATACGAAATTTTGCTTGGTTGTCACTTACGAACCTAATGAAGACTGTTTAGAAACTACAGAAGAGCTTGAAGATCTGGAAATTGGAGAAGCTCCACCAGAATTTGAAGAAGAAATCAAATCCATAATAGATGAGTTCATGGAAGTTAACTTAGGTACTAGCGAAAAGCCTAGACCAACCTTTGTTAGCTCCTCACTCAATAAAGAAGAATCTAAGGAAATGATCAAGATATTAATGGATTTCAAGGACTATTTTGCTTGGAGTTACGACGAAATGCCAGGATTAGCTCTAGAAGTTGCAGTTCACAGGCTAGGAGTGGATCCTACTTCCGTTCCAATCAGACAAGCTTCCAGAAGAATGCATCTAGAAATTGAACAACAAGTAATAACTGAAGTTAAGAAGCTAATAGATGCTAAATTTGTCCGTGAAGAACTATACCCTACTTGGCTAGCCAATGTCGTACCAGTCAGGAAGAAGAATGGTCAGATCAGAATCAGTGTAGATTTTAGAGACTTGAACAAAGCATGTCCGAAGGATGAATTTCCACTACCAATCCCAGAATTGATGATCGACATCGCTTCGACACATGAAATATTCTCTTTCATGGATGGATCTTCGGGATACAACAAGATAAAGATGGCATCAGAAGACGAAAAGCTCACAGCTTTCAGAACGCCGATCGGAGTATATTGCTACACAATAATGCCATTCGGACTAAAGAACGCAGGAGCAACATACCAAAGAGCAATGACAAAGATTTTTTATGAGCTCATCCACAACCAAGTTGAGTGCTAAGTGGATGATGTGGTCATCAAAAGCAAACTGAAGGAAAATCACCTATATGATTTGAGAATTGTCTTCGAGCGACTAAGGCAATACAACCTTAAGATGAATCCCTTAAAATCCGCCTTCCGCGTCACCTCCAGGAAATTCTTAGGATTTGTTGTCCGACATCGCGGGATCGAAATTGATCCTGAAAAGATTAAAGCTATCTTAGAATTGCCGCCTCCCAAAACCTTAAAACAGCTACGATCCTTTCAAGGGAAGCTGGCATATCTTCGACGCTTTATCTCAAACTTGTCAGGTAGGTGTTAGCCCTTCTCGGCATTAGTTAAAAAGGACGCCAAATTCATTTGGGAAGAGAAATGCCAACTGGCCTTCCAGGACATCAAACAATACTTAACGACACCTCCTGTCTTAGCAGCCCCATTCTCAGGTAGACCGTTGATACTTTATACCGCTGCTCTAGACGACTCACTTAGAGCCCTGCTAGCCCAGATCAATGATGAGGGAAAAGAAAATACTCTCTACTACTTAAGCCGTCGTCTGATTCTGACGGAAGTAAAATATCCTCCAATTGAGAAGCATTGTTTGGCCCTAATCTTTGCCGCACAAAAACTCAGGCATTACATGCTCTCTCACAAGGTCAACCTTATTTCGAAAGTTAATCCATTGCAATATTTGATGACCCGTCCAACACTTTCTGGAAGGCTTGCCAGGTGGTCAATGATACTATTGCAATTCGATATAACCTTCGTGCCTCTTTGTGCCGTAAAGGGACAAATTCTAGCAGATTTCCTTGCAGCACACCCTTTGCCGGCAGAATCGCCTCTCAATGACGACTTGCCAGATGAGCAGATAATGAACCTAGAAGACACTGTTGATCGACGTTGGGAACTATACTTCAATGGAGCATCCTCAGCACAGAAAGACAAAGAATTGCAAACGATAGTGCCCGGTATGGCAGGAATCGGACTAATCTTTATAACACCGGAGCGGGGGATGTTAAGATACTCCTACCATTTAACAGAGCCGTGCCCAAACAACGAGGCAGAATACGAGACCCTCATAACAGGACTAGAACTGACCATTCAGATGGCAATAACAGATATCAACATCTATGGAGATTCTCAGTTGATCATTCAACAGGTCACCGGACAATACAGAATTTTAAAGCCAAGACTCGAGCAATACTTTCAGTATGCCATGAAACTTTTGGAACAAATTCCAAATGTAACAATCTACAAGATCCCCAGAAGAGAAAATGCTCTCGCAGATGCGCTAGCTCGCCTTGCAAAAGAATTTTCCTACTTACAAGATGAGTCAGTTGAAGTGTTAGTTCAGGGATGACAGGTCCTATCACAGCTCGACATGGATATGATACAGAAATCAGAAAAAGCAGAGGAATCAGTTGCAGCAGTGATGGAAAACAAAGAAGATTGGCGTCAGCCGCTAATAGAATACCTGCAAATAGGGAATTACCGGACGGTAAGTCATTAGCACATCAAATCAAGAAAAGAACTCTGTCTTACGCATTAATCAACAATACATTATACAAAAGGTCTTTTGATCAGATGTGGTTAAGATGCCTGAGCGGGTTCGAGGCTCGTGAAATTGTCAAAGAAGTGCATTTAGGACTTTGTGGTGCTCATCAGTCGGGCCTGAAAATGAAAATGAAAATTAAAAGACTAGGATATTACTGGCCCTCGATGATGACCGACTGCATGAAGATTACCAAAAGTTGTCACCAGTGCTAGGTACACGGAGTGGTTCTACACCAACCTCCAAATGTGCTACATCCGATAACTGCATCGTGGCCATTTGAGTGTTGGGGCATAGATATAGTGGGTCTGATAGAACCGCCTTCTTCAAGAGGACATCGCTTCATTCTTGCAGCTACAGACTACTTTTCTAAATGGGCAGAAGCAGTTCCACTCAGAGAAGTAAAGGCACCCCATGTGCTACAATTTTTCAAGAATCAAGTTGTATATCATTTTGGGGTACCGCACAGAATTATTTCAGATAATGGGTCCGCATTCAAAAGTACAAAAATCAATAATTTTGTCAGGAGACATGAAATCGACTGGCGATACTCTACAATCTACTACCCAAAAGCAAACGGCTTGGCCGAGGCTTTTAATAAAACTCTCGTTCAAATCTTAAAGAAAACTTTGGATAACAACAAGAGAAATTGGCACGACAAGTTGTTAGAAGCCTTATGGGCCTACAGGACAACCTTCAGGACTCCTACTCAGTCTACACCTTACACTTAAGTGTACGGGTCCGAGGCAGTGTTACCATTGGAAGTCCAGCTTCCATCACTCAGGATTGCAGTTGCAAATAAAATTACGATAGAAGAAAATGCCAGATTATGACTGGACGAACTGGAAAGCTTGGAAGGAAAAAGACTTGCAGCGCAACAAAATTTGGAACTGTACCAAGCTAAGATGATCCAGGCTCATGATAAACTGGTCCGCCCAAGAACTTTCAAAGTTGGTGACTTAGTTCTTGTTCTTAGAAGACCTATTCTTGCACATCGCAAGATAGGGGGAAAATTTGAACCAACTTGGGAAGGGCCGTTTATAGTTGAGGCAGTCTACTCAGGAGGCTCCTACCAACTTGTGAATTGCCAAGGAGAACGACAAATGCTTCCAATCATTGGACGATATTTAAAAAAGTATTACGCAACCTCATGTTTCAAAGGGTGGCCTCTAAAATAGAGTCCAATCCCTAGAAACACGGTTGAGACAATCACTTTGTGACTGGGTCCGAACCCAAAAACACAAAAAAAAATAAATAAAAAAAATGTACTAAAAAAATAAAATACGTGAAATCATAATAATAAAGTTTTACCCTTCCATTCAAATCAAATCTTGTTCCTGATCTTTCTTCATCTTTTCCTACTTTCCTTAAAAATTAAAATAAGTGAATAAAAATGCTCGGTGATAAATATTTTCTTAATGTTCTTGTTCTTAGTACAGCCCCTGATCCTTTCCTTGTCTTTTGTGCAGGGAAATGTCGAACGGGCGGTTGGTCCTAAACTTTACAAATGACATGAGTCTCGCACTCGATGAAAAGAGGGTGAAGGATGGAGCAGTGATAGAGATTGACTCGGACTTCACACCAGCTGGCCTACAATACGAAGAAAATGATGGGATCCCTGTTGATCGAGAAAAACTACACAGCCAAACAGTGATGAAAGTGGGTGGCCCGAGCCACCAATCCAACAACAAGAAAAGAAAAACAAACGCCGCAGAAGATAAGAAAATTATGTCCGTGGTTGCTACAGCAGAAGGTGGGCTTGTCAGTGCCGCACCCACAAAAATTCAAGGAGTGAGAAGAGCTACTCTCACTGCTACCCAGTGACGAAATAAGAATCATCGTATTCACAAGAAGTTGACCAAGTTAGCAGAAGATCAACATGGACAGACAGTGGGTACTGTTAGTGCAAATGCTCCAAGGAGACCGGTTCGGCAGGAACCAGAAAGAAGAAAGCCAACTCCAAAAAGGTTGGAACAGATGAAAGAAATACCAGGAAGAACAGAAATGGAGTCGGTGCCTCAACGCCGAGCAGATGTACCAGACCCGGAGAGTCTTGTTGCGAACGCAACCCCGGAGGGTGTCCTTACAGAGACTATCCCCGAGGAGTCGAGACATGTAGGAGAGCGTGCTGGGGTTGAGCCATACATCCCATAGTACGTTACCAGACACCGAGGACTTCAGATAATTCCAGAATATGAGCTGGAGAAAATGCAGCTAGTTGAAAAGAAGACCTTTGAATACTTTGAAAGGATTGGAGGCAGAAGAATCAACATCCTGGAAGGCCTCGAGCTATATAAAGGTGTATTCTCAGAATACGAGCAACAATAGATTGTGGATTGCATTCTAGAACTTTAGAAGATGGGTCGAGGAGTCCATCTGCAAGAAAAGACTTATTCAGAACCCCGGAAGTGTATGCCAGGGAAAGGAAGAGTCACAATACAATGCGGGTGTTGCTATAACTTCACAGAAGACAGAAAAGGGAATCCGCTAGGAATACTCCATCACGGTGAGGTGGATCCCATGGCAAGAATCATTAAAAGAATGGTGAAAAGAATGATAACGTGGAGGGTACTGCCAGCAGACTGTATACCCAACAGTTGCATCATCAACATCTATCAGAAGGGCGACTGCATACCTCCACACATAGACCACCACGACTTTGTCAGACCTTTCTGCACAGTTTCGTTCGTCAACCAGTGCAATATCATGTTCGGATCTGACCTCCGGATAGCAGGCCCGGGCAAGTTCCGAGGGCCAGTGGAGATACAACTTCCGGTAGGTTCCGTCATGATACTACAAGGAAATGGAGCAGATATCACAAACATTGCATACCGGGAGTACCAGTGGAGCGGATCTCTGTCACTTTTAGAAGAATGGATGCCAGAAAGGCACGATACCATTTCCAACCAGATCTAGAATTGGATAGTCTCCGGCCATATGAGCTGTGAGTTACACGGGAGATATCACACCTCCAAAGCACATCCATGCGGCATTCCTGCCAAGGGTGGCTTGGAAGGTGATGTTATTGACCATGTACCTTACTATTCAGACATGGATTTAGCAGATACTTTTAGATGGATCAACGAGAATCATACATAGTCCATTTTGAGTCATGGATTGTATGAAGAATATTTCAGATCGAGTTGTATGATGTATCTTCAACAAGATTGGAATGAAAGTGACCATGTCACATTTTGCCTTCACCTCTTTTGTGCAAATTGACTGGGAAACGCCATTAAAGTTAAATAAACTTCGAACAAAGAACAAAAAAGAAAAGGAAAATAAATAAGAACTCTCTTTCATAAAAATCCAAACATTAAAAAGAATTTCAAATCCACATGAACTTCTACAATCATTCTCTGCACTTTGCAATATGTTCAATCTCTGCATTCATAAATCTCATCAATATATTCAATCTCTACATTCATAAATCTCAACAATATGTTCTCAGCAATCTCAGCATTCGGGATAGGCTTCTGCCCTACTCCCATCTCAGCAATCTCAGCAATCGGGATAGGCTTTCGACCTACTCCCATCTCAGCAATCGGGATAGGCTTTCGACCTACTCCCATCTCAGCAATTCTCAGCATCTCAGCATTCGGGATAGGCTTCCGCCCTACTCCCCTCTCAGCAAATCTCAGCAATCGGGATAGGCTTCCGCCCTACTCCCATCTCAGCAATCTCAGCATTCGGGATCTCAGCAATCGGGATAGGCTTCCGCCCTACTCCCATCTCAGCAATTCTCAGCACTCGGGATAGGCTTTCGCCCTACTCCCATCTCAGCAATTCTCAGCATTCGGGATAGGCTTCCTCCCTACTCCCTTCTCAACAATTCTCAGCACTCGGGATAGGCACAGTCCTACTCCTTTCTCAGCAATCTCAAAATTCGATCCTCTTAGCAAGAAATTGAAATCAAAGCACTCCGCATTTCGGATAGGCTTTGTCCTATTCTTCCTCAGCATATGGAATAGGTTCGGTCCTGCTTTCTTCCCATCATACAGATGCATTCGGGTGGGCCTTAGCCCTACTCTTTTCTCAGCATAATTGAAACTCAAATTAAAACCCAAACTCAAAATTGAAAACTTGAAATAGAGAATGAAACGAATCTAAGATCCAATCTCTTGAAATCTTGTGATCTGAAATTCACCTCCTTTTTCCCAGCGAGAGTTTTGGAATCTTCAGTCTTGGAGATTTACCTAATACTCCCCAGTGGAAATTTCTTACACTTCGTCCTAAGTTTGTCACTTGGACATCTGTTTTGGTTTTGTTGAACTCTTCGGTCAACACCAATACGCGCGGTATGCTTGGTTAGCACACCACACATATTGGGGGTCCATTTGTTGACCTCATTTTTTATGAGGTCTTCTTTTCCCTCTTTAGTGCTTAGGATCTAGCCTTAGGCTTTTCCTTTGACTATCTTAGAGGACTAGAATTGGGACCCATCCTTTAGAAATTTAAACCACTTCTTGTCTCCCTGCAAACCCCACAAGCTTGATTATAGACCCCTAATCACCTAGAGGGTTGAAATCAAAAGTGAAGGTTTAAAGGATGAGTTCCCCATAGGACTCTTTGGCCTTAGGACCACCCTGGGTAGCTTGTTCTGGTAAGGGTTGACTTACACACCCACTACACTCATATTCTACACTCTAACACACAATAAAAATCCTAAAACCACACCCATACCCAACTTAACTCCTTGACTCATGTAGGTAATTCATATGGATGGACCTTAACCCCTAAGCCCCTGGCTAAGAGGGTTAGGAACAACATAGTGAATGTCTCAAATTAGTCCTCTCATGGCTCATATAGGCTTAACATGGCTTCATGGCTTCATGGCTCAACCAAGGTGATTCCATTTCACTCATATTTGATCAATCTTCTCTTTTCCAAAATTTCAATTTTTTGACCCCGGGGACCCTACACCTATAAAACCTACCAAAAGCAATTAAAATTGCCCAAATCCTCCAAAATTTCCAAATCACCCAAAATTCCCCAAAATTAGCCCTAAACATTTCCTCACCAATCAAATTGATCATCCATAGCCAAAAATACCGAAGATTCCAAAAATACCCCCCAATACCCTTCAAATACCCAAAATACCCCTCTTAGCCAAAAAATCTAAAAATTCAGAAAATTTCCAGAAAATTCTAGAAAATCCCAAATATTCTCAATTTCATTTTGTCCAACTATACCATAGGCCAATTTTGTCAATTTAACCCATTTTTACCAAAACCCCCAATTTATCCCATTCTTAATCCAAGTGAACCCAATGTCAAACCAAATCTACCCAATTGACCCCAATTTCGGTCCAATTCAGTTCTAAACTTCAATTTAACATCCAAAATATCAATCTAGACCAAATACAAGTCCAATTTGATTGGCATTTGAATCCAATTTCATTTTTAAGCTTAAAGCCCAATTTTGACCAATGACCCAAACTTAGCCCGAGCTAACCCAATTCAATCCCAATTTGACCCAAATATTTTCTAAAACCTTCCTAGCATCCCCAAAAACAAAATAATAACATGATTTGCCCAAAATTTGGACCCAACCCTAACTCAAATTCAACCCAAAACCAAAAGGCCCAATTTTGACCTAAATCTAAACCTAACCCAAATAAGCCCAAATCCCAAAACCAAAACCCAACCAAAGTTTAAACCTCTTTGAAACACTCCCATAAACATTTCCAAACATTAATTTGAAATCAATTTCAACCCTAGCCCAACATTGGCCCAAATTAGCCCAATTTGACCTACATTGGCCCATTTACCAAATCAACTCAAATTCAACCCAATTCAAACCCAAACCACCTCAAATTCATTTCAAATCAATCATGACACATCCCTAGACTAAACCCAACATTTCTTTAGCCCAATCCTTTACATGATTTCCAGTAACCAATTTGTTTTTAAACATAAAAGCCCATCCCCTTAAACCATGCTAAAAGCACACCTTTACCAAATTTTAAAAGCCCAAACCCATCCTAAAGCCCACACTACAATTTTATCTTATCTTCACTCAATTAATATCACTCCCTAAGTGCTAAATCCATCATGAAAATCAAACCAAGATGATATTATGCCAAATCCCATCTAATAACCCCAAAATTTTCAAAATTTCATAAATCCTTTTCCATGAAAGTTGACTTGACTTTTCCCAAGCCAAATGTGAGCCATGAACAAGCCATTCTCAAGCCACATGAAGCCATGGGGGCTTTGACTTTTCATTAGTCCACTTATGGCAAGAAGAGGGGGTTCTTTCTTAAACCTCCCTTAAACCTTTTTTACCTTAAGCATGTCACACACTAAACCATGCTTAGCCACCTCACCATGGATGGGGACTTCACTACCCCAATTCAGCTGACCCAAATGATTCTCCCTCAGCCCAAGGTCAAGCCTTGGATGATGAACCTAGCCCAAAACCAAGGGTTGACCCAAACCTAGCCAAAATCACCCTTACCACATTCTACTTTGATTCAAACACTTTGCACATGGCAAAGCTCAATTGACTGCACAAACCTCCAGCCCTGACCCACCTGGACCTTAGGGTGACCCATGCCTGCTGGCCAGCCGCCTGGATCTCCGGAAAACATCATAGCCGAGACCTTGGGAGGAGCCAAATTTTGGAATTCCACCTTGCTAACTTGTCTCAACCCAAATGGACAGCATAGCTCTTCTTCTCCTCACCAGAGCAGCTGATCCCAGCCTTCAAACCCCCCTGGGAGGCCCTCCACCCTCTCCTATTTAAACACCACCACCTCTCGGCCAAAGGAGGTGCTGAACCAAAACTTACTGAAACCCTGCCAAAATCATCCCAGACCACTCTCTACACATAGAGAACATAATCCCCACTGAAATCCCCCTGCAATTTTCTCTATGTGAGCTCAATTTTAGAGTGGAAATCCAAGCCCAAAACCATGACACTTCACCACAGTGAGCCAATCCCTAAATTGATTGGTCCTACACCTTCACCAGACCAAGAGAAGAAGTTTACCACCAAAAGCCCCCCCTCCAGGCCAGCCATTGCTTCTAGCCTCCAAGCTTTGTGATCGGCTGTGGGCACTTTCATACCTAGACAATTCACCAGGCCAAGGGACTTCATCTGGAGCTTGCTTGGACCCAATCGAACGTGACACAACTCTCAGATTGAAGCATCACTTCTCTGAGCAAAGATATGGACTCACTCTTCTTCTCGAGCTTCCAGAGATTCTCCATTTAGTTTAAATCAATTTCAATGCATGTTTACCGTATAGATGCGTTCGTCTCTTCAAGACGAATCCATAGAGCATAAGAACACAAAAATCCGTTGAGAATCGAGTGAGAAATTAGGGTTAGAAGGTTGACGGTTACAGGTTCACACGAGTCGTAGACGATGACCAGGAGCCGTCAGATCGCGTGTGTATCGAGCGGACGGTCAGGATCGCGCCTGATGGAGCAATGAGACATGAACCGCGGGCCGCGTGGCATCCCAGTCAGATGGCGGCGCCGAATTAATAGACGACGCGTGGAGCTTCGGAGACGCCGAGGTTGATGCAGTGCCGCGTGGATAAGTAGGAAATTAGGATTTTTCTTATTTATTTAATTACCAGAACTTTGAAAATTCATAACTTTGTGTAGAAAAATCCTAAAAACAAAATAAAAATACCCTCTTGCTCAGTGAACAGAGGAGAATAATGTGGAAAAGAAATCATGTAATTTCATTAAGTATTTTATTTTTAATGACTTATTTACTCTCTGCATTGTTTTAATTATCCATGCATATAGGAAATTCACCATGGCATGGGACCATAGGGCTTTTGAAGCCTCTGAACTTGCGAACATTCCCTAAATTTTCCAAGGTCAGCAGCCATCCCTATGAGAAGTTATTGATTTTTCAAATTCATTTTGCTGTTTTGAGTATTTTAATTCCAATAATTAGCATGTTGAGAAATAAATTCTAAGAAAATTTGGTGATGTTTCTTGTGACCAGAGAGGCCTAAGAAAAATAATTTTTGAGTTAATTCACTTTGAACAACCCTAATTGGCCTAAATACCCAAAAGTGAACTTTAATTAATTAGGGTTAACCATTCATCAAATTAACTTAAAAACAATTCTCCACTGTCCTTTAGGGATACGAGAACACCACATAAAAATTTGAAAAAAATTGGACTTGATTAACCACACCAAATGGGTTGATTAATCCTCTTAAGTAATAATGAATAAAATTAAACTTTAAAAAATTCATAACTCACAAAATACTTTTCAAAAATTCATAAAAATGGTTTTGGAGCTTCTCTTATATCAGAGGAATTTAAAAAAATTAAAATTGCAATTTTCTAAAAAGGTTAATTTTTAAACTTATTTTAATATTTTTAATAATTAAAAAATAATAAAATCATAAAAATATTAAAAATCATAAAAATGTCACATTTTGATGACTAATCACTTAGGAATAAACAAAATATTTTCCCTAAGTCCCTAGGGTAAGATATTGAATTTTAAAGGCTTAATGTAATTTTTAATATTAAAAAATGTATTTTCCAACTTTTTCACTAAAATAATTCTAATAAATCAAAGAAAAAGAAAAAAAATATAAAATTTATTTCTCTGGACTCCTTGCTATTAGAGAGATTTAAAAAAAAATATAAAATCCAATTTTCAACTCTAATTTTATTTTAAAATTAATTAATGCCTCAAAACTTAAAATAATTCTAATAAATAAAATATAGTTCAAAAAATCACCAAAATTGGTTTAGGTGGTCCTCTAGTCATTTGGAACATTCCATAATTTTATTAAGGATAGAAACATTTTCTTGGTCATGTTATTGAATTTTCCTTGAAAACCCCTATTTTCCATTAAAAATAATTACATAACTAAATTAAATACATAAAAATCACATTTTCTCCTCTAATGTCTTAATTGACATGTAAGTGAGGTCACATAAAAATTTCAAGTTCATTTGAGCTTAATTTAGTGAGTTATAGAATTATTAAGCTTGAAGGGAAAAATGGTAATTAAAATTTTCAACCTTTAATTAAAATTTTAGGATTAATCAAAAGGGAAGGGTAAAATATTTGATTTTAAACTGATTTTGGATGATTGAAACCTAAATGGTTAAGGGTAGAAACCCACCAATCATTTTAAGAATAATTAAAGTAATCCTTAATTAATTAATTAATTAATTTTGGAAGATTAATAAAAAAATTGAAATTATAAAGTAATGATATTATTTAAGAAGATGTTTATTCTTTAATTTAAAAATCCCTAAATAAATCACTTCAATAATACTTAATTCTTAATTAAAGATTAAAATAATAATCCAAATTAAATTTAAATTAAATTGAAATAAAATTTAAATTAAATTAAATTAAATTAAATTGAATTAAATTAAATTAAAATCATTTAATAACAAACCTAAATGAAATTATTAAGAACTAAACCTAAAATAACCTGAACACTATTCCAAACTTAAACTAATTTTCTATAATTAAATCAAAAAAGAAAGAAAACTTAAATTGAATCATTAAGTTTAAATCATCAAAATACTTAATAACTTGATTTGCCCTTTTAAAGCTCTTATTATTATAACTCTTAAATGAAACATCAAGTGAAGTGTTATCTCACTTATAGGATATTCAAATGTCCTAAGTTTACTGAGCAAAAGAATAACACATAAATTCCCGGATGATTAATTCACTTGTATAATTAAATTCTCTTGGACTTGAAATGATCCTAGAAAAATTGAAAAGATGTTTAAGATTTGTCTTAAGCACTTCCTCAATATGATAGGATGTTTATAAGAACAATTGAACTTAATTATTCTTTGATGAAGAAAATCGTCCTTAAACCAAAATACAAGAACCTATACGTCATAGGAGGTGACTAGCTATAGGATTAGGACTTTGATAGATAACCTAAACCTTCCCCTTAGCTTTACCTAGGTACTTGTTGAAATATTTAAATGCCTTAACATGTGTTTTAAGTGTAGCTTGGGATGACGGGAAGACCCTCTAGGTACGCTTTTGTTTTATTGCAATTTACTTTATTGCAAATGCACTTTACCTTGCTTGCATGATAAACAACTGTTGCATGAAAACCAAAACCTTTAGGGTAGTCCCTGAATTGAAACCAAAACTAAATTAAAAGTCACTGCAAGATAAAAATTACCGCCACAACATTTTAAAATATAAAAACAACTCAAAATTTAATCACAAACATAACACAAAACAACAATTGCAACTAAATTAAAACGCTTGTTGAATGATCGGGAATACCTTGGATGATGTAACCCACGTGTTGCTAACGGGATTTCCCACGGTCTAAATGAAAGTGTGGAACTCATTCAGTTGAGTTTAGCAAATTCATCTGGACTTAGTGAATTCAATGAAAATAACGGTGTCGGGATGACGGAACCGTAGGATCTTAATCTGTTCTGTTCTAATAACTTTAAGGTCTGTTTTAACTAAAACACTAAAAACACTTGGACTTTAAGATTCCTAAAACCAAACTTTTCTCTTCTCTTTTTTGATTACAATCTTCTAAAACTAAACCTCTGCAACAATAAGGAGCTTGGAGCATGGTGAGCAGCACAACCATCTTCGTCAGCAAAACAACTCTACATCAGTTAAACGTTCCTAGAATTAAATAACCAAGCCATAGGATTTCGAGGTAGTTTGCTTAGTGCAACATAAATCCTCAACCTTTTTGTTAGGCTTTTACATGATCATATCATATAAATTAAGCCCTAACCAGTCTTAGGATTCCGAGGTAGTCGTTTTGTACGACATAAACCCTCACATCTTCGATGCTACTCGTATGATTTTATCATACAAATATAAGTTCAAATTAATTAAAACTGGCAAGATTGAAATCTCAGATAATATTAGGATTTTCTTAAATCCGAGCCAAATAATAGGATAGTTTGGGAAGTTGCCAAGATTCTTCTTGGATCCTCAGCTTCGCCTACTCCTCTTCCTTTGGACTCCTAAAATAAACTGTTCTAAATTTGATCCATTCCCTTTTGAAAATTCCAAAATCCAATCATTTGAAAACCTTAAACTTTGAAATTCTTGAGAGCAAAGTCACTGATCATTATCGAGAGTTTTCTTAAGTGATTCCCGTCACTTAGGATGTAATTAACTATAGGGGCTTGCCCTTATAGGGAACTTTAAGAACCCAGGTAATATAAACCCTGCTTAATTCATTTATATTAAGCAGGGGAACTTGTCGGCTTATAAAGTTGGTTCTTAAACCAAACGGATGTCACAAATCTTCTAGTTTATTTAATCGAGCCCCATCATCAAGCAGTGTGTCTATTCTTCGGGATAGATACACGGTTTGTGGTGCTCGTTTATATAAACTATTTGGGATGTGAGATCGGTTTGATTTCATATCTTAAAACTTTTAAACTTAAAATTACTTTTAAAATTAAATGTTATCTTTTAAACTATATATATTTAAATTAAATTTAAAATATGAAAATTCACCAATAATTTCTGTAGGAGACCCCCTTTTCAAAACACATAACCTAAAAATATGTCGACGGGGTGACCTATGGGGTCAACAGGGTTGATCATTGGGTCTAGTTTGACCATTTTGACCAAAGCTGACTTTTTAGGTCAAATGGTTGACCTATGGGGTCAACAGGTCGGTCATTGGTCTAGTTTGATCATTTTGGCCAAAGTTGACTTTTTAGGTCAGAAGGGTGACCAATGGGGTCAACAGGGTTGGTCATTGGGTCTAGTTTGACTATTTTGACCAAAGTTAACTTTTTAGGTCAAAAGGTTGACCTATGGAGTCAACAGGGTTGGTCATTGGATCTGGTTTGACTATTTTGACCAAAGTTGACTTTTTAGGTCAAAAGGTTGACCTATGGAGTCAACAGAGTTGGTCATTGGGTCTTGCTTGACCATTTTGACCAATGTTGACTTTTTAGGTCAAAAGGGTGACCTATGGGGTCAATAGGGTTGGTCATTAGGTCTTGTTTGACCATTTTGACCAAAGTTAACTTTTTAGGTCAAAAGGGTGACCTATGGGGTCAACAGGGTTGGTCATTGGGTCTGGTTTGACCATTTTGACCAAAGTTGACTTTTAGGTCAAAAGATTGACTTGTGGGGTCAACAGGGTTGGTCATTGGGTCTGGTTTGACCATTTTGACCAAAGTTGACTTTTTAGGTCAAAAGGTTGACTTATGGGGTCAACAGGGTTGGTCATTGGGTCTGGTTTGACCATTATGACCAAAGTTGACTTTTTAGGTCAAAAGGTTGACCTATGGGGTCAACAGGGTTGGTCATTGGGTCTGGTTTGACCTTTTTGACCAAAGTTGACTTTTTAGGTCAAAAGGGTGACCTATGGGGTCAATAGGGTTGGCCATTGGGTCTGGTTTGACCATTTTGACCAAAGTTGACTTTTTAGGTTAAAAGAGTGACTTATTGGGTCAACATGGTTGGTCATTGGGTCTGGTTTGACCATTTTGACCAAAGTTGACTTTTTAGGTCAAAAGGGTGACCTGTGGGGTCAACAGGGTTGTTCATTGGATCTAGTTTGACCATTTTGACCAAAGTTGACTTTTTAGTTCAAAAGGTTAACCTATGGTGTCAACAGGGTTGGTCATTGGGTCTGGTTTGACCATTTTGACCAAAGTTGACTTTTTAGGTCAAAAGGTATTGACTCATTATAAAAATGAGGTCAACAAGCAATTGCAATTTTATGTTTGATTCCAAATTTTTGCACTAATGATTGAATTCTTATATTTCTAAAATGACTTCCACCATTTGTGATAATTACCTTAGGCATTCCAAATCTTGAGAAAATCATCATCTTTAAAAATTTAGATACACTTTTGGAGTCACAGTTAGGTAAAGCAACAGCTTCAATCCAATTTGAAACATAATCAACTGCTAATAAAATATAAATTTTTCAGATGATGGTACAAATGGTTCCATAAAGTCTAAACCCCATATATCAAAAATTTCAACTTCCAATATATAGTTTAAAGGCATTTCATCTTTCTTGGATATATTTCCCATCCTTTGACATCGATCACATGTTTTAACATAATGTCTCACATCTCTAAATAAGGTAGGCCAATAAAATCCTGAATTTAAAATTTTAAATGCAGTTTTATCTACTCCAAAGTGTCCTCCAAAATCGGAATCATGACATTTTTGAATAATAACAAAAGTTTCTTGATAAGGTATGCATCTTCGAAATATAGAATCTCTTCCTAATTTAAATAATTGAGGATCTTTCCAAATATAATATTTAGCATCATTTTTAAATTCTTAATAAATTTTTCATCCAATCCATAAGGTAGAATATTGCTAACTAAATAGTTAACTATATCTGCAGACCAAGGTGTTTAGCATCCTTGAATAACATATAAATGTTCATCATGAATTTCCTCATTTATGTTTTCTTCAGTAATAACATCATTCTTAATTCTAAACAAATGAACAACAATTTGGTTGTGAGTTCCTTTTCTATCCACTATTTGAAAATCAAATTCTTGTAAAAGTAAAACCTATCTTATAATTCTAGGTTTAGCATCCTTTTTTTGACATTAGATATTTAATAGCGGAATGATCAGTATGAACTATGCATTTAATACCAAGAAGATAAGGTCTAAATTTATCAAAGGCATATACTATAGCTAGAAGCTTTTTCTCAGTAGTAGTGTAATTTCTTTGTGTTTCGGTGAGAGTTTTACTAGCATAATATATAACTTTGAAAATTTTCTCATATTTTTGTCCCAATACAGCTCCAATTTCAAAATCACTTGCATCGCACATTAATTCAAAAGATTTATTCCAATTAGGTGCAACAATGATAGGTGTAGTTATTAATTTTTCTTTTAAAATATTAAAAGCATTAACACGATCTTTGTTAAATTCAAATTTAGCATCTTTTTCCAATAAATGACAAAGAGGTTTAGCAATTTTAGAAAAATCCTTTATATATCTTCTATAAAATCAAGCATGACCTAGAAAACTTCTCACATCAGTAACAGTAGTAGGTGGTTGTAATTCAGTAATAATTTTCACTTTTGCTTGATCTACTTCCATCCCTTTTTGTGAAATCTTGTGACCAAGTACATTGCCTTCTGTGACCATGAATTGACATTTTTCCCAGTTAAGAACTAAGTTTGTTTCTTCACATCTTTTCAGAATTTTGGAAATATTTTCCAAACAAGATTCAAAAGAAGTTCCAAAATCTGAAAAATCGTCCATGAATATTTCAATTCCTTTGTCAATCAAATCACAAAATATTGACATCATACATCTTTGAAAAGTTGCAGGTGCATTACATAAACCAAAAGGCATTCTTCTAAAGGCAAATGTTCCATAAGGACTTGTAAATGTTATTTTCTCTTGGTCCTCAAGAGCGACAGGTAATTGATGATAACCAGAATATCAATCCAGAAAACATAAATAGGAGTGTCCAGCTAATTTATCAAGCATTTGATCCAAGAAAGGTAAAGGAAAATGATCCTTTCTAATGGCGTCATTTAATTTCTTATAATCAATGCAAATTCGCCATCCAATAACTTGTCTTGTAGGAATTAGTTCATTTTTATCATTGACATGACAGTTACTCCTCCTTTCTTTGGAACACAATGAATAGGACTTACCCATTGGCTATCCGAAATAGGATAAATAATACCAGCATCTAACCATTTAAAATTTTGTTTTTTAACAACCTCTTTCATGATAGGATTTAATCTTCTTTGCGGTTCAATAGTAGGTTTAAAATTTTCTTCCAATAAAATTCTATGCATACCAAAGGAGGGGCTTATTCCTCTTATGTCAGCAATTGTCCAGCCAAATTCTTTCTTATAATTCTTTAACACTCCTATCAATTTTTCGTCTTGATCTTTACTTAGCTCAGAAGAAATAATAACAGGTAAAGTTAATGAATTTCCTGAAATGCATACTATAAATGTGAAGGTAACATTTTTAATTCCTGTTCAGGGGCTTTTTTAATTGAGGGTAAATGTAAATCATTTTGAGTTATGTCCAAAGTTTCCTAATTTTCTTTAATATAATGAGTTTATTCTTCTTTTAGTTCTTCATCTTCATCGGTTAATAATTCAAAATTTTCTTCAGAAATGACTTTACATTTTTCTTGATAATGTTTCTCAATTAAATAATCAATTATATCCATTCAATAATATTTTTCTTTTTCAGGGTACTTCATTGATTTAAGGACATTAAATTTAATCTCTTGATCATTAACTCTCATGGTTAATTCTCCTTTTTGCACATCAATCATAGCTCGTCCGGTCGCTAGAAAAGGTCTCCCTAAAATAATAGGTATTTCTTTATCTTCTTCCATATCAAGTACAATGAAATCTACAGGGAAGATAAATTTATCTACTTTATCAAGAACATCCTCTGTAACTCCTTTAGGGTAAGTGATAGATCTATCAGCTAACTGAAGTGTTACAGTGGTGGGAGTAATCTCTCCTAAATTCAACATTCGAAAAATAGAAAATGGCATGAGATTAATACTTTCGCCTAAATCACATAAAGCTTTTCCACAAAACTTTTCTCCAATAGCACAAGGTATAGTAAAACTTCCAGGATCTTTAAGTTTTTGAGCTAATTTCTTTTTAATTATTGCACTACATTCTTCACTTAATGCAACAGTTTCAAAAGCTTCAAATCTTCATTTCTTACTTAAAATATCCTTCATAAATTTTACATAAATTGACATCTATTCCAAAGCTTCAGCAAAAGGTATGTTTATAGTAAGTTTCTTAAAAATTTTAAAGAACTTAAAAAATTAATGATCAAGCTTCTGCTGTTTAAGTCATTGAGGAAAAGGTGGTGGTGGTTTTTCAACTTCCATATTAATAGAAATATCAGTTTGATCTTTATTAGGAGAAGGAGTTTCTTTTGATTTTTCAATCTCTTCAACCTCAATCTCTTTTTCAATTTTATTCTGCATTCTTTCTTTTAATTCCTTTCCACTTCTAAGTTGTACAGCTTTAACACGTTCATGTTCTTTTCCAGTTTCTTTTGGATTGATTTCAACATTACTAGGAAGTGTTCCTGGGGTTCTATAATTAATTAAATTAGTGATTTGTAACACTATTTTGATTTTGTAATTGATTACTTAGTTGTAAAATTAATTCTTCTATTGATAACTTTTTCTGTTGATTGTTAAATCCAGGTCGTTTATAGTTTGAATTAACTTGATTATTCCAATTTCCAGTGGAATGAGATTGATTATTACCTCATTGTTGTGAATTATTCTAGTTAAAATTAGGATGATTTTTCCTTCCAGGATTATAATAATTTGAATAAGGATTATTTTTACAAGCAATAGCTTGTAAAGTTTCAATAGTTTGAGAATCTTCAATGTTAGCACAGTTATTATGTGATATATTAATAGCAAAACTATCTAATTTCTTAGAAATTGCTGCTACTTGTGAAGCTAAAATAGAAAAGGCTTCATTATCATAAATACTTGCCATTCTTTTTGGATTAATCCTTTCAGAAGGCCATTGAAAATTATTGTTAGCCATTTCTTCAATTAAAGTGTAAGCTTCTTCAAATGATTTAGACATTAAAGAATCTCCAACAGCAGCATCAATAATTGATTTTAATGATCCAATTAATCCATTATTAAATGTTTGAATAATTAACCAATCAGGTAAAGCATGATGAGGACATTTTCTTAATAGTTCTTTAAATCTTTCCCAAGTTTCATAAATTCTCTCCCCTTCAAATTAACTAAATGAAGTAATATCATTTCTTAATTTTGCAGTTTTAGAAGAAGGAGAAATATTTAACAAGGAATTTTTGTGCCATTTCAGCCCATGTTTTAATAGAAACTATTGCCAATGAGTTCAGCTACATAATTGCTTTATCTCTTAAAGAAAAATGAAAGAGTCTAAGCCTAATAGCATCATGAGAAACATTGTTATATTTAAAGGTAGCACAAAGTTCTAAAAAACTAGCAAGGTGTAAATTTGGATCCTCGTTTGGTGTTCCACCAAATTGATTGTTTTGAACCATTTGAATAATAGACGGTTTAAGCTCAAAAGAATTACCATCTACAGTCGGTATTTGAATACTACTATGAAGTTCATCAACTGTACGGTTAACACAATCTCTTAATAGTTTATAAACATTTTGATCATTAATTTCAATTGGATTTTGTAAATTGTTATGTAAATTAGTCATTTCTTGAAATTTTTGAATTTGTTTTCCTTTTTTAATTCTTCTAACACTTCTTTCTAATTCAGAATCTAAAGGTAATAATCCTTCAGGTCCAGAACTACGCATAAAAAGTAAATTAGCAAGAATTAAAATAAATATTATTATTATATATATGTTTTTTTATATTATATATATATATATATTTATTTTCTTTTACAATAAAAAAATGAATAAAATAAAATAAAAATTCTTAAAATCTAAAAATTTAACTCTGCTCTCCCCGGCAATGGCACCAAAAACTTGACCTGATATAAATATATGCGTACTAAAATCTTCTTCCCCGGCAACGGCACCAAAAACTTGACCCGAAGTCCTCTGAAGATCAACGTACTAATTAATTCTTTCAAAAATATATGTTATAAATAATAATAGCGGCTGGAGTATATAAATAGAATTTTATAGAAAATATTTTACACACTAGGGGTACTACGCAAGTATACGTATCATATCAAGTAATATAGGGCTTTGAAACAAAGACCCCAGTATCGTTCCCACGAGGAGAGAGTTATAGATCTCTAAATATTTTTATTTTAAAGTATTTCTTTTATAGTCAAAAATAAAATATCTTTAATTTACTAGATTTAATAATAAAGCAGAAATAAAATGATTGATGTAAATAGCAATAAGAAAGCAACTTTATCCCTTTCAATTAATCCAACATTTTCTAAGATAATAATAATATTCATGGATAATATAAATTTATGGTATTGTGCCAAATAGAAGCATTCCTATTCTTTATCTTCGCTCGATAGTATAAAGAACATTGGCTAGCCTATAGATCAGGTCCGGATGAATTGTTAGTAGAATGGGTTAATCTAGGCTCACCCTAATAGATGTCCAAGGGTGGCTATGGTCGGCCCTACAAGTGACCCTTTCCTTTTCTATAAACCAAATCATAAGAATTTAGTCTGTCACTCTAAAAACTTATCAATTCTATGCCCAATATATAATATCTTCCTATTTATTTGCACTTCATCTTGAATAACCCGCACAAGGCCTTCAACTACCCAAGGATTCATGTGATATCTACAAGTTAAAGAATTCATCTCCTTCTAGGTTTCAAAACTCTTCAACAGGTTTTAACAATTTAAATAGCCAATTTAAATAGTAAATTAAGAATTGATATTAATATCATCACAATGTTTTGAAAATATATGATTTTTAATTCTCTGACAAATTTTGTATTATCTTATTTATCTATTCATAATTGAAAGGAGAAAGTAAAGTAACTACTCAGAACACATTGAAATTAAATAACAAAACATAATAAATAAACTTTGAATCAAAATAAAAATACTTATCTTAGAAGTTTCTCCTTGCACTAACTCTTTCAAACTCTAAATACAAACTTTAAAATAAACTCACTAATTTATGAAGGAAAGTAAAATGGTGGCCCTAATATTATCTCTCTAATTTTCTCTCTAGGTTGGGAGTTTTTGTCTGAAGGAGTACCCTCCTATTTATAGTTTTCAAGGGTTGCCTCAAGGCACCTCTTCAAGATGTGTACAAATTCAATGAATCTTCTAGAAGGTGTGTCTGGCTCCTAGGTGCCGGACACCTCGTCCAGTTCTTCGCACCTCTTCACTTTGGATCGCACCTCTTCGCTATTAAAACTGTTTTGAAGCGTCCAAATACATTGTATCACATGTCCTATAAACCAGGAACAACTTTCAGTCTTCTAGAAGGTCCAATAACCGCTCACACCATCAAAATAACTGGCCAAAAGTCATCTAAAACTTAACGGTTTTCTGTATCGAGCTGGCGCCTAGGCGCCGGACTCTGGCGCTTAGGCGCCAGGCTAGTAATTTCGATAATTTTGCATTTTGGCTCTATTTTTGCTCCTTTTTGCTCCTTTTTTCTCCTTTTTGATATTTTTCTCCTTCTTGAACATTTTTGCATCACCTACATCCAAAAACACAAAAATACCTTTCATTAAAGCATTATATCCTTAAAATTTAATAAAAATCAAGGCATAAAAATAGGTATTTTTTCCTTGGATCAGTGCGTAGGGCATAGGCTGCGTTGGCATTCTGAATATCGTCTTGTATGCTCATAAAACTTATAATAATTTTTTCGCGCCACCCACCTTTGTGGTAGTTTAGTGTATTTTTCAAAGTCTGCATGAGCGTCTTGTTAAAAGGTTCTGTCAAGCTGTTTGCTTTTCATTAATAGATTTTAGAATACCTCCAATTTATCCCATGGCGTCTGACAAAACTTTTGATCATTATACTCTTGAAGGCGGACCCGTTGTCTGAAATAATCCTGTGTGGTACACCAAAATAGTAGATGACGTGATTTCTGAAAAACTGTAGAAGATTTTGTGCTGTAACTTCTCATAATGACACTGCCTCTGTCCATTTGGAGAAGTAATGCATATCTGCGAGTATAAAAGTGTGTCTTTTCAAAGAAGGAGGGTCTATCGACCCACTATATATGTACCCCAACACTTGAATGGCCACGAAAAAATCGTGCGGTGTAGAACATTCGGAGGTTGGTGGACGACCAGTCCATTTAGTTGGCATTGATGACATTTCTTAGTTGTTTCCATACAATTGGTGATCATAGCTGGCTAATAGTATCCAAGACGCTTGATCTTCACCTTCAATTTCAGCCCTGATCGAGCACTAAACAATCTGACATGTACTTATTTGACAATATTATGTGCTTCTGCTTTACAGAAACATTTCAGTCACATCTAAACGAACAAACATCTGTACAGAACATTATGACAAAGCTCTCTTCTGAATTTTATGAACCACTGACTCATCTTCTGATAGCTTTCTTATTAACGAACATTGCATTAACAGTGGATAGTAGTATTATGTACTTTCAGCCACCATAGCTGCTATCTCTTCTTTTTCGAGCTTGTGTAAACTGTCCAGATCAATTTGAGATAGGACTTGACGTCCCATTACCGTAATATCAATAGAGTCTACTGATGAACAAGCCAATTCCTTAGCGAGCTTAGCTAAGGAATCCGCATGAGAATCACATTAGGAATCTACTCAAGTACCTTCCTCATATAATTATGATATTTTGTGAGTCTTAGCTTGAGAATCTTGTATTGTCCCTCTATTTGCTGAATGTCAAGTTGCGAGATGCCAAAAGTGTCAATGTTCGTTATTTAAATTAATATCACGAATTCTAAACCATTTATTAAAGCCTCATATTCTGCTTCATCATTTGTGCACAGCTCTGTCAAGTGGTAAGAGAATTTCTACATTGTCATATATAGTGTAACGAAAGTAAAAAATAATCTTGCTTTCCTGTGTATAACTCTTTGTGAACCTTTATCATTCCCGCTTCATGGAGCTCCGTTGAAGTACATCTCCCAACATCTTGTGCTAGGCTATTTCACTTACATTACTTGTTCATATGGCAAATCATATTGAGAGGGCACCCAGCTGGTAGTGGGTGTGCTGCGAGAAAGTTCGCAAGAATCTGCCTTTCGATAACATGAATAGGAGCAAAAGCTATATAAAATTGAAATAAAATCATCAACCACTTTGCTAAGCTTCCAGAAAGTTTTGGTCGGGTCATCAAATATTGCAATGGATTAACTTTCAAAATCAGCTTAACCTTATAAGAAAGCATGTAGAGCGTAAGCTTTTGAGGGATGAAAAACAAGGCTAGACAATGCTTCTTGGTAGGAGGATGCTTTACCACCACCGATATTAGAGGTTGAATCAAATAACAGAGTACATTTTCCTTAACTTCATGATTGAATTTGGCTAGTAAGGCTCCGAGATAATCTTCCACAGTATAAAGTATCATTGGTCTACCCTGGATAGGGGCTTCCAATACAAAAGGAGTTGTTAGGAATCACTTAATATGCTCAAGGCCCTGATCTATAAAAAAATACCTATTTCTTTATATCTTAATTCTTATTAATTTCTAAGGATATTATGCTTTAATGAAAGGTATTTTTTTGTATTTTTGGATGTAGGTAATGTAAAAAGGTCTAAGAAGAAAAAAGGAGCAAAAAAGGAGTAGAATACCAAGAGTATAAAAAAATATGGCCTGGCGCCTAGGCGCCAGAAAGTGGCGCCTAAGCACTAGAATCGATACGAAAACTGTCAAGTTTTTTACAACATTTGATCAGTTATTTTAATAGAGTGAGCGGTTCTTAGAGATTCTAGAAGGCTGGCAGTTGTTTTTTGATAATAGGACATGTGATACATTCCATTTGGACGCTCCAAAACTGTTTTAATCGCAAAGAGGTGCGAGCCAAAGTGAAGAGGTGCGAAAAACTGGACGCGGTATCCGGCGCCTAGGCGCCAGACCGACCTTCTAGAAGATTCATTGAATGTGGACATGTTTTGAAGAAGTGCCTCAAGGCAACTTTTGAAGCCTATAACTAGAGGTCTAATTCTTCAGAAAACGCGCCCCTCCCATTGTACCCCTTTCTCTTATCTACTTTAGGATCTCTCATCCTTAGAGAGAGAATTAGAGAGAGAAATTTAGGGCCACTTTTGCTTAGTTTAGTGAGTTTATTTTTAAGTTATTGCATCTGGAGTTCATTACACTGTGGAGTCAGTAGGAATGAGAAGATCTGTAGAAGAAATATTTGAGATAAATATATTTTTACATTTGATTCAAAGTTTAATTATCATGTTTTGTTATTTATTTTCAATGTGTTCTGAGTAGTTAGTTACTTTCTTACTCAATTATGAAGAGATAGATAAGATAATATAAAGATTCGATGGAGAATTAAAATTCAAAATATTTTCAAAACATTGTGATGACATTAATACTTGATCTTACTTTACTTTTAAAATTGGCCGTTTGAATTGTTAAAACCTGTTGAAGAGTTTGAAAACCTTGTAGGAGAAGAACACTTAACTTGTAAATGTCACATGAATCCTTGGATAGTCGAAGGCCATGTGCGGGCTATTCATGGTAAAGTGCAAATAAATAGGAAGATAATATTTAAAGGGCGTAGAATTGATAAGTTTTTAGAGTGATAGACTAAATTCTTATAATTTGATTTATAGGGCCGACCATAGCCACCCTTGGACATCTAGAAGTGTGAGCCTAGATTAACCCATTCTACTAACAATACATCCGGACCTATTCTGTAAATTAGTCAATGTTCTTTGCACCTGGATCAAAGAATAAAGAATAGGAATGCTTCTACTTGGCACGATACCATAAATTAAATTCTCCAACGAATATTAATTTATCTTAAAAATCTTAGATTAATTGAAGGAAAAAAAGTTGTTTATTTTATATAGAGTTTATAAAATCATTTTCCTATTATTTTTTTCTTTAAATTGCATCTAGTAAATTAATAGTAATTTATAATCAAAATAAAAATATTTTTACTATTATATTTCGCTTTCGCTTTATAGAAAATTTATTTCTATAAATCTTCCCTGTGGGATTGATACTGGGGTCTTTGTTTAAAAACCCTATATTACTTGAAACGTTACGTATACTTGCGTAGTACCCCTAGTGTATAAAAATCTTACTTATATAATATTAATTGTATACACTAGCCACTATTTATAAATCGAGTCAAAGCTTTTTGGCTATCTTTTAGAAGCAAACATTACTGCGTTAAGCGCGGCGGTCGGGTCAAGTTTTTGGCGCCGTTGCCGGGGAAGAAATCAAAAGAAGAAAGAAATAAAATAGTGAAATTTTATTGCTTGTTTTATGCGAAGATTTGGTTCTGAAGGATTAATACCTTTAGATTCTGAATAGGAAAGAACAATTAGAAAAATTAAAAAGGGAAAACAAATTCAAAAATTTCAAGAAATGACTACTTTACAAAAACCAATTGAACTTAATGATCAAAATATTTATTAACCATTAAGGGATTATGCTAACCCTACAGTTGATGAACTTCATTGTAGTATTCAAATACCCACTGTAGATGCTAATTCTTTTGAACTTAAATCGTCTATTATTCAAATGGTGCAAAACAATCAATTTGATGGATCACCAAATGAGGATCCAAATTTACATCCTGTTAGTTTTTTAGAATTTTGTGCTACTTTTAAATATAACAATGTTTCTGATGATGCTATTAGACTTAGACTCTTTCCTTTTTCTTTAAGAGATAAAGCAAAGATGTGGTTAAACTCATTAGCGACTGGTTCTATTAAAACATGGGCTGAAATGGCACAAAAATTCCTTGCTAAATATTTTCCTCCTTCTAAAACTGCTAAATTAAGAAAGGATATTACTTCATTTAGTCAATTTAACGGGGAGACAATATATGTAACTAGGGAAAGATTTAAAGAACTATTAAGAAAATGTCCTCATCATGCTTTACCTGAATGGTTGATTATTCAAACATTTTATAATGGATTAATTGGATCTTTAAAATCAATTATTGATGCTGCTGCTGCAGGTTCTTTAATGTCTAAATCATTTGATGAAGCTTACACATTAATTGAAGAAATGACTAATAACAATTTTTAATGGCCTTCTGAAAGTATTAACCCTAAAAAGATGGCTAGTATTCAAGATAATGAAGCCTTTTTCTATCTGAAGCAATATCTAAGAAATTAGATAATTTTGTAATTAATATTTCGCATAACAACTCTGCTAATATTGAAGATTCTCAAACTATTGAAACATTACAAGCTATTTCAAGTAAAAATAATCCTTATTCAAATTATTATAATCCTGGGTGGAAAAAGCATCCTAATTTTAACTGGAACAATTCACAACAACAATGGGGTAATAATCAATCTCATCCCAGTGGAAGTTGAAATAATCAAGTTAATTCAAATTATAAACCTCCTGGATTTAATAATCAATAGAAAAAGTTATCAATAGAAGAATTAATTATGCAAATGAATAATCAATTACAAAATCAAAATACTGCTATTCGTAATATTAAAAATCAAATGGGGCAAATTGCTACTTTAATTAATAACAGACCTGTAGGAACACTTCCTAGTAAGGTTGAAATCAATCCTAAGGAAACTTGAAAGGAACATGAACAAGTTAAAGCTGTGCAACTTAGAAGTGGAAAGGAATTAAAAGAAAGATTGCAGAATGAAATTGAAAAAGAGATAGAGGTTGAAGAGATTGAAAAACCTAAAGAAACTCTCTCCCCTAGTCAAGATCGATCGTTATATTCGTTAATGTGGAAGTTGAAAAACCACCACCACCTTTTCCTCAAAGACTTAAACAACAGAAACTTGATCATCAATTTTCTAAGTTCTTTGAAATTTATAAGAAACTTATTATTAACTTACATTTTGCTGAAGCTTTGGAACAATTGCCAACTTACGCAAAATTTATAAAGGATATTTTAAGCAAAAAATGAAAATTTGAAGCTTTTGAAACTGTTGCATTAAGTGAAGAATGCAGTGCAATAATTCTAAAGAAATTACCTGAAAAGCTTAAGGATCCTGGAAGTTTCACTATACCCTGTGCTATTCGAGAAAAATTTTGCGGAAAAGTTTTATGTGATTTAGGAGCAAGTATTAATCTCATGCCATTTTCTATCTATCGAAGATTGGATTTAGGAGATATTACTCCCACCACTGTAACTCTTCAGTTAGCTAATAGATCTATCACTTATCCTAAAGGAGTTATAGAGGATGTCCTTGTTAAAGTGGATAAATTTATCTTCCTTGTAGATTTCATAGTACTTGATATGGAAGAAGATAAAGAGATACCTAATATTTTAGGAAGACCTTTTCTAGCTACCGGACGAGCTATGATTGATGTGCAAAAAGGAGAATTAACCATGAGAGTCAATGATCAAGAAATTAAATTCAATGTTCTTAAATCAATGAAGTACCCTGATAAAGAGAAATGTTATCGAATGGATATAATTGGTTATTTAATTGAAAAAAAATTATCAAGAAAAATGTAAGGTTATTTCTGAAGAAAAATTTGAATTTTTAACTGATAAAGAAGAAATAGTAGAAGAAGAAGAGACTCATTTTATTAAAGATAATTGGGAACCTTTAGACATAACTCAAAATGATATAGTTTTACTCTTAATTAAAAAAGCACCTAAACTGGAATTTAAAATGTTACCTTCCCATTTAAAATATACTTTTATTGGAAATTCATTAACTTTACCTGTTATTATTTCTTCTGAACTGAGTAAAGATCAAGAAGAAAAATTACTAGGTGTGCTAAAGAATTATAAGAAAGATTTTGGTTGGACTATTGCTGATATAAAAGGAATAAGCCATTCCATTTGCATGCATAGAATTTTAATGGAAGAAAATTTTAAACCTACTATAGAATCACAAAGAAGATTAAATCCTATTATGAAAGAGGTTGTTAAAAAAGAAATTACTAAGTGATTAGATGCTGGTATTATTTATCCTATTTTGGATAGTCAATGGGTAAGTCATATTCATTGTGTTACGAAGAAAGGAGGAGTAACTGTCATTGTTAATGTTAAAAATGAACTTATTTCTACAAGACAAGTTACTGGATGGCGAATTTGTATTGACTATAGGAAACTAAATAAAGCCACTAGAAAGGATCATTTTCCTTTACTTTTCTTGGATCAAATGCTCGATAAATTAGCTGGACACTCATATTTCTGTTTTCTGGATGGATATTCTGGTTATCATCAATTACTTATTGCTCCTGAGGACCAAGAAAAGACAACATTTACAAGTCCTTATGGAACATTAGCTTTTAGAAGAATGCCTTTTGGCTTATGTAATGCACCTGCAACTTGTCAAAGATGTATGATGTCAATATTTTGTGATTTGATTAACAAAGGAATTGAAATATTCATGGATGATTTTTCAGTCTTTGGAACTTCTTTTGAATCTTGTTTAGAAAACATAGCCAAAGTTCTGAAAAGATGCGAAGAAACAAATTTAGTTCTTAACTGGGAAAAAGGTTAATTCATGGTCATAGAAGGCATTGTACTTGGACACAAAGTATCACAGAAAGGGATGAAAGTAGATCAAGCAAAAGTAAAAATTATTGCTAAATTGCAACACCCTACAACTGTTACTGACGTGAGAAGTTTTCTAGGTCATGCTGGATTTTATAAAAGATATATAAAGGATTTTTCTAAAATTGCTAAACCTCTTTGTCATTTATTAGAAAAAGATGAACAATTTGAATTTAATGAAGAGTGTATTAATGCTTTTAATATTCTAAAAGAAAAATTAATAACTGCACCTATCATTGTTGCACCTAACTGGAATAAATCTTTTTAATTAATGTGTGATGCAAGTGATGTTGCAATTAGATCTGTATTAGGACAAAAATATGAGAAAGTTTTCAAAGTTGTATATTATGCTAGTAAAACTCTCACTGAAACACAAAGAAATTACACTACCACTGAGAAAGAGCTTCTAGCTATAGTATATGCCTTTGATAAATTTTGACCTTATCTTCTTGGTACTAAATGCATAGTTCATAGTGATCATTCTGCTATTAAATATCTAATATCTAAGAAGGATTCTAAACCTAAACTTGTAAGATGGGTTTTACTTCTACAAGAATTTGATTTTCAAATAGTAGATAGAAAAGAAACTGAAAACCAAATTGCTGATCATTTTTCTAGAATTAAAAATGATATTATTTTAGAAGAAAATATAAATGAGAAATTCCCTGATGAATCTTTATATGTTATTCAAAGATACAAAACACCATGGTATGCTGATATTGTTAATTATTTAATTAGCAATATTTTACCATATGACTTGAATAACAAATTTATTAAGAAATTTAAATATGATGCTAAATCTTATATTTGGGAAGAACCTCATTTATTTAAAATTGGTAAAGATTCTATGATTTGAAAATGTCTACCTTATGAGGAAACTTTTGCTATTATTCAAAAATGTCATGATTCTGATTTTGGAGGACACTTTGGCATAAATAAAACTACATTTAAAATTTTAAATTTTGGATTTTATTGGCCTACCTTATTTAATGATGTGAGACAATATGTGAAAACACGTGATCGACGTCAAAGGATGGGAAATATATCTAGGAAAGATGAAATGCCGTTAAACTATATATTGGAAGTTGTCATTTTTGATATATGGGAATTAGACTTTATGGGTCTATTTGTTCCATCATCTGCAAAAATTTATATTTTAGTAGCAGTTGATTATATTTCAAAGTGGATTGAAGCTGTTTCTTTACCAAACAGTGATTCCAAAAGTGTTCCAAAATTCTTAAAGAAAATGATATTTTCAAGATTTGGAATGCCTAAGGTAATTATCACTGATGGTGGAAGTCATTTCAGGAATATAAGAATTCAATCATTACTTCAAAAAATTGGAATCAAACATAGAATTGCAACTGCTTATCACCCTTAAACTAGTGGAATGACTGAAGTATCAAACAAAGAAATTAAAAGAATTTTAGAAAAGACTGTTAATCCTAAAAGAACTGATTGGGTTGATAGACTTGATTCTGCATTATGGGCTTATAGAACAGCTTATAAGACACCAATCGGAATGTCACCTTACCAGTTAATTTATGTTAAACATTATCACTTACTTGTAGAACTTAAACATAAAGCTTATAGGGCGATAAAGGAGTTTAATTTTAATTTGAATAAAGCAGGAGAAAAATGATTATTGCAATTAAATGAGATGGAAGAAATTAGAAACTAATCAAATGAAAATGCGAGGATTTATAAAGAGAAAATGAAGATGTTGCATGATAAGAAAATTTCAGGAAACATTTTTTAGCGTGGACAAAAAATTTTACTGTTTAATTCTCGTTTAAGACTTTTTTCTTGTAAAATTAAGATTAAATGGATTGGACCTTATTTTGTTGAGAAAGTATACCATTATGGAGCTGTGGATATTAAAGATCCCAAAACTGGAAAATTTTTTAAAGTAAATGGATTAAGATTGAAGCCTTATTTGGGAGATATTAAGAAGATTTATAAAGAGGCTTATGAATATAGTCAACCTGATTAAAGATTTACTTTTGTTGGGCTGACGATGTTAAACCAAGCGCTTTGTGGGAGGCAACCCATAATTACCTTGTGTTTTTGTGTTTTAATATAAGGTTATGCCTCGATCTTGATTAATTTTATATTACTTTAGAAAAATTTTATGCTCATAAGTCTTGGTTGACTTAGCCGGAAAATTATTTCGAGGTATGTAAGATTTAAAAATAGGATCACTCTATTTTAAATATGAGTAAAAAGGAGATAAAGTTAACCTTCATTATGATAGTTTACAATGTGAGTTATCGAGTCTTAATTACTCTTACTAGTATAATTTACCTATCTTGGAGAACAAAATTTTGAAAATTTGACGATTAGGCGAAACAGAGTTGAACATAGTTCCGGCACATAGGCGCCAAAATTCGGCACCTGAGCACCAGAATCAACTATGTTTCAATAGGTCCGGCGCCTAGGCGCCAGATTGGGCGCCTAAGAGCCACGGTTACTGGGTCGTGCAAAAACAAAAAATTTTCAGTTTTTCACACGATTTTCCCCTTTAAATCTACCCATCTTCTTCCCTAACCATCAAACAATCAAAATTACGTCCCTTACATTTCATTCTTGAGAGATTTGAGAAATTTTTGAAGAAATGGAAAGGAGAAATCATGGACAAGAGGCTAGGGACAAGGTCTCAAGGGATCCTCAACCTTACTTCAATGGCTTCATCGCTGTAAGTTTAGAGAAAATTTCTAGTCTTTTAGATAAGTTTGAAGAAGATTTTAAAAGGATTGGAGATCGCATTCATGAGATGTTTCATCAAGTTGAACATCTAGAATGGCAAATGAAACTTCAATTTGATCATATTGCGGCTTATCAAGATGCTTAAGTTGAAATGTATGCGAAGAACAAGTGGATAGATGAAAAGACGGCTACGGATTTCCTGAGAGTGTTAGTCTTCTTTCCAAGTGGAATACACAATTTCCCTTGTGAAGATTAGAATATTGTGGTAAAGAGATAGTTATTATGGTTTGTTGAGTCGTTGTATCGATTTAGAGAATCGATTGTGATTGTTAGTGTATTTGCTTTCATGTTCAATGTGTGTTGTTTTTGCTTTGAACTTGTTATGATTGAGAGTGTATTAGGAACTTGAATCAAATGTAGTACTTATCTGGAATGTATTGAGTCAAAATTGAAGATTTTAAATGGAAATTAGTGAGTTTGATTGAAAACCTTATGTTTGATTGGTGGATTCAATATTTAATTTTTATAAATTTTTGAAAAATGTTGTGGAAGTTAGAAACTGAAGCCCTACTCTGATATGAGTAATTGGATGTTGAATTTATGAATTTTGGCGGAAAAATAAATTTTAAAGAAATTTTTTGTGAAAGGCGAGTCTGGCGCCTAGGCACCAGAATTCGGCGCCTAAGCGCCAGTTCGACCTGCTACAAGAAAATTACCATTTAAACCCCCAAAAGCAATTTTTGGCGCCTAAGCTTCATCTTCTTCCCCATTTTCGCGAAAATACATCCTTTAGATCCATTTTGAGGTCTAAAAATTAAGGATTTGAGCTCAAAAGCACTTGATTTCTTCATCTCAAGGTCAGATCTACACTTTAAACCATTTATTTTTGATTTTCACCATAGATTTCCCTAAGTATTGCTAAGAACCAAAAATTTGAAAAAATATTCGATTTTTTGTTATTTCTTTGGATTTTTAAACTTATTTTAAGTTTTATAAACTTAAAAAGAGTTTAAATCTTTGATTCCTAAATTAGTTCTTGTTTTCTTTCACGTTTAGATGGCTCCAAAATCTAAGCACGGGAAAGGACGAGAAAATAGTGATAGCAGCAAATTTCCAACTGCAGTTGTGCATTTTTCGCTTCCACGAACTTTTGTCGTCGAGGAAGTTTATCTCAGAATGAAGTTTTTATCATCTTCGGGAGATGATCGAAAACAATATCATTGCGCACAACTGGCAATGATTTTGTTACTTCACTGCTATTGTTGTTATCCCGGTTGTTCGAGAATTTTATGCAAATTTTCGGGATGCTGAGGATTTTGAATTCTTTATTAGAGGAATCGGAGTAGGAATTACTCCAGAAAGAATCAACATATTCTATGGCCTGCCACCGACTATTGAGTGCTATTATTCTGGATTATCACCATCTGAGGGAGATTTGGACATGATTATTGCTTATCTGACTAACGGTACTGGATCTTGGAAGATCAGGAACGGAAAGAGGGTAAACTTCAAATCCTCTGAATTAAATGGTGTATCTAAAGCATGGAACTACTTTATTTCTACAAGATTGTTACCTTCCAACCACCTGAGTGAAGTGACTAGAGATCGAGAGATCTTAAATTACTACATTCAGGAGAGGAAGCCTATTGATGTCGGAAGCATTATTTATGATTCTGTGGAGTCTACTGCGAGATCCAGCACTTCTGTTGGATTGGAATTTCCATCTTTGAAGGGTGAACATGATGTTAGTTTCCTACTTTTCCTAGATTCACACCATTTGTTGATCCTAAGGACGTAGAATTTTCCTTTGGTGATGAAGATGATGATGAGGCTACAACTAGTGATTAGTTGTTATCGATTTCTTTGAGGTGTAACTCTGTTAGTTTATTTTATTTGGATTGTTTATTAGTTTTGTATTTGATGTATGTTGACTGTTTAGTATTAGGATTCTGTTGTGTTGAGACTGAATTTAGAATTAGTTTATATGTTGTTTTAGTTTAATGTTTAGTACTTAATTATTTTGCTCTGTTTTAATTCTATTTAAAATTGAATATCATCATAAAATTAGCCTGCTTACCTTTCTATATGCATGCTTCAATTTTATCTTAATTATTCATAAAAGCATGTTTAGAAGTTAATTTTTCTTTTTAAGATTGTTTTTTTACATACTTACTAAAAATACTTATGATTTTCTTTCTCTCATACTTTCAAATTATCATAGTATACCAAAACTTATGTTTGTGGGAAGGGAAAATCAATTCAAAATTAAATTTTATTTGTCATTAAACAGCTAATACTTTCTTAAAAATAGAAACTTTTTAACATAACTTAAGGAATGAAGAATTTATTTGAGATCACTTTTATTTTTGAAATTATAAACAAATTAGTGAAAATAAACCAAAATTTTTCTAACTTTGATTGATTTTAAGAATAGAATTATTTAACTTAAAGAAGAATGAGAAAAAGAATTTTTTTATTCATGATATAAATAATAGAATTTTAGAAATATTAAGTAATAAAAAATTATCACTTGAAAAAGAAAAGATTGGAATTCTTTTTGAATTTTTATTTATGTTATAATAATTAAGTGGAGATGTATAAGTTTTGAAAATATAAGTTAAGGATAGTGAAGTTCAAAATCATTAATAAGCTATCCAGATATAGCAATCCTCTCTATTAAAAAAAAAAAGAAGAAAAGAAAAAAAAAAGATAGAGAGGAGAAGCTTGAGGAAAATGCTTAATAAAAAATTAGCTTCACTTGAATTATCTTATAGGAAGAAAACTAATTACATACTTTACTTAATTTTTATGCATAAATATTTATTTAGAAAAGATTTTTCAAGAAGATCTTTTTTCTTGTAAATAATCTATGAGAGCTTAATATAATAGACTTCTATTATTTTCAAAATGAATGAAAAATTTGAAATCTTATGATTTGGTAGTTAAATATTCTTTATATTATTAAAATTAAACCTAGTTAGTGAATTAAACCTAGAATTTATAAAATCAAAAATTATAAGGAATCTTAAATATTTATCTTTTATTTCAAAAAGTTATATTTTATGTAGTAAAAAGAGTTAATTGAGGACAAGTAACATTTAAGTTTGGGGGATTTTGATCTATAAAAAAATATCTATTTCTTTATGTCTTAATTCTTATTAATTTCTAAGGATATTATGCTTTAATGAAAGGTATTTTTTTTATATTTTTGGATGTAGGTAATGTAAAAAGGTCTAAGAAGGAAAAAAGAGCAAAAAAGAGCAAAAATGGAGCAAAATACCAAAAGTATAAAAAAATATGGCCTGGCGCCTAAGCGTCAGACTCGATACAAAAACTGTCAAGTTTTTGACAACATTTTATCAGTTATTTTGACGGAGTGAGCGGTTATTGGACATTCTAGAAGGCTGGCAGTTGTTCCTTGATAATAGGACATGTGATACATTGCATTTGGACACTCCAAAACGGTTTTAATCGCGAAGAGGTGCGAGCCAAAGTGAAGATGTGCGAAGAACTTGATGCGGTGTCTGAAGCCTAGGCGCCAGATTTCGGCGCCTAGGCGCCAGACCTATCTTCGACAAGATTCATTGAATGTGGACATGTTTTGAAGAGGTGCCTCAAGGAAACTCTTGAAGCCTATAAATAGAGGTCCAATTCTTCAGAAAACGTGCCCCTCCCATTGTACCCCTTTCTCTTATCAACTTTAGGATCTCTCATCCTTAGAGAGAGAATTAGAGAGAGAAATTTAGGGCCACTTTTGTTTGGTTTTGTTTGTTTATTTTCAAGTTATTGTATCTGGAGTTCATTACACTGTGGAGTCAGTAGGAATCAGAAGATCTGTAGAAGAAATATTTGAGATAAGTATATTTTTACATTTGATTCAAAGTTTAATTATCATGTTTTGTTATTTATTTTGAAAGTGTTCTGAGTAGTTAGTTACTTTCTTACTTCAATTATGAAGAGTTAGATAAGATAATATGAAGATTCGATTGAGAATTAAAATTCAAAATATTTTCAAAACATTGTGTTGACATTAATACCTGATCTTAGTTTACTTTTTAAATTGGCCGTTTGAATTGTTAAAACCTGTTGAAGAGTTTAAAAACCTTGTAAGAGAAGAACTTTTAACTTGTAAATGTCACATGAATCCTTGGGTAGTCAAAGGCCATGTGCGGGCTATTTATGGTGAAGTGCAAATAAATAGGAAGATAATATTTAAAGGGCGTAGAATTGATAAGTTTTTAGAGTGACAGACTAAATTCTTATAATTTGATTTATGGACTAGGAAAGGGTCACTAGTAGGGCCGACCATAGCCACCTCTGGACATCTAGAAGTGTGAGCCTAGATTAACCCATTCTACTAACAATACATCCGGACCTATTCTATAAATTAGTCAATGTTCTTTGCACTCGGATCAAAGGGTAAATAATAGGAATGCTTCTATTTGGCACAATACCATAAATTAAATTTTCCAATGAATATTAAATTATCTTAAAATTCTTAGATTAATTGAAGGAAAGAAAGTTTATTATTTTATATAGTGTTTATAAAATCATTTTCTTATTATTGTTTTCTTTAAATCGCATCTAGTAAATTAATAGTAATTTATAATCAAAATAAAAATATTTTTACTATTATATTTCGCTTTCACTTTGTAGAAAATTTAATTCTATAAATCTTCCCTGTGGGATCGATACTGGGGTCTTTGTTTAAAAACCCTATATTACTTGAAACGATACATATACTTGCGTAGTACCCCTAGTGTGTAAAAATATTACTTATATAATATTAATTTTATACACTAGCCACTATTTATAAATCGAGTCAAAGCTTTTTGGCTATCTTTTGGAAGCAAACATTACTACGTTAAGCGCGGCGGTCGGATCAGGCCCGCTGGCACAGCTCTCCCCAATAGAATTTAACATCCCTTCAAAGTAAACTCGAAATGGGTAGACTCCTAACAGATTAGATATAAAGCATCCAAGATATGCAAATTTCTCTTGAAAAGAACGTAGTTTTTTCAATGCTCTAGGTGGTGACATTACTAAGATAGCTATGTAGTCTTCTCTGGGTTGATTTCGATTCCCCGATGATGGACAACAAAATTTAGAAATTTCTTGTAGGTAATGCAGAAGGTGCACTTTAAGGTATTCATCTTGAGAATATATTGATGAAATCATTCAAACACAATCCTCAAATTGTGCAAGTAGTTTTCCTTTTCATTGGTCTTAATGACCAAATCGTCCACGTAGCATTCTACTTAATTATGGATAAGGTCCTCAAAAATCCATGTCATTGCTCTTTGGTAAGTAGCTCCGAAATTCTTCATCCCAAGTGGAATTACTATGTAGCAGTAGTTCCCAATCAACGTTATAAAAGTTGTAAGCGTTGCATCTACAAGAGCCATCTTGATTTGATTATAACCTAACGACCCATCCATGAATGATAAGATCTCATGTGTCGATGCCATTTCCACCATTAGTTTTGTTATTAGCAATAGAAACTAATCCTTTAGACATGATTTGCTTAAGTCTTTGAAGTTGACACACACTCGTATCTGTCCGTTCTTCCTCTTAACTGGTACAACTTTGGCTAGCCATGTGGGGTATTATTCTTTTCACACAAAGTTAACATCCATTAACTTCTTCACCTAAGCTAAGACTTTTTTTTCTTTATCGAGGAACATTCTTCTAGGAGCTTACTTCACTGGGGTTATACTTCTATCCACCCTAAGCCTGGGGACCGAAACTTTTGGAGAATATCCTGGCATTTCATTGTAGCTCGAAGAAAAAAAATCCTTGAAACCCGACAATAGCTTAACCAAATTTGTAGATTCTTCATCACAGACTTATAAAAGTGGCTCTGGGCTACTCCTCAATCCCAAGGTTGATTTCTTTTAATTCATCTATTGTTGTCTTGATCTCCACTTAAAATTCTAGCGGAGCATCATTTTTTAGCTGGTCTTCATAATCATCTTAGATGTCGGGGCTTTGCTCTTCCATCTGACTAGCAATAACCATGCAAATCTTGGAGTCATCGACTGGTCCAATTGTACCAAATGCAAGACTTTTTTTTAGTTAAGAGTCCATCCTTTCAAGTTCCAAAATTTATTAAAAAGTTGTAGATTATTATTAGGTTTTTTCTTCGGCTCGTAACATTATTGAATTAACTTTTGTACATAAGAAGAGAAGTAACCAAATTGTAATTCCATTAATTGATTAGGATCATCATCTTCAAAATTTATATAAGATTTAGAAATTGAAGAAAAAGAGGAAACTAAGTAAAAATTGATCGATTTAAAGCCACCACACTGAACTTTCTTGACCTCTAGACCCTGACCTTTTAGGGATAAATCAGAGTTAGTGTACTGGCCAGCACTTAGTAGTTGATCCGATCGTAAATTGAATGGTCCTGTCCTTGTAACATTCTCAAATCATCAATCTCATTTGAATCAACCTCTCTAGAAAAGACAATTTTTGTTGGGGGAGAATATTAGCAGGCTTCTTTCTTGATGCATGCTTCATGTATTGAGAATGGCTATAGGACTTTCTTAATGCAGTGTTCTTGTCCATCCTTACACTATCTAATGCACAAGTGTAGCGATGACGGAACCATATTGTACTCTTGAAGCCATGACCGATCAAGTAGAGCGTTGAACAAAGTTTTTGCATTGATGACATGGAATTTTGCAGTTATTAATTTTCAATAACAGTGTAATCAATCCAAGTAGTATTTTTTTTTCTAGTTGATCCCTCTTAACATTATCTTATCTTTAGCAAGCACTTATGCGTCAATATTCAAGTATGCCAATGTCCATCGAATCATCAAGATGAGTGACGCTCATGAGTCTACTAGAATTAGGGAAAGTGTGAATCTACCAATTTTGATAGAAATGTAGAGCAGTATGTTGTGATCGGTAGTGTTGATTAGCAAGTCATCATCGACAAAGGTTATCTCTGGCTGTTCCCTTAAAGCACAAACTACATTCGAGGATGTGCTAGCCAATTGAGCTATGAAAATCTCTTTGTCAAGTAGAGCCTATATCACGTGTTTTTCTCATATCCATTGATAGGATCAGAGCATCTTAGATGCTTAGTTTGGCTTGAAACTTTGTGAAATTCTTGCGCCAGATGTTCAAGAGTAATCCGCTGAATTTGACTTGAACTGCTGACACGCATAAAATGTTTGATTTTACATATACATTTTATGTGTAATTTTAATGATATTGCACTTTAAAGGAATTTGTTTTGCATGTTTTTGTTTTTAGGTACACGAAATGGACTTTTGGATAAAAACAAGAAAAAACGGTGCAATTTAGAGCAAAAACGAGAAAGAAAGAAAATTTTGGCTTGACACATTTTGATAAGTCTTTCTATGCTTAATTTTTTTATACTTCTTGCATATTTTTTAATGAGATTATACATTAAAGAAAAGTTATTTAATACTTATCTTGTAAGCCTATCTTTTAGGAATGTAAAGCAACTGAAATAGGATGAATCTGAGCTAAAAATGAGCCAAACGCAGTAAAATGGTGGATCTGCACAGAGTAGGGCGCCGACCGAGCCTAATAGGGTGTCGGCCAGGCTAGAAACCCAAGAGCATGGATTTTGGGCGACGACAGCGCCCAAGCATGATGTTGGCGGGCGGTTATTGGTCATATACGTTGAATATGAACGGTTTTTGGATGGTTTCTGGAAGCACCCCTTAGGAAATTCATCTTTATACTATATTAGAATGATTTTATGTCAAAAAAAAGTGATAAGAATGTTAGGAAAAATGTACAGAATGTTTAGAGATATTAAAATATGATTAGAAATGTAGATTTCTATATTTTTTGGAGAGATTAGAGAGGGGATTTTGAGAGAATCAAAGGGTTTGTACTAGCATTGCATGGATCAGCAGGAGACTTTGAGGGAGAGGTTTTCATCTTTCTTTCAAGGGGAAAAAGCGAAGTTTTGTGTTCTTCATTATCTTATGATTTTTTAAACACTAATTTTGTGGATTTTCTTTGAAATGCTAAGTTTTGTGTTCTTCATTATCTTATGATTTTTTAAACACTAATTTTGTGGATTTTCTTTGAAATGAAGTTTTCCATTGTGTTTTCCTCGTGCTATGTGATGTCTTTCACTTACTCTTTCTTATTATTTAGAAATAGTAGCATCAGAATATTATTCCATTTTTTTAATTCTACTTTTATTTTGCAATGAGTAGGATTCTTGTTTAGGATATTGGGATGCAGGCTAGAGAAAGTTTTAATCATAAATGTTATAGTTTTTCTTTGCACTTCATTTATATTACAATTAAAGCTCGTTATAGTGTTAAAATTTGTTGTAATTATGCCATGATCCGAGAGGGCCGTGTAATTCTCAATAAAGTGTAACAACATTCAAATTCAGTGTATGGTAAAGTTGATGGGAGTTGAGTGCAAATAAATATTGAAATATAATTTGATGGGCGTATAATTAGAGATTTTAGGGTGACAAACTAAAATCCCTAATTCGATCCTAATGTTTGGAAAGTAAAGCGAGAGTTAGGTGGGAGCTCTAGAGTGAGAGCTAATATCCTAGCAGCCTTACCGCATATTTAGGGCTAAACCTAGGATTACCCAATGTTCTTTATGCACTCGGGATAGGGTAAATAATAAGAGTGCTCCTATTTGGCACATAGAGTATTTAATGTATCTCATTCCTTTACATTATCCAATTCACTACATAAGAATATTAGATTTTATTATCTTGAAATTCGCAAAACCGATTTATCCAGAAAGGGTTATCTCTAGAAAAAATAATTGCATTTAGGTATAGTTAATATCCTCACATATAGTCATCTGCATTTAGTAGTATTTGTTAAATAAAACACCACTTATATCGACCTTCTAAATTAAATCTGATAAAAGTAGACTAGAATTTGACTACGGACCTCTTACCTCACTTTCCTATCTGTATTACTTGATACGATATGTATACTTTCGTAGAAGCTCTATTGTGTGCACACACATACAAGCATAAAAACAAGCACAAAATTAGCACACACCAGAGTCACATTAAGTTTTTGGCGTCGTTGTCGGGGAAATTTTTGTAAGAATTTTAGTTGAAGTAATTAGGCTTAGAATTGGAAAACGTTAGTGTCACAAAATTGTTTTTGTATGAAAAGTGTTTTTTATATAAAAAGATGTTGTAAAAAAAATTCATTGTGTGAAAAATAAGGTGTTTGTGAAAATGTTTTGTTGTGTTGAATATATTTTTTGTTTTATTTGTTTCATTGTTAATCTATTGTTTGTTGTTATGTATAAAAAATAAAGGATCTGTAGGACTTGTGCCTTATGGTCTCATGTTTGAAATATGAAAAAAATTAAAAAATAGAAAGGACTTGAAAAACAAGAAATGGAAATGGAAAACATTCAAAATCATAACTTGGAAAATCATCATAAATCTTTTAGAGATTATGTGAATCCTACGACAAATGAAATTCACTCAAGTATTCAAAACCCTGTCATAGAAGCTGACCGCTTAAACTAAATCCAGCGATTATCCAACTTTTGCAGAACAACTAGTATGGGGGAACTCCTTCAAAGGATCCCTTTTTACACTTATCTAATTTTATAGGACTTGTGCTACATTTCATTATAATGACATATCAAACGATGCTGTTAGGCTAAGGATTTTTCCTTTCTCACTAAGGGATAAGGCTAAAATGTGGTTATACTCATTAGCACCTGGTTCTATTAAAAATTGGTAGGAGCTATCTCAGAATATCCTAGCTAAGTATTTTCCTCCTTTAAGGACTACTAAAATTAGAAACAATATTATCTCATTTTGTCAGTATTAAGAGGAATCAATATACAAAGCCTATGAATGATTTAAGGAACTCCTAAGAATGTGTCCACATCATGCTCTGCCAGATTAGTGAGTCATTCAAACTTTTTATAATTGGTTAGTAGGATCCCTTAGGTCCACTATAGATGCTGCTGGTGGTGGTTCATTAATGTCAAAATCATTTGATGAAGCGTATGCATTAAATAAAGAAATGGCTACAAATAAATTTCAATGGCCCTCTGCAAGGGTACATTCTAAAAAAGTAGCCAGTATTCAAAAAATAAATATGATTGCAATTCTTGCATCTCAGGTTGTTGTAATATCAAGGAAGTTGGACCAATTTGGATTGAACCAGCCCCAATTTACTTCTGTAAGTGAGAAAAGTTCATTAGGGCATATGATTGATTGAAACTTATTATATGAGATTTTAAATACCATAAATAACCCATATTTTAACTTTTACAACCCAGGTTGGAAGAACCAACCTAGTTTTAACTGGAATCATACTACTGGGGGTGGAAACGAATAATGGAAAAATTACCATGAAAATCTTAATGTAAGTTGGAATAATAAGGGGAACACACGCTATTAAACTTAATATCTAATGGAATTTAATAATGATCATCTACTTGATGATATGAATATGTCTATAGATGAAGTGGTACTGCAAAAGGGAAACCATTTGCAATGTTATAGTGCTGCGATTAGAAACATAGAGAATGAACTGTGACAAATTGCAAATTCACTTAGTAATAGGCCCCATGAAACACTTCTTAGCAACACTGAGATCAAACCTAAAGAGAACAACAATGAACAAGTAGAAGCTGCCTAATTAAGAAGTGGAAGAGAGATAGAGGATGTGGTTAGAAAAGAGAAAGAAGTTGTGAGAGAAACAAAGGAAACAAAAATACTTGAAGAACATGTTTTTAAGGATTTAAAAAAATTAATATTTCGAACTAAAATCAATTTGAAAAGACCATCACCTCCATTTCCTTAAAGACAAAGACATCAGAAGTTGGATAAACAATTTTTAAAGTTCATAGAAGTATTTAAGAAGTTAACGATAAATATTCCTTTCGCAGAAACTTTAGAATAGATGCCAAGTTATACAAAGTTTATGAAGGAGATATTAAACAAGAAAATGAAATTTGAGGATTACCAGACAGTTGCACCAAGTGAGAAGTACAGCGCTATACTTCAAAAAATGTTTCCTCGTAAACATAAAGATCTTTGTAGCTTTACAATTTCTTGTGCAATTGGGAAAAGATTATGTGGAAAAGCTTTATGTGATTTATGAGCGAGCATTAATGTGATGCTTCTATCTATATTTAGAAGGTTAGGTTTAGCCAATATTTCTCCCATTACTGTAACCCTTCAGTTAGCTGATTGATCTATCATTTATCTAAAAGGAGTTAGAGAAGACTACTTGTTAATGTGGATAAATTTATCTTTCCTAAAGACTTTATTGTATTAGATATGGAGGAAGATAAAGAAATTCTAATTATTTTGGGGAGACCTTTCCTTGTTACTGGACAAGCTATGATAGATTTGCAAAAAAAAGAGTTGATTATGAATATTAATGATAAGGAAGTCACTTTTGATGTGTTAAAGTCAATGAAATATCCAGCTGAGAGAAAAGATGATAATTGTTTTTACATGGATGAAATTGATTATATAAGTAAAGACCATATCCAAAGAAGTTTTGAAAGTAAGTTAACAGATGAGATCGAAATGAACTTTCAAAATGAGTTGAAAATGTTGTTTAAAGAGGACTGTATGTATATTTAGGACAGGTGTTAAAATGATGGAAGCTACCAAAAATAGTGACTTTTAATTTCATCTGTCAAAAAACCTCATAAGCTTAAGATGGATGTACCCCATACAATTTTAAAGACTATCCATTTTGCGAATTCATCTACACCAACAGTCTTTATATCTTCAGATTTGATACAATCTCAAAAAAAACCTGAATTGAATGATGAACAAGATAAAGTTCTTAAACTAAAACTTGGAAGAAAATTTGAGGATATATTTCAAAAGAACTTTGAGTAGAGAAAAAAGGATAAGGATATTGAAAGACCATTGGACTATGGAATTATAAAAACCTATTTACTCAGCTAAGATAGATATAAAAAGATCACCTCCATCATTTACTCAGTACCAAGGGAATGATTTGGAAGAAAACTTGAAACAGAAGAGTAACATAGAAGATATTGATCCTGAATCTAAATTATGTAGAGAGAATCTGATCCAAAATTTTGGAGATCTTAAATTATCTTATAAAGATCAATTTATTATAAATTTCAAGGATGATATTAATATGTAAATTAAAAAAATATTTAGAACAATATTAGATCTAGAAAGAAATATAAGGAACAATGATATGAATCAAACTGAAAAGAAAAAGCTGAAAGAAAAATTAAAATTTAAGAATTTTGTAGGAATCCCTGGATCTTAAAAAGATTGGGCGATTTATCGAGGATTACATAATTAGAATTTTGATTCAGAAGGAATCATTCGTCGGGCTGGCAACGTTAAACTAAGCCTTTATAAGAGGCAACAAATAGTTATCAGTGTGCTTTAATTTAGTATGCTTGAGAGTTGTGATTGTTAGTATTGTATTGAGTTTTCTTTAGTGTGGATTGATCAGTTTTATTGTCGATTGATAAATGTCTGGATTGTTAGTGGTCTGATTTGATCTTTGTTTTTCATGAGGGAGGTGGTTCCGTAACTTTTTTTTACGATTAGACTTGTATGTTCTTCTGTAGTGGTTGGATTGACGAGTCCACTATCACTCAGTCTCACCCAGACTTGAGTTTTACAAGAGATATGATCACTGAAAATTTTAATAAGAAATTCATACCTATTTTTGATGAAATTGCACTTTAAAGAAAGGTATTTTCTTTATTTTATTGCAGGAATGGAGAATTTAGGTGATAAAAGAAAAAATCATAAAAAGGAGCGAATTTGGAGCAAAAAGGAAGAAAATAATGAAATTTGTGCTGAGTCGCCGACGGTGAGATCGAGCCCGCCGACGGCGAGGCTACGAGGAGACATTTCTGAAGGAATTATAACTTTCTCGCTGACAGCGAATCCGAGCCCGCCGACAGCGAGATAGCGCGGTTTGAAGATCCTCTAGAAGCCTCGCCGACAGCGAGGTAGTTCGTCGCCGACGGCGAGCTAGTTCAAATGGCGCAGATACATTGAACCTGGACATTTTTTGAAGAGATGCTTACACACCTCTTGGTCCTTTGCTCACCTCTATATATAAAGGCCGAAATTCAGCGTATAAGTGTGCAGTTTTTGTGTTCTAAGTGTGTGTGTTAAGGGCAGTTTTTGTGTCTTTGTGTATTAAAAGTGTGTTATTTTGAGTCTTTAGTGAGTTAGTGAGTTTTTAGTGAGTTTTTAGTGAGTCTTGCTGTACTGGAAGGAAGAGTCAAAGGAACTGCGAGGAGTCTACTGGGGATAAATCGAGATAAGTATTTGTATTTATTGTTTTTAACTTTAAATGAAATTCATGCTTAGTTTAGTTCCCATGCATTCTGAGTAGTTTATTAGTCTTTCTCCCTGTTATGAAATTAAGTGACTTGATGAACTAAAAATAGAAGTACTTTTATATATTAATAAATTGTGATAATTTTCACTTAAAACTTAATTTACTTTCAAACTAGCCATTTGATTTGTTAAAATGTGTTGATTATCAACTATAGTAAAAATTACATCTATATTCGGGGAATTCAAAAGCCTTGGAAGGAAGGTGCAAATAAATAGGGAAATAATATCACTAGGCATAGAATCGAGCATTTTAGTGTGACAGACTAAAATATTCAATTAGGTCCTATTATTTGAGAGTCGAAGTGTAGATGTTAGCCCTCGTGCGAGGGGAACGTGGGAGCTCAAGTGGCAATCGGTATCTTCCCAAACTTAGCCGCAGATTCGGTAATCAAACATAGGATTAGTCAATATTCTTTACACCTTGACCAAAGGGTAAAGAATATGAATGCTCCTATTTGTCACAATACCTTAAAATTATCTATTTAAATTCATCAATCACTTAAATTTCTAAACAAGGGGAAAGATACATTTTCCTGAATAGTTAAGACTTATTTAGCAATTAGTTTAATTTCCTGCACTTTCAATACGTATTAATTTTCTACTTAGTTAAGTTACCTAATTGAAATACTTAGTTTACTTTATTGCGCTTAAATTCAGAATTCCAAATTTTTGTATACTATTTTAAAATTATTATTATTATTTTAAAATTAGCCGTTATTTAAATTTTCTCTTTCCCTATGGGATCGATAACCAGGACTCCACTAGAGCCCTGTATTACTTGATACGATACGTATACTTGTGTATCATCCACAACATAAACAATTACAATTCTATAATATAGCGGGGTCCAGTTTTTGGCGTCGTTACAATTAAATTAAAAAAATATCATAATATAAAATTGTGGGTCAAGTTTTTGGCGCAGTTGCCGGGGAAAGTAAGAAAAATTTACTAGAGTAACGGACTATTTTAAAATAATCATAATAAATAAATTAATATCTATTCTAAAATTGTATGCGCAAATTTTGAAACGAAAATTTAATACCTTACAATTCTGAATTAGTGCGTACAATTAAAAGAATTAGAAAACAAAAGAAACAAACTATAAATTTAACACAAATGGCGAATATTCCTAAAATTCAAAATATGAACCAACAAAGGCCATTAAGAGATTATGCCAACCCTACATCAGATGAAATTCATTTAACTATTTAAAACCCCGATGTAGTCGCTAATTCATTTGAACTTAAACCCGCAATTATCCAAATGGTACAAAACAATCAATTTAGTTGTTCACCTACTGAAGATCCTAACTTACATCTTGCTAGTTTTCTAGAACTTTGTGCTACTTTTAAATATCAAGGAGTATCTGACGATGCTATAAGACTTAGACTTTTTCCTTTTTCATTAAGGGATAAGGCTAAAATGTGGTTGAATTTGTTAGCACCTGGATCTATTAAAACTTGGGGAGAATTATCACAAAAATTTCTATCCAAATATTTTCCACCATCTAAAAAGCTAAGTTTAGAAATGATATAACTTCTTTTTGTCATTTAGAAGGAGAATCAATATTTGAATCTTGGGAGAGATTTAAGGGACTTCTTAGGAAATGCCCACATCATGCGCTACCGTATCGGTCGATTATTCAAACCTTTTATAATGGATTAGTAGGATCTTTAAGATCAATCATCGATGCTGCTGCTAGAGGTTCATTAATGTCTAAACCATTTGATGAAGCTTATGCACTAATCGAAGAAATGGCAACAAATAATTTCCAATGGCCTGCTGATAGAGTAAATCCAAAAAAGATAGCCAACATTCATGAAAACGATGCAATATCTATGTTAGCTTCTCAAATTGCTGTTATATCTAAGAAATTAGATCATTTTGGAATGAACTAATCTCCTACTTTAGAAGAAAACTCATCTGGGCAAATCATAGAATCTCAATCTAATTATGAAACTTTAAATGCTATTAATAATAGAACTAATAACCCTTATTCAAACTATTATAATCCTGGTTGGAAAACTCATCCAAATTTTAATTGGAATAACACATCTAATCAACAATGGATGAATCAACCTAATCAAGCAAATCCAAACTATAAACCTAATTACTCACTCCGGATTTAATAATAATAACCCTCAATTCAAAGATAAGAAATTATCTATGGATGAATTAATTTTGAATATGGGTCATCAACTACAAAATCAAGGAAATCAACTACAAATTCAAGGAAATCAATTAAAAATCCAAGGAACATCTATTAAAAATATCGAAACTCAACTTGGACATATTGCTACTGCGCTAAATAATAGAATACCTGAAACTTTTCCTAGTAATGTGGAAATAAATCCTAAAGATCAAGGAAAAAAACAAATTAAAGCAATACAACTAAGGAGTGGAAAAGAATTAGAACCTCAAATTCAAAAAGAACTTGAAAGCCAAAAAGAGGAAGTGGAAATTGAAAAGGAAACAATTCAACAAGATTCAAATTTAGAACATCCTTTAATACCTATGAAAATTTCTGTTGAAAAACCTCCACCACCATTTCCTCAACGACTAGCTCAACATAAAAAAGATAAACAATTTGCTAAATTCCTCGAAATATTAAAGTAATTAACCATCAATATACCTTTTGTCGAAGCTTTAGATCGTATGCCAAATTATGTAAAATTTATGAAAGATATTCTAAATAAAAAAGAAAATTCACCGATAATGAAACAAATCGACTTAGTGAAGAGTGTAGTGCTATTATTCGAAGAAGCTTCTGAAAAATTGAAAGATCCTGGTAGTTTCACTATACCCTGCGCTATAGGAGAAAAATTTAATGGAAAAGCTTTGTGTGACTTAGGAGCAAGCATCAATCTAATGCCTCTATCGATTTTTAAGAGATTAGGATTAGGAAAAATTACACCTACTTCAGTAACCCTTCAATTAGCTGATCGTTCGGTTACCTATCCTAAGGGAGTTATTGAAGATGTGTTAGATTTTATTGTTTTAGATATGGAGGAAGATAAAGAAATTCCTATCATTTTAGGAAGACCATTTTTAGCTACTGGAAAAGCTATGATTGATGTTCAGAAAGGAGAATTAACTATGAGAGTAAATGACCAAAAAGTTACCTTTAATATTGCAAAATCAATGAAATATCCTGCGCTAGAAAAAGACGATGAATGTTTTCGGATGGAAATACTTAAAGATTTACAACAAGAACATTTTAAGGAATATTACGAAGATAAATTATAAAAAGAAAATACTGAATTAATTGAAGATAATAATGAAGAACTAGATTATATTCATAAAAGATTTGAATTTTTGGATATTACTGAAAACATTAACAAGAATATAGTTCCATCAATTATTAAACCTCCTGAACTTGAGCTAAAAATATTACCTGATCATTTGAAATATGCTTATTTTGGTAGATTAGCCGGACATAAGTATTTTTGTTTTCTAGATGGATACACCAGTTATCATCAAATACAAATTGCTCCTGAGGATCAAGAGAAAACTACATTTACTAGTCCTTATGGAACTTTCGCTTTTCGAAGAATGCCTTTTGGATTATGTAATGCACCAGCAACATTCAAGAGATGTATGATGTCTATATTTAGTAAGTTAATTGACAATGGAATAGAAGTATTTATGGATGATTTCTCTGTATTTGGAACATCATTTGACACATGCTTAACTCATCTTGAAAAAGTATTAGAAGTATGTGAGAAAACAAATTTAGTTCTAAATTGGGAGAAATGTCAATTTATGGTTGCGGGCAGCATTGTATTAGGGCATAAAATTTCGGAAAAAGGCATGGAAGTGGACCCCGCAAAAATTCAAGTTATAGCTAAATTACCACCTCCAACTACGGTAAAAGGGGTAAGAAGTTTTCTTGGACATGCTGGATTCTACGTACGCTATATAAAAGATTTTTCAAAAATTACTAAACCTCTATGCCAACTTCTCGAAAAGGACAAGAAATTTGAATTTACATTCGAATGCCCGAATGCTTTTGAACTCTTAAAAGAAAAATTAATTACAAGACCTATAATAGTTTCACCTAACCGGGAGAAACCATTTGAGCTTATGTGTGATGCTAGTGATTATGCTCGTAGGAGCAGCTCTTGGGCAAAGATATGAAAAGATTTTTAAAGTTATATACTATGCTAGTAAAACTCTTAATGATGCCGAAATAAATTATACAGCTACAGTAAAGAGAATTATTAGCGGTAGTATATGGTTTTAATAAATTTAGACCTTATCCGATCGGAACAAAATGTATCGTGCATACCGATCATTCTCGCTATAAAATATTTAATGCAAAAGAAAGATTCCAAACCAAGATTAATTAGATGGATGTTATTAATGCAAGAATTCGATTTTGAGATCGTTAATAAGAAAGGAACCGATAATCAAATTGCGGATCATTTATCAAGATTAGAAAATCATGAATTTTCTCGATATTGAAAATGAAATTATAGACGCTTTTCCCGATGAACAACTATATAATATCAATGAATGGAAAATACCATGGTATGCCGATATAGTAAACTATATAGTTAGTAATATTTTACCACCTATGCTAACTTTGCAACAACAGAAAAAATTCATCCATGATACGAAAACCTATTTTTGGGATGAACCATATTTATATAAGCAATGTAAGGATTTATTTAATGAAGATGTGTACCTTATGAAGAAACCGAACCAATTATTCAAAAATGTCATGATTCTGATTTTGGAGGACATTTTGGGACCGATAAACCGCTTATAAGATTCTACAATCTGGATTTACCGGCCTACTCTATTTAGAGATGTATACGTATATATTAAAACTTGCGATAAATGCCAAAGAGTAGGAAATATATCTAGAAGAAACGAAATGCCTCTAAATTTTATATTAGAAGTTGAAATTTTTGATGTTTGGGGATTAGATTTTATGGGACCTTTTATTCCTTCATTTGGAGACTCATATATATTAGTAGTCGTTGATTATGTTTCCAAATGGATCGAGGCACAAGCTTTACCTTGGTGTGATGCTAAGAGTGTTTCGAAATTTCGATGAAAAATATTTTTACTAGATTTGGAATGCCGAGAGTGATTATCACCGACGGAGGAACTCATTTTAGAAATAAATACATTCACAAACTAGTAGAAAAATACAATATTACTCATAAGATATCCACTCGCTTATCATCCACAGTACTAGCGGATTAGCTCGAAGTATCTAATCGTGAGATTAAATATATTTTAGAAAAATCTGTAAACCCAAATAGGTTAGATTGGTCTATTAGATTAGACACTGCATTATGGGCTTTTAGGACTTCTTATAAATCTCCGATTGGAATGACTCCTTACAGGCTTATATATGGAAAAACATCACACTTACCAGTTGAATTAGAACATAAAGCATATTTGGCGATTAAAGAATTTAATTATAATATGAAGGAAGCTAGTGAGAAAAGATTGTTGCAATTAAATGAATTGGATGAATTAAGAAATGAATCATATGATAATGATCGGATTTATAAAGAAAAGATGAAATTATGGCATGTTAGGAAGATTAATCAGAGAAATTTTGAACCGTGACTGAGAAGTTTTGCTATATAATACTAGATTGAAATTATTTCCCGGAAAATCGAAGTCTCGATGGTTAGGACCTTTCACCATAACTCAAATATTTTCATACGAAACTATAGAAATCGAAGATCCAAAAACTCGGACATAAATTTAAAGTTAATGGACATAGATTAAAACCATATTTTCAAGGTATAAGACCTAACTATAAAGAGGTTTTAATGCTTAGTCGACTCGATTAATAATTGAAATTAGGTCGGGCTGGCGACGTTAAACCAAGCGCTTTATGGGAGGCAACCCATATTAGTTATCTATTTTTATTGTATCTTAATTGTTAGTCTATATTATTGAAACTTTACTACTCAATTATTATCAAGAATCATCACATATTCGAACCATTATGATGAGAAAAGAAATTATTCGATTTAGAGCAAAATTGGACATTATTTTGGAATCTCGCCGACGGCGAGGTCGATACTCGCCGACAGCCGAGGTTCGCGCCTAAATTAAATTCAGCTTATTTATCGAGCTCGCCGACAATGAGAAACGTCCCGCCGACAACGAGAACATGGGAGGCAGCTTTTATAATCGAGTCGCCGACAGCCGAGAAACTTCTCGCCGACAGTGAGGAAGTTATAAAGATGAGTTATTTATACTTTGAATGCCGATTTGGACGGTTTCAACACCAATTCCTTTGTGAAAACCCATTCTTAAATCATTCCAAATCTGCCATCTTCACTATAATTCATTCCATTCACCATAATGGCCTCCAAATTCTTAGATTCCTCTAATTCTGGAGTGTTTAACCGGAGGAAATTTGTGAGTGCGGAAGCACAACGGATCTTCAACAAGATTTTGGTAAAGAAAAGAGTTATCAAGGAACGGGGATTTGTCAATCGAGGATTAGAGAATTCCACTACGAAGATAGAAGAAATGATAGTGCAGCGGCACTGGGAGGTATTTTGTTACACTACGTCTGCTGTTGTTATTCGAGTTGTGAAAGAGTTCTACTCTAACATACATGTGATCAACAATGGGAATGTCTACGTCCGAGGAAGATGGGTGACGTTTACTCCATCAAGAGTAAATGAATTATTCTCTTTAGAAAACACCCCGGTATGTCACTATTCAAATTTTGTGCCTTCTCGATATAATATGAATGAGATATTTCGATATCCGACCGATGAACCGAAGATCGGGAAATACGTGAAGACGGGTATGTTAGTTTCTCTCGCATCACTTTTGAATCCTCGTCTCAAAGCACCGGCACTTTTTCATCTCATCTAAATTGTTACCTACTATGAGGGTAAACAAGGTTTCGAAGGAATGCACTATATTGAATTATTGCATTCAAATTGGATCGCCTATTGATGTTGGATCAACAATTGTTAAGTCCGCATCGGGTTTAATTGTGCATGCGTCGCTCACGGACTAGGACACCCATCTACTATTTTTGCATTATGCAATCGTGCTGTGTTTCTTATGAAGCTTGGGAAAAGGTTCTATTACCTTGGAAGCCGCTTGATCCTACAGATATGTTCCCTACTTTGGACAATAATGAAGACATTACATTTATCTCTGATAGAGCTTCACAGAATAATCTTATAGCAAGGCCTATTTCAGATAAAACAGAGTTACTTATGAAGAAAATTAAAGGAATGGAGAAAGAACTACAGAATGTGAGAGATTTAACCGACAATATATCTAATTTATTTGATCACATTGATCGGAGGATGAAGGAACACTTTGATCATTCCGGACACCCGAAGCTAGCTTTCTTCATTTACTGAGACAGAAGGGTTGGATCACTGAAGAATCTGCTTCGGAGTTTCCCTTCAGGCCTTTCTATAACTTATTTGTGCATCATCGTCATATCGGAAATATCAGAGAAGATGAAGATTCTGACCTTGAAGAGTAGTAGTAAATATTTCCATAGTATGTTTGTATTTATGTTATTTGATTTGATTTAGATTTTATTATGTGTGGAGTGATGATTTGAATATCTCAAACTTAATTGAGATATGCGTCATAGTTTTGTATCAGCATTTAGTGTGTCGTGGATTGGTTTACGATGCTGATTAGTAGTAAGGACTGAAGTTTCAAGTTTGATTATAGAGTTTAAAATTATGTTAGTTTGTACATCTCATGGATTTCAATATTAAAGTTAATTTGTTGTGTTGTGTGAATTTGTTTGTGTATAAGTAGCTAATCTTCATATTAAATTAATAAATGATGTGATCGGAAAAATAATATAAGGCAAATCAAGGACGAAAATGAGTGACGAATTTCAGAAATTAAAATTTTTGGAATCTCGCGACGGCGAGAAAAATCCCGCCGACAGCGAAGAATTTCTTGCCGACAGCGGATTTTTCCCGAGAGTTTTTGGTTCCGAAAAATATTATCTCGCCGACGGTGAGAAAAATCTCGCTGACAGCGAGGTCGGGAAAAGCATATATTTTGAACGGTCAAAAACACTATTCATCATCCCCAACCTCTCATTTTCGCAAAACCGACCTAGTGGCTTCGAGAGATCTTGGATTTGAAGCAATTTCAACACTTTTTGACACCGGATTTCATCTTCCCTTGGTAAGAGCTTCACTCCTATGCAAAAAATTTTTTGTTTTCACCATATATTTTCACCACATGGCAAATTTTGGGAAAAATCAAAATGTGGAAGAAATATTCTGTGGAAATCGATGGAACTTGATTTAAATTGCTTATAAATGTTGTAGGAAGCCTTCTTAGTATTATTTTTAAGTTTAGTGAAAATTTTCACAGATCGATCGTATGGCTCCACGACAAAAACGTCTAGTAGAATTCAACGAAGACCGATTCATCAATGCACGAGCAGAGGCTAAATATTTTGAAAACATACAAGGAAGAAAGTGCATTGCGGATCGGGTTTTCAAAAATCCGGGAGGAGAAGTAGAGAGGATTATTAAGGAACGAGGTTGGGAGAATTTCTGTTACGTTCAATATAGAGCAGCTGTAGAAGTGGTAAATGAATTTTATGCCAATTTGACTGCCGCTGAAGATGCACCAGTAAAGGTACGAGGGCTTTTTGTAGACTTCAATGCTGCAAGAATTAACGAGTTCTATGAAGTTCATGACTCGCACTTTAGCGAGTATGAAACTTTTGGAACGATGGAAGGACTACTGGAGGAAGTCATTAACTTTCTCACTGATGGGACCGGAGTTTGGAAAATTAAGCAGCAGGAAAGAGTGAATTTTCCTCTTTCTAAATTAAATGCAATCTCCAAAGCCTCACATTACTTTATTTGTTCTACTCTGTTACCCACATATCACCACAGTGAGGTAACACGAGATAGAGCAATTCTGAATTTCTATATTCAGAAAAACATAAGCATCAACATTGGGAGAATTATTTATCAAAACATCCTGGCCACTCCTCGAAATGAGTGTGGAGCCGGATCGGGACACCCCGGATTAATTTTCGCACTCGCCAACTCTCCGGAGTTGAGGCTAGAGATGATGAAGAATGGGTGGAACCTATGAAACCACTCACAACTCGCCAATATCAAGAAGTATGAATCTCATGAAGGGTGGAGATCAGGAGTGAGAAGTTATTTCACTCAGTCAAGTAGAGATATACCCTCTACTAGCTATGAACCTCCTAAGCCTACCACCCCTACCCTACAAGATCTGATGAATGAATTGGCCCTGTATTTAAACCAGTGTTCTGTAAACACTGTAAAATGTTTGGTCATTTAATGGAGAACTGTTACAGATTAAAACCCCCTTCCAAAAAGCCAGTCAGACCCCAACCTTTAGTGCAACAAACTAAAGATACTGTTCAAGGGAACTTATTAGAAGAAACTATTGCTCTAGACTCTCTGGTTGATATCTCCAGATTGCACAGAGATGTGAACCCAGAGAATATCCCAGAGGATCTGATAAATCTTGATCAAGAAGACAACTCTACATTACCCCCTGAACTCCCAATTAAAGCTCCAAAAGACTCACACAGTCAAGATATCATTGAACGAGACATTACACCCTCCATAGATATTATAACTACTTCCCAGAATAATATTCAAGCTGCCTGGCAGGAACAAAAGGCAAAAAAGAAGAAAAAGGTGTTATCTGAACTTTAAAAACTGACCCAAGGTGGGGGAAGTGTCACTACCCCCCCTGATAATAGAAGTGGCAGAACTAGATCTAGATCCAGGTCTGCCCCAGATCACTCCCCACCCCAGCCTAAACCTCCAGATGCTTAACTTTTTATGTTGGAACATTAGGGGTGTGGCCAACCCCTCATCTCTTAAAAGGTTTTTGCATCTCTTTAAGAAACACCAACTCTGGGGTATTGTGCTTCTTGAACCTTTGGCACACAAACACAAATCCAAACTGTTTTCCAGGTTTGCTGGCTGTTCCATTTTTACTAACTCCTCAAATAAAATCTGGGTTCTCAGCAGCGGGAACTCCATTGCAAAGTTATTGTGGATCATCCTCAATTGATTCATTTACATTGTACGCTTAATGGTATTACTTTTGCTACAACTTTTGTATATGCAGGCTGCACTAAAACTGCTAGAAGAGAACTCTGGCAAGAAATCCATCTAATCAGCTCAAGGGAGTCTCTTAGCTGGATTGTGGGTGGAGATTTTAACAACATTTCTTCTACTATAGAAAAATCTGGTGGCAGGCCTCCTAATCTCAACCAACTTACTGAGTTTAATGATAACATCCAGAGAGCAAATCTTTTTGATTTGGGGTTTCAAGGGAACCCTTTTACTTGGAGGAGGGGTAAAATCTGGGAGAGACTTGATAGATTCCTGGCAAATAACTCTTGGCATCATACTTTTCTTCACACTACCATTTCTCATCTTAATTTTGCTGGGTCTGATCACAGACCATTACTTATTTCCATTTCTACTCCCCCAACCAAACCAGTTCCCCCCATTTCAGATTCCTGAATTTCTGGTCTTCCCACCCTCAATTTCAATCTATTATCTCTAAGCAGTGGACTGGTTGTCCCCACTCCAATCCTTTTATCAGACTTCAGAATCTTCAACTGAAATTGGCTGCTGTCCTCTCTCACTGGAGTTGGGAGACCATTGGTGACATCACTCAGAACATTGTACAGGCTGAGAAGGATCTCTCTTCTCTGGAAGTTGCTGCCCTTACTGATGATACTAAATACTGCCAGATGGTCACTGCTCAAGAACATCTACTTACTCTTATTGACTGGCAAGACCAATTCCTTAGACAGAAAGCTGCTACTACTAAATTCAAAGATGGAGATAGGAACACTAAATTCTTTCATGCATGGATAAAATTCAAAAGGAAATGTAATGCTATACATTCCATCTTAAATGATCAAGGTCTTCTACTCAATGAGGAAGCTGCTATTGCCAATGATGCTGTCAAGTATTACCAGGAACTTCTTTCTTTTAAGCCTGGCAGCAGACCTCCTATTGATGATAGCCTGTTTAATAAAGAATATAATTACACCCAGTCTCTCCAATTAGCTGATATTCCCTCAATTGAGGAAATTTGGGTGGCACTTAACTCTATTGACAGCTCTAAAACAGCAGGACCTGATGGGTACAGTGCTGACTTTTATAAAAAAACCTGGAACACTTGCAAAGCTGAGGTTACCACTGCTATCCAAAGCTTCTTTTCTGGAAGGGACATTCCCCAATACTTCCATGCATCTACTATTGTTCTTGTGCCTAAGACCAATGCCCCCAAGTGCTGGAACCACTATAGACCAATTAGCCTAACCACTGTTATCAGTACGGTGATCAGTAAAATCTTGGTAGGTAGATTGCAACCTCATCTTGCTCAAATTATCAGCCCCAACCAATCAGCTTTTGTTAAAGGCAGATCCATTGCTGATAATGCCCTCCTTGCTCAAGAACTTTTGTTGGATTTGGACAGACCTTGTAGGGGTGGTAACTTGATTTACAAACTTGACATCAAAAAGGCTTATGATACTATTGATTGGAACTTCATTCTTCAGGTGCTGCATGCTAGAGGTTTTTCTAATACCTTCTGTTTACTCATTAAGAGATGGCTTCAGAATAATAACCACTCTATCCTCATTAATGGCAAATGCTGGGGTGATTTCAGAGCTACTAGAGGGCTTAAACAAGGTGATCCACTCTCTCCCACCATTTTCATCATTATTATGGACTATCTCTCAAGGCTGCTGGATATTCAAGTCTCAAACCACCCTTATGCTCAATTCCACCATAGGTCAGATATTAACATCTCCCACCTTTTATATGCTGATGACTTAATGATATTTTCCAGAGCTTCTAAAGCTGCTGTCAATAAGGTGATGTTCTGCCTCAACAAGTTTCAACAGATGTCTGGCCTTCATTTCAACAAAAACAAGTGTGAATTGCTATTCCCCAACAACATCCACCCTAACATTATCCATTGGACCACTGAATTCACTGGTTTTGTCAAAACTAGCCTTCCCATAAAGTACTTGGGGGTTCTTCTTATCAAAGGCAGATCTAAGCAAACCCATTTTGAGGAGATTATTGCCAAGCTGAATACTCAACTCTCAAATTGGTCCAATTCCTTCCTCTCATCTGGTGGCAGAATTACACTTCTGAATAGCATATTAACCTCTTTCCCTTCTTATATCTTACAGATGGCTTGCTTAAAGAAAAGTTCCAGGATTCAGATTGAAAGAATCTTTAACAGATTTCTTTGGTCTGGTCAAAGAAAACAATTTCATTGGGCTAGCTGGCAAAGAGTAGCCCTGCCTAAAGTTGCTGGTGGCTTAGGTTTTAAAGGCTTGAAACATCTACAGCAAGTTAATTTCTGTAAGCTATGGATTCATTTCAGGGAGCAGAATTCTCTTTGGGCTCAATTCATGAAATATTGTAGAACCACTCATCCCTTATCCTCTCAAATCAAAATAGTTATTTCTAGAATCTGGAAACAAATGCTCATTAACAAAGATACTGTTGAATCTCTTATTTACTGGAAGTTGGGCAAGGGTGACATCCTGTTTTGGCAAGACAATTGGTGTCAAAGGGAACTATTGGTCCCCCTACCTAATATTAACAAAGACCACTTCCCTATTTCCTGCTGTTGGGACAACATGAATTGGTCCATTCCTAAACTGAAACTTTTACTGGCTGATTCTGCTGTGGATCAGGTGGCTCAAATCCCCTTTGATAGGTATCAACCTGATAAACTCAGATGGATTAATGGTAAAAATAGCAGCATTACCAAGCATATTTATTCTACTATCAACTCTTGGAATCAGGTCAGCTGGGGCAATAGCATATGGAACAAATATCTTACCCCCTCCATGTCCTTCCTCATTTGGAGAATCTTCCATGGGCTCCTCCCAACTGATGATATTCTAAAACTCAAAGGTTTGAGAGGCCCTTCTAAATGCCTTCTCTGTGCTGTTAATTCAGAAACTCTGAATCATCTTTTCTTTAAATGCCCCTTCTCCCAAGAGGTTTGGTCAGGTCTGATCAGCAAATTGAAAGTTAATCAGCTTCTGTTAGATTGGCAAGATTTTAATGCTTCCTGGAATTCCTGGCAGAAAGTTAAAGCTGGGGAGATCCCTTGTATAGTGGCTTGGTTCATTTGGATGCACAGAAATGGAGTTAAATATGATGGAGTGCTTCATAAAGCTGACAGGGTTGTTACCCACTGCCTCACTTTTATCTCAAAATTGATCTCTGTTAAAAATTTTCCAAACATTCTTCAGTCTTCCTTGTCTGCCAATAGACCTATGCTTCACAAAGTTATTATGATCTCTTGGAAAGCTCCCAGCCCTCCTTTTATTAAAGTCAATACTGATGGTGCTTTCAATAATCAGGTTGCTGGCATTGGAGGCATTTTCAGAGACCATACTGGGAAAGGTTTGCTCTTCTTCCAGGCTCCCACTACTGCTGCTGATCCATTGGATGCTGAATTGGCTGCTGTTTTTTGGGCTCTTCACATTGCTATACTCTTTCAATGGTCTTTTATCATTGTGGAGGGAGACTCTGTTACTTTATTACAGTATTTTCAGAATGACCTTCTCCCTCCTTGGCACCATTCCACTTGGGTTTACAAAATCAGATCTTTGCTGCTCTGACTCATCGTTCGGTTTAACTTTATTTTCGGAGATGGTAATAGACTCGCTAATTGGATTGCTAAAAAAGCTTTATCTTCCCAAGAGATAATGGTCTCCTCTACTCTACCTCCCCAGCCTTCTTCACCTCATCAAGGCTGACTCTTTCCAAGCTCCTCATTTCAGAATTTTGGAGTGATGTCCCAGCAATTGTTACTTTCCCTGCACCTGCTAAAAGCTGTTTATAGTTACTGCAAAAAAAAAAAAATAAATAAAAAATGGAGAATACTAACAGTACAAGTTCAATGAAAAATGAAAAAGCCTGCAAAAATTTCAAAGAAAAAAAAGAAATACTTAAACTTCAAAGGTATGATTTATTTACTTTCCTTCTTTTTCATTATTTATAGTAGATATAAAAATTTAAGTTTGGGGGGGGGAGTAAAATACAAATTTAGTTATTAACTTGTTCTCAATATCTATTTTCAAATTATTATAAAATAATTTTTATAGCAAATTTTTCAATTTAATTTAATATGAATTATTTTATTTAATTATTATAAAAGGTTAAATGAAATATTTCTAGTGATTTAATTGATTAAATAGAATAAAATATTTGGTTAAAGGGAATAAGAATATAGTAAACTATTTTTAGTAAGGAAAACTATATTCAAAAATTAAAATTCTTAAGTATTCAAGTGAAAAAGAAAAGATTGAAAATCAAGGAAGTAAAAACTATGAAGTATATATAAGCTAAGAAATATTTCTAAGTTTCAAACTTAGGAAGATGAAAATGAAGTTCAAAATTATTAACAGGCTCTCCAGATACAGTAATCCTCATATAAAAAAAAAGAAAAAAAAAAAGAGAAGAGAAAAAAAAATGAGGAGAAGCTTGAGGAGATGCCTTATCAAAAATTAGCTTCATTTGAATTAACCTAAAGGGAAAAACTTAGATATTTCCAAACTTATGTTTATGGATTAGAATTTTACCTAATAGTGTTTTCTTGAATTTCTTATCATATGAATATCTTAAGTAGTTATTCTTTTAAATATAGTCATTCCTGAAATGAATAGTAAGCTAGAAATCTTAGACACGATAACTAAATAATTTATTTCTATAAGATTAATTAAATTACATGAATTATTTTTATTTAACTTTATTATGAAATTAATTAATCTAATTCATAGTTATTTAAATTGAAAAATCTTATTATAAAACTCATTATTTTTATATAGTACTAAAATTACTTGAGGACAAGTAATAAGTAAGTTTGGGGATTTTGATCACTGAAAATTTTATTAAGAAATTCATACCTATTTTTGATGAAATTGCACTTTAAAGAAAGGTATTTTCTTTATTTTATTGCAGGAATGGAGAATTTAGGTGATAAAAGCAAAAATCATAAAAAGGAGCGAATTTGGAGAAAAAAGGAAGAAAATAATGAAATTTGTGCTGAGTCGCCGACGGCGAGATCGAGCCCGCCGACGGCGAGGCTACGAGGAGACATTTCTGAAGGAATTATAACTGTCTCATTGACAGCGAGCCCGAGCCCGCCGACAGCGAGATAGCGCGGTTTGAAGATCTTCTAGAAGCCTCGCCGACAGCGAGGTAGTTCGTCGCCGACGGTGAGCTAGTTCAAATGGCACAGATACATTGAACCTAGAAACTTTTTGAAGAGATGCTTACACACTACTTGGTCCTTTGCTCACCTCTATATGAAATTCAGCATATAAGTGTGCAGTTTTTGTGTTCTAAGTGTGTGTGTTAAGGGCAGTTTTTGTTTCTTTGTGTGTTATAAGTTTGTTATTTTGAGTCTTTAGTGAGTCTTTAGTGAGTTAGTGAGTTTTTAGTGAGTCTTGCTGTACTGGAAGGAAGAGTCAAAGGAACTGCGAGGAGTCTGCTTGGGGATAAATCGAGATAAGGATTTGTATTTATTGTTTTTAACTTTAAATGAAATTCATGCTTAGTTTAGTTCCCATGCATTCTGAGTAGTTTATTAGTCTTTCTCCCTGTTATGAAATTAAGTGACTTGATGAACTAAAAATAGAAGTACTTTTATATATTAATAAATTGTGATAATTTTCACTTAAAACTTAATTTACTTTCAAACTGGTCATTTGATTTGTTAAAATGTGTTGATTATCAACTATAGTAAAAATTACTTCTGATATTCGGGGAATTCAAATGCCTTGGAAGGAAGGTGCAAATAAATAGGGAAATAATATCACTAGGCTTAGAATTGAGCATTTAAGTGTGACAGACTAAAATATTCAATTTGGTCCTATTGTTTGAGAGCTGAAGTGTAGATGTTAGCCCTCAGGCGAGGGGAACGTGGGAGCTCTGAAGTGGCAGTCGGTATCCTCCCAGCCTTAGCCGCGATTCGGTAATCAAACATAGGATTAGTCAATATTCTTTACACTCGGACCAAAGGGTAAAGAATAGGAATGCTCCTATTTGTCACAATACCTTAAAATTATCTATTTAAATTCATCAATCACTTAAATTTCTAAACAAGGGGAAAGATACTTTTTCCTGAATAGTTAAGACTTATTTAGCAATTAATTTAATTTCCTGCACTTTCAATACGTATTAATTTTCTACATAGTTAAGTTACCTAATTGAATTACTTAGTTTACTTTATTGCGCTGAAAGTCAGAATTCCAAATTTTCGTATACTATTTTAAAATTATTATTATTATTTTAAAATTAGCTGTTATTTAAATTTTCTCTTTCCCTGTGGGATCGATAACCATGACTCCACTAGAGCCCTGTATTACTTGATACGATACGTATACTTGCGTAGCATCCACAACATAAACAATTACAATTCTATAATATAGCGGGGTCAAGTTTTTGGCGTCGTTACAATTAAATTAAAAAATATCATAATATAAAATTGTGGGTCAAGATACCATGAATTTGAACAGTGACAGATCCATCTCAATTTTGTTATTTCCTTTATCTGAATTTATTTTCATTTGATAGGAGTCATGAACCTATTTGATGAATAACTTGTGGATGATCTTACACTACGATTTATAACTGTTAGAGGTGCTTAATTAAAGGGTTAAATTATGCTTGAGGTTGGTGCACGTGAAATAATACATCAGGAATTCCGTTAGAATTTAGAGGAAAGTTAGTGAGATGTGATGAGTTAATGGAATAATTAACCTCATTTATCATATGTGTTTGTTTGTGTGTTAAAACTTTATATAAGACTTCAAGAACATTTTTATATTCTCATGTTGATACATGTTATACTAGTTAAACTTTTTTTAGTCATATTTATTATGGCATGATTAGTTTAGATTTACTTTCTATCGCATATTGTTCTGTACTGATGAATACTTGTAGTTGTTTTTGATAAACATTTTGTGGTAAATAGAATTTCTAAATTATTTTCTTCCTCCTTATACTTTCTATACTAAATGCTATATATGTTAAAAAATTGAGTTTGCGGGTAGGAATAAAAATAAAATTTTAAAGTCAGTATACTTCCATTTAGTGTAATATTATTGCAAGCATGTTTTACTACAGTCATTATGTCCTAATTATGCATATATATGAATTTGATAGGATGTTGTAGTAGCTAGTTAATTCAATTACTTTTTCTTTTTTGCAACACTTTATAAAATTAATTGCAAAATATTTAAAAATTCAAGTTTAGGGAAGAAAAAATTATAAAACTAAACTTTATTTTTCTCGAGTAGTCTGTATTTAATTTAATATCAATTTTAAAATGACTTATGGCATGTGGTGTTATCTTTAGATTACTATAATTTCAATTGTAGAAAAGTTAGAAAAATAACTTAGTTGAAATTTTATGTGAAGAAACTATTCTAGAGTTAAGATATTTTGTAGGAAACATTAGGACAATGATTTTGCTATTTATAAAAAAAAGGAGTTGACTATTTGAAAAGATAAGATTCTTAGATTTATACTTATTTAGAATTGAGCCTTTATGAAAACCTTTTTCAAACTAATACTTACACTATTAAAATGTGAAGGAAAGTTTTGAGTTTTCGACTTTAGAAAGGGGAAAGTGAAATTAAAAATTATTAAAGGCCTATCAAGATTTAGTAATCCTCATATAAAAAGAAAAAAAAGAAAAAAAGGGATTGAAAGTGATCTTGAAAGAAAGAAAAAAAAGAGAAAAAAAAAATTAAAAAAAAGTGAAAACAAAATATGTGAGAAGAAGCCTAATCAAAAATTATTTTCACTTGAATCTTTTTAAATGAAACGACTTGAAAACAATCCTAAGTTTATCCTTATTTGAAAAGGTATTGGTTAAATTGGTATAGATAAGGTGCTTAAATTCTATTTTTATACTTTCTTTGAATCTTTAGTTTGACAAGTTTCAATAACTTTTGAAGTAAATAGAAAATCAGGATTTCTAAGTTGAATATGAGATACTCTTACACTCTAGTCCTAAGTTGATTTGCTAAAATTTCTTCTATATTATACTATAATATTTCTGAGATAAAATTATAGGAAACTCTATTAAAACCCACAAATACAAGTCAACATATTTGGTTTTTAAATTTATAATGTTACTTGAGGACAAGTAACAATTAAGTATGGGGGACTTGACACGCCTAAAAAATGATTGATTTTAAATATACATTTTATGCTTAATTTTAATGATATTGCATTTTAAAGGAAGGGATTTTGCATGTTTTTGGTGTTAGGTACAAGAAATGGACTTTTGGAGAAAAAGAAGTAAAAACGGTGTAATTTGGAGGAAAAACGAGCAAGAAAGCAAATTTTGGCATGACACCTTTTGATAAGTCTTTCTACGCTTAATCGATTTTATACTTCTTGCAAATTTTTAAATGAGATTACACTTTAAATAAAACTTAATTTTATGCTTATCTTGTAGGGCTATTTTTTGGGAATGCAACACAGCTGAAATAGGGCGAATCAGAGCTAAAACTGAGCCAAACGGAGCAAAATGGTGGAGCTGCGTAGAGTAGGGCGCCAGACACGCCCGATAGGGCACCGACGGTGCCAAAAACATGAGAGCATAGATTTTGGGCGCCGGTGGCACTAGGAGTTGTTATTGTCCATATACATTGAATCTGGACCCTTTTTGGAATGTTTCTTAAAACACCTCTTGGGAAATCTATCCCTATACTATTTTAGATTGATTTTTATGTCAAAAAAAGTGATAGGAATGATAGGAAAAATGTGGCGAATGTTTAGAGATCTTAGAATAGGAGTAGAAATATAGATCTCTACTTTTTTGGGGAGATTGGAGAAGGGATTTTGAGAGAATCTGTAAGGGTTTGTACTATCATTGCATGGATCAGTGGAGACTTTGCGGAAAATATTTTCTTCTTTCATTCAAGGGGAAAAATCTAAGTACTGTGTTCTTCATTATCTTATGATCTTGTAAACACTTATTTTCTGGATTTACTTTGAAATGAAGTTTTCCCTTGTATTTTCTATGTGCTTTGTGATGACTTTCACTTACTATTTTTTCTTACTTCGAAATTGTGGCATAATAATATTATTCTATTTTTTTCATTAAACTTTTCTGTTGCAATGAGTAGGATTCATGTTTAGGATATTGGGATGCATGCTAGAAGAAGTTTTAATTATAAATGTGATGATTTTTACTTGCGCTTCATTTACATTATAATAAGATCTCATTGTAGTGTTCAAGTTTGTTGTAATTGTGCTATGATCCGAGAGGGCGGTGTAATTCTCAACAAAGTGGAACCACAATCAAATTCCATGGATGGTGAAGTTCATGGGAGTTTAGTGCAAATAAAAAGGTAAATATACTTTGATAGACGTAGAATTAGAGATTTTAGGTTGACAGAGTAAAATCCTTAATTATATCGTAGTGTTTGGAAACTAAAGTGAGATTTAGCCTTCAGGCGAATGGAAGTGGGAGCTCCTGAGTGAGAGCCAGTATACTCCCAGCATAACAACAGATTTAGGGACTACACCCAGGATTAGCCAATGTTCTTTATGCACTCGAAAGATGGTAAAGAATAGGATTACACCTATTTGGCACATACAATATTTAATGCATCTCATTCCTTTACATTCTCCAATTCGCTACATATGAATAACAGATTTTATTATCTCAAAATTTACCATACCAATTTATCCAGAAAGGGTTATCTCTAGAAGTAAATTTTGCATTTAGGATTAATTATTATGATTACATATAATTATCTGCATTTAGGAGTAGTTGTTAGATAAAACACCACTTATATCAACCTTCCAAATTAAAGTCTGATAATAGTAGACTAAAGTTTGACTAAGTACCTCTTACCTCGCTTCCCTGTGGAATCGATAAATGGGACTCCATTAGAGCCCTGTATTACTTGATACGATATGTATACTTGCATAGAAGCACTAGTGTGTGCACTGACCTCAATCCGCGAACAACGTAGTAATTTATGCTCTCAAAAATATGTTATAGTCAATGCTTTGACCAAAATAATAATAGTGGATAGTGTATATAAATATAGTTCTATGGAAAGTCTTTTACACACTAGAGGTACTACGCAAGTATACGTATCGTTTCAAGTAATATAGGGCTTTAAATAAAGACCCCAGTATCGATCCCACGAGGAGGTTTATAGATTTTTAAATATTTAAATTTTATTTTTATGTATTTCTTTTAAAGTTTTAAATTTAATATTTAATTTACTAAAAGCAGAATTAAAGCAGTACTAAAATAATGAGTGATGTAAATAATAATAAGCAAACAACTTTCTTCCTTTCAATTAATCCAAGACTTTTTAGATAATATAATATTCGTGGAGAATATAAATTTATGGTATTATGCCAAATAGAAGCAATCATATTCTTTACCTTCGCTCGATAAGATAAAGAATATTGGCTAATCTATAGATCATGTCTGGATGTATTGTTAGTAGAATGGGTTAATCTAGGCTCACACTACTAGATGTCCAAGGGTGGCTATGGTCGGCCCTACTAGTGACCCGTTCCCTCTCTATAAACCAAATTACAAGAATTTAGTCTCTCACTCTAAAAACTTATCAATTCTACGCCCATTGAATAATATTTTCCTATTTATTTGCACTTCACCTTCGAATACCCCGCACAAGGCCTTCGACTACCCAAGGATTCATGTGATATCTACTAGTTAAGAGTTCATCTCCTTCTAGGTCTCAAAACTCTTCAATGTATTTTAACAATTTAAATGACCAATTTAAATAAGTAAATTAAGATCCAGTATTAATATCATCACAATATTTAAAACATATTTTAGTTTCTAATTCTCCAACGAATTTTAGATTATCTTATTTATCTTTTCATAATTGAAAGGAGAAAGTAAAGTAACTACTCGTAACACATTGAATCTAAATAACAAAACATATAAATAAAACTTTGAATAAAATTACAAATACTTATCTCAAGTGTTTCTCCAACCGAACCTCTCGATTCCTACTGACTCCAAAGCGAAATAGACTTCAAAAGCACCAACTCTTCCAAACTCTCAATACAAACTCTAAATAAAATAAACTCACTAATTTATGAAGGAAAGTAAACTAAAAGTATGGCCCTTAAAATTATCTCTCTAATTTTGGATTTCTTATCTGGCTACTTGGCGTGGCCATTTTTCTCTGTAGGAATAGCCTCCTATTTATAGGCTTCAAGGGTTGCCTAAGGCACCTCTTCAAAATGTGTCCAAGTTCAATGAATCTTCTAGAAAGTGTGTCTGGCGCCTAGGCACCGGCATCTGGCGCCTAGGCGCCGGACTCCGCGTCCAGTTCTTCGCACCTCTTCACTTTGGATCGCACCTCTTCGCGATCCAAACCGTTTCCAAGCGTCTAAATACAATGTATCACATGTCCTATAATCCAGGAATAACTGTCAATCTTCTAGATGGTCCAATAATCGCTCTAACCAATGAAATAACAGTCCAAAGTAGTTACAAAAACCGTCACAGATTTGGTATCTTGGTGGCGCTTAGGCGCCGGATTCTGGCGCCTAGGCGCTAGGCTCATTATTTTGGCAATTTTGCATTTTGGCTTTATTTTGCTCCTTTTTGCTCCTTTTTCATTCTTTTTCATCTTTTTTTCTTTTTGAACATTTTTGCATCACCTACATCCAAAAACATAAAATACCTTTCATTAAAGCATAATATCCTTAAAAATTTGATAAAAATCAAGGCATAAAAATAGGTATTTTTTTCATGGATCAAAATCCCCAAAACTTAAACGTTACTTGTCCTCAAGTAACCCATTTTACTATATAAAATGTATAACATTTGGAATAAAGGTAAATATTTAAGATTCCTTGTAATTTTTTATTTTATAAAGGTTTTAGTAAATCATTAACCAAATTTCACTAACTAAGTTTAATTTTAAGAATTTAAAGAATATTTAACTACCAAATTGTAAGACTTCAAAAATTTTTCATTCATTTCGAAAATATTTGTAGTTTATTATATTAAGATCACATAAATTATTTACAAGAAAAAGATCTTCATGAAAATCTTTTCTAATAAAGATACATGCATAAAAATTAAGTAAAATATGTAATTAGTTTTCTTTTTATAAGATAATTCAAGTGAAGCCAATTTTTGATTAGGCATCTCCTCAAGCTTCTTCTCACTTCTCTTTTTTTCTTTTTTTTTTCACAGTGAGAATTACTGTATCTAGATAGTCTGTTAATAGTTTTGAACTTCACTATCCTTAACTTATATTTTCAAACTTATACATTTTCACTTAATTATTATAACATGAATAGTTTTCAAAAAGACTTTCAATATTTTTCTTTTTCAAGTTATAATTCTTGATTTCTCAATACTTTTAAAGTTCAATTATCTCTATCATGAATAGAAAAAATTCTTAATCTTAGTCTTCTTTAAGTTGAATAATTCAATTCTTAAAATCAATCAAAGTTATTAAAATTTTTGGTTAAGTTTACTAAATTATTTATAATTTCAAAAATTTAAGTGATCTTAAATAGATTTTTCATTCCTTATGTTATGTTAATATTTTTCTTAAAAAATATTAGCACTTTAAAGACAAATAAAATTTAAATTTGCATGTATTTTTCCTTCCCCCAAACATAAGTTTTGATATATCATGAAAATTTTAAAGTATGAGAGAAAGAAAGGCATAATTTTAAAAAGGAATTTTTTTATAAGTATGTGAAAACAGTCTACAAAGAAAATTTACTTCTACACATGATTTTTATGAATATTACTGAAATAATGAAGCATATATAAAAGTAAGCAAGCTCAATTTTTATATCATTAGCAAAATTAAACGACTATACTAATCACAATAACAGAAACAAAATAACATCAATAACTATATAAAAATACTAAACAGTAGGCTGAAAACAGAAATAAACATTTATCATAGAAAATGAAAAAAAAATCATCCATATTTTAGTCTTAAACACATATCAAACTAGATACTCTAAAAACAGTCTCAACATAAAAAAAAATCCACACAAAGTTACTTAAAAAAATTGACACTAACTAACAATAAACTAATCAGTACTAACAAACAAGAAATAAACTAAAAGCAGAATCAACTCATCTCCAGAGGTAAATCAAGCTACTAATCACTATCTGTAGCCTCGTCATCGTCATCACCAAAAGAAAATTCCACATCCTTTGGATCAAGATACGGTGAAAGTCTAGGACTGGTAGGGAACTGAACATCATGCTCACCATTCAAGAATTTAACTAAAGACTCCAAATATTCAACATCATAATCACTTTTCCTTTAGGTATATTCAGATTGATGATCAATTTTTTTATCTATAATATCTACTCTGCAGTGAGTTAAAAATAACTCATTTTACTGCTCTAGAAATTGATCATGCATTGATTCCCAGAAACTAGATGGTGGCTCAGCAGTAGAAGTAGTAGGTCTAGAAGTAGAAGCTCTTCCTGGAGTAGGTACAGAAGTAGGAGCAGTAGATTTCTTCCCGCGAAGACGATCATAAATACTAACACTCTCCTGCCCAATAGGCTTTGTAGTCTTCAGCTTCTCCTCTGAAATATCAGCAATAACTCCATTGCTCACACATAAAGAATATATCAAGGATGGGAATCCTAATCCCACAGAAGTGCTGGATCTTTCAATAGACTCCATAGAATCATAGATAATGCTGCCAACATTTATCGACTTCCTCTCCTGAAATATCATAGTCTAGTAGAAATAAAATAGTGCCAGGCCTTTGAAATACCATTCAACTTAGAAGATTTAAAGTTTACCTATTTATCGTTCCGGATCATCCAAGCTCCAGTTTCATCAGTCAGAAATGCAATAATCATCTCCAAAACCCCTTCAGTTGGAGATAGACCAGAATAGTAACACTCGACAGTAGGTGGTAGGCCATAGAAAATATTGATCTGTTATGGAGTGAATCCCACTCCGACACCTCTAATGAAGACTTCGTACAACAGGAATAACAACAACGACATTGAAATAACAGAATCGCTGCCAATTGTGTGCAACGATCGTGTTCAGATCATCTCTCCAAGATTGTAAAAACTGCACTTCGAGATATATTTCCTTTATGACGCAAATTCATGATAACAAAAGTGTGTTGCCGCAATAGCGAACTTGCTATTGTCAAAATTTTCTCGTGCATTTCCGCGCTTAGATTTAGGTGTCATCTAAACGTGAAAGAAAACACAAATAAATAAAGGAATCAAAGATCTAAACTCTTTTAAGCTTTAGAAACTTAAAATGAGTTAAAAAATCCGTGGAGAATTTCTAAAAATAAAAAATTTTCTCCAAAATTTCGGTCGTTAGGAAAAATAGGAAAATCCATGGTAGAAATAAAAAATAAATGGATTAGAAGGTAGATCTGACCTTAAGATCAAGAAATCAAGTTATTTCGGGCTCAAATACGTGACATTTTGACCTCAAGATAGATCTAAGGGGTGTATCTTCAAAAAAATGAGGAAGGGGATGAAGCTTAGGTGTCGTCCTTGGCTTTTGGTGGTTTAAATCCCTATTTTCGGGTAGCATGCCGAACAGGGGCTTAGTTGCCGAATTCTGGCGCCTAGGCGCCAGACTCGCCTTTCACAAAAATCATTTTTTTAAAAAATTAATTTTCAACCAAAAATCACAAATTCAACTTCTAATTACTCACATAAGAGTATTGCTTCAGTTTCTAACTTCCAAAATATTTTTCAAAAATTTTAAAAATTAAAAACTAAATCCATCAATTAAATACAAGTTTAAGTCAAACTCTTCTAATTCCATTCATAATCTTCAATTTCGGGCTCAATTCAATACAGATAAGTAAAATAATAAGATTCAAGTTTTACTAATAATCAAACCAAACAATTTCAAAGCAAATACAACACATATTGAACAATAAAGCAAACACACAAATAACACAATCGATTTACCAAATCGATACAACGACACACTAGATAAAGTCTCGATCTAACCACATTTACTATCTTATCTTCCAATTAGAAATTTCCATTTTTGTCGCAATGAAGATTACTTGTTCTACTTGGGAAGAACACTAATGCCCTTGAAAAATCCATAGCCTTTTTCTCGTCGATCCATTTGTTTTTCGCATACATCTTCACATGAGCATCTTGATAGGCTGCTAGATGATCGAATTGAAGCTTTGCTTACCATTCCAGATTCTTGATTTGATGATACATCTCATGGAGGCGATCTTCAATGCTTTTGAATTCCGCTTCAAACTTATCTAGATGACTCGAAAACTTCTCCAAACTAACAGCAACGAAACCATTGAAGTAAGGTTGAGGATCCTTAGAATACTTATCTCTAGCCTCTTCTCCATGATTTCTTCTCTCCATTTCTTCAAAATCTTCTCTTATCACCTCAAGTATGAAGTGTAATGGTCGTAACTATGGTTGCTTAGGGTTTAGGGATGAAGATGGGGTAGTTTATAGGAGAAAATCGTGTGAAAAACTGAAAATTTTTTGTTTTTACACGACCCAGTAACTGTGGCGCTTAGGCACCAAATCTGGTGCCTAGGCGCCAGACCCATCGACACATAGTTTACTCTGGTGCTTAAGTGCCGAATTTTGGCGCCTAGGCGTCGTAACCATGTTCGACTCTATTTCGCCTAACGTCAAATTTCAAAGTTTCGATCTTAAAAATAGGTAAATTAGATTTGTAAGATCAATATAAACTCAGTAATTAAAACAATGAAGGTTAACTTGATCTCCTTTTTACTCACATATAAAATGGAGTGATTAAAAGTCCAAACTTTATATACTTCAAGATAAACTTTAGCTTAATTCAATAAAGACTTGTTAGCATCCAATTTTCTAAAGTTATATAAAATTAGTCAAGACTGAGGCATAACCATACATTAAAAATGTAAAAATACACAAAAATGACTATGGGTTGCCTCCCACAAAGCGCTTGGTTTAACGTCTTCAGCCCGACCTAATTAAGTCTTTAATCAGGTAGAGTCAACTCATAAGCCTCTTTATAAATCATTTTTATTTCTCCTAAATAATGCTTCAGTCTTAATCCGTTAACTTTAAATATTTTTCCCGTTTTGGAGTCTTTAATATTCATAGCTCCATAATGGTATATTTTCTCAATATATATGGTCCCATCCATTTAAATCTTAATTTTCTAGGAAAAAGTCTTAAACAAGTATTAAATAAAAATACTTCTTGTCCAGGCTCGAATATTTTTCTTGAAATCTTTTTATCATGTAATATCTTCATTTTCTCTTTATAAATCTTTGCTTTTTCATATGACACATTTCTTATTTCATCCATCTCATTTAGTTGTAATAATCATTTTTCTCCTCGAGTATTCAAATCAAAATTAAACTCCTTTATCGCCCAATAAGCTTTATGTTCAAGTTCAAAAGGTAAGTAAAAATGTTTACCATAAACTAATCGGTAAGGTGGCATTCTGATTGGTGTCTTATAAGCTGTTCTATAAGCCCATAATGTAGAATCAAGTCTATCAACCCAATCAGTTCTTTTAGGATTAATAGTATTATCTAAAATTCTTTTAATTTCTCTGTTTGATACTTTAGTCATTCCACTTGTTTGTTGGTGATAAGCAGTTGCAATTCTATGTTTGATTCCAAATTTTTCCAGTAATGATAGAATTCTTATGTTTCTGAAATGACTTCCACAATTTGTGATAATTACTTTAGGCATTTCAAATATAGAAAAAATCATTTTCTTTAAAAATTTCGTAACACTTTTGGAATCACAGTTAGGTAATGCTATAACTTCAATCCACTTTGAAACATAATCTACTGCTAATAAAATATAAATCTTTTCAGATGATGGTACAAATGGTCCCATAAAGTCTAAACCCCATATATCAAAAATTTCAACTTCTAATATATAATTTAAAGGCTTTTCATCTTTCCTAGATATATTTATCATCCTTTGACATCGATTACATGTTTTAACATAATGTCTCACATCTTTGAACAAGGTAGGCCAATCAAATCCTGAATTTAAAATTTTAAATGCAGTTTTATCTACTCCAAAGTGTCCTCCAAATTCAGAATCATGACATTTTTGAATAATAGCAAAAGTTTCTTCATAAGGTACACATCTTCGAATTACATAATCTCTTCCCAATTTAAATAAATGAGGATCTTCCCAAATATAAGATTTAGCATCATTTTTAAATTTCTTAATATATTTGTTATTCAATCCATAAGGTAGAATATTGCTAACTAAATAGTTAACTATATCCGCATACCAAGGTGTTTGGCATCATTGAATAACATATAATTGTTCATCATGAAATTTCTCATTTATATTTTCTTCAATAAAAATATCATTCTTAATTCTAGATAAATGATCAGCAATTTGGTTTTCAGTTCCTTTTCTATCCACTATTTGAAAATCAAATTCTTGTAGAAGTAAAACCCATCTTATCAGTCTAGGTTTAACATCATTTTTTGACATTAAATATTTAATAGTGGAATGATCTGTATGAACTATGCATTTCGTACTAAGAAGATAAGGTCTATATTTATCAAATGCATAGATTATAGCTAAAAGCACTTTTTTAGTAGTAGTGTAATTTCTTTGAGTTTCAGTAAGAGTTTTACTAGCATAATATATAACTTTGAAAATTTTCTCATATTTCTGTCCCAATATAGCTCCAATTACAAAATCACTTGCATTGCCCATTAATTCAAAAGGTTTATTCCAATTAGGTGCAATAATTATAGGTTAAGTTATTAAATTTTCTTTTAAAATATTGAAAGCATTAACACAATCTTCATTAAATTCAAATTTAGCTTCTTTTTCCAATAAATGACTAAGAGGTTTAGCAATTTTAGAAAAATCCTTTATATATGTTTTATAAAATCCAAGATGTCCCGTAAAAACTTCTCACATCAAGAATAAGTAGTAGGTGGTCGTAGCTCAACGAATAATTTTCACTTTTGCTCGATCAACTTCCATCCCTTTTGTGAAATTTTGTGACCAAGTACAATGCCTTCTGTGACCATAAATCGACATTTTTCCCAGTTAAGAACTAAGTTCGTTTCTTCACATCATTTCAGAACTTTAGATATATTTTCTAAACAAGATTCAAAAGAAGTTCAAAAAATTGAAAAATCATCCATAAATATTTTAATTCCTTTGTCAATCAAAACATAAAATATCTTCATCATACATCTTTGAAAAGTTGCAGGTGCATTACATAAACCGAAAGACATTCTTCTAAACGCAAATGTTTTATAAGCACATGTAAATGTTGTTTTCTCTTGGTCCTCAGGAATGACAGGTAATTGATGATAACCAGAATATCCATCCAAAAAACATAAATATGAGTGTCCAGCTAATTTATCAAGCATTTGATCCAAGAAAGCTAAAGGAAAATGATCCTTTCTAGTGGCGTTATTTAATTTCTGATAATCAATGCAAATTTGCCATCCAGTAACTTGTCTTGTAGGAATAAGTTCATTTTTATCATCGACAATGACAAGCTACTCCTCCTTTCTTCGAACACAATGAATAGGACTCACCTATCGACTATTCGAAATAGGATAAATAATTCCAGCATCTAACCATTTTAAAATTTCTTTTTTAACAATCTCTTTCATAATAGGATTTAATCTTCTTTGAGGTTAAATAGTAGATTTAAAATCTTCTTCCATTAAAATCCTATGCATACAGATGGAAGAGCTTATTCCTCTTATATCAGCAATAGTCCAACCAAAAGCTTTCTTATAATTTTTTAACACTCCTATTAATTTTTCTTCTTGATCTAAGCTTAGTTTAGAAGAAATAATAACAGGTAAAGTTATTGAATTTCCAAGAAAAACATACTTTAAATGTGTAGGTAACATTTTTAATTCTAGTTCAGGGGCTTTTTTAATTGAGGGTAAAAGTATATCATTTTGAGTTATGTAAAAAATTTCTCAGTTATCTTTAATATAATAAGTTTCTTTAAATAATTCTTCTTCTTTTAGTTCTTCATTAGCGTCAGTTAATAATTCAATTTTTCTTCAGAAATGACTTTACATTTTTCTTAATAATGTTTTTTAATTATATAATCAATAATATCCATTCGATAACATTTTTCTTTATCAGGATACTTCATTGATTTAAGGACATTGAATTTAATTCTCCTTTTTGCACAACAATCATAGCTCGTCCGGTAGCTAGAAAAGGTCTCCCTAAAATAATAGGTATTTCTTTATCTTCTTCCATATCTAGCACAATGAAACCCACAGGGAAAATAAATTTATCCACTTTAACAAGAACATCCTCTATAACTCCTTCTGGGTAAGTGATAGATCCATCAGCTAACTGAAGGGTTACAGTGGTGGGAGTAATCTCTCCTAAATTTAACCTTTGAAAAATAGAAAATGGCATGAGATTAATACATGCTCCTAAATCACATAAAGCTTTTCTACAAAATTTTTCTCCAATAGCACAAGGTATAGTGAAACTTCCAGGATATTTAAGTTTTTGAGGTAATTTATTTTGAATTATTGCACTACATTCTTCACTTAATGCAACAGTTTCAAAAGCTTCAAATTTTCATTTCTTACTTAAAATATCTTTCATAAATTTTGCATAAGTGGGCATCTGTTCCAAAGCTTCAGCAAAAGGTATGCTAATGGTAAGTTTCTTAAAAATTTCAAAGAACTTAGAAAATTGATGATCAAGCTTCTGCTGTTTTAATCTTTGAGGAAAAGGTGGCGGTGGTTTTTCAACTTCCACATTGATAGGAATAACAGTTTGATCTTTACTAGGAGAACGAGTATCTTTAGGTTTTTCAATCTCTTCAACTTCAATCTCATTTTCAATTTCATTGTGAATTCATTCTTTTAATTCTTTTCCACTTCTAAGTTGTACAGCTTTAATATGTTCATGTTCATTTCTAGTTTCTTTTGGATTGATTTCAACATTACTAGGAAGTATTCCTGGAGGTTTGTAATTAATTAAATTAGTGATTTGTCCCATTTGATTCTTAATATTACGAATAACGTGTTGTTTTGATTTTGTAATTGATTACTCAGTTGTAAAATTAATTCTTTAATAGATAACTTCTTTTGTTGATTATTAAATCCAATAGGTTTATAGTTTGAATTTACTTGATTGTTCTAATTTCCAGTTGGATGAGATTTATTATTACCCCATTGTTGCTGTTAATTATTCCAGTTAAAATTAGGGTGATTTTTCCATCCAGGATTATAGTAATTTGAATAAGGATTATTTTTACTCGCAATAGCTTGTAAAGTTTCAATAGTTCGAGAATCTTCCATATTAGCAGAATTGTTATGTGATACATTGATAACAAAATTATCTAATTTCTTAGATATTACGAACTACTTGTGAAGCTAAGATAGAAAAGGCTTCGTTATCATGAATACTTTCCATTCTTTTAGGATTAATTCTTTCGTAAGGCCATCGAAAATTATTGTTAGCCATTTCTTCAATTAAAGTATAAGCTTCTTCAAATGATTTAACCATTAAAGAACCTCCAAAAAGAAGATCAATAATTGATTTCAGTAATCCAATAAGTCCGTTATAAAATGTTTCGAATAATTAACCAATCGGTAAAGCATGATGAGGACATTTTCTTAATAGTTCTTTAAATCTTTCCCAAGTTTCATAAATTTTCTCCCCGTCAAATTGACTAAATGAAGTAATGTCATTTCTTAATTTAGCAGTTTTAGAAGGAGGAAAATATTTAGTAAGGAATTTTTGTGCCATTTCAGCCAATATTTTAATAGAACTTGTTGCTAATGAGTTCAACCACATCTTTTCTTTATCTCTTAAAGAGAAAGGAAAGAGTCTAAGTCTAATAGCATCATCAGAAACATTGTTATATTTAAAGGTAGCACAAAGTTCTAAGAAACTAGTAAGGTGTAAATTTGGATCCTCGTTTGGTGTTCTCCCAAATTGATTATTTTGAACCATTTGAATAATAGACGGTTTAAGCTCAAAAGAATTAGCATCTACAGTAGGTATTTGAATACTATTATGAAGTTCATCAACTGTAGGGTTAGCATAATCCCTTAATGGTTTGTAAACATTTTGTTCATTAATTTCAATTGGATTTTATAAATTGTTATGTAAATTAGCCATCTCTTGATATTTTTGAATTTGTTTTCCTTTTTTAATTCTTCTAACAATGCTTTCTAATTCAGAATCTAAAGGTAATAATCCTTCGTAACTGTAACTACGCATAAAAAGTAAATAAAAAGTAAAATAAAATAACAAGAAATAAAATCTCTACTTACTTTTTTTTTGTTTTTATAAATATTGTTGTATATTATATTTTTGTATTTTGACAATAAAAGAAATAAATAAAATAAAATAAATATTTAAAATCTAAAAATTTGCCCTCCCCGGCAACGTTGCCAAAAAGTTGACCTCAATCCGCTAACAACGTAGTAATTTATGATCTCAAAAATATGTTATAGTCAATACTTTGACCCAAATAATAATAACAGCTAGTGTATATAAATATAATTTTATGGAAAAAATTTTACACACTAGAGGTACTACGCAAGTATACGTATCGTTTCAAGTTATATATGGCTTTAAATAAAGACCCCAGTATCGATCCCACGAGAAGGTTTATATATTTTTAAATATTTAAATTTTATTTTCGTGTATTTTTTTTAAAGTTTTGAATTTAATATTTAATTTACTAAAAGCAGAATTAAAGCAGTACTAAAATAGTGAGTGATGTAAATAATAATAAGTAAACAACTTTCTTCCTTTCAATTAATCAAAGACTTTTTAGATAATATAATATTCGTGGAGAATATAAATTTATGGTATTGTGCCAAATAGAAGTAGTCCTTTTCTTTACCTTCGCTCGATAGTATAAAGAACATTAGCTAATCTATAGATCAGGTCTGGATGTATTGTTACTAGAATGGGTTAATCTAAGCTCACACTACTAGATGTCTAAGGGTGGCTATGGTCGGCCCTACTAGTGACTCGTTCCCTCTCTATAAACCAAATTAGAAGAATTTAGTCTGTCACTCTAAAAACTTATCAATTCTACACCCATTGAATAGTATTTTCCTATTTATTTACACTTCACCATGAATACCCCGCACAAGGCCTTCTACTACCCAAGGATTCATGTGATATCTACTAGTTAAGAGTTCTTCTCCTTCTAGGTCTCAAAACTTTTCAACAGATTTTAACAATTTAAATGGCCAATTTAAATAGTAAATTAAGATCTGGTATTAATATCATCACAATATTTAAAACATATTTCAGTTTTAAATTCTCCAACAAATTTTAGATTATCTTATTTATCATTTCATAATTGAAAGGAGAAAGTAAAGTAACTACTCAGAGCACATTGAATCTAAATAACAAAACATATAAATAAAACATTCAATAAAATTACAAATACTTATCTCAATTGATTCTCCAACTGAACCTCTGATTCCTACTGGCTCCAAAGTGAAAAAGACTTCAAAAGCACCAACTCTTCCAAACTCTTAATACAAACTCTAAATATAATAAACTCACTAATTTATGAAGGAAAGTAAACTAAAAGTATGGCCCTTAAAATTATCTCTCTAATTTTTGGATTTCTTATTGGGTTACATGGGGTGGGCGTTTTTCTCTTTAGGAATAGCCTCCTATTTATAGGCTTCAAGGGTTGCCTAAGGCACCTCTTCAAAATGTGTCCAAGTTCAATGAATCTTTTAGAAAGTGTGTCTGGCGCCTAGGCACCGGACTTCATGTCCAGTTCTTAGTACCTCTTAACTTTGGATTGCACCTCGTCACGGTCCAAACCATTTCCAAGCGTCTAAATAAAATGTATCACATGTCCTATAATCCAGGAATAACTACCAATGTTCTAGATGGTCCAATAACTGCTCTAACCATCAAAATAACCGTCCAAAGTAGTCACAAAAACCGTCACAGATTTGGTATTGAGCTCGCGCTTAGATGCCGGATTCTGGCGCCTTGGCGCCAGGCTCATTATTTTGGCAATTTTGCATTTTGGCTCCATTTTTGCTCCTTTTGCTCCTTTTTCATTCTTTTTCATCTTTTTTACCTTTTTGAATATTTTTAAATCACCTACAATAAAAAACATAAAATACCTTTCATTAACACATAATATGCTTAAAAATTTGATAAAAATCAAGGCATAAAAATAGGTATTTTTTTCATGGATCATGCACATCCATACAAACATAAAAATAAGTAGAAATTTAGCATACACCAAAGTCACATCAACTGCTCCCAGTACATCCCTTTATTCATAAAGGTGAATGTCAAGGCTCCAGCCCCTACTAAGTCCATCATTCTAGCACATGCCAGATCTACTGCTTTTGTGCCAAGGAGATTAGTAACACCCATTGCTACTGGACTCAATTAATGCATGTGTCACCTCGCCATCAGTGTTTGAGATTGGTTCTAGTTCAGAAGTTGCACCATTGATCAAGTCTCAAAAAAGGAACCATAGCAGTAGAATTCTTAGGGCCATTAGGGCCTAGGCTATGATAATAGCTACTGTTAAGGAGATTGCTCAACTGGAAGAACACGGTGTACCTGAGATCTTTCCTCTCCTCTGAGGGAGTAAATTTCACCCGTTATCGAACACTACTAGAGATGAGTGCCTCTACATAATTTATACTGCTTATTATCACCTCATTGTCATGGTGAGGGGAAGGAGAGGCCCACTCCCATCATCCAAGTTCGTACTGTGTTTGAGAAGTTAGCTGATAAGTAATGATGTTTTATTGTCAAATTTCTTAGGCAGATGGGTTGTGCAGTATCACCAATGATGATGAATGAGATTTTGAGGAAATACTTATATGCTTGTTATGTATAAAGGTCAGTTGAATTACCTTCAGCCCATATTTTTACTATATTCTTTTTGGGTAAGCAAGTCGGTACCATTGCACTTTTGCAAATGTTACTGTAATTGCCCCGAGCTTTACGGAGAGCACACCAGTCAAGTTCCAACTGAGTTTAAAAGTACCATCTACCATTTTTTATGAAGAATTCCAGAGGAAAGATGATGGGAAGTGACTGTTTATTGATGTACTTGGTCCACACCCTATGGAACAAACTTCTCTTTGACATAATGATGACCCACTAAGACACCCTGTCTCAAGGCATCAACATCTAAAAAGGGTACCTAAGGTTGTGGTACCAGTACATTTTGAGAAGCCCATGGAGTGTTCCCGTGAGATGGATCCTGAGTCCAATACTCCAATTATTGTTGCTTCCATTGTTTCAAAGTCCATTGCAAATAGGAATGATGTTCAAGAAAATGTGCAAATCATAAGTTGAGTAAGGAGAAAGATGTCACTCTAATTAAATTAAAATCTCCCAAAATAAGAGACTTGAACATCAGCAACAATACCAAAACATTGGAACATACACGGTAAAACCTTTTGAACATTAGACCATGGGACCACTACTTCAATGAGGAGATTAGAGTAGACTTTATGGTCAGCACGACGAGGACGTACAAAAGAACATGTTCGAGAGAGCAAAAAAGTCTACAACAACAAAATCAACTGATTAGAATTAAACAAAAAGCCATAGGACTTTAAGGTAGTCTGCCTGGTTCAACATAAATGCTAAACTTATCTTTTAGGATTTTGCACATCGTGCAATATAAACTTTAACTTGACTTAGAATTTTGAGGTTTTCGTTCGGTACGATGTAAATCGTCCTATTATTCAGGAGATTTGTATGACTAGTATCATGCAAATGTAAGCCCTACACAACAAAATTTGTTGGATGGAACATCTAATAATCTCTTTGAAATTGATGCTGAATCAAAGGATAGTCTGGGAAGTCACTGAGGTTCTCCTTAAGACCTGTGAAGTCCCCTACCCTTTTTTCATTTAGATTCCATAATAACTTTTCAAATTTTATCCTTTCCCATTTGAATTTACTATATCCAATCGTGGAAGCCTTAAACTTTGAAATTAATGAAGAAAGCACCTATGATCTAAATCGAGGTTTTCTTAGGTGACTTTGGTTGCTGAAGATATAATTAACTATAGAGGCTTGCTCTTTTAGGAAATTTTAGAAACCCAGCTAAATATAAACCCTGTCTAATCTTCTATATTGGATAGGGGATCATGTCGGTCAACATAAAAGATTTTGCAGACCAAAATGGATCTCATAAAATTTTTAGTTTATTTAATCAAGCCTCACTGTTAAGCGAGGTGTCTACTCCTCGGGATAGATGCATGGCTTGTATTGCAGTGCTCACTTATTTAAACTATTAAATATATGAGATCGGTTAGGTTATTTGTTTTAAAAGTAAAATTTAATTTGCAAAATTACATATATAAATATATAAATATTAAATTAAATATAATTTTTAAGTGACAAATGAAACCTGATTCAAAGATCGACACAATTTCAAAGTGATAATATTATGTTCCATCTAGCCAATTTGATTTTTCAGGGCTTACATTTACATGATGCCAACCATGAAAATAGCTTACAAAGATAGAAGGACTTACATTAAACCAAAGAACAACCTTGGAACCTAAAAAGAGTTAGGACTTCTTCTGCTCAACATGATTATGCAAGAGCCTAAAGATGAGTTGAAGATTTATGCCGTGCTAGACAAACTACCTCAATGTTCTATGGCATGTTGTATAATTCTAAGGAAATATTTGTTGATGTAAACCCTATTTCTCTCCCAAAGGTGTTCTTTTGTATGCCCTCGTCTTGTTGCCCATGGTGTTTGCTTTGATCACCTTGTTGAGGTAGCAGTTCCAATGTCTAAAATTTTATCCTTTTACAGTGTATGTTTCAATGTTCTAGTTTTGTTGTTATTTAAATATTTGGGGGGAAATTTTAATTTATTTAGAGCGACACGTTAGGATCCATGATTCCCTAATTTTGGCACCACTATTTTTTGGATTTGCTTAGCCTGAATGAGTTGTTAGGCTCACTTAGGCGTGAGAATTCTCTTTAGCAACCATGGGTTACACATCTGAGAAGTCCTCGTAAACTCAAACAGAGTGATTTAAGAGCATTCACTAGGTATAAAAGTGTATCTGTATTTTGAATATCTTTTGTTATTTTTTGATTTTGAGTTTAGTTTTAGTTTTGTATGTAGAGTAAATAAATGCTGGTAAAAGAAATTTTGTAAGGTAATTAGGAAATTTCAGTACATGAAATACAAATCCATACATGGGCCTCCGCTAACACTGAATGTTAAGTATCATAAGTCATAGTATTTTTTCAGAAAATTTAAATAAATTTTGTGAAAAAAGAAAACATGAAAATTAAGTACATATACATAGCAAAACAAATTACAACAAAAATAAGAATAGGAAAACCAAAACCCCTAGTCACATATGGATGACTGGGACTAATTATATGAAATTTGTAGAAGTGGGGGCTCAGAGCTAGACTGTGTGTTTACTGACCTTTAAGAAGCCTACCAACTCGACAAACTACGAAGGGTAGTCCTAACCTTGATCTAGTTGACTAACTCTAGACCTTTATGCGTTTTCATCTAGATTCTTTAATTTTTAATGAAAAAGTTGTTGTTTAAATTTTTCTGTAGAGTTCACTTTAATAAAAAAATAAATTTTGTTTTTTTTTTGTAAATATTTTGTAAAGTAGTGTAGTTCATAGGCTAATCACTCTAATCATCCTAGGACTACTAGCAACATATGAGTATCAAGGGCAACAATCCCGCTAAGAGTTGACGAATAGTATCATCGGTCCTTATCCTCTCCCCTCATTGATGTTCTTTGAGGTAGGATATACTATTCTAAAACATTTCACTTTGTATCCCTCGTTTAGCACATTAAAGCAATATCATCATTGCCCTAGACACCTAAACCTCAGAATTACACTAGTTTGATGATCGGTATGTGGAAAAAAAATATCCATAATTGCTCTTAAGGATATGAATACCTTATAGAAGACTCAAATCCTTAAGGTTGGAACTATAAATGTAGGATAAGTAGTTTAGGGTATTTTTATTGATTTAATGAATTAGAGAGCCTCAAGGCATAACTTGGTGGATTCGTAAACACTTTGAGGATGATTTGCTTCATGTTCAATCATTCTTTAAAATATCTAAAGATTAGTGCTCATGGCTTAACCCTAAAAATTTTTTTAAACCATTTAAATCAATTCGAGTTCACCTAAACTTTTTGTGTTGCTGAATCATTTAACATGGGTAAACTTAGGATTTAGTGATGATATTTTAGTCTGTGCTCAATGAACCTCTCAATATTTTAATCATTCCTTGAACTTGACAATTATACATTCAGTTAATGATTTACTCTAAGTATTATGTCAGTAGCCACATTTTAGGGTATATTTGATCATTAAGGGGATCCCTATTCTTTTTTATCAAAGTTAAGCATGTGTGTTTTAAAAATTTTATGATTAATTGCAATCCTCTTTTCTAATCTTATTACAAGATTAAGAATCAAGCCTAGTTTACTACCAAGCTCATAAATATTCATGGGTAGATTTACAATCTTGAAAATATATCATGTGAAATGCATTTGATTGATCAAATCATCATTTAAAAATGGAAGTAAGGCTTCTAGTTAGTGTATTAACATCTTCCTAACACAAGACCATTACCTTAAGATCTCCCAATTAAATTGACTTCCACATCACAATAATTCAGAAAATTACAATTTGACCCTTTTTGTAAAGAAGTGATGAGCTGGTTTCTACCTTGTATCCCCTTATGTTCCAATCATCTACGGGAGTTCATTATGATAAAAAATGCCCATATACCTTATAGTATAACCTAAACTTTGATTAAGGTAGGGAATCCCATAATTACGATATTGCCTTTAAGGATCCTCACCCAATAATTAATTTTATTAAACTCAAATGACTTTTAAATTTTATTTTTATCGCGCTCATTGATCAATTAATACATTAAAGGAGACTTCGTGTTTTTTCTGTTTTTATTTACTTTTTATAAATATTTTAAGTTTAAATTAGGGATTTTTGATGATGATTAGAATAACTAATTAACATAAATCATTTAATGCTTGAGAAATTTATTGGAGGTTCAACCTGGTTAGAGTACCACTAGGAATAATTTTGGTGAATTTTTTATTTACATTTTAACTTTTATAATTTTTTAAATGATTTATACTAAGTAAATAAATAAATAAATACATTTTTTTCTTAAACCTTTTTTTAATATTTTCATAAGTCTCTATAACCTCAAATATCTCAAGAAAAAATTATAGCAAATTTTTCTTACATTTACTTTATTTTTAATAAATTTTTAAATAAGAAAATTGGCTAAAAATAAAATATTTATTTTAAAATTAATTTTATTTTTCTTAGGTGCCTCTAGTCACAAAGAACACCACGAACCACTTTTCATAATTTTCTAATTTTTTGTTTAATTTATATAATTAATTTAAGCAATCATTTATTTTTCCTTATAAAACTTATTTTTACACCAAAAATAATTTTTATGATATTGAGATTTTTACAGGACCTTCTTGAGGTGATTAGCCTCAATTTGGCTTAATTTCGTAATTATCTGAGTTATTTGGTATTTTTTTAATTTTAGTAATTTTTTTAATTTTAAAATAGAAAAATATGACAACAATTTTTAAAATTTGATTTTTATTTTTCCTAAGTTGCTCTAAATACAGTGAACCTAACAAACAAATTTTTATAATTTTCTAACTTATATTTTATTTTTATAGTTATTTTAAGCAGAAAATTTTAATTTGCATCGAAAATTAGGGAGGTTCTCTCGGAGAACAACCCGAGTAATGGGAGAAATGAACCGTCCAAATTTCAAAATTTTTTATTAACAATTAATTATTTATGATTTAAAGAAGCTTTATTGTATTTAATTAATTTAAAAATAAAAATAAAAAATAATTTTTGATTTTTAGTCCATATTATTCTCCTCTATTCACTGAGCTCAAAGATATTTTTATTTTTATTTTCAACATTTTTGTACACTAAGTTATGAATTTTTGAAGTTTTTGTAATGATCTAAATCAGGAAATACCCTAACTTAATACCTATCAATGTCAACCTCAATGGCTCCAAAAGCACATGCGGCGGAATATAATTGGCTTTTCTTTACACGTAGGCTTGCCTCGCATTTTTTGTTTCACATACCATCCTCTTGTTCGGCTAGATCTGGTCCGTTTGTCAGATACACGCGCGATCCAACAACTCTTGGTCATCATCTCAAACGCACCCTAACCCGAGAACCTTCTGTTTTCTAACCCTAAGATCTCGCTAATCCTTAGCCAACTCATGTGGGGTTTATTCCTACACCTTCATCTAAGTGAGACAAAACTACTTATATGCTTACATGAGTATGAAATATAAGTTCACTTCATAAAGGCTCAAACCGAGAGAAAAATTAGGGATTTTGGACCATAACTTTGTTCAAGAGGTGTAGCCTCAATTGAATTGTTTTTTAAGCTTAGTCTTGCTCTTGTGAATGTCCTCCAAGCTTCACTTTGATCTGTGGTTGGGTCTGCATAAGTCCCCGATCAAGAGGTGGCACAGGCTAGCTAAATGTCTAGTTAGGGAGCTCGAGTAGGGCCAAATTCAATGGGGAACTTCCTCTCTTGCTCAGGGTAAGCTTATGAGTTAATCAATTTGAGATTTGGTGGATTTTTTGAAGATGGCTGGAACATGCCCTGGTTTTAGGTATGATATTGAGCTTAGGCAGTGGAAATGGACGGCTGAAAAGAAGTGGGATTCACCAAGGAATGCTATGGGGAATTCTCAACACAAGTTGGCAGAGCTTCCCTAAGGATTTAGTCACTCTCTCACTTTGGTTGTGAATGGTGCTCAGTTTACATCCAAGGCTACCATAGCCAACTAGGTAAGGCAAGGGGTGCAAAATACTACCAAGGTAGATGACTGAGCTGTGCAATTGACCAATTGGAGATTGCCATAAGGGATGGGTACAATTTGGGTTTGGACCATGGGGAAGGCTTCTCAGTTTTGGGTTTTTAAGCCAGTAGACTGGTCGGCTACAATAGGGGAGGTGGCGAAGTGGTTTAGGGAGATCAAGGAGGTTTAACTGTGATTTTGATGAGGTTTTAATCAACTGATGACAAGTATGTGTCATTTAGCCAATTTTGGGGAAAGGCTCAACAATTTGGAAGATCCTTGGTACATAACATAAATTTACGGGTCTTGGGTGATGTGATTAGCATATCAAAAGATCAAACTAGGCGGGTTGATAAGAGCTTGGTTAACTCATAATATTTAGAGTGGATTTGGTATTAAGCTCAAATATAGGATTTAGGCTTGAGATTAGGCTTTTTCTTATATAAAATATGGATTAAAAATCAATTAAAGGTTTAGATTGGCCTAGAGAGATGTCATGAAGAGTTTAGGATGTGAATTTGATGGAAATGAAGTGGTCATGAGGTTTAATTTTATGAGATTTGGAGTTGGGTTAATTTTGAGGTATTTGATTTGGGCTTGAAAGTGGGTTTAATTGGACTTACATTTGGTCTCACTTGGGCTTGAACATGATAAAATTTGATGTGGATTTGACATTGGGGGAGTTTGAAATGATTTTTTTTTAAATTGGAGATGAATAGGGACTTTGGAATTTTGGGTCATTTTAGGAACTTTGCTCAATTTTGGTATATTTGGTAAAATTTGGGTTATTGGGTGGCTTGGATTGATCTTGTGGATGTTTGGAGTGAATTTAGAGATTTTGGGAATTTTTTTGACATGAGGGAGATTTTGGTAATTTTTGGGAATTTAGGGTTAATTTTAGAATTGTGAGAAAAATTAGGTATTTTGGGAATTTGAATAATTTGGAATGGTTTGATATTATTTTTAGGTGAAAATTGACAACTTGGTAATTTTTAGAAAATTAGGTTTTCAAAGGTATTTTGGGAATTTTGGCAAAGTTGTGGGTAGATGGTCAAAATTAAGTGTATTGGTAAAATTGGAGTTCATAAAAGATGCTAATCATAATGTTGCCCCATTTTGGTGTCATAAGACGAATGGAAACCCATTTTGAATCTTCCATGTGTTAGTCTTATTGACCCTAGCCAAAGGCTAAGAGCTTGGGGGACCAGCCACATGAGTTTCCAAAAGAATGGGGAGCCAGACTAAGCAAGATTAGTATTAGGATTTTGGAAGAGTACGATAGTGATGGATTGGAATGTAAGTATGTGTAAGCTTGAATAAAACCAGACCAACCAGGTTACCCTTAGGGCCTCACAGTCTTATGTGGACTCCCCCAAGCTACCTCATGTTGGGTTCATCCTAAGTGCTAGAGATCAAAACCATACATGTGAAACTAAAAGAAGGGTAAAGAGGTGTTTAGAATTTCGAATGGGTGGTTCCATCACTAGTCCTCTAGGATAGTCATCAGGAAAGACTTATGGCTAGATACTAGGCTCCAAAGAGAAGAAGACTAGACCTCAACAAAAGTGAGGTTAACATCTAGACCTCATGGTCGCCATATTGACCAGCAATGGTCAAACTATGGTGAAATGGTCAACCCATGGTCAAATAGTCATCTCTTAGCCACCATGACCAATCCTTGATCATGTGACACACTCACTCTCCTAATTAAACAATTAGTCAATTAATTAATTGGAATGATTTTTGAATCCTTTTTCTTAAGGCTAATCTCCAAAACTCTATTTAAAAAAAAATAAAGCACAAAGCTTTCACTTGAGGCCCAAATCCAAGCTAGAGCTCATGCATGGGTCATTCTTTAATTGGTCACCCATGACCCAATGTAGCAGAAAATGACAATGGAACCTACTAAGAAACCTATCTAGCCATTGTATTTGGTCAAGTCCAAGTCATCAAGGAGAAATGTTTACATGGAACCTCAAGTAGTCTCCACCTATATCTTCTTTCACTAAGGGGATAATGGCCAGGCTAACTTCATTGTGATGTCACCACTCACCTCTCCTCCCATACAATGAACTTGAAGCATAAGCCTAGCCCACCATAGCTCACCTTCTTCACCATGGGGAATGCTAATGCTTGACAAATCCATGGCCGAAATCAATCCTCTGGGATTTTCTGAGGAGCTACTCCTCTGCCAATTAGTCCTAAGCATCCCCATGAGCTCCCATGGCCTTAAATGTCTATTTGAAGCCATTAACCGAAAGCTCAAATTTTGGACCAACTCTACAGTTAAGTTATAAACCCAGCCAAATTTTATAACAAATTTACTCCTCATCTCCTAAGCAATTGATTTTCCATTGTATCAGCCACTTAAATCCACTTGGGAACGCCAATTTCAAACTCAAAAACTAGGACAAATTTTTGGGTTGACACAAACCCTATCAAACACCAATCTAAGCATCCTATAAGCTTCCTGAGACCTTTACGATACCTCTCAAATAGAAATTAAGGAGCCCCAAGGCCTCTAACACATTTTAAGTTGAAACCATGTCACCATTTGATCAAAGACATACCTTTGCCCAATTTCATCTAAAATTGAAAAAAAGTACGAACTTTGCAAAGACAAGTCAATTATTTATAATCAAACTCAATTAAGGTTACGCCTCCTGAGACCTGGTATACATCGTGAACCTTAAGACTAGGCTCAAGTTTAGAGCTTTATGAAGAATAATATTACACCAAGCTTAAATGATTGATGGATGTGTTCTCCTAAGTGCGATAAAGCTTTAGGAACATAAATCTTGAAGTTGGTGCAAAATCCATTGAGATCTTATGCGTATAATATGAATGGATCTTAGTTAATCATCTCGCGGGGATGATGAACCGATGCCGTCCATTTCAATGTATCGAAAATGGATGGCTTCATTTGAGGCTGACCACTGATCCATCCATACGAAGCATACCGAACCGCAAGCCATCTCGGCGCCCACGTGTAATGGTTCGCGAACCGTAGGCTGCTGCGTAGTGCTTTGATGGCTCCGAGGTATGAGCTGGCGCCACATCGGATTAATATGAAAATATGATTTTTGTTTAAATAAATCCAAAGAATCCATAAAATCCTTGAAAGACTATAACTTTGCACGAAAAAACCATAAAAATAAACCAAAATATCCTTGGATTCTGCATAGAATGAGGAAAATAATAAAAATAAAATTTAAAACTAATAAATTATATTTAATTTTAAATTAATTATTTACCTTCTATAGTAATTTAATTATTAACAATTAATTATAAGCCAAAAAATTACAAAATTTACAGTGGTAAATCCTTCAATCTTTTGGAAAATTCCTTGATTTTTCCAAGATTATTAAAAATCCCTAAAAAATTTGAATAATTCTCAAAAAATTTTGTTTGTATTTTCAAAAAATAATTAATAATTTTAAAAATGAAAATTAAAATTTTGATAAGTTACCATTTCTTTGTAGATTACTATAATGACAAAAACCTATTTTTATGTTTTAAATGTTTGAAATGAAAACATAGACATTTAGGGGTTTAACTTGCAAATTTAAAATTTAAAATTTAACCTAAAAATTTAGTTTAGAACATATGACTTAAGATTAATCTAATTTGAATGTAAAATTAGGTCAGATGTTGAGTCTAACTAGTTAGACCTAGTCCAACCCTATGAACTGGATCTAGGTTACCCTAATCCATAATGAGGTCTAATCTTAATTACCTTATTAAAGCTTTAAGCCTTAACTAAATTAGTCTTAATTCACATTTAAAATCTGATTAGTTATAAATCACATTTAACCTAATTAATCCTTAAATCCTTACTTAAGTTAGGCTTCAGTACATCTCAAACACTGATTAGGACTAAACCCCAATAGACCTAATTAAATCCTTAAGTCTTACTCAAATTAGGTTTAGTACATCCTAAACCTTAATTAGGACTAACCCCAACTAGACCTAATTAATACTTTAAGCATTAATTTAATTAGGCTTAATCAGCTTTATAACCTAATAAGGTTTAATCACAATTTGACCTAATTAATTCTTTTAACCTTACCTAAATTACGCTTAATCAACCTTTAAAGCACTAACTAGGTATAACCCCAATTAAACCAAATTAATCCTTTAAGCCTTACTTAAATTAGGCTTAATCAACTTGAAATCTTAATTAGTTCTAATCTCAATTAGACCTAATTAATTCTTTAAGCCTTACCGAAATTAGGCTTAATCAACCTTTAAAACCCTAAATAGCTTCAAGGGATTAATTAGAACTAATTAATCCCTTGAGCCTTACTTAAATTAGGCTTAATCAACATTAAACCTTAAATTAGGTCTAATACCAATTAGACAAATTTAACTCTTTAAGACTTTCCAAACATAGGTTTAATCAACATTTAAAATACTTATTAGGTCTAATCTCAATTAGACCTAACTAACCCTTTAAGCCTTACCTAAATTAGGCTTTATGATCCTTTAAAACCCTAATTAGGTCTAACCCTAGCTAGACTTACTTAATAGTTTTAGCCTTACTCTTATTAGGCTTAATTAACCTTTAAAACTCTAAATAGGTCCAACCATATTTATACCTAATTGAAACCTTTAAGCCTTACCTAAATTAGGATAATCAACTTTTAAAACCCAAAGTAGGTCAAACGCGAATTCGGCCTAATTAATCCTTTCAGCCTTGCTTAAGTTAGGCTTAATCAACTTTAAACTCTAATTATATCTAAATTCAATTAAACAAAATTAATTCCTTAAGCTCCAACTAAATCAGGCTTAATCAATCTTTAAAACCCTAATTAGATCTAACCCCTATTAGACCTAATTAACCTTTTAAGCCTTACTGAAATCAGACCTAATCAACTTTAAACTCTAATTTGGTCTAATCACAATGTGACCTTGTTGATTAGCCTTAGTTAAATTAGGCTTAAACAACCTTTAACAACCTAACTAGGTCTAACACCAATTAGACTAAATAAATTTTAAAACCTTAAAATTAGGCCTAATCTACTTTAAACCCTAACTAGGTCCAATCCTAATTATATCTATTTAATTTAAGCTTTATTTTTATTAGACTTAATCAACCTTTAAACCCAAATTTTGTCTAACCCCAATTAGAACTAATTAATCCATTAAGCATAACTTAAATTAAGCTATCAAATTTAAGCCATAGTTTTATCTAATCCCAATTAGTCCTAATTAACCCATTGAGCCTTACCTAATTTAGGCTTAATCAACATTTAAAACTCTTATTAGGTCTAACTCCAACTAGACCAAATTAATCTTGTAAGCCTTACTTAAGTTAGGATTAAGTAATCCTAAAGTACCAATTAAGTCTCACTGTTGACCTCACTTTTGGTTAAGGTTTAGTTTCTTCATAGATAGCCTAAAGTCTAGCCATAGGACTCTCATGTGACTTTTCTAAGAAGACTAGAAATGAAACCCTACAACATAGAAATTCTACATGCTTGCTTTCTTAGCTTAGAGCTTTCACATGTTAGGGTCTAACCCCTAATCCATAAGGGGAACAAGGCTAAACATAAGAAAGATCAAATAGGATTCTCTATTGGTGGGCATGCCTTAGGATCTACCCTTGGAGGTCTGGAGTTCCTGCACTTACACTTACACTCCACACTCACAATTTTAAACCAAACACATCCCATTTTGATCCCCTAACCCTTTGGACACTCATGTGTGTTGTCCCACCAACCCTATGCCTATTGCTAAGGTGACCAAGATTAACATATAGAAGACCAAAGAGTCTCACTTCTGATATGTAACTTAAACAACTTGACATCCCAAATTGAATTCCAAAATCCTACCAAACTCTCCAATTTTGACCCAAATGCCTCAAAACTCCACAAAATCCCAAAAATCTCCCTAAATTTCAAAAATTCCCAAAAATCATTCTGAAATACCTCTCCCACCACTGAAATTGAGCAAAATTACCCAAAATTACCAAAATTTCCAAAATTGCCCCAAATTAGCCCAAATTACTAAATTGCACCTAAAAAGGGCCCCATAACCCAAAACTTCTCAGAATCACCCTAGCTCTCCAAAAAATCATTCCAGAGCATTCCCCTCGTTGCCCTAAGAAGTTTGATTGTAAACATGCTATACATCCGAGCAACTGGTGGGCCCCTCGCAACAAAAAAAGATGATACTTGAAAGACGTTCCGGGGATCGTAAAATCATCCGCCTTAGTTAGAAATGCCCCCGAACACTCCTGTTTGACTCCAAATTTCATTTTTTGCTACCCTAAGCCTTTAATTTAACTTTTTAACCACTTACCCCGAAAACCCCCAAAATTACCAAAGTACCCCTACCTAGCAAAACATTTCAAAAATTTAAAAAAATTCCCAAAATCTTTGAAAAATTACCAATTTCATTTTCTTCAACTAAACCGCAACCAAATTTTGTCAATTTAATCCAATTTCTTCAAAAGCCCCATATTTGACATTTTTGACTCGATCGATGTCGAGGTTGCCCAAACAACATCAGATTTCGATACAGACTACGTCATTGCCTATGGAATGTCAAAATTACTTGAGGAGCATATATATTTTGCTATGGTTCGGTGAACAGTGCCAAAATCAGCAAGTATGGGTAAGTAAATAACTAATTAAACTTTTTTTTCTAAACCTCACCTAACTGACCGCCCCCCCTCCCTCTGCCTATCCCCTTCCTCTCACAAATTCGAAAATCACAGCCCCCCTCCTCCCTTTTAGTCGCAACTTTTGACCTAGCCATGGTCGAAAATCCCATGGTGTGGCTCCCTCCTTGCTTTTTCCCACTGGTATGGCTTTTTCTTCCTCTATTTGCTTCAATCCAATCAATGGCAGCTTTTGGTCACTTCTCCTCATCATTTCATTCACCTCTATCACCTTAAAAGTGGTCTAATGGCTTCATATTTCTTGCTACCAAGGGTCCTTACACATTGTTTAGTTCAATGGCTCATTTTTCCCTTATTCCTCTTCTTCTTCTTTGCCTATTTAATGGCCCTTGTTGTCCTTGTTTGGGTTGGCTGAAAGTTGAAGTTGAAAGGGGAGGTGCTGCCCAAAAATATTTTAAGTTTGTTTTTAGCTTTGGTTTGGTGCCTCATTTCGAGTGGTAATCCACTTAACTCCTTAATTTCTTTGGTTGCTTGCTTTTGGATGTTATGATCGATTCATCTTGTGGCTTAATTGGTTGGTTTGGCTAGCTTTTTTTTTCTCCTCATATTATATGTTGCAAGTTTCATTTTATAAAAGAAAAGGTGAAAGAAAATTATTCAAGGAAAAGTTCGGTTTTGGTGGAGGAAAATAAAAGTTTGCTAATGTATGGGCTCTCTTTTTGGTTCATAAACTTGATGGAAGAAAAGCTTGCTAACGTTTGTGCTCTCTTTTTGATTCATAATCCTGGTGGAAGGGTTAAGGCTTGCTCATATTTGTTCTCTCTTTTGATTCAAGAAATTTGGTGGAGAAAAATTTAAACTTGCTAGTTCCTTTGCCCCGTATGTTGATTCAAGAAATTTAGTTGTGATGCTTCTATTCCTAAAGGCTTCATATCATGTGAAAGTAATTTGAACTTGAAGGTTCATATAAATAAAGTTTGTTATGTTTCATCATTACATTTGTATGTATGGTGGCAGGCGAGCTTGAGGAGGCTTTGAAAATTTTGGAAACTCTATGTGTTAGGCTTTCTATTTGTGCATCAATTCAAGTGATTTTCTTGCACTTCTTTAATAGCCAAATGGCATGCTTGAAGTGTTATAAACTTTAATTAATGCTCATGGAATTTCTATGAGTTTAAAAGTTTAAAGACTTGATATTTTCACATGCTATCTTAAAGATCTTTTTATCATCCCATGTTTGGCTAAAATTTTATCCTTAAGGGGATTAATATTGTAGTTGTTTCATATAACATTTCATAGCCCCTTTAGCCCCAATTTATGTTGGATAAAAATGCATGCTTAAGGGTTGAAAATTTACTTGCTTCATATGGTATTTCAAGAGCCCTTTTTCTCTCCTCTTAGATGGCTAAACTCATGCTTATAATGTTTAGAATTTTTTTCATTTCTATGTGCAAGTTGGAAGGTTTGTTGGAAAGTTTGTTTACTCTTTTTGGAGAGCCAATGCTTATGCATAAAATGCTTAAAACTTTAGTTATTTCATGTGTATGTTGGAAATGGTTTAATGAGGTTTTATGCAAAATTCGGATTACAAAATCCTCACTTTTGAAGCACTCATGAATGAGACCCTACATGCTTGCTTTTCACTTATTTCAGCAAGCCTTCACATATACAACACTTGGGCTTTGTTTTTGCACACATTTTACCTCATTCCGTAAATGAAATCCTTGTTTCTTTATTACATAATACTTCACTTTTTTTTTAGCAACCCCACATGTTACATCCAAAAGTTTTACATTCTACATTCTACATACACTTCACCTAATTTTAAAACAGTCACATGCTACAATTTCACATGCATTTGACACTTTTGGAGGTGGCTATTAGCATCAAATATTTGTTGGAGAAGAGGGGGATTGTTATATATATTCATGTGGTATTTATTTGATTATGTTCATTGCAAATTTGGATGAATGTCATCACCCCTATGCATGACTAAAGTAAAAATATGCACTTAGCTACTTAAGTGGAGTTAATTTAAATCACTCCTATGTTTGACTAAAGTAAAAATATGCACTTGTTAAGTTCATTTGGATGAGTTTATATCATATTTATGCTTGCCAAAATGCAAAATCTGCACTTGTACAATTATGTGGAGTTAGTTTGGATCATTCCTACACTTGTTTAAATAAAAAATCTGCATTTATATAATTGTTTGGAGTTGATCTAGACCACTCATGTTTTCTGAAAGTGAAAATCAGCACTCATACATTTGTTTGGGATTGGTTTAAACCATTTCTATGATGTCTCTATGTGAAAAAATTATTGGTACTCATCTGACGTAAGGAGGTTAAGTCTCGGTTGAGTCTCAGAATATCACCTATTACGATTCGAGAAGATTTCCTATCAGATAAAGACAAGAGAGAACTACAATCCTCTGCACCTGGTTTACACCCTAGGGAACTCACCTCTTCTCTCCTATCTGATGTCTCGTAGAGGCACCCTACCTTAAGACATCTGGATGCAAAAGAAAGGTGTAGGTAACGAAGGTTGTTGCTCTGGTGCCATCCGAGAAGTCCGCTGGACGCGATTTAGATCACTAGTTGTATTTTCCCTTTGCCACTACCGCCGTTTCAGAGTTAGTAACTGAGAGACTGTCAGATCTTTGATCAGTGAAAGGAAAGATGATAGAGGATAGGGTCCAGAAACTTTGAGAAGTGATATCAGAAATGGAAAAAGACTGAGGGTTAGAGATGAAGGATAGAGAGTCCTGACAATCAGATTACATGGAAGAGTTTACGGATATCAATGTGGTAGAAACCAGGGCCACTACATCTGCGTGTGAAGCTCTTCCTTCAGAAGAGAACTCCATAGAGGAATATTAGCAACCAATTCAGACTAGAGATGAGCATATACTAAGACTTGTAAAAATAATGGAAGAAATGACTGCCGCCATGACAGCTATGGCTACACTGCATGGACAGACACAGTCATGACCCGCAGCATCTCTAGAAGTCAATCAAACAGAAATTATGCACTTTACAAATGAAAGAAGAGAGATTGTATCGACCAGTGGGGAGGAATATCAGAGGAAGGAGCCAGCTCTGAGCTTGCTAGAGAAGGACATCAAACAGATGATCGAGCGGTAGGCACAAGAGGCCATGGCTCAGTCTAAGGGAGTTGCATCATTCTAAAGGGTAGATCCTACACAGAGGAGTGGTGCCTTGCCCTACCCGAAAGGCTTCATACTCCCGACCTTCAAGACAATTTATGGCACAGAAAATCCCCACCAGCACGTGGCCCATTTCAGAGCCAGTTGTTACAAGACAGGAGGGAGCGACGCCCTGCTACTTAGACAGTTCGTCAGCAGCCTGATGGGGATAGCTTTTGATTGGTATGCATAACTACCTAACGGATCTGTCAAGACATTTTCTGAGATGGAAGACTTGTTTGTTGGAAGGTTTGCTGGCGCTCAATGCCATGTTACCATAGGAGATCTCAATGTGGAACGACAGAAGCCCAACGCGCCCCTTGTTGATTATATCTTGAGATGGAGGAACCTTAGCATGAAATGCGAGTCCTAACTCCAGGAATAGCATGAAATTGAGATACTACTTAAGAGTATCTATGGTCCATTAGTATTCATGCTCAAATGTTTAACAATAAAATCCTTCGAGAAGCTACTTAGCAAGGCTAGCAGTTTGCAAGAAGAAGCGAAGCACATGGAACCTCCAGAAAAGACGAAGAAGTCAAAACTAGTCATAGCATTCAAGAAGAGATCGGGCGTAGTGGCAATAGTCAATAGGGGAAAGCAATCGATGAGGATCCAATTGGAGTAGAACCCTCAGTACAGTCAGCCTCTTCCGCCTTAGTAGTACAGTTAGTCTGTTCAGCAGTCATCTCAGCAGAGATCATCCTTGACAGGCATCAGGTAAAGTCAGAAAATAACGAAACATATAAATAAGAAATACTTTTTCAAGACCGACGTAGTGGCAAAGATGTTCAACAATTTGATGAAGAAACCATAATTCAGGCTACCAGAACCAAAGAAGCCAGAAGAGGTTGACAAGAAGGATCAGCCCAACTATTGTCCATACCACAGATTATTGGGGCATACAATAGAAGGGTGCTTTAGCTTCAAAGATTGGCTCGAGAAGAACAATATGGACGGGAACCTAACAATACCGAAAGAATATTGAAAGGATCCTGAGAGAGGTTCAATAAACATGATTTTGGCTGAGCCAATCTCCCAATTAGATCCTTAAACTAGTGAAGGAGGATGGAGCACTACTTGGGAAGATCTCAAGAAAGTTTTGGATCAGATTCAATAATATTCGAGGAAAGTTGCTAGCCAGAGTCTGCCATCAGTTCAGTTAAAAAAGAAGACTATGACAGAAGAATCATCGTAACCACCGAAGCCAAGAAAGAAGGATATTGTAAGAGGAGTCAAGGATGATTGCGCGAGGGGTACGATAGGAGTTGCCCCAGTTAGATTGGTTTATCGGATTTGGGGGTGAAACCCCTCAAACTGCTGACATTGTACCATTATCTGCATGCTCCTCCGGGCTTTTTAGAATCTAACGAATTTGATTTTGGTTACGTCCTGGTTGTCTCTATTGATGACACAATTAACTGCGATCAATCTAACTCCGATTTTGATTCCCAAACTGATCCTCAAATCATGATAATTCCTGACAAGAACATGAATGAAAAAGAATACATCAACGATATCAGTTACAAAAGTTTAACGAGTGAGGAACCAGTCCTCGAATGCAAAGCAGTTCCGTTCAGTTTAGACTATTCAGATACTGAGTCAATACAAGAAGAACCTACTACAATGCTAGAAGAAACTCTGGATCTAGAAGAAATAACAGAAGTAAATCTCAGGAGCAGAAGAGTATTACCACCAAGTACAGCTCCAGCAAAGAAAGGAAAGCAAATAGTCGCTTAAGAAAAATAGCCCCAACAATGGAAGAAATCCAGATCCGAAAAGAAGTTAGAAGCTCTAGTCAGATGGACTACAACGTACTAGCGCATCTTAGGAAGTTTCCAGCCAAACTGAGCATTTACGATGCTCTGATCCTATCAAAGGAGATGAGAGAAAATCTAGTAAGGGCCTTGCTCAATCCAAAAATTTGCTAAGCTCAATTGTCTAGCTAATCCTCAGATGGAGTTTGTACATCGGAAGAACAAACCTCTGTGTTTCACAAACGACAACTTACTATTACTGCTCACAACCGTCTGCTCTACATCTCCATCAATATTTGAATATACATGCTCTCTAAAGCGCTAGTAGATTCGGGAGCATCACTCAACATAATGAGTCTACCTACACTAGCTTATTTGGATTTCGATGCCCGAGAACTTTCTACGGATAAGATGATATTAAGAGGCTTCAATTAGAAAGGAGAAAGAGCCTTAGGATCAATTACACTATAGATTAATGTTGGAGACTTAGTAATAACCACAAAACTCCATATCATCAACGCAGAGACCTCATTCAATACCCTACTTGGTCTGCCGTGGCTTCACGAGTACCACATGGTCCCGTCATCCCTGCATCAATACATAAAATACTACAACGATGGATAAGAGCATTGCATTAAGGGAGACTTGCAACCATTCTCAATTCATGAAGTGGGCAATCATAAAGACGCCGCCTAATACGCCCCAGCAAAGAAGACAATGTTCTCTAGAGATAGCTTAGCGAATAAAGAAGAAGTTCCAGAAAAGTTGCAAGGACGGGGCTATGCGTCTCTGCTTCGGCAGTCTCCCACCACTCCTTTACAATGAAGCATTGGAAGTTCTTTTAGCCCACGCATCCGAGGTCAAGGTTGGGGATGTGGGTAACGAAGAAGTTACCAGACAGTTGAGCGTATGAAGCTGGAAATCTACATCGATAAAGAGTAAAGCTCCAAAGAAGAAGAAAAAGAAATGATGATAATCATTTGGAAGAAGCCACAGTTTGAAATCACTCTAGAAGGCACAAATACAAAGAACAAATACGAGTCAATGTATGATCAGATCAACCATTATGTGCAAACCATGACCTTAATTCTGACTAGTTCTCAAACGATCGAGAGTATGAAGGTCAAGGAATTCCATAATGGTGGTGTTAAGCCGATCAAGTTCCACCATGCTTCTCCTTGTACTCCTGCACCTGTTTTAAACTTTGAAGAGGATGATAATGAATTAATGGAATTACAGTTTGGTTACCTTTCACCTTACATGCAAAATTTGATTAAACTAAGAAGGAAATGCCAAAAAGTAAGTTAAAATTGTTTGAAAAGTTATGGAACGTCAAAGGTCAGAAGGTCAACTCAAAGGAAGGTCTGGGTTCAGAACGGCTAGACTGGTCGATGACTCAGAATTTTGCATGGTTGTTACCAGCACTTCAAAAGAAGATTGTCTAGGCATTCAAGATGATTTCAAAGATTCTACGATTGACTACGCTCAACCAGAATTTGAAGAAGAAATTACGACGACGGTGGTTGAATTAAAGGATATCAATCTCAGGACCAAGGAGCATCCCTGACTGAGTTTCATAAGTTCGTTACTCAACGAAGAAGAGGTTACAAAATTGTACAAATTATTATTAGAATATAGGGATTGCTTCGCATCGAGCTACGATGAAATGTGGGGTTTATCCCCAAAAGTTGCATTTCGCTGCTTCGGGGTGGATCAGAATATAACACCGATAAAACAAGCTCCTCAAAGAATGTATCTTGATATAGAAGAGCAAGTCACAACAGAGATAAAGAAATTAATAGACACCAACTTCATCCGGGAAGAGCAATACCCTACATGGTTGGCCAACGTCGTACCAGTAAGGAAAAAAAAAGACAGATTCATGTATGCATCGAATTCATGGATCTTACTAAAGCATGTCCAAAAGATGAATTCCCTCTAATGATACAAGAACTAATGGTGGATATCGCCTCATCACATGAAATTTTCTCTTTCATGGATGGATCATTAGGATATAATCAGCTCAAGATGGCTCTAGAAGATGCAACACTTACAGCCTTCAGAACGCCGATCAGGATCTACTACTACACGGTAATGCCTTTCAGACTAAAGAATGCTGGTGCAACATACCAACGAGTAATGATGAGGATCCTCGATGACCCCATTCAAAACCAAGTGGAATATTATGTGGATGACCTGGTCATCAAAAGCAAATTGAGAAAGGATCATCTTTACAATTTGAGGATCGTGTTTGAACGATTACGACAATACAATTTGAAGATTAATCCCTTAAAGTGTGACTTCTGCGTTACCTCATGGAAATTTCTAGGATTCATTGTTCGTCATCAGGAATTCTAAATCGACCCAGAGAAGATTAAAGCTATCTTAGAAATGCCTCCTCTCAAAACTTTGAAGCCGTTACATTCCTTTCAAGGGAAATTGGCATATCTAAGATGCTTCATATCTATTTTGTCGGCGAGGTGTCGGTTTTTCTCGATATTAATTAAAAAGGACACCAAATTCATTTGGGAAGAAAAATGCCAACAGACCTTTGAAGATATTAAGAAATATCTTATGACACCACCCGTTTTGGCAGCCCCTATCCCGGGTAGACAATTAATACTTTATAACATGACGTTAGACGACTCCCTCGGAGCTCTTCTAGCACAAGTCAATGATGAGGGAAAAGAAAACACACTCAACTACTTGAGTCGCCGTCTGATTCCTGCCGAAATAAAGTATCCCCCAATTGAGAAACATTGTCTAGCTTTATTCTTCACCGCTCAAAAGCTTAGAAATTACATTTTGTCTCACAAGGTTAATCTGATTTCGAGAGTTAATCTGTTATAATATTTGATAGCCCGACCTACACACTTTGGACGTCTTGCAAGATGGTCAATGATTCTATTGCATTTTGATATAAATTTTGTGCCCCTTCGCGCTATCAATGGTTATATTTTAGCAGACTTCCTCGCGGTACGCCCATTGCCAGCTAGCTCCCCACTCGACGATGAATTACCAGACGAGTAGATATTGCAAATAGAAGACCCCAATGATCAATGTTGGGAGATGTACTTCAATGGAGCTTCCTCAGCCAGAAGAGATAAGGGACAACATACAGTAATACCAGGTAAAGCAGGGATTGGTCTGATCTTCGTGACACCAGATTGAGCAATATTAAGATTTTCCTATCACTTGACAGAGCCATGCACTAATAATGAAGCAGAATATGAAGCTCTAACCAAAGGACTGGAATTGGAAATTTTAATGGATATAACCAATATTTTCATTTATGGTGACTCGCAGCTCGTCATCCAACAGGTGGCATGGCAATACAAGATTTTAAAATCAAGATTAGCAGATTATCACTGGTACACCATGAAACTCCTGGAGAAAATCCCAACGTGACATTCTATAGGATTCCCAAGATATATAATACTTACACTGACGCTTTAGCTAAACTGGCTATAGAGTTTAATTGTCCTTTAAAGGATTCCATAGATATCACTATATGAGGATGTCAGATTTTGTCATAAATCAACGTCAATATCATGCATGAATTGGGAAATGAAAAGTTAGTAGCTACAGTCATAGAAGATTGGCGACAGCTGATAATGGTATATTTGTAAACTGTAAAGTTACCAGAAGACAGGTCAGTAGTGTACCAGATTCGAAAACCAGCAATGTCATGTACGATAATTAACAACGTACTATACATATGATCTTTTGATTAAGTTTGGCTCAGGTGTCTCAACAGAGCAGAAGCTCAGCAAATCTTCAGAGAAGTACATGCCAGAATGTGTGGTGCTCACCAGTCAAGGCCAAAAATGAAGATGAAATTCAAAAGACTCGGATACTACTGGCCGGCATTGATGATAAACCGTATGGATACGACTAAGAAATGTCATCAGTGTCAAGTACTTGGAGTGGTCCTACAATAGCGTCCGAATGATCTACACCCCACAATCGCGTCGTGGCCATTTTAGTGTTAGGATACATATATAGTAGGCCCGATAGACCCTCCTTCTCTTAGAGGACACAAATTCAAACTCGCCACTACAAACTACTTTTCCAAATCGGCAGAGACAGTTCCACTAAGAGAAGTTACAGCTCAACAGGTTCTGCAGTTCTTCAAAAGTCAAATTGTCTACAATTTTGGTGTCCCGCACAGGGTCATTTTAGACAATGGGTCCCCTTTCAGAAGCACAAAAATGAAAAACTTCATCAGACTACATGGGATAGATTGGAGATACTTTATGATCTACTACCCTAAAGCCAGAGGACTGGCTGAAGCTTTGAATAAAACATTGGTACAAATTTTAAAGAAGCCTCTCGAAGACAACAAGAAGGGATGGTACGAGAAATTATTGGAAGCATTATAGACTTATAGGATGAAAGTTAGGATCCCAACACAGTCTACACCCTACTCCCTCATGTATGGGTCTGAGGTAATTCTGCCATTGGAAGTACAGCTACCGTCGCTCAGAGTTGCTGTAGCAAATCAAATTACAACAGAAGAAAATGTAAAGCTATGACTTTCAGAATTAGAGAACCTCAGAGGAAAGAGATTGCACACGCAACATAATCTGGAACTCTATTAAACAAAGATGATTCGAGCATACGACGAATTGGTCCGCCCAAGATCGTTCAAAGTTGGTGACCTTATTGTTGTACTTAGAAGGCCTATTCTTACACATTGCAAGATAGGTGGAAAATTTGAACCGACCTAGGAGGGACAATTTGTAGCGGAGAAGGTTTACTCCGGAGGTGCTTATCAGTTTGTAGATTCTTAAGGGGAGAGTCCCATGTTGTTTATAAATGGACGATATCCCAAGAAGTACTACGCAATGTGACGATATTAAAAGAAAACATTATTTTAATAAAGCCATCTGGCCAGTGTCTATGACTGGTTCCAAACATTGTAATAAATTTAAAATGAAATGAAATAAAATTTTGCCTCACGAAAAATTTTCATGTAAAATTTCATAATTTAAATTTTCATAAAGTTATATTAAATAAGATAGTGGCAACAGCAAAAGTTAAAGTCGCAAAATTTGAAATCCACCAATTACCTTTAAATATTGTTCTTGTTCATGCAAATCACCAACCACTGATAGCTCCCATGTTTTATCTTGTGCAGGAATATCAGGACGTCAGTTGGTGTTTGCTTGTAAAAGCGGTTAAAACGTCACATGTTAGGAAAAGGGACAGACGTCGGGATACGGAGGTACTGGAGGACTAGACCATTCACACTAACCTACCGGTAGACATATTTGGCTCCCATCGATGATCACCACTTCTGGAGGTAATCTGATTTTAGCTTCAATCGATAGACAACCAGATGTGCCATTGGGACACACTAAGAGAAGAAATGCAAACCAAAGAAAATGCCATATTTTGGAAATAATGGAAAGGAGACAGGCCCGACTTTTGGCCACTGAGTCAGCTTTAGTACCAGAGGCAGTTTTCTACGAGCCTGAAATGAAAGAAACACGAGAAAATTCACTTAGGACACAAACAGAACCAGAGCCGGTCCAGGATCTGATAGAAGAGATTTCCACGGGCTGTCCGACGTGCAGCTCAGATTTTCCCCGATAGTTGACAGCCTCAAAGGCATTCTCAGTATGCCCAGACTGCAATCTACTCTGACTGGAGGAGTACGTGCCACTGCTGCAGCATTGAGGAGACAGCTTAGAGAGCAGCAGGATGTCGAGGCATATGTACCAATGTTCGTTTAGTTACCTCCACCGCCACCAATACCAGATTATATCATGACACAGATCTGAAAGGTCTGCTGAGATATATTTGAGAAGATGGAGATCATTCAAGGAATAGAAGTCAATATCTTAGAAGGCCTCAAGCTTTGGACTAATGCTTTCTTGAGGAAAGATGAGGCAAATATTTTAGCCTGTGTCAAGGCTCTTCAGACCATGGCCAGGGCAGGCAGATTAAGGGAAGGAACATATACAGAGCCGAGCAAATGGAAAAGAGGAAAGGGCAGAGTCACGATTCAGTGTTGTTGCTGCTACAACTTCGTCAAAGACAAGATGCGAAATCCCCCGTGGATTCTACCATACGAAAGAGTGGATGAAATGCCACCTGAGATCAAGTTGATGATAAAGAAGATGGTTGAATGACACATTCTTCCTGCAGACTGTATTCCTAACTGCTGCATCATCAATATTTACAAGGAAGGGGATTGCATTCCTCTACATATAAACATTCACGACTTCTTGGAGCTATTCTGCACGGTCTCATTCATCAGCGAGAGTGACATTTTGTTTGGCAGGTAAATTCAGAACATTGGATCAGGGGAATTCCAAGGCACAACAAAGATTCGTCTACCGGTAGGATCAGTGCCAGTACTCTAAGGGTATGGAGCCGACCTAGTGAAACACTATATTTCGGGAGTCCAAGGAAAGCGAGTGTCAGTTACATTCGGGTGGATGAATGAAGATAAAGCGTCATTGTTCTACAGGCCAGATCCAGAGTTAAAAGGTTATTGCCCACTGCCGCTGTGATAACCGTACCTCTGGGTGATTGCGAGGGGACTTTTTGTTCCAATGTGTAGCCCTTGGTAGGTTGTCTCATTTTGACAGTTTCAGCCAGCAAGCCAGATACCAACAAATCCTCTTCAGTTTCTACACCAGACTACAGCAGTGTTATTACCTTAGCATCAACCAGATAGATGTTATAGTTTGTTGCAGTCAGATATATGAACTTCATCATATTTTGGGATGTTGTCGACCTCATTTTTGAGGAGGTCTTCTCTTCTTCTTTTTAGTACTTAGGATCTAGCCTTAGGCTTTTCCTTTGACTATCTTAGAGGACTAGAAGTGGGACCCACCACTTAGAAATTCAAACCACTTCTTAACTCCTCGCAAACTCTACAAACTTGACTATAGACCCCTAATCACCTAGAGGGTTGAAATCAAATGTGGAAGTTTAAAGGATGGGTTCCTATAGGACTCTTTGGCCTTAGGACTACCCTGGGTGGCCTGGTCTGGTGAAGGGGCTGACTTACACACACACACTACATTTATACACTACACTTTCACACACCTATACTCAACTTGACCTCCTGACTCATGTAGGTGATTCACATGGATGGTCCTTAACCCCTAAGCCCTTGGCTAAGAGGGTTAGGAACAACATAGTGGATACCTCAAATGAGTCCCTTCATGGCTCATGTGGGCTTGATATGGCTTCATGGCTCAACCAAAATGATTTCATTCCACTTATATTAACCCAATCTTCAATTTTCCAAATTTTCAATTTTTGACCCACGGACCCTACACACGCTAACCTTACCCAAAACCCTCGAAATTACCCGATTTTTTGCAAAATTTCCAAATCACCCAAAATTCCTCAAAACCAATCCCAAACATTTCCACATCACTCAAATTGATCATCCATAGCCAAAAATACCAAGAATTCCAAAAATACCTCCCAATACCCTCCAAATACCCAAAATACCCCCCTTGACCCAAAAATCCAAAAATTCAGAAAATTCCCAGAAAATTCCAGAAAATCCCAAATATTCCCAATTTCATTTTGTTCAACTACACTATGGGCCAATTTTGTCAATTTACCCTACTAAGTGAACCCAATGTCAAACCAAACCTACCCAATTGACCCAAATTCTGGTCCAATTCAATTCTAAACTTCAATTCAACATTCCCAACACAAATTTAGACCAAATCCAAGTCCAATTTGATTGACATTTGGATCCAATTTCACTTTTGGCCTTAAAGCCCAAGTTGGACCCATGACCCAAACCTAACCCAAACTCACCCAATTCAACTCCAATTAACCCCAAATCTTTTCTAAATCCTCCTTAACATTCCCACAAGCAAAACACTAACATGATTTGCCCAAAATTTAGACCCAAACCCCACTTAAATTCAACCCAAAGCTAAAAGGCCCAATTTTAACCTAAACCCAAACATAACTCAAATGAGCCCAAACCCCAAAATCAAAACCCAACCAAGGCCAAAACCTCTTTGAAACACTCCCATAAACATTTCCCAACATTTATTTTACATCAATTTCAACCCTAGCCCAACATTGGCCCAAGTTAGCTCAATTTGACCTACATTGACCCATTCACTAAAGAGGTCCAAATCCAACCCAAACCTAGCCCAAACACTTCAAGTTTATTCCAAATCATTCATGAAACATTCCTAAACTAAATTCAACACTTATTGGATCCAATCCTTTGCAAAATTCTCATCCTAAAATAAAATAAAACCCACTTCCATAAATCACTTTAAAAGCCCATCTAAAACCATTTCAAAGAGCCAAAAATCTACCCTAAAGCCCACATGACATTTCCATTTGCCATCCATTTAATCAAAGCCATTCCCTAAGTTCAAATCAATCATCAAATGGTTCCAAATCAAGCCATATGCCAAATCCCATCAAATCACCCCTAAATTACCAAAATTTGCAAATTCCATTTTCATGAAATTGACCAAGCTTTTCCCCAAGCCAAAGACAAGCCATGAAGTCACATGCAAGCCATGGACAAGCCACATGAAGCCATGGAAGGTTTGACATGTGATCAAGCCATTAATGGCAAAAGGAGGAGCCCCTTTTAAGCCCCCTTAAAAAGGTTTTAACCCTTTTAATGCTTCACCTTAATCCATGATTAATCAAAATATTCATGGATGGTGACTTCTCGACCTTTTTCAAGCTGATTCACCTGATCCTCCCTCAGCCCAAATCAGCCATGGAAGGGTGCACCAAACCAAAAATGGTGGGTTGACACATTTGGAACCAAAATGAGCTTCTCCCCATACCCTTTTGATTCAAACCCTTTACACATGTTCATGGCCAATTGACTGCACAAACCTCCAGCCCTGACCCACCTGGACCTGAGGGTGACCCATGCCTGCCGGCCGGCCACCTGGGTCGTCGGAAAACACCATGGCCGAGACCTTGGGAGGAGCCAAACTTTGGAATTCCACCTTGCTGAGCTGCCCCATGCCCAATGGCCACCATGGTTGTTCTTCCCATGCCCGGAGCGAGTCGATCCCAACCCTTGGCCATCCCCGTGAGGCCCTCCATCCACCTCTATTTAAACCCGACCCCCTCACGGCCATGAGAGGAGAGTTGCACAAACCTTGCCGAAACTCGCCAAAATTGTTCCAAACCCTTCTCCATCCTTAGAGCGATTGATCCCCGAGTGTCAATTTGCCCTAATCCCCACCAACAGAATCCAATTTCTCAACTGAAATTTCACCCTAAACCAGGACACTTTGCCACAGTGAGCTAATCCTCAAATTCACTGGTCCTACACCTTCACTGGACTAAGAGGAGAAGTTCCCCACTGAAAGCCCCATCTCCAGGCCACCCAGTTGCTCCAGCCTCCAAGCTTTGTGATCGGCTGTGGTCGAAATCCTACCTAGGAAATTCACCAGGCCAAGGGACTTCATCTGGAGCTTGTTGGGATCCAATCGAAGGTGACACAACCCTCAGATTGAAGCCACACTTCTCTGAGCAAAGGTATGAGCTAATTCTTCATCCCGAGCTACGGAGATTCTCCATTTCAAATGCTTTAATTTCAATGCATGATCACCGTATAGATGTATTTGTCTCTTCAAGACGAATCCATAGAGCATAAGAACACGAAAATCCATTGAGTATTGAGTGAGATATTAGGGATTTAGTGTGGACGGCTCTCGAGTGAGGACGCTTGGGGACGATGAACGGATGCCGTTCATTTAATACACGGGCGGACGAACGACCAGGATTGCGCCGGATCAGGAGATGGAACAACACAGCGGGGCCCCGGAGCTCTGAGTCAGATGGCGGCGTCAAATCAGAGAGCGCCACCCGGCGTTTCGGAGCTGCCGAGGTTGATGCGGCGCCGCGTGGATAAATAGAAAATTAGGGTATTTTCTGATTTATTTAATTCCCTAAACTTCAAAAATCCATAACTTTGTGTAGGAAAATCAGAAAAATAAAATAAAAATACCCTCTTGCTCGGTGAACGAGAGGAGAATAATGTGGAAAAGAAATTATTTAATTTCATCAAGTATTTTATTTTTAATGATTTATTTCCCATCTGCATTGTTTTAATTCTCCATGCATATAGGAAATTCACCATGTCATGAGACCATAGGGCTTTTGAAGCCTCTGAATTTGGGAACATTCCCTGAATTTTCCAAAGTCAGAGGCCATCCCTTTGAGAAGTTATAGATTTTTCAAATTCATGTTACTGTTTTGAGTATTTTAAAACCAATAATTAGCATGTTATTAAATAAATTCTAGGAAAATTTGGTGATGTCTCTTATGACTAGAGGACCCTAGGAAAAATAGATTTTGGATTAGTTTATTTAAAATAACCCTAATTGGCTTAAACACCCAAAATAGCTCCTTAATTAATTAGAGCTAACCATACATCAAATTGACTTGAAATCAATTCTCCACTGACCTTTAGGATCGGAGGAACCCACCATAAAAATTTGAAGTCAATTGGACTTGGTTAGCCCTACTTAAATGGGTTGATTAAGTCATTTAGCCATTTTAAACTTTAAAAATTCATAACTTTCAAAATACCTTTTGAAAATTCACCAAATTGGTTTTGGAGCCTCTCTGATATCAGGGGAATTTAAGAAAAATAAAATTGTAATTTTCAAAAAAAGTTGATTTTTTGTATTATTTTAATATTTTAATAATTAAAAAAATAATAAAAATCATAAAAATAATAAAATTCACCAAAATGTTACATTTTGAATTTTAATCACTTAGGAACAAATTCCATATTTTTCTTAGGTCTATTTAATGAGATATTAAATTTTAAAGCCCTAGGATAATTTTAAAATTAAAAAAATGTATTTTCTAGCATTTTCACTAAAATAATTACAATAAATCAAAAAAAATAAGAAAATTACAAAAATTAATTCTCTGATTTCCTTGATATCAGTGAGATTTTTAAAAAATATAAATTTCATTTTTCAACCTTTATTTTATTTTTAAATTAATTAATACTCCAAAACTTAAAATAATTATAATAAAAATAATATAATTTAAAAAATCACAAAAATTGGTCCAAGTGGTCCTCTGGTCATTAGGAATGTCCCATAATTTTCTTAAGGACAGAAACTTTCCTTTGGTCATATTATTAAATTTTCCTTGGAAATTCCTATTTTCCACCAAAAATAATTACATAAATAAATTAAATACAGAAAAATCACATTTTCTCCTCTCATGTCTTTATTGGCATATGAGTGAAGTCACATAAAAATTTCAAGTTCATTTAAGCTCAACTTAGTGAGTTATGAAAGTATTAAGCTTGAAGGGCAAAATGGTAATTAAAATTTTAACCCTTAATTAAAACTTCAGGTTTAATAAAATTAACAAGTAAAATATTTGATCTTAATCTGATTTGGATGATTGAAATTTAAATAATTAAAGAGTAGAAACCTACTAATCAATTAAAAAATAATTGAAATAAACCTTAATTAAATAATTGATTAAATTTGGAAGAATAATAAAATTGGAATTATTAAAATAGGGATATTATTATTAGGAAGAGATTTATTCTTTAATTTAAAAATCCCTAAATTAATCATCTCAATAATATTTAATTCCTAATTAAAATGATAATTCAAATTTAAGTTTTAAAATGTTAAGGGACTTAATCATTAAAATTAAATTAAAAAGTTAAATTATTAAACCCTTTTTAAAATTTTCAATTAAACTAAAATTAAAAAAAATTAAATTAAATTAAAGATTAAATTAAATTAAATTAAACAAATTAAATAAATTAAATTAAATTAAATCAAAAAAAATAAATTAAATTAAATTAAAAAAAATAAAATAATAAATAATTAAATTAAATTAAATTAAATTAAATTAAAACATATTAAATTAAAATTAAATTAAATTAAATTAAATTAAATTAAATTGAATTAAATTAAATTAAAATCAAATAAAATTAAAATTAAAATTAAAATTAAAATTAAAATTAAAAATTAAAATTAAATGAAAATTAAAACTAAATCAAATTGAATTAAATTAAAGTTAAATTGAATTAAATAACATCACCTAAGACATAAAGAAATTAAACATAAAGCAACTTGAACACTATTCCAAATTTAAACCCGTTAACTGAAATTAAATTAAATCACAAACTATTTGAACACTAATTTGCCCTCGAGAGCTTTGGTTATCTTAACTCCTAAACAGAACGTTAAATGAAATGCTACTTCACTTATAGGATATTCAAATGTCCTAGTTCACTGAGCAAGATAACAAAACTTGAATCCCCGGACGATTAATTCATTTGTATGATTAAATTCATTTGGACTTAAAACAATCCTATCAGTATTGAAAAGATGTTTAAGATTCTTCTTAAGCACTTTCTCGATATGATAGGATACTTATAAGAACGATTGAACTTAATTATTCTTTGGTGAAGAAAATCGTCCTCAAACCAAAACACAAAAGACTAGACGTCGTAGGAAATGACTAGCTATAGGATTAGGAATTTGGTAGAGAACCATAACCCTTCCCTTAGCTTTACCTAGGAACTTGCTTAAATATTCTAATTGTGTTTTAAGTGCAGCTTGGGATGATGGGAAGACCCTCCAGGTACGCTTTTATTTTATTGCGATTTACCTTATTGCAATTTATTTAATCGCATCGCACTTACTTTTATTGCATGATAAACAATCGTTGCTTGAAAACCCACACCTTTAGGATAGTCCCTAAAAGCTGAAACCAAAACTAAATTAAAAGTCATTACAAGATAAAATTCACCTCCATGACATTTCAAAATATAAAACAACTCAAAATTTAATCACAAACGGAACACAAAACTACAATTACAACTAAATTAAAACGTCTTGTTGGATGATCGGGAATACCTCGGATGATGTAACCTACGTGTTGCTAATGGGATTTCCACGGTCTAAATGAAAGTGTGGAACTCATTCAGTTGAGTTTAGCAAATTCATCTGGACTAAGTGAATCCGATAAAAATAACGATGCCGGAAGGATGGAATCGTTGGATCTTAACCGGTGTTGTTATGATCACTTTTAAGATTTGTTTTAATTAAAATATTAAAAATACTTGGAAATTAAGAATTTCTCTAAACCAAAACACTTTTCTCATCTCCTGATTTATGACTTCTAAAACTAAACCTCTGCAAAAATAAGGAGCTCGGAGCCTGGTGGGCAGCACGACCATCGTCATCAACGAAACACTGAATTGCTTCAGCAAAACTTTCTTAAGAATTAAATAACTAAGCTATAAGACTTCGAGGTAGTTTGCCTAGTGCAACATAAATCCTCAACCTTTTGTTAAGCATTTGCATTGCAAATTAAGCCCTAACCGGACTTAGGATTCCGAGGTAATCGTCCGATACGACATAAACCCTCATATCTTTCAGGCTATTTGTATGATTCTATCATATAAATATAAGTCCTAATTAATTAAAATTGGCAAGATCAAAACATTAAAAAAATATTAGGACTTTCCTAAATCCAAGCCAAACAATAGGATAGACAGGGAATTACCGAAGTTCGCTTCGAATCTGTGATTTCTCTTACTTTTCTTCCTTTGAATTCCCAAAATAAAATCTTCCAAATTTGATCCATTCCCCATTGAAATTCTAAAATTCAATCCCTTGAAAAACTTAAACTTTGAAATTCTTGGGAGTAGAACTACTGATTATTATCGAGAGTTTTCTTAGGTGATTCCTATCACTTAAGATGTAATTAACTATAGGGGCTTGCCCTTATAGGGAATTTTAAAGAACCCAGGTAATATAAACCCTGTTTAATGCCTTCATATTAAGCAGGGGAATTTGTCGGCTTAAAAAATTGGTTCGCAGACCAAACGGATGTCACAAATCTTCTAGTTTATTTAATCGAGACCCACCATCAAGCAGTGTGTCTATCCTTAGGGATAGATACACGGTTTGTGGTGCGGTGCTCGTTTATATAAACTATTTGGGATGTGAGATTGGTTTTATTTCATATCTTAAAATCTTCAAATTTAAAATTACTTTCAAAATCAAATACTATTTTTCAAATTATTTATTTAAACTAAATTAAAAATTCGCCAACAACTTCTGTTAGGTGACCCCTTTTCAAAATGAAACACACAACCTAAAAATAATGCCGACAAATGCCTGTCAGCATTGCATTTGTTGTACTAAGTATTGGATTAGTTGTATCGATGTTTGAATGAAGTTAATGAAGAATTCTATTTTCAGAATGTTCCCTTTTTTGCTTGACACTTAATAAGCCACGGGACCTCATCGGGGTCCCAAAATAATAAAATGAACAAGGAACGATACAAAACAAAATTGAAAACAATATAAGAGAAACTTAAATCAAAGTGCTTAAAAGTAAATTGAAAACAAAACCATAAAAAAGAAATGATATGATGAAACAAAACAAAAATTTTAATAAAAAAAACATGAAAAAAAATTTGAAATTAAATTCTTGTCGAGATTTCAAAAACTCTCATTCGTTTCAGAAGTCTTGTGTTATGAAAAGAAAGTTCCACAGTTTTTGTGTCTTACACAACGTCACGTAAATTCTTGTCGAGATTTCAAAAACTCTCATTCGTTTCAGAAGTCTTGTGTTATGAAAAGAAAGTTCCACAGTTTTTGTGTCTGACACAACGTCACGTCCTACAAATCTCACAAATCCAAAATCCACAAATTCAAAATTTTCCCAAGATATCCTTTAAAATTTCTCCAGATATTCGAGGGTCGATAAGAGACTTCGACACCTTTCTTCCCTATATTTGTAGAACCATTCCAAGATATTTTTCCATCTATCATGATATTCAAGGGTCGATAAGAGACTTCGACATCTCTCTTCCCTATATTTCCACCTCCCTTCCGAGATATTTTTTCCATCTATCATGATATTTGAGGGTTGATAAGAGACCTCGACACCTCTCTTCCCTATATTTTCACCTCCCTTTAGAGATATTTTTCCATCTGTCATGATATTCAAGGGTCAATAAGAAACTTTGGCACCACTCTTCACTATATTTCCACCTCCATTCTGAGATACTTTTTCATCTGTTACGATATTTGAGGGTCGATAAGAGACTTAGACACCTATCTTCTCTATATTTTGACATCCCTTTCGAGATATTTTCCCATCTGTCATGATATTCGAGGGTCGATAAGAGACCTCGACACCGCTCTTCCCTATATTTCACATCCCTTCTGAGATATTTTTCGATCCATCATGAAATTTGAGGGTAAGTAAGAGACTTTGACACCTCTCTTCCCTTTATTTCCACATCCCTTCCAAGATATTTTTTCATCTGTCACGATATTTGAGTGTCAATAAGAGACTTCCAAACCTCTCTTCCCTTTATTTCCACATCCCTTATGAGATATTTTTCCATCTGTCATGATATTCGAGGGTCGATAAGAGACTTCGACACCTCTCTTCTCTATATTTCCACATACCTTCTGAGATATTTTCCCATCTGTCATGATATTTGAGGGTCGATAAGAGACGTCGACACCTTTCTTTCCTATATTTCACATCCCTTCTGAGATATTTTCCATCTATCACGATATTTAAGGGTCAATAAGTGACTTCGACACCTCTCTTCCCTATATTTCCACATCCCTTCCGAGATTTTTTTCCATCTGTCACGATATTTGAGTGTCAATAAGAGACTTCTAAACCTATCTTCCCTATATTTCCAAATCCCTTTCGAGATATTTTTCCATCTGTCACAATATTCAAGGGTCGATAAGAGACTTAGACACCTCTCTTCTCTATATTTCCAACTCCCTTCCGAGATATTTTTCCATCTGTCACGATATTTGAGTGTTGATAACAGAACTCGACACCTCTCTTCCTTATATTTCCACCTCCCTTCCGAGATATTTTTCCATCCGTCATGATATTCGAGGGTCGATAGGAGACTTTGGCACCTCTCATCCATATATTTCCACCTTCCTTCCTAGATATTTTTCCATCTGTCACGATATTCGAGGGTTGATAAAATACTTTAACACCTCTCTTCTCTATATTTTCACATTCCTGCTTAGATATTTTTTCCATCTATAACAATATTCGAGGGTCGATAAGAGACCTCGACACCTCTCTTCCCTATATTTTCACATCGCTTATGAGATATTTTTCCATCTGTGACGATATTCGAGGGTCAATAAGAGACTTCAACACCTCTCGTCCCTATATTTCCACATACTTTCTGAGTTATTTTTCCATCTATGACGATATTTGTGGGTCGATAAGAGACTTTGACACCTATCTTCCCTATATTTTCACAGCCCTTCTGAGAAATTCTCCACTTGCCATGATATTCCAAGGCTGGCACCATAATCCCAGTCCTCATCTTTGCACCTTTGATATCAGTACCTAAATTCCAATTCTCACTTCTGAGACTAGTACCTAAATTCTAGTTCTTGTCCTTCAAGGTCAATACCTGAATCCTGATTCCCATTTTTTGAGATCCATACATAAATTTCGATTCTCACCTCCGAGACTAGTAACTAAATTCTAGTTCTCATCCTTCGGGGTCAGTACCCGAATCCTGATTCCCATTTTTCGAGATCGGTACCTAAATTCTGATTCTCACTTCCGAGACTAGTACCTAAATTCTAGTTCTCATCCTTCAAGGTCATTACCTGAATCCTGATTCCCATTTTTAGAGGTCGGTACCCAAATTTTGATTCTCACTTCGGAGGTTGGTATCTAAATTCTAGTCCTCGCTCCTGTTCTAACTCCGCCAATTTATCAAATTCCAACACAACATAAAGTTCGAAATTTTATTCAAAAATCAAACCTCAAATTCAGAATCAAGTTTAAAATTCAAGAAAAATTTGAAATCAAACCCAAAATTAAGTTAATATCTTCTCATAATCAAATTTTAAATCCAAAATTTCAAATTAAAAGTTTGAAAATGAACAAACAAAATTTTTTCAAAAAAAAATTATTAAAATTCAAAAGGAAAAGAAAGAAAACATTTGCTCAAATTATTCTCAAATAAAAATTCGCGAAATCAAATCGGGTCTGGTCCTCTTCAAAATGTGGATGGGTGAATTATTTGCTGCATTTTGAAGGTTTCTACCCATCTTCTCCTCAGTCAGAGTTTTCCTTTTCCCCAGCGGGAGCTTTCTCCCCAGCAAACACTTTTCTTGTTAGACCTTAGGTCCTGTCTTGAGTTTTGACTCAGATATGTATGTTGGTTTAGTTGATCTTGTCGGTCAACAGCAATATGTGTGGTGTGCTCTTCCTGCACACCACACCTATTTGGAGTCCATTTGTTGACCTCACTTTTGGTTGAGGTTATGTTTCTTCTTAGATAGCCTAGGATCTAGCCATAGCACTCTCTTGATGACTTTTCTTAGAAGACTAGAAATGGAACCCTACCACAGAGAAATTCCAAAGGCTTGCTTTCTTAGCTTAGAGCTTTCATATGTTAGGGTTTAACCCCTAATCTCTAAGGGGAACAAGGCTAAACATAAGAAAGACCAAATAAGATTCCCTATAGGTGGTCATGCCTTAGAATCTACACTTGGAGGTCTGGAGCTCTTGCAGTTACACTTACACTCCACACTCACATTTTTAAACCAAACACATCTCATTTTTATCCCCTAACCCTTTAGGCAATCATGTGTGTGGTCTTACCAACCCTAAGAGTATTGCTAAGGCGACAAGAATTAACACATAGAGGACCAAAGAGAGTCACTTCTGATCTGTAACCTAAACAGCTTGACATCCCAAATTGAATTCAGATATTTTACCAATGTCTTTAATTTTGACCCAAATGCCCGAAAACTCCACAAAATTCCTAAAATTTCCCTAAATTACCAAAATTCCCAAAATCATTCTGAAATACCTCCCACCACTCAGATTGACCAAAATTACACAGATTTACCAAAATTTCCCCAAATTGTCCCAAATTATCAAATTGCCCCTCAAAAGGGCCACATAACTCAAAACTTCTCAGAATCACCCTAGCTCTCCAAAAAATTATTCCAGAGCATTCCCGTAGTCGCACTGAGAAGTTTGACTCTAAAACATGCTATACTTCCAAGCAACTGGTGGGCCCCTCGTAACCAAAGAAGACGATGCTTGAAAGACATTCCAGGGTTTGTAAAATAGTGCGCATTGGTCAGAAATGCCCCCAAACACTCCCGTTTGACTCCAAATTTCATTTTGTACTACCCCGATCCTTTAATTTAAATTTTTGATCACTTACCACAAAAACCCCCAAAAGTACCAAAATATCCCTACTTAACCCAAAATTCAAAAAATAATCCAAAAATTCCCAAAATCTCCGAAAAATTTCCAATTTCATTTTCTTCAACTACACTGTAGCCCAATTTTGTCAATTTAAACTAATTTTGTTAAAGCCCCAAATTTGACATTTTTGACCCGATCGATGATGAGGTTGCCCAAACGACATTGGATTTTGAAGCGTGCTACTTCCTTGCATTCAAAATGTCAAAATTACTTAGGAAGCATATATAATTTGCTTTGGTTTGACTCACGGGTGAACGATGCCAAAATCAGCGCCTACAGTTAAGTAAATAACTAATTAAAAGTTTTTTTTATTCCCTTCCTCTCTCAAATTTGTTAATCCCAGCCCCCCTCCTCCCACTTGGACATGACTTTTGACCTAGCCATGGCCGAAACTCCCATGGTGTGGCTCCCTCCTTGCCTCTTCTCCAAGGCTTGAATCTTTCTTCCTCTCCTTGCTTCAATCCACTCAATGGCACCTTTTCTTTACTTTTCCTCATCATTTCTTTCACCTCTATCACCTCAAAGTGGTCTAATGGCTTCATCTTGCCTGCTACCAAGTGTCGTTACACATTGGTTAGTTCAATGGCTCATTTTCCCTTTCTTCCTCTTCTTCTTCTTTACCTATTTAATGGCCCTTGTTGGCCTTGTTTGGGTTGGCGAAAAATTGAAGTTGGAAGGGGAGGTGCTGCCCAAAAATCTTCTAAGTTTGTTTTCAGCTTTGTTTTGGTGCCTCATTTCAAGAGGTAATCCACTTAACTCTTTAGTTTCTTTTGTTGCTTTCTTTTGGATGTTAGGATCAATTCATCTTGTGGCTTAATTGGTTGGCTTGTCAAGCTTTTTTTTGTCCTCCTCACATTATATGTTGCAAGTTTGATTTTTTTTAAAAAAAAGGAAAGAAAATTATTCAAGGGAATGTTTGGTTTTGGTGGAGGAAAAGAAAATCTTGCTAATGTTTGTGCTATCTTTCTGGTTAATAAACTTGGTGGAAGAAAAGCTTGCTAATGTTTGTGCTCTCTTTTTGATACATAAACTTGATGGAAGGGTTAAGGCTTGCTCATATTTGTGCTCTCTTTTGATTCATGAAATTTGGTGGAGGAAAATTTAAACTTGCTAGTGCCTTTGTCCCTTATGTTGACTCATGAAATTTAGTGGTGATGCTTCTATTCTTAAAGGCTTCATATCATGTGAAGGTAATATGAACATGAAGGTTCAAAAAAATAATGTTTGTTATGTTTCATCTTTAAATTTGTATGTATGGTGACATGAGAGCTTGAGGAGGCATTTAAAATTTTGGAAAATCTATGTGTTAGGCTTTCTCTTTGTGCATCTATTCAAGTGATTTTCTTGCACTTCTTTGATAGCGAAAAGGCATGCTTGAAGTGTTATAAGCTTTAAACAATGCACATGACATTTCTATGAGTTTAAAAGTTTAAAGGCTTGATAGTTTCACATGCAATTCTAAAGATCTTTTTGTCTTCCCTTGGTTGGCCGAGATTTCATGTTCAAGGGCTTAATATTGTGGTTGTTTCATATAACATTTCGTAGCCCCTTTAACCCCTCTTTATGTTGGCTAAAGATGCATGCTTAAAGGTTGAAAATTTACTTGCTTCATATGGTATTTCAAGAGGCTTTTTTCTCTCCTCTTAAATGACTAAACTCCTGCTTAAAATGTTTAGAACTTTTGTCATTTCTATGTGCAAGTTGGATGGTATGTTGCAAATTTTTTTTGCTCTTTTTGAAGAGCCTAAGGTTATGCATCAAATGATTAAAACTTTAGTTATTTAATGTGCGAGTTGGAAGTGGTTTAGTGAGGTTTTATGCAAAATTCGGATTACAAAATCCTCACATTTGAAGCACTCATGAATGAGACCCTACATGCTAGTTTTTCACTTATTTCATCAAGCCTTCACATATACAACACTTGGGCTTCATTTTTGCACACTTTTCACCCCATTCTATACATGAACTAATTTTTTTTTACATAATACTTCACTTTAGTTTTAGCACCCCCACATGCTACATCCAAAAGTTTTACATTCTACATTCCACATACACTTCACCGAATTTTAAAATACTCACATGCTACATTTAAGAGCTCTACATTTCACATGCAATTGACACTTGTGGAGGTGGCTATTATCATCAAATATTTGTTGGAGAAGTGGGGGATTGTTACATATATGCATGAGGTACTCGTTTGATTATGTTCATTGCAAATTTAGATGAATGTCATCACCCCTATGCATTCCTAAAGTAAAAATCTGCACTTAGCTACTTATGTGGAGTTGATTTAAATAACTCCTAAGTATGCCTAAAGTAAAAATCTGCACTTTTGAAGTTACTTTGGATGAGTTTACATCATCTCTATGCTTGCCAAAATGCAAAATTTGCACTTGTACAATTTTGTGGAGTTAGTTTGGATCATTTCTATACTTGTTTAAATAAAAAATATGCATTTATATAATTGTTTGGAGTTGATCTAGACCACTTTCGAAAGTTAAAATTAGCACTCATACATTTGTTAGGGATTGGATTAAACCAATTCTATGTTGTCGCTAAGTGATAATTTGTATTTGTATCCATTACATATGTTGGTTTTAAATGACTCTTTGCTACCCCTATATTAAAATCCCATTGTTCGGCATGTCCCAATTTAGTTTTAAACATTTCTTTGCTAAGAGTTGTATTGGTTGCCACCTTACGAGTTGATTTAAATTTTGTTCTTGCTTCCCTCAATTAAAATCCATCTTGGTGTGTACTATTTATGTTGCTTGTAAGAGAGGAAATGGTTTGCTTACTAATTGCAAGAGGGAATTATGAGATATGATTCATGTTTGATTTATTTTCACTTGTGAGACACTTTACTTAGACATTTGCATTTTACATTGCTTCACCAAACTCTCTATCTGTTAATGTACCCTATGCTTATGTTATTTCGTTGTTGCATCATTGTGAATGTGGAGAGTTATAGATTGCTATATACATGCTTGCTACATTGCTTTGGTTGTGGAAGTTGCAGATGTGGAAAGGCATTTTAGTACTGTTATACTGCCCAATTTTTTTTAACACCCTTCCTAGATGGGCTCATTCCTTTTTTTTTCTACTTACGTGGGTTATTTTGCCCTCTTTTGTGGCTTTTTGTTGTGACTCTGCACGCACCAGATACATACCTTACAAATGCTCCTCGCACCATGTTGGAGCGGTTGTCTTTCCTTTACTTAACATGCCTTACAGATTCTCCTTGCACCACATACGATGCTTATTTTGTCCTTTACTTTGCGTAGTTTTGAGGAACAATCCGTCTCCATCATGTCGTGTTTTAGACATGATCATTTCCTCCTCTTTCTCTTCCTTGTCCCATGTCTTTTGTTTCTTCTTACTATTTGGCCTAGGTCCTGTGCTTATTTAGGACACATAAGCACGCATGTATAGCCTTTTGCTTTATGTGGGGCCATCAAGTAAGGTTGTAAGTAGGATGGCTAGGAAGGATGATGATGACATTTCATTAGAGAGGGATACGAGAAATTTCTAGAATAGTGCCTCCTGACTCAGAGACCTTGGTGAGGGTAGAGAAAGGAATTCATGACACTATTCACGCACCCTCGGGGTATCTACCATCATCACCCTTAGGTTGCTAGTAGTCCTAATTCGATTAGGAGGGTCAACCTGTGGATCAGACTGTTTTACAAGATAAACAAGTACATTTCAAAATACAAAACTACATCCACTAGAAAACAACCTTTCACCCATAAAATTTTACTTGCATGAAATCAAAATTGAAATGAATTAAAAATTTACAAAGGTCTAAGGTTGTCTGTCTAGATCGAGTTAGGAGTGCCCTCTATAGGATGACTGTCTGGTAGTCAGCACTTAAGGGTGGGATATACACAACATAGCTCTGAGTCCTCCGCGCCATCGTGCTTACGGTCCTTTCGGACATTTACTTTTTTCTTTATACTTTACCTATGGATTTCATACCATACATACTTGTTTAGTTTAGTTTGCTTGCTCTAATTTTTAGTACATACATACCTATTTAGTTTAGTTTGCTTGCTTTACTTTTCAGTACATACATACATGTTTAGTTTAGTTTGCATGCTTTAATTTTCAGTACATACATACCTGTTTAGTTTAGTTTGCTTGCTCTACTTTTCAGACATATATACTTGCTTAGTTAAGCTTGCATGTTAAATAACAATGCCACCATACATGATAAACAAAACAAAAATTAAAACAAAACCACAAGATAAAAATTCACAGCTACATCATTGAAAATATAAAACAACTCAAAATTTAATCACAAATAAAACAAAAATCACAAGTGAAACATTTCATTGGATAACCGGGAGTCCCTCGGAGGAGGTAAGCTACGTGTTGCTAACGAGATCTCCCATAGCCTGGATGAAAGTATGGAACTCATTAATTTGGGTTTAGTAATTCATCTGAACTAGGCAAATCCAATGAAAATGGTGAGACCAGAACAAGGGGACAGTGGGATCCTAACCGGTGTTGCGATAATCAACTTAAACATTTTTTTTATTTAAAACACTAAGCCACCTCAATTTTAAACTTTCCAGAACAAGAAACTTCTCGCATCCCCTGATTGTCACTTCTTAAACTAAACATTCTAGAACAATATGTAGCATGGAGCATGCACCGTGGGCAGCTCTATCGAGAATGCAGGATATGTCCGAGAGAGCAAATAACGAGTCTACAACAACAACTTCATTCCTTAGAAATAAACAATAAGCCATAGGACTTCGAGGTAGCTTGCTTAGTGCAGCATAAACCGTCACCTTATCTCTTTAGGCCTTTACACCTAACCTTTACACCTAACGAAATATCAACCCTAACTAGCTTTAGGTTTCCGAGGTTGTCATCAGATATGGCATAAATTCTCCTAATTTCCTTGATATTCATTTAATTTATGTCAAAGTGAATGTAAGCCTAATTAACTAAAAATTTTGAGGATGAAATATAAATAATTCTTTCAAATTAAAGCTAAATAATAGGATAGATCGGTAAGTCACCAAGATCTCATCCTGTATCCATGATTTCTCCTAGTTCTTCCTCTTTTTGATTCCTCAAAATAAAATGTTCCAGACTTTGAGCCTTTCACACTTATTGGATTATGACTATAACAATTTCATTGAAGATTCTTGAGTCTCTTGATGTCATAAAATATTTTTTCTTTGGTGACTTTGATTATCTATGATGTAATTAACTATAGGGGCTTATCCTTGTAGGGTGCTTATACGAACCCAACACTAATATAAACCCAATTCGATTCTCTTATGTATTAAAAAGGGGAACCTGTTAGTCAACATAACAAGTTTCGCAGACCAAAGGGATGTCATATTTGATTAGGTTATTTAACTGAGCCTCCATATTAAGCGATGTGTCTGTTCCTCGGGGTATATGCATAGCTTGATACGAGTCCTCATTTATTTAAAATATTCAAGGTATGAAATCAATTTGATTTCACATTTTAAAATTAAAATTATATTTTCAAGTTATATATATAAAAATTGGAAGTCCTTCCGAAGCGGGAGACGGGATTTCAATTCTGGTGGCCGACAGCTTCTATTGGATGACCTATTTTAAAAATATATATATAAATTTTTATGTGCCGACACTCACAGGTAGTAAGACTTAATTAATTTATTAACCCTTAATTAAATTAGATTTAAAACCAACCTAAACCGTAAGGTTCAATAAATCATGAATCTAAGCCAACCTATATCTCAAGGTTTAACCTAAACTGAACTTGAGCCAACCTAAATCCTATGGTTCAAACCAAGATGAACCTAAGCCAACCTAAGCCTCTTAGATTCAACCTAACCTGAACCTGAGTCTTCTTAAATCCTTATGTTTAACTAAACTTGAGCCTAACTTACCTAAACCTGAGATTCAATCTAGACCTTAAATTTGATGTACATTAGGGTCAATCAATGAAAATTTCTTCATAAATTTGACCCTTATGTTTAACTTAACATGAGCCTAACTTACCTAAACCTTAAATTTAACACAAATTGAACTTGAAAAACAGAAGGTTAAGTAGAATTTCTTCAAAAAAATTTCACTTAATCTAGTTAAAGATAAATAATCAAACTAAATCTAAACCAATCAATGAAAATTTTGATATTTAAACCTTAAATAGGTAAAAATAAAATTCACCCTAAAAGATACTTAAACTTAAACTCAAATAAAAAAAATGCAACTTGGTTTGAGAGGAAAATTTAAAAAAGGCAACCCATGACTGTTAACAAAGTGCCCTCTTGTCATTTCTAACTAATCAAGTCGCTAATATTGATGGTCCGAGATGACTGAACCATGAGTTCATTATCGAAACATTCTAAAATACCAAGAAAGAAAATATGAAAAAATTTGATCAGCTAATAAATTGTAAGCAACCTATAATGTTCTAACCATTAAAACCTGAAAAAGAAGTTAAAAATTAAATGAAACCTTAATGAACCAAGATAACTGAATGTAACTTGAAACCCAGTCTTTCAATCTATGAAGATCACTTAGACGATGCATTCTACTATTATTGATAAGAATCTTCTAGTTTTGGTTTAAGTACCTTTTAGATTAAGTAGATCCGAGTACCCTGACGAACCCATGAAGATAGAGTATAGAAATCTTGATCGGGTTGTCTAAAAATTAAAATTTCAACAAACTAATTCAACAAATTAAATACACTATTTTGTATTAACTTTGATTTGCATGACTGCTAAAGACATAAGGCTAGTTGTGTTTTAGATTTACATTCCATGTTTTTAGGATGTGCTAACTCTATTTTGTCGGGATGATACTATAGAATTTGTAATGATAAATCTCAAAATTCTTGACATAATACAATAATAACAAAAAAACAACACAACGACGTAATGATAATAAAATAAAAGAAAAATAAATAACAAAAAAAAGAAAAAATACATAGCAAAATCATGAAAAACAATAAACCAAATTCTTAGGGTAGTATTAGACTTTTAGGAATTAGTTACTTTTGGGACTGAACGATGGGAGTTCTTTCGATTGTGACATTTAAATTTTTAAGAGCTAATGTTAAGCATAATTGGGGATTTTTTTAGGAAGTCTTAATTGTCTAAGATGTAATTAAATATAGGAGCTTGCTCTTATGAGATACTCGGGTTGTTCTCTTTTTATGAGTTTTTTAGGAGTCAAATACAACAAGGTTCTCTCTACAATACTTGCCATAATGAAGTTCTTCATATACTATTCTTTTATTTGTTTTCTATTCCCATTTGGTCCTTTCCTTTTTTCTACGGGTCTCTTATTATCCCAAGATCATTTACATCACCTGAGAGAACAAATTAATAGAAGAATAGGGTAATGTGATAGACAACAAGGTAGAAAATTCTTGACAACAACAATGACACGTTGGTAGGCAGCCTAACGGGAAACACGATGGAGCATTAGAGGCGATGACACGACTCATGTGGTCTGAGCACAAACCAATAAAGGTTTGATAACAATCGAATATGTTTTTACATAAAACATTTTAGCTTTAGTTTTCAAGCATAAATATTACACCTAGATAATTTATTTTTCAATATTAATTTTCAAAAAAATTTGTATGAGTGTGTTTGGATTGGCAAAACATTTCAAATGAGCCCCATCATGCCTGAATTGGACTATATTTGGGGTGTAACAAGACTAAAATAATTTTAATGATAATTAGGATAATCTTACCACTCATAATAATAATAATTAATACAACTTAGATTATACCTAAATTAACATAAATCTAAAAAAAAATCAAGCTAAAAACATTAAATTAAATTAATTTTAAACATATTATGACTTTCATAAGAAATTCTAAAATTTTATCTCCCAATTTGGGACCACACTTTAATCTCAAATTCCTTGTGATATGGCCCACTTTAACAAAAGTCAACTTTGCTATTATATTCCCTTGATTTTATTGAATCATATGAGCCAATGTCAATTATTTGCTCATACCCACCCAAAATCAACATAAATCCCCATTTGAATCTTGAATTAAAATATCATTAGATAGAGACCACCTTAGCTAAAACTGAATTTAGAATTGTATTTTAATTTTTTTCTCATCTAGATAAGCTAAGGTTGTGTTTTTAGGCCCTAACCACCTCAACCACTGATTTTGAATTTCTCTCCCTTTTTTCCACCCTCCATTTTTAGCCAAAAAGTTAAACTCCTCCCCACCTCCAATTACACTTGGAAAAATCATAAGTCTTTTGTGTGAGTGTCTCTTCATCACAACCAATTTTTCTTCTTTAATTTCTCCAATGGAAAAAATAAATACACACTCGCGTACACTTCTCCTTCCTCTACCCTAGTTTGAGACACTCACACAAACCACCTTGTTGTACCCTAGACCAAAGCAATCACACAAACCCTCTCCCTACTTCCATCTCTTTTTCCAATTTCTACTATGGTCAAAAGCCACTTCTTGCCTCCCTTTCTTCTTCTTCCTTCTACTAAGTCTAGAACCCTCTCTCTGCATCCCATTCTTTCTCCTCTTTTCACTGAACAAAACCTACATTTCCTCCTTACACCATGGCAAAAAACCAACATTTTTATCCTTCTCCTCCCCTCCTTCCACCATGGTCCGAACCCACTATTTATATCCCTCATTTAAATCTCTTTCCCGTGACTAAAAGCACACCGTCACATCCTCTCTTCCCAATGGCCAAGAAGCACAATCACACAAACCCTTACATATTCTCTTCCTCATGTCCAATAACAAACACTGACACACAACCTCTTCTTCTCTATTTCTATCTGATTGAACCACACAGACTTCCCCCACTTCTCCTTCCCTTCTTACCATGGTCTAACCACACCTCTATCCCCCACTTCTTCTTTTCCTTCTTTCCATGGATGAGCCACATATCCTTTCTCCTCTCTTCTTATCTCAATCCCCAAAATTTAGTCTCTATTATATTGCTTACTTCTTAAAATAAAATTAAAATAAAATAACATAAAATAAATATTTCCACATTTATACTAACTAAGTTCATGGTTTGGTATGCTCAAGCATAAGTAAATTTGCTTATATGTATATTATATTTGTTTATATCACATGTTTAGGGTTTTTAAATTTTATGTTATACTTATATGTGTATTCCATATGTGTATGAATCATGTTGAGTGTAATTAGACTTTATATGATGCTCATATGTGTATTTCATGTGTTTAAACTTTATTTGATGCTTATATATCTATTCCACTTTTTTATAACTCCTGTTTATGGTATTTAAAGTTCATATATGTATTCCATAAATTTAAAGGTAATACTAAAGCTATTTAGACTTCATGTGATGTATTCCATGTTTAGAAGTTATTTTTATTGCATCTAGACTTCTTGTAATGTATTCCATGTTTAGAACCTACATTTAGGGTATTTAGAATTTATTTGATATTGAAACCCATGTTTAGCTTATTTAAGCATTATGTGATATTTTTGTGAATGTTCTTAGGTCCTTATGCGAAATTTCATGTATGTGTGTGCTTATCCAGAAATCATTAAGTTGAGATTTAATTTACCTTCACAAAAATCATACAAGTTGTGGTTTAATGTGCTTAGTAAAAAATTATGCAAGTTGTGGTTGAATGTGCTCATCCAAAAGTCATGCAAGCTGTGATTTAATGTGCCATACCAAAAATTATGCAAGTTGTGGTTTGATGTGCACATCTAAAAAAAATGTAATTTATGATATAATATACCTTACCAAAAATCATGTAAGTTGTGGTTTTTACATAGTTTTATGGAAAAGCCATAAAGTTTATTTTGAAGAACCATAAGACAATGTAAATGTAAATTAGGGTTGGCCTAAGGCAAGACCACTTGCAAGACTAATATCTTATGTTATAATAATTTGCATATTTTCAATCATATAGAAACAAAATTACTAAAAGTTTTGATGGAAGAAAAAAAAAATTGAATAAAATGTGCTATAAAATATTAAATATTTAATCACAAAATTATACATAAACTAAATTTGCTTTGATATACAAATCAACTTAACTCTCACCTTCAAAAAACCTTAATTATATATGCTTTAATTATTAATTTTGTTTTTATAAAATAAAAAATTGCTAAGTTTTAAAAGCCAGCCTAACTCTCGCTTTTAGAAAAAATAAATTAAAAGGGCTATAATTAATAAAACTTGTTTACATAAAACCAAAAAGTGTAACATTTTTAAAAAAATCAACATAACACTCTTCCAAAATAATATTTAATTAAATGTGCTCTAATATTTATGTTATTGATAGTGTGATTTGAAACATGAGATGTTAAAGTCATTTAATGCTCAACTTATTTCTCATTTAAAATAATAACTAAAATAGTTCTAAATAATTAATTTTTCAAATCCTCATTTTTTTATAAAATATCATTGTTTGGCTCCTATAGTTTATTACATAGAAAAAAATGCAAACGTTGGAAAGGAATCTCTACTACAACCCCAATAAAAGACACAAAAAATAAAAAGAACTACGTAATTTCTCCCAAGAAAAAAGAGAAAATACAGTGCACACCACCAAGAACACAAAGAAAGAATGAAATCCAATCTTAGCTACAACTTAATTAAAAATCCAAAGCAATAGCTTTTTTAAGGCCATAGGAACAATGTATGAAATCACAGCAGAAGATAATGAACATCAACATTTGGCAGTAAAATCAGCAACTTTGTTTCATTCTCTTCGAGTATGTGACCATATAATACAGAGGTCAGTTGTAAGCTCTTAATTTTTTTCTTATGTATGTTGATGCTCCAGTAATGTTACATTTTATACCTCCAAAATTTCCAAAGCATTAAAGCATCCAATGCAATAGTAATAAATTTCAAACCAAGTTTCTTAGCTGTCAATAACCTAAATATCATATCATTGGCTTCAGAAACAAGGGGAGAAACAAGGACTGTCTTACTAGCAAACCAACATATAAAAGCCCCCAGATAATCTCTGCACACACTGATGGCGATGTCATCACCGTGTCGGAGATTTTTCTGAGTGTCAATGTCGATTTGGAGTTGCCACTTTGTTTATCGAAAATATTGCCCCAATCTTTAATAATTCTCATTTCTTAGGTTCTGTAAAAGAATCCTTAGATAATAAGAATTTTGAAAGAAATATGGGCTAATAATATAGAAAATAGTAGAAAGAGAGATGTCGGTGATAATCCCTATAAAGAAAATTCTAGAATGCCTTATCCTAGAAGTTTTCTTATAAGGATATGTAAAGTTTTGATAACCAGAGATTTCTAGGTGTAATACCTATTCTAAGTTCTTTAAATCTCCTATAGGAGCAAACTCCCATAGTTAGTTACATCTTAGGCAATTTATAATTGTCTAAGAAAACATTCAATTAATGTTAATTGACCCGACCGTCGCGCTTAACACAGTAATGTTTTCTTCCAAAAGATAGCCAAAAAGCTTTGACTCGATTTATAAATAGCGGCTAGTGTATAAAATTAATATTATATAAGTCATATTTTTATACACTAGGGGTACTACACAAGTATATGTATTGTTTCAAGTAATATAGGGTTTTTAAACAAAGACCCCAGTATCGATCCCACAGGGAAGATTTATAGAAATAAATTTTCTATAAAGCGAAAGTGAAATATATTAGTAAAAATATTTTTATTTTGATTATAAATTACTATTAATTTATTAGATTCAATTTAAAGAACACAATAATAAGAAAATGATTTTATAAACTCTATATAAAATGAACAACTTTCTTTCCTTCAATTAATCTAAGATTTTTAAGATAATTTAATATTCGTTGGAGAATTTAATTTATGGTATTGTGCCAAATAGAAGCATTCCTATTCTTTACCCTTTGATTCAGGTGCAAAGAACATTGACTAATTTACGAATAGGTCCGGATGTATTGTTAGTAGAATGGGTTAATCTAGGCTCACACTTCTAGATGTCCAAGGGTGGCTATGGTCAGCTCTACTAGTGACCCTTTCCTAGTCTATAAATCAAATTATAAGAATTTAGTCTGTCACCCTAAAAACTTATCAATTCTACGCCCTTTAAATATTATCTTCCTATTTATTTGCACTTCACCATGAATAGCACGCACATGGCCTTCGACTACCCAAGGATTCATGTGACATTTACAAGTTAAGAGTTCTTCTCCTACAAGGTTTTTAAACTCTTCAACAGGTTTTAATAATTCAAACGGCCAATTTAAAAAGTAAAGTAAGATCAGCTATTAATGTCATCACAATGTTTTGAAAATATTTTGAATTTTAATTCTCCATCAAATCTTTATATTATCTTATCTATCTCTTCATAATTGAAGTAAGAAAGTAACTAACTACTTAGAACACATTGAAAATAAATAACAAAACATGATAATTAAACTTTGAATCAAATGTAAAAATATACTTATCTCAAATATTTCTTCTACAGATCTTCTAATTCCTACTGACTCCACAGTGTAATCAACTCCAGATGCAATAACTTGAAAATAAACTCACTAAACTAAACAAAAGTTGCCCTCTAATTCTCTCTCTCTAATTCTCTCTCTAAGGATGAGAGATCTTAAAGTAGATAAGAGAAAGGGGTACAATGGGAGGGGCCCATTTTCTGAAGAAATGGACCTCTATTTATAGGCTTCAAGAGTTGCCTTGAGGCACCTCTTGAAAACATGTCCACATTCAATGAATCTTCTAGAAGGTCGGTCTGGCGCCTAGGCGCCGGAATCTGGCGTATAGGCACCTGACACCGCGTCCAGTTCTTCGCACCTCTTCACTTTGGCTTGCACCTCTTCGCAATTAAAACCGTTTTGGAGCATCCAAATGCAATGTATCACACATCCTATTATCAAGGAACAACTGTCAGCCTTCCAAAATGTCCAATAACAGCTCACTCCATCAAAATAACTGATCAAACGTTGTCAAAAACTTGACAGTTTTCGTATCGAGTCATGTGGGTAGGCGCCAGGCCATATTTTTTTATACTTTTGGTATTTTGCTCCTTTTTTGCTCCTTTTTGCTCATTTTTCCTTCTTAGACCTTTTTACATTACCTACATCCAAAAATACAAAAAATACCTTTCATTAAAGCATAATATCATTAGAAATTAATAAGAATTAAGACATAAAGAAATAGGAATTTTTTTTATCGATCAAAATCCCCCAAACTTAAATATTACTTGTCCTCAAGTAACTCTTTTTACTACATAAAATATAACTTTTGGAAATAAAAGATAAATATTTAAGATTCCTTATAATTTTTTATTTTATAAAGTCTTTAGTAAATTATTAACCCAATTTCACTAACTAGGTTTAATTTTAAGAATTTAAAGAATATTTAACTACCAAATCATAAGATTTAAAACTTTTCATTCATTTTGAAAATAATAGAAGTATATTATATTAAGCTTTCATAGATTATTTACAAGAAAAAGATCTTCTTGAAAAATCTTTTCTAAATAAATATTTATGCATAAAAATTAAGTATGTAATTAGTTTTCTTCCTATAAGATAATTCAAGTGAAGCCAATTTTTTATTAGGCATTTCCTCAAGCTTCTCCTCTCTATCTTTTTTTTTCTTTTCTTCTTTTTTTTTATTGAGAGGATTACTATATCTGGATAGCCTGTTAATGGTTTTGAACTTCACTATCCTTAACTTATATTTTCAAAACTTATACATCTCCACTTAATTATTATAACAAAAATAAAAATTCAGAAAGAATTCCAATCTTTTCTTTTTCAAGTGATAATTTTTTATTACTTAATATTTCTAAAATTCTATTATTTCTATCATGAATAGAAAAATTCGTTTTCTCATTCTTCTTTAAGTTAAATAATTCTATTCTTAAAATCAATCAAAGTTTGTAAAATTTTGGTTAATTTCACTAAATTGTTTATAATTTCAAAAATAAAAGTGATCTCAAATAAATTCTTCATTCCTTAAGTTATGTTAAAAATTTTCTATTTTTAAGAAAGTATTAGCTCTTTGAGGACAAATAAAATTTAATTTTGAATGGATTTTCCCTTCCCCCAAACTTAAGTTTTGGTATACTATGATAATTTGAAAGTATGAGAGAAAGAAAATCATAAGTATTTTTAGTAAGTATGTAAAAAAAAACAATCTTGAAAAGAAAAATTAACTTCTAAACATGCTTTTATGAATAATTAAGATAAAATTGAAGCATGTATATAGAAAGGTTAGTAGGCTAATTTTATGATGATATTAAATTTGAAACAGAATTAAAACAGAGCAAAATAATTAAGTACTAAACATTAAACTAAAACAACATATAAATTAATTCTAAGTTCAGTCTCAACACAACAGAATCCTAATACTAAACAGTCAACATACATCAAATACAAAACTAACAAACAATTCAAATAAAACAAACTAACAGAGTTACACATCAAAGAAATCGAAAACAACTAATCACTAGCTGTAGCCTCATCATCATCTTCATCACCAAAGGAAAATTCTACGTCCTTAGGATCAACAAATGGTGTGAATCTAGGAAAAGTAGGAAAATTAACATCATGTTCACCCTTCAGAAATCTTACTAGGGCTTTATCATACTCAGCATCATAATTACTCTTCCTCTGGGTATAATCAGATAAATGATCTAGTTTTCTATCAATAGTATCAATCCTGCAGTGAGTTTGAAATAACTCCTGCTGCTGTTCTAAAAATTGATCATGCATTGATTCCCGAAATCGATGGTGGCTCATCGAAGTAGAGGGTCTAGAAGTAGAAGGTCTACCTGAAGTATGTGCAGAAGTAGAAGGAGCGGTCGATCTCTTCCCTCGAAGACGATCATAGATACTAACACTCTCCTACCCAACTGGCTTAGTATACTTCAGCTTCTCCTCAGAAATATCAATAGTGACTCCATTACTAACACATAGTGAATAAATAAAAGATGGAAATCCCAATCCAACAGAAGTGTTGGATCTCGTAGTAGACTCCACAGAATCATAAATAATGCTTCCGACATCAATAGGCTTCCTCTCCTGAATGCAGTAATTTAAGATCGTTCGGTCTCTAGTCACTTCACTCAGGTGGTTGGAAGATAACAATCTTGCAGAAATAAAGTAGTGTCATGCTTTAGATACACCATTTAATTCAGAGGATTTGAAGTTTACCCTCTTTTCGTTCCTGATCTTCCAAGATCCAGTACCGTCAGTCAGGTAAGCAATAATCATGTCCAAATCTCCCTCAGATGGTGATAATCCAGAATAATAGCACTCAATAGTCGGTGGCAGGCCATAGAATATGTTGATTCTTTCTAGAGTAAATCATACTCTGATTCTTCTAACAAAGACTTAAGAATCTTCAGCATCCAGAAAATTTGCATAAAATTCTCAAACAACCGGAATAACAGCAATAGCAGTAAAGTAACAAAATTGTTGTGAGTTGTGCGCAATGATAGTGTTTTCGATCATCTCCCCAGGATGATAAAAACTTCGTTCCGAGATAAACTTTCTCGACGACGGAAGTTCTTGGAAGCGAAAATGAACAGCCGCAGTTGGAAATTTGCTGCTATCAAAATTTTCTCATCCTTTCCCGCGCTTAGATTTTGGAGCCATCTAAACGTGAAAGAAAACAAGAAGTAATTTAGGAATCAAAGATTTAAACTCTTTTTAAGTTTATAAAACTTAAAATATGTTTAAAAATCTAAGAAATAACTAAAAATCTAATATTTCTTCAAATTTTCGGTTCTAAGCAAAACTTAGGGAAATCTATGGTGAAAATAGAAAATAAATGGTTTAAAGTGTAGATTTGACCTTGAGACAAAGAAATCGAGTGGTTTCACGCTCAAATCCTTAATGTTTTGACCTTAAAATGGATCTAGAGGATGTATTTTCGTGAAAATGGGGAAGAAGATGAATCTTAGGCGTCAAAAATGGCTTTTGGGGGTTTAAATAGTTATTTTCGGGTAGCAGGCCGAACTAGCGCTTAGGCGCCGAATTTTGGCGCCTAGGCGCCAGACTCGCCTTTCACAAAATTTTTTTTAAAATTTATTTTTCCACCAAAATTCATAAATTCAACTTCCAATTACTCATATCAGAGTAGGGCTTCAGTTTCGAACTTCCACAACATTTTTCAAAAATTTATAAAAATTAAATATTGAATCCACCAATCAAACATAAGGTTTTCAATCAAACTCACTAATTTCCATTTAAAATCTTCAAATTTGACTCAATACATTCCAGATAAGTACTACATTTGATTCAAGTTCCTAATACACACTCAATCATAACAAGTTCAAAGAAAATACAACACACATTGAACATGAAAGCAAATATACTAACAAACACAATCGATTCTCTAAATCGATACAACAACTCAACAAACCATAATAACTATCTCTTTACCACAATATTCTAATCTTCACAAGGGAAATTGTGTATTCCACTTGGAAAGAAGTCTAACGCTCTCAGGAAATCCGTAGCCGTCTTTTCATCAATCCACTTGTTCTTTGCATACTTTTCAACTTGAGCATCTTGATAAGCCGCAATATGATCAAATTGAAGTTTCATTTGCCATTCTAGAAGTTCAATTTGATGAAACATCTGATGAAGGAGATCTCCAATCCTTTTAAAATCTTCTTCAAACTTATCTAAACGACTAGAAATTTTCTCTAAACTTACAGCGATGAAACCATTGAAGTAGGGTTGAGGATCCCTTGAGACCTTGTCCCTAGCCTCTTCTCCATGATTTCTCATTTCCATTTCTCCAAAAATTTCTCAAATCTCTCAAGAATGAAATGTAAGGGATGTAATTTTGATTGTTTGATGGTTAGGGAAGAAGGTGGGTAGATTTAAAGAGGAAAATTGTGTGAAAAACTGAAAATTTTCAATTTTTGCACGACCCAGTAACCGTGGCGCTTAGGCGCCGAATTTGGCACCTAGGTGCCGGACCTATTGATACATAGTTGATTTTGGCGCTTAGGCGCCGAATTCTGGCGCTTAGGTGCCAGAACTATGTTCAACTCCGTTTCGTCTAATCGTCAAATTTTCAAAATTTCGTTCTCTAACATAGGTAAATTATACTGGTAAGAGTAATTTAGACTCGATAACTCACATTGTAAACTATCATAATGAAGCTTAACTTGATCTCCTTTTTACTCATATTTAAATTAGAGTGATCCTATTTTTAAATCTTACATACCTCAAAATAATTTTCAGCCTAAGTCAACCAAGACTTATGAGCATCAAATTTTTCTAAAGTAATATAAAATTAATCAAGATCGAGGCATAACCTTACATTAAACACAAAAACACAAGATAATTATGGGTTGCCTCGCACAAAGCGCTTGGTTTAACCTCGTCAACCCGACATAAGTAAATCTTCAATCAGATTGACTCAATTCATAAGCCTCTTTATAAATCTTCTTAATATCTGCCAAGTAAGGTTTCAATCTTAATCCATTTACTTTAAAAAAATTTTCAGTTTTGGGATCTTTAGTATCCACAGCTTCATAATGGTATACTTTCTCAACAAAATAAGGTCCAATCCATTTAGATCTTAATTTTCCAAGAAAAAGTCTTAAACGAGAATTAAACAGTAAAACTTTTTGTCCAGGCTAAAAAATTTTTCTTGAAATTTTCTTATCATGCAACATCTTCATTTTTTCTTTATAAATCCCCGTATTTTCATATGATTCATTTCTAATTTCTTCCATCTCATTTAATTTCAATAATCATTTTTCTCCTGCATTATTCAAATTAAAATTAAACTCCTTTATCGCCTAATAAGCTTCATGTTCAAGTTCTACAGGTAAGTGACAATGTTTACCATAAATTAACTGATAAGGTGACATTCTGATTGGTGTCTTATAAGCTGTTCTATAAGCCCATAATGCAGAATCAAGTATATCAACCCAATCAGTTCTTTTAGGATTAACGAGTCTTTTCTAAAATTCTTTTAATTTCTCTCGTTTGATACTTCGACCATTCCACTAGTTTGACGGTGATAAGCAGTTGCAATACTATGTTTGATTCCAATTTTTTGTAGTAATGATTGAATTCTTATATTCCTGAAATGACTTCCACCATCAGTGATAATTACCTTAGGCATTCCAAATCTTCAAAATATCATTTTATTTAAGAATTTTGAAACATTTTTGGAATCACAGTTTGGTAAATCAACAGCTTCAATCCACTTTGAAACATAATCAATTGCAAATAAAATATAAATTTTTCCACATGATGGAACAAATGTTCCCATAAAGTCTAATCCCCATATATCAAAAATTTCAACTTCCAATATATAGTTTAACGGCATTTCATCTTTCCTAGATATATTTCCCATCCTTTGACATCGATCACATGTTTTCACATATTGTATCACATTGTTAAATAAGGTAGGCCAATAAAATCCAGAATTTAAAATTTTAAATGTAGTTTTATCTATGCCAAAGTGTCCTCCAAAATCAGAATCATGACATTTTTGAATAATAGCAAAAGTTTCCTCATAATGTACACATCTTCGAATCATAGAATCTTTACCAATTTTAAATAAATGAGGTTCTTCCCAAATATAAGATTTAGCATCATATTTAAATTTCTTAATAAATTTGTTATCCAAGTTATAAGGTAAAATATTGCTAACTAAATAATTAACAATATCAGCATACCACGGTGTTTCGTATCTTTGAATAACATATAAAGATTCATCAGGGAATTTCTCATTTATATTTTCTTCTGAAATAATATCATTTTTAATTCTAGACAAATGATCAACAATTTGGTTTTCAGTTCATTTTCTATCTACTATTTAAAAATCAAATTCTTGTAGAAGTAAAACCCATCTTATAAGTCTATGTTTAGAATCCTTCTTAGATATTAGATATTTAATAGCAGAATGATCAGTATGAACTATGCATTTAGTACCAAGAAGATAAGGTCTAAATTTATCAAAGGCATATACTATAGCTAGAAGCTCTTTCTCAGTGGTAGTGTAATTTCTTTGTGTTTCAGTGAGAGTTTTAATAACATAATATACAACTTTGAAACCTTTCTCATATTTTTGTTCTAATACAGCTCCAATAGCAAAATCACTTGCATCACACATTAATTCAAAAGATTTATTCCAGTCAGGTGTAACAATGATAGGTGCAGTTATTAATTTTTCTTTTAGAATATTAAAAGCATAAATACACTCTTCATTGAATTCAAATTGTGCATCTTTTTCTAATAAATGACAAAGAGGTTTAGCAATTTTAGAAAAATCCTTTATATATCTTCTATAAAATCCAGCATGACCTAGAAAACTTCTCACATCAGTAATAGTAGTAGGTGGTTGCAATTCAGCAATAATTTTCACTTTTACTTGATCTACTTCCATCCCTTTCCGTGATACTTTGTGTCCAAGTACAATGCCTTCTGTGACCATGAATTGACATTTTTCCAAGTTAAGAACTAAATTTGTTTCTTCGCATCTTTTCAGAACTTTGGCTATGTTTTCCAAACAAGATTCAAAAGAAATTCCAAAGACTAAAAAATCGTCCATGAATATTTCAATTCCTTTGTCAATTAAATCACAAAATATTGACATCATACATCTTTGAAAAGTTGCAGGTGCATTACATAAGCCAAAAGACATTCTTCTGAAACCAAATGTTCCATAAGGACTTGTAAATGTTGTCTTTTCTTGGTCCTCAGGAGCAATAAGTAATTGATGATAACCAGAATATCCATCCAGAAAATAGAAATATGAGTGTCCAGCTAATTTATCGAGCATTTAATCCAAGAAAGGTAAAGGAAAATGATCCTTTCTAGTCGCTTTATTTAGTTTCCTATTGTCAATACAAATTCGCCATCCAGTAACTTGTCATGTAGGAATTAGTTCATTTTTATCATTAACAATGACAGTTACTCCTCCTTTCTTCGAACATAATGAATAGGACTTACCCATTGACTATCCGAAATAGGATAAATCATACCAGCATCTAACCACTTAATAATTTCTTTTTTAACAATCACTTTCATAATAAAATTTAATCTTCATTGCGATTCTATAGTAGGTTTAAAATTTTCTTCCATTAAAATTTTATGCATGCAAGTGGAAGGGCTTATTACTTTTATATCGACAATAATCCAACCAAAAGCTTTCTTATAATTCTTGATTTTTACTCAGTTCAGAAGAAATAATAACAGGTAAAGTTAACAAATTTCTAAGAAAAGCATATTTTAAATGGGAAGGTAACATTTTTAATTCCAGTTCAAGTGCTTTTTTAATTGAGGGTACAAGTATATCATTTTGAGTTATGTCTAAAGTTTACCAATTATCTTTAACAAAATGAGTCTCTTCTTCTTCTACTATTTCATCTTCATCAGTTAAAAATTCAAATTTTTCTTCATAAATAACTTTACTTTTTTCTTGATAATGTTTTTCAATTAAATAATCAATTATATCCATTCGATAACATTTCTCTTTATCAGGGTACTTCATTGATTTATGAACATTGAATTTAATTTCTTGATCATTGACTCTCATGGTTAATTCTCCTTTTTGCACATCAATTATAGCTCGTCCGGTAGCTAGAAAAGGTCTTCCTGAAATAATAGGTATCTCTTTATCTTCTTCCATATCAAGTACTATGAAATCTACGGGGAAGATAAATTTATCCACTTTAACAAGGACATCCTCTATAACTCCTTTAGGATAAGTGATAGATCTATCAGCTAATTGAAGAGTTACAGTGGTGGGAGTAATATCTCCTAAATCCAATCTTCGATAGATAGAAAATGGCATGAGATTAATACTTGCTCCTAAATCACATAAAGCTTTTCCGCAAAATTTTTCTCCAATAGCACGAGGTATAGTGAAACTTCCGGGATCCTTAAGCTTTTCGGTAATTTCTTTTGAATTATTGCACTTGCATTCTTCACTTAATGCAACAGTTTCAAAAGCTTCAAATTTTCATTTTTTGCTTAAAATATCCTTCAAAAATTTTGCATAAGTTGGCATGTCGGCATATTTTTAGGTTGTGTTTTATTTTGAAAAGGGGTCGCCTACAGAAATTTTCGGCAAATTTTTAATTTAATTTAAATATATAATTTGAAAAATAGTATTTAATTTTAAAAATAATTTTTAAATTTGAAGATTTTAAGATATGAAATCAAACCGATCTCACATCTCAAATAGTTTATATAAACGAGCACCGTACCACAAACCGTGTATCTATCCCGAAGAATAGGCACACTGCTTGACGATGGGGCTCGATTAAATAAACTAGAAGATTTGTGACATCCGTTTGGTCTGCGAACCAATTTTATAAGCCGACAAGTTCCCCTGCTTAATATAAATGAATTAAGCATGTTTTATATTACCTGGTTTCTTAAAGTTCCCTATAAGGGCAAGTCCCTATAGTTAATTACATCTTAAATGACGGGAATCATTTAAGAAAACTCTCGATAATGATCAGTGATTTTGCTCTCAAGAATTTCAAAGTTTAAGGTCATCAAAGGATTTGAGTTTTGGAGATTTCAATAGGGAATGGAGCAAATTTGGAACAATTTATTTCAGGAGTTCAAAGGAAGAAAAGTAGGAGAAGCTGAGGATCCAAGAAGAATCTTGGCAACTTCCCAAACTATCCTATTGTTTGTCTTCAATTTGGGAGTTTATTTAATGTTTCAATCCAGCCGATTTTATTTAATTAGGACTTATATTCGTATGATATGATCATACAAATAGCCTTGAAGATATAAGGTTTTATGTCGTACCGAACGACTACCTCAGAGTCCTAAGACCGGTTAGGGCTTATTTTACATGACATGATGATGCAAATGCCTAACGAAGAGGTTGAGGATTTATGTTGTACTAAGCAAAATACCTCAAAATTCTATGGCTTGGTTATTTAATTCTAAGGAAGTTTTGCTGAAGTAGATCCGAGTTTTGCTGATGATGATGGTCGTGCTGCCCACCATGCTCCGAGCTCCTTATTGTTGCAGAGGTTTAGTTTTAGAAGTCATAAATCAAAGGATGAGAGAAGTGTTTTGGTTTAGAGAAAATCTTAAAATCCAAGTGTTTTTAATATTTTAAGTAAAACAAATCTTAAAGTTGTTTAAACAGAACCGACCCCTCATCCCAGCACCGTTATTTTCATTGAATTCACTTAGTCCAGATGAATTTGCTAAACTCAACTGAATGAGTTCCACACTTTCATTTAGACTGTTGGAAATCCCGTTAGCAACACGTGGGTTACATCAAGCGAGGTATTCCCGATCATTCAACGAGACGTTTTAATTTAGTTACAATTGTAGTTTTATTTTGTTGGTGATTAAATTTTGAGTTGTTTAAACATGCTGGGTTCGATCATTTTCATGCATTTATAAGTACAGGAAAGTAAGACATTTAATAAATTGCTAAATATAAATTGCAATAAACTTAAACGCATACCTGGTAAACATTCCTGTCATTTTAACCTGCACTTGAAACACACGTCAGAGCAAATACCTAGGTAAAACTAAGGGATAGTTTTGGTTATCTACCAAATTCCTAATCCTATAGCTAGTCATTTCCTATGACGTCTAGGTCTTTGTGTTTTGGTTCGAGGACGATTTTCTTCATCAAAGAATAATTAAGTTCAATTGTTCTTATGAACATCCTATCATATCGAGGAAGTGCTTAAGACAAATCTTAAACATATTTTCAATATTTCTAGGATTGTTTTAAGTCCAAATGAATTTAATTATACAAATGAATTAATCGTCCGGGAATTTAAGTTTTGTTATCTTGCTCAGTGAACTAGGACATTTGAATATCCTATAAGTGAAGTAGCATTTCATTTAACGTTCTGTTTAGGAGTTATGATAACCAAAGCTCTTGAGTGCAAATTGGTGTTCAAATGGTTTATGATTTAGTTTAACTTCAGTTAAAGGGTTTAAATTTGGAATAGTGTTCAAGTTACTTTATATTTAATTTCTTTATGTCTTAGGTAATGTTATTTAATTCAATTTCATTTAACTTTAATTTAATTTAATTTAATTTTAATTTTAATTTAATTTAATTTAATTCAATTTAGTTTGATTTGATGTTAAATTAATTTAGTTTAATTTGATTTAATTTCCTTTAATTTAATTTAATTTGATTTAATTTTAATTTAATTTAATTTAATTTAATTTAATTTAATATGTTTTAATTTAATTTAATTTAATTTAATTTAACATTTTTTAATTTAATTTAGTTTAATTTAATTTAATTTAATTTATTTATTTAATTTAATTTAATTTAATCTTTAATTTAATTTAATTTTTAATTTTAATTTAATTGAAAATTTAAAAAGAGTTTAATAATTTAACTTATTATATTTTTTTTAATTTAATTTAATGATTAAGTCCTTTAACATTTTAAAACTTAAATTTGAATTATCATTTTTAATTAGGAATTAAATATTATTGAGATGATTAATTTAGGGATTTTTAAATTAAAGAATAAATCTCTTCCTAATAATATCCCTATTTTAATAATTCCAATTTTATTATTCTTCCAAATTTAATCAATTATTAAATTAATGTTTATTTTAATTATTTTAAATTGTTTAATGGGTTACTACCCTTTAATTATTTAAATTTCAATCATCCAAATCAGATTAAGATCAAATATTTTACTTGTTAATTTTATTAAACCTAAAGTTTTAATTAAGGGTAAAGATTTTTTAATTACCATTTTGCCCTTCAAGCTTAATAATTTCATAACTCACTAAATTGAGCTTAAATGAACTTGAAATTTTTATGTGACTTCACTCATATGTCAATAAAGACATGAGAGGAGAAAATGTGATTTTTCTGTATTTAATTTATTTATATAATTATTTTTAGTGGAAAATAGGTATTTCCAAAGAAAATTTAACAATATGACCAAGGGAAAGTTTCTGTCCTTAAGAAAATTATGGGACATTCTTAATGACCAGAGGACCACTTGGACCAATTTTAGTGATTTTTTGAATTATATTATTTTTATTATAATTATTTTAAGTTTTGGAGTGTTAATTAATTTAAAAAATAAAATAAAGGTTGAAAAATGAAATTTATATTTTTTTAAAAATCTCTCTGATATCAAGGAAATCATAGAATCAATTTTTGCAACTTTCTGATTTTTGTTTGATTTATTATAGTTATTTTAGTGAAAATGCCAAAAAATTGTATTTTTTTTAATTTTTAAATTATCTTAGGGCTTTAAAATTTAATATCTCATTAAATAGACCTAAGAAAAATATGGGGTTTGTTCCTAAGTGATTAAAATTCAAAATGTGACATTTTGGTGAATTTTATTATTTTTATGACTTATTATTTTTTAATTATTAAAATATTAAAATAATACAAAAAATCAACTTTTTTAGAAAATTGAAATTTTAATTTTCTTAAATTCCCTAATATCAAAGATTCTCCAAAACTAATTTGGTGAATTTTTGAAAGGTATTTTGAAAGTTATGAATTTTTAAAGTTGAAATTGCCTAAATGGCTTAATCAACCCATTTAGTAGGGCTAACCAAGTCCAATTGAATTCAAATTTTTATGGTGGGTTCCTCTGATCCTAAAGGTCAGTAGAGAATTGATTTCAAGTCAATTTGATGTATGGTTAGCTCTAATTAATTAGGGATCTATTTTGGGTTTTTAAGCCAATTAGGGTTATTTTAAATGAGTTTACTCAAAACCTATTTTACCTAGGGTCCTCTGGTCATAAGAGAGATCACCAAATTTTCCTAGAATTTATTTCACAACATGCTAATTATTGGAATTAAAATACTCAAAACAGTAACATGAACTTGAAAAATCATTAACTTCTCATAGGGATGGCCTCTGACCTTGGAAAATTAAGGGAATGTTCCCAAGTTCGGAGGCTTCAAAAGCCCTATGGTCTCATGCCATGATGAATTTCCTATGCAAATGGAGAATTAAAACAATGCAGAGAGTAAATAAATCATTAAAAATAAAATACTTAATGAAATTACTTGATTTCTTTTCTACATTATTCTCCTCTGTTCACTGAGCAAGAGGGTATTTTTATTTTATTTTTCTGATTTTTCTACACAAAGTTATGGATTTTTGAAGTTTAGGGAATTGAATAAATCAGAAAATCCCTAATTTTCTATTTATCCGAGTCGGCGCCGCGTCAACCTTAACATCCCCGAAGTGTCGCGTGGCGCGCTCCTATTCGACGCCGCCACTTGAGTCAGCAGCCCGGGTCCCGCCTTCCGCGTATCATCCATTAATCCGACCTAATCTGAGCCGTCCGTCCGCGCATGTATTAAATGAACGACATCCGTTCATCGTCCCCAAGCATCCTCACCCGAGATCCGTCCACACTAAAACCCTAAGAACTCACTCAATACTTAACGGATTTTTGTGTTCTTATGCTCTATGGATTCGTCTTGAAGAGACGAACACATCTATATGGTGATCATGCATTGAAATTAAAGCATTTGAAATGGAGAATCTTCAGAAGCTCGGGATGAAGAATTAGCTCATACCTTTGCTCAGAGAAGTGTGACTTCAATCTGAGGGTTGTGTCACCTTCGATTGGATCCCAACAAGCTCCGGATGAAGTCTCCCGGTCGCAGTGAAATGCCTAGGTATGATTTCGACCACAGTCGATCACAAAGCTTGGAGGCTGGAGCAACCGGGTGGCTCGGAGAGGGGGCTTTTGCTGGTGGACTTCTTCCCTTGGTCCGGTGAAGGTGTGGAACCAATCAATTTGAGGATTGATCCACTTGTGGAGAAGTGTCCTGGTTTTGGGTGGAATTTTGGCTGAGAAATTGGGTTCGTTGGTGGGGATTAGGGCAAATTGGCACCAGGGATCAATTGCTCTAAGTATGGAGAGTGATCTGGAACAATTTTGGCAGAGTTTCAGTAAGTTCTGGTTCAGCACCTCCCATGGCCGAGAGGGGGTGGTGTTTAAAAAGGAGAGCGTGGAGGGCCTCCTAGGGAGAGTTAGGGCTTGGGATCAGCTGCTCTTGGCAAGAGAAGTACAGCTACAATGGCCACTGGGGATGGGGCAGCTCAGCAGGTGAGAATTCCAAGTTTGGGCTCACATGTGAGCTCTCGGCCATGGAGTTTTCCGGCGACCCAGGCGGCTGGCCGGCAGGCATGGGTCCCCCTCAATTCCAGGTAGGTCAGGGCTGGGGTTTAGTGCAGTGAATTGGGCCTTGCCATGTGTAAAGGGGATGGCTTGGAATGGAATGGGGAAGAGGCCATTTTAGCATGGTTTGGGTCAACCCATCATTTTGGGCTTGGTTCACCCTTCAAGGTGTCTTTGGGTGTTGTGGGGAGTCAAAAGGATCAGCTGGTTTGGCATGGAGAAGTCCTTATCCCAATATATTTGGGTTAAATTTGGGTTAAGGTGAAACATGCTTAAGGTTAATGACTTTTAGGAGGTGCTTAAAGGACCTCCTCCTTTTGCCATTTAAGGAGATTTGACAACTTAGAGATCCTCATGGCTTGCCAATGGCTTGCATGTGGCTTCATGGCTCCATGTGGCTAGGGAAAAGATTGGGTCAATTTCATAAAAAGGGATTTTGTGGATTTTGGCATTTTAATGGAAATTATTATGGGGCTTGATTTGGAATTATTTGATGATGGGATTAGAACTTAGGGAATGGCTTTGATTAAGTGGATGGCAAATGGAAATGTCATGTGGGCTTTAGGGCAGATTTTGGGCTCTTTGAAATGGTTTTAGATGGGCATTTAAAATTGTTTAGGGAAGTGGGCTTTTAGGTTTTAGAATGGATTTTAGGATGAAATTTTGGTAAAGGCTTGGGCCAAATAATTGTTGGGTTTAGCTCATAGATGTGTCATGAGTGACTTGGAGCAAATTGGGAGTGATTTGGGTTTGAATTGGGTTGAATTTGGGCTCCTTTGGTGAATGGGCCAATATAGGTCAAAGTGGGCTAACTTGGGCCAATGTTGGGCTAGGGTTGAAATTGACATAAAATTAATGTTGGGAAATGTTTTATGGTAGTGTTTCAAAGAGGTTTTGACTTTGGTTGGGCTTTGATTTTGGGGTTTGGGCTTATTTGGGATAGGTTTGGGTTTAGGTCAAAATTGGGCCTTTTAACTTTGGGTTGAATTTGAGTGGGGTTTGGGTCTAAATGTTGGGCAAATCATGTTAGTTTTTTGTTTGTGGGGATGTTAAGGAAGATTTGGAAAAGATTTGGGGTTAATTGGAGTTGAATTGGGTGAGTTTGGGTTAGGTTTGGGTCATGGGTCCAAATTGGGCTTTAAGGCCAAAAGTGAAATTTGATCCAAATGTCAATCAAATTAGACTTTGATTTGGTCTAGATTGGTATTGGGAATGTTGAATTGAAGTTTAAAATTGAATTGGACAAGAATTTGGGTCAATTGGGTAGGTTTGGTTTAACATTGGATTCACTTTGGGTTAAAATGGGTCAAATTGGGGGTTTTGACAAAAGTGGGGTAAATTGACAAAATTGGCCCATGGTGTAGTTGAATAAAATGAAATTGGGAATATTTGGGTCAAGAGGGGTATTTTCTGAGAATTTTCTGAATTTTTGGATTTTTGGGTCAAGAGGGGTATTTTGGGTATTTTGAGGGTATTGGGAGGTATTCTTGGAATTTTTAATATTTTTGGCTATGGATGATCAATTTAAGTGGAGAGAAATGTTTAGGAATGATTTTGGGGAATTTTGGGTGATTTGGAAATTATTGAGAAATTTGGGTAGTTTCAAGGGTTTTGGGTAGGCTAAGCGGGTGTAGGGTCCCGGGGGTCAAAAATTGAAAATTTGGGAAATTGAAGATTGGGTGAATGTAAGTGGAATAAAATCATTTTGGTTGAACCATGAAGCCATATCAAGTCCACACGAGCCATGAAGGGACTCATTTGAGGTATCCACATTGTTGTTCCTAACCCTCTTAGCCAAGGGCTTAGGGGTTAAGGACCATCCATGTGAATCACCTACATGAGTCGGGAGGTCAAGTTAGGTATAGGTGTGTGAAAGTGTAGTGTATAGGTGTAGTGTGTGTGTAAGTCAGCCCCTTCACCGAGACCAGGGCCACCCGGGGTAGTCCTAAGGCCAAAGAGTCCTATAGGAACTCATCCTTTAAACTTCCACATTTGATTTCAACCCTCTAGGTGATTAGGGGTCTACGATCAAGTTTGTGGAGTTTGCGGGGAGTTAAGAAGTGGTTTGAATTTCTAAAAGGTGGGTCCCGATTCTAGTCCTCTAAGATAGTCAAAGGAAAAGCCTAAGGCTAGATCCTAAGTACTAAAAGAAGAAGAGAAGACCTCATCAAAAATGAGGTCAACAAATGGACCCCCAATAGGTGTGGTGAGCTGACGGAGCACACCGCGCGTATTGGTGTTGACCGAAGCGATCAACAAAACCAACATAGATGTCCAAGTGACAAACTTAGGAAAAAGTAGAAGAGTTTCCGCTGGGAAGTGTCAAGTATATCTTTGAAACTGGAGATTCCTGAACTCTCGCTAGGGAAAGGAAAAGAAAGTGAATTCCAAATCACATGATCTGGGGGAATTTCATCTTAGATTTTATTTTGTTTTAGTTTAATTTTTTGATGTGTGAGCTTAGATTTTAGTTTGGAGTTTCAATTTAGAGTGAAGTTTTGTCAAAAGGGATTTGAAGTTGAAATGAAAATTGGAATTTTGTGGTCTTAGATGTAACCTCTTCAACCTCAAAAAAGAATTTAATTGATTGGATTGAATCATTACAACGAGGAGAGATCTCAGAGCAATGTGGTATTGGATGTAAAATCCTTAACCTTAAGAGTTTGATTTTGATGTATTTCATTGCTGTAGGGAAAGAATCCTAAAGCAGTGCAGTCTCGGATGTAAAATCCTTAACCACAGGAATTTGATTTGATGTATTTCATTGCAATAGGGAAAGAATCCTAAAGCAATGCAGTCTCGGATGTAAAATCCTCAACTCCAAAAGTTTGATTTTTTTGATGTATTTCATTGCGATAGGGAAAGAATCCTAAAGTAATGCAGTTTCAGATGTAAAATCCTCAACTCCAACAGTTTGAATTTTGATGTATTTCATTGCAATAGGGAAATGATCCTAAAGCAATGCAGTTTCGAATGTAAAATCCTCGACTCCAAAAGTTTGAATTTTGACGTATTTCATTGCGATAGGGCAAGAATCCTAAAGCAATGCAGTCTTGGATGTAAAATCCTCGACTCCAAAAATTTGAATTTGATGTATTTCATTGCAATAGGGAAAGGATCCTAAAGCAATGCAGTCTTGGATGTAAAATCCTCGACTCCAAAAGTTTGAATTTTGATGTATTTCATTGCAATAGAGAAAGGATCCTAAAGCAATGCAGTCTTGGATGTAAAATCCTCAACCTCAAGAATTTGAATTTGATGTATTTCATTGCAATAGGGAATGGATCCTAAAGCACTGCAGTCTTGGATGTAAAATCCTTGACTCCAAAACTTTGAATTTGATGTATTTCATTGCGATAGGGAAAGAATCCTAAAGCAATGCAGTCTTGGATGTAAAATCCTCGACTCCAAAAGTTTGAATTTGATGTATTTCATTCCAATAGGGAAAGGATCCTAAAGCAATGCAGCCTTGGATGTAAAATCCTCGACTCCAAAAGTTTGAATTTTGATGTATTTCATTGCAATAGGGAAAGGATCCTAAAGCAATGCAGTCTTGGATGTAAAATCCTCAACCTCAAGAATTTGAATTTGATGTATTTCATTGCAATAGGGAAAGGATCCTAAAGCAATGCAGTCTTGGATGTAAAATCCTCGACTCCAAAAGTTTGAATTTGATGTATTTCATTGCGATAGGGAAAGAATCCTAAAGCAATGCAGTCTTGGATGTAAAATCCTCGACTCCAATAGTTTGAATTTGATGTATTTCATTGCAATAGGGAAAGAATCCTAAAGCAATGCAGTCTCGGATGTAAAATCCTCGACTCCAAAAGTTTGAATTGATGTATTTCATTGTGATAGGGCAAGAATCCTAAAGCAATGCAGTCTTGGATGTAAAATCCTCAACTCCAAAAGTTTGAATTTGATTTGATGTATTTCATTGCGATAGGGAAAGAATCCTAAAGCAATGCAGTTTCGGATGTAAAATCCTCAACTCCAAAAGTTTGAATTTTAATAGTCATTGACTTTGCAAAGATTTGTAGTGTTGATTTGAAAAGTGTGGAATTTTGGTGTTTCGAGAATTTCATGAAAGTTGTAAAAGACTTTCATGGAAGGAAATGGATTAGGAGGGTATATGTAGATGTTACATACCCCGTTCAAAAGAGTTGATCGGAAGTCACTGATTTGGATTGGATATAATCCCTCTCCATCAGATTCGATCCGCGTCAATGGAATCAACCGCTTCCATCCCAGACAAGGGAGAGAATAGAACGGATTGGATTTCAGATTTGGAAGGTTCAGTTTGAATTTGATTGAGATTTGATTTGAAATTTGGAAAGATTGAATTTGAATTTGATTTTGATTTGATTTGAAATCTAGAAGATCGAATTTGAAATTTGATCGAGATTGGATTTGGAATTTGATTGAAATTTAATTTGAAATTTGGAAAGATTGAATTTGAATTCGATTGAGATTTGATTTGACATTTGGAAGATCGAATTTGAAATTTGATTTAAAATTTGTGCTCATTTTGTTTGTCCTTTAACGATTCAAATTTATTTTATCGTTTATTTAGTGTCCATGTGAATTTGGTGTTCATCATTTTTAGATTTTTAAGGAAAGTTTTCTTTTATTCTTTTTTTTTATTTCTTTTCTGTTCTTGGTTCGAAGTTCATTTAACTTTAATGGCGTTTCCCAGTCAATTTGCACAAAATAGGTGAAGGCCAAAAAATGTTACATGGTCACTTTCATTCCAATCAAGTCGAAGATACATCATACAACTTAATCTGGAATACATCTCATACAATCCATGTAGACTCAAAACAGACTATGTATGATCTTCATCGATCCATCCAAAGAAGCACCTGTCAAAATCCATGTCTGAATTGTGGGATACATGGTCAATAACATCACCTTCCAAGCCATCCTTGGCAAGGATGCCGTATGGATGTACATTGGAGGTGTGATATTTTCCATGTAGCTCACAGCTCGTAAGGCCGGAGGCTCTCTAGCTCCGGGTCCAGTCGGAAATGGTAAGGTGTCTTCCTGTCATCCATCCTCCTGAAAGTAACTGAGATCCGCTTCACTAGTACTCATGGTATGCAATGCTTAGCGATATCTGCTCCATTGCCCTTCAGTATCATGACGGAACCTACCGGTAAAGGTATCTTCACCGGCCCTCGGAACTCACCCGGGCCTCGCTATCCGGAGGTCGGATCCGAACATGATGTTACACTCATTCAAGAAAGAGATTGTGCGAAAGGTCCGACAAAATCGTGGTGATCTATGTGCGGGGGTATGCGATCACCCCGCTTGTAGATGTTAATAATGCAGCTATTGGGTATGCAATCCGCTGGCAGTACCCTCCATGTTATCAATCTCTTTACCATTCTCTTGATGACTAATGGCATCGGATCCACTTGCCCATGACGGAGTATTCCCGGTGGGTTTCCCTTCCTGTCCTCCGCAAAGTTGTAGCAGCATCCGCATTGTATTGTAATTCTACCTTTCCCTGGCATCCATCTCCGGGGTTCTGAGTAGGTGTTTTCCCTTAGGCGGCCCGCTCGGCCCATTCTTTTCAAATTCCGGATGCAATCCACGATTTGTTGTTGTTCATATTTTGAGAATACGTCTGTATGTAGCTCGAGGCCTTCTAGTATATTGATCCTTCTACCTCTGATTCTCTCGAAGTTTTCAAAGGTTTTCTTTTCGACATTCAGCATTCTTTCCAGCTCGTACTCTGGAGTAATTTGCAAATGGCGAGGCCTGGTGACATATTGTGGGATATACAGCTCAATCCCTTCACGTTCTTCTGCATACCTCGGCTCCTCGGGGATGATGTCCGTCGGGACATCCCCCGGGGTTGCTTCTGCAACAAGGTCATGCATTACTGGTGGTTCTATCTGGTAGCGTGGTAGCCTTCTTTCTTCTGATCTTCGTGAGATTTCCCTGGTCCTTTCTGTTATGCTAGGAGCTGGCCTCCTTTCTTCCGGTACCTGGTGAACTAGCGTCCTTGAAGTGTATGTACTGGCAGTAGCAACTGCCTCGTCGCGCTGGTCCGCTGCTAATTTGGTTAACATCTTACGGATACGGTGATTCTTATTTCTTCGTTGCGTTGCTGTGAGAGTAGCTCTTCGAACTTCTTGAATCTCTGTGGGCGCGGCGCTGACAAGCCTGCCCTCTGCTGTAGCGACTACAGACTTCATTTTCTTATCTTCTTCGGTGTTTGCTTTTCTTTTCTTCTGTCTTGGATTGGTGGCTTGGGCCACCCACTTTCATCACTGTCTGCCCGGGCAGATCCTCTCGGTCAACTAGGATCTAGTCACTTTCCTCGTACTGTAGGCCTGTTGGTGCGAAGTCCTAGTCAATCTCGATTATCGCTCCATCTTTCACCCTCTTTTCATCAAGTGCAAGGCTTACGCCATTTCTAAATTTCAGGACCAACCGCCCGTTCGACATTTCCCTGCGAAAAGACAAGGAAAAGGATCAGGGGCTGTACTAAGAACAAGAACATTAAGAAAATGTTTATTAAAAACAGTTTTTTTTTATTACTCTTATACTTTTACATTTAACAGGAATGAAGTGGGATAAGATCAGGAAAGAGATTTTGATATGGAAGAGAAAACAAGGAAAACTTTATTATCATGATTTTATTTATCTTAGCACATTTTTTATTATTTTTGGGTTTGGACCCAGTCATAAGTAATTACTTCGCCCGTGCTTCTTAGGGATGAAGAATTCATTCCTTCGAAACATCAGGTAGCGTAATAATTTTTCAAGTATCGTCCATTGATCGGAAGCATATGTCGTTCTCCCTGGCAATTCACTAGCTGGTAAGAACCTCCTGAGTATACTGCTTCAACCACAAACGACCCTTCCCAAGTGGGTTCAAATTTTCCTCCTATCTTGCGGTGTGCAAGAATAGGTCTCTTGAGAACGAGAACTAAGTCACCAACTTTGAAGGATCTTGGGCGGACCAGTTTGTCATGGGCTTGAACCATCTTAGCTTGGTATAGTTCTAAATTCTACTGCGCTGCAAGTCTTTTCCCTTCCGGGCTTTCTAATTCTTCTAGTCGTAATTTGGCAATCTCTTCCGTCGTGATCTTATTTGCAACTGCAATTCGAGTGAAGGAAGCCGAACCTCTAAAGGTAACACTCGCCTCGGACCCATACACCGGAGCGTAAGGTGTAGCTTGAGTAGGAGTTCGAAGGTTGTCCGGTAGGCCCATAAGGCTTCTAATAACTTCTCGTGCCAATTTCTCTTATTATCGTCCAAGGTTTTCTTTAAGATTTGAACGAGAGTTTTATTAAAAGCCTCAGCGAGGCTGTTTGCTCTTGGATAGTAAATTGTTGAGTATCGCCAATCGATTCCGTGTCTCCTGACAAAATTATTGATTTGTGAGCTTCTGAATGCTGACCCATTATCTGAGATGATCCCGCGCGGCACTCCGAAACGGTAGACAACTTGGTTCTTGAAAAACTGTAACACGTGGTGTGCTTTCACTTCTCTAAGTGGAACTGCCTCTGCCCACTTGGAAATGTAATCTGTAGCCGCAAGAATGAAGCGATGTTCTTTTGAAGATGGTGGTTCTATTTGACCCACTATATCTGTGCCCCAACATTCAAATGGCCACGATGCAATTGTCAGATGTAACACATTTGGAGGTTGGTGTAGAACCACTCCGTGCACTTGGCAAAGGTGACAGCTCTTGGCGATTTTCATGCAGTCGGTCATCATTGAGGGCCAGTAGTACCTTAGTCTTTTAATTTTCATCTTCATCTTCGGACCTAACTGGTGAGTGCCACAGAGTCCTGAATGCACCTCTTTAACAATTTCACGGGCCTCGGACCCGCTTAGGCACCTGTTGACCTCATTTTTGATGAGGTCTTCTCTTCTTCCCTTTAGTACTTAAGATCTAGCCTTAGGCTTTTCCTTTGACTATCTTAGAGGACTAGAATTGGGACCCACCTTTTAGAAATTCAAACCACTTCTTAACTCCCTGCAAACTCCACAAACTTGATCGTAGACCCCTAATCACCTAGAGGGTTGAAATCAAATGTGGAAGTTTAAAGGATGAGTTCCTATAGGACTCTTTGGCCTTAGGATTACCCTGGGTGGCCTAGTATGGTGAAGGGGCTGACTTACACACACACTACACCTATACACTGCACTTTCACACACCTATACCTAACTTGACCTCCTGACTCATGTAGGTGATTCACATGGATGGTCCTTAACCCCTAAGCCCTTGGCTAAGAGGGTTAGGAACAACATAGTGGATGCCTAAAAGGAGTCTCTTCATGGCTCATATGGGCTTGATGTGGCTTCATGGCTCAACCAAAATGATTTCATTCCACTCAAGTTTACCGAATCTTCAATTTTTCAAATTTTTAATTTTTGACCCCCGGGACCCTACACCCGCTTAGCCTACCCAAAACCCTTAAAATTACCCAAATTTCTCAAAAATTTCCAAATAACCCAAAATTCCCCAAAATCAATCCCAAACATTTCCACATCACTCAAATTGATCACCCATACCCAAAAATATCAAAAATTCCAAAAATACCTCCCAATACCCTCCAAATACCCAAAATACCCCTCTTGACCAAAAAATCCAAAAATTCAGAAAATTCCCAGAAAATTCCAGAAAATCCCAAATATTCCCAATTTCATTTTGTCTAACTACACCATGGGCCAATTTGGTCAATTTACCCCACTTTTGTGAAAAACCCCCAATTTGACCCATTTTAACCCAAAGTGAACCCAATGTCAAACCAAACCTATCCAATTGACCCAAATTCTGGTCCAACTCAATTCTAAACTTCAATTCAACATTCCCAACACCAATCTAGACCAAATCCAAGTCCAATTTGATTGACATTTGAATCCAATTTCACTTTTGGCATTAAAAGCTCAATTTGGACCCATGACCCAAGCTTAACCCAAACTCACCCAATTCAACTCCAATTAACCCTAAATCTTTTCTAAATCTTCCTTAGCATCCCCAAAAGCAAAACCCTAACATGATTTGCCCAAAAATTTGGACCTAAACCCCACTCAAATTCAACCCAAAGCATTAAGGCCCAATTTTGACCTAAACCCAAACCTAACCCAAATGAGCCCAAACCCCAAAATCAAAGCCCAACCAAAGTCAAAACCTCTTTTAAACACTCCCATAAACATTTCTCAACATTAATTTTACATCAATTTCAACACTAGCCCAACATTGGCCCAACTTGGCCCACTTGGACCTATATTGGCCCATTAACCAAAAGAGCCCAAATTCAACCCAATTCAAACCCAAATCACCCCCAATTTGCTTCAAGTCACTCATGATACATCCATGAGCTAAACCCAACAATTATTTGGCCCAATCTATTTACAAAATTTCATCCCAAAATCCATTTTAAAATTCAAAAGCCCACTTTCCTAAACCATCTTAAAAGCCCATCTAAAACCATTTCAAAAAGCCCAAAATCCACCCTAAAGCCCACATGACATCTCCATTTGCCATCCACTTAATTAAAGCCATTACCTAAGTCCTAAATTCATCATCAAATAATTCCAAATCAAGCCTCATGCCAAATCACCCCTAAATACCAAAATTTTCCTTAAATCCATTTCCATGAAATTGACTTCACTTTTCCCAAGCCAAAGGTGAGCCATGAAGCCATGCATGAGCCACATGGGAGCCGTGAGAGCCATGGAATCTACTTTCCACCTCACCATACCCAAGATGGCAAGAGGAGGAGGCCCTTTCCATATTCTCTTAAGAGTGATTAACCACTTCCATGACTCCACTAAACCATGCTTAGACTTAATTGTACTTGGATTGTGACTTGACCCCACTAATCAAGCTGGTCCAAGTGACTTTCCCTTCAGCCCAAATTGACCTTGGAGGGTGAACCTAACCCAAAAACCAAGGGTTGACCCATTTAGACCCAAAACTAGCCCTTTCCCATTCCATTTTGATTCAAACCCTTTACACATGTCCATGGCCAATTGACTGCACAAACCTCTAATCCTGACCCACCTAGACCTGAGGGTGACCCATGCCTGCGGGCCAGCCGCCTGGGTCGCCGGAAAACACCATTGGCGAGAGCTCACATGTGAGCCCAACTTGGAATTCTCACCTGCTGAGCTGCCCCATCCTCAGTGGCCATTGGAGCTGTTCTTCTCTTGCCAAGAGCAGCTGATCCCAAGCCCAAACTCTCCCTGGGAGGCCCTCCACCCTCTCCTATTTAAACACCACCCCTCTCGGCCATGAGAGGTACTGAAACAAACCTTAAGGAAACTGCGCCAAAATTGTTCCGGACTCCTCCCCATACACGAGCACTTGATCCCCACCGAGATCCCCCTGCCATTTCTTCTCTGCGAGCTCGATTTCGAGTTGAATTCTAGGCCCGGAACCGGGACACTTCTCCACGGTGAGCCAATCCCCAAATTGATTGGTTCTACACCTTCACTAGACCGAGGGAAGGTGTCCACCAGCAAAAGCCCCATTTCCCGAGCCACCCGAGTTGCTCCGGCCTCCAAGCTTTGTGATCGGGCTTGGTCGAAATCCCACCTAGACAATTCACCGAGACCAGGAGACTTCATCCGGAGCTTGCGGGATCCAATCGAAGGTGCAACAACCCTCAGATCGAAGCCACACTTCTCTGAGCAAAGGTATGAGCTAATTCTTCATCCCGAGCTTCTGGAGATTCTCCAATTCAAATGCTTTAATTTCATTGCATGATCACCGTATAGATGTGTTCGTCTCTTCAAGACGAATCCATAGAGCATAAGAACATGAAAATCCATTGAGTATCGAGTGAGATATTAGGGATTTAGTGTGGACGGCTCTCGGGTAAGGACACTTGGGGACGATGAACCGATGCCGTCCATTCAATACACGCGCGGACGGACGGCCAGGATCGCATCGGATCAGGAGACGGTACGAGAACCGCGGGGCCTGGGCTGCCGACTCAGATGGCGGCGTCGAATGGGAGCGCGACGCGTGTGCGTTCGGAGCTGCCGAGGTTGACGCGGCGCCACGTGGATAAATAGAAAATTAGGGATTTTTCTAATTTATTTAATACCCTAAACTTCAAAAATTCATAACTTTGTGTAGAAAAATCAGAAAAATAAAATAAAAATACCCTCTTGCTCAGTGAACAGGGGAGATTAATGTAGAAAAGAAATCAAGTAATTTCATTAAGTATTTTATTTTTAATGATTTATTTACTCTCTGCATTGTTTTAATTCTCCATTTGCATAGGAAATTCATCATGGCATGAGACCATAGGGCTTTTGAAGCCTCTGAACTTGGGAACATTCCCTGAATTTTCCAAGGTCAGAGGCCATCCCTATGAGAAGTTAATGATTTTTCAAGTTCATGTTACTGTTTTGAGTATTTTAATTCCAATAATTAGCATGTTGTGAAATAAATTCTAGGAAAATTTGGTGATGTCTCTTATGACCAGAGGACCCTAGGAAAAATAGGTTTTGAGTTAGTTCATTTAAAACAACCCTAATTGGCTTAAACACCCAAAATGGATCTCTAATTAATTAGAGCTAACCATAGATCAAATTGACTTGAAATCAATTCTCCACTGACCTTTAGGATCAGAGGAACCCACCATAAAAATTTGAGGTCAATTGGACTTGGTTAGCCCTACTAAATGGGTTGATTAAGCCACTTAGTCATTTAAAACTTTAAAAATTCATAACTTTCAAAATATCTTTCAAAAATTCACCAAATTGGTTTTGGAGCCTCTCTGATATTAGGGGAATTTAAGAAAATTAAAATTTCAATTTTCTTAAAAAGTTGATTTTTTAATATTATTTTAATATTTTAATAATTAAAAAATAATAACAATCACAAAAATAATAAAATTCACCAAAATGTCACATTTTGAATTTTAATCACTTAGGAACAAACCCCATATTTTTCTTAGGTCTATTTAGTGAGATATTAAATTTTAAAGCTCTAGGGTAATTTTAAAATTAAAAAAAATGTATTTTCTAGCATTTTCACTAAAATAATTATAATAAATCATAGAAAAATCAGAAAATTGTAAAATTTAATTCTCTGATTTTCTTGATATCAGAGAGATTTTTGAAAAATATAAAATTCTTTTTTTAAAATTTATTTTATTTTTAAATTAATTAACACTCCAAAACTTAAAATAATTATAATAAAAATAATATAATTCAAAAAATCACCAAAATTGGTCCAAGTGGTCCTCTGGTCATTAGGATTATCTCCTAATTTTCTTAAGGACAGAAACTTTCCCTTGGTTATGTTATTAAATTTTCCTTGGAAATCTCTATTTTCCAAAAAAAATAATTATATAAATAAATTAAATACAGAAAAATCACATTTTCTCCTCTCATGTCTTTATTGACATATGAGTGAAGTCACATAAAAATTTCAAGTTCATTTGAGTTCAATTTAGTGAGTTATGAAATTATTAAGCTTAAAGGGCAAAATGGTAATTAAAATTTTAACCCTTAATTAAAACTTTAGGTTTAATAAAAAATTAATAAGTAAAATATTTGATCCTAATCTGATTTGGATGATTGAAATTTAAATAATTAAAGGGTAGAAATCCGTTAAACAATTTAAAATAATTAAACCTTAATTAAATAATTGATTGAATTTGGAAGAATAATAAAATTGGAGTTATTAAAATAGGGATATTTTTAGGAAGAGATTTATTCTTTAATTTAAAATTCCCTAAATAAATCTTCTCATTAATATTCAATTCTTAATTAAAATGATAACTCAAATTCAAAACATTAAAAGACTTAATCATTAAACTAAAATTAAATTATTAAACTCTTTTAAAAATTTCAATTTAAATTAAAAAATAAAATTAAATTAAAAATTAAATTAAATTAAGTAAATTAAATTAAATTAAATTAAATTAAATTAAATCAAATTAAATTAAAATTAAATCAAATCAAATTAATTTAATGTAACATCAAATCAAACTAAATTGAATTAAATTGAATTAAATTAAATTAAAACTTAATTAAATTAAATTAAATTAAATTAAGTTGAATTAAATATAACATCACCAAAGACATAAAGAATTCAAAATAAATCTAAAATAACTTGAACACTATTCCAAATTTAAACCCATTAATGGAAATTAAACTAAATCACAAACCATTTGAACACCAATTTACCCTCAAAAGCTTTAGTTATCATAACTCCTAAACGGAATATTAAATGAAATGTTACTTCACCTATAGGATATTCAAATGTCCTAGTTCACTGAGCAAGATAACAAAACTTGAGATTCTTGGACGATTAATTCATTTGTGTAATTGAATCCATTTGGACTTAAAACAATTCTAGCAATGTTGAAAAGATGTTTAAGATTCTTCTTAAACACTTTCTCAATATGATAGGATGTTTTATAAGAACAATTGAATTTAATTGTTCCTTGATGAAGAAAATTGTCTTCAAACCAAAACACAAGGAACCTAGACGTCATAGGAAATGACTAGCTATAGGATTAGGAATTTGGTAGAAAACCATAACCCTTCCATTAGCTTTACCTAGGAACTTGCTTAAATATTCTAATTGTGTTTTAAGTGCAGCTTGGGATGATGGGAAGACCCTCCAGGTACGCTTTTATTTTATTGCAATTTACTTTCTTGCAATTTACGTTATTGCAATTTCATTAATCGCATCGCACATACTTTTCTTGCATGATAAACAATTGTTGCATTAGAACCCACGCCTTTAGGATAGTCCCTAAAACTGAAACCAAAACTAAGTTAAAAGTCATTGCAAGATAAAATTCACCGCCACAACATTTCAAAATATAAAACAACTCAAAATTTAATCACAAACAGAACACAAAACTACAATTACAATTTAATTAAAACGTCCTGTTGGATGATCGGGAATACCTCGGATGATGTAACCTACGTGTTGCTAACGGGATTTCCCACGGTCTAAATGAAAGTGTGGAACTCATTCGATTGAGTTTAGCAAATTCATTTGGACTAAGTGAATCCGATAAAAATAATGATGCCGGAAGGATGGAACCGTGGGATCTTAACCGGTGTCGTTATAATCAACTTTAAGATTTGTTTTAATTAAAGTATTGAAAACACATGGAAATTAAGATTTTCTCTAAACCAAAACACTTTTCTCATCCCACGATTTATGACTTCTAAAATTGAAATTCGCAACAACAAGGAGCTCGGAGCATGGTGGGCAGCACGGCCATCGTCATCAGCAAAACCTGAGTCTACTTCAGCAAAACTTTCCTAGAATTAAATAACAAAGCCATAGGACTTCGAGGTAGCTTGCCTAGTGCAATATAAATCCTCAACTCTTCGTTAGGCACTTGCATTGCAAATTAAGCCCTAACCAGTCTTAGGATTTCGAGGTAGTCGTCTGATACGACAATAAACCCTCACATCTTCGAGGCTATTTGTTTGATTTTATCATACAAATATAAGCCCTAATTAATTAAAATTGGCGAGATCAAAACTTCTAAAAAAATATTAGGACTTTCCTAAACTCAAGCCAAACAATAGGATAGTCGGGAAATTACCGAAGTTCGCTTCGAATCTGTGATTTCTCCTACTTTTCTTCCTTTGATTCCCAAAACAAAATGTTCCAAATTTGATTCATTCTCTATTGAAATTCCAAAATTCAATCCCATGAAAACTTAAACTTTGAAATCCTTGAGAGCAGAATTATTGATTATTATCGAGAGTTTTCTTAGGTGATTCCCGTCACTTAAGATGTAATTAACTATAGGGGCTTGCCCTTATAGGGAATTTTAAAAGAATCCGAGTAATATAAACCCCGTTTAATGCTTTCATATTAAGCGGGGAATTTGTCGGCTTATAAAATTGGTTCGCAGACCAAATGGATGTCACAAATCTTCTAGTTTATTTAATCGAGCCCCACCGTCAAGCAGTGTGTCTATCCTTAGGGATAGACACACGGTTTGTGGTGCGGTGCTCGTTTATATAAACTATTTGGGATGTGAGATCGGTTTAATCTCATATCTTAAAACCTTCAAATTTAAAATTATTTTCAAAATCAAATACTACTTTTCAAAATTATTTATTTAAATTAAATTAAAAATTCGCCGACAACTTCTGTTAGGTGACCCCCTTTTCAAAATAAAACACACAACCTAAAAAGAAGCCGTACAACTTCTGGCGACTCCGCTGGGGACTGTTCCTCTCTCCATTATAATCAGATAATTCTGCTTTCAAAAATCGGTAGTGTATCCATGTCCTTAATGGGTCAAACTACCCTTCTTTCCGTTGGAATACTATGTTCATTTCTACCTTAGACAAGTATAGCCAACATTCTCTCGGATTTAGGAGCCACTGTTTAGACACCCATAAACAGAGAGGTTCTGAGATCCTTTTACCTCATTTTTGAGGTGGGGTGGACCCCCAATAGGTGTTAATTTAGGAGCGATCCTTCGAGACGAGAAGTCTTGCATAAGACCTTCTTTACCATTCCAACTCCGAATCGGATTCCTTACCTTCTCTACACCTTTGAACATTCCGTTCTAAATAAACGAACCCTCTAATAAATGATTCTTTTAACAAATGATTCCTTCTTATAAATACATGAACAAGAATGAGTTCGGACTCTTTTCAATTCCTTTCTTTTCGTCCTAAAGAAAAGAAGCATAACTTGGGACTGACAACCAGAATCTACCCTGCAGAAATGGAAGCCCCAAAGCTAATTTTCTCCTTCACCAACGGACTGGACTTCGCTGTCTATAAGGATGAGCTGCCCGACAATGGGATCATCCGATTTGGACAAGGATTTGAAAACACGAATGTCAAGATCACCGACGTCTCCCTCTTTGCACTGACGAACAAGGTATCTGAAGCTGAGAAGCCGCTGCTTGAGTTCAACCTTAGGTCGACCCAAGAGTTTCCTCCCCTGCAAAGGATCCCGACTGAGAGGAATCTGCTTGTCCGCGAGGAGGATTGTTCTTACTACCCCCACTTGGTCTAGTTGTTTCGCACCTACCCCGACTTACGCAAATTAAAGGGGAAAGAAATCCGGAATTATGGTAAACTCGTTACCGTGGAGGGTACGAGATCTTCTGTGAGACCTTCGTTTTCGAAATCGGGTCCAGTTCAAAGATTCCATCACTGACAAGGACCCAAAGAAGAAACAGAAGTAGAAGGATCGCCAGAGAAGCCAGAGCCACTGAAATTACTTTCCTGGAGGAAATCCCAAAACTGCTTGAATATACACCGCTGCCAGAATATACACCGCTGCCTGACTACATACCACTTTTGGGAGGAAGCAGGTTCCATCCCCTCTCCGCCACAGAGGACGAGGAAAATGTTCGCAAGATTGCTGCCGCATTGCCTCAGCCCGCATACTACAACGATAGCCGCAAGAAAAGGACTAGAACTACGCCGTTTGCTCGACTGCAAACTTTGGTAGAAAAGTTAGCAAAGAAGGAAAACTGCCCCGTATCGGAGATTCTACGAAGGATAGGGTGGATGCCAGTCAAATCCCGTCTTGGGCCCCGAGTAGAACCCGCCATCATGACAGAAAAGCCAAGTAAAAGAATGAAGGCTAGTCCGCCTGTCGTCGTCTCAGGATTACAGATAAGGGAGGATACCACATTCCAGCATTTGGCTGACAGACCATCTGGTCCTAGACCTTCTGCTGCTAGAAGGATGGTATGGCGTCCCACTACTTGGCAGTTGAGATTGAAACAACAGCCCCAGAAAGAAAGTCTCGCCGGGAGACTTGAATGCGAAGAAAGTGCTTCTTGCGATAAAGGGGACCCGGCGGCTATCGCATGACAACCGCGAAGACACACAAAAGCCCCTCTAGAAGATGCCATGGAAAAGTTGAGAGCGATATCCGACGATTGGCAAAAGAAAGAGAAGAAAAGTTCGAGAGACGAGATTGATTCATCAAAATTCATGGACGACGAATATGCGAGAAATCAACATGGTCGAAACACGAGCTTCATCGGCTTCGCAAGGTGCTCCTGCAACCGCGAAAGAGAGGAGCCGGGCCGATGAGAAGGCGGCTTCGGGAGAAGGACAACACGATCGCTTAAATGGCGAAAAGGATGGAAGAGATGGGCTGTAGCTCGGCCACTCTCCGGAGTCGAAGTGCAACCACGAAGAGAGACACCCCAGAGGTCATTCACATTGTAGACGGAGGAAAGGAGATTACATCCGTCAATGGGGATGATCAGCTGAAAAAGGATACAACACAAAGTATGATCTGCGAAAAGGATATCAAGAACTTGGTGGAACGGCAGGTGCGAGAAGCCTTAGCACAATCGAAGAGCGGGACATCCATTCGGATGGGTAGACCTTACCCGGAAAAATTCGACAGCCGTCCAATACCCGAAAGGCTTCATACCACCTACGTTCGAGACCTTCGACGGAGCCAGGAACCCCAGACGGCATGTTGCACACTTTCGTGCCGAGTTGTTGCAATGCCGGCGGGAGAGATGCATTACTCTTCCGACGGTTCGTCGGCGATCGTCGGGAATCGCCTTCGGCGGGTATGCGGAGTGCAAATGGTTCGGTGAAGACGTTCTCGGAACTAGAGAACCTCTTCATCGAGCGATTCGCCGGAGCTCGGCACCACATCACTATAGGTGATTTAGTGGTAGAGAAACAAAGGGCGAACGAAACTTTGGTGGATTACATACTTCGATGGAGGAACTTAAGCATGAAGTGTGAACCACAACTACAAGAACAACATGCAGTCGGCATCTTACTTAAAAGTATTCACGGCCCGATTGCACTTCTCCTCAAAGGATTCACTATTAAGACTTTCGAGAAGTTGTTAAGCAAGGCCGGAAGCTTGCAAGAAGAGGCGAAGCAATTAAGTTTCGCTGACAAGACGGACAAGCAAAAGACTGTGAAGACTTTTGAAAAGAAATCCGGGATCGTTGCAGCAGTTGACAAAGGCAAGCAACCGATGCAAATACCACTCGAACGGCCGCGAGCAACCACAACGGTATTACCGGCAACCCCGGCCCGGCTATCGGTAATCTCCACGAGTATGAACAACCGCCTCATCCGCAACGTACATTAAGGGAGCTTCGATCGGGGAATATCCGTTCAAGAATGAAGCGATGCTGAAAATGTTCCGTAGTCGATGAAGACTCCGGATTTCCAGTCGCCGAGCCTAAAAGACTAGAGGAAGTCAACATGAAAGGAGATCCCAACTTTTGCCCCTACCACCGGATGCTTGGGCACAAGATAGAAGATTGCATTACCTTCAAAAGTTGGCTCAACGACAACCTTCAGAAAGGGAATATAATGATCCCGAAGGAGTACATGAAGGAACCCCAGAAAGGAGGTTCCGTCAATGTTATCTCAATTGATCCTATCATTCCGATAGATCCCTATACGACTGACGATGGATGGACTACCGTCTGGACGAGGTCTTCGAAAAAGATTTTAGACATCATCCAAACTGCCTCGGTGCGAGCCTCAATTCAGAGTTCGAGAACTGTTAAGCCGGTACTATCACTTGCGATAGAAGAACCACCTCAACAGGAGACGATTGAAGAGAAGAAGAAAATCGACGAAGAAGAGAGGACCGAGACTCCTAAGGCTAGACTAGGGGCTGCTTATCCTAGGATTGTTGTTTCCGATTCGGGGGAGAAATCCCTCGAACCTCTGATTTTGTATGATTATCTGTTCACTTCGGTGGGATCATATAATGATAAGGGTGATGGCGTTGGCTACGTTTTGACTGTTTCTAACGATTACGTAACTAGCGACAATCCGGATATTGATTTCGACATCAACGACAATTCTCAAATCATACACAATCTCGACGAGCAAAATAACAAAGAAGGCATCCATAAAGGAGACTACGAGAGTTCAACAAGCAACGAATCTATCTGCGAGTTTCGAGGAGCTCCAGTCACGATAGAGTTAGAGCCTTCAGATTCTGAGGATAATCCGGAAGAGCCTGTCTTTCCGATTCAGAAGGAGACACCGACAAGCTCAACAATAGATTCAGAAGAAATTACAGAAGTCAACTTAAGAAGTGAAAGAGTTCTACCTCCGAGAATGGGTCCAAAAGACAAAGGAAAGCAGGTGGTTGTTCAAGAAGAACCAACCCCAGTAGAAGAAATACCCATTCGAGAAGAAGGCGAGACGCATGGAAATAAAGTGGACTACAACGTGCTAGCTCCATCTTAGGAAACTACCGGCCAAGCGAGCATTTACGACGCTCTCATCTTATCGAATGAGATGAGAGAAGCTCGATCGAGGCCTTACTTGATACGGAAATTTGCTTAGCTCAAATGGCTGGAGATTCCTTATATGAGGTTTGTTCGTTAAAGGAACGACGAGGTGTTACCTTCACGGACAATGACCTACTACTTGGGACGACGAGATCACGACCGACCGTTGTACATTTCAGTTACAATTAAGAAGTTTACACTCTCTAGAGTATTGGTGGATCCTGGAGCGTCAATCAATATAATGAGTCTTCGAACACTAGCATACTTGGAAATTGATGCTCGTGAGCTCGAGGCCGACAAAATGTTATTAAGAGGATTCAACCAGAAAGGAGAAAGAGCCCTCGAGTCAATAACGCTACTGATGAAGACCAGTCAGAAAGAAGAATGGTCAGATCAGAATTTGTGTGGACTTCAGAGATTTAAACAAGGCATGCCCAAAAGATGAATTTCCTCTACCGATCCCAGAATTAGTGATCGACATTGCTTCAACACATAAAATATTTTCATTCATGGATGGATCTTCAGGATACAACCAGATAAAAATGGCTCCAGAAGATGAAAAACTTACAGCATTCGGAACGCCGATCGGAGTATATTGCTACACAGTGATGCCATTCGGACTGAAGAATGCAGGAGCAACCTACCAGAGAGCAATGACAAGAATTTTTGATGATCTCATCCATAATCAAGTCGAATGCTACGTGGACGATGTGGTCATCAAAAACAAAGTAAAGGAAAACCACCTGTATGATTTGAGAATTGTTTTCGAACGATTAAGACAATTTAACCTTAAGATGAATCCCTTAAAATGCGCCTTCGGCGTCACCTCCGGAAATTCTTAGGATTCGTTGTCCGACATCGTGGAATTGAAATCGACCGGAAAAGATTAAAGCTATCTTAGTAATGCCGCCTCCCAAAACCTTAAAACAACTACGATCATTTCAAGGGAAGCGGCATATCTTCGACGCTTTATCTCGAACTTGTCGGGTAGGTGTCGGCCTTTCTCGGCACTTGTTAAAAAAGACGCCAAATTTATTTGGGAAGAGAAATGCCAGAAGGCCTTCGAGGACATTAAACAATATTTAATGACACCTCCTGTCTTAGCGACCCCGGTCTCGGTGTAGACCGGCGATGCTTTATACCGCGGCTTTAGACGACTCTCTCGGAGCCCTATTAGCCCAGGTCAACGATGAGGGTAAAGAAAATGCTCTTTACTACTTAAGCCGTCGTTTACTTCCGACGAAAATAAGGTATCCCGCAATTGCACTGTTTGGCCCTGATCTTCGCCGCTCAAAAGCTCAGGCACTACATGCTTTCTCATAAGGTCAACCGGATCTCAAAATTTAATCCATTAAAATACTTGATGACCCGTCTGACGCTTTCCGGCAGACTTGCCAGATGGTCGATGATATTATTGCAATTCAATATAACTTTCATGCCTCTTCGTGCCGTAAAGGGACAAGTCTTAGAAGACTTCCTCGCAGCACACCCTTTGCCGGCCGAATCTCCTCTCAATGACGATGCGCCGGATGAACAAATAATGAATCTAGAAGACCTTGATGATCGACGTTGGGAATTATATTTTGACGGAGCATCTTCGGCGCACAAAGACGAAGAATCGCAAGTGATAGTGCCGGTAAGGCGGGAATCGGGCTAATCTTTATAACACGGAGCGGGGGATGTTAAGATACTCCTACCACTTGACGGAACCGTGTACAAACAATGAAGCGGAATACGAAGCCCTCATAACGGGACTGGAATTAACCATTCGAATGGGGATAACGAGACATCAACATCTACGGGGATTCACGGTTAATCATTCAACGGATCGCCGGACGAGTACAGAATTTTAAAGCCAAGACTCGAACAATACTTCCAGGTATGCCATACAAGTTGTTGGGACGGATTCCAAATGTGACGATCTACAAAATTCCCGGAAAAGAAAATGCTTTAGCGAGATGCTTTAGCCCATCTCGCAAAAGAATTTGCACTGTTTGCAAGATGAATCGAGTAGAAGTGTCGAGTTCACGGACGTCGGGTCCTATCACGGCTCGACATAGACACAATACACAAATCGAAAAAGAAAAAGAATCGGTTGCGGCGGTGACGGAAAACACGAGAAGATTGGCGACGGCCATTGATGGACTACACTGCAAACAGGAAAGCTACCGGATGATAGGTCGCTAGCCCATCGGATCGAAAAGAACTCGTCCTACGCATTAATAAACAACACATTGTACGGAAGGTCTTTTGATCGAATGTGGCTAAGGTGGCTAAGCGGGTACGAGGCCCGTGAAATTGTTAAGGAGGTGCATTCGGGACTGCGTGGCGCTCACCGGTCGGGTCCGAAGATGAAAATGAAAATTAAAAGACTAGGGTACTACGGCCCTCGATGATGACCGATCGCATGAAAATCGCCGAAGGCCGTCACCAATGCCAAGTACACGGAGTGGTTCTACACCAACCTCCAAATGTGCTACATCCGACAATTGCGTCGTGGCCATTTGAATGTTGGGGCACGGATATAGTGGGTCCGATAGAACCACCATCTTCAAAAGGACATCGCTTCATTCTTGCGGCTACGGATTACTTTTCCAGTGGGCGGAGGCGGTTCCACTTAGAGAAGTGAAAGCACACCACGTGCTACGGTTTTTAAGAACCAAGTTGTCTACCGTTTCGGAGTGCCGCGGAGGATCATCTCGGATAATGGGTCGGCATTCGGAAGCACGCAAATTAACAATTTTGTCGGGAGACACGGAATCGGTCGGTGATACTCGACAATTTACTACCCAAGAGCAAACGGCCTCGGCGAGGCTTTTAATAAAACTCTCGTTCAAATCTTAAAGAAAACCTTGGACGATAATAAGAGAAATTGGCACGAGAAGTTGTTAGAAGCCTTATGGGCCTACCGGACAACCTTCGAACTCCTACTCAAGCTACACCTTACGCTGCGGTGTATGGGTCCGAGGCGAGTGTTACCTTTAGAGGTTCGACTTCCTTCACTCGGAATTGCGAGTTGCAAATAAGATCACGACGAAGAGAACGCCAAATTACGACTCGAAGAATTAGAAAGCCCGGAAGGGAAAAGACTTGCAGCGCAATAAAATTTAGAACTATACCAAGCTAAGATGGTTCGAGCCCAAGACAAAGCTGGTCCGCCCAAGAACCTTCAGAAGTTGGTGACTTAGTTCTCGTTCTCGAGAGACCTATTCTTGCACATCACAAGATAGGAGGAAAATTTGAACCCACTTGGGAAGGACCGTTGTGGTTGAAGCGAGTATACTCAGGAGGTTCCTACCAGCTAGTGAATTGCCAGGGAGAACGACATATGCTTCCGATCAACGGACTATACTTGAAAAAGTATTACGCTACCTGATGTTTTGAAGGAATTAATTCTTCATTCCTAAGAAACACGGGTGAAGTAATTACTTATGATTGGGTCCGAACCCAAAAAAATAATAAAATGTGCTAAAATAAATAAAGTCATGATAATTAAGTTTTCCTTGTTTTCTTTTCCAAATCAAAATCTCTTCCCTGATCTTATCCTACTTCATTCCTGTTAAATTTGAAAATATAAAAAAAATATATAAAAAAAATGTGTCTTTAATAAACATTTTCTTAATGTTCTTGTTCTTAGTACAGCCCCTGATCCTTTTCCTTGTCTTTTCGCAGGGAAATGTCGAACGGGCGGTTGGTCCTGAACTTTAAGAATGGCGTAAGCCTTGCACTCGATGAAAAGAGGGTGAAAGATGGAGCGATAATCGAGATTGACTCGGATTTCGCACCAGCAGGCCTACAGTACGAGGAAAGTGACTGGGTCCCAGTTGACCGAGAAGAACTGCCCGGGCAGACGGTGATGAAAGTGGGTGGCCCAAGCCACCGAGTCCAAGCAGCAAGAAAAGAAAGGCAAACACTCGAAGAAGACAATAAAATGAAGTACGTAGTCGCTACGGCGAGAGGCGAGCTTGTCGGCGCCGCGCCCGCGGACATTCGAAGTTCGAAGAGCTACTCTCACGACGAACGCAACGAAGAAATAAGAATCGCCGTATCCGTAAGATGTTAACAAAACTAGCTGGGAACAGCGCGACTAGACAGTTGCTAATGCCAGTACATACACTTCAAGGACACCGGTTCACCAGGAACCTGAAGAAAGGAGGCCAGCTCCTAGGATAATAGAAAGGACCAAGGAAATCTCACGAAGATCAGAAGAAAGAAGGCTACCAGATAGAACCACCAGTAATGCATGACCTTGTTGCAGAAGCAACCCCGGGGGATGTCCCGACGGACATCATCCCCGAGGAGCCGAGGTATGCGGGGAGAACGTGAAGGGATTGAACCGTATATCCCACAATATGTCACCGGGCCTCGCCATCCGCGGATCATTCCGGAATACGAGCTGGAGAGAATGCAGAATGTTGAAAAGAAAACCTTTGAATACTTCGAGAGAATCAAAGGCAGAAGAATCAATATACTAGAGGGCCTCGAGCTACATACAGACGTATTCTCAGAGTATGAACAACAGCAAATCGTGGATTGCATCCGGGATTTGAAAAGGATGGGCCGAGCAGGCCGCCTGAGGGAAAACACATACTCAGAACCCCGGAGATGGATGCCAGGGAAGGGAAGAATCACAATACAATGTGGATGCTGTTACAACTTTGCGGAGGACAGGAAGGGAAACCCACCGGGGATACTCCGTCATGGGAAAGTGGATCCGATGCCATTAGTCATCAAGAGAATGGTAAAGAGATTGATAACATGGAGAGTACCGCCGCGGATTGCATACCCAATAGCTGCATTATTAACATCTACGAGCGGGGTGACTGCATACCCCCACACATAGATTACCACGACTTCGTCGGACCTTTCGCACGATCTCTTTCCCGAACGAGTGTAACATCATGTTCGGATCGACCTCCGGATACGGAGCCCGAGTGAGTTCCGCGGGCCGGTAAAAATACCATTACCGGTAGGTTCCGTCATGATACTGAAGGGCAACGGAGCGGATATCGCTAAGCATTGCATACCGGGAGTACCGGTGAAGCGGATCTCGGTTACTTTCGAAGGATGGACGACGGAAGACACCTTACCATTTCCGGCCGGACCCGGAGCTAGAGAGCCTCCGGCCTTACGAGCTGTGAGTTACATGGAAAATATCACACCTCCAATGTACATCCATACGGCATCCTTGCCAAGGATGGCTTGGAAGGTGATGTTATTGACCATGTACTCCGCTATTCAGACATGGATTTTTGACAGATGCTTCTTTGGATGGATCAACAAAGATCATACATAGTCCGTTTTGAGTCTACATGGATTGTATGAAATATATTCCAGATCGAGTTGTATGATGTATCTTCAACATGATTGGAATGAAAGTGACCATGTCACATTTTTGGCCTTCACCTCCTTTGTGCAAATTGACTGGGAAACGCCATTAAAGTTAAATGAACTTCGAACAAAGAACAGAAAAGAAAAAATAAGAATAAAAGAAAACTTTCTTAAAAAAAATCTTAAAAATGACGAACACCAAATTCACATGAACATTAAATAAACGATAAAATAAAATTTGAATCATTAGAAGATAAACAAAATCAACATAAATGTTAAATCAAATCACAAATCAAATTCTCAATCAAATTTCAAGTCCAATCTCGATCAAATTTCAAATTTGATCTTCCAAATCGCAAATCAAATCTAAATCAAATCTCAAATTCAATCTTTCCGGATTTCAAATCTCAATCAAATTTCGAATTCGATCTTCCAGATCTCAAATTAAATCTCAATCAAATTCAAACTTTTGGGTCGAGGATTTTACATCCAAGACTGCATTGCTTTAGGATCCTTTCCCTATCGCAATGAAGTACATCAAAGTCACACTTTTGGGTCGAGGATTTTTACATCCAAGACTGCATTGCTTTAGGATTCTTTCCCTATCGCAATGAAATACATCAAATTCAAACTTTTGGGTCGAGGATTTTACATCCAAGACTGCATTGCTTTAGGATCCTTTCCCTATCTCAATGAAGTACATCAAATTCAAACTTTTGGGTCGAGAATTTTTACATCCAAGACTGCATTGCTTTAGGATCTTTTCCCTATCGCAATGAAGTACATCAAAGTCAAACTTTTGGGTCGAGGATTTTTACATCCAAGACTGCATTGCTTTAGGATCCTTTCCCTATCGTAATGAAGTACATCAAATTCAAACTTTTGGGTCGAGGATTTTACATCCAAGACTGCATTGCTTTAGGATCCTTTCCCTATCGCAATGAAGTACATCAAATTCAAACTTTTGGGTCGAGGATTTTACATCCAAGACTGCATTGCTTTAGGATCCTTTCCCTATCACAATGAAGTACATCAAAGTCAAACTTTTGGGTCGAGGATTTTTACATCCAAGACTGCATTGCTTTAGGATTCTTTCCCTATCGCAATGAAATACATCAAATTCAAACTTTTGGGTCGAGGATTTTACATCCAAGACTGCATTGCTTTAGGATCCTTTCCCTATAGCAATGAAGTACATCAAATTCAAACTTTTGGGTCAAGGATTTTACATCCAAGACTGCATTGCTTTAGGATGCTTTCCCTATCGCAATGAAGTACATCAAATTCAAACTTTTGGGTCGAGGATTTTACATCCAAGACTGCATTGCTTTAGGATTCTTTCCCTATCGCAATGAAATACATCAAATCAAATTCACGGGGTTAAGGATTTTACATCCGAGACTACATCGCTTTAGGATTCTTTCCTACGAGCAATGAAATACATCAAAATCAAACTCTTAGGGTTAAGGATTTTACATCCAATACCGCATTACTCTGAGATCTTTCCTCATTGTAATGATCGAATCTAATCGATTCGATCTTCTTTTGGGGTTGAAGATGTTACATCTAAAACCTCAAAATTCCAATTTTCATTTCAAATCAAATCCCTTCAAATTAATTTTGACAAACTTCAATCTAAATTAAAACTCAAAATCTAAACTCGCACATCGAAACTTAAATTGAAACAAAATAAAATCTAAATTGAATTTCCCCTAGATCATGTGATTTGGAATTCAACTCCTTTTCCTTTCCCCAGCGAGAGTTCAGGAATCTCCGGTTTCAGAGATATGTTTGACACTCCCCAGCGGAAACTCTTCTACTTCGTCCTAAGTTTGTCACTTGGACATTTGTGTTGGTTTTGCTGATCGCTTCGGTCAATACCAATACGCGCGGTGTGCTCCGTCAGCTCACTACACCTATTGGGGGTCCATTTGTTGACCTCATTTTTGATGATGTCTTCTCTTCTTCCCTTTAGTACTTAGGATATAGCCTTAGGCTTTTCCTTTGACTATCTTAGAGGACTAGAATTGGGACCCACCTTTTAGAAATTCAAACCACTTCTTAACTCCCTGCAAACTCCACAAACTTGACTGTAGACCCCTAATCACCTAGAGGGTTGAAATCAAATGTGGAAGTTTAAAAGATGAGTTCCTATAGGACTCTTTGGCCTTAGGATTACCCTGGGTGGCCTGGTCTGGTGAAGGGGCTGACTTACACACACACTACGCCTATACAATGCACTTTCACACACCTATACCTAACTTGACCTCCTGACTCATGTAGGTGATTCACATGGATGGTCCTTAACCCCTAAGCCCTTGGCTAAGAGGGTTAGGAACAACATAGTGGATGCCTCAAATGAGTCTCTTCATGGCTCATATGGGCTTTATGTGGCTTCATGGCTCAACCAAAATGATTTCATTCCACTCATGTTTACCCAATCTTCAATTTTCCAAATTTTTAATTTTTGACCCCCGGGACCCTACACCGCTTAACTTTACCCAAAACCCTTAAAATTACCCAAATTTCTCAAAAATTTTCAAATAACCCAAAATTCCCCAAAATCAATCCCAAACATTTCCACATCACTCAAATTGATCACCCATACCCAAAAATATCAAAAATTCCAAAAATACCTCCCAATACCCTCCAAATACCCAAAATACCCCTCTTGACGCAAAAATCCAAAAATTCAGAAAATTCCCAGAAAATTCCAAAAAATCTCAAATATTCCCAATTTCATTTTGTCCAACTATACCATGGGCCAATTTGGTCAATTTACCCCACTTTTGTCAAAAACCCCCAATTTGACCCATTTTAACCCAAAGTGAACCCAATGTCAAACCAAACCTATCCAATTGACCCAAATTCTGGTCCAACTCAATTCTAAACTTCAATTCAACATTCCCAACAAGAATCTAGACCAAATCCAAGTCCAATTTGATTGACATTTGAATCCAATTTCACTTTTGGCATTAAAAGCTCAATTTGGACCCATGACCCAAGCTTAACCCAAACTCACCCAATTCAACTCCAATTAACCCCAAATCTTTTCTAAATCTTCCTTAGCATCCCCAAAAGCAAAACCCTAACATTATTTGCCCAAAAATTTGGACCTAAACCCCACTCAAATTCAACCCAAAGCATTAAGGCCCAATTTTGACCTAAACCCAAACCTAACCCTAATGAGCCCAAACCCTAAAATCAAAGCCCAACCAAAGTCAAAACCTCTTTGAAACACTCCCATAAACATTTCTCAACATTAATTTTACATCAATTTCAACCCTAGCCCAACATTGGCACAACTTGGCCCACTTGGACCTATATTGGCCCATTCACCAAAAGAGCCCAAATTCAACCCAATTCAAACCCAAATCACCCCGATTTGCTTCAAGTCACTCATGATACATCCATGAGCTAAATCCAACAATTATTTGGCCCAATCTCTTTACAAAATTTCATCCCAAAATCCATTTTAAAATTCAAAAGCCCACTTTCCTAAACTATCTTAAAAGCCCATCTAAAACCATTTCAAAAAGCCCAAAATCCACCCTAAAGCCCACATGACATCTCCATTTGCCATCCACTTAATTAAAGCCATTACCTAAGTCCTAAATTCATCATCAAATAATTCCAAATCAAGCCTCATGCCAAATCACCCCTAAATACCAAAATTTTCCTTAAATCCATTTCCATGAAATTGACTTCACTTTTCCCAAGCCAAAGGTGAGCCATGAAGCCATGCATGAGCCACATGGGAGCCATGAGAGCCATGGAATCTACTTTCCACCTCACCATACCCAAGATGGCAAGAGGAGGAGGCCCTTTCCATATTCTCTTAAGAGTGATTAACCACTTTCAAGACTCCACTAAACCATGCTTAGACTTAATTGTACTTGGATTGTGACTTGACCCCACTAATCAAGCTGGTCCAAGTGACTTTCCCTTCAGCCCAAATTGACCTTGGAGGGTGAACCTAACCAAAAAACCAAGGGTTGACCCATTTAGACCCAAAACTAGCCCTTTCCCATTCCATTTTGATTCAAACCCTTTACACATGTCCATGGCCGAGAGCTCACATGTGACAAACCTCTAATCCTGACCCACCTGGACCTGAGGGTGACCCATGCCTGCCGGCCAGCCGCCTGGGTCGCCGGAAAACACCATGGCCGAGAGCTCACATGTGAGCCCAACTTGGAATTCTCACCTGCTGAGCTGCCCCATCCTCAGTGGCCATTGGAGCTGTTCTTCTCTTGCCAAGAGCAGCTGATCCCAAGCCCTAACTCTCCCTAGGAGGCCCTCCACCCTCTCCTATTTAAACACCACCCCTCTCGGCCATGAGAGGTGCTGAAACAAACCTTAAGGAAACTCCGCCAAAATTGTTCCGGACTCCTCCCCATACACGAGCACTTGATCCCCATCGAGATGCCCCTGCCATTTCTTCTCTCGTGAGCTCGATTTCGAGTTGAAATCTAGGCCCAAAACCGGGACACTTCTCCACGGTGAGCCAATCCCCAAATTAATTGGTTCTACACCTTCACCGGACCAAGGGAAGGTGTTCACCGACAAAGCCCCATCTCCAGGCCACCCGGTTGCTCCGGCCTCCAAGCTTTGTGATCGGGCTTGGTCGAAATCCCACCTAGACAATTCACTGGACCGGGAGACTTCATGCGGAGCTTGCGGGATCCAATCGAAGGTGCAACAACCCTCGGATTGAAGCCACACTTCTCCGAGCAAAGGTTTGAGCTAATTCTTCATCTCGAGCTTCGGAGATTCTCCATTTCAAATGCTTTAATTTCAATGCATGATCACCGTATAGATGTGTTCGTCTCTTCAAGACGAATCCATAGAGCATAAGAACATGAAAATCCATTGAGTATCGAGTGAGATATTAGGGATTTAGTGTGGACGGCTCTCGGTTAAGGACACTTGGGGACGATGAACGGATGTCGTCCATTCAATACACGCGCGGACAGACGGCCAGGATCGCGTCGGATCAGGAGACGGTACGAGAACCGCGGGGCCTGGGCTGCCGACTCAGATGGCGGCGTCGAATGGGAGCGCGACGCGTGTGCGTTCGGAGCTGCCGAGGTTGACGCGGCGCCGCGTGGATAAATAGAAAATTAGGGATTTTTCTAATTTATTTAATACCCTAAACTTCAAAAATTCATAACTTTGTGTAGAAAAATCAGAAAAATAAAATAAAAATACCCTCTTGCTCAGTGAACAAAGGAGAATAATGTGGAAAAGAAATTATTTAATTTCATCAAGTATTTTATTTTTAATAATTTATTTACTCTCTGCATATTTTTAATTCTCCATGCATGTATACAATTCACCATGGCATGAGACCATAGGGCTTTTGAAGCCTCTGAATTTGGGAACATTCCCAGAATTTTCCAAAGTCAGAGGCCATCCCTATGAAGAGTTATTGATTTTTCAAATTCATGTTACTGTTTTGAGTATTTTAATTCCAATAAATAGCATTTTGTGAGATAAATTCTAGGAAAATTTGGTGATGTTCCTTATGACCGAGAGGACCACTAGGAAAAATAGGTTTTGAGTTAGTTCATTTAAAACAACCCTAATTGGCTTAAACACCCAAAATGGATCTCTAATTAATTAGAGCTAATAATACATCAAATTGACTTGAAATCAATTCTCCACTGACCTTTAGGATCAGAGGAACCCACCATAAAAATTTGAGGTCAATTGGACTTGGTTAGCCCTACTAAATGGGTTGATTAAGCCACTTAGTCATTTAAAACTTTAAAAATTCATAACTTTCAAAATATCTTTCAAAAATTCACCAAATTGGTTTTGGAGCCTCTCTGATATTAGAGGAATTTAAGAAAATTAAAATTTCAATTTTCTAAAAATGTTGATTTTTTAATATTATTTTAATATTTTAATAATTAAAAAATAATAAAAATCACAAAATAAATAAAATTCACCAAAATGTCACATTTTGAATTTTAATCACTTAGGAATAAACCCCATATTTTTCTTAGGTCTATTTAGTGAGATATTAAATTTTAAAGCTCTAGGGTAATTTTAAAATTAAAAAAAATGTATTTTCTAGCATTTTCACTAAAATAAATATAATAAATCATAGAAAAATCAGAAAATTGTAAAATTTAATTCTCTGATTTCCTTGATATCAGAGAGATTTTTGAAAAATATAAAATTCATTTTTCAACATTTATTTTATTTTTAAATTAATTAACACTCCAAAATTTAAAATAATTATAATAAAAATAATATAATTCAAAAAATCACCAAAATTGGTCCAAGTGGTCCTCTAGTCATTAGGAATATCCCCTAATTTTCTTAAGGATAGAAACTTTCCCTTGGTTATGTTATTAAATTTTCCTTGGAAATCTCTATTTTCCACTAAAAATAATTATATAAATAAATTAAATACAGAAAAATCACATTTTCTCCTCTCATGTCTTTATTGACATATGAGTGAAGTCACATAAAAATTTCAAGTTCATTTGAGTTCAATTTAGTGAGTTATGAAATTATTAAGCTTAAAGGGCAAAATGGTAATTAAAATTTTAACCCTTAATTAAAACTTTAGGTTTAATAAAAAATTAATAAGTAAAATATTTGATCCTAATCTGATTTGGATGATTGAAATTTAAATAATTAAAGGGTAGAAATCCGTTAAACAATTTAAAATAATTAAACCTTAATTAAATAATTGATTGAATTTGGAAGAATAATAAAATTGGAGTTATTAAAATAGGGATATTATTAGGAAGAGATTTATTCTTTAATTTAAAATTCCCTAAATAAATCTTCTCATTAATATTCAATTCTTAATTAAAATGATAACTTAAATTCAAAACATTAAAAGACTTAATCATTAAACTAAAATTAAATTATTAAACTCTTTTAAAAATTTCAATTAAAATTAAAAAATAAAATTAAATTAAAAATTAAATTAAATTAAGTAAATTAAATTAAATTAAATTAAATTAAATTAAATTAAAATAAAATTAAATCAAATTAAATTAATTTAATGTAACATCAAATCAAACTAAATTGAATTAAATTGAATTAAATTAAATTAAAACTTAATTAAATTAAATTAAATTAAATTAAGTTGAATTAAATATAACATCACCAAAGACATAAAGAATTCAAAATAAATCTAAAATAACTTGAACACTATTCCAAATTTAAACCCATTAATGGAAATTAAACTAAATCACAAACCATTTGAACACCAATTTACCCTCAAAAGCTTTAGTTATCATAACTCCTAAAAAGAATATTAAATGAAATGTTACTTCACCTATAGGATATTCAAATGTCCTAGTTCACTACGAGCAAGATAACAAAACTTGAGATTCTTGGACGATTAATTCATTTGTGTAATTGAATCCATTTGGACTTAAAATAATTCTAGCAATATTGAAAAGATGTTTAAGATTCTTCTTAAACACTTTCTCAATATGATAGGATGTTTTATAAGAACAATTGAATTTAATTGTTCCTTGATGAAGAAAATTGTCTTCAAACCAAAACACAAGGAACCTAGACGTCGTAGGAAATGACTAAGCATAGGATTAGGAATTTGGTAGAAAACCATAACCCTTCCCTTAGCTTTACCTAGGAACTTGCTTAAATATTCTAATTGTGTTTTAAGTGCAGCTTGGGATGACGGGAAGACCCTCCAGGTATGCTTTTATTTTATTGCAATTTACTTTCTTGCAATTTACATTATTGCAATTTCATTAATCGCATCGCACTTAGTTTTCTTGCATGATAAACAACTGTTGCATGAGAACCCACACCTTTAGGATAGTCCCTAAAACTGAAACCAAAACTAAGTTAAAAGTCATTGCAAGATAAAATTCACCGCCACAACATTTCAAAATATAAAACAACTCAAAATTTAATCACAAATAGAACACAAAGCTACAATTACAATTAAATTAAAACGTCCTGTTGGATGATCGGGAATACCTCGGATGATGTAACCTACATGTTGCTAACGGGATTTCCCACGGTCTAAATGAAAGTGTGGAACTCATTCAGTTGAGTTTAGCAAATTCATTTGGACTAAGTGAATCCGATAAAAATAATGATGCCGGAAGGATGGAACCGTGGGATCTTAACCGGTGTCGTTATAATCAACTTTAAGATTTGTTTTAATTAAAGTATTGAAAACACTTGGAAATTAAGATTTTCTCTAAACCAAAACACTTTTCTCATCCCACGATTTATGACTTCTAAAATTGAACCTCTGCAACAACAAGGAGCTCGGAGCATGGTGGGCAGCACGGCCATCGTCATCAGCAAAACCTGAGTCTACTTCAGCAAAACTTTCCTAGAATTAAATAACAAAGCCATAGGACTTCGAGGTAGCTTTCCTAGTGCAACATAAATCCTCAACTCTTCGTTAGGCACTTGCATTGCAAATTAAGCCCTAACCGGTCTTAGGATTCCGAGGTAGTCGTCCGGTACGACAATAAACCCTCACATCTTCGAAGTTTATTTGTTTGATTTTATCATACAAATATAAGCCCTAATTAATTAAAATTGGCAAGATCAAAACATTTAAATAAATATTAGGACTTTCCTAAACTCAAGCCAAACAATAGGATAGTCGGGAAATTACCGAAGTTCGCTTCTAATCTGTGATTTCTCCTACTTTTCTTCCTTTGATTCCCAAAACAAAATGTTCCAAATTTGATCCATTCCCTATTGAAATTCCAAAATTCAATCCCTTGAAAACATAAACTTTTAAATCCTTGAGAGCAGAATTATTGATTATTATCGAGAGTTTTCTTAGGTGATTCCCATCACTTAAGATGTAATTAACTATAGGGGCTTGCCCTTATAGGAAATTTTAAAAGAACCCAGGTAATATAAACCCTGTTTAATGCTTTCATATTAAGCAGGGGAATTTGTCGGCTTATAAAATTGGTTCGCAGACCAAACGGATGTCACAAATCTTCTAGTTTATTTAATCGAGCCCCACCGTCAAGCGATTGTGTCTATCCTTAGGGATAGACACACGGTTGTGGTGCGGTGCTCGTTTATATAAACTATTTGGGATGTGAGATCGGTTTAATCTCATATCTTAAAACCTTCAAATTTAAAATTATTTTCAAAATCAAATACTACTTTTCAAAATTATTTATTTAAATTAAATTAAAAATTCGCCGACAACTTCTGTTAGGCGACCCCCTTTTCAAAATAAAACACACAACCTAAAAAGAAGCCGTACAGCACCTTAGCCACATTTGATCAAAAGACCTTCTGTATAATGTGTTGTTTATTAATGCGTAGGACAGAGTTCTTTTCTTGATCTGATGGGCTAGCGACCTATCGTCTAGTAGCTTTCCTGTTTGCGGTAGTTCATGTAATGGCTGTCGCCAATCTTCGTGTTTTACGTCACTTTGTTGCAACTGATTTTTCTTCTTTTTCGATTTGTGTATTGTGTCTATGTCGAGTTGCGATAGGACCCGACATACGTGAGCCGACACTTCCATCGATTCATCCTGCAAGCGAGGCAAATTCTTTTGCGAGGCGAGCTAACGCATCCGCTAAAGCATTTTCTTTTCAGGAATTTTGTAGATTGTCACATTCGGAATTTGTTCCAACAATTGTATGGCATACTTGGAAGTATTGCTCGAGTCTTGGTTTAAAAATTATGTACTTGTCCGGCGATCCGTTGAATGATTAACTGTGAATCCCCGTAGATGTTGATGTCTGTTATCCCCATTTGAATAACTAATTCCAGCCCCGTTATGAGGGCTTCGTATTCTGCTTCATTGTTTATACTCGGTTCTGTTAAGTGGTAGGAGTATCTAAACATCCCCCGCTCCGGTGTTATAAAGATTAACCCGATTCCTGCCTTACCGGGCACTATCACTTGCGATTCTTCATCTTTGTGTGCTGAAGATGCTCCATCGAAGTATAATTCCCAACGTCGATCATCAGGGTCTTCTAGGCTCATTATTTGTTCATCTGGCAAATCGTCATTGAGAGGAGATTCTGCCGGCAAAGGGTGTGCTGCGAGGAAGTCTGCTAAGACTTGTCCCTTTACGGCACGAAGAGGCACGAAAGTTATATCGAATTGCAATAATATCATTGACCATCCGGCAAGTCCGTCGGAAAGTGCTTGGACGAGTCATCAAGTATTGCAATGGATTAAACTTCGAGATCGGGTTGACCTTATGAGAAAGCATGTAGTGCCCGAGCTTTTGAGCGGCGAAGATCGGGGCCAAACAATGCTTTTCAATTGCGGGATACCTTATTTCGATCGGAAGTAAACGACGGCTTAGGTAGTAAAGAGCATTTTCTTTACCCTCATCATTGACCTAGGCTAACGAGGCTCCGAGAGAGTCGTCTAAAGCCGCGGTATAAAGTATCGCTGATCTACACGAGACCGGGGCTGCTAAGACGGGAGGTGTCATTAAATATTGTTTAATGTCTTCGAAGGCCCTTTGGCATTTCTCTTCCCAAATAAATTTGGCGTCCTTTTTAACTAGTGCCGAGAAAGGTCGACACCTACCGACAAGTTCGAGATAAAGCGTCGAAGATATGCCAACTTCCCTTGAAAAGATCGTAGTTGTTTTAAGGTTTTGGGAGGCGGCATTTCTAAGATAGCTTTAATCTTTTCCGGGTCGATTTCAATTCCACGATGTCGGACAACGAATCCTAAGAATTTCCCGGAGGTGACGTCGAAGGCACATTTTAAGGGATTCATCTTAAGGTTAAATTGCCTTAATCGTTCGAAAACAATTCTCAAATCATACAAGTGGTTGTCCTTTACTTTGCTTTTGATGACCACATCATCCACGTAGCATTCGACTTGATTGTGGATGAGATCATCAAAAATTCTTGTCATCGCTCTCTGGTATGTTGCTCCTGCGTTCTTCAGTCCAAATGGCATCACTGTGTAGCAATATACTCCGATCGGCGTTACGAATGCCGTAAGCTTTTCATCTTACGGAGCCATTTTTATCCGGTTGTATCCCGAAGATCCATCCATGAATGAGAATATTTCATGCGTTGAAGCAATGTCGATCATTAATTCAGGATCGGTAGAGGGAATTCATCTTTTGGACATGCCTTGTTTAAATCTCTCGAAGTCCACACAAATTCGATCCGACTATTCTTCTTTCGATCGGCACCACATTGGCTAACCAAGTCGGGTATTGTTCTTCACGGACAAATTTAGCGTCTATTAGCTTTTTAACTTCAGTTATGACTTGTTGTTCAATTTCTAGACGCATTCTTCTGGGACCTTGTCTGACTGGGACAGAAGTAGGATCCACTCCTAGCTTATGGACTGCGACCTCTGGAGCTAATCCTGGCATCTCATCGTAGTTCCAAGAAAAACAGTCTTTAAATTCCATTAATAACTTGATTATTTCTTCGGAGTCTTCTTTATTGAGTAAGGAGCTAACAAAGGTAGGTCTAGGCTCTTCGCTAGTACCTAAGTTAACTTCCATTAACTCATCTATTGTAGATTTAATTTCTTCTTCGAATTCGGTGGAGCGTCTCCGATTTGTGAATCTTCGAATTCTTCCGTGGTTTCCATGCGGTTTTCATTAGATTCACAAGTGACAACCAAGCAAAATTCAGTATCGTCAACTGATCCTACTGCGCCGAATCTGAGTCCATGCTTTGAATTGGGTGGACGACCGGAGTTATTCCATAACTTTTCAAAATGTTGTGATTGGCATTTTGTCCATTGTTGATGTAAGAAACCACGCTGAATTAAATTTTGAACACAGGGAGAATACCACTCAAAAGGTAATTCCACTAATTCTGATGAAGTGACATCTTCAAATTGTACATTATTTTCGAGTTTTGGAGGAAGAAGCACCACGAGTAGAATTTGATTGGCTTTGCACCGCCGCTACATACCTCTTTGACCACCATACCCTCGATCTTATTAGAATGGATCGGGGTCAGGGTCATAGTATGTACATAGTGGTTAATCTTCTCGTACATTGACTTATATTCTTTATTCTTCTCATCTTTGAGAGAGATTTTGAATTGCGGCTTCTTCCGACTTATTGTCACTGCTTCTTATTTGATCTCTTTTTCTTCTTCAGAACTGTCTTCCCAATCAATATTGATGGCTGGTTTCCTCTATCCAACTATCCTAACGTCTCTACCACGACCTCGTCCCCGGCCTCGACCTCGGATGCGAGTTGTGGAGAAACCTTCACCATCTCGCCGTAAGGGAGTGGTGAGTGACTGTTGGACTAGAACTTCAGGTTCTTCATTGTCTCGAACTTTCTTTGCTTCATTTGTCATGGTATCTCTGGAGAAAATTGTTTTCTTCGGTGGTGCATAAAAAGCTGCATCTTCATGGATTCCAATTTCATGTACGGAGAATGGTTGTAAGTCACCTTTGATGCACTGTTCCCCTCCATCATAGTATTTGATGCACTGGTGTAGAGATGATGGTACCTTCCTATTTTCATGTATCCATGGTCGGCCCAGTAGAGCGTTGAACGATGTTTCTAAATCAATTATGTGAAATTTTGCGGTTGTCTTTACTAAGTCACCGGTCTTCATTAGTAGAGTTATCGATCCGAGGGCTCTTTCTCCTTTCTGGTGGAATCCTCTTAATAACATTTTGTCGGCTTCGAGCTCGCGGGCATCAATTTTCAAATATGCTAGTGTTCGAAGACTCATTATATTGATTGATGCTCCTGGATCCACCAATACTCTGGAGAGCGTAAACTTCCCAATTGTAACTGAAATGTACAACGGTCGGTTGTGGTCTGCTGTCCCAAGTAGTAGGTCATTGTCAGTGAAGGTAACACCTCGCTGTTCCTTTAACGAGCAAACCTCATCTAAGGAATCTCCGGCCATTTGAGCCAAGCAAATTTTTGGATCAAGTAAGGCCTTTATCAGAGCTTCTCTCATCTCCTTTGATAAGATGAGAGCGTCGTAGATGCTCAGTTTGGCTGGTAGTTTCCTAAGAAGGGCTAGCACGTTGTAGTCCACTTTATTGCCATGTATCTCGGCTTCTTCTTGAATGGGTATTTCTTCTGCCAGGGTTGGTTCTTTTTGAACAACCACCTGCTTTCCTTTGTCCTTTGGACCCATTCTCGGAGGTAGGACTCTTCCACTTCTTAAGTTAACTTCGTAATTTCTTCGAATCTAGTGTTGAGCTTCGTCGGTGTTTCTTCTCGAATCGGAATGACGGGTTCTTCTTGATTAACTTCGAGTGCGAAGGCTCTAACTCTATTGTGATTTGGAGCTCCTCGAAACTCGCAAATGGATTCATTGCTTATTGAACTCTCGTAGCCTCCTTGGTGGATGTCTTCTTCGTCATCATGATCGTCGAGATTGTGTATGATTTGAGAATTGTCATTTGTATCGAAATCGATGTCTGGATTGTCGCTAGTTACTTAATCGTTAGAAATAGTCAAAATGTAGCCAACGCCATCACCCTTATCATTATAAGATCCCACCGAAGTGAGCAGATAATCATATAGAGTCAGGGGTTCGAGGGATTTCTCCCCCGAATCCGAAACAACTATCCTTGGATAAGCAGCCCCTAGTCTAGCCTTAGGAGCCTCGGCCTTTCTTCTTCATTGATTTTCTTCTTCTCTTCAATCGTCTCCTGTTGAGGTGGTTCTTCTATCGCAAGTGACGAGTGTCGGCTTAGCGAGGTTTCGAACTTTGAATTGAAGCTCGCACCGAAGCGGTTTGGATGCTTCGTCTAAAATCTTTTTGAAGACCTCGTCCAAGCGGTAGTCCATCCATTGTCAGTTGTATAGGGATCTATCGGAATGATGGGATCAGTCGAGACAACATTGACGGAACCTCCTTTCTGGGGTTCCTTCATGTACTCCTTCGGGATTGTTATATTCCCTTTCCGAAGGTTGTCGTTGAGCCAACTTTTGAAGGTAATGCAATCTTCTATCTTGTGTCCGAGCATCCAGGTGATAAGGGCAAAAGTTGGGATCACCTTTCTTGTTGACTTCTTCGGTCTCTTAGGCTCCGGCAGTTGGAAATGCGGAGTCTTCATCGGACAACGGAACATTTTTGGTACTTGCCTCATTTTTGAATGGATATTCCTGCTCGGAAGCTCCCTTAATGTACGTTGCGGACGAGGCGGTTGTTCATACTGTGGAGATGACTGATAGCTGGGTCGGGGTTGATGGTAATTCTGTTGAGGTTGCTGTGGTCGTTCGAACGATATTTGTATCGGTTGCTTGCCTTTGTCGACTGTTGCAACGATCCCGAATTTCTTTTCAAAAGTCTTCACAGGCTTTTGCTTGTCTGTCTTGTCGGCGAAACTTAATTGCTTCGCCTCCTCTTGCAAGCTCCGGCCTTGCTTAACAACTTCTCGAAAGTCTTAATAGTGAATCCTTTGAGGAGAAGTGCTATCGGGCCGTGAATGCTTTTAAGTAAGATGTCGATTGCATGTTGTTCTTGTAATTGTGGTTCACACTTCATGCTTAAGTTCCTCCATCAAAGTATGTAATCCACCAAAGTTTCGTTCGGCTCACGCTTCTCTACCACTAAATCACCTATAGTGATGTGGTGCCGAGCTCCGACGAATCGCTTGATGAAAAGGTTTTCTAGTTCGAGAACGTCTTCATCGAACCATTCGGTAATTCGCGTACCAATCGAAGGCGATCCACGACGAGCTGCCGACGAACCGTCGGAAGAGTAATGCATTGCTCCCGCCGACATTGCAACAAGCGGCACAAAAGTGTGCAACATGCTTGTCGGGGGTTCTCGGTTCCATCAAGGTTTTGAACGGAGGTGGTACGAAGCCTTTTGGGTACTTGGACAGCGTCGAATTCTTCCGGGTAAGGTCTACCCGTCCGAATGGATGTCCCGCTCTTTGATTGTGCTAAGGCTTCTCGCACCTGCTGTTCCACCAAGCTCTTGATAACTTTTTCTGGAATCATACTTTGTGTTGTTTCTTTCTTTAGCTGATCGTCCCCATTAACGGATGTATTCTCCTTTCCTCCGTCCACAATGTGAATGACCTCTGGGGGCGTCTCTCTTTGAGGTTGCACTTGACTCTGGAGAGTAGCTAGGACTACAGCCATCTCTTCCATTCTTTTCGCTATTTGGGCGATCGTATCGTCTTTCTCTTGAAGCTGTCTTCTCATCACTTCCGGCTCCTCTCTTTCTGCGGCTGCAGGAGCACTTTGTGAAGGCGACGAAGCTCGTGTTTCGACCATGTTGATTTCTGCATACTCATCGTCCATGAATTCTGATGAACCAATCTCATCTCCGAATTTCTCTTCTCTTTCTTTTGCTAGTCGTCGAATATCAGTCCTCAACTTTTCCATAGCTTCCTCTAGCGGTCTTTTTTGTGCATCCTCGCAGTTGTCGCGTGATAGCTGCCAGGTTCCCTTCTCGCGAGTCCCCTTTACTGCGGTGGGCGCTTTCTTCGATTCAAGTCTCTCGACGAGACTTTCCTTCTCGAGTCTGTTGTTTCGATCTTAGGCTGTCCAGGTAGTGGGACGCCATACCATCCTTCTAGCGGCGGAAGGTCTGGGACCGGATGGTGCAGTCGGCCAAATGCTTGGAAGGTGGTATCCTCCCTAATCTGCAACTACGGAAACAACGATAGGCGGACTAGCCTTCATCCTTTTATTTGGCTTTTACGTAACGATGGCAAGTTCTACTCGTGGCACAAGACGGGATTTGACTGGCACCCGCCCTATCCTTCTTAGAATCTCTGATACGGGGCATTTCTCTTTCTTTGCTAGCTTCTCGATCACAGTCTGTAGTCGGGCAAATGGCGTGATCCTAGCCCTTTTCTTTCTGTTGTCGTCGTAGTACGCTGGTCGAGGTAATGTAGAAACAATCCTACGGACATTTTCCTCGTCAGCTGCGGTGGAAAGGGGATGGAATCTACTTCCTTCCAAAAAGGGTGTATCTTTAGGCAATGGTATGTATTCAGGTAGTGGTGTGTACTCAGGGATTTCTGGGATTTCCTCCAGGAAAGCGACTTCAGCAGCTACGGCCTTCACGGCAATCTTCCCGCTTCGTTCCTTCTTTGGGTCCGTGTTAGTGATGGAATTCTTGAAGCTGGACCCGATTTCAAAACGAAGGTCTCACGGGAAAGTACTGTACCCTCCACGATAGCGGGTTCACCATAGTTCCGGATTTCCTTCCCCTTTAATCCGGCGAAGCCGGGGTAGGTGCAGAGACAACTAGACCAGTGGGGGTAGCAAGAACAGTCCTCCTGCGGACAGTAGTACTCTTCTCAGTCGGGATCTTTTGCAGGGGAGGAATCTCTTGGGTTGACCTAAGGTTGAACTCGATCAGCGGCTTCTTAGCTTCAGATACCTTGTTTGTCAATGCAAAAAGGGAAACGTCAGTGATCTTGACATTTGTGTTCTCGAATCCTTGTCCAAACCGGATGATCCCATTGTCGGGCGGCTCGTCCTTGTAAACGGCGAAGTCGAGTCCATTGGTGAAGGAGAAAATCAGCTTTGGGGCCTCCATTTCTGCAGGGCAGATCCTAATTGTCAGTCCCAAGTTATGCTTCTTCTCATCAGGACGAAAAGTAAGGAATTGAAAAGAATTCGAACACATTCTTGTTCACGTATTTATAAGAAGGAGTTATTTGTTAAAAGAGTCATTCATTAAAGGGTTTGTTTGTTTAGAACGAAATGTTCAAAGGTGTAGAGAAGGTAGGGAATCCGATTCAGAGTTGGAAAGGAAAAGAAAGTCTTATGCAAGACTTCTCGACTCGAAGGATTACTCCTAAACTAACACCTGTTGGGAGTCCACCCCACCTCAGAAATGAGGTAGAAGGATCTCGGAATCTCTCTGTTTAGGGGTGTCTAAACAGTGGCTCCTAAATCCGAGAGAATGTTGGCTATACTTATTCACGGTAGAAATGAACATAGTATTCCAACGAAAAGAAGGATAGCTTGATCCACAAGGGACATGGATACACTACCGATTTTTGAAAGCAGAATTGTCTGATTAAAAATGGAGAGAGGAATTTTCCCACGTGAGTCGCCAGAAATTGTCGGCATATTTTTAAGAGTCGTGTTGTATTTTGAAAAGGGGTCGCTACGAAATTGTCGGCGAATTTTAATTTAATTTAAATAAATAATTTGAAAAGTAGTATTTGATTTTAAAAATAATTTTTAAATTTGAAGATTTTAAGATATGAAATCAAACCGATCTCACATCCCAAATAGTTTATATAAACGAGCATCGTACCATAAACCGTGTATCTATCCCGAAGAATAGGCACACTGCTTGACGATGGGGCTCGATTAAATAAACTAGAAGATTTGTGACATCCGTTTGGTCTGCGAACCAATTTTATAAGCCGACGAGTTCCCTCGCTTAATATAAATGAATTAAGCGGGGTTTATATTACTGGGTTGTTAAAGTTCCCTATAAGGGCAAGCCCCTATAGTTAATTACATCTTAAATGACGGGAATCATTTAAGAAAACTCTCGATAATGATCGGTGATTTTGCTCTCAAGAATTTCAAACTTTAAGGTCTTCAAAGGATTTGAGTTTTGGAGATTTCAATAGGGAATGGAGCAAATTTGGAACAATTTATTTCAGGAGTTCAAAGGAAGAAAAGTAGGAGAAGCTGAGGATCCAAGAAGAATCTTGGCAACTTCTCAAACTATCCTATTGTTTGTCTTCAATTTGGGAGTTTATTTAATGTGTCAATCCTGCCGATTTTATTTAATTAGGACTTATATTCGTATGATATGATCATACAAATAGCCTTGAAGATATGAGGGTTTATGTCGTACCGAACGACTACCTCAGAGTCCTAAGACCGGTTAGGGCTTAATTTACATGACATGATCATGCAAATGCCTAACGAAGAGGTTGAGGAATTATGTTGAACTAAGCAAACTACCTCGAAATCTTATGGCTTGGTTATTTAATTCTAAGGAAGTTTTGCTGAAGTAGATCCGAGTTTTGCTGATGACGATGGTCGTGCTGCCCACCATGCTCCGAGCTCCTTATTGTTGCAGAGGTTTAGTTTTAGAAGTCATAAATCAAAGGATGAGAGAAGTGTTTTGGTTTAGAGAAAATCTTAAAATCCAAGTGTTTTTAATATTTTAATTAAAACAAATCTTAAAGTTGTTTAAACGGAACCGACCCGTCATCCCAAGCATCGTTATTTTCATTGAATTCTCTTAGTCCAGATGAATTTGCTAAACTCAACTGAATGAGTTCCACACTTTCATTTAGACTGTGGGAAATCCCGTTAGCAACACGTGGGTTACATCAAGCGAGGTATTCCCGATCATTCAACGAGACGTTTTAATTTAGTTACAATTGTAGTTTTATTTTGTTGGTGATTAAATTTTGAGTTGTTTAAACATGATGGGTTCGATCATTTTCATGCATTTATAAGTACAGGAAAGTAAGACAATTAATAAATTGCTAAATATAAATTGCAATAAACTTAAACTCATACCTGGTAAACATTCCTGTCATTTTAATCTGCACTTGAAACACACGTCAGAGCAAATACCTAGGTAAAACTAAGGGATAGTTTTGGTTATCTACCAAATTCCTAATCCTATAGCTAGTCATTTCCTATGACGTCTAGGTCTTTGTGTTTTGGTTCGAGGACGATTTTCTTCATCGAAGAATAATTAAGTTCAATTGTTCTTAAGAACATCCTATCATATCGAGGAAGTGCTTAAGACAAATCTTAAACATCTTTTCAATATTTCTAGGATTGTTTTAAGTCCAAATTAATTTAATTATACAAATGAATTAATCGTCCGGGAATTCAAGTTTTGTTATCTTGCTCAGTGAACTAGGACATTTGAATATCCTATAAGTGAAGTAGCATTTCATTTAACGTTCTGTTTAGGAGTTATGATAACCAAAGCTCTCGAGGGCAAATTGGTGTTCAAATGGTTTATGATTTAGTTTAACTTCAGTAAAAGGGTTTAAATTTGGAATAGTGTTCAAGTTGCTTTATATATAATTTCTTTATGTCTTAGGTAATGTTATTTAATTCAATTTCATTTAACTTTAATTTAACTTAATTTAATTTTAATTTTAATTTAATTTAATTTAATTCAATTTAGTTTGATTTGATGTTAAATTAATTTAGTTTAATTTGATTTAATTTCCTTTAATTTAATTTAATTTGATTTAATTTTAATTTAATTTAATTTAATTTAATTTAATTTAATTTAATTTAATATGTTTTAATTTAATTTAATTTAATTTAATTTAACATTTTTTAATTTAATTTAGTTTAATTTAATTTAATTTAATTTAATTTAATCTTTAATTTAATTTTATTTTTAATTTTTATTTAATTGAAAATTTAAAAAGAGTTTAATAATTTAACTTATTATATATTTTTTTAAATTTAATTTAATGATTAAGTCCTTTAACATTTTAAAACTTAAATTTGAATTATCATTATTAATTAGGAATTAAATATTATTGAGATGATTAATTTAGGGATTTTTAAATTAAAGAATAAATATCTTCCTAATAATATCCCTATTTTAATAATTCCAATTTTATTATTCTTCCAAATTTAATCAATTATTAAATTAAGGTTTATTTTAATTATTTTAAATTATTTAATGGGTTTCTACCCTTTAATTATTTAAATTTCAATCATCAGAATCAGATTAAGATCAAATATTTTACTTGTTAATTTTATTAAACCTAAAGTTTTAATTAAGGGTAAAGATTTTTTAATTACCATTTTGCCCTTCAAGCTTAATAATTTCTTAACTCACTAAATTGAGCTTAAATGAACTTGAAACTTTTATGTGACTTCACTCATATGTCAATAAAGCCATAAGAGGAGAAAATGTGATTTTTCTGTATTTAATTTATTTAAATAATTATTTTTAGTGGGAAATAGGTATTTCCAAGGAAAATTTAACAATATGACCAAGGGAAAGTTTCTATCCTTAAGAAAATTATGGGACATTCTTAATGCACAGAGGACCACTTGGACCAATTTTGGTGATTTTTTGAATTATATTTTTTTTATTATAATTATTTTAAGTTTTAGAGTGTTAATTAATTTAAAAAATAAAATAAAGGTTGAAAAATGAAATTTATATTTTTTTAAAAATCTCTCTGATATCAAGGAAATCAGAGAATCAATTTTTGCAATTTTCTGATTTTTTTTTGATTTATTATAATTATTATAGTGAAAATGCCAAAAAAAATGTATTTTTTTAATTTTTAAATTATCTTAGGGCTTTAAAATTTAATATCTCATTAAATAGACCTAAGAAAAATATGGGGTTTGTTCCTAAGTGATTAAAATTCAAAATGTGACATTTTGGTGAATTTTATTATTTTTATGATTTTTATTATTTTTTAATTATTAAAATATTAAAATAATACAAAAAATCAACTTTTTAGAAAATTGAAATTTTAATTTTCTTAAATTCCCCTAATATCGGAGAGTCTACAAAACCAATTTGGTGAATTTTTGAAAGGTATTTTGAAAGTTATGAATTTTTAAAGTTCAAATTGCCTAAATGGCTTAATCAACCCATTTAGTAGGGCTAACCAAGTCCAATTGATTTCAAATTTTTATGGTGGGTTCCTCTAATCCTAAAGGTCAGTGGAGAATTGATTTCAAGTCAATTTGATGTATGGTTAGCTTTAATTAATTAGGGATCTATTTTGGGTGTTTAAGCCAATTAGGGTTATTTTAAATGAGTTAATTGGGTCCTCTGGTCATAAGAGACATCACCAAATTTTCCTAGAATTTATTTCACAACATGCTAATTATTGGAATTAAAATACTCAAAACAGTAACATGAACTTGAAAAATCATTAACTTCTCATAGGGATGGCCTACGACCTTGGAAAATTCAAGGAATGTTCCCAAGTTCGGAGGCTTCAAAAGCCACTATGGTCTCATGCCATGATGAATTGCACTATGCGGATGGAGAATTAAAACAATGCAGAGAGTAAATAAATCATTAAAAATAAAATACTTAATGAAATTACTTGATTTCTTTTCTACATTATTCTCCTCTCGTTCACCGAGCAAGAGGGTATTTTTATTTTATTTTTCGATTTTTCTACACAAAGTTATGGATTTTTGAAGTTTAGGGAATTGAATAAATCAGAAAATCCCTAATTTTCTATTTATCCGAGTCGGCGCCGCGTCAACCTTAACATCCCCGAAGTGCCGCGTGGCGCGCTCCCATTCGACGCCGCCATTTGAGTCAGCAGCCCGGGTCCCGCCTTCTGCGTATCATCCATTGATCCGACCTAATCTGAGCCGTCCGTCCGCGGGTGTATTAAATGAACGGCATCCGTTCATCGTCCCCAAGCATCCTCACCTGAGAGCCGTCCACACTAAAACCCTAAGAACTCACTCAATACTTAACGGATTTTCGTGTTCTTATGCTCTATGGATTTGTCTTGAAGAGACGAACACATCTATACGGTGATCATGCATTGAAATTAAAGCATTTGAAATGGAGAATCTCCAGAAGCTCGGGATGAAGAATTAGCTCATACCTTTGCTCAGAGAAGTGTGGCTTCAATCTGAGGGTTGTGTCACCTTCGATTGGATCCCGACAAGCTCCGGATGAAGTCTCACGGTGCTGGTGAATTGCCAAGGTATCATTTCGACTACAGCCGATCACAAAGCTTGGAGGCTGGAGCAACTGGGTGGCCTGGAGAGGGGGCTTTTGCTGGTGGACTTCTTCCCTTGGTCTGGTGAAGGTGTAGAACCAATCAATTTGATGATTGATCCACTGTGGAGAAGTGTCCTGGTTTTGGGTGGAATTTTTGCTGAGAAATTGGGTTCTGTTGGTGGGGATTAGGGCAAATTGGCACTAGGGATCAATTGCTCTAAGTATGGAGAGTGATCTGGAACAATTTTGGCAGAGTTTCAGTAAGGTCTTGTTCAGCACCTCCCATGGCCGAGAGGGGGTGGTGTTTAAATAGGAGAGGGTGGAGGGCCTCCAGGGAGAGTTAGGGCTTGGGATCAGCTGCTCTTGGCAAGAGAAGAACAGCTACAATGGCCACTGGGGATGGGGCAGCTCAGCAGGTGAGAATTCCAAGTTTGGGCTCACATGTGAGCTCTCGGCCATGGAGTTTTCCAGTGACCCACGCGGCTGGCCTGCAGGCATGGGTCTCCCTCAGGTCCAGGTGGGTCAGGGCTGGGGTTTAGTGCAGTCAATTGGGCCTTGCCATGTGTAAAGGGGATGGCTTGGAATGGAATGGGGAAGAGGCCATTTTGGCTTGGTTTGGGTCAACCCATCATTTTGGGCTTGGTTCACCCTTCGAGGTGGCTTTGGGTGTTGTGGGGAGTCAAAAGGATCGATTTGGTTTGGCATGGAGAAGTCCTTATCCAAATATATTTGGGTTAAATTTGGGTTAAGGTGAAACATGCTTAAGGTTAATGACTTTTAGGAGGTGCTTAAAGGACCTCCTCCTTTTGCCATTTAAGGAGAGTTGACAACTTAGAGATCCTCATGGCTTACCAATGGCTTGCATGTGGCTTCAGGGCTCCATGTGGCTTGGGAAAAGATTGGGTCAATTTCATAAAAAAGGGATTTTTTGGATTTTGGCATTTTAATGGAAATTGTTATGGGGCTTGATTTGGAATTTTTTGATGATGGGATTAGAACTTAGGGAATGGCTTTGATTAATTGGATGGCAAATGGAAATGTCATGTGGGCTTCAGGGTAGATTTTGGGCTCTTTGAAATGGTTTTAGATGGGCTTTTAAAATAGTTTAGGGAAGTGGGCTTTTAGGTTTTAGAATGGATTTTAGGATGAAATTTTGGTAAAGGCTTGGGCCAAATAATTGTTGAGTTTAGCTCATAGATGTGTCATGAGTGACTTGGAGAAAATTGGGAGTGATTTGGGTTTGAATTGAGTTGAATTTGGGCTCCTTTGGTGAATGGCCCAATATAGGTCAAAGTGGGCTAACTTGGGCCAATGTTGGGCTAGGGTTGAAATTGATGTAAAATTAATGTTGGGAAATGTTTATGGGAGTGTTTCAAAGAGGTTTTGACTTTGGTTGGGCTTTGATTTTGAGGTTTGGGCTTATTTGGGTTAGGTTTGGGTTTAGGTCAAAATTGGGCCTTTTAACTTTGGGTTGAATTTGAGTGGGGTTTGGGTCTAAATGTTGGGTAAATCATGTTAGTGTTTTGTTTGTGGGGATGTTAAGGAAGATTTGGAAAAGATTTGGGGTTAATTGGAGTTGAATTGGGTGAGTTTGGGTTAGGTTTGGGTCATAGGTCCAAATTGGGCTTTAAGTCCAAAAGTGAAATTTGATCCAAATGTCAATCAAATTGGACTTTGATTTGGTCTAGATTGGTATTGGGAATGTTGAATTGAAGTTTAAAGTTGAATTAGACCAGAATTTGGGTCAATTGGGTAGGTTTGGTTTAACATTGGATTCACTTTGGGTTAAAATGGGTCAAATTGGGGTTTTTGACAAAAGTGGGGTAAATTGACAAAATTGGCCCATGGTGTAGTTGAACAAAATGAAATTGGGAATATTTGGGATTTTCTGGAATTTTCTGGGAATTTTCTGAATTTTTGGATTTTGGGTCAAGAGGGGTATTTTGGGTATTTAGAGGGTATTGGGAGGTATTCTTGGAATTTTTGATATTTTTGGCTATGGATGATCAATTTAAGTGGAGAGAAATGTTTAGGAATGATTTTGGGGAATTTTGGGCGATTTGGAAATTTTTGAGAAATTTGGGTAGTTTCAAGGGTTTTGGGTAGGCTAAGCGGGTGTAGGGTCACGGGGGTCAAAAATTGAAAATTTGGGAAATTGAAGATTGGGTGAATGTAAGTGGAATAAAATCATTTTGGTTGAGCCATGAAGCCATATCAAGTCCACATGAGCCATGAAGGGACTCATTTGAGGTATCCACATTGTTGTTCCTAACCCTCTTGCCAAGAGCTTGGGGGTTAAGGACCATCCATGTGAATCACCTACATGAGTCAGGAGGTCAAGTTAGGTATAGGTGTGTGAAAGTGTAGTGTATAGGTGTAGTGTGTGTGTAAGTTAGCCCCTTCACCAGACCAGGCCACCCAGGGTAGTCCTAAGGCCAAAGAGTCCTATAGGAACTCATCCTTTAAACTTCCACATTTGATTTCAACCCTCTAGGTGATTAGGAGTCTACAGTCAAGTTTGTGGAGTTTGCAGGGAGTTAAGAAGTGGTTTGAATTTCTAAAAGGTGGGTCCCAATTCTAGTCCTCTAAGATAGTCAATGGAAAAGCCTAAGGCTAGATCCTAAGTACTAAAAAGAAGAAGAGAGGATCTCATCAAAAATGAGGTCAACATGGCATTTGTTCCAAAGCTTCAGTAAAAGGTATGTTAATAGTAAGTTTCTTAAAAATTTCAAAGAACTTAGAAAATTGATGATCAAGTTTCTGCTGTTTAAGTATTTGAGGAAAAGGTGGTGGTGGTTTTTCAAGTTCCACATTAACAGGTATAACAGTCTAATCTTGACTAGGAGAGAGAGTTTCTTTAGGTTTTTCAATCTCTTCAACCTTAATCTCTTTTCAATTTCATTCTGCAATCTTTCTTTTATTTCCTTTCCAGTTCTAAGTTACACAGCTTTAACTTGTTCATGTTCTTTTCCAGTTTCCTTTGGATTGATTTCAACATTACTAGGAATTGTTCCTACGGGTCTGTTATTAGTTAAAGTAGCAATTTGCCCCATTTGATTTTGAATATTATGAATAGTAGTATTTTGATTTTGTAATTGATTATTCATTTGCATAATTAATTCTTCTATTGATAACTTTTTCTGTCGATTATTAAATCCAGGAGGTTTATAATTTGAATTAACTTAATTATTCCAATTTCCGGTGGGATGAGATTGATTATTACCCCATTGTTGTTGTGAATTATTCCAGTTAAAATTAGGATGATTTTTCCACCCAGGATTATATTAATTTGAATAAGGATTATTTTTACTTGCAATAGCTTGTAAAGTTTCAATAGTTTGAGTATCTTCAATATTAGCAGAGTTATTATGCGAAATATTAATTGCAAAATTATCTTATTTCTTAGATATTGCTGCAACTTGTGAAGCTAAGATAGAAAAGGCTTCATTATCTTGAATACTAGCCATCTTTTTAGGGTTAATCCTTTAAGAAGACCATTGAAAATTGTTATTAGCCATTTCTTCAATTAAAGTGTAAGCTTCTTCAAATGATTTAGACATTAAAGAACCTCCAAGAACGACATCAATAATTGATTTTAAAGATCCAATTAATCCATTATAAAATGTTTGAATAATCAACCAATCAGGTAAAGCATGATGAGGACATTTTCTTAATAGTTCTTTAAATCTTTCCCAAGTTTCATATATTGTCTCCCCGTCAAATTGACTAAACGAAGTAATATCATTTCTTAATTTAGCAGTTTTAGAAGGAGGAATATATTTAGCAAAGAATTTTTGTGCCATTTCAGCCCATGTTTTAATAGAACCAGTCGCTAATGAGTTTAACCACATCTTTGCTTTATCACTTAAAGAAAAAGGAAAGAGTGTAAGTCTAATAGCATCATCAGAAATATTGTTATATTTAAAGGTAGCACAAAGTTCTAAAAAACTAACAAGATGTAAATTTGGATCCTCATTTGGTGATCCACCAAATTGATTGTTTTGCACCATTTGAATAATAGATGGTTTAAGTTCAAAAGAATTAGCATCTACAGTGGGCATTTGAATACCTCTATGAAGTTTATCAACTGTAGGGTTAGCATAATCCCTTAATGGTTTATAAACATTTTGATCATTAAGTTAAATTGGATTTTGTTAAGTAGCCATTTCTTGAAATTTTTGATTTTTTTTCCCTTTTTAATTTTTCTAATTGTTCTTTCCAATTCAGAATCTAAAGGAATTAATCCTTCAAAACCAAATCTTCGCATAAAACAAGCAATAAAATTTAACTATTTTATTTCTTTCTTCCTTTGATTTCTTCCCCGGCAACGGCGCCAAAAACTTGACCCGACCGCCGCGCTTAACGCAGTAATGTTTGCTTCCAAAAGATAGCTAAAAAGCTTTGACTCGATTTATAAATAGCGGCTAGTGTATAAAATTAATATTATATAAGTAATATTTTTACACACTAGGGGTACTACGCAAGTATACGTATCGTTTCAAGTAATATATGGTTTTTAAACAAAGACTCCAGTATCGATCCCACAGGGAAGATTTATAGAAATAAATTTTCTATAAAGCGAAAGCAAAATATAATAGTAAAAATATTTTTATTTTGATTATAAATTACTATTAATTTACTAGATATAATTTAAAGAAAACAATAATAAGAAAATGATTTTATAAACTCTATATAAAATAAATAACTTTCTTTCCTTCAATTAATCTAAAATTTTTAAGATAATTTAATATTCGTTGGAGAATTTAATTTATGGTATTGTGCCAAATAGAAGCATTCCTATTCTTTACCCTTTGATCCAGGAGCAAAGAACATTGACTAATTTATAGAATAGGTCCGGATGTATTGTTAGTAGAATGGGTTAATCTAGGCTCACACTTCTAGATGTCTAAGGGTGGCTATGGTCGGCCCTACTAGTGACCCTTTCCTAGTCTAAAATCAAATTATAAGAATTTAGTCTGTCACTCTAAAAACTTATCAATTCTACGCCCTTTAAATATCATCTTCCTATTTATTTGCACTTCACCATGAATAGCCCGCACATGGCCTTCGACTACCCAAGGATTTATGTGACATTTACAAGTTAAGAGTTCTTCTCCTACAAGGTTTTTAAACTCTTCAACAGGTTTTAACAATTCAAACGGCCAATTTAAAAAGTAAAGTAAGATCATGTATTAATGTCATCACAATGTTTTGAAAATATTTTAAGTTTTAATTCTCCATCAAATCTTTATATTATCTTATCTATCTCTTCATAATTGAAGTAAGAAAGTAACTAACTACTCATAACACATTGAAAATAAATAACAAAACCTGATAATTAAACTTTTAATCAAATGTAAAAATATACTTATGTCAAATATTTCTTCTACAGATCTTCTGATTCCTACTGACTCCACAGTGTAATGAACTCCAAATGCAATAACTTGAAAATAAACTCACTAAACTAAACAAAAGTGGCCCAAAATTTCTCTCTCTAATTCTCTCTCTAAGGATGAGAGATCTTAAAGTAGATAAGAGAAAGGGGTACAATGGGAGGGGCCCGTATTTTTAAGAATTGGACCTCTATTTATAGGTTTTAAGAGTTTCCTTTAGGCATCTCTTCAAAACATGTCCACATTCAATGAATCTTCAAGAAGGTCGGTCTGGCGCCTAGGCACCAGAATCTGGCACCTAGGCGTCGGATACCGCGTCCAGTTCTTCGCACCTCTTCACTTTGGCTCGCACCTCTTCTCGATTAAAACCGTTTTGGAGCATCCAAATGCAATGTATCACATGTCCTATTATCAAGGAACAACTACCAGACTTCTAGAATGTCCAATAACCGCTCACTCTGTCAAAATAACTGATCAAACGTTGTCAGAAACTTGACATTTTTCGTATCGAGTCTAGCACGTAGGCGCCAGTTTCTGGCGCTTAGGCGCCAGGCCATATTTTTTTTTACTTTTGGTATTTTGCTCCATTTTTGCTCATTTTTGCTTCTTTTTCCTTCTTAGACCTTTTTACATTACATACATCTAAAAATACAAAAAATACCTTTCATTAAAGCATAATATCCTTAGAAATTAATAAGAATTAAGACATAAAGAAATAGCTATTTTTTTATAGATCATTAATCACTTATTTTCTGAAATTTTTTTAAGGAAGGATGTGCCCACTATCAATCCTTAATGTCATTTTGTCTTGTTAACTTTTATCTTTTTATCTTGTCATCTTTGTCATTTATCATCTTTGTTTTGTTGTTTTTCATTTTCGTTTGGTGCTTATTATAAATGTTTGGTTTTCTTTTTTTCTTGGTTTTTGTCATTTTAACATTGTCTGTTTTCTTATGATTTGTCAATGTTGTTGTTTTGATGTCATTGTGAATTTATTTTGTTTTGTTCTCGTTTGTCTCATCTTCGAAATATCGTCTTACAAAACAAAGTTAGCACACCCTATAACATGCATAGGAAATCTAAAATGAAATTTGTCTCCATCTTGCAATGAAAACATTGTCACAAAATTATTCGGGTAAAATGTCTTATTATTTTTATTGGATATTCAAATTTGCTTGAAATGTCGGTTTTAGATTTATGTCAATTTTAATTTTTGATTTATCTTGAATGTCGATTCAGATTGGATTCTAGATTTTATTTCAACTCTTGTCTGATTAAAATTTTATGACAATGTAAATGTTGAGTTATGTTTATTTAAATTTCACTTAATCTTATAATTTTGTTAATTTAAGTCTGATTCAAGTCAAATTTTGATTTAGTTTGAACTTAACATTAAGTTAGATTTGTTTTAAGTTGATCTTAATATTTAAAATCAAACTTATTTTCGTCAAAATAAGTTCAATTAAGTTTTATTTGGGTTAAGCTTAATATTGACTTAAATTTGATTTAAATTGAACATATTGTTTTCATCAAAATAAGTTCAATTAAGATTGAACTTATTGTGGAATTAAGTTAGATTTGAGTTGATCTTAATGTTGATTTGAGTTTGATTTAAATTGAAGATAACATTTTTGTTAAGATAAGTTAAATTTAGATTAAACTTAATGTTAAATTAAGTTCAATTTAGATCAAACATAATGTTGAGTTGAGTTCAATTTAGGTCAAACATAATATTTTTTGTTAAGATGAGTTAAATTTAGATTGAACTTAATGTTAATCCAAGTTCGATTTGGGTCGAACTTAATGTTGACTTGAGTTTGATTTTGGTCAAACTTAATATTTTTTGTTAAGTTAGATTCAAGTTAGGTTGAACCTGAACTTATGGTTAATTGAAGTTTAATATGTATTGAACTCAATTAAGTTAGGTTCAATTTAGATTGAATCTAAACTTAATGTTAACTTAAGTTCAATATGGGTTGAACTCAAGTTTGATTTAGGTTTGGTTTAAGTTAGGTTCAAGTAAGATTGAACCTAAACTTAAGTTTGACTTAATTTCAATATGGGTTAAACTCATGGTTTGAATTAACTTAGGTTCAATTTAGGTTGGCCCTAAGTTAGATATGTTAAGTTCAATTCAATATGGATTGAGCCTAAGGTTTGAGTTAAATCTAGTTAAAATAGAATTAATTAAGGTTTAAGTTTTATTTAAATAATACTTAAAGGTTAATTAAATTTAATTAGATTAGACTTAATGAGAATTTAAAGACTATTCAAGTTTTATTTAAGTAAAACTTAAGGTTTAACGAAGTCTTATTAAAATTAGATTTAAATGGAATGTAAAGTTATTTAAGCCTAATTTAAGTAAGACTTAAATATTGATTAAGTCTAATAATTTAGACTTAATTAGAGTACAAGTTTGATCAAACCTTAGTTAGTTAAGGTTTAATAGTTTAATTAAGTCGTCTAATGTGATAGAATTAATTATGGTTTAGGATTGATTAAACCTTAGTTGGTTAGGGTTTAATGATTTAATTAAGTCTAATGTCATAGACTTAATTATGGTTTAGGGTTGATTACACCTTAGTTGGTTAAGGTTTAATAGTTTAATCAAGCTTAATGTGATAGACTTAATTATGATTTAGGATTGATTAAACCTTAATTGGTTAAGTTTTAATAGTTTAATTAAGTCTAATGTGATAGACATTATTATGGTTCAGGCTAATAGGTTTAAGACTAATCAAACTAAATTTGGGCAAGGTTTAATTAATTAATTAGACATAATACAGGTTAAGTCTAATTGGTTTTGGATTAATTAAACCTAATTTGGGTAAGGTTTAATTGATTAATTAGACTTAATATGGGTCAAGTCTAATTGGTTTAGGGATAATTAAACTTAAATTGGGTAAGGTTTAATTGATTAATTAGACTTAATATGGGTTATGCCTAATTAGTTTAGGATTAATTAAACCTAATTTGGGTAAGGTTTAATTGATTAATTAGACTTAGTATGGGTTAGGTCTAATTGGTTTAGGATTATTTAAACCTAATTTTGTTAAGGTTTAATTGATTAATTAGACTTTATTAGGGTTAAGTCTAATTGGTTTAGGATTAATTAAACATAACTTGGGTAAGGTTTAATTGATTAATTAGACTTAATATGGGTTAAGTCTAATTGGTTTAAGATTAATTAAACCTAATTTGGGTAAGGTTTAATCAATTAATTTGACTTAATATACGTTAAGTCTAATTAGTTTAGGATTAATTTAACCTAATTTGTGTAAGGTTTAATTGATTAATTAGACATAATCTGGGTTATGTCTAATTGGTTTAGGATTAATTAAACCTAATTTGGATAAAGTTTAATTGATTAATTAGACTTAATATGGGTTGTCTAATTGGTTTATGGTTAATTAAACCTAATTTGGGTAAGGTTTAATTGATTAATTAGAATTAATTAGGGTTAGGTCTAATTGGTTTAGGGTTAATTAAGCCTAATTTGGGTAAGTTTTAATTAAATAATTTTACTTAATTAGGGTTAAGTCTAATTGGTTTAGGGTTAATTAAACCTAATTAGGTAATATTTAATTGATTAATTAGACTTAATTAGGGTTAGGTCTAATTGGTTTAGGGTTAATTAAACGTAATGTAAGTAAGGTTTAAGTTAATTAATTAGGTTTAATTTAGGTTAAACCTAATTAGGGTTTAAAGGTTACTGAAACCTAATGTAATTAAGGTTTAAGTTAAATAACAAGGTTAAAGGTTACTTAAACCTAATATAAGTAAGGTTTAAGTTAGTCAATTAGGTTTAATGTGGCTTAAACCTAATTAGGGTTTAATTTTATATTAAACCTAATGTAATTAAAGTTTAATTGGTTAATTAAGTTTATTATGTCTTCAAACTTATCTAGATTGGTATTATTTAAGATTTCTTCATTTCTTTTTAAGTTTGATTTAATTAAGCTTAATTTGTCTTTAAGCTTGATTAGGATTTGATTAAGATAGTGCTTAAGCCTAATTTGTTATTTTAGACTTAACTAGATTTTGTCATGACTCTATTGTGAGTTAAACTTATTTTGAACTTAGTCTATCATGAAAAATAGGCTAAGTTATAAAAAAGTTGATTTTTTAGGTTTTAAATTTATTAATTAATAATGGATTTTAAATCCTAAACTTTGAAATATCATTTAAAAGTATTTAATGACTTAAAAATTAGTGTCTTAGGGTTATTGTCTGTTACCCTAATATGTCAAGTCATTTTTCAAATTAGTTTTCTTAAATTTTAATTTTTATATTATTTTTAGAAATAATTATAAAGTGACTTAGAAATTATTAATTGTCATCATAGAGAATTTTTTTGTCCTTAGAAAAATCAGGGAATATATGTCATGCTAAGAGGATAATTTTGTGAAAACATAATAATTTTTGAATTTAAAATTAATTTTTAATAATTAAATTACTTCAAAGAGTAATTAATTAATTAAAATTAAAAATATAAATAAAAAATTAAAGTTACTGATTCCACATTATTCTCCTCTTTTTCCTCTTTCTAGAGGTTTTTTTATTATATTTTTGTGATTTTTCTATAAAAAGATATGAATTTTTGATTTTTTTAAGGTTTCACTGGATTTAATTAAATCCAAAACATCCCTAAAAATTTTGGAGGAGATGCGTATCGTCAGTAGTGTCAAAAATGCGCTTAATCCCTTGTAGGGATACGAAAAGCAGATCCACGGGGATATAATCTCGGTCGTCCATTCCCTGAAAACGGGAACGGACGATCCTGGTTCATCGTCTTCATCCTTCCTGATCCCGCAGGCCGTTCATGGTCTAGGAGCAATATCTCGCTTGATTCTTGAAGAAATTGAGTGAAATTTGTTCCTATAGGATCTATGTGAGGTGGCGAACCCATCCATACGGTGATGTATGGATTATTAATATTTTTGTTTGACAATGTTCCAAACCCGAACGCCATTAGGGTAAGCTCAACCATTCCTTGGCCACAGTGGATGAAATAAATCTGATTGGCTCTACACCTTTGTGACGACGTCAGAAAACATACCCCAAAGTCAACTTGTAGTGAAATTGTGCCTGTATATGATTTTGATCGAGAGGTGGTTCAGTTTAGGTGAGCTTGATCGATTAATGGCTTACAGGCTATAAGGACAATGGATTGCTATTGGGTTCATCTTCGTATGGTTCTAGAAAGCTTCAGGAAAGGTTGATTTCAAGTTTTGTGTAGTTTGGTTTTGAAATTGAAAAATGTCTTATTTAGGCCATTTTTGGTGCTCTCGTGTTGGCTAAATTGAGGAGATATAGTTGGTTTGAAGGCTTGATTTCATTAGGGATCAACTGCTTAGGTCCTCGGGAACATTTTTGGTCTTGAAACTTTATCGATTTGGGCAGTGGTTGGGGTTCTTCTATTGTTGGTCCTCATCCTTATGTGCTCGAGTTTGGGCTTATTTATAGCCTTGGGGAAGCTTGAGTGAGCTTGGGCTGAGCTAGGCTTATCTAGGGGAGTTGCCAACCTATTCATTAATGTTTAGAGATAGGATTTCAGCTGTTGGCATGATGGGATATGCAATTTCCAAGGGTAAACAATGTGTGGTTTACCCATGGTGTGTACTTAACTCCATTATTTGGCTTGCCTCAATTAAATGTCATGGGAGGTTTGTGGATTTGTTCAAATGCTGTGGGTTAGCCTCCCCTAAATGAATTTTATCATGCTAATGATGAAATTTAGAGAGGATGCCACCTAGCCTTTTCTCTTTCTTATTTTCCATGTATTGTTATAATGAATTTAACCATGGTGCAAAGGGTAGTTAAGGCAAGCTTTTCCTCCTATTGGGTGAAGGGAAAAGTGAACAATGACTCACCTAAATCCTTCTCTAAGCATGATATGGTTAACTGACACCATTTATGCTTACTCATCATGCCTCATGATGAATTATGCTTACTCATCATGCCTCATGATGAATTCTCCTCTTAGTTAACCATGGTAAAAGAGAGGGTTGAAGCCATGTTCTCCTTCCATTGAGTGGTCTAAGAGGTGTATGATAAGCCTTTGAAATGGTCGATCACATCATCTTGAGGAAGGAGGTAACTCATGCTTAGAAATTAAGGGGAGATGTCACCTCATTTTCTTCATCATAATGCCTCCATAATGACTTTTAACCGTGGTTAAATGGCATGTCATGAGTTATTAATGAGTTGAGTCATATTGAATGGGTCATATGGGTTGTGTCTAACCCATATTGGGTCATCAATGATGTCATAAAGGGGTTTGGAATTTTTGAAAATCAATTATTATGTCATAATATGTGTCATGTGTTAAAATTTCATTTTATCCCCTTTTTAATTTAATTTCCATTTTAATTAATTATGTCATTAAAATGTTGAAAATTATTTTATTAATCAAATAATTAATCAAAATAATTTTAAATTATATATTTGATTAATTTTATGTTATTTTTGTTTAAAATTAAATTTTGTCTTATTTCATGGTTTTTAATTTTATTTCATTTTAATTAATTATTTAATTAATTAAAATATTTAAAATTATATTATTAGCCAATTAATTAATCAAAATAATTTTGGAATAGTTATTTGATTAATTTATATTATTTTGGGTTCAAAATTGAGTGTTCTGACCCAATTTGATGAGTATTGACTAGGGTTAATCAATATTAACCCTGGTTGACCTAAGTTGACTTGGGTTGATCAATGCAAGTTCAAAGATATTCAATGTGAGTTTGTCAACCTTGTCATAGTTAGTTTGGTCATAAAATTTTTGGGGTCTAAATTGGTCATGTTGACCAAATTTAGGGTTTTGGTGAACCCAAAGGTCAATGTGATGATTTTTGGATTAATTTTTTGTAAACTTGATCAATATCAAGTTGATTATGTCAATGTCTGTTATTGAAGTTAATTTTGTAATTAAAGGGGTATCGATTAGCCATTTTTGAGCAATTTTGACCTTTTTAGGTCAAAGGTTTAACCAAAGTTGTCTTAATGGTCATGTAATGTCATTAGGTGGTTAAATAGGTCATATTTGACTATTTAAGTGTTTTGATTGACTTGGTAGTCACTTGTTAATCTTTGAGTAAAAAATTGATTAATTTTTCCAATGTTGTGTTCTAAGTCAAAAGTTAGCTAATTGGGTCAATAATTGGTCATTGGGTCAGGAATTGACCATTTTAACGAAAGTTGACATTTTGGGTCAAAGGGTTGGCCTATTGGGTCAGTAGGGTTAGTCATTGGGTTAGAATTGACCAAAGTTGAATTTTAGTTCATAGGTTTACCTGTTGGTCAGTAGGGTTGGTCATTGGGTCAGGTTTGGCTATTTTGACCAAAGTTGACGTTTAGGATCAAAGGTTGACCTGTTGGGTCAATAGGGTTGATCATATCAGAGGTTTTTCATTGTTGATTAGATCATTTAAGAATTTTCATTAAAATTTAGATTTAAAAAGGACTCATTAAATTTTTATCTTGGTTATTAGGGTTTATTAACTGTCTTTAAGATCTTTCATGAAAATGAGGTCAACAAAGGGCCCCCATTATGTGTGGAATACTGCATAAGTATGCTGCAAATATTGGCGTTGACCAAAATAGTCTGAATATCCCTTATCAATTTTTCGAGAAATGTCTCATAATAATTGGGAAATAGGATGGATGTCATGTATGTCGATTTCGAGAAGGAATATTATGCGGCTTTTATCCTTTCTCAAAAGGATAGCCATTGGAATGCCATAATTTCTGTGTCAGAAAAAGATTTATGTCCAATTACTGGAAAGAGAGAAGACGTAATATTATCTCTCAAAGATGTCAAATGTCAGGTTGTAGGAATGTCATAATTTATGTGTCAAGAAAGGATATATATATCCAATAACTATAGAGAGAGAAGATTTCATATCATCTCTCAGAGATCTCAAATGTCAAGTTATAGGAATGCCATAATTTTTATGTCAGGAAAGGACTTATATCCAATAATATAGAGAGAGTGGATGTCATATCATCTCTCAAAAATGTCAATTGTCGAGTTATAAGAATGCCATAATTTTCGTGTAAGGAAAGGATTTTTATCCAATAATTATAGAGAGAGAAGATGTCATATCATCTCTCAGAGATGTCAAATGTCGAGTTATAGGAATGACATAATTTATGTGTCAGGAAAGGAATTATATACAATAACTATAAAGAGAGAATCATATCATCTCTCAGAGATGTCAAATTTCAAGTTATAGGAATTCCATAATTTTCGTGCCAGGAAAAGACTTATATCCAATAACTATAGAGAGAGTGGATTACTCTCAAAGAAGAATATATCCTTTGGGGACTCTTGCTAGGGATTTGACCTATATAGATCAAATAATAATTCACATATTAGTTATCACAAGTTAATCATCGTTTTATATTAGTTCATTTTGGCATTGTTAAACCTGACGATGTATTATACTCAACTGGGAAATATCTTACAATTCTATTTCACTCCAATAATGTACATAGATGGTAAAAGTTAATAGTACATCATGTATTATACATCCCACACTGTAAACTATTTGTACAATATCATGTCAAAAGTTCTCAGATACTGCTAGACCTACCACAAATATCGAATATTCCGAGACATTATCTATCGAATATATCTTAGGTGTTTAGATAGTCATAGGGTCATGGCATCTCTAAGGGTTATAATCCTTCCAGTTCTGGTATATGCTGGTATCCATCAGGACGCTTCTCAGGACGCATCCTTCTCAATGTTATCGAAATGCATTGTCGTCTTACACTTGGTATACAATGTTTAGAAACGTCAGCTCCATTTCCTTGTAAGACTAAAACGGATCCACGTGGTAGAAGAATTTGGTAAGATCCCCGAAATTCTCCAGGTCCCATAATTTTTATTTCTCTTCCAAATAGAATAGAACATCTGTTCATGAGTGACAAAGTGCAAAAAAGTATTTCAAAATCGTGACTTTCAATGTGAGGTGGTATGCAATCTAATTCCTCATATACATTCATGATGCAGCTGTTTGGAACACAATCAGTGGGCATTATGTTCCATGTTATTAATCGTCTTATAATCTGAATAATCACTGTCGGTAGCGGCTCTACTTGTTCATGTCTTAAGATTCCCAAAGGATTGCCATCTTTGTCCACAACATAGTTGTAACAACACCCATATTGGATCATCATCCGGCCCTTGCCCGGCTCGTCCGCGATCACGTGCTTCCATTACATGTTCAACAGTGGCATCATGTTTAACTTCGTTAATAACTTCAGTAAATAACTGAATGCCTTCCAATAATTAATAGTTTGACCATTAATATGTTTGAATTGTTCAAATGATTGTCGTTTAATGACTCGAATAAGTCTCACTTCTTCTTGAGATGAAATTCCTTTACTAGTTGATGTCTCTACTGCTGTAAGATCTAATGTTGGTTCGTAAGGAGTGGGAATGAATGTTGTTCTCTCAATTCTCTCCTCTTCCTCAATCATTTCTTCTCCTAAGACATAATATGTCTCTTTAGAAATGTTTTCAAGTACTGGAAGCTCAAACTCATTGTCTTCTTCCATCGGTTTTATATTTTTCCTTTCTTTCTCTTTAAGTTTCTTGAGTCACTTATTAAGATTTCTTCTCTGGGCTCTAGTCATTCCAGAGGCTAATTTATTCACACCACTAGCATATTTCGTTCCATTTTCATGTGATGGTGGTATTATTACTGATTTTACTTTTTCATCAACTTTTTCTATCTCAAAAGTTTGTTGACAATATTTGAACTCTAATACAAGTGGTTTTCCTTTTGCTTCTTCTTTATTGGCAATGGATAACAAGTGTTCATCATAGAGTAATTCAACTTGAGAAAGGTCGAAGTCAAAATGGATTTTAGATCCTCTGTCAATACATCATCGGTCCAAAGCCAGACAAACATCACTTCAGAATGTGAAAAGAAGTCTTTTTTTAGACATTTTCCCTGAATATAATAGGATAACGTAACATATTATACTCTTTTATTATGTTAAGGAACCATTCTTATAAGCACTTGCTTAAAGAGCAGAAAAGATATCACAAAACACAAAAGTCAAGATTTGTATCACAATGAAGATTAGAAGAAATGTATTATTATCCTAATTTACAAACAAGTCATCATTTTTCTATAGCATAATATTTTTTTAAGAAACGCTCGCTATTCAGAGGTAAAACTCTTTCTCCTAGACAATCTACCAGTTGGTAAGATCCTCCAGAATATGTCTTTTCGATTACAGATGGGCCCTCCCATATTGGTTCAAAATTTCCACCTATTTTTCGGTGAGTTAGTATAGGTCTTCGGAGAACTAAAACTAATTCGCTGATTCGAAAGGTTCAAGTTCAAATCAATTTGTCATGGGCTCGTATCATTTTTTCTTGATACATTTCAAGATTTTGCTGGGCTGTTGACCTCATTTTTAATGAGGTCTTCTTTTCTCTCTTTAGTACTTAGGATCTAGCCTAGAGCTTTTCCTTCGACTCGTCTTAGAGGATTAGAATTGGGACCCACCACTTAGAAATTCAAACCACTTCTAAACTCCCCTGCAAACTCCACAAACTTGACTGTAGACCCCTAATCACCTAGAGGGTTGAAATCAAATGTGGAAGTTTAAAGGATGAGTTCCTATAGGACTCTTTGGCCTTAGGACCGCCTACAGGTGGCTCTGGTCTGATGAAGGGCTAACTTACACACACACTACACCTATACACTACACTTTCACACACCTCCTAAAACCACACCCATACCCAACTTGACTTCCTGACTCATAGAGTTGATTCACATGGATGGTCCTTAACCCCTAAGCCCTTAGATAAGAGGGTTAGGAACAACATAGTGAATGCCTCAAATGAGTCCCTTCATGGCTCATGTGGGCTTGATATGGTTTCATGGCTCATGTGGGCTTGATATGGTTTCATGGCTCAACCAAAATGATTTCATTCCACTTACAATTACTCAATCTTCATTTTTGCAAATTTTCAATTTTTGACCCCGAGAACCCGGACCCGCTCTAGCTTACCCAAAACCTGAAATTACCCCAAATTTTTCAAAATTTCCAAATCACCCAAAATTCCCCAAAATTAACCTTGAACATTTCCTCACCACTCAAATTGATCATCCATAGCCAAAAATACCAAAAATTCCAAAAATACCTCCCAATACCCTCCAAATACCCAAAATACCCCTCTTGACCGAAAAATCCAAAAATTCAGAAACTTCCCAGAAAATTCTAGAAAATCCCAAATACTCCCAATTTCATTTTGTTCAACTACACCATGGGCCAATTTTGTCAATTTACCCTACTTTTGTCAAAACCCCCAATTTGACCCATTTTAACCCAAAGTGAACCCAGTGTCAAGCCAAACCTACCCAATTGACCCAAATTCTGGTCCAATTCAATTCTAAACTTCAATTTATCATTCCCAACACCAATCTAGGCCTAATCCAAGTCCAATTTTATTGACATTTGAATCCAATTTCACTTTTGGCCTTAAAGCCCAATTTGGACCCATGACCCAAACCTAGCCCAAACTAACCCAATTCAACTCCAATTAACCCCAAACCTTTTCTAAACCTTCCCTAACATCCCCAATAGCAAAACACTAACATGATTTGCCCAAAATTTAGACCCAAACCCCACTCAAATTCAACCCAAAGCTAAAAGGCCCAGTTTTGACCTAAACCCAAACCTAACCCCAATAAGCCCAAACCCCAAAATCAAAACCCAACCAAAGCCAAAACCTCTTTGAAACACTCCCATAAACATTTTCCAACATTTATTTTACATCAATTTCAACCCTAGCCCAACATTGGCCCAAGTTAGCCCAATTTGACCTACATTGGCCCATGTACCAATGAGGTCCAAATCCAACCCAATTCAAGCCCAAACCACTTCAAATATATTCCAAATCATTCATGAAACATTCCTAAATTAAATTCAACACTTATTGGATCCAATTCTTTGCAAAATTCCCATCCTAAAATTTGTTTTGAAATCTAAAAGCCCACTCTCTAAACCATCTTGAAAGCCCATCCAAAGTGAAATCCAAAAGCCCAAAGCCCACATGACAATTCCTTCTCATCATCCCTTTAATTGGGATCAATTCCTAAGTCCCAAATCAATCATCAAATCAACCTAAATCAAGCACCATCTAAATTTTTCACTAAATTGCCAAAATCTCCAAATTCCTTTTTCATATAAATGGATCCACTTTTCATAAGTCAAGGATGAGCCAAATGAAGCCACATGCAAGCCATGGACAAGCCACATGAAGCCATGGAAGGTTTGACATGTGACCAAGCCATTAATGGCAAAAGGAGGAGCCTCTTTTAAGCCCCCTTAAAAAGGTTTTAACCCTTTTAATGCTTCACCTTAATCCATGATTAATCAAAATATTCATGGATGGTGACTTCTCTACCCTTTCCTAGCTGATTCATCCGATCCTCCCTCAGCCCAAATCGGCCATGGGGAGGTGAACCAAGCCCATTTCCATGGGTTGACCAAACCAAGTGCAAAAGAAGCCACCTCCCCATGCCATTTTGATCCAACCACTTTACACATGTAAGGCTTCAATTGAATTCGCCAACTTCAACCCCTGACCTCCCTGGCCTTGAGGGTGACCCTTGCCTATCGGCCAGCCACCTGGGCCGCCGGAAAACACCATGGCCGAGACATGGGTAGGAGCCAAGCATTGAAATTCCATCTTGCTGAGCTGCCCCATGCCCAATGGCCACCATGGCTGTTTTTCCCTTGACCTAAGCAGCTGATCCCAAGCCTTAAGCCCCCCTGGGAGGCCCTCCACCCTCTCCTATTTAAACACCCCCTCTCTCGGCCATGGGAGAGGTGCTGAACCAACCTTAAGGAAACTCTACCAAAATCATTACAGACCACTCTCCACACATAGAGCACTTGATTCCCACTCGGATTCCGACCCAATTCCCTCTAGCTGAGCTCAATTTTGAGTTCAAACTTCAGCACAAAACCAGGACACTTCTCCACAATGGACCAATCCCCAAATTGATTGATCCTACACCTTCACCAGACCAAGGGAAGAAGTCCACCAACAAAAGCCCCCTCTCCAGGGCACCCATCTGTTCCAGACTCCAAGCTTTGTAATCGGCTGTGGTTGAAATCTTACCTAGATAATTCACCAGACCAGGAGACTTCATCTGGAGCTTGCTGGGACGCAATCGAAGGTGACACAACCCTCAGATTGAAGCCACACTTCTCTGAGCAAAGGTATGAGCTAACTCTTTATCCCGAGCTTCTGGAGATTCTCCATTTCAAATGCATTAATTTCAATGCATGATCACCGTATAGATGTATTCGTCTCTTCAAGATGAATCCATAGAGCACAAGAACATGAAAATCCGTTAAGTATTGAGTGAGATATTAAGGATTTAGTGTGGACGGTTCTCGGGCTAGGAGGCTTGGGGACGATGAACGGATGCCGCTAATTTAATACACGCGCGGACGGAAGGCCAGGATCACGCCGGATGAGGAGACGGAACGATACAGCGGGCCCCTGGAGCGCTGAGTCGGATGGCGGCGCCGAATCAGAACACGCCGCGTGACCTTTCGGAGACGCAGAGGTTGAGTCAGCGCCGCGTGGATAAGTAGAAAAATAGGTTATTTTTCTATTTATTTAATTCCCTAAACTTCAAAAATGCATAACTTTGTGTAGGAAAATCAGAAAAATAAAATAAAAATACCCTCTTGCTCGAGTGAACGAGAGGAGAATAATGTGGAAAAGAAATCATTTAATTTCATCAAGTATTTTATTTTTAATAATTTATTTACTCTCTTCACATTTTCAATTCTCCATGCATATAGGAAATTCACCATGGCATGAGACCATAGGGCTTTTGAAGCCTCTGAACTTGGGAATATTCCCTGAATTTTCCAAGGTCAGAGGTCATCCCTATGAGAAGTTATTGATTTTTCAAATTCATGTTGCTGTTTTGAGTATTTTAATTCCAATAATTAACATGTTGTGAAATAAATTCTAGGAAAATTTGGTGATGTTTATTGTGATCAGAGGAACCTAGGAAAAATAGGTTTTGAATTAATCAACTTGGAATAAGCCTAATTGGCTTAAACACCCAAAATAGCTACTTAATTAATTAGAGGTAATCATACATCAAATTGACTTGAAATTAATTCTCCACTGACCTTTAGGATCAGAGAAATCCACCATAAAAATTTGAAGTCAATTAGACTTGGTTAGCCCTACTAAATGGATTGATTAAGCCATTTAGCCAATTTAAACTTTAAAAATTCATAACTTTCAAAATACTCTTCAAAAATTCACTAAATTGGTTTTGGAGCCTCTCTGATATCAGGGGAATTTAAGAAAAATAAAATTGTAATTTTTCAAAAAAAGTTGATTTTCTTACATTATTTTAATATTTTAATAATTAAAAAATAATAAAAATCACAAAAATAATAAAACTCACCAAAATGTCATATTTTGAATTTTAATCACTTGGGAACAAACCCCATATTTTTCTTAAGTCTCTATAATAAAATATTAAATTTTAAAGCCCTAAGGTAATTTTAAAATTAAAAAATGTATATTTTTAGTATTTCCATTAAAATAATTCTAACAAATCAAAGAGAAATCAGAAAATTATAAAAATTGATTCTCTAATTTCCTTGATATCAGAGAGATTTTTGAAAAATATAAAATTCATTTTTCAACCTTTATTTTATTTTTAAATTAAATAATGCTCCAAAACTGAAAATAATTATAATAAAAAGAATATAATTCAAAAAATCACCAAAATTGGTCCAAGTGGTCCTCTGGTCATTAGGAATGTCCCAAAATTTTCTTAAGGATAGAAACTTTCCCTTGGTCATATTATTAAATTTTCCTTGGAAATCCCTATTTTCCACCAAAAAATAATTACATAAATAAATTAAATACACAAAAATCACATTTTCGCCTCTCATGCCTTTATTGACATATGAGTGAAGTCACATAAAAATTTCAAGTTCATTTAAGCTCAATTTAGTGAGTTATGAAATTATTAAGCTTGAAGGGCAAAATGGTAATTAAAATTTTAACCTTTAATTAAAACTTTAGGCTTAATAAAATGAAAAAGTAAAATATTTGATCTTAATCTGATTTGGATGATTGAAATTTAAATAATTAAAGGGTTAAAACCTACTAAACAATTCAAAAATAACTGAAATAAACCTTAATTAAATAATTGATTAAATTTGGAAGAATAATAAAATTGGAATTATTAAAATAGGGATTTTATTAGGGAGAGATTTGTTCTTTAATTTAAGAATCCCTAAATTAATCATCTCAATAATATTTAATTCCTAATTAAAATGATAATCCAAATTTAAGATTTAAAATGCTAAAAGACTTAATCGTTAAGTCAAATTAAAGTTAAATTATTTAAATTAAATCCTTTTGAAATTTCAATTAAATTAATACTTTAATAATTAAAATTAAATCATCTTAAAAAAATAAAAAAAATATAAAATATTAAATTAAAATCAAAAATAAAATTAAATTAAAATTAAAAATAAAATTAAATTAAAATAAAAAATAAAATTAAATTAAATTTAATTTAATTTAATTTAATTTAATTAAATTAAATTAAATTAAATTAAATTAAATTAAATTAAATCAAATAAAATTAAATTAAATCATATCAAATCAAATTAAATTGAATTAAATTAAATAATAAAATCAAGTTAAAATTAAAATCAAATTAAATTAAATTAAAATTAAAATTAAACCAAATTAAATTAGATTAAAGTTAAATTAAATTGAATTAAAAATAATATCACCTAAGACATAAAGAAATTCAAAAATAAATATAAAGAAACTTGAACACTATTCCAAATTTAAACTCGTTAACTGAAATTAAATTAAATCACAAACCATTTGAACATCAATTTGCCCTCAAAAGCTTTTGTTGTCATAACTCCTAAATAGAACGTTAAGTGAAATGTTATTTCCCTCATAGGATATTCAAATGTCCTAGTTCATCGAGTAAGGTAACAACAAAATTTGAATTCCCGGACGATTAATTCATTTGTATGATTAAATTCATTTGGACTTAAAACAATTCTAGCAATATTGAAAAGATGTTTAAGATTCTTCTTAAACACTTTCTTAATATGATAGGATGTTTATAAGAACAACTGAACTTAATTGTTCTTTGATGAAGAAAATCGTCCTCAAACCAAAACACAAGAACCTAGACGTCATAGGAGATGACTAGCTATAGGATTAGGAACTTGGTAGAAAACCATAACCCTTCCCTTAGGTTTACCTCGGAACTTGCTTAAATATTCTAAATTGTGTTTAAGTGCAGCTTGGGATGACGAGAAGACCCTCCAGGTATGCTTTTATTTTGTTGCAATTTACTTTATTGTAATTTACTTAATCGCATCGCACTTACTTTTCTTGCATGATAAACAACTGTTGCTTGAAAACCCACACTTTTAGGATAGTCCCTAAAACTGAAACCAAAACTAAATTAAATGTCATTACAAGATAAAATTCACCGCCACAACATTTCAAAATATAAAACAACTCAAAATTTAATCACAAACAGAACACAAAACTGCAACTACAACTAAATTAAAACGTCTTGTTCGATGATCGGGAATGCCTCGGATGATGTAACCTACGTGTTGCTAGTGGGATTTCCCACAGTCTAAATGAAAGTGTGGAACTCATTTAGTTGAGTTTAGCAAATTCATCTGGACTAAGTGAATTTGATGAAAACAACGATGCCAGAAGGATGAAACCGTGGGATCTTAACCGGTGTTGTTATATTCAACTTTAAGATTTGTTTTAATTAAAACATAAAAAACACTTAGGAATTAAGAATTTCTCTAAACCAAAACACTTTTCTCATCTCCTGATTTATGACTTCTAAAACTAAACCTCTGCAACAACAAGGAGCTCGGAGCATGGTGGGCAGCACGACCATCATCATCAGCAAAACTTGAGTCTACTTCAACAAAACTTTCTTAGAATTAAATAACTAAGCCATAGGACTTCGAGGTAGTTTGCGTAGTGCAACATAAATCCTCAACCTTTTGTTAGGCATTTGCATTGCAAATTAAGCCCTAACCGGTCTTAGGAATCCGAGGTAGTCGTTCGATACGACATAAACCCTCACATCTTCGAGGCTATTTATATGATTTTATCATACGAATATAAGTCCTAACTAATTAAAATTGGTAATATCAAAATACTAAATAAACATTAGGGCTTTCCTAAATCCAAGCCAAACAATAGGATAGTTGAGAAATTACCAAAGTTCGCTTCGAATCTATGATTTCTCCTACCCTTCTTCTTTTGAATTCCCAAAACAAAATGTTCCAAATTTGATCCATTCCCTATTGAAATTCCAAAATTCAATCCTTTGAAAACTTAAACTTTGAAATTCTTGAGAGCGAGAACTCATCGATTATTATCGAGAGTTTTCTTAAGTGATTCCCGTCACTTAAGATGTAATTAACTATAGGGGCTTGCCCTTATAGGGAATTTTAAGAACCCAGGTAATATAAACCCTACTTAATTCATTTATATTAAGCAGGGGAACTTGTCGGCTTATAAAATTGGTTCGCAGACCAAACGAATGTCACAAACCTTTCTAGTTTATTTAATCGAGCCCCATTACCAAGCAGTGTGTCTATTCTTCGGGGTAGATACACGGTTTGTGGTGCGGTGCTCGTTTATGTAAACTATTCGGGATGTGAGATCAGTTTGATTTCATATCTTAAGATTTTCAAACTTAAAATTATTTTCAAAATCAAATGCTACTTTCTAAATTATATATATATATATATTTAAATTAAATTTAAAATATAAAATTCGCCGACAATTTCTGTTAGGCGACTCCCTTTTCAAAATAAGACACACCAACCTAAAAATATGCCGACATGAGCTTGTAGTCTTTTCCCTTCTAAAATCTTATGTTCTTAAAGTCGTAATTTGATATTTTCTTCTCAAATTATTTTATTTGCTATCGTAACTCTGAGAGAAGGGATTTGCACTTCGAGTGGTAAAATAGCCTCAAAACCATTTACCAGAGCAGAAGGTGTTGACCGTGTTGGTGTTCGGTATGTAGTTCTATATGCCCATAGAGCTTCTATTAATCTTTCATTCCATTGTCTTAAGTTGTTGATTAATGTCTTTTTCAAAATTTGAACCAATGTTTTTATTGAAGGCTTCAGCTAAACCATTGGCTTTTGGATAATAGATTGTTGAATACCTCCAGTCTATACAATGTATTTGAATAAAATTATTCATTTTTGTATTTTTAATGGCCAATCCATTTTCTGATACAACCCTTCAAGGAACTCCAAATCTATAGATAATGTGTGTTTTGAAGAAATAAATAACTTGTTCTGCTTTAACTTCTCTAAGTGGTATTGCTTCTGCCCATTTTGAGAAGTAATCAGTGGCTGGTAAAATAAATTTATGACCTTTAGATGATGGAGGGTCTATAAGGCCCACTATGTCAGTACCCCAACATTTAAATGGGCATGATGCTATGGTTGGGAGTAATACATTTAGCGGTTGGTGTAAGACCACTCCATGTATTTGACATTGATGGCATTTCTTCGCAACCCCAAGACAATCAGTCATCATTGTTAGCCAATAATATCATATCCTTTTTATTTTCATTTTCATTTTAAGGCTAGATTGGTGTGTGCCACATAAACTAGAAAGGACCTCTTTAACAATTTCTTAAGCTTCAACTTGGTTTAAGCATCTTAACCACATTTGGTCAAAAGATCGTTTATAAAGGACATCAATTATTAAAGCATATGATAAAACTCTTTGTTTAATTTGAGTAGAAATAGAAGTATTTTCAGGTAACCTTCTTGTTTGTAGATATTGAATAATTGGTTGTCGCCAATAATCTTTGTTAATTATTGTCACTATCGTGTTTTCACTAATTTTGTGCAAATTGTCCATGTCAATTTGAGAAAGAACTTGTTGTCCTTTTATAGAAATTTGTATGTCGTCTTCTTCTTGACAAGCAAATTATTTTGCAAGTTTTGCCAAAGCATCTGCTAAAGAATTATGTCGTCTTAGGATTATGAAGAATGTTACATCAAGAATTTGCTGAAGTAGTTTTAATGTGTAACGGGAATATTATTCAAGTCTAGATTTCAGAGTTTTATATTTGCCATCAATTTGATTGATAATCAACTGAGAATCTCCATATATGTCAATATTTTAATTTCCATTAATATTCTCAATTCCAGACCAGTTATGAGCGCTTCATACTCGACTTCGTTATTTATGCATGGTTCAATCAAATGATAGGAAAAAGGCATCATTGCTTTGTCTGGAGTGATGAAAACTATTCCTACTCCAACTTTGCCTGATATATTTTTTTATTTGTCTTTATCTTTCCTTACAGATGATGCTCCATGAAAGTACAGTTCCCATCATTGCACATTCAAACTTTTTATTTCTGATATTTGTTCATCAGGTAAATCATCATTGAGAGGTGATCCAGTTGGAATTGGGTGTCTTTGCTAAGAAATCTGCAAAGATTTATTCTTGGATAGTACGTAGTGGTACAAATGTTATGTCAAACTGGAGTAGTATCATTGCCCATCTTGCTAACCTTCCAGAAAGTGTCAGTCGTGTCATCAAATATTGTAATGGGTTGAGTTTTGAAATAAGAGTCACTTTATGAGAAAGCATATAATGCGTCAGCTTTTGAACTGCAAAAATCAAGGCTAAATAATGTTTCTTAATTGTCGGATATTTTATTTCTATTGGAACCAGGCAGTGGTTTAAATAATATAATGCATTTTCTTTTCCGTCATCATATATTTGTGCTAGTAATGCTCCAAGGGAATTATCTAATGTTGCTGTGTAAAGGATTAAAGGTCTTCCTAACACAAGGGCTACTAAGATATGAGGTGTTGTCAGGTATTGTTTAATATTTTCAAAGGCATGTTGGCATTTTTCATCCCATATATCTTTATGGTTAGGGCAGTAAGAGGCTAACACCTACCTGATAGATTAGAAATGAAACGTCGTATATATGTTAATTTTCCTTGAAATGATCTCAATTGAGTTAGATTTTAGGAAGAGGCATATTTAGGATAGCTTCAATTTTGAGGTGATCAATTTCTATCCCAAGATGTCAAACTATGAATCCTTAAAATTTCCATGAAATAACACCAAAAGCACACTTTAAGGGATTCATTTTAAGATTATATTGTCGTAATCGTTCGAAGAAAATTCTCAAATCGTACACATGATCATCTTTTTGCTTAATATTTACAACTAAATTGTTCGCATAACATTCGACATGATTGTGTATTAATTCATCAAAAATCTGTGTCATGGCTCTTTGATAGGTTGCACCAACATTTTTTAATCCAAATGGCATAACCGTATAACAATATATTCCTACGGGTGTCCTGAAAGCTGTATTTGCTTCATCATCTGAAAACATTTTTATTTGATTATATCTTGAGGATCCGTCCATAAAGGAAAATAATGCATGTGTTGGTGCTAAGTCAACCATTAATTCTGGGATTGGCAAAGTGAATTCGGTTTTTGGACATGCATTATTCAAATCTTTGAAGTCTATATAGACCCTTATTTGACCATTTTTTTTTTAACTGGTACCACATTGGCTAACCATGTCGGATAATTTTCTTCTCGTATGAAATCATCTTCTATCAATTTTTTAACTTCTGTAATGACTTGTTGCTCTATTTCAACATGAATTTTTCTCGGAGCTTGTTTAATAAAGATTGCAGTTTAATTTATCCCATGTTTGTGGACTGCAACTTTTAGGCATAAACCAGGCATTTCGTCATAAGTCCTAGCAAAGCAATCTTTGTATTCTGTCAACAATTGAATTATGTCTTTTGCTTCTATATCATTAAGGAATGAACTAATGAAAGTTGGTTTCAGATTTTCATCAGTTCCTAAATTTTTTTCTTGTAATTCACTGTTGATTTTATTTCTTCTTCTAATTCTGGAGGAGCATCTTTGATTGGAAGATCAGATGTCAGTTTAGAGTTATGTTCTTAAGTGACGACTAGGTAAAATTTCGTATCATCTAGGGGTTCTAGAATACTGAATCCAATACCTTCTTTGAAGTTAAGATTTTGTTTATTATTATTCCACATTTCCTCAAAAAAATGTGGTTGTTTTAAAGACCATTATTTGAGCATTAAACTATTTTGAATAAACTTTTGTGCCCAAGGAGAGTACAACTCAAAAAGAAATTTCATTCATTTCGGAAGAGTTTCATCTTCAATTTTTACATCAGATTCAGAACTAGAAGTAGTAGAGCTAAATCTAAACTTAATTGAATTTTTATCATCAGTACATACTTCTTTGACTACTAAATTCTCAACCTTAGCAGTAGAGATTAGAGTTAGAGTCTTAGAGTGTATATAATGATTAATTTTATCATACATAGATTCAAATTGTTTTTCTTCATCTTCTTCTTCAAGGGATATTTTAATTTAAGAATCTTTTAGAACTACCCATGTCGTTTCTTCTTTTGTACCTTCCTCAGAGTCCAGGCCAATTTTGAACTTTAATGGTTTCTTCATTGTGACAATCAGATTTTCTTTCCCTCGTCCTCGTCTCCAGCTTTAGCCTTGAACTTGAGTTTGATCAACATCTTTTATCTTTAAAGAAGAATAGTCTTTTTCATTTATTTTCTTCTCTTTGCCTTTTTCTTTTATATTCACTGTTGTCTCTCTAGAGAATATTGTTTTCTTTTTAGGAGCATAATATGCTGCATCTTCATGTATACAGATTTAATGGATCGAAAACGGTTTCAAATCTCCTATAATACAACATTCTTGTCCTTTTTACAAATATTTATACAATGATGCAGTGAAGAAGGAACCATTCTATGCTCATGAAGCCATGGTCTGCTAAGTAAAGCATTAAAATAGGTATCATAGTCAATGATTGTCAGCCACTGATTGCTTAAGATTTTAATTTAATTTATATGTATATTCGTTTTCAATGTAAAAATTTAAATTTTAAAATATGAGAATGGACGAATCTCATTCGTTTAGTAGTTTGAATGAAGGAGCATCATATTGCAAGTAAAGCATCTATTTCAAAGAATAGACACCTTACTCGACAATATCGCTCGATCAAATAAATCACGAAATTCATGACATCCGTTATGGTCTGCGAACCTTTATGTGGACTGACAAATTGCCCTATTTAATGCAAAAAGAATTAAATAGGGTTTATATTACCTGGGTTCATAAGGCTCCCTATAGAGGCAAGCCTCTATAGTCAATTACCCCTCAAATGACCGAAGTCACCTGAGAGAACTCTCGATTTAGATCAGGGGTTTCTATCTTCATGAATTCAAAGGGTAGGGTTTTTAACGAAGTGTGATAATAGGAAATCCAATAGGTGAAAGGCGCAGTCTGGAACAACTATTTCCAGAGTCAAAGAAAAGAGAGGTAGGGGACGTCACAGATCTCGAGGAGAACCTCGATGACTTCCCAGACTATCCTAATGTTGGGCTTTAAATTTTGGAAATGAAGTTATTTATGTTTCAATCCTGCTAATTAATTTTAGAAATTACATTTACATAATCACCTGATTATGCAAATAACCTGAAAGATAGGAGGATTTAAAATGTGTCGGATGATGACCTCGGAATCCTAAGCGAGTAGGGCTTACATTGCACAACAAGACTGTGCAAAAGCCTAAAAGAACAAGTGAGGATTTATGTCGCACTAGGCAGACTACCTCAAAGTCCTAGGGCTTGTTATTTAAACTAAAGAATGGTTTTGCTGATGTCGGCACAGGTTTTGCTGATGTCGGCACAGGTTTTGCTGTTGAAGATGGTCGTGTTGCCCTCGAAGTCGTGCTTTGTGCTCCACATCGTTGCAGAGGTTCAGTTTTGGAAAATGATAATCAAGAGAAGAGAGAAGTGTTTTGCTTTAGAGAATTCTTAAAATCCAAATATTTTAATGTTTTAATTAAAATAAATCTTAAAGTTGATTAAATAGAACCGATTAAGATCCCACGGTTCTGTCACCCCAGCACCGTTATTTTCATCGGATTCACTTAGTCCAAATGAATTTGACAAACTCAACTGAATGAGTTCCACACTTTCATTTAGATCGTGGGAAATCCCGTTAGCAACATGTGGGTTACATCATCCGAGGTATTTTAGATCATCCAACGAGATATTTTAATTTAGTTGTAGTTGTAGTTTTGTTGTTCTATTTATGATTAAATTTTGAATTGTTTTATATGTTGAATGTTGTGGCCGTGAATTTTATCTTGTGTCGATTTTAATTTAGTTTTGGGTTTCAGTTTTGTGACAATCCTAAAGGTTTTAAGTTTTCACGCAGGGTGACATTCTTGTTTAACATCACAGCCTGGTGAAAATTCTCGGGCTCATTTAGACTTATTATGTTGCTTAACAACGCATCCTACATATACCCTTATGCTTAATGAACACAGGTGTTCGGGGTAGGTTGGGGCAGATGGGTTTAGGTGTGGTTTGGATTTGGATAGGTGGCAATTGGTAGTTTGATTTGGACTTATGGGAGTGCTGTGAAGAGTTTGTGATTTTATTTATGGAAGATTTGATTGAGTTTGTGTTTGGATTTGGTTTGTTTTTGGATTTGTTTTTTTTGGTTTAGGTTTAAATTTGGTTTGTGTTTAGATTTGGTTTGGTTTGTTTTTGAAGCTAGGGATTTTGAGTTTGGAATGTGAATTGGGAAGGTTATGTGGACATCGGGTAAAATTTGGGTTACTCCATGCATTCACTAAGCATAAGGGTCTTCTTATTATGGTTTCTACACCAAGTTTTGATTTCCTATGGGTCTTTGTAAAGGTAAAAATAAACCATGCCTCAAGAGGACTATCCTAGGTTTGATTCTTATGGTGTTGGTATTGTATTGCGGTCAGAATTGTTGTTGTATGTTGTCTTTGTTGCATTATGTTATGTATGTGTTGTTTTTGTATTATGTATGTTATTGTTATTTATTATTTTATTATTGTTTATTTTGTTATGTGTTATCATTTTATCTTATTATTGTTATTTATTATTTATGTGTTTTGTTATTTTTATGATGTGTTATTTAAATCATTATCTTTTAATTGTAATTGAAATTATTTATTTAATTTATTATCTTATTCAATTCATTGTAATTTATTTACTTTAATATCATTTATTTATTTAAATAATTGTTATTAACTTAATTTAATTTTACTTTAATTTATAATTACTTAATATTTATTTTTTTAAATTATTATTTTTGTTTTTCATTTAATTTTTATTATTTAATTTAATTAATTTAATTTAGTATAAATTATTATTTATTTACAATATTGCTTAATTTAATTTAATTTAATTTAATTTATTTAACTTATTTTATTTAATTTAATTTATTATTTATTTACATTATAATTTAATTTTTATTTAGCTTGATTTAATTTATTTAATTTAATTTAATTTATTTAAGTTATTTTATTTAATTTAGTTTATTATTTATTTACATTATAATTTAATTTTTATTTAGCTTGATTTAATTTATTTAATTTAATTTAATTTATTATTTATTTACATTATTATTTAATTTTAATCTAATTTAATTTTTGATTTTTATTAATTTAATTGATTTAATTTTATTTAAATTATTATTGTTTAATTTAATATAGTTTAATTCAATTTATTTTATTTTATTTAATTTATTATTTATTTATGTTATTTAAATTGTTTTCAATTTATGTATATATATGTGTGTGTGTGTGTGTGTGTGTGTGTGTGTGTGTGTGTGTGTGTTATTTATTTTTATTATCCCTTATATTCTTATCATTTAATATATTTAAATTATAAGTTTTTTTTCTTGTAATTTATTATTGTTATTATTTAGATGTATATTTCAGATTATTATTTATGTAATTTTTTATCATTTATATTATTATTTACTAAATTATAAAGATTTTCATATTCTCTCTCATTGATTATTCTTAAAGTTATTATCATTTATATTAGGTTATTATATATTAAACTTATTATTTACATATATTTACATTTACATTATTTAAAAAAGAATGACTTTTTTATTTACTTATTTTTGTTATTTATTTATATTTAGAATTATTATTTTAGTTATTATTATTATCATTTTCTTATATTTTCATTATCTATTTAAGTTTATAGTTATTTATTTTATTCTTATCACATTATTTTTTATTATTTACATATTGTTATTATTCATATATCATTATTATTCATTTGGTTATTTATATTTTAGTATTATTTATTTAAATTTAATATAGTGTAGTTATATTATTTAAATTTAGTATGGTTATATTATTTACATTTAGAATTAAATTTCATATAGTTATTTTAAATTTAGTATAGTTTATTTTAGTTAAAATTTAGTAAAGATATTATTTAATTTATTTAAATTTACAATTATATCACTTATATTTTTACATTTATTATTCATTATTTATTTTAGATTTTTATTTCATTTTCTTTTGTTTTATTTCTATTTCTTTTTCTTTTTATGTTGTGTTAATTTTTTTTTTTAATTTTAAAATTCATTTTCAAGTTAGTAAAAATTAGGTGGTAGATTTGTAAATTGTTAAACTAGTTAACCTAAATAATTAGATAATTTGCATGAAAAAGAAATCCTAAGGCTAAACATGGAATGATTTAAAAAAAAAAGCTAAATAGCTAAATAACATTACATAAAAAAGGAATTCCTAAGCCTAAGCAAGGTAACATTTAAAAAGCATACCTGAAGATTTAAAAAAAATTAAATGACTTGTATGTAAATTTAAAAATCTTTCTAAAGGAAGAAGTATTTTAAAGAAAATTCATGTAGGTGTGAAATATTTAGGCTAAACATGAAGATGGAATCTAAAATGAATTTTTGAAACAAAAATTTCCATAAAAGAAAGAATAAATGAGAGGGGAAGAGAATTACCTTAGCTTTGGAGGAGTTGATGGAAGAATTTGAAGAAGAGATGCCTTTGTTGAAGCTCACGGCTAGGAGAGGTTGGGGGTGTTGTGGTGAAGTGTTGCTAGCTTGGAAGAAGGAGGAGAAGAGGAAGGGAGGCTCACGGCTTGGAGAAGAATTGGGGTGGGGGGGGGTGGAATGAGGAAGTGAGTGAAGTGACTAAGTGAGTGTGTGAGTGTGTGAGTGTGTACGAGAGTGTAAAATGGGATTATGAGAGGATTTTTAGGGGGGGGTGGGGGGGTGTCACGGTTTTGTGGTGTGGGGGAGATAAGGAGGAGGTGAGGTGGAGATATGGTGAACTTAAGGAGGAGGTGAAGTGGAGATATGGTGAAGGTATGGAGGCGGTGAGGGGAGAGGTGAGGGAGAGATGAGGGAGAGATATTTTTTATTTTATTTTATTTATTTATTATTTTTATTATTTTAATTATATGTATATATTTATTTTAGGGATGCCATGAGGTTAATTTGGTTAATTGTGGTTTAATTTGGTTTGATTTGAATTATTAGTTCAATTAGGTTCATTTGGGTTTGGGTTGACTTAACTTGGGTTAGAGCTTGAATGAAGCCCAAGTGCCTTGATCAATATTGTCCATATGATTGTAATGAAGATCTTTCATGAAGAAACAAAGTAGTTTTGAACTCATTTGAAAGTTCAATTTTGGTATGGATAGGATTTTTAATTATTTTGGACCACATTGGATTTGGATCAAGTTACCTTGAGTTTGAGTGGGAATGAGGTCCAGAAGTCTTCAACAATAGTGCAGATATGGTTGTCTCAAAGATTTTTCATGAAGATATGAAATGGTTTTGACAAAGTTTGGAGGGTCAATTGGGTGGATTTAGGAAATGTGTTCAATTTGGGTCAAAATTAGTGGTTTTGGTCCAAAATGGATTTGGGTAAGACTTGAGCTCAAATTGTGGACAATTGATGATCCAATTCAGTTTAAGGAGGTGTTATAAAGAGTTTGGGATTGAAATTTTGGTGGAATTGATTGGAATTGGGTTTATTTAGGGGATTTTGGATTATTTAGGCAAAATTGGGGATTTTGGATTTCAAGTGGAATTGGATTCAAATGTGGGACACATTGGGCTTGAATTTGGTTTAGATTGATATTAGAGATGTCGAATTGAAGTTTGGAATTGAAATTGGGCAAGATTTTAGTCAATTGGGTTAAGATTAGGTTTGATTTGGGAACTTTTGGGCTACACAGACCAAATTGGTGTTTTTTGATTTAAATTAGGTTAAATGGACAAAATTGACTTATGGTATAGTTGAAAAAAATGAAATTAGAATTTTTAGGATTTCCTTGAATTTTTTGAGAATTTTTTAGAATTTTTGGATTTTTTGGAATTTTGGGTATTTAAGGTATTTTAGGGGTATTTTGGGTGAGTTTAGGGGTAAAAGCAGATATGTAGTGTGTGTATGTTGTGAGTGTGAAGTGTGTGAGTGGTGAGCTCCAAACCTCGCTCAGGGTAAATCCTATGGTTAGACCATCTATAGGAGACTTCCCCTAGGCTTCCTTATGCTTGCCTTATTCCTACCAAAAGGTGGAGGTTAGGCTTCAAGCATATGAAAACTCCTAGTGAAGCTAAAAAAGGTTTGAATTTCCATGGGGAGGATTCCATGACTAGTCTTCTATGAAAGTCACTAGGAGAGTCCTACAGCTAGACCCTAGGCTATTCTGAAGAGAGACTAGACCTCAACCAAAAGTGAGGTTAATAAATTGACCCCCAATAGGTGTGGTGTGCCGAACAGGCACCACGCTTATTGGTGTTGACTGAAGAAGATCAACAAACCAACAAAAAGTTTCCTAAGTAAAATACCTAGGGCAAAATTCAGAATTGAGAGATAGTTGTTTCTGCTGGGGAACAAGAGGAGGAATTTTCAATTTAAGAGTTGCAACTTTAATTTTCAAATTTCAAATTTCAAATTTGGATATGATTTACCTTGCTTTTCTCTCGACTTTAATTTCAATTTGATTTTGATTTTTATTTTAATTTCGATTTCAATTTCAATTTTGGTTTTATGCGGAGAAAAGAGTAGGGGTAAGGCCCACCCGAATGCATTTGTATGTTGAGAAGGAAGCAGGACTGAGGCTATTTCATACGTGTATGCTGAGAAAGAATAGGACGGAGCCTATGCAAAATGTAGAGTGCTTCAATTTCAATTGTAATTTCAATTTTAATTTTTTGCTGAGAAAGGAGTGGGGTGAAGGACTACCCCGAATGCTGAGAATATGCTGAGAATTGTTGAGAATTGCTGAGATTGCTGATAATATGCTGAGGAGGGAGTAAAGCGAAAGCCTATCCCGAGTGCTGAGAGTATGCTGAGAATTGCTGAGAATGCTGAGAATTGCTGAGAATTACTAAGAATTGCTGAGATTACTGAGAATTGCTGAGAAGTACTGAGAATTGCTGAGAATATGCTTAGAATTGCTGAGAAATGCTGAGAATTCCTGAGTGCTGAGATTACTGAGAATATGCTGAGAAATGCTGAGATTCCTGAGAATATGCTGAGAAATGCTGAGATTGCTAAGAATTACTGAGAACTGCTGGGAATTGCTAAGTGCATAGATTGCTGAGAATTCACGGATGCATAGACCGTGAAAAATTTTACTGAGATGTATTTATGCAGAGATTCAGAAATATTTTTTTGATATTTGGGAATGCAGAGGTTTATGAATGCAGAGACTGAACATATTGCTGAGATTTATGAATGCAGAGATTGTGAAAACATTTTGTAAAGTGCAGAGAATGTTTGTAGAAGTTCATGCAGTGCTGGATTTCCTTGAAATGTATGTGCAGAGATTTTTGAAAATTCACATAGTGCAGATTTCTTTTGTTTTGTTCGAATGTTGACTTTTATTTTGTTTGATGCAGAGTTTTATTTAGTTGCATTTATTTTAGGATTTAGACCAGTTTTAGACAAGTGCGGCATCAGCGCTTCGTAGAACAAGACTCTGTCTTTGAAACGTTGCAATGTACAACACTTCTTGAGGTATTGTTCACTGACTAAAGACCAGTGCTAGAAAATAACTCACTATTTAAGGTGCTATCAGAATCACATTCTTTCAAGTACCTATAAAGGTGTCTTATGTCTAAGGACGTCACCGCTGAAGAGGACGAAACTTCTTAGCTTCATTTATAGTAGTTTTCGTTTGATTTGTTGCAGATTCTGTAGAAGTTGAAGTTGTCTTTGAGAAATTTCTCTGACGATCTTCGAATTGACATTGAAGTTGTAATTGCTGGGCACTAAAGAATAAGACTTAATGGTTGAATTTTCATTAATTAGTAATGTCGTCATTGTTTCTTCATTTCCTTCTTTCTAGGCCTAAGCAGATCCCAAAATTTATGTTCATGTAACTAAAATATTTTTCACCATTCAAAGATATTTCTGAGCCAATTAATGACCGACCAAAAGGCATAGATTCACTTGACTCTTTTCAAAGCATAATATCGGAGGAAACTTCTTAAGATTGTCTTTCAAGTTTCATTAATCAAGGGAGGATTAAGACACCAATTTTTGATTATTTGCTTGCCTCAAGCTTCTTCTCAGGGAGCACTTTTTGTTTTCTTTTTTTTCTTTTTATTTTCATTTATTTTCTCTTTTTTTTCTATTTTCATCCATTTTTTCATTAAGGATTACTATATCTGATGGAGCACATGTTAAAGATTTTGAATGCCTGAATTGGGGCACCAATTTTTTATTTTATGCTCAACTCAAGCTTTTCCTCAGGAACACTCCTGTTTTTTGGCTCCTTTTGTTTTCTGAGAATTACTGTATCTGGCAGTGCATATTTCTGTTAAAGATTTTGAATGTTGAAACTTCCCCCAATTAATAATTCTGAAATGTCCCTTAATATGAATCCTGAGATATTATAACTTTTTCGAAAGTTCCGACCCAGCCACATGGCGGGAAATTAAAATGTTGTTGATATCCCAAGTCAATTACTCGTATTTCAACCACACTAATTAATTTGAAATTAACTTAGGACCCAGTTCAAATTCCTTAAAGTGAAAGACCTAGTCATTAGGGCATTAACTTCATTCTTTCCTGAAGTCGAACTCTTAGCAAAATATCCAATTTTGAGCTTTCAAAATATTAAGCAATTCTGGAGAAAAACAAACTCCTTTTTCTTTCATCATTGTGATAGAAGAGACGATACAACTTAATACTGATCACACTGAGCAACAAAAGTAGTACAATAGTAATCAAAAAGTGTCTCGTCCGTTGTCAGCTGCGTAGGAATCAATTGAAGCAAACAAATCACTGAAATCATATTGATAGAACCTTTTCAAGTTCTTTTCAAACATTCATCGAGGATTGTTACGCTTCCATTCTTGAAGTTCTTCTCCAGCCATTTTTTGAAACTAATACAGCCTTCAATGGTGTGCCCAAGCATTCTATGATATATACAATAGTTGGGATGATTCTTCTTGTTAACCTCCGTCGGCTTCTTTGCCTCAGGCAATCTGAACTCGGGTTTCTTAATTAAATTATGGAACATCTATGCTACTGCTTCATCATTGAAGGGATATACTCTGTTCAACAAGTTGGTCATAGACCGACTCTGCCTTCCATCCGTCCGGAGTGTGCTCTGCTGGGATGACTGTTGACTGTGTTGTTGATTGTACTGCTGACTGTACTGTTGAACATGCTGAATACATTGTGTTGGTTGTCGAACGTACTACTCTGGTGGTTGAACATACTGCTATGGGTGTGGAACATACCACTGAGGCGGCTGACTGAACTAAGGAAGCGACTAACTGCATCTTCTTGTGAAAACTCACCGTCTCGAGGAGGTTCTTCGTCCTTGACCGTATCGAGGTGATTGCTCGGTCCGTATCTCTATCAGTACGTTTTCCTTGTAGATCATTTCCACTACTCTAGAACTTTTCTCAAAAGCTTTCACTGGTCTGGATTCTTCAATCTTTTCTTGCGGCTCTGCATGCTTAATCTCTTCTTACAGACTGCTGGCTTTACTCAGTAGTTTATCAAAAGACTTGATGGTGAGTCCTTTAAGCATGAAATTTATCGGTCCATGGATATTCTTAAGTAAGACCTCAATCACATGTTGTTCCTACAATTGAGGCTCGCACTTCATGCTCAAGTTTATCCACTGTAGAATATACTCCACCAAAGTCTCTGTAGATTTCTGACGTTCCATTATAAGATCTCCAATAGTAATGTGGTGATGTACTCTGGAAAATCTCTTAACAAACAAATTTTCCAATTCTGTAAACTTCCTGATCGACCCGTTTGGTAGTTCTGTGTATCAATCAAATGCAATCACTGAAAGACTGCTCACGAACTGGCAGAAAAGTAGTGCCTCGCTACCCCCCGCATTGCAGCAGCTTGCTCGGAAGTGTGCAACATGCTGACGAGGGTTGTTCGTTCCATCGAAAGCCTTAAAGGTTGGTGGTACAAAACCCTTAGGATATGGGATGGCATCGAACTCCTCGGGGTAAGGTCTACCCTTTGAAACTAATGAACCCCCTTTCGATTGAGCTTGGCTTCCTTTACATGCTATTCGACCAACTGCTTAATGTCATTTTCTGGCACCTTATTCTTTGTTGAATCTTTCTTTGGCAGCTCATCTTGCTTTGCAGAAGCAACCTCCCTTCTTTCGTCGGTAATATGGACAATCTCTGGCTGGTTCATCTCCAGGGATGCCACCTGTTGTTAGTGCAATTGTCCCTGCATTGTAGCCATAGCAGTTGTCATTTCTTTGAATTTCTTCTTGAGACGGCTGATATGTTCATCTCTTTGTTGGACGGCCCTCTGCCACTCATCCGCGGCGTTCTCCTCACGAAGAGGAGTGTCGCTCGCAGCTAACAAGGCTAGGGTCTCGATGATGTTGATTTCTGCAAAATCTCCTACCATGTAATCTGTTAAGTTGTAATCTTCATCTTCAAAGTCTTCCTTCTGATCTTTATACAATGTGCAGTGTTAGCTCGATGCTTTTCCACAGCGGACTCAATTGACTTTCCTTTGAGAACTTTAAGATCAATTGGAGGTTTTCGAGAAACATCCCTTATTTCCTCGGGCGGCAGTGTCATCGTGCAGAAGCTAATCGAATCACTCGACATCATAATTATAGAACCTTTTTTAGGTTCTTTTAAATACTCATTCGGGATCGTTAAGTTTCCGCTCTCGAAATTCTTCTCAAGCCAATCCTTGAAGTTGAAGCACTTCTCAATGGTGTGTCCACCGAACCTGTGGTATGGGCAATACCTTGGATGTCGTTTCTTGTTGATCTCATCGGGTTTCTTCAGCTCTAGTAGTTTGAATCCTGGCCTCTTGATTAGATTTTCAACCATCTTTGCCACGACATCATCCTTGAAGGAATAGTTTCTATGTAACCGATCAGACGTTGTTGGAACCTTTCTTCCGCTATCCGGTACGAGTCTCATACCGGAACAACTCGTTCTTCGAGTACATTGCGAGTCTTCGTTGCGACGCTTGATATTCAAAATTCCCTGATCGCGTTTACATTCCTGTGCTTTTATCATTTGTACAGACTTTGAATCAGACTTAATCTTGAATTTAGAAGACGGCAAAAGACGAGCATCGACTGACTCTTCCTCTTGTAGAATATCTTTTCCTTTAGTTAACGGAGTGATTGGTACAGCTGTAGTGAATCTGACAGTGGGAGCAGAAATAGTCTCAGGAGTAGTCCCAACGCTCGTAAAGACAAAGAGTTCTTTTCAATCCATTCCTTCTTTGGCATGGGAAGTTCCTCAACAGACTTCAGGTTGAACATTACAATAGGCTTAACGGACTTACTCATTTCAGGCTTCATCATTTCAAAAGCCACATCCCCGAACTTAGCTTCAACATCGTTGAACCCTTGTCTAAACTCAATGACCGCCAGCTCAGGCAGCTCATCCATATTGACGACAAACTCCACTCCGGAGATAAAAGAAAAGATCAACATTAGTGAAGACATAATTCCTGGCATTTAAAAAATTTCTGGAAGTCAGTAACATCCGTGCCTTGTAGTTTCAACGGAAGCACTCAAGCTACCATACTTGTACTGCAAACTGGGCAATCCTCTTATTCTGTTTGGTATTTTCACTTTATTTTATCTTTATTTTCGGCTTTTAAATTTGTTAACGCTGTTCGTTTAATTTTAAAATTTGAGTGAAAGGTATGAAAGTAGAGATTTGGTTTAATTTGCTTATAGCAAATCAAACCCGAGAGACACGGAGCAAAAGTGAAATTCAGGACCTAGTCCTGGGAAGAATTCACAACGCACCTCACGCACAAACACACATATTGGGGGTTTGACCCCACACAAAAAGAAAGCCCTAAAGATTCCTGAACCACTCTCTTTGAGGTGGTCAAACAGATGGTTCTGAAATCAAGAGAGTTGACCGTGCTTGCCCAAGAAAGAAATGAGCTAAGCATGCCAACGGAAGAATGATAATTTAGACCATAAGGGGCATGGACATATTGTCGATGTTTGAAGATAGAAACCCTTGATCATAATGAAGAGTAGAGTTGTTTCCCTAGCGGAGTTGCCAGAAGTTGTCGGCCGCTGAATGCTTAAGATTTTAATTTAATTTATATGTATATTAGTGGTGAAAGTAAAACATTAAATTTTAAAATATGAGAATGGACGAATCTCATTCGTTTAGCAGTTTGAAAGAACGAGCGTCGTATTGCAAGTAATGCATCTATTTCAAAGAATAGACACCTTACTTGACAATATCGCTCGATCAAATAAACCAAGAAATTGATGACATCCGTTCTGGTCTGCGAACCTTTATGTGGACCGACAAATTCCCCAATTTAATACAAAAATAATTAAATAGTGTTTATATTACCTGGGTTCATAAAGCTCCCTATAGAGACAAGCCCCTATAGTCAATTACCCCTCAAATGATCGAAGTCACCAGAGAGAACTCTCGATTTAGATCAGGGGTTTCTATCTTCATGAATTCAAAGGGTAGGGTTTTCAATGAAGTGTGATAATAGGAAATCCAACAGGAGAAAGGCACAGTCTGGAACAATTATTTCCAGAGTCAAAGAAAAGAGAGGTAGGGGATGTCATAGATCTCGAGGAGAACCTCGATGACTTCCCAGACTATCCTAATGTTGGGCTTTAAATTTTGGAAATGAAGTTATTTAAATTTCAATCCTGCTAATTAATTATAGGAATTACATTTACATATTCGCATGATTATGCAAATAATCTAAAAGATAGGAGGATTTACGTCGTATCGGACGACCACCTCAGAATCCTAAGCGAGTTAGGGCTTATATTGCACAACAAGTCTGTGCAAAAGCATAAAAGAACAGGTGAGGATTTATGTCACACTAAGCAGACTACCTCAAAGTCTTAGGGCTTGTTATTTAAACTAAAGAATGGTTTTACTGATGTCGACACAGGTTTTCATTGTTTAAGATGGTCGTGCTGCCCTCGAAGTCGTGCTTCGTGCTCCACGTCATTGCAGAGGTTCAGTTTTGGAAAATTATAATCAAGAGATGAGAGAAGTTTTTTGGTTTAGAGAAGTCTTAAAATCCAAATATTTTAAGGTTTTAATTAAAACAAATCATAAAGTTGATTAAACAGAACTGATTAAGATCCTACTATTCCGTTATCCTGGCACCGTTATTTTCATCAGATTCACTTAGTCCAGATGAATTTGCTAAACTCAACTGAATGAGTTCCATACTTTCATTTAGACTGTGGGAAATCCTGTTAGCAACACGTGTGTTACATCATCCGAGGTATTCCTGATCATCCAACGAGCGCTTTAATTTAGTTTTTGTTGTAGTTTTGTTGTTCTATTTGTGATTAAATTTTGAGTTGTTTTATCTTTTGAATGTTCTGGCAGTGAATTTTATCTTGTGTCGATTTTAATTTAGTTTTGGGTTTTAGTTTTATGACTATCCTAAAGGTTTTCAGTTTTCATGCAGGGTGACATTCTTGTTTAACATGCAAGAAAGGTAAATTATAGTGCAAGAAAAATAAATCGCAATAAAATAAAAGCGTACCTAGTAGGGTCTTCTCGTCATTCCCAGCTGAAACTTTAGTATTGCATTGCATGTATGTGTTTATAATATTGCAGAAATTAAAGCATGCCAGAAAACAGGAAGAAGTAGGACTAACAAGCAGTAACTACTCAATCTTATGATGTATATGTTTAGATCCTGGTTGTCTACCAAGTCCTATGATGTCTATGTTAAGATCCTGGTTGTCTACCAAGTCATATGATGTCTAGGTGAATTTATATGTTGCGTTTTAATGAACTTTGTTAATTTAATTAAGGATGGTTTTGTTAAGCAAACATATTAAGTTTAATAGACCTCGGAGGTATCCAAAAGGTCGAGAGAGGATGCGGTCCATGCTTCCCTCTCACAGCCTGGTGAAAAGTCTCGGTCTCATTTAGACTTATTATGTTGCTTAACAACTCATCCTACCTATACCCTTATGCTTAATGAACACAGGTGCTCGGGCTAGGTTGGGACAGATGGGTTTGGGTGTGGTTTAGATTTGGATTGGTGGCAATTGGTAGTTTGATTTGAACTTATGGGAGTGTTGTGAAGAGTTTGTGATTTTATTTGTGGAAGATTTGATTGAGTTTATGTTTGGATTTGGTTTGTGTTTGGATTTGGTTTGTGTTTGGATTTGTTTTTTTGGTTTAGTTTTAAATTTGGTTTGTGTTTGGATTTGGTTTGGTTTGTTTTTGAAGCTAGGGATTTTGAGTATGGAATGTGAATTGGGAAGGTTATGTGGACATCGGGTAAAAGTTGGGTTACTCCATGCGTTCACTAAGCATAAGGGTATTCTTATTATGTTTTATACACCAAGTTGTGATTTTCTAGGGGTCTTTGTAAAGGGAAAAATAAACCATGCCTCAAGAGGCCTATCCTAGGTTTGATTGTTATCGTGTTGGTATTGTATTGTGGTCGGGATTGTTGTTGTATATTGTCTTTGTTGCATTATGTTATGTATGTGTTGTTATTGTATTATGTATGTTATTGTTATTTATTATTTTATTATTTTTTATTTTGTTATGTGTTTTCATTTTATGTTATTATTGTTATTTATTATTTATGTGCTTTGTTATTTTTATGATGTGTTATTTAAAGTCATTATCTTTTATTTGTAATTGAAATTATTTATTTAACTTATTATCTTATTTAATTCATTGTGATTTATTTACTTTATTATCATTTATTTATTTAACAAATTGTTATTAATTTAATTTAATTTTACTTTAATTTATAATTACTTAATATTTATTTATTTAAATTATTATTTTTGGTTTTCATTTAATTATTTTTATTTAAATAAATTAATTTAATTTAGTATAAATTATTATTTATTTACATTATTGCTTAATTTAATTTAATTTAATTTAATTTATTTAACTTATTTTATTTAATTTAATTTATTATTTATTTAAATTATTATTTAATTTTAATTTAGCTTGATTTAATTTATTTAATTTATTTAATTTAATTTAATTTATTATTTATTTACATTATTATTAAATTTTAATTTAATTCAATTTTTTTATTTTTATTAATTTAATTGATTTAATTTAATTTAAATTATTATTGTTTAATCTAATATAGTTTAATTCAATTTATTATATTTTATTTTATTTATTATTTATTTATATTATTTAAATTATTTTCAATTTATGTATATATATATATGTGTGTGTGTTATTTATTTTTATTATCCCTTATATTCTTATCTTTTAATATATTTAAATTATAAGTTAATTTTCTTGTAATTTTGTATTGTTATTGTTTAGATGTATATTTAAGTTTATTATTTATGTCATTTATTTATCATTTATATTATTATTTACTTAATTATAAATCTTTTCATTTTCTCTCTCCTTGATTATTCTTAAAGATATTATCATTTATATTAGGTTATTATATATTAAAATTATTATTTACATATATATTTACATTTACATTAATTAAAAAGAATGACATTTTTATTTACTTATTTTTTATTTATTTTTATTTACAACTATTATTTTAGTTATTATTATTATCATTTTCTTATATTTTCCTTATCTATTTAAGTTCATAATTATTTATTTTATTCTTATCACATTATTTTTTATTATTTACATATTGTTATTATTCATATATCATTATTATTCATTTAGTTATTTATATTTTAGTAGTATTTATTTAAATGTAATATAGTGTAGTTATATTATTTAAATTTAGTGTAGTTCTTTTATTTAGTAAAGTTATTAAATTTAGTATTGTTATATTATTTACATTTACTATTAAATTTAATATAGTTATTGTAAATTTAGTATAGTTTATTTTAGTTAAAATATAGTAAAGATATTTTTTAATTTATTTAAATTTACAATTATATCACTTATATTTTTACATTTATTATTCATTATTTATTTTAGATTTTTATGTCATTTTCTTTGGTTTTATTTTTATTTCTTTTTCTTTTTTATGTTGTATTGTTTCTTTTTTTAAAAATTTTAAAATTCATTTTTCATGTTAGTAAAAATTAGGTGGTAGATTTGTAAATAATTGAACTAGTTAACCTAAATAATTAGATAATTTGCATAAAAAAAGAAATCCTAAGGCTAAACATGGAAAGATTTAAAAAAAAGCTAAATAGCTAAATAACTTTGCATAAAAAAGGAATTCCTAAGCCTAAGCATGGAAACATTTAAAAAGCATACATGAAGTTTTAAAAACATTAATTGACTTGTATGTAAATTTAGAAATCTTTGTAAAGGATGAAGTATTTTAAAGAAAATTCATGTAGGTGTGAAATATTTAGGCTAAACATGAATATGGAAACTAAAAAGAATTTTTGAAACAAAAATTTACATAAAAAAAAAAGAATAAATGAGAAGGGGAGAGAATTACCTTAGCTTTGGAGGAGTTGATGGAAGAATTTGAATAAGGGATGCCTTTGTTGAAGTTCACGGCTAGGAGAGGTTGGGGGCGTTGTGGTGAAGTGTGGCTAGCTTGGAAGAAGGAGGAGAAGGGGAAGGGAGGCTCACGTCTAGGAGAAGAATTTGGGGGGGTGGAATGAGGAAGTGAGTGTGTGAGTGTGTGAGTGTGTAACAGAGCGTAAAATGGGATTATGAGAGGATTTTTATGGGGGAGGGGGGGCTCACGATTTTGTGGAGTGCGGGAGATAAGGAGGAGGTGAGGTCGAGATATGGTGAAGGTAAGGAGGAGGTGAGGGGAGATGTGAGGGAGAGGTGAGGGAGAGATGAGGGAGAGATATTTTTAATTTAATTTTATTTATTTATTATTTTTATTATTTTTATTATATATATATATATATATATATATTTAAGGGATGCCATGAGTTTAATTTGGTTAATTGTGGTTTAATTTGGTTTGATTTGAATTATTAGTTCAATTAGGTTCATTTAGGTTTGGGTTGACTTAACTTGGGTTACAGCTTGAATGAAGCCCAAGTTCCTAGATCAATATTGTCCATATGATTGTAATGAAGATCTTTCATGAAGATACAAAGTGGTTTTGAACTCATTTGGAAGTTCAATTTTGGTATGGATAGGATTTTTGATTATTTTGGACCATATTGGATTTGGGTCAAGTCATCTTGAGCTTGAGTGGGAATGAGGTCCAGAGGTTTTCAACAATAGTGTATATATGGTTGTCTTGAAGATTTTTAATGAAGATATGAAATGGTTTTGACAAAGTTTGGAGGGTCAATTTTGTGGATTTAGGACATGTGTTTAATTTGTGTCAAAATTGGGGGATTTTGTCCAAAATGGATTTGGGTAAGACTTGAGCTCAAATTGTGGACAATTGATGATCCAATTCAGTTTAAGGAGGTGTTATAAAGAGATTGGGATTGAAATTTGAGAGGAATTAATTGACATTGGGTTTATTTAGAGGATTTTGGATTATTTAGGCAAAATTAGGGATTTTGGAATTCAAGTGGAATTGGATTCAAATGTGGGCCAAATTGGGCTTGAATTAGGTTTATATTGACATTGGGGATGTCAAATTGAAGTTTTGAATTGAAATTGGGCAAGATTTTGGTCAATTGGATCAAGATTGGGTTTGATTTGGGCACTTTTGGGCTACAGAGGCCACATTGGGGTTTTTTTATTTAAATTAGGTTAAATTGACAAAATTGGCTTATGGTGAAGTTGAACAAAATGAAATTAGGAATTTTTAGGATTTTCTGGAATTTTGTAAGAATTGTTTGGAATTTTTGGATTTTTTGGAATTTTGGGTATTTAGGGTATTTTAGGGGTATTTTGGGTGAGTTTTGGGGTAAAAGGAGGTATGCAGTGTGTGTATGTTGTGAGTGTGAAGTATGTGAGTGGTGAGCTCCAAACCTCACTCAGGGTAAATCCTAAGGTTAGACCACCTATAGGAGACTTCCCCAAGGCTTCCTTATGCTTGCCTTCTTCCTACCAAAAGGTGGAGTTTAGGCCTCAAGCATATGAAAACTCCTAGTTAAGCTAAAAAAGGTTTGAATTTCTATGGGGAGGGTTCCATGACTAGTCATCTAAGAAAGTCACCAGGAGAGTCTTACGGCTAGACCCTAGGCTATTCTAAAGAGAGACTAGACCTCAACAAAAAGTGAGGTCAAGAATGATATTGAATTTTGCAGTAGTCGTCAAGTCATCTATCTTTAGGAGCAAAGTTATTAATTTAAGAGCTTGTTCTCATTATTGATTAAACCCTCATAGCATCATTGTATCACTTGATAGTTGAGATGCATCAATATCCAATTATGTAAGAGTTCTCAAGTTCATAATGTTAATCAACGCTCTTGGGTCGATAAGAACCCTTAAAAGTGTCGTGTCATTTACTTTCACTGTTATGTACAATGGACGATTATGCTCAGTTGTTCCAATTAACAGGTCATTATCAGAGAAGGTAATCTTTGTTGATTCTTCTAATGGACAGACTTCATTCTGATTAATACTAGCAAGTTAAGCTAGGCAAATGTCTGGATCTAGAATGGCTTTTATTAATGACTCTCTAATTTCTTTGGAAAGCATAAGAGCCTCATAGATGCTCAATTTTGCTGGTAAATTTCTCAGATGCGCTAATACATTATAGTCAACTTCGTTATGAAAATCATCCTCATTTCTTTCAGGGGGTTGAGGACACATTGAAGGAATGTTCTTTTCCGATGTGACTATTTCCTTCTCTTGTGGAGCTATTCTTCGAGGTAGAACCTTTCCATTTCTCAAATTAATCTCAATTATCTTCATGTTTACTATCTGACTCTTTTGTTTCTGAGTCTAAAGATTCCAATTCTATGGAAATTGGGGTTCCTTGTAATTGAAGTGTGGTAGTGTCCCTTTCATCTTTGTCATTGTTAGAATTATTATCAATGTTACTGTCATTTTGGTTGTCATTAGACTGATTGAGATCATGTAAAATTTGAGTAATGTCTATAGGATTAAACTTTGAATGTTAATTTTCAAGAGCATCACCTAAAATAGACAAAATGTAAGCAGAACTAGAAGCGTTATTATTCACAGTAGTGGTAAACAAAAAGTCATACAAAGCCAACATCCTAATGGTTTTTCTCCCTTTATCGAAGACAACTATCCTAGTAGGAGATGGAGACACATAAGAACTATGAGATACAAAAGGAAGTTTAGTCCCTATATCTAGAAGACCTTTAATACATTTTTGTTCTTTATTTTTCTTTTTCTTTTCTTTCTTGGAAGATTTTGTAACTTGATATTCAGTAAGGATCTCCTCAGAAGATTTACCCCGAATAGTGTTGTCAGTGTTCTTGTTGTCAGCATTAAGTTTATCTACCAAAATCATATTGATTGAACCTTTATCAGGTTCTTTCAAATATTCTTTTGGGATTACTATATTTTCTTCTTTAAAATTACGCTCTAACTAGTCTTTGAAGACAAATCATTCTTCAATCTTGTCTCCAAGCATTCTATGATAAGGATTGTCCTTCATGTCAACTTTTGCTGGCCTTTTAGCTTATGGTAACTTAAATTCTGGTATTTTAAGCAAGGTACAGAATATTTTGCTGACGGCCTCCATTTTGAATGGATATTCTTTATTCATTCTATTGGCCATTGTTCTTTTATCTGCCGGTACTAGGATTGGTTGTTGAAGTTGTAATTGAGGAGATGTTTGTGATGCTGATGGATTCTGTCGTTATTTCTTTTGTTCAGGTTGAACTTGTATCACTTGTTTACCGTTCTCTACAACATTTCCCAGTTTCTTTTCAAATGTCTTGACAGTCTTTATCTTTTCAGTCGTTTCCACTACACTCATCTGCTTAGCCTCTTCTTGAAGATTGGCAGCTTTACTAAGCAATGTTTCAAAAGTTTTTATTATAAATCCTTTAAGCATAAATGCTATAAGACCATGAATATTTATAAGAAGGATTTCAACAGAGTGTTGTTCTTAAAGTTGTGGTTCACATTTCATGCTGAGGTTTCTCTAGTGCAAAATGTAATCCACTAAACTTTCTCCTGCTTTCTATTTTTCTACTACTAGGTCACCAACTGTTGTATGATGTGCTCCAGTGAATCGTTGAATGAAGAGACTTTCTAGATTTACAAAAGTTTTAACAGACCCATTAGGAAGTTCCACATAACAGTCAAAGGCAACTCCCGTAGGACAGTTAACAAATTGAAAAAATAAAAGAGCATCACCTCCCCCCACATTGCAACAGCTTGCTCTTAAGTGTACTAAATGCTGTTGGGGACTACCGATTCCATCAAACAATTTAAAGATAGGAGAAACAAAACTTTTAGAGTATTAGATAGAATCAAACTCGTCTAGATATGGTCTGCCCTTTAGAATTAACTATCCAGCCATAACCCTGAGCCATTGTTTCTTTTATCATTTATTCTACAAGTTGCGTGATATATTTTTCTGGAATTTCACTGTGAGGGGAATCCTTTTTCTTTTGAGTACTTTCTTCAACTTCTATTGGCTCTCCTCTATCTTCTAAAATGTGGATTGCCTCTGGCCAAATGATTTCAAAGACCGAGGATGGATTTGTTGGTGGATTTTGTAAAGTTGCTACAAACTCTTCCATTTTTGTTCAAGATAACTGATTTGTTCGTATCGTTATCGTATAATAGCTCATAATTCATTTGTTGTATCTTCTTCATTTAATTCTCATGCTAAATAAGTAGACTGTGTTTCTAGCATATTAATGTTGGCAACATTTTGGTTTGAACTGTCACAAGAGTCTTTTTTTTCTCGCATCGAGAATTGTTTGATGTTATTCTTTAATGTTTTTAGTCTTTCTTCAAATGATTTTACAGGACATTTTTTACAAGTCCCTTCTTGTGAACTATTTGCAAGAGTACTCATAGTATCTGAGTTTCTTTTAGATGATCTTCATTTCCATACATTATTTCTTTGTTTGGGACGAGACCCTCTAGGTGGTGTATCGTTGTATTGTGAGTATGAATAATCTAAATTTTGTAACATTTGGACTAAATCTGTCATTTTGGTAGATGTATGTTCTGCTTCAAATGTCAGTTTGCAATTCTGGACTTGTCTTTTGTAACTGTCACATCTTTTAATCTTGTCCCTAGTCAGAATTTTACTGGCATTCAAGTGCATTGATCATCTATTGGGGTTTAATAACATGTTTCTTGATAAACATAGTTTTCTATTGTGAGAATTCTCCTTTTCATTGTTTTAGAGACTACACATCCCATCTTGTCCAGTAGTCAGGAAATTGAACATTTATCTTTTCGTTCTAATCCTTTAAACACTGAATATATAGCGTGCATTGATGGATAACTTCTAGGTTGAAAGAAATTATCAGTATATTCAACAGGGATCGAAATATACCGATTTTTTTTTGAGAAGGAAGGGTTATCGAAAACACTTTATTCAAATTTAGGTGTTTCAAAATTATCATTCTCTTTACACTTTTTCTTTGTTTTAGTGAACGAGTTTTGTTTTTATGAATATTTTTAGAACAAGATCCAACATTATATATGGATCGTGGTAGAATATCATCTTCTTTATAGATTTTCTTTTCTTTCCTGTCACTTTGTCTTTTCACCTTTTCAAGAGTATATAGTTCTTCAGGTGTATATTTAGGTAGGTCTTCTCTAAAATTTAGAAAGTCTTCATAAGTTTGTAGATCAAACTCTTCAAAAGAGTGTGTATCAGTTTGGTATGGATTATCTAATGCAAATTCAGTTTCACCAAATAATCCAAAATCATTCTGATAAAGGGAAACATCTTCCTCCATTGGTGTATTGAAGTCATTATAATAAGAAAAAATTGAATTTGGAGATTCCAATGCAATTTTTCTGAAACTTTAAGAAAAATGAAATTTATTGACTTATTTATAAAATGGGAATTTGTCTTCAAAGAATTAAAACATTGAAAAGATGTAGTCCTTTTTTGTCAAAGAACAAAATGTCAAAGGACAATAAGTGATAACAAAAGATGTGAAGAAAGAAATTCCCCAGGGGAGTCGGCATATAAAATATCTTGATGGCAATGTCGTCGCCGTGTAAGAGATTTTTCTAGGTGTCCATGTCGATTTGGAGTCGCCACTCTGTTTATCTATAATATTGCTCTAATCTTTAATAATTCTTATTTCTTTAGGTTTTGTAAAAGAATCCTTAGATAATAAGAATTTTGAAGGAAATAAGGGCTAATAATATAGAAAATAGTAGAAAAACAGATGTCAGTGATAATCCCTATAAAGAAAATTCTAGAATGCCTTATCTTAGAAGTTTTCTTACAAGGATATGTAAACTTTTGATAACCAGAGATTTCTAGGTGTAATACCTATTCTGAGTTCTTTAAATCTCCTAAAGGAGTAAGCTCCCATAGTTATTTATATCTTAGGCAATTTATAATTGTCTAAGAAAACTTGTGATTAAAGTTAATCACTTGTTTTTTGTAAAGTTTTTAAGGAAAGATGTGCCCACTATCAATGCTAAATGTCATTTTGTCTTGTTAACTTTTATCTTATTGTCTTGTTGTCTTTGTTGTTTATCATCTTTGTTTTACTGTTTGTCATTTTCATTTGGTGGCTATCCTAAAAGTTTTAGTTTTGTTTTTCTCATTTTAACGTTGTTTGTTTTGTTATGTTTTGTCAATGTTGTTGTTTTAATGTTATTGTGATTTTATTTTATTTTGTTTTTATTTGTCTCATCTTCAAAATATCGTCCTACAAAACAGATTCATCACACCCTATAACATGCAAAGGAAATCTAAAACGAAATTTGCCTCCATCCTGCAAAGAAAGCATTGTCAGAAAATTATTCGGGTAAAATGTCTTATTATTTTTAATGGATATCCAAATTAGGTTGAAATGTCGGTATTAGATGTATGTCATATTTAACATTTGATTTATCTTGAATGTCGATTCAGATTGGATTCAAGATTTTATGTCGATTCTTGTTTGATTAAAATTTTATATCAATTTAGATGTTGAGCTATGTTTAATTAAATTTGGCTTAAGTCAATCTTATAATTTTGTTAATTTAAGTCTGATTTAAGTAAAATTTTGATTTAGGTTGAACTTAAACATTAAGTTAGATTTGTTTTAAGTAGATCTTAATATTTTAAATCAAACTTATTTTCGTCAAAATAAGTCCAATTAAGTTTGATTTGGGTTAAGCTTAATATTGAGTTAAATTTGATAAAAATCAAGCTTAATGTTTTCGTCAAAATAAGTTCAATTTAAATTGAACTTAATGTTGAACTAAGTTCGATTTGGGCGGAACTTAATGTTGAATTGAGTTTGATTTGAATTAGACTTAACATTTTTGTTAATATAAGTTCAATTTAGATTGAACTTAATGTTAAATTAAGTTTGATTTAAGTTGAACTTAATATTGAGTTAAGTTTGATTTAGGTCAAACATAATATTTTTGTTAAGATAAGTTCAATTTAGATTGAACTTAATGTTAAATTAAGTTAAATTTGGGTCGAACTTAACGTTGAGTTGAGTTTGATTTAGGTCAAACTTAATATTTTTGTTAAGTTAGATTTAAGTTAGGTTGAACCTCAACTTATGGTTGATTCAAGTTTAATATGGATTGAAATCAATTCAGTTAGGTTCAAGTTAGATTGAATCTAAACTTAAGGTTGACTTAAGTTCAATATGGGTTGAACTCAACTTTGATTTAGATTTAATTTAAGTTAGTTTCGAGTTAGATTGAACCTAAACATACGGTTGACTTAAGTTCAATATGGGTTGAACTCAATGTTCGAATTAACTTGGGTTCAATTTAGGTTGAACCTAAGTTAGATATGTTAAGTTAGGTTCAATATGGATTGGGCCTAAGGTTTGAGTTAAATCTAGCTAAAATAGACTTAATTAAGGTTTCAGTTTTATTTAAATAATACTTAAAGGTTAACTAAGTATAATTATATTAGACTTAATAAGAATTTAAAGACCATTCAAGTCTTATTTAAGTAAAACTTAAGGTTTAACTAAGTCTAATTAAAATTAAATTTAAATGGAATTTAAAGTTATTTAAGCCTAATATAAGTAAGACTTAAATATTGACTGTCTAATAAGTTAAACTTAATTAGAGTATAAGTTTGATCAAAACCTCAGTTAGCTAAAGTTTAATAGTTTAATTATGTTGTTTAATGTGATAGACTTAATTATGGTTTAGGATTGATTAAAACTTTATCGGTTAGGGTTTAATGATTTAATTAAGTCTAATGTGATAGACTTAATTATGGTTTAGGATTGATAAAACCTTTGTTGGTTAAGGTTTAATAGTTTAATTAAGTCTAATGTGATAGACTTAATTATGGTTTAGTCTAATAGGTTTAAGACAAATTAAACCTAATTTGGGCAAGGTATAATTGATTAATTAGACTTAATATAGGTTAAGTCTAATTGGTTTAGGATTAATTAAACCTAATTTGGGTAAGATTTAATTGAATAATTAGACTTAATATGGGTTAAGTATAATTGGTTTAGGGTTAATTAAACCTAATTTAGGTAAGGTTTAATTAATTAATTAAACTTAATATGGGTTAAGTCTAATTAGTTTATGATTAATTAAACCTAATTTGGGTAAGGTTTAATTGATTAATTAGTCTTAATATGGGTTAAGTCTAATTGGTTTAGGATTATTTAAACCTAATTTGGGTAAGGTTTAATTGATTAATTAGACTTAATATGAGTTAAGTCTAATTGGTTTAGGATTAATTAAACCTAATTTAATTAAGGTTTAATTGATTAATTAGACTTAATATGGGTTAAGTCTATTTTGCTTAAGATTAAACCTAATTTGGGTAAGGTTTAATTGATTAATTAGACTTAATAAGGGTTAAGTCTAATTGGTTTAGGGTTAATTAAACCTAATTTGTATAATGTTTAATTGATTAATTAGACTTAATATAGCTTAAGTCAAACTAGTTTAGGGTTAATTAAACCTAATTTGGGTAAGGTTTAATTGATTAATTAGACTTAATTAGGGCTAAGTCTAATTGGTTTAGGGTTAATTAAACCTAATGTATGTATGGTTTAAGTTAATTAATTAGGTTTAATGTGGGTTAAACCTAATTAGGGTTTAAAGTTTAATTAAACCTAATGTAGGTAAGGTTTAAGTTAATTAATTAGGTTTAATATGGGTTAAACCTAATTAGGGTTTATTTTTATATTAAGCCTAATGTAATTAAGGTTTAATGGGTTAATTAAGTTTAGTATGTCTTCAAACTAATTAGATTGGTATTATTTAAGATTTATTCATTTCTTTTTAAGTTTGATTTAATTAAGATTAATTTGTCTATAAGCTTGATTGTGGATTTGATTAAGATAGTGCTTAAACCTAATTTATTATTTTAGACTTAACCTGATTTTGTCATGAGTCTATTGTGTGTTAGACTCATTTTGAACTTAGTTCATCATGAAAAATAGGCTAAGTTATGAAAAGGTTGATTTTTTAGGATTTAAATTTATTAATTAATGATGGATTTTAAATCCTAAACTTTGAAATATCATTTAAAATTATTTAATAACTTAAAAATTATTGTTTTAGGGTTATTTTCTGTTACCCTAAAATTTTAAGTCATTTTCCAATTATTTTCTTCTTAATTTCAAACTTTTATAATTATTTTTAGAAATAATTATAAATTGACTTAGAAATTAATAAATGTCATCATAGAGAATTTTTCTGTCCTTAGAAAAATCAGGGAATATATGTCATGCTAAGAGGATGATTTTGTGAAAATATTATAATTTTTGAATTTATAATTAATTTTTAATAATCAAATTACTCCAGAGAGTAATTAATTAATTAAAAATAAATAATATTTTAAAAATCAAATTTATTGATTCCACATTATTCCCCTCTTTTTCCTCTTTCCAGGGGTATTTTTATTTTATTTTTTTGATTTTTCTATAAGAAGATATGAATTTTTTATTTTTTAAGGTTTCATTGGATTTAATTAAATCCAAATGATCCCTAAAAATTCTGAGGAGACGCGTGTCCTCGATAGCGTTGAAAACATGCTTAATCCTCTGTAGGGATCCTAACATCGGATTTGCGGGAATTTAATCTCGACCGTCCCTTCCCAAAACATGGGAGCGAACGGTCTTGGTTCATCGTCTTCATCTCGCCTGATCTCGCAGACCGTCCATGGTATAGGAGCAATATCATGCTCGATTCTTGATGAAATCAAGTGAAATTTGTTCCTATAACATCTATGTGAGGTCGTGAACCCACTCATACGGTGATGTATGGGTTTTGAATAAGTTTGTTTCACAATGTTGCAAACACGAACGCTATTAGGTTTAGCTCAACCATACCTTGGCCACAGTGGATGGAATTTTGATCTGATTGGCTCTACACCTTCATGACAACCTCATAAGGCTTACCCCAAAGTCAATTTGGACAGAAATTGTTCTTGTATATGATTTTGATCAAGAGGTGGTTTCGGTTTAGGTGAGCTTGATCGATTGATGGCTTACAGGCTATAAGGACAATGGATTTTGATTGGATTAATCTTTGTATGGTCCTAGAAAGCTTTAGAGAAGGTTGATTTGAAGTTTTGGGTAGTTTGTTTTTCAATTTGAAAAATGTCCTGTTTAGGCCATTTTTTGTGCTCTTGGGTTGGCTAAATTGATGAGATATGGTGGGTTTTAAGGCTTGATTTCATTGGAGATCAACTGCTTAGGTCCTAGGGAACATTTTTAGTGTTGAAAGTTTGTGGCTTTGGGCAGTGGTTGGGGGTCTTCTATTTTTGGTCCTCTTCCCCATGTGCTCTGGTTTGGGCTTATTTATAGCCATGGGGAAACTTGGGTGAGCTTGGTCTGAGCTAGGCTTGTCTAGGGGAGTTTCCAACATGTTCATTAATGTTTAGAGAAAGGATTTCAGCTGTTGGCATAATGGGATTTGCAATTTCCAAGGGTAAACCATGTGTGGTTTACCCATGGTTTACCCATGGTGTGAACTTAACTCCATGATTTGGCTTTCCTCCATTAGATTTCTTAGGAGGTTTGTGGATTGGTTCAAAGGCTATGGGTCAGCCTCCCCTAAATAAATTTTATCATGCTCATGATGAAATTTAGTGAGGATGCTACCTAGCCTTTTCTCTATACTATTTTCCATGTAGTGTTATAATGAATTTAACCATGGTGCAAAGGGTAGTTAAGGCAAGCTTTTCCTCCTTTTGGGTGAAGGGAGAGGTGAACAATGACTCACCTAAATCCTTCTCTAAGGAAGATATGGTTAATTGACACCATTTATGCTTACTCATCAGGGCCTCATGATGAATTTTCTTCTTAGTTAACCATGGTAAAAGAGAGGGTTAAAGCCATGTTCTACTTCAATTGGGTGGTATAAGAGGTTTATGATAAGCCTTTGAAATGGCCGGCCACATCATCTTAAGGTAGTTGGTTACTCATGCTTTGAAGTGAAAGGGAGATGCCACCTCATTTTCATTATCATAATGCCTCCATAATGACATCTAACCATGGTTAAATGGCATGTCATGAGTTATTAATGGGTTGAGTCATATTAAATGGCTCATATGGGTTTTGTCTAATCCATATTGTGTCATCTATGATGTCATTAAAGGGTTTGGAATTTTTGAAAATCAATTATTATGTCATAATTTGTGTCATGTGTTAAAATTCCATTTTATTCCCTTTTAATTTAATTTCCATTTTAATTAATTATGTCATTAAAATGTTGGAGATTATTTTATTAATCAATTAATTAATCAAAATAATTTTAAATTAGTTATTTGATTAATTTAATGTTATTTTTGGTTTAAAATTAAATTTTGTCTTATTTCCTGGTTTTTAATTATATTTTCATTTTAAATAATTATATAATTAGTTAATATATTGAAAATGATATTATTAGCCAATTAAATAAGCAAAATAATTTTGGAATAATAATTTGATTAATTTATATTATTTTTGGTTCGAGTTTAAGTGTTTTGACCCAATTTGATGAGTGTTGACTAGGGTTAATCAATATTGACCCAAGTTAACCTAAGCTGACTTGAGTTGATCAATTCTAGTTCAAGGATATTCAATTTGATTTTCTCAACTTTATTATGGTTGATTTGGTCATAAAATTAGTGGTTTTGTCATTTTGGGGTCTAAATCAGTCACGTTGACCAAATTTAGGGTTTTGGTGAACCCAAAGGTCAATGTGGTGATTTCTGGATTAATTTTTGGTAACTTTAATCAATATGAAGTTGATTATGTCAATGTTTGTTATTGAAGTCAATTTTGTTATCAAACGGTTATAAATTTTACATTTTTGACCAATTTTGACCTTTCTAGGTCTAAGGCTTTACCAAAGTTGTCTTAATGGTCATGTAATGTCTTTAGGTGGTTGAATAGGTCATATTTGACTATTTAGTGTTTTGATTGACTTGGTAGTCAATGGTTGATCTTTGAGTCAAAAATTAATTAATTTGTCCAAAGTTGCTTTCTAGGTCAAAACTTGGGTCATTGGTTCAATAATTGGTCATTGGGTCAGGAATTAACCATTTTGACAAAAGTTGACTTTTTGGGTCAAATGGTTGGCCTCTGGGTTAGTAGGGTTGGTCATTAGGTCAGAATTGACCATGTTGACTAAAGTTAACTTTTTAGGTCAAAGGTTGACCCATTGGGTTAGTAGGGTTGGTTATTGGGTTAGGATTGACCATTTTGATCAAAGTTGACTTTTTGGATGAAAGGTTGACCTGTTGGGTCAATAGAGTTGATAATATCAGGGTTTGTCGTTGCTGATTAGATCATTTAAGAATTTTCATTAATATTTGGTTTAAAAAGGACTCATTAAATTTTTATCCTAGTTATTAGGGTTTATTAACTTTCATTAAGATCTTTCACATAAGTGAGGTCAACACACACCTCCCACACGTGTTCTATTCTCCTCCCATCTACCATCAATGCTAACTTTATTAAATGGAGCATGTGGTTTAGCCAATTAACAGGAACAAAATGATTAACTTAAATATCAATATTCATATTTAATTTAACAAAGTTAGTGCACATATTACTGATCATGTTGAGACGATAACCATTGAAACAAAGGCAGATATGAAAATAATTATATATCAGCCCAAAGATATGGTTAATATTAAGAACCGTGTTTTGGTACTCAACAACATTCCTGACCAACAAAACATACCATAAGAACACAAATGGAACAATATTAAAAAAGACAAGCCATATGGATTTCCAGTCATCGTAAATACTTGAAATGCCAAGAAAAACACTAGGATTCTAGTATTTATTAAACAGAGAATAAACATTTAACCAAACCTGTTCAACAAATCTACCATCAATAAACAGATGCTTGCATATTTCTTCCTCATCCATATAAAATATGCAACTAGACTGAATTCTAAGACCTTTCAGCATAAGAATAAAGTCAACATGTAATAGCTTATGAAACACTCTCCAAATACAGAATGATTGAGAAATTTTGATCCATCTATTCCAATTCCATTTAAGTTCCATGATCCCCGATTACAATATACAAGAGTTTAATCCTTTAATTTTATTATTTAAATTTCTTCCTTTACAACGATGTCAAAAACTTGACTCCAAAGCAAAGTAGGATTTCAATTATATCTTTAAATAGAAGGGATTTTACGCAAGTATACATATCATTATCAAGTAATATAGAGCTTTCCAATAAAGCCCCAAATATCGATCTCACAGAGGTCGCGGTTAATCACGGTAGCTTTCAAGAGAAGTTCTAGTCTACAAGAACACGCCCTAGCTTGGAAGGTCGATAAAGGTTTGGATTTAATTAAATCCGACAATTATTACTATAATACTACTTCTAAATTAAAATACTTAGTGAAAATCAGAAAGTGGGGTTTAATATATTAAGGTACTCTTCCTCGTGCAATGAAATTAGTGACATGTGTAAACATAAATCAAGTAACGAGAGAGATTGTGACAAATAGGAGCAATTATATTCTTTACCCTTACTTGGTTCTATAAAGAACATAAGTTAATTTGATGATTTGAAATCTAGTAGATAGGTTAGGTAGGGAAGATACTACCTCACACGCTAGAGTTCCCTCTACTCCCTCCACCTCGGGGCTAACATCTCATAACAAAACTTTTCACATCAAACCAAATTAGGGGCTTTAGTCTGTCCCCCTAAAATTCCTTAATTATACACCTCTTAAACATGCATATTTTCCTATTTATTTACACTCAACCATATGGATTACATTCTCACCCATATAATCTCATGTGATTTTTACCGATAGTTGACTGAGACAATACCGCATTGGTTCTTACATGTTCTCACAACAGATTTTAACATGCAAGTAGACCAAGTTTACATGTAAATGAAGAACAAAGTAAAATCATCACAGTATATTCTAACTCTACTCAATTCTATATCCTACACATGCATACTAAATTATTGTAAGAGGAAAGAGTAAAGAAAACTACTCACTACATATGGAGAAACAATAACTACTTTTTATTGAATAAGTCTTTGAAACCATAAAAAAAAACTACTAATCAAAATACAACTAAAATACTTATCTCAGATGAAAATAAAACCCTCCTTGTAAATTAGAAGCAATCTCCTTGCAATCCTCTCCAAGGAAAAAGTGAAAAGAAAAGAAGAAAGTCTCTTACACTCTCTCTTTCTCTCTCACCTTAACGCCCCACTTGGGCTCAAGCCCAAGCCTTCACTTATTCTCCAAGCATTCTTCTCCACTTCTCTAAATCTTCTCCTAATCATTTCTTCTACAAGAGTTCAAGAGTGTTTTTATAATTTACTAAGAGATGCTTAAGTGTCTCTTCAAAAAGAGTCCACATTCATTGAATCTTCCAACGGGAGCCTTAATTGCCTTTTCACTACAAGAGACACATCTCTTCCATAATAGTCCCTTCAAACTGACCCAGAATCAATTTTATTTTATCATTCCTAATGAATTCCCCAAGAGAAACACTTCACAACTCTTTGAAAATCATCCAAATCTGACATTTCTTCTAGAAGTTATGCCAAAAACCATCACTGGCTACTATGCTCCAATTTCTGGCGCATAGGCACCACTGTCTGGAGGCTATGTACCAACTGGTGGTGCCTAGGTACCAGAAATAGGTACAAAAGTGTCTGGTTTGATATGTTTTGCTCCGATATGCTCCGGTTCGACTCGTTATTCTACGATATGCTTTATTTTAGTCCATTTTTGTTCCTTTTGGTCCAAACACAAGAAAAATACCTTTAAAGAGCAATAGATTTATAAAATATATCATAAAAAGTTGTATATTTTTAGGTTGATCAAAATCCCCTAAACTTAAATATTACTTGTCCTCGAGTAATACTACACCTTTAAAATAATTTTTGTGGATTAGAGTTAATGGGTCATCCTTTAAAATTGCTAAAATTTCATTCTAAAAATGTGATAGTTCAACCTAGAAGAGCTTCTAGTGAATTAGAAAAGCTCAAGGTCTAGCTTATTTATCATTAAACTTGGGAATTTGTTTTTTTATCTAATTTAAAAAAATATTCAGATTTTTCAAACTTGGGATCTAATGAACTTTACTTTCTAGACTTAAGAAATCTCTCAAAATAATTTAACTAATATAAGTACAAAAAACAAGCTTAGGATTGTTCTAAGTTCCTTACTCTTGAAAGACCCAAGTGAAACTAATTTTTGATTAGGACCTCACCTCAAGCTTCTTCTCACACTTTTTTTTTTATTTATTTTATTATTTTAGGATTTTTTTATCCTTTTTTTATATATATGTGAGGATTACTATATCTAGAGAAGTCCTTAAATGATTTTGAATTCCACTATCCTCCTTTAAAGTTAAAACTTATTACTTTCCTTCACTTGAAAAGATGTATATTTTAAAATACTTTCTAAAAGAGCCTTAAATGTTTGAAAATAAAAATTCTAAGAATCCTTAGTTTTTAAAAAATACACTTCTTCCTACTAAAGTTAGTTATTCATTTTTCCATGTTCTCCACTAAATATCTTTAACTCTAGGTTCACCCTTTCACTAAAAATATCAACCAAATTTTTCTACTCCGTTTATATGCATAAAATTCTAACATCCTTAAGGTGACTCCACATAACAATAATCATTAGAAGTAAAATACAATTTTATTTGTAGTAGTTTTGCAAACAAGGTTTAAATTTGAAATATTTTTCTTTCACCCTCAAACTTAAGTTCAAACATGTGTAATAATGAAGTACAAAAATATGCGGTAGGGAAAGATCACTTTTACAAAATACTACATGTCCTACAAAAATATCAAAAAAAAGCACTTGGTAGAATATTGTAGTAGAAAGTAAATCTATCCTAAATATGCTTTACAAAACACTATGAAGGATTTTAAATTGTAGAAGAGGTACAAACTAAAGATTAAACAGGAACACATTTTAAACTATATAAATGAATTGCTAGATGATAACAAGATTAAAATATTAAGATAAGTTTTGTTGTCTCCACTGACTCATTCAGATTGAATCACAAACATAAACACACGAACTCCAATACATAAACTCACAGATTTCATAAACAAACAACAACTGAGGTTAATTTGATCTCCCTTCTAATCACATTTCCCCTCCTTCCTTTCAATTTCTAACGCAAGAAACTACACTAATAACGTGGGTGTATTATAAACCTTTTTATATCATTATCACCCTTATACCAAAATTCCCCTATTATAAAAACTCATGTGTTTCCAATGTCAAGTTTACTCTTTGTCTAAGGTATACACAATCTGGTAAATAAAGTAGTGCAGTTCATCTAGATGTTGTTCACTAAGTAAGTTCATGACCTTACTCAGTAAAGACAAAGTCAGATAAAGGAAGTAATAGATTTCACATGGAGTGGTCCAAGTCCAAAATCAACATGCTTCAAGGTAATTCTCAACTCCAGTTCAGAACTAAGTCGTAACAGACTCATCAGCGTGCTACTACCAAAAGTCATGTACAAATTTAGTCAAAACCAACGCATAAGCTCACAACATTAAACCAAACCACTCTTACACATCAAACAAGGATCAAAGCACAACTTCTCACTATTATCTAATCCAACATAACAACTATCACACTAAATAAATAACAAAGATAACCATGGGTTAACTCCCATGAAGCGCATGGTCTAGCATTGACGACTCGATGTATCCAATGTTTACTCTGGTTGCTCCAACATCAGAATCTCATTAAGTTTGTCAGTATACCACGAAATATTCCATTCAGTTATTTTGAATAACTCTTTCTTAAGAGTTCTTTTACTAATTTCATCATTCAATTCTGGTTCTTCTTGTGATTGAGTCAAATCTGAAGATATAAAGACTGGTGGTGTAGAAGAATTCCCTAAATAAGTAGGCTTTAAAATTATATAAGGTACATTCATCTTAAGTTCATGAGATTTTTTAATAGATGTAATTAAAAGTTTATTATTTTAGGTAACGTCCATCATTTTACACCTCTCCTGAACATACATACAATCTTCTTTAAAGAACATATTCAACTCTTCATGAAAGTCCATTTTGATCTCATTCATTAATTTACTCTCAAAACTCTCTTGGAAATAGTCTTTACTTAGTTAATCAATTTCATACATCCAAGAACAATCATCATCTTTTCTCTCAGTTGGATATTTTATATTCTTTAATACATCAAAAGTTACTTCTTAGTCATTAATATTCATAGTCAACTCTCCCCTTTACACATTTATCATAGTTTGTCTAGTAACAAGGAAAGGTCTCACCAAAATAATTGTACTATCTTTATCTTCCTCCATATATAATACAATAAATTTCAAAGCAAAGATAAATTTATCCACTTTAATAAGCACATCTTCTATAACCCATTTTGGATAAATGATAGATTGACCAGCTAACTGACGGGTTACAGTAGTGGGAGAAATATCAGCTAAACCTAATCTTCTAAATATTGATAGAGGCATCACATTAATGCTCACTCCTAAATCACATAAAGCTTTTCCACATATGTTTTCTCCAATTTCACAATGAATTATAAAGCTACAAGGATTTTTAAGTTTATGAGGAAGCTTTTTCTGAAGTATAGTACTGCACTCCTCACTTAGTGCAAATGTCTCATAATCCCTAAGTTTCTTTTTCTTGTTTAATTTCTCCTTCATGAACTTTGCATAACTTTTCATCTGTTCAAAAGCTTCATCGAAAGGAATATTTATCATTAATTTTTTAAGTACTTTAGTAATTTTGAAAATTGTTTATCCAACTCATGTTGTCTATGTCTTTGAAGAAATAGAGGTGGTGGTCCTTCTAAATTGATTTTAGTTGGAGATATTAATTTTTCCAGATTCATAGAATCATATTCTTTAGGTCTTTTAGTTTTTTTGTGTTTTTCTCCCTACTTCTTTCTCTTTTCTAACCACATCCTCTATCTCTCATATGCCCTAATGAACATTCCTTACTTACTGGAGGTTCATTTCAAATGGGTCCAACTTCCTAGACTTTGCAGCAACCTGAGACGAAAGTATTGAAATCACATATGTATCATGAACGCTGTCTACCTTTTTAGAATTTACCCTTGCAGAGGGACATTCAAATTCATTTAAAGCCATTTTTTCAATCAAAGCAAATGCTTCATCAAATGGATTTGACATTTACGAACCACCAGCAGCAGCATCAATAATGGACCTAAGGGATCCTACTAACCCATTGTTAAAAGTTTGAATGATTAACCAATTAGGCAAAGCATAGTGTGGACACTTTCTTAGAAGTTCCTTAAATCTTTCCCAGGCTTAGTATATTGATTCCCCTTCATACTGACAAAATGAGATAATATTGTTTCTATGTTTAGTAGTCCTTGAAGGTGGATAATAATTAGCTAGAAATTTTTGAGTTAACTCCTACCAATTTTTAAAAGAGCAAGGTGCTAATGAGTATAACCACATTTTTTCCTTACCCTTCGTGAAAAAGGAAAAAGCTTTAACCTTATAGCCTTGTCAGACATATCGTTATAACAAAATGTAGCACAAAGTTCTAGAAAACATGATAATTGTAAATATGGATTCTTCGAAGGAGTTCCCCCACACTGGTTGTTCTGTACTAGTTGGATCATTTCTGGATTTAGTTCAAATGAGTCAGCTTCTATGACAGGGATTTATATACTCGAGTGGATTTTATCTGGCGTAGGATTTACATAATCCCTTAATGATTTATGAAGATTTTCCAAGTTATTTTTATGAATGTTTTCTATTTCCATTTTCTAGTTTTTCAAGTCCATTCTATTTTTTTATTTTTTTTCCTAACATAGAATAATAAAGCACAAGTCCTGCAAATCCTTTACTTCCCATACATAACACAACAAACAATACATTAAAAATTAAACAAAAAATATTTTCTACACAAGAAAGCATTTTCACAAACACCTTGTTTTTTACACAAATCGTTTCTTCACAACACATTTCATACAAAAAAAAATGCATACAAAACAATTTTTACACAGTACAATTTTCCAAGTCTAAGAGTAAATACTTCAACTAAAGTTCTCCTAAAAGTCAAGATCAACCATTGTGATCGTCGGCAATGGTGTCAAAAACATGATCCACATTACAATATATAAGAGTTTAATCCTTTAATTTTCTTATTTAAACTTTTTCCTTTACAACAGAGGCAAAAACTTGACTCCAAAGTAAAGTAAGATTTCAATTATATCTTTAAATAGTATGGATTTTATGCAAGTATATTTATCGTTATCAAGTAATATAGAGCTTTCTGATTAAGCCTTGAACATCAATCCAATGGAGATCGAGGTTAATCATGACTGCCTCCAAGAGAAGTTATAGTCTACAAGAACGTGCCCTAGCTTAGAAGGTCGATAAAGGTTTAGTTTAATTAAATCCTACAATTATTACTAAAATACTACCTCTAAACTAAAATACTTAGTGAAAATTAGAAAGTGGGGTTTAATATATCAAAAGTACTCTTCCTCGTGCAATGAAATTAGTGACAGGTGTAAAAATAAAATAGGTTGTGAGAGAGATTGTGACAAATAGGAGCAATTATATTCTTTACCCTTACTTGGTTTTATAAAGAACATAGGTTAATTTAATGATTTTAAATCTTGTAGATGGGATAGGCAGAGAAGATACTATCTCTCACTTTAGAGTTTCCTCATCTCCCTCCACCTCGAAGCTAACATCTCATAACAAAATATTTCACACCAAACCAAATTAGGGGCTTTAGTCTGTCTCCCTAAAGTCCTCTAATTCTACGCCTCTTAAACATGCATATCTCCCTATTTATTTACACTCAACCATATGGACTACATTCTCACTCATATAATCTCATGTGATTTTTACCAAAAGTTGACTGAGACAATACCGCATTAGTTCTTACATGTTCTCACAAAATATTTTAACATGAAAGTTCATCAAGTTTACATGTAAATGAAAAAAAAAGTAAAATCATCACAATATATTGTAACTCTACTAAATTCTATATCCTACATGCATACTAAATCATTATAAGAGAAAATAGTAAAGAAAAATACTCACTACACATGGAGAAACAACAACTTTTCATTGAACAAGTCTTTGAAAACATACAAACAAACTACTAAATTCAAATCAAAATACTATGAAAATACTTATATCAGATTAAACTGAAACTCTCATTGTAAAGTAGAAGCAATCTCTTTGCAATCTTCTCCAAGAACAAAGTTAAAAGAAATGAAAATAAGTCTCTCACACTCTCTCTTTCTCTCTCACCTTGTCACCCCACTTGGGCTCACGCCCAAGCCTTAACTTCAGCTCCAAGCCTTCTTCTCCTCTTCTATAAATCTTATCCTAATAATTTCTTCTCCAAGAGTTAAAGACTTTATTTATAATTTCCTAAGAGATACTGAAGTTTCTCTTCAAAAAGAGTCCACATTCAACAAATCTTCCAAATGTTGCCTTAAGTGACTTTCATTCCAAGAGACACATTGCTTCCATAATAACTCCATCTAAATGTCCCAAAATCTTCTATAAAGTTTATTTTGATCATCCCCAATGAATTCCCCAAGAGACACATTCTGAAACGTTTCGAAAATCGTCCAAATCTGACATTTCTTATAGAAGTTATGCCAAAAACCGTCACTAGAGGCTATGCGCCGATTTCTGGTGCATAGGCGTCATTGCTTTGCGGCTATGCACCAACTGGTGGCACCTAGGCACCAAACATAGGTACAAAAGTGTTCGGTTTGACCTGTTTTGCTTCGGTATGTTCTGGTTTGACCATTTTGCTTCGATATGCTCCATTATGGTCCATTTTAGTTCCTTTTACTCCAATCACTCCAAATTCTTCAATTTGATGTACCTACAATAAAAAGCATATAAAAACATACCTTTAAAGTGCAATATCATTTTAAAATATAACATAAAAAGTAGTATATTTTTAGGTTGATCAGTCCATCCCATGTGAAGTTGGAAAGGAATTTGAGATTGATTTAGTGAAGGTGTCCCCACACATACTTTTAATTTTGGGTATATCAAGTTTCCTATTATTAATAGGAATAGAAGTAAAGAAATTTACATCGTCAAATTTAAGGACTTGCATTAAAAGAAAAGTGTTCCAACCATTGCTATTCCATAAATCATTAACTTTGAGATGGAGGTTCTAAGGACTCCATAATTATCGGTGTGCCATGACCAAGCCAATCATCAAACCAAAAGGACAATCCCCAATAGCAATATCCCAGTTAATAAGATTCTCAGTCACAGTACCAAAATTAAGCATAACATTCCATATATAACAATCAATTCAAGATGGTATGATAGCAAGAGGATGAATACCAGTATTTTGCATTTAATAGAGATGCCCAAATACAATCCATCTTCATGAATTCATACCAAAGCTTAATATAATTTATATTAATAGTATCAGCTAATCTCCTGAAATCCAAACCACCCTTATCAAGTGGCTTACAGATATTTTTCTAGATTCTCTAATGTATAACAAGTTTACCAATACCATCCCATAAAAAATTATTGAAAAGATGTTCTAATTTAGTGTTTACCTAAATGCATATTCATAACATGCATTATATAAAGAGATATGGAAGTAATAATGCTTCTGAGACTCATAATCCACCCCATAAAGGGAAGGAACTTATTTACCATGAAGTTATTATTTAATTAATCTCATTAAAAAGATTATAAAATAAAGCTTTTCTTTTGCTACTTTTACTTAAAGTAAACTCCAAATAGACTAAGGGAAGGCTAGCTTTATTGCAACTATTAAAATCCACCATGTAATTATTTATAGACTTCGAAACATGCTTAGAACAAAAAAAAGTGACACATGAGTGTTAAAGGACATACCAGAGATTTTCTGAATGTTAATAATAATCTGCTACAGTTTCTTGATAGATCTTTTATTAGCATTGGTAAAAATAATTATATCATATGCAAAGCTATAATGTGTAATACCAATCAAACCTTTATGGAGGGAATACATGCTTGGATAATGGATTAAAAATTTGTTAATGTATCCAAAAAAGAAATTAAAAGAAATAATGAAATGATAAGAAGTGAGGGGATGATTTTTCTTAATGCCTCTAGATGCTTGGAAGAACCCATGTGCTTTGGAATTAATTAAAATATAATAATAATTATTGCAGAGAATTTTAATAACTAAATTGCAAAACTCCTCATGATGACCAAATGCATGAAGAATATTAAAAATAAACTCCCATTTAATATTCTCAAAAGCATTTTTAATGTCCATCTTAAACATCACATTTCCACAGTTACCCTTTTTATCCAAATCTAAAAGTAACCCTTGAACATTTAAGGCATTATCACAATTATTCCTACCTTTAATGAAAGTAGCCTGTTTTTTTCTAATAACCTTATGAATAAAAGGTTGTATTGTATTAAGTATGATATTAGAAATGATTTTAGAAACTACGGTGGTAAGACTAATAGATCTAAATTTACCCCAAGCATTTGCATTATTCTCTTTAGGAATGACTATAAAGTTAGAAGATCTAAAAGACTTAGGTAGATCCACACCCTTAAGAAAATCTTGAATAACATCAACTAAATTAGGATGGATTATACCCCAACTGTTCTTATAAAATTAAACATTAAAACCATTAGGGCCAGTCACTTTCCCATCCTCCATTATATTCAAGACTTCCCACATTTATTCCTTTAAAGGAATTAGGGTAAAAAATACCCATTTAAACTAGTGACATTAGAAAAAAGTTCAACATTAATTTTAACAAGAAGAAAACCATCATCACTAAAAATTTGTTTGAAATAATTAATACCACCATTCTCAATATTCGTTAAATTTGAATGTAAAACCCCATCATTATTCATAATGCTAGAAACTAAGTTCTTATTCCTTCAATTTTTTATGCATGAATGAAAGTTAGCAGAGTTTCTATCCCCCTCAAGGAAATTTTGTTTTGCCGCTTATTGGTCTAGAATGCTCTCTTCCATAGTAATAGCTTTGAACAAATCTTTCTGACCTTGAAACGAAATATCCAGGCTAGCATTATCATTATAAAACTTAATGTCCAATTTTTTCAAATTTTGTTCACAATCCATCACCTTATTAAACAACAATCCAATTCAAATTTTTAAATTTGATAGCAAGTTTTTTATGTAAACGCCAAAGTTTTAGACCTGGATTTTCATGCATATTGCAGAACCAGTTATCTTTCACAAATTATAAGAAGGAATTTAGCATAATCCACATATTAAGAAATCTTATAATTAGGAGTAGCATTGGTCATGTTAACCTTTAAAAGAAGTGGAGAATGGCTTGAGCCACCAAAAGTCTGATGATAAACTTAATGAAAATGAAATTTATCCTCCCAGATTGCATTAGCAACAAATCTGCCTAGTCTTCCAAAAACATTACCCCTTCTCAAAGTAATCAAATTACCTTTAAAACCCAATCAAAAAGTGCAGCATCAAAAAGAACATTTTCAAAAATCAGATTATGGTTTTGAGGATTGCCCCATTTTTTTCCTTAGGGATGAGATGAGATTAAAGTCCCCTCCCACAAGCCAAGGATTAGAGGTATGATTGAGAGACCAAATAAATTTTCAAATCTAAAGTCTTTTATAATGAGGACAAGCTACATGTAAAGTTAACAGAAAATCGGCATTATTTATGAGGATCTTCATATGAAGAAATTGCTTACGGTTAACAAAATATCAATGGTCAAGTTATCTTTCCACATAAACCAAATTTTATTATTCACATTAGCAATTAGATTAAAATTACCAATCTTTCTGTTATTTCTCATTACTATTAGAGCTAACTAAGGGATCAAGAGTATTATGAAAACACAAGTTATGAGAACAAATAAGATTCTTAAATCTAGTAGAAGCATCTTCCTTTACAATGCCCCTCACATTTGAAATCCAGAATTGAATTTCATGATTAAAAATCAAACCCTCTTTATCTAATTACCTTCAAAACAAAATTTATTTTTAAAAACATGTAATTGGCTTACTTTTTCCCAACAATTTCATGAGCTTTAAATCAAATTTCTAAGTAAAAAATTTTTACTTTTTTCTCAACAAAGAAATATGTGTAAATTTTTCATTTTCTAAGACAAGTATTTTCAATATAATATCTAGAAAAATCTACTTGTTTAAATATGGATTAATATGTAATCCATAACGAATATTTATGTATTTAATATTTAATTGATTCACATTTTTAATATTCAAATACTTTAATTATTTTTACTTGATAAATACATACTTTTAAATAATATATATATATATATATATATATATATATATATATATATATATATATATATATATAAAGATGTTATTGGAGATGTTATTGGCTGTTATCAAAAATGGGGATGAGAGAGAAGCTCCGGATTTGTAGGAGGGATTCTTGAAGTTTGCTACGTTTTCTTCAAGTTTCTTCAGGTTTTGGATTGTTCTTCCTTTGGTGTTCTCTGATTAGGATTCAAAAGGGTCTGGATTTTCTTCCCAGGCTTGTTTTGGGTCTGGTTTTCTTCTTCCCGGGCATTTGTTTTTCAAATCCTGGATTTGGTTTTTTCGGTTTCATCATTTCCTGAGTTGCTGAATTCTTGATTCCTGGTTTTCTGTCTTTGTTGTGGAGGGTCTCCTGATTTCTTGATGGCTGAATTGATTAATGGCAAGGCTACTTTTCTTGAAATTGCTGGTAAAGGAATTTCGACCAGCAAGATAAACTCACTTTTCCTCAATGTTACCATGACACGGCCGTCGAGAAAGGTGATTGTCAATTCATCAAACAAGTGGGTAAAAGGGAGGGAAACCAGCCCTTATTTTCTCTGATGCTTCGAATTGATATCTTTGGTGGATGTTCATAAATTCACACTAATTGGTAAGTTTCAATATGGTCATCCAAAAATGGAAAATATTAGAAGGATCTTTGATGGGCTGAAATTGATAGGGGCTTGGAAATTTGGTTTATTTGATTGGTAGGCATATTATGATTCATCTTTCTAAAGAAGAAGATTATGCTAATCTTTTTTCTAGAAAATTTATCTTGATGGAAGGTAGATATATGAAAATCTTGAAATGGTCCCCTAACTTTGATCCAAATCAAGAAGCCCCTATTATTCCTATTTGGTATAGGCTTCCCAATTTAAAACTTCATTTTTTCAATCATCAAGTGATTTATGCTTATCGGGATCATTATAGGGAGACCATTAAAATTGGATATGTCCACTTTTAATCTTTCTAGGCCTTCCTTAGCCAGAATTCTTGTAGAAAGAGACATTACTCTACCTGATATTGATGAAATTTGGCTTGGCTCTCCTCATAATGGGTATTGGCAACCTATAGTTGTGGAACAAAAGCCTACATATTGCTACCATTGTAGAATGTTTGGTCATTCTAAAGAAAGTCGTTTTAGATTGAAACCGTAACTTAAACTCGTTAATATTTAAAATATTAATTCTTCCGCTTGGTTAAGGATGGATCTTTACCGAAGGGTCTTTAACAGTCTGGAATACAGATTCCAAAAACTATCGGTAATATAAGTTCTCGATTATTGATACTCGTTAATGCCATCGTTTCGGTCATCAAACTTCAATACTCGTTATGGAAGTTCGTTGTTGGTTCTCTAGATCCTTTTATTATTCGAATTCGAGTCTACCATATTGATAGAAAGTTCTATTATGAATTCCAATATTTCGAGATTCCATCGATTTACTTGCTGTCGTTCAATCGTAGTTGCCAACTGCTTGTTCTATTTTTCCTGCTCGCTTATTTCTTCCGTCGATCCGACAATGGCTTCTGGTAGAGATGTTATTTCTGATATTGATTTAGTAAATAAGGGTTCCACCTCTCATTGTGATATTAATTTGATTACTGATGCTCAGGGATTGGAATCAAATTTAGCCAATGAAAATTATGTTGAAGATGATAGAAATAATTACTTATCTAAAGAAGTGATACCTCCAACGAATGCTATATCCAGCTTTTAATATTAAACCACAAGAGATTCCCGATATTCCTGCTAATATGGCTATTGTCAATAATGAACTGAATGAGGATTGGGTAGTGAAAAGAAGCAAGAAGAAAAATGCGTTGATCATATTTCGCTCGAAAATATTATTCCTTCCAGATCCTACTCGCATCTTCCTTCTCTAGAATGACTAGGGGAGGAAGATCTACCCATCATGCTTAATTTTTCTTTGTTGGAATATTAGGGGAGTGGCAAACCTTGGCTCCCTTAATAGATTGCCGAGAATAAACAGGGTTAATAAGTGTTGGATGGTGGTTCTTCTTGAGCCAATGGTTAAATCTAATTATGACGAGTTACTAAAAAGTTCCCGGATACAACTTTATTTACAATTCCTCCAATAAAATTTGGGTTCTTTATAGGAAAGAATTAAAGATTGATATTCTGGTAGATCATTCTCAGTTTCTGCATGTTCATTTTGAGATTGACTCTTTTAAAGGTTATGCTTCTTTTGTCTATGCTCGCTTCAAATAAAGTGGATAGAGAGGATCTCTCGGTCCCATCCGATTATGATTGGTCAAACTATCAAAGAGGGCTGGATGGTTGGAGGTGATTTCAATCGTATAGCTCATCCTAGTGAGAAGAAAGGAGGCGAAATCCTAATCCGAATGACTTGCTATTTTTTTCGATTCTATTAAAAATGCTGGGTCGTTTGACATTGGTTTTGAAGGTTCTTCTTTTACTTGGACGAGGGGTAATATTTATGAAAGATTAGATAGAGTCCTTGTTAATAAGCCATGGTTTGATTTATTTCCTATCTCTAAAGTTCAGCACCTTGTTAGACTGGGGTCTGATCATTCTCCTCTCCTTATTAAGCTTGTTGTTGCAAATATTGTCCATAAAACCTGCTTCGTATATTTGAATGTATGGTCTTCTCATCCTAATCGCGAGTGCATTATCGAGTCTAACCGGAATATTCCTATGGATTTCTTAAATGCTAATCCTCTAATTCAGCTTTGGCAGTGCTCGAAAAAGCTTTCTAAGGCTTTAACTAAATGGAATTGGAGTGATTTTGGCAATATTAATTCTAATATAAAAGCTGCTCGAAGAATTAGTTTCCAAAACCGAACAAGTCTGTTGAAAATGGCTCCCGTTCGATCATGACTTATTCATTGCCAATGGAAAATTAAATACCGCCATTCTTCGGGAGGAACTCGTTTCTCCAACAAAAAGCTTCAGCCTAACCATTTTCTTCATGGTGATAGAAATTCTAGATTTTTTCATGTCTGTAATTAAATATAGAAGATCTATTAACTCTATCTTAAAGATTAATTCTTCTACTAAAGGATGGATTTATGACTCACAAGTCATTGCTCGAAGATGCTTGTTCTCCATTTCTGAACTTGTTTTCTCGCTCACCCGATTACCTCTTCATCTATTTCCGTTCGGTTATTGCAAGGTAACATGTTTAAAGGTGATGCTACTCGGTTAACAAATCCTCCTACGGAAAATGAAGTTTTTTCGTTATTAATTCTCTGGATAGCAACAAAACAGCAGGGCCTGATGGATATTCTTCTGACTTCTATAAAAAGTTTTGGTGTATTATTAAGCATATGGTGATGGCTGCTATCATTGCTTTCTTTCAGGGTTCTGATTTGCCTAAATATTTTGCTTCCTCTACTATCATCCTTATCCCTAAAGATAAATTTAAAAAGCAATTTGGAAAGATTTTAGGCCCATATGTATTACTTCCACCTTTTCTAAGATCATTAGTAAGGTTCTAGTGGATAGAGCTGCAACCTTATCTATTAGATTTAATCTCCGAAAACCAATGCTGCATTCATTAAAGGGAGATGTATTAGTGACAATATTCTTCTTGCTCGGGAGTTGCTTCGTCGATATTGATAAGCCTTGTAGAGATTCCAATATTATTCTTAAGCTAGATCTCTCCAAAGCTTTTGACTCAATCAATTGGTCTTTCATCATTGATGTACTAGCTGCTAGAGGTTTCAACTCTGATTTTTGCTCTTTAATCTCTAGATGGTTGGAGAACAATTATTATAGTGTTCTGATCAATGGATGTACTTATGGTTTCTTTCAAGTCGGCGGGGAATTAAACAAGGAGATCCATTATCTCCTTATATTTTCATCTTGGCTTTTGACTACTTCTCTAAATTACTAAATCAAGTTCAGTTGGCTAATCCTTATGTCCAATATCAGCATAGATCTAACATTTTGGTTAGTCACCTGGCTTATGCAGATGATGTAATTGTCTTTTGCAATGGGAGTAAACAATCTATTAAATGCATTATGAGATCTCTTTCCTGTTTTGAATCTGTTTCTGGAATGGAATTTAATAAAGCCAAATGTTCATTTCTAGCTAGTTCTTTGATGAAGGCACATATAAAAAATTGGATATTGGATTATACTTGGTTTTAAAGAGGTCGTTTATCCTCTTGTTTATTTGGGCTTTCCTTTGTCCAAAGGAAGAAGAAGATTATGTCATTTTGATATGTGATTACCAAAATTGGTTCTAAAATTCAATGCTTGGTCTAATTCTTTTCTTTCTAATGGTGGTAGAATTACTCTTTTGAAGAGTATACTAACTTCTTTCCCTTTGTATATTCTCCAAATGGTTAATATGAAGAGAAGCTCTCAAAAACTGCTTTCGGTTATTTTCAACAAATTCTTATGGGAAGGCCAAGCATAAACAAATGCATTGACAAACCGGGATAAATTATGTAAACCATTTGCCTGTGGTGGTCTTGGATTTAAAAGCTTCAAACATCTTAGTTTCTCATTCTTTTGTAAACAATGGATCCATTTCGGATCAAAGTCTTCACTTTGGTCTCTATTTCTTCATGGGAAATATTGTAGAACATCTCATCCCTCTCGAGTTCAAGCTAAATTAGGAGATTCCAAAAGCTGGAAAAGACTTTTAAAAGTAAGAGAATTTGCTTGAGCAGCTCTTTATTTGGGATATTGGAGATGGTCAAGTGGATTTTTGGCTTGATAATTGGTTATTTAATGATCACTCGTATAAGCAAGGTGTTACTTTTTCTAATCGAAAGTTTCGATTTCCGGTCTAACTCCAATCGGGATGAAGATAAACCGAAAGCTGCTCGTTAATATTGACTTGGTGAATAAAATTAAGTCTATACCTTTACAATCTAATGTTAAGGACGGATCGATTACCAAGAATCCATCTACTCAAAGTCTCTCCAAGTTCATTTACCTTTCTAGTAATAATTGGACTGCTAATGATTGGGGCAAGAAAATATGGAATAAATACATAACTCCTTCTATGTCATTTTTCCGTTGGAAGCTTTTCGAGGAAGTTTTTGCCAACCGATGATATTCTGAAATTAAAGGGTATTCGGTTACCTTCTATGTGTCCTTTTTGTCTCTCTAGTGAAGAATCCATTTCTCATTTATTTATCGGCTTGCAATGCTATACGGGAGGTATGGAAGACTCGTCCTTAATCAAAGGGGATTGTCTCATAGATATTGTTGTTGGACCAACCTTGTTGATTGCTCGGCAAGATTGGAAGATGACAGATTGAATTCTATATCCCCCTAATTATATTTTTGTTCACTTGGATGGTTAGAAATGAGATTATGCATAATAATATGGTTTTTTCAGCCAAAGTTATCATAAAAAACTGCTTGAATTTTCTTCTTAAGATGACGAACTTCCTTAAATTTAATGAATAAGCCTTCGGTAATCAAATTCCAATTGATTATTTGGAGAACTCCTAAATACCCTTGGGTTAAAATCAATACTGATGGAAGTTATATACATTCCACTCGCTGTTAATAGTTCTAATGCTGGTATTGGGGCCTTATGCGAAAACTACAAGGGGTCTTGCTTATGGGTTATCTCTCGCTCCAATTTCTGCCATTAATGCATTAGAATCGAAGCTATAGCTCGTTTTCCGGAGTCTAAAGATAGCTATTCCGAATCATAAAGGCCCAATTTAAGTGGAGATGGATTCATTAGTTTTACTAAATATTTTTCTACATAAATCAGCTACTCCTTGGTATCTTCAAATTTGGATCAATAAAATTTCATTATTGGTATCTAATCTAACTATAGTTTGGAGTCACATCCATAGAGAGGGAAATCAGCCAGCTAATTGGCTTGCTTCTAGAGGCAGTTCTTCTAAGGACATTTTATGCTTTTCTTCTTTGGATCTTAATTCTTCTATTTTTAAGGAGTTTAGAATTTTATTGCATGGGGATCTGCTTTCCTTTCCTCATATCAGATGTACTAGATCTTCATGATTAATATATTTTTCTTTTTCTGCTAAAAAATATATATATATATATAAAGATGTTGGCAGTAAGGTGTGCTCTGCTAGGGTTTCTATCATGACCCTGCCGGCGGCGGCTTGGTGGGTGGTGGTGCAGGTAAGTCTGGTGGGAGCTGGTCTTGTGGTGAAGTGTTCTCGGGCTCTTTGATTTTCAAATTTTTACTGTTTCATTGTGCTCTTTTTGGGGAGGCTTTCCTTGCTCTAAAGACTGTGGGTGAACCCACTCAGGGTTGTGCTCTTTTTGGTTTCTTATTGGTTCCTTGCTCTTTGTCTGTTTGCAAACTCTCCCTCTTCTGGTTTGTTATTGTTTGGTTCCACTGTTCCATTGGAGTCCAGCTGGTGGTGGATGGTGGTCTGATGGCTCACCCTATTGATCTTACCACCAACATTGAGTGGGCAAAAGCAACCTATGCTGGTGTTGTAGGATCTGCCCCTTCTATCACAGATCCTTCCAAATTAATTTTCCCACAGAGATTGCATGATGCAGCAGCTGGAAGAATTACATGCCCATTTATCAAACCACTTGAAGAAAAGGATGGCCATCCTACTGTGATCTTCACTGAACAGGAATTGGTTGTGCTTGATGCATAAGTGAAACTCACTTTTATTGAGAAATTTTGTCTGGGGCATCCCAAGATGGAGCTAGTGAGGAAATACTTTGAATCACTGAATTTTCAAGGGAATTGGAAGCTAGGACTGCTGGATGGAAGGCACCTTCTTATCAACTTCACTGTTGAAGAGGATTATGCTATGTTATTTGCTAAACATTTGGTGACTATTGCTGGAGTGGAGATGAAAATAATCAAATGGACAACAGATTTTGATCCTAGCAAGGACCCCCCAATTGTGCCAATCTGGTTTAAACTGCCCAATCTTCCCTACAGATTTTTTAATTAGGATGCTCTTTTCCAAATTGGGAGGTCTATTGGAACTCCTTTAAGACTGGATGTTGCTACAATTAATAAAGCTAAACTTGAAATGGCTAGGATCCAAATTGAGAGAGATATTTCACTACCTGAGGTCAAAAAAATTTGTATTGGAACAGCTAAGGAAGGACAATGGCAAGAAGTTATAATGCAGCAAAAACCCTATTATTGTTCTCATTGCAAAATGTTTGGACATACAATTGAAAAATGTTACAGAATTCATCCCCCATCTAGAAGATCCATAACAAAGGAAACTCAACATAAGCAATCTGTTGATACTATTTTAGTGCAACAGGGCTCAGGAGAAAGGAGAGATTTTGTGAATACAGTTTCTCAAACTAATTTTACCCCTCCAGCTGAGGTGGGGAGAACACCAGTTAATCAGGTCCCCCCTTTTGTTGGGGAGAAGACTGTTGAACCCACAGTCAATGTGGATGATTGCACCCCTCTAGCACACTCTAGATTAATCAGGAATGTTTCTGATGATGATTATGATTCTCCTATTGGGGGTAGATCCCCAACTAGATACAGAAGGGAGGAAGAGGAAGTCAGACTAGTCACACCAACTCAATCTATTGAACAGCAAGTAGATACCCAGTTTCCCTCAAATGCTGGAATTAGTGTTATGCAGGAAGGGATGGAAGGAAAATGGCACACCCAAACCTCCAGGAAAAAGAAGAAGAATAATCTCAGTGAAGTACAAAAACTTGGAACTCCTCTTTCTTTGGGGGAGTTAGCTGGAATTTCTGTTACCAGGGGGGATCTAGATCTAGATCTCAATCCTCACTTAATCCCCATCCCAATTAATGATAAATTTCCTCTGTTGGAATATTAGGAGTATTGGTAATCCCCTATCTTTTAAAAGACTATTACATTTAAACAAAAAATATAAATTATGGTGCATTACCATTCTGGAACCTTTGGTTAATAAATATCCTCAGAAAATTATCAGTAAGCTACAAGGCTACAACCATTATGCTAACTGCAATAATAAAATCTGAATTTTTGTAGAAAAGAGGTGAAATGGTCTATCCTTATTGACAACAAGCAATTTATACATTCTTCCTTTCAGATTAATGGCAGGGATGGTATAGTAACTTTTGTATATGCTGGATGTAAAAAAGGAAGATAAATTTCTCCTGTGGAATTAGCTCCAGGACATCAGTGTCCAAGTACACTCACCCTGGATAGTTGGGGGTGATTTTAACAGTGTGGGGTCTTCAAATGAAAAAATTGGGGGTAGACCTCCCAAGCTCTTTGATATGACCATTTTCAATGATAATATTCATGCAGCCAATCTTTATGACCTTGGATTTAGAGGACCTGCTTTTACCTGGAAGAGAGGGATCATCTGGGAGAGGCTTGATAGGATGTTGGTTAACAACCTTTGGCTCTCTAATTGGCTTCTTACTTATGTTACTCACCTGAGTCTTGCTGGTTCTGATCATATACCTATCCTTATATCCATTACCTCCCCCACCTGCTCTAATACTCCCCCTCCATTTAGATATCTGAATGTTTGGTCCTCCTATGTTGAGTTCCACAAGATTGTTCAGGAAAACTGGCACTGTATTGATCACCCAGACCCTCTCATCAGATTAAGCAGGTTACAGATAACTCTCAGTAAAGCTCTTAGGAAATGGAATTGGAACTTTATAGGGAACCTCCGTGAAGCTGTCCAAGTGTCTGAGAAAGAGCTAAATCAAGTTGAGTCTAAAATCCAAGCTGGCATTGCTACAGATGAACAATATTTCACTGCACAAAATAATTTACTATTGGCTATTGATAAACTGGAACAATACCTAAAACAAAAAGCTGCTTTGAACCATTTTATTCATGGTGATAGGAACACTCAGTTTTACCATGCCTGTATAAAATATAGAAAGAAATGCAATACTATTCACTCTATCCACACAGCTGATGGCAGGAAACTCATGGATGACACAGAGATTGGTTTGGATGCTGTCACACATTTTGATAGGTTGCTTAATCCTCCTCCCAGAACCAGATTGCCTATTGATAGATCTCTTTTCCAGGACAATTTACATTACACCAATGTGCTTGATTTAACTACCATCCCAACTAAACAAGAAATCTGGAATGCCATAAAATCAATTGATAGTTCTAAAACTGCTGGACCAGATGGCTATACTACAGATTTCTATCAGAAGGAGTGGAAGCTAGTTGGTGGTGATGTGGTGGCAGCTATCCAAAGTTTCTTCCTTGGAAATGCTCTTCCCAGTTATTTTTGTGCTTCAAACATTGTGTTGATCCCCAAAAATAATCTTATGCAAAATTGGGATCATTTTAGACCCATCTCCTTGACATCTGTAATCAGTAAGGCTATCAGCAAAATAAATGTGGGGAGACTTCAACCTCATCTTGATAGGTTAATATTCATGAATCAATCAGCTTTTGTTAAGGGCAGGTCAATCACTGATAATGTGCTACTTGCTCAGGAACTATTGTTTGATTTGGATAAAGTTCATAGGGGAGGTAATCTCATATACAAATTGGATATACACAAAAGCCTATGACACCATTAGTTGGGAGTTTATTGATGATGTTCTGAATGCTAGAGGTTTCCAGCAACAGTTCTGCAATCTCATTTCTAGGTGGCTCCATTCAAATGAACACTCTATTTTATTTAATGGGATCGCTGCAGAGCAACTTCCATGCCACCAGAGGTTTAAAGCAGGGAGACCAATATCTCCTATCATCTTCATATTAGCTGTTGATTACTTCTCAAGGGTGGTTGATCAGACCATTCTGAACAAAAGCTTTGCCAGGTACCATCATAAATCAAATATTGATATTTCTCACCTCCTTTATGCAGATGATATCATGGTATTCTCCAGTGCACACAAAACTTCTGTGAAAAAGTTAAAACACTGCTTAGACTCCTCCCAACAACAATCTGGAATGATTTTCAATCCTGAGAAGTGTCAATTGGTTTTTTCCAAGCTGACACCTATTCAGGTCAAGCAATGGATTCTGGATTACACTGGATTTAAATGCAGTACCCCTCCTTTTAAATACCTGGGTGTCCTTCTCACTATGGGTAGAACCAAACAAATCCAATTTGAGGAGATTCTCACCAAATTTAGCTCTAAATTGAGCTGCTGGACTAATTCTTTCTTATCAAATGGAGGTAGAATCACACTCCTTAAAAGTATCCTCACAACCTTCCCTTCCTATCTTCTTCAAATGATTTCTATGAAGAAAAGCACCCAATTACAGTTGGAAAGGGCTTATAATAGATTTTTATGGGCTGGTCAGAGAACCCAAAAGCATTGGAATTCTTGGCAAAAGGTCACAAAACAGTGTCTGCTGGAGGCCTTGGCTTCAAAAGCTTTCCTCAAATTCAACATGTCAATATATGCAAATTATGGATTAATTTCAGAGCCCAAAATTCACTGTGGGCTAAATATATGATGGGTAAATACTACAGGTACTCCCATCCTACTCAAGTGGTCAGGAAGTTAGGTGACTCTAGAATCTGGGTCAATTTACTCAAGGTGAGAAGTTCTGCTGAAAACCTTTTTATCTGGGAGCTGGGGAGGGGTGAAGTGAATTTTTGGCTGGATAACTGGTGTCCCAAGGATTGGCTAGTTGCTAGGGATAATCTTACTGATTCAACTACAAAGGTTTGTGAGTTCTGGGATGGGAGCAATTGGTCTCTTCCACGGCCTTAAAGCCATTTTACAGGATCACTCGGCTAGGCGATTTCTACCATCAAATTTGATCGAAATATTCCCGATAAAGTTTGTTGGAGTAATCACCACGATCGGAATATAACTAAAACTATTTACAGGAGTCTTTTCAATCGGCCTTCGGTTTCTGGGAAACTCCATATGAAATAAATTTTTGTCCCCTTCCATGTCCTTTCTGTGCTGGAGAACCTTCCATGGCCTCATCCCCACTGATGATATACTTAAACTGAAAGGCCTTAGGGGGCCCTCTAAATGTGTACTCTGCCATCAACATGAAGAATCCATCTCTCATCTTTATTTTAATTACTCCTTTTCCAGATTTGTATGGCTGCAACTAACCAATGGCTGGAAGAACCAAACTTATTGTTGGGAATATCTTCATAAACTTTGGATGAATAGGGGAAATCAGAAAGTTAATACTCTACACTACATTGTGATTTGGTTTCTGTGGATGGCCGTAAACAGTGCCAAATTTGATGGGATAGCTGCCACTGTGGATAAAGTAGCCAAAAACTGTAAAACATATCTACGCAAAATTATTAAACATAAGGGTTTCACCAATCTGTTGCAAATTGAGTTCCCACCTGCTATTGGTAAAAAAGTTAATCTGGTTAGATGGCTTCCCCCTACTAACCCAACCATCAAAATTAATACAGATGGCAGTTTCTCTAAGGATAATGCAGGAGTGGGGGTAATTTTCAGAAACTCTTATTGTAACTACCTCTTTTTCTTTTATGCACCTGTGAAAGCTAGAGATGCACTTGATGCCGAATTTATTGCTGTGGAGTATGCTTTGCATATTGCCAAAATTGCTAACTGGTCAAATATTTGGCTAGAAGTTGATTCCACTGTTCTACTTAACACTCTTCAGCAAAATTAGTCTACAACCTGGATGCAAGACTATTGGAGAAAACAAATAAATCAGGCTAAACCCCCTCATTTTACCACTTCTTCAATTCTTAGGGAGGGTAATAAAGTGGCAAATTGGTTAGCAGTTATGGGGGCAAGATCCCAGCAGGTGTTAGTTGCTAAAACACCCCCCATTGATTTCAAAATGTTAATTAATGGAGATAAGCTACAGCTCCCACATCTTAGAGTGGAGACATTCCCTGTTTTCTGATGGAATGTCTCTATGGTCTTTTTGTTTGGTGGTGTGGTTTTTGGGTCTTGTGGGGTTTTCACCCAACCACTTTTAAACTTACTTTATATATATACATATTTACATATGTATACATATATATATACACACACCCAATCTTTTGGCTTTCTTGTTTTGTGGTCTTTAGGGAATGGTCTCCATTAGGTGTTAGTTGGAGCCTTTCCATCTATGATTTTGTACTCTCCTTTTATTATTAACTTGTAAGGAGCCCACTTGTTTGCTCCTTTTTCTTAAATATATATATATATATATATATATATATATATATATTATTCAATATTTATATAGATATATATATATATATGTATATATATATATATATAGGATATAGAAGATGGTGGCGAGCTGCAGAGAGAAGCTCTGCTAGGGTTTTTGCTGGCGGAAGGATCCATGGAAGGTGTTGGTAGGTTGTCTCTCCGGTCCTCGCTCTCTGGTCTGGCTTCAACTCAGGTGTTAGTGCTGGGTTTCTGGTTTTTCAAGCTTCCCGGGCTTTGAAATTTCAAAGTGTTACTGTTCCATTGCCTCCTCCCTTGGAGCTGGGCTGAAGTGTTTTTGTTTGTGCCTGGATCAAGACTCTGACTAGGTCTCCTTTCTGTTTCTCTGACCCTACCTTGGCTTGGCTGTTCCCATGGCAAGCCCCATTGATTTACAGAACAACATTGAGTGGGCTAAAGCCACTTATGCTGGAGTTGTAGGAAATGCTCCCTCCATTTCTGATCCTGCTAAACTAATTTTTCCACAAAGACTGCATGATGCAGCAGCTGGTCGGATTTCCTGCCCCTTCATCAGACCTATAGAGGAGAAAGAGGGCTGCCTGGCAGTAATCTTTACTGAGCAAGAATTAGAGGATTTGGATGTTGATGTTAAACTTACCTTAATTGGCAAGTTCCTTTTGGGCCACCCAAAAGTGGACCTGGTGAGAAAATTCTTTGAATCTCTGAATTTTAAAGGCAGTTAGAAGCTTGGTCTCTTGGATGGTAGGCACCTGCTCATCAACCTCACCTCAGAAGAAGACTATGCACTACTTTTTGCTAAACAAGCAGTGAGCATTGCTGTTGTTGAGATGAAAATTATAAAATGGACAGCTGATTTTGACCCCAGCAAAGATCCCCCCATAGTACCAATTTGATTTAAATTCCCAAACCTCCCATATAGATATTTTAACCAAAATGCATTATTACAAATTGGGAGATCACTGGGAACCCCTCTCAAGCTGGATGCTGCTACCATTAACAAGGCAAAACCAGAAATGGCACGAATTCAAGTAGAAAAAGATATCTCACTGCCTGAAATCAAAAAGATTTGGATTGGAACAGCCAAGGATGGACTGTGGCAAGAGGTTATCATGCAGCAAAAACCATATTTTTGTTCTCATTGTAAAATGTTTGGTCACACTTTGGAGAAATGCTTTAGAATCCACCCCCTCACTAAAAGAACTACCACTCAGAGCCAAAACATTCCACCTGTGCAAGCAGTTGGTGAATCTGGATCAGTTATGATGTAGCTGGCTAGGGTCACTTCTCAGCCACAACAAGACAATACCATTGCAGCTTCAAGAATAAATGTTTCCCCTCGGAAAACAATCTCTCCTGTTGTTGTTAGGGAATCCCTATCCCCCATTGGCAGTGGGTCTCCACCTGGTGAAACTGAGGATCATCAAAATTGGTGCAGAAGAGAATTAGAGGAAGTCGGAGTCGACTTCCTCCCAATCAACTGAACAGCATCCTGTCACACAGGCCCCATCTGACCTTGTTGTCAATGAGATGCAACAGGCAATAGATGGGAAATGGCACACCCAAAATTCTAGAAAAAAGAAAAGGAATTCTGCTTCTGAAGTACAAAAGTTAGGCACCCCTTTATCTGAGGGGGAGTTGGTTGCTACTTCAAAGACTAGAGGGAGATCTAGATCTAGATCTCAACCTTCCTATCCTAACCCAACAAATAATGATTAATTTACTTTGCTGGAACATCAGGGGCATTGCCAACCCCTTATCTTTGAAAAGATTGCTAAACCTTAACAAAAAATATAAATTTTGGTGTGTCATTATTTGGGAACCTTTGGTCCACAAATACCCTCATAAATTCATTAAGAAGCTGCATGGTTTTAATCATTATTCCAACTGCAATAACAAGATTTGGGTTTTCTGTAGATGTGAAATTACTTGGTCTATCCTAATTGATAATAAACAGTTTTTATATTCCTCTTTCCAAATCAATGGTAAAAGTGGATTGGTGACTTTTGTGTATGCTTGCTGCAGTAGAGAGGATAGACATCTCCTCTGGGCTAATCTCCATAATATTAGTGATCATCTGAACTCTTCCTGGATGGTGGTTGGAGATTTTAATAGCATTGGCTCCACTGAAGAAAAACTGGGGGGCAGGGCTCCTAACCTTTCCAACATTACTGTTTTCAATGACAATATCCAAGCAGCTCAGCTTTTTGATATTGGCTTTAGGGGACCTGCCTTCACTTGGAAAAGAGGAAATATTTGGGAAAGGCTGGACAGAATTCTGGTTAATAATTGCTGTATTACTAATTGGCTTCTCACTATGTAACCCATCTCAGCTTGGCTGGCTCTGATCAGAGGCCCCTCTTGATTTCCATTACCTCTCCTAATTACCCAAATAACCCCCCTCCCTTCAGATACCTCAATGTCTGGTCCACTTATGATGAATTTCTAAAAATTATTCAGGCTAACTGGTGTAATATTGAACACTATGATCCTCTCATTAAGTTAAGCCTTTTGCAGATAAAGCTCAGTAAAGTACTTAGAAAATGGAGTTGGAATTTTGTGGGTGATTTCTCCATTGCTGTCCAAAAAGCTGAAAAAGAGGTTAATTTGTTGGAAGCCAATCTTCAAGTGGGTGCTTCTACTGAGGATCAACTCCATTCTGCTCAAACTAATCTGCTAGTTGCTAATGAAAAACTAGAACAGTATCTTAAACAAAAAGCTGCACTCAGCCACTTCCTCGATGGTGACGAGGAATACCCGGTTCTATCATGTACGTATTAAATACAGAAGGAAATGCAACATTATTCATTCCATTACTTCTGATGAAGGTGGTAAACTTCAGAATAACACAGATATTGCTCAAGATGCTGTCAAGAACTTTAAAAACCTACTCAATCACTCCCCAATGCACAGAATGCCCATTGATGGAGCTCTCTTCCTAAATGAATTTCAATATATAAGTGAGTTGTTCCTTACAGATATCCCATCTGAACAGGAAACCTGGAGTGCTTTAAATACTGTGAATAGCTCTAAAATTGCCGGGCCTGATGGCTATACTGCAGATTTTTACAAAAAAACCTGGAGCCTGACTGGTAAGGATGTGGTTTCTGCAATTAAAACCTTCTTCCAAGGTGAAAATATCCATAGCTATTTTTGTGCTTCTAACTTTGTGCTGATTCCTAAAAACACCACTTTACAAAGATGGGATCACTATAGACCCATATGCCTCACCTTTGTGATTAGCAAGATTATTAGCAAAATCCTTGTGGGGAGACTGCAGCCACACCTTAAGAGAATGATTAACTTGAACCAATCAGCATTTATAAAAGGAAGATCCATTATTGATAATGTCCTTCTTGCCCAGGAATTGCTACTGGATTTGGATAAAGTCCATAGGGGGGCAACTTGATCTACAAACTGGACATCCAAAAGGCCTATGACACTCTGAACTGGGATTCATTCTGGAGGTCCTCACAGCTAGAGGGTTTAACTCTCAATTCTGTCACCTTATTAACAGGTGGTTACATTCCAATGAGCACTCCATTTTGATCAATGGCCAAGCTTGGGGCAATTTTCATGCCACTAGAGGTCTTAAATAAGGAGATCCACTATCTGCAACCATTTTTATCTTAGCTGCTGATTATTTCTACAGACTGATTGATGAAACATTTCAAAGTAAAGGCTATGCCATGTACCATCATAGATCAACTATACTTATCACCCATCTTATGTATGGTGATGACATCATGATTTTCTTAAGTGCTCACAAAACAGCAATAAAAAAGCTGAAGTAGTGCATTAAGACCTTTTAGAATCAATCAGGTATGAAACTTAACCCTGATAAATGTCAGTTTATCTTCTCTAAGCAGATCCCAGCACACATCAAACATTGGATACTGGACTTCACTGGATTCACCTACAGTACTTCTCCTATCAAATATCTTGGTGCATACTTACTCCTGGGAAAGACTAAACAAATCCAATTTGATGATATCCTCACAAAGATCAATTCCCAACTTAATTGCTGGACAAATTCTTTCCTCTCAAATGGTGGAAGGATCACCCTTCTGAAGAGCATACTCACCACCTTCCCCTCCTATCTCCTCCAAATGATAACCATGAAAAAAGTACACATTTACAAATGGAAAGGGCTTTTAATAGATTCCTTTGGTCTGGGCAAAGGAAGCAAATGCAATGGACTTCATGGCAAAAAGTAACTAAACCAACCTTGGCTGGTGGTCTTGGCCTCAAATGTATTCCCCACATGCAACAGATTAACCTATGTAAATTATGGATCCATTTCAGAGCACATAACTCTTTGTGGGCTAACTTCATGAAAGGGAAGTACTGTAGGTCCATTCACCCTTCCCTTGTTGTCAGGAAACCAAGTGATTCCAGAACTTGGGTTAAACTGCTCAAAATCAGACAAACTGCTGAAGATCTTTTTATTTGGGAGTTGGGGAAGGGTGAAATCAACTTCTGGCTGGATAATTGGTGCCCCAAGGATTGCTTAACTCCTAGAGGGGACATCACTGGTAATACCATCAGAGTAGCTGATTGCTGGGATGGTGAAAATTGGTCACTTCCACACCTTTCAGCCATTCTACTGGACCATTATGCCCACCTAATTTCCACCATTAAATTCACTAGAGGGGCACCTGATAAAATTAATTGGCATGTTCATCAGGCTCAAAGTATCACCAAAGCCATATACAGGAAGTTATACTCTTGGCCTTCTGTTCATTGGAGCAAATCCATTTGGGGAAAGCACTTGTCCCCTTCTATGTCCTTCTTGTGCTGGAGAACCTTTCATAGCATTATCCCAACTAATGACATTCTGAAATTGAAAGGCCTGAGGGGACCTTCTAAGTGTGTTATGTGCAATAAACAGGAAGAATCAATCTCTCATCTCTTCTTCATCTGTTCTTTCTCCCAGGCAGTCTGTTTGGAGCTAAGCTTATGCTTTGGGAAGTTCAATTTTTAGTGGAAAGACTTCCATAAATGATGGAGTGAGGGGAATAATCAGAATATTCATAATGTGCATCTCATTGTCATTTGGTTCATCTGGATGGCTAGGAACCAAATAAAATTTAAAGGAATCAGGAGTACTATAGCTTCAGTTAGTGGTAACAGCAAAGTCTATCTGGAAAAGATCATCATCTACAAAAACTTCCATAACATACTCCATATTGATCTTCCAATAGTGGCAAACACCTTTGTTAGAACTGTTACCTGGGATCCCCCTAGCAGCCCTGTCATTAAAATCAACACTGACGGTAGCTACTCCAATGAAAGCTCTGGTGTTGGGGGAATTTTCAGAAACCACCTTGGCAAGTGTTTACTCTTCTTTTATGCACCTGTGCTGGCACACGATGCTCTTGAAACTGAGCTAATTGCTGTGATGTGGGCACAGCAATTAGCAAGGATTGCTAACTAAAGAAATATTTGGATTGAAGTTGATTCTACTGAGTTATTAAACAAAATGGAGAATAATACACACACCCAGTGGATTCACAAATACTGGCTTAACCAAATTCAAAAGCTCAGACCCCCTCAGCTTACTTGTTCTTCCATACTAAGAGAGGGAAATAAATCAGCAAACTGGCTGGCTTGTACTGGTGCTGCTGCTCATCAGGCTTTGGTGTCTAAATCCCCCCAACTGAACTAAAGTTCTTTATTGCTGGAGATCAGCTGAGACTACCACACCTCAGGCTGGGTCCATATGCCCATGGATGTATTTGTCACCTTCTGATTTTTAGTTTCCTTGTTTCATGTAGGTCTGTATATTGCTAAGGTTCTGTTGGCTCATGTCCTGCTTCCTTTTTGTATGGCTTTCCCCTGTATGGTGTGGAACCACCCTTTTGTCCTTGTTTGTAACAAAGTTTAGCAACATGTAAGGAGCCTTTGCTTTTTTCTAAATATATATATATATATATATATATATATATTAATAAAAAGAGCTAATGCTCCTTACATGTTGCTAAACTATTTACAAACAAGGGGAGTGTGGTGATTCCACAGCCTAAGGAACACCACATAAAACAAAACCATACAAACAGGACACAGGTCAGGGTACAGACATTACCATAGCAGATACAACACCACTTAAAAACAAAAATAAAAATTTCAGAGAGGTCCAATAGCAGCAGCCAAATTGAGCATAGAGAGTCAATTCTGTGCAAATGATTCTAGTCTGAGGTGGGGAAGCCTCAGCATATCTCCAGCAATAAGGAACTTCCGTTCAGGTGGGGGGGACTTGGAGACCAAAACCTTACGGGTAGCAGCACCAGTACAGGCCAGCCAATGAGTAGATTTATTCCCCTCCTTTAATATGGTAGAAAAAGTAGTCTGAGGGGGTCTAAAATTATAAATTTGCTTTAACCAGTAGTTGTGAATCCAGTGGGTATGACTGTTATTCTCCAATTTGTTTAATACCTCAGTAGAATCGACTTCAATCCATATGTTTCTCCAGTTGGCAATCCCAGCTAATTGCAGTGCCCACAACACTGCAATTAACTCAGTTTCAAGAGCATCATGAGCAGTCACAGGAGCATAAAAGTACAGTAAACACTTTCCCTGGTGATTTCTGAATATTCCCCCAACACCAGAAATGTCCTTTGAGAAGCTGCCATCTGTGTTGATTTTAATGACATGGCTATTGGGGGGTCCCATCTAACAGTTCTATCTAAGGAGCCTACAGTAGTTGGTAGATCAAGGTGAAGTATGTTGTGGAAGTTTTTATGGATGATGATCCTTTTCAAATAAGCTTTACAGTTTCTAAGAACTTTGGCCACCGTAGCAGGGATTCCCTCAAATTTAGTTTGGTTCCTAGCCGTCCAGATGAACCAGATAACAATGAGATGCACAGTATGAATTTCTAGGTTCTTCCAATCACCCCAGCAGTTGTGGAAATCATCCCAGTGAAAATTGGATCTCCCTAAAATTTAATTTAACTTCAAACAAACTTCCTGGGAGAAAGAACACTTGAAGAAAAGATGGGAGATAGATTCTTCCTGATTATTACACAACACACATCTTGAAGGCCCCATAAGTCCTTTCAATTTTAGAATATCATCAGTGGGGATAATACTATGGAAGGCTCTCCAGCACAAGAAGGATATGGATGGGGAAAAAAACTTACCCCATAAAGTGATTACCCAAGGTACAGAAGGCCAATTGTATAATTTCCTGTAGATGGCTTTAGTGATGCTCTGAGACTGATGAATATGTCAGTTAATTTTATCAGGTGCACCTCTGTTGAATTTAATGGTGGAAATCTGGTAGGCAGATTGATCTTGTAGTATAGCTTTAAGATGTGGTAGTGACCAATTTTGACCATCCCAGCAATCAGCAACTCTAGTGGTGTGATCAATAGTGTCCCCTCTAGGATTTAACCAATCCTTGGGGCACCCATTATCCAGACCAAAAGTTAATTTCACCATTCCCCAATTCCCAAATAGAAAGGTCCTCAGCAGTTTGTCTGATTTTGAGCAGCTTTACCCAGATTTTGGAATCACCTAGTTTTCTTACGGCAAGTGAACGATGAATGTACCTGCAGTACTTCCATTTCATAAATTTAGCCCACATGGAATTCTGTGCTCTGAAATGGATCCACAGTTTACATTGGTTAACCTGCTGAATGTGAGGAATGCCTTTGAAGCCAAGACCACCAGCCAAGGCTGGTTTAGTTACTTTTTGCCATGAGGTCCAATGCATTTGTTGTCTCTGACCTGACCAAAGAAATCTATTGAAAGCCCTTTCCATTTGTAGTTGTGTACTTTTTTTCATTTTTATCATTTGTAGTAGATATGAGAGGAAGGTGGTGAGTATGCTCTTCAGGAGAGTAATCCTTCCTCCATTTGAGAGAAAATAATTTGTCCAGCAATTAAGTTGAGAATTGATCTTGGTGAGTATATCATTAAATTGAATTTGTTTAGTCCTACCCAGAAGTAGGTAGGCCCCAAGATATTTAATGGGAGGAGAGCTGTAGGTGAAGCCAGTATATTCCAGGATCCAATGCTTGATGTGTGCTGGAGTCTGCTTAGAGAATATTAGCTGACATTTATCTAGGTTAAGCACCATACCTGTTTGATTCTGGAAGGTGTTTATGCAATGTTTCAACTTTTTCACAACTGTTTTATAAGCACTAAAGAAAAGCAAGATGTCGTCTGCATACATAAGATGAGTGATAGGTATGTTTGATCTATGGTGGCACCTGGCATAGCTTTACTTTGAATGGTTTTATCAATCAGTTTGGATAAGTAGTCTACTGCTAAGATGAAAATTGTTGGTGCAGTGGATCCCCTTGCTTAAGGCCTCTAGTTGCATTAAATTTGCCCCAGGCTTGACCATTAATCAAAATGGAATGCTCATTGGATTTCAGCCACCTGCTGATGAGGTTACAGAATTGGGGATTAAACCCTCTAACAGTTATAACTTCAAGAATAAAATCCCAATTCAAAGTGTCATAAGCCTTTTGGATGTCCAGTTTGTAAATCCAATTCCCCCTCATGCACTTTTTCCAAATCCAACATCAGCTCCTGAGCAAGAAGGACATTATCAATTATGGATCTTCCTTTAACAATTGCTGACTGGTTCAGACTGATCAATCTATCAAGGTGGGGCTGCAGTCTCCTCACAAGAATTTTCCTGATAATCTTGCTAATCATTGAGGTGAGGCAGATAGGTCTTTAGTGATCCCATCTTTGTGGAGTGGTATTTTTTGGAACCAGCACAAAGCTTGAAGCGCAGAAATAGCTAGGGATAGAGTTACCTTGGAAATAACTTTTAATTGCAGTTACCTCATCCTCACCAATCAGATTCCATGTTTTTTTGTAAAAATCTACCGTGTAGCCATCAGGCCCAGCAGTTTTGGAGTTGTCCACTGTATTTAAGGCAATCCAGATTTCTTGATCAGAAGGGATTCTATAAGTTCCAGCTCACTTGTATACTAGAAATCATCAAGGAAAAGAGAACCATCAATAGACATTCTGTGTTATCTTTAAAGTTCTTGACAGCATCTTGGGCAATATCAATGTTATCTTGGAGTTTTCTACCCTCATTAGAATAAATGGAATGAATAATGTTACATTTCCTTCTATCTTAATACAGACATCTTAAAATTGGGTGTTTCTGTCCCCATTAATGAAATTACTTAAGGCAGCTTTCTTTTTAAGATAATGTTCCAATTTTTCATTAGCAAGTAGAAGATTTCTTTGTACAGAGGAAAGTTGTTCCTCAATGGCAATACCAGCTTGGAGATTAGCTTCCAACATATTAACATCTTTTTCAGCCTCTTGGACAACAATGGAGAAATCACCAATATAATTCAAGCTCCATTTTCTGAGTACTTTGCCGAGCTTGATCTGCAGAAGACTTAACTTAGTAAGGGGATCGGGATGGTTAATGTTACACCAATTAGCCTGAACAATGCTTTGAAACTCATCATATGTAGGCCAAGCATTGAGAAATCTGAAGGGAGGGGGAGTGTTTGATTGATTGGGGGAGTTAATGGAAATAAGAAGGGGCCTGTGGTCAGAGCCAGCTAAGCTGAGGTGGGTTACATAAGTGAGAAGCCAGTTAGAGATCCAGCAATTGTTAATCAGAATTCTATCCAGCCTTTCCCAAATTTTTCCTCTTTTCCAAGTGAAAGCTGGTCCCCTAAATCAAATATCATATAACTTTGCTGCTTGGATGTTATCATTGAAAGCAGTAATATTAAAAATGTTAGGAGCCCTACCCCCCAGTTTTTCCTCAGTAGAGCCAATGTTGTTAAAGTCTCCACCCACCATCCAGGGGGAATTCAGATGATCACTAATACTTTGAAGACTTGCCCAGAGGAGTTGTTTATCATCCTTACTGCAGACAGTAAAAACAAGAGTCACCACTCCACTTCTTCCATTAATTTGGAATGAGGAATGTATAAATTGTTTATTATCAATTAGGATAGAACAAGAGATCTCTCTTCTACAGAAAATCCAAATCTTGTTGTAGCAGTTTGTATAGTGAGTAAAGCCATGTAACTTCTTGATGACTTTTTGAGGGTATTTATGGACCAGAGGTTCCAAAATGGTAATACACCAAAACATATATTTCTTGTTATGATTTAACAATCTTTTTATGGATAAGGGGATAGCAATACCCCTAATGTTCCAGCAAAGGAAGTTGATCATTATTTAGAGGGGTGAGGATAAGAAGGCTGAGATCTAGATCTAGATCTAACCCTTGTCTTTGAAGTACCAGCCAGCTCCCCCTCAGATAAAGGGGTTCCTAACTTCTGTACTTCAGAAACTGAAATTTTTTTCTTTTTTCTGGAGGTTTGGGTGTGCCATTTCCCTTCTAGTGCCTGTTACATATCACTGACCACAAGGGTAGTTGGGGCCTGTGTATCAAATAGCTGTTCAGTTGATTGGGAGGGAGTTAGGATTCTGACTTCCTCTAATTCTCTTCTACACAAATTTTGATGTTCCTCAGTTTCACCAGAAGGGGACCCAATACCAATAGGAAAAAGAGATCCCTTAACTGCAACTAAAGAGTTTGTTTTCCTTGGAGAAGCATTTTTCATTGGAGCTGCATAGCTGTTTTCTTGTATTGGCTATTTAGAAACCATGGCCTGCTGCACCATAACAGATTCAGATTCTCCATCAACTTGCACAGGTGGATTGTCATTACTCTTAATAGTAGTTCTTCTAGGAGGAGGGTGGATTCTGTAGCATTTCTCAATAGTGTGGCCAAACATTTTGCAGTGAGAACAAAAGTATGGGTTTTGCTGCATGATAACCTCTTGCCACTGTCCATCCTTAGCTGTTCCAATCCAGATCTTCATTATTTCAGGTAGTGAAATATCTCTTTCTATTTGAATTCTTGCCATTTCAGGTTTAGCCTTGTTAATGGTTGCAACATCCAGCTTGAGAGGGGTTCCAATGGAACTCCCAATTTGAAATAGAGCATTTTGATTGAAATATCTGTAGAGGAGATTTAGGAATTTAAACCAAATTGTTATTATGAGGGGATCTTTGCTAGGATCAATATCAGGTGTCCATTTTATTATTTTCATCTCAACACCAGCAATGCTATCTACCCGCTTAGCAAAAAGTAATGCATAGTCTTCTTCGAGGTAAAATTGATGAGCGGTGCACTGCCATCCAAAAGTCCAAGCTTCCAACTGCCTTTAAAATTCAGAGATTCAAAGAATTTTCTCACAAGATCCATCTTTGGGGGACCCAAAAGAAACTTACCAATTAAGGTGAGTTTTACTTCAGTATCCAATTCCTCTAATTCCTGCTCAGTGAAAATTACTATCGAGTAGCTCTCATTATCCTCAATGGGTCTGATGAAGGGGCAGGAAATCCTACCAGCTAATGCATCATGCAGTCTTTATGGGAAGATCAGTTTGGAGGGGTCTGAAATGGAAGGAGCATTGCCTACAACTCCAGCATAAGTGGCTTTAGCCCACTCAATGTTGGTTTGTAAGTCAATAGGGCTAGCCATGGGCACAACCAGCCAAAATAAAATGAGAGAAATAGAAAAGAAACCAGGAAGTGTTGAATAACTCAGCCACAAACCAGGAAACAACAGCCCAATCTCCAAACCAGGAAGCACAGGGCCAGAATAGGAAAGCAATGGAATAGTAAAGTTTGAAAATGAAGAACCTGGGAAGTACACAACCTTCAGCAAAAAGGTAAAACACCAGAGCCTCTTTGACAACCACTCAAAAACAGACCAACACCAACCTTCCCTTACCTGAAGCACCTCCTAGAAGGCAACCGCCGGCAGACTCATGCTAGAAACCCTAGCATAGCAACCTCAGCCACCAACATGTTTTTATTATATATATATATATATGTATATATATATATATATATATATATATACCCCAATCTTCAATTTCCCAAATTTTCAATTTTTTGACCCCGGACCCTACACCCGCTAAATTACCTAAAACCCCCGAAATTACCCAAATTCCTCAAAATTTCCAAATTATCCAAAATTCTCCAAAATCATTCCCAAACATTTCCACATCACTTAAATTGATCATCCATACCCAAAAATACCAAAAATTCCAAGAAAACCTCCAATACCCTCAAATACCCAAAATAATTCCTCTCGACCAAAAATCCAAAAATCTCGTAAAATTTAAAATTCCAAAAATCCCAAATATTCCCAATTTCATTTTTTTTCCAACCACACCATGGGCCAATTTTGTCGATTTACCCTACTTTTGTCAAAAAAACCCCACCTGACCCATTTTAACCCTACAACCCAATGTCAAAACCAAACTCACCAATCGACCCCAATTTTGGTCCAATTCAATTCTAAACTTCAATTCAATATCCCAAATACCAATCTGCACTCAAATCCAAGCCCACTGATCGACATTCGGATCCAATCTCACTTTTCGCCTTAAAGCCCAATTTGGACCCATTTACCCAAACCTAACCCAAACTCACCCAATTCAATTCCAATTAACCCCAAATCTTTTCTAAATCTTCTCCTACTGACCTCTAATAAACAAAATACTAACATGATTTGCCCAAAATTTAATTCCAAACCCCACTTAAACTCAACCCAAAGTTAAAAGGCCCTATTTCGACCTAAACCCAAACCTAACCCAAATGAGCCCAAACCCCAAAATCAAAGCCCAACCAAAGTCAAAACCTCTTGAAACACTCCCATAAACATTTCTCAACATTAATTTTATATCAATTTCAACCCTAGCCCAACATTAGCCCAAGTTAGCCCAATTCGACCTACATAGGCCCACTTACCAAATAAATCCAAATTCAAACCAATTCAACTCCAAATCACACCAAATCGATTCCAAGCCCTTCATAAACATCCCTAAACCAATTATGACATTTATTTGACAAAGTTCTTCACAAAAATCTTTACCCAAATGCCCATCCTAAAATCAAAAAGCCCATTCACCTTAAACTTTCCTAAAAGCCCACTTCACCACATTCAAAAGTCTCAAGTCCATCCAAAGCCTACACGGCACTCCCCTCATCATCCATTTAATCAAAATCACCTAAGTTTCAAAATCATCAATTAAACCATTCCAAATCAAGCTTCTCAAATTTTCACCAAAATATCCAAAATTTTTAAAACCCATTTCCATGAAATCGACTCAACTTTCCCCAAGCCAAAGACAAGCCATGCAAGCTACAGACAAGCCACATGAAGCCATGGAAGGCTTCGACATGTGACCTCACATTAATGGTAAAAGGAGGGGCCCCTTTCCTAATCTTTCATTAAGTTTTTTTTACCTTAAGCATGTCACACACTAAACCATGTTTAGCCACCTCATCAGCGGACAGAGACCACACCACTCTCCCCGCCGACCCAACCGATCCTCTCACTAAATCAAAGCTTTCGCTGTGGAGGTGCACCCAACCCAAACTAATGGGTTGACCAAATTAAGGCCAAAATGACTTCTCCCCATTCCATTTTAATTCAAAGCCTTTACACATGGCAATTGCCAATCTGACGGCACAAACCTCCAACCCCGACCCACTCCGGACCCGAGGTGACCCATGCCTGCCGGCCGCCCGCCCGGATCGCCGGAAAACACCATGGCCGAGACCTTGGGAGGAGCCAAAGTTTGGAATTCCCACTTGCCGAGCTGCCCCATGCCAAATGGTTACTATTACTGCTCTTCTCCTCACCGAGTACCGATCCCATGCCTCAACTCCCCCGGAAGGCTCTCCAGCCTCTCCTATTTAAAACCCCTCACCCTCACGGCCATGGAAGAGAGCTCGCACAAACCTTGCCGAAACTCGCCAAAATTGTTCCAAACCCTTCTCCACCCTTAGAGCAACATCCCGCACACTACTCTAATCCCCACTGTGATAAAATCCAATTTCACAAGTGAAATTCCACCCAAAACCAGACACTTCTCCACAGCTCGAGCCAATTCCTAAATCACTGTTCTACACCTTCAATTGCATTGGCGGAAGGTGTCCACCAGCAAAAGCCCCATCTCCAGCCACCCAGCTTGCTCCAGCCTCTCCAAGCTGTGATCGGGCTTGGTCGAAATCACATCTGCATTAATTCACCGTACCAGAGACTTCATCCTGAGTTTCGCCGGAACCAATCGAAGGCGCAACAACTCTCGTATCAAGCCACACTTCTCCGAGCAAAGGTATGAGCTAATTTTTTCATCCCGAGCTTCTAGAGATTCTCCATTTCGAATGCTTTAATTTACTGCATGATAGCCGTATAGATGTGTTCGCTTCTTCAAGACGAATCCATACAGAGCATAAGAACATGAAAATCCATTGAGTATCGAGCGAGATCTAGGATTTAGCGCGGGATCGCTCTGTGCGAGGACGCCGGACGGAACGGATGCCGTCCATTCAATACACGTGCGACGAACGCGCTCGATGGCGTCGACCAGAGACCGCACGGTAACCGCGGCCCGGCCGCCACTCAGCGGCGGCGTCGAATGGGAGCGCGACACACCCGCGTTTCGAGGATGCCGAGGGACGAGTTGGCGCCGCGTGGATAAATAGAAAATTAGGGTATTTTTTGATTTATTTAATTCCCTAAACTTCAAAATTCATAACTCGTGTAAAAATCGAAAAATAAAATAAAAATACCCTCACAAGAACAAAGGAGAATAATGTGCGCAAATCATTTAATTTCACCCGCATTTTATTTTTTTATAATTTATTTACTCTCTGCATACTTTTAATTCTCCATGCATGTATACAATTCACCATGGCATGAGACCATAAAGGCTTTCAAGCCTCCCGACCCCGAATATTCCCGAATTTTCCAAAGTCGAGGCCATCCCTATAAAAAGTTATTGATTTTTCAAATTCATGTTGTCAAGTTGGTATTTTAATTCCAACAAATAAGATTGCCAGGAAATAAATTTCTAGGAAAATTTTGCTGACAAGCTTCTTGGCGACCGCAGAACTCTAAAATAAAGTTTCGACTTACCATTTAAAACAACCCTAATCGGCTTAAACACCCAAAATAAAGTCTCTAATTAATTAGAGTTAACCATGCATCAAATTGACTGAGATCAATTCTCCACTAACCTTTAGGATCGTAGGAATCCACCATAAAAGTTTTCGATAATAATCGTGACTTGCTAAATTTCAATTAATCGGGGCTGATTAAGCCACTTACCCATTTTAAACTTTAAAATTCATAACTTTTAAAATACCTTTAAAAAATTCACCAAATCTGCTTTTAGCCTCTCTCATATCAGTGAATCTAAGAAAATTAAAAATTTCAATTTTCTAAAAAGTTTCGATTTTAATAATATTTTAATATTTTTAATAATTAAAAAATAATAAAAATCACAAAAATAATAAAATTCACCAAAATGTCACATTTTGAATTTTAATCACATAGGAACAAATCCCACATTTTTCTTAGGTCTATTTAGTGAGATATTAAATTTTAAAGCTTTAAGGTAATTTTAAAATTAAAAAAAATGTATTTTCTAGCATTTTCACTAAAATAATTATAATAAATCATAGAAAAATCAGAAAATTACAAAATTTGCTTCTCTGGTTTCCTTGATATTAGAGAGATTTTTGAAAAATATAAAATTCATTTTTCAACATTTATTTTATTTTTAAATTAATTAACACTCCAAAACTTAAAACAATTATAATAAAAATAATATAATTCAAAAAAATCACCAAAATTGGTCCAAGTGATCCTCTAGTCATTAGAATGTCCCCTAATTTTCTTAAGGACAGAAACTTTCCTCGGTCATGTTATTAAAACTTTAGTGCTTAATAAAAAAAAATTAACAAGAAATATTCGATCCTAATCAATTACGTATCAAATTTAAATAATTAAAGAGTAGAAACCCATTAAGCAATTTTAAAATGATTAAACTTTAATTAAATAATGGATTAAATTTGGAAGAATAATAAATTCTGGAATTATTAAAATAGGATATTATTAGGAAGAGATTTATTCTTTAATTTATATATCCCTAAATTAATTATCTCATTAATATTCAATTTTAATTAAAATAATAACTCAAATTCAAAATATTAAAAGACTTAATCATTAAACTAAAATTAAGTTATTAAACTCTTTAAAAAATTAAATTAAAATTAAAAAATAAAAATTAAATTAAAATTAAATTAAATAAAATAAATTAAATTAAATTAAATTAAATTAAATTAAAGATTAAATTAAATTAAATTAAACAAATTAAATTAAATTAAATCAAATTAAATTAAATTAAATTAAATTAAATTAAATTAAATCAAATTAAATTAAATTAAATAATTAAATTAAATTAAATAAAATAATTAAATAAAATTAAATTAAATAAATCAAATTAAATTAAATTAAATCAAATTAAATTAAAACTAAATCAAATCAAATTAATTAATGTAACATCAAATCAAATTAAATTGAATTAAATTGAATTAAATTAAATTAAAACTCAATTAAATTAAATTAAATTCGAATTAAATATAACATCACCTAAAACAAGTTAAATTAAATATAAAAGAATCAACATTATTCCAAATTTAAACCCATTAACTTAAATCAAATCAATTAATACCAATTTACCCTCGAAAGCTTGCTATTATAACTCCTAAAACAACATTAAATGAAATGTTACTTCACTTATAGATATTCAACGTCCTAGTTCAATCGAGTAAGATAACAACAAAACTAATTCCTGACGATTAATTCATTCGTATAATTAAATTCATTCGACTTAAAACAACTTGTAAATATCAAAAGATGTTTAAGATTTGTCTTAAGCACTTCCTCGATATGATGTGGATGTTCATGCGTTAACAATCAACTTAATTATTCAATAAGAAATCGTCCTTAAACCAAACACAAAAAAACCGTACGTCGAGGTGAAACGACTAGCTATAAAGATTGTGAATTTGGTAGAAAACCATAACCCTTCCCTTAGCTTTACCTAGAACTTCGCTTTAAATATTCTAATCGTGTTTTAAGTGCTCTCAGATGACTAGGAAGACCCTCCAGTACGCTATTTTATTGCAATCTACTTTATCGTAATTTACTTTCGCAATTTATTAATCAGACAGACTTACTTTTCGCATGATAAACAACCGTCGTACGAAAACCCACACCTTTAGATAGTCCCTAAAACCGAAACCAAAACTAAGTTAAAAGTCATCGCAAGATAAAATTCACCGCCACAACATTTCAAAATATAAAACAACTCAAAAATTTAATCACAAATGCGAACACAAAACTACAATTACAATTAAATTAAAACGTCCCGTCGACGATCGGTAATACCTCTGATTTACGTAACCTACGTGTCGCTAACTGCATTTCCCACGGTCTAAATCGAAAGTGTAACTTATTGAAGCGAAGAAATCTATCCTGACTAAGTGAATCCGATAAAAATAACGATGCCTAAGGATGGAACCTGATCTTAACCTATGTCGTTATAATCAACTTTAAGATTTGTTTTAATTAAAATATCAAATAATTTCGAAATTAAGATTTTCTCTAAACCAAGACACTTTTCATCCCCCGATTTACGATTTCTAAAACTAAACCTCTCGCAACAACAAGGAGCTCTGAGCATGATGGCAAGACGTCCATCGTCGTCGCGCAAAACTCGAATCTACATCAAGAAAATTTCCTAGAACTAAACAACCAAGCCATGTGACCAAGGATTTCCGCTCTAAGGCAACATGTAAATCCTCAACTCTTCGTTAGTGCATTTGCATTACAAATTAAGCCCTAACCGGTCTTGGGATTCCGAGGTAAGCCGTACGACATAAACCCTCACATCTTCTCAAGTGCTATTCGTATGATTCTATCATATAAATATAAGTCCTAATTAATTAAAATTGGCAGAATCAAAACATTTAAATAAATATTGAGACTTTCTTAAATCCAAGCCAAACAATAGGATAGCCTGAAATACCGAAGTTCAACTTCAAATCCGTGATTTCTCCTACTTTTCTTCCTTCGATTCACAAAACAAAATGTTCCAAACTTGATCCATTCCCTATCAAATTCCAAAATTCAATCCTCAAAAATCTTAAACTTAAAATTTATGTTGAGAATTACTTCATTATTATCGAGAGTTTTCTTAGGTGATTCCCATCACTTAAGATGTAATTAACTACAGTGGTCATTTCCTTATAGGAATTTTAAAGAACCCAGTAATATAAACCCCGTTTAATGTTTTCATATTGCTATGAATTTTTGTCGGCTTATAAAATTGCCCGTGTACCCTCAAACAGATGTCACAAATCTTCTAGTTTATTTAATCGAGCCCCACCGTCAAGGCCATGTGTCTATCCTTAGTGATGCATACACCTGCCGTGCGTGCGTGCTCGTTTATATAAACTATTCTTGGGATGTGAGATCGGTTTAATCTCATATCTTAAAACCTTCAAATTTAAAATTATTTTCAAAATCAAATACTACTTTTCAAATTATTTATTTTAATTAAATTAAAAATTCGCCGACAGCTTCTGTTAGGCGACCCCCCCTTTTAAAATAATATACAACCTAAAAATATGCCGACAAATCTTTCATTCACGTTCATATTAATGAGAAAACCGACCGATACAATAATGAAGCGCACTCAATCCATTTAATCAATTGCAAGCAATGATCTTCCAACTTCGTACTTTCCGGAGTTTTCCTTAGTTTATCTCATCGATGTGGGTACAAGAGAATAATTTTTCTTTTCATCTCGTTGCATCGACCATTACCTCCTTATTTAATATAACCAATCGATGGTTACAAGAATCGTTTAATTCCAATTCTGCCTCATCAAATCGAATTTGCACTTATGGTATCCACACGTATAATTTCATGACAAACGTGTCTAAAGTCATAAACTTTATTCTTATTGTAAACCACAATAATTTTGACTTATTAAATGATGACCTAACACATTTATTAATTACATTGTAGTCCCATAATTGATCCAACAGAGAAATATTCCACTGAGACACTTCGCGGAAGGGAACTCGCACAATGACATATCTGGAGCTGAAAGTACCACTTAAGGCTATGGGCAACGCACCACATACTGGATGATGACTCCTAACTTAAATAATGAAAAAGCTCAAGGCGAACACTCGATCGAACACCCTAGATCTGCGAAGTCCGATAATAGACAAACACTCGTCCGAAAACAAACAACAACAAATATTTTGAATTTGAAAGGGTGGTTGTGAAAAAATAGAACGACCGATGAAGAAGCAAAAAATAGAACGAAAAAAATTCATAGAATCACAGAGAGACACAAATTTAAGTGGCTTAGGAAATTGCTTACGTAAATGGAAGCCATGAGAAGATTTTATTAAATTTCGAGGATTTACACCCATCGATGGCCGTACGATTACAAGAAAATTCGTATGATAAACTGGTTGACACACAAATACATTGAAGATTAAAATCAGCTCAAGGAATTACATCATAGTAATTGAAGTAGAGGACATATTTTTAAATTTTCTTTCATTATTTCCAAAAATTTTAGAAGCACATAATGAATATAATGAACGACAAACCTTTCAATCGGGGGAGTCATTAAATTTCAAGAAAGATGCAGTGACTCCGCGACACGAACGTCTAGTTTCTGTTTTGGTGTGTGTGTGTGTTTGGCGACCTCTTTCTTCGCTTAATGATGGGTTTAACATTTTTGTTAGAATTTATTTTTGGTTTTACCCCTCCGCTATTTTGAATATGACGTGTCATATCCACTTAAGGCATCATGGTTCTTGTTTCAGTGTCAACTATGTACAGCTATGGTTCGTATTCTTCGACCGATCTTCGATTTTTTCTCACTCACCACATGCTGTGGCCGACACTCAAATTTCTTTTCTCATTATCTATCCGAGTTAGCTACTTCGTCACCGCGACAATCATTTGATTTCATGCGAGCTTATTTTTGTATCGGCTTTGGGTGATTTTGTGTATGATGTTTCTTAGAGACATTATCTACGAGATTTGTGCTTTCGAGTCGTCAGGCATTCTCAATCATTTGTTGCTTCGTCATTGAGCCTTATGTCGCCTAAAATCTCGCCGTAAAGCTTCGTGATCGTATCCATCGTATCTGCTTTTCTTTATTGCTTAAGCTCCTCCACGTTTGGCATAATATTATGCAATACTATGACATTTAGGTATTAGAAATGTAAATACATCATAATTGAATGGCATGCTCAAAATTATTTATTTAAACTCTGCATATTTTCTTACAATATTGTGACATTTAGTTGTTAGAAATGTAAACATCATAATTGTGTTGTATGCTCAAACTCCCTTCCCCTAAACTGGTTAACCGCTCTCTCTCTCTCTCTCTCTCTCTACCGGAGGTTCAACCCAAAGAAGAAGAAGAAATCTGGGAAAGCCAATGCCTTGCACTGTACTTTCTTTCCTTTCGTAACCCAAAAAAAAACCAAAAGCTAAGGGAGAACACACCATGCGATGGACTTGCGATGCCTCGGAGTGCTCGCTGCAGGAGTAGCATGCGATACCACTTTTTCTCGCCTCGATCGTTCACGCGAAGCGGAAGTAGCAGATTTTCGCTCGCTATGTAATCATAAATGCCAAAAATCTTCTGCTGTTATTTATAAATGGAGAGACCCTCTCCTTGTTTGCCAATAGAAGAGGCGGGAGTGGTTACTGAAGAGGCGAAAAGGAATAAATTAAACCAAGGAAAAATCCAATAAATAATGAAAAATTAATTTTCTGCCTTGATCAACATTGGACCGGGCTCCACCATACTCAACAATTCGCCCACTTTGAGACTGGGATAGTGTCTGCACCATCCACTGGCTGCGTTGTCATTCTCATAAAATAAACGTGATATCCTCCACTTCTGCAACTCAAGATCCATGTCTTCATGCTAGAAGACCAAGGGAAGTTGCACACAACTTCATCTTCTCGCAGTAACACCCTTTGTCAACATATCAGCAGAGTTCATGTTTCCACAAATTTTCTCAAGCAACAACTATCTATCGTTTAACGATGATACGACATGATACCCGATCCGAATGTGTTTGGTCCCGGACCGAAATGCGCGGATACCCGAGGAATATGGCGCTCTAATTATCAATACCGTAGAAATCGCCCTTCTAATTCCTTCGCTCTAATTCTTCCAAGAAGCCTTCGTAGCCATATCATTTCCCTTTCGCAACCTCTCGACATTGCTATATACTCAACTTCGTAGTAGAAAAAGAAGCTATCTTCTCTAGACAGAGGCCCCATAATACCGCAAGATTTCACCAAGAGTGTAAATATAAAATTCCCCATGCGTACTCCTTATGGTATCAATATCTCCAACTAGATTTGCATCAACAAAGCCTTGTACTTCTAAACTCTTTCCTAAGAAACACAAGCAAGTTTCTGAAAAGCTCTTTTGATATTTTAACATCCACTTAACTACTTCCCAATGTTCCTTTCCAAGATTACTCATGTATCTGCTAAAAAATCCCACTGCATGGGCAATATCTGGTCTGGTACAAACCACAACATACATAAGTGAGCCAATCGCCGAAGCATAAGGAATCTTACCGATGCGGTCTCTTACTGCCTTCAACTCGTGCGACCGATTCTTGCCGAGTCCGCGAGCGCACCCTTTCGACTCTATCTATATCAATTCTCATGCCAAGGATTTATTTCTGGCAGCCTCCAAAATCTTTCATTGTAAAGTGCTTCCACATTTGCTCCTTCGTATTACTTCGATCTCATCAATATTTCACTTCTATAATAAGATGTTATCCACATATAAAAGAATAATATAAGAATCACAAAATACCCGACATAAGAAGAATGATTTACCCGGCATCCGTTATACCCGCATCGTGCATGAAATGATCAAATTTCTGTACCACCGTTCTGGCGAGCTTCGTCAGTTTTGTGCCATATAAGCTCTTTTTCACTTACAACCGAATCTTCCTTTCCCTATACCACAAACCCCTCGTGTTGGTGCATGCAGATGTTCCTTCAAGATCTCCACGAAGAAAGGCCGTCTTCACATCTAGCTACTTCGATCCGAGCTTCGTTGTTACTTCGTCGACCTCATTTTCGATGAGGTTCGCTCTTCTTTTTAAATCCGCTGTGATCTACCTCAGCTTTTCCTTTCGACTATCTTGTAGGACTAGAATCTCTGGGACCCGCCTTTTAAATTCAAACCACTTCTAAACTCCCCGCAAACTCCACAAACTCGACCATGTATTCCTAATCACCTGGGAGGCCGAAATCAAATGCGGAAGTTTAAAAGATGAGTTCCTAAGGTGACTTCGGGCTCTGTGACTACCCCCGCGCCCCGTCCTCAAGAGAGGGCCGACTTACACTACACTTACACACTACATTTCCACACACTTCCTAAAACCACACCCATACCCAACTTAACCTCCCGACTCATGTAGGTGATTCATACGGATGGTCCTTAACCCCTAAGCCCTCGCTGCTATGCTAAAGAACAACATAAATAACGCCTCAACGCAGTCCTCTCACGCTCATAATAAACGCTTCATGGCTCAACCAAAATGATTTCTTTCCACCTAGGCTACCCAATCTTCAATTTCCCAAATTTTCAATTTTCACCTCCCTTACCCTACACCTACTAAACCTACCCAAACCTCAAATTACCCAAATTTTCAAAATTTCCAAATTACCCAAAATTTTCCAAAATTAATCCCAAACATCTCCACATCACTCAAATTGATCATCCATACCCAAAAAATACCAAAGATTCCAAAATACCCCCCAATACCCTCCAATACCCAAAATACCCTTCTTTTACTTAAAATCCAAAAATTCAAAAATTCCCAGAAAATTTCAGAAAATCCTAAATATTCCCAATTTCATTTTTTGTCCAACTACACCATGGGCCAATTTTGTCAATTTACCCTACTTTTGTCAAAACCCCCAAATTCGACCCATTTTAACCCAAAGCGAACCCAATGTTAAACCAAACCTATCCAATTGACCCAAATTCTGGTCCAATTTAATTCTAAACTTCAATTCAACATTCCCAATACCAATTTAGACCAAATCCAAGTCCAATTTAATTGACATTTGGATCCACCCCCACTTTGGGCCTTAAAGCCCAAATTGGACCCATGACCCAAACTTAGCCCAAACTAACCCAATTCAACTCCAATTAACCCCAAATCTTTTCTAAACCTTTCCTTAACATCCCCATAAACAAAACACTAACATGATTTGCCCAAGATTTTGGACCCAAACCCCACTCAAATTCAACCCAAAATCAAAAAGCCCAATTTCGACCTAAACCCAAACCTAACCCAAATAGGCCCAAACCTCAAAATCAAAACCCAACCAAAGCCAAAACCTCTTTGAAACACTCCCATAAACATTTCTCAACATTTATTTTACATCAATTTCAACCCTAGCCCAACATTGGCCCAAGTTAGCCCACTCACCTACATCAGCTCCATTTACCAAATAAACCCAAATTCAACCCAATTCAAATCCAAATCACCCCCAATTTGTTTCAAATCATTCATGACACATCCATGAGCTAAACCCAACAATTATTTGGCCCAACCTCTTTTACAAAATTCCCATCCATAAATTCATTTTCAAAACTTACGCCCCATTCCTTAAACCATTTTAAAAGCCCACTTCCACCAAATCCAAACCCCAAAAATTCTTCCAAAGCCCATATGACATTTCCCCTCATCATATTTTCAATTAAAATCATCCCTAAGTCCTAAACCAATCATCAAATAATTCTAAATGAAGCTTCATCCAAATTTCCACCAAATTATCCAAAATCCTTAAAATCCTTTTTTATGAAATCGACCAAACCTTTTTCCTGGGCCAAATGAGCCATGCAGCCATGCACAAGCTATATGCAAGCCATGAGAGCCTCTTTACATGTCACCATGCCATTTTCGGGGCAAAAGGAGGAGCAACTTCTTTCCTTAATTCCTAAAGGTGATTAACCACTTCCATGATTCCACTAAACCATGCTTAAGCCTAATCATGGCATTGACGGCGTACTGACCCTACCGATTATGCCGAGCCAAATCACTTTTCCCCGCCCAAACCAGCTCTCGGGTGGTGCACCTAGCCCAAATGGGTGGGTTGACCCATTTAGGTTCAAATTTAGCCATGCCCCCATTCCACTTTGAATCAAAGCCTTTACACATGGCATTTGCCAATTGCCCACACTAAACCCCGCCCCCGACCCACCCGACCAAGACGGTGACCATCGCTCGGCCGGCCGGCCACTGTGCCGCCGGAAAACACCATGGCCGAGAGCTCACATGTGAGCCAACATCGAGATTCTCACTTCGCCGAGCTGCCCCATCCCCGCTGGTCACCATGGCCGATCTTCTCCTCACTCGCATGTAAACTCGATCCCAAGCCCTAACTCCCCCGAGGCCCCCCAAACCCAGCTCTATTTAAACTCCACCCCCTCTCGGCCAGCGAGAGGAAGCTAAGCACAAACCTTGCCAAAACTCTGCCAAAATTGTCCCGTACCCTTCTCCACTCTTAGAACACTTGATCCCTGAAATCCCCCCGCCATTTCTCCTCCGTAAGCTCAATTTCGTAGCTTAAATTCCACCCAAAACCAGGACACTTCTCCACAAACAGCCAATCCTCAAACTGATTGGCTCTACACCTTCACTGCATCTCAAGGGAAGGTGTCCACCAGCAAAAGCCCCATCTCCCAGCCACCCATTGCTCTAGCCTCCAAGCTAGGATCTGCTCGGTCGAAATCATATCCGTACACCTCGACCAAGAGAGACTTCATCTCAGAGTCATTTCAGACCCAATCGAAGGTGCAACAACTCTCGCATCAAGCCACACTTCTCCGAGCTAAGGTATGAGTTAACTCTCCATCCCGAGCTTCGGAGATTCTCCATTTCAAATGCCTTAGTTTCAATGCATGTTACCCATAGCAGATGTGTTCGTCTCTTCAAGACGAATCCATAGAGTATAAGAACGTAAAAATCCACGAGAATCGAGCGAGATCTGGGGATTTAGTGCGGACGGCTCGGCGAGAACACTCTGGGGACGATGAACGGATGCCGTCCATTCGATACACGCGCTGACGAACGCTTCCGATGGCGTCGACCAGAAACGGTGCGAGAACCGCTGGCCCGGACTCCGACGACCCGCGATGGCGGCGCCCAATCGCCGCCGCGACACGACCCCTTCGAGCCGCCGATGTTTCGCCGGGCGCCGTACAAATAGATAAATAAATGGCATTTAATGCATTTTATTAAATATCGAAACTTTAAAAATCCATATCTTGTGTAGAAAAATCACAAAAATAAAATAAAATACCCTCTCGCTTCGTTGAACGTATATATCAATGTAAAAGTTAAATCATTTAATTTCATCAAGCATTTTATTTTTTATAATTTATTTACTCTCTGTATACATTTAATTCTCCATGCATGTATACAATTCACCATGGCATGAGACCATGTATTGCCTTCGAATCCTGGGAATATTCCTCGAATTTTCCAAGGTCAGAGGCCATCTCTGTGAAAAGTTATTTATTTTTCAAATGTACGTTGCTGTTTCGAGTATTTTAATTCCAAAAAATAGCATGTTGTGAAATAAATTCTAGGAAAATTTGGTGATGTTCCTTATGACCAGAGAACCCTGTGAAAAAAATAAAGTTTCGCTAGTTCATTCAAAACAACCCTAATCGCTTTAAACACTAAAAATAGGTCTTTAATTAATTAGAGTTAACCAAGCATCAAATTGACTTGAAATCAATTCTCCACTGACCTTTTAGGATCAGAGGAATCCATCATAAAAAATTCGGCGCCAATTGATCAAAGCAGGCCCCAATTAGTCAAGTTAATTAAGCCACTTACCCATTTTAAACTTTAAAAATTCATAACTTTTAAAATACTTTTCAAAAATTCACTAAATCGCTTAAGTCTCTCTCGATATTGTGGAAACCTAGAAAAATTAAAATTTCAATTTTCTAAAAAAGTGGATTTTTAATAATATTTTAATATTTTAATAATTAAAAAAATAATAAAAATCACAAAAATAATAAAATTCACCAAAATGTCATATTTTGAATTTTAATCACTAGGAACAAACCCTATATTTTCCTAAGTCTATTTAGTGAGATATTAAATTTTAAAGCCCTCTGTGTAGTAATTTTTTAAAATTAAAAAACGTATTTTCTAAACATTTTCACTAAAATAATTACAATAAACTATAAAAAATCAGAAAATTGCAAAATTTGCTTCTCTGGTTTCCTTGATATCAGAGAGATTTTTGAAAAATATAAAATCCATTTTTCAACATTTATTTTATTTTTAAATTAATTAACACTCCAAAACTCAAAATAATTATAATAAAAATAATATAATTCAAAAAATCACCAAAATCGTCCAAGTGCTTCTCTAGTCATTAGGAATGTCCCCTAATTTTCTTAAGGACAGAAACTTTCCCTTGGTCATGTTATTAAATTTTCCTTGAAAATCTCTATTTTCCACCAAAAATAATTATATAAATAAATTAAATACAGAAAAATCACATTTTCTCCTCTCATGTCTTTATCGACATATGAGTGAAGCCCACATAAAAATTTCAAGTTCATTCTCAGGTTCAATTTAAAGGAGTTATGAAATTATTAAGCTAAAGGGGTAAATGGTAATTAAACTTTTAACCCTTAATTAAAACTTTAGGTTTAATAAAAAATCAACAAATAAAATATTTGATCTTAATCTGATTTGGATGATTGAAATTTAAATAATTAAAGGGTAGAAACCCCATTAAACAATTTTAAAAATGATTAAACTTTAATTAAATAATAAACATTAAATTGAGGAATAATAAATCGGAATTATTAAAATAAGGATATTTATTACGAAGAGATTTATTCTTTAATTTAAAAGTCCCTAAATTAATTATCTCATTAATATTCAACTCTTAATTAAAATGATAACTCAAATTCAAACATTAAAAGACTTAATTCAATTATTAAACTCTTTTAAAATTTTAATTAAAATTAAAAATAAAGTAAATTAAAGATAAATTAAATTAAAATTAAATTAAATTTAACAATTAAATTAAATTAAATTAAATTTAATAATTAAATTAAATTAAATTAAATAATCAAATTAAATTAAACTAAACAATTAAATTAAATTAAATTAAATTAAATAATTGAATTAAATTAAATTAAATAATCAAATTAAAATTAAATCAAATCAAATTAATTAAACATCAAATCAAATTAAATCAAACTCAATCAAATTAAATTAAATTAAAACTCAATTAAAATTAAATTAAATCAATTAAATATAACATCACCTAAAAACAAGAAAATAAAAATAAATTTAAAAGCAACTTCAACACTATTCCAAATTTAAACTCTTTAACTTAAACCAAATCATCTTTTCAATACTAACTTACCCTCAAAGCCTTTGCTTATTATAACTCCTAAATAAAACATTAAACGGTAATAGTCACTTCACCATGTATCATTCAAATGTCCTAGTTCATCGAAAGCAAGTTAACAAAACTGGAATTCTTGGACGACATTAATTCATTCGTATAATTAAATTCATTCTAATTTAAAACAATCCGTGTAAATATCAAAGACAAGTAAGATCCTTCTTAAGCACTTCCTCAATAGCGACAGGACATTTATAAGAACACCAATTTCGATTATTCTTTGATGAAGAAAATCGCCCTTAAACCAAACACAAAGAACCTGTGACGTCATAGAAAACGACTACAACATGTGATTGTGAATTCGTAAAAACCATAACCTTTCCCTACCCTTACCTAGAACTCGCTTAAGTACGCTAACCGTGTTTTAAGTGCAGTCAGACGACGGAAGACCCTCCAGGTACGCATTCGTATTATTGCAATTACTTTCCAATTTATTTTCCAACAATTTACATTATCGAGAATTTATTTTATTTAACCGCGTTTATTTTTCTCGTACGATAAAACAACTCGCATGAAAACCCACACCTTAGATGCCCCCTAAACCGAAACCAAACTAAGTTAAAGTCATCGCAAGATAAATTCACCGCCACAACATTTCAAAATATAAAACAACTCAAAATTTAATCACAAACGTAACACAAAACTACAATTACAACTAAAATCAAACGTCCCGTCGATGATCTGGGAATAATTTCTGATGATGTAACCTACGTGTCGTTTAACGGATTTCCCACGGCCTAAATGAAAGTGTGGAACTCATTCAACAGTTTAGCAACTATCCGGACTAAGTGAATCCGATAAAAAATAATGATGCCTAAGGATGAACCAAAAGATCTTAACCTAAGTGTCAAAGTATAATCAACTTAAGATTTGTTTTAATCAAAACACAAAAAAACACTGGAAAAATTAAGACTTCTGTGACCAAAACACTTCTCTCATCTCCTGATTTATGACTTCTAAACTAAACTCGCAAATAATAAGTGAACTGAGCACAAGGCAAGACGGCCATCGTCAAGCCAAGAAAACTCGAACTCGCCCAAGAAAACTTTTCTAGAATTAAACAACAAAGCCATTAGATTTCGAGGTAGCTTCGCCTAAGCAAGTAACATAAATCCTCAACTCTTCGTTAAAAGACGAGACGTTAAATTAAGCCCTAACCGGTCTTAGGATTCGAGGTACCGTCCGATACGACAATAAACCCTCACATCTTCTAGCCATTTGCTTCGATTTTATCATACAAATATAAGTCCTAATTAATTAAAATCAAAAGACTGAATATCAACAAACATTATGACTTTCCTAAATTCAAGCCAAACAATAGGATAGTCGGGAAATTACCGAAGTTCACGAATCAGCCGATTTCTCCTACCTTCTTCCTTTCGATTCACAAAACAAAATGTTCCAAATTCGATCCATTCCCTAATAAATTCCAAAATTCAATCTTTTAAAAACCTTAAACTTTCGAAATTCCCTTGAGAGTAGAATTATTGCTATTATCGAGAGTTTTCAGTGATTCCCGTCACTTAAGATGTAATTAACTATAGTGGCTTGCCCTCATAGGGAATTTTAAAGAACCTGTAAGAATATAAACCCTACTTAAATGCTTTATATTAAGCAAGGGAAACTTGTCGGCTTATAAAATTGGTTCGTTGCATCAAACGATGTCACTAATCTTCTAGTTTATTTAATCAAGCCCCACCACGTTGCCGCGTCTATCCCGTACGTATACACGGCCTGTGGTGCGGTGCTCGTTCATATAAAACTATATCTTTGGGATGTGAGATCGGCTATGACCATATCTTAAAACCTTCAAATTTAAAATTATTTTCAAAATCAAATACTACTTTTCAAATTATTTATTTTAATTAAATTAAAAATTGCCGACAGATTGGCAGCGACCCCTCTTCAAAATAAAACACGACCTAAAAATACGCCGACAAAATGATTTCGGCGACTCCGCCGGGGACGATTCCTCTCTCTCCATTATAATCAAATAATTTCGTTTTTCAAAAATCGGTAGTGTATCCATGTCCTTAACATTAAACTACCCTTCTTTCCGTTGGAATACTATGCTCATTTCTACTCAACAAGTATAGCCAACATTCTCTCTGACTTAGGAGCCACCGTTAGACACCCCTAAACAGAGGTTCCGGCATCCTTTACCTCTTTTCTCTCGAGGTGGGGCGGGACCCCAATAAAAGTTGGCCAGTGAATGATCCTTCGAGTCGAGAAGTCTTCGCTTAAGATTTTCTTTCCCTTTCCAACTCGAATCGGATTCCTTACCTTCTCTACACCTTTCAACATTCCGTTCTAAATAAACAAACCCTCTAATAAGTTATTCTTTTAACAATAGATTCTTTTTTATAAATACATTAGAACAAAGAATGAGTCTCTGGACTTTTCTCAATTCCTTTCTTTCGTCCCGAAGAAAAGAAGCATAACTCGGGACCGACAACCGTAATCTACCCCGCAAATGGAAGCCCCGAAATCCATTTTCTCCTTCACCACCTGACCACTGACTTCGCCGTCTATAAGGATGAGCTGCCCGACAACGGGGGTCATCCGATTCGGGGACAGGATTTGAAAACACGAACGTCAAGGTCACCGACGTCTCCCTCTTTCGCACCGACGAACAAGGTATCCGAAGCCGAGGAACCAATCGCTTCGAGTTCAACCTTAGGTCGACCCAAGAGTTTCCTCCCCGCAAAGGATCCCGACTAGAGGAGTATCGCCGTCCGCAGAGGACCGTTCTCACTACCCCCACCGGTCTAGTCGATTGCTTCGCACCTACCCCGACTTCGCTCAAATCAAAGGGGAAAGAAATCCAACTATGGTAAACCTCGTTACCGCGAGGGTACAGACTTCCTTCCGTAGCACTCCTTCTCGTCTTCGAAATCGGCCCGCCGAAGATTCCGTCGTCGACAAAGACCCAAAGAAGAAATAAATGTATGACCGCTGCAGCTGCAGCTCGCCGAGACTGCCTTCCCGAGGAAATTCCGCAGTCAGCGTATCATACACCGCTACCGAATATACACCACCGCCTCTCGACTACATACCACTTTTGGGAGGAAGCAGTTCCATCCCCTCCACCGCAGGACGAGGAGAATGTTCGAAAGATCGTCGCCACATTACCTCGACCCGCATACTACAACGATAAATGGCAAAGAAAGAATCCAACTACGCCGTCAGTTTCGACCGCAAACTTTGGTAGAAAAGCTAAAGAAAGAAGGAAAACCGCCCCGTGTCTAAATTTTAGCCGAAGGATGGCGCGTGCTACCAAATCCCGCTTCGGGGCCCCGAGTAGAACCCGCCGTCATGATAAAAGCCCAGTAAGAGAATGAAGGCTAACCCGCCGTCGTAAGACGTATCACAGACAGGAGGATACCACCTTCCAAAGATTTGGCCAATGTGACTATCCGTCCTAGACCTTCTCGTCGCGAAGGATGGTGCGTGCGTCCCACTACGGGCAACAGATCGAAACAAGAAATTTCGAGAGAGAAAGGTCTCGCCGCAAGGCTCGAACCGAAGAAAGCGCTACCGCGAAGTGAAGGGGACTCAGGAAAGTTGGACCCGGCAACCATCGCATGACAACCAAAGATACATACGTAAGCTCCGCTAGAAGATGCCAGGTGCCGAGAACCGACATCCGACGGCTGCAAAAGAAAGAGAAGAAAGTTCGGAGACGAGATCGACTCATCGGGAATCCACACAACGAATATGCGTAAATCAACAGGCCAAACACGAGCTTCATCATCTTCTCAAGGTGCTCCCCGCACCAGAAAGAGAGGAGCCGGAACCGATGAAGAGACGGGCTCTTCAGAAAGGACGACACGATCACTCAAATGGCGAAGAGGACGAAGAGATTGCTATACTTCCTGCCACTTCAAAGTCAAGTACAACCACATAGAGACACCCCGAAGTCATTCATCAGACGGAGGAAGGAGATTACATCCGTCAATGGGGATGACTACCGAAAAAGGATACAACACAAAATGCCAAGGATCCCCGAAAAGGATATCAAGAACTCGCAGAAAGCAACAGCGCGAGAAGCCCAAGACAATCGAGAACTAGACATCTATTCGGACGGGTAGACCTTATCCGGAAGACCGACGCGGTCCATCACCCGAAGGGCTTCGTACCACCTCTCGTTTAAGACCTTCGACGAACCGGGAACCCCCGACAAGAGGCCGCACACTTTCGCCGCCGTCAACGCCGCGAGCGATGCGCTACTCTTCCGACAGCTCGTTAGCGTCCGTCGTGATCGCCTTCGACCGGTATGCACCACTCAACGGTCTCCGTGAAGACATTCTCGTAGCCAGAGAGCCTCTTCATTAAGCGATTTGCCGGAGTTCTCAAAGACCACATCACTATGTGATTTAGCGCAGAGAAACAAAGGCCGAATGAAACTCTAGGTGCATTACATACTTCGATGGAGAAATTTAAGCATGAAGTGTGAACCAATAACCGCAAGAACAACATGCAACAGATTCGCTAAAAGCATTCACGCTCCGATGCGCACTTCTCCTCAAGGATTCACTATTAAGACTTTGAGAAGTCATAAGCAAGGCCGGAAGCTTGCAAGAAGAGCGCGGCTAAATTAAGTTTTGCCGACAAAACGGACAAGCAGAAGCCGGTGAAGACTTTCGAAAAGAAATCCGTGGTCGCTGCAGCTACTGACAAAGGCAAACAACCGATGCAAATACCACCGTAACGCCGCAAAGAACCACAACAAAATTACCAAGAACTCCCGGTCCCGACTATCACTGCCTCCGCAAAGATGAACAACCGTCTCGTCCGCAACGTACATTGAGGGAGCTTCGAAAGGTGAGAATATCCATTCAAGAATGAAGCGCACCGAAGATGTTCCGTAGCCTAATGAAAACCTGATTTCCAAACTTCGCCGTAGCCCAAAAGACCAGAGGAAGTCAACAAGAAAGGTGATCCCAACTTTCGCCCCTACCATCGGATGCTCGGGGCACAAGATAGAAGACCGCATTACCTTCAAAAGTTGGCTCAATGACAACCTTCTGAAAAGGAAATATAACAATCCCAAAGGAGTACATGAAGGAACCCCGTAAAGGAGGTTCCGTCAATGTTATCTCAACCGATCCCGTCATCCCGATGGGGATCCCTACGCAATCCGACGACACACTACCGTCGACAAGGTCTTCAAAGAAGATTTTAGATAACATCCGAACCGCTCGGTGCGAGCTTCAATTCAGAGTTCGAGACCTCGTTAAGCCGGTACTATCACTCGCGATGCGAAGAACCACCTCGACAGAGACAATCGAAGAGAAGAAGAAAATCGACGAAGAAAGAGGTGACCGAGATTCCTAAGGCTGGGATTAGGGTCGCTTATCCTAGGATAGTTGTTTCCGATTCGGGAGAAATCCCTCGAACCCTCCGATTTTGTATGATTATCCGCTTCACTTCGGTGAGATCATATAATGATAAGGGTGATTATTGCCACGTTTTCGATCGTTTTTAACGATTACGTAACTAGCGACAACTGGCGTCGATTTCGATACCAACAACAATTCTCAAATCATACAAGATCTCGACGATCAAAATGACGAAGAAGACATCCATCAAGGAGGCTACGAGAGTTCAACAAGCAACGGCTCTATCCGCGAGTTTCGAGAGCCCGCCATTTATTGCAGTTGAGGCCTTCGCATTCGAAGATAATCCGTAAGAGCTACCATTCCGATTCCAGAGGAGACACCGACGAACTCAACACTAGATCTCGAAGAAATTACGTAAGTCAACCTAAGAAGTGGAAAAGTTCTACCTCCAAGAACGGGTCCAAAAGACAAAGGAGCAGTGTGGTCAGCTCAAGAAGAACCAACCCTTGTTATAAGACATACCCGTTCGAGAAGAAGCCGAGACGCATGGAAACAAAGTGATCATTAACGTGCTAGCCCATCCAGGAAACCACCGGCCACAAACCGAGCATTTACGATGCTCTCATCTTATCAAAGGAGATGAGAGAAGCTCGATCAAGGCCCATTCGATCCTGAAATTCCGTTTACCTCAAACGGCCGGAGATTCCTGATGAGGTTTGCTCGTTAAAGGAATGCCGAGGTGTTACCTTCACTGACAACGACCTACTACTGACAACAGATCACAACCGACCGTTGTACATTTCAAGCATAATCGGGAAGTTTACGCTCCCGCAGTATCGCGATCTGTGAGCATCAATCAATATAATGAGTCTTCGAACGCTAAAGATACTGAAATTGATGCTCGTGAGCTAGAGGCCGACAAAATGTTATTAAGAGGATTCAAATCCGTAAAGGAGAAAGCAGCCCTCGGTCAATAACGCTATCGATGAAGACTGTGACTGAAGAAGACAACCGCAAAATTTCACATAATCGATTCGAACGTCGTTCAACGCTTTGTCGCGCCGACTACGGATACATGAAAATGTGATTACATCATCATCTCTACACCAAAGGCATCAAGTACTACGTATTGTAACAAGGTATCAAAGGCGACTTCAAGTAAATCCATTCTCCGTACATGAAATCGAACTAGCGAAGACGCAACTTATTGGCGCACCGCCGAAGAAAACAATCTTCTCCTTTAGGATACCGTAACAAATGAAGCAAAGAAAGTTCGAGACAACGAAGAACCTCGAAGTTCTAGTCCAACAACCACCACCACCCCCTTCCGCGAGATGGTGAAGGGTTTCTCCACAACTCGCATCCGAGGTCGAGCCGGGGACGCAGGTCGCGGTAGACGCCAGGACAATCGGGACAGAGGAAACCAACCATCAATGCTTCGATTGGGATGATGGCTTCCGAAGAAGAAAAAGAAATCAAGCGAGAAGCAATACAATAAGTCGAAAAGAAGCCGCAATACAAGATCCCCCTCAAAGATGAAAAGAACGAAGAATACAAATCAATGTACGAGAAGAACTAATTACGTACATACTACGACCCTAACTCCGATCCATTCTAATAAGATCGAGGGTATGGAGGTCAAAGAGGTACGTAGTGACTGCGGCAAAGCCGATCAAATTCTACCGTGGTGCTTCTTCCTCCAAAACCGAAAATAATGCATACCCGAAGATGTCACTTCATCGAATTAATGGAATTACTCGAGTGGTACTTCCCCGTGTTCAAAATTTAATTCAACGTGTTTCTACCTCGACAATGGACAAAAGGCCAATCACAACATTTTGAAAAGTTATGGAATAACTCCGTCGTCCACCCAATTCAAAGTATGGACTCGGATTCGCACAAGTAGATCAGCCGACGATACCGAATTTCGTCGGCCACTTCGCAAGTCCAATGAAAACCGCATGGAAACTACAGATGAACTCGAAGATTTACAAATTCGAGACGCTCCACCGTAATCTAAGAAGAAATTAAATCCACAATGGGACGAGTTAACTATTAACTTAGTACTAACAAGAGCCTAGACTCCAATTTTCGTTAAATTCTTTACTCAATAAAGAAGACTCCGAAGAAATAATCAAGTTATTAACGAATTTAAAGACCGTTTTGCTTGGAGCTACGATGAAATGCCGTGATTAGCCCTGGGAGACAAGAATTCATAAACAGAGCGATCCTACTTCGTTCCAATGGCCAAGGTCCCGAAGAATGCGTCCGGAAATCGAACAAGTCATACCCCGAAGTTAAAAAGCTAATAGACGCTAAATTTGTCCGTGAAGAACAATACCCGACCTGGTTAGCCAATGTGGTGCCACGTAAAGAAGAATGGTCGATCGAATTTTATGGGACTTCGTAGATTTAAACAAGATGTCCAAAAGAAGAATTCCCTCAACCGATTCCGGTAACCGATGATCGATACGGCTTCGACACATGAAATATTCTCATTCATGGATGGATCTTCAGATACAACCGTATAAAAATGGCTCCAGAGATGAAAAGCTTACAAAAAGATTCGTAACGTTCGATCGCAGCATTTTGCTACGTTGATGCCATTCGGACCGGCTAACGGCGAGCAACTTACCAAAGAGCAATTGACAAGAATTTTCGATGATCTCATCCACAATCAAGTCGAATGCTACGTGACGATGTCGTCATCAAAAGCAGCAAAGGAAAACCACCCAGATGATTCGAGAATGGTTTTCGAACGATTAAGACAATTTAACCTTAAGATAATCCTTAAATGCGCCTTCGGCGTCACCTCCGGAAATTCTGGGATTCGCTGTCCGACATCGTGGAATTGAAATCGATCCGAGAAGATTAAAGCCATCTTAGAAATGCCGCCTCCCAAAACCTTAAAACAACTACGATCTTTTCAAGGAAGCCGGTATATCTTCGACGCTTTATCTCAAACTCCGTCAGTAGGTGTCACCTTTCGCACTAAGCAAGTGCATGACGCCTGGGCCTATTCGGGAAGAGAAATGCCGTAAGGCCTTCGAAGACATTAAACAATATTTAATGACACCTCCCCGTCTTAGCACTCTACTCGTGTAGACCGCCGATACTTTACACCGCGGCTTTAGATGACTCTCTCTGAGCCCCGTTAATTGTGTCACGAGGGTAAAGAAAATGCTCTTACTACTTAAGCCGTCGTTTACTCCGACGGAAGTAAGGTATCCCGCAATTGAAAAGCATTGTTTGGCCCCGATCTTCGCCGCTCAAAAGCTCGTGCACTACATGCTTTCATAAGGTCAACTTGATTTCAAGTTTAATCCATCGCAATACTTCGATGACTCGTCCAACACTTTCCGTTGCATCATTGACGCGTCAATGATATTATTGGCAATTCGATATAACTTTCGTGCCTCTCGCGTGCCGTAAAGGACAAGTCTTAGCATCTCCTCGCAGCACACCCTTTGCCGGCCGAGCTCTCAATGACGCATCTCGCCGATGAACAAATAATGAACTTAGAAGACCTCGATCGACGTTGGGAATTATATTTCGACGGAGCATCTTCAGCACACAAAGACGAAGAATCGCAAGTGATAGTGCCCGGTAAGGCAGGAATCGGGCTAATCTTTATAACAACGAGCGGGGATGTTAAGATACTCCTACCACTACGTTCAACCGTGTACAAACAACGAAGGTAATACGAAGCCCTCATAACGGGATTGGAATTAATCCATTCAAATGGGGATACCGTACATCAACATCTACGGGGATTCACAAGCATCATTCAACAGATCACGACGTATGTAATTCTAAAGCCAAGACTCGAACAATACTTCCAAGATGCTATACAATGCCGAATGTGATTCCAAATGCGACAATCTACAAAATTCCTAGAAAAGCAGAATGCTTGCATGCTTTAGCCCGTCTCGCAAAAGAATTCGCTCGTTTGCAAGATGAATCAGTGGAAGTGTCAGTTCACGGACGTCAGCTCTATCACAACACATGTACACACACACAAATCACAAAAGAAAAAGAATCACGTAGTGACAGCGAAAACACAAGACGGGGCGAATGTACCATCGATGACTACCCGCAAAACAGAAAGCTACCGCACGATAGTCACGTCCATCGTATCAAGAAAAGAACTCGTCTTACGCATTAATAAACAACACATTAGCAGCGAAGGTCTTTTCGATCAAATGCGGCTAAGGTGCCTAAGCGGGTCCGAGGCCCGAAATTGTTAAAGAGGTGCATTCAAATTCCGTGCGCTCACCACGGTCCAAAGATGAAAATGAAAATTAAAAGACTAGGGTACTACCGGCCCTCGATGATGACCGACCGCATGAAAATCGCCAAGAGCCGTCACCAATGCCAAGTGCACGGAGCGTGTTCTACACCAACCTCCAAATGTGCCGCACCCGACACCGCGCGCGGCCATACTCCGAATGTTTGGGCACGGAGCAACAGGGTCCACGAATTCCACCATCTTCGAAAGGACATCGTTTCATTCTTATACAGATTACTTTTCCAAGGGCGTACAGCTCCACTTGGGGAGAAGTGAAAGACACCACGTGCCGGCAGCTTTTCAAGAACCAAGTCGTCTACCGTTTCGGAGTGCCGTTGTGATCATCTCGTATAATGGGTCGCGCATTCGAAGCACACAAATCAACAATTTTGTCAGGAGACACGGAATCGACCGGCGATACTCAACAATTTACTACCCAAGAGCAAACGGTTCTGGCCACAGGCTTTTAATAAAACTCTCACTCAAATCTTAAAGAAAAACCTCGACGATAATAAGAGAAATTGGCACGAGAAATCGTTAGAAGCCTTATGGGCCTACCGGGACAACCTTCGAACTCCTACTCAAGCTACACCTTACGCTCTCGGTGTATGGGTCCGAGGCGTTGTTACCTTTAGAGGTCTGGCCTTCCTTCACCTCGACCGTGCTTGCAAACAAGATCACGACTTAAGAAAAACGCGACTACGACTCGAAGAATTAGAAAACTTGAAGGGAAAAGACTTGCAGTCACATCACCAGAATTTAGAACTATACCAAGCTAAAATGGTTCAAGCCCATGACAACCGGGTCCGCCCAACCTTCAAAGTTGGTGACTTGGGCCTCTCGTTCTTCAAGAGACCCATTTCGCACACCGCAAGATAAAAGAGGGAAAATTCTCAACCCACTCGGGAAGGACCGTTTGTGGTTGAAGCAAGATACTCGTGAGGTTCCTACCAAATAGTAAATTGCCGGGGAGAACGACATATGCTTCCGATCAACGACGATACTTCGAAAAAATATTACGCTACTCGATGTTTCGAAGGAATGAATTCTTCATCCCTAAGAAACACTGTGCGAAGTAATTACTTCGCGACGTCCGAACCCAAAATAATAAAATGTGCTAAAATAAATAAATAAATGATAATAAAGTTTTCCTGCTTTCTTCTCCAAATCAAAGTCCCTTTTTCGATCTTATCCTACTTCATTCCCGTTAAAAATATAAGAATAATAAAAATGTATCTTTAATAAACATTTTCTTAATGTTCTTGTTCTTAGTACAACCCCCGATCCTTTTCCTTGTCTTTCGGCAGGGAAATGTCGAATCCAAGGCTGTCTTGAACTTTAAGAATGGCGTAAGCCTGCACTCGATGAAAAGAGGGTGAAAGATGCAGCGATAATCGAGATCGACTCGCATTTCCTCGCACGCAGCCTACGCACGAGGAAAGTGACCGGTCCCGCTAACCGAGAAGAACTCGGCCGACGTACAACATGAAAGTGGGTGGCCCAAGCCACCAATCCAACAACAAGAAAAGAAAGCAAACACCGAAGAAGACAAGAAAATGAAGTCCGTAGTCGCTACACGGAGGGCAGTTTGCCGCCGCCGCGCCGAGATTCAAGAGTTCGAGAGCTACTCTCACAGCCACGCAACGAAGAAATAAGAATCGCCGTATCCGTAAAATGTTAACAAAACTAGCCGCGTACCGCGACGAGACAAGCACACGCGCACGTACACTTTACGAATAACGGCTCACCAGAACTCAAGAAAGGAGGCCAGTCTTCGTAATAACAAAGAACCAGAAATCTCCTAAGATCAAGGAAGAAGGCTACCACGCCACCGGACAACCACCAGCCAGCTGTACGACCATTGGCAGAGCAACCCTGGATGTCCCGCTGCATCATCCGAGGAGCCGAGGTATGCAGGGAACGCGAAGGGGATCGAACCATATATCCCACAATATGTCACAAGGCCTCGCCATCCGCATCATTCCGGAATACGAGCCGGAGAGGATGCAGAAGTTGAAAAGAAAACTTTCGAATACTTCGAGAGAATTAAAGGAAGAAGAATCAACATACTAGAAGGCCTCGAGCTACACACCGACGTATTCTCGCAGTACGAACAACAAGAAATCGCGGATTGTATCCGGATCTGAAAAGAATGGGCCGAGCAGCTTCGAGGGAAAAAACATACTCGTAACCCCTGAGATGGATGCTGTGGAAAGGAAGAATCACAATACAATGCGGATGCCGCTACAACTTCGTCGAAGACAGAAGGGAAACCCACTCGTGGATACTTCGCTAGCAAGTAGTATCCGATGCCATTACTATCAAGAGAATGGTGAAAAGATCGATAACATGGAGGGTATCGCCACAGATCGCATACCCAATACCGCATTATCAACATCTACAAACAGTGTGACCGCATACCCCCACATATCGATCACCACGACTTCGTCGACCTTTCGCACAGCCTCTTCTCGAACGAGTGCAACATCATGTTCGGATTCGACCTCCGGATAAGCAAGCCCGGCGAGTTCCGAGGGCCGCAAAGATACCTTTACCGTGGGTTCCGTCATGATACCGCAAGGTAACGGAGCGTATATCGCAAAGCATCGCATACCGTGAGTGCCAAGCGAGCGAATCTCAGCTACTTTCGTGAGGATGGACGACAAAGAAATACCTTACCATTTCCAACCGTATCCAGCAGCTAGAGAACCTCCGCGCTTTACGAGTCGTGAGTTACATGGGAAATATCACACCTCCAATGTACATCCAACCGCATCCTCGCCAAGGATGGCTTCTGAAGGTGATGTTATCGACCATGTACCTCACTATTCGTATATGGATTTTCGACAGATGATTCTTTTCGATGGATCAACAAAGATCATACACACATCCGTTTTGAGTCTACATGGATTGTATGAAATATATTCCGCATCGAGTCGTACGACGTATTTTCAACATGATTGGAATGAAAGTGACCATGTCACGTTTTCGCCTTCACCTCTTTTCAGTGTAAATTGATCGGGAAACGCCATTAAAGTTAAACGAACTTCGAACAAAGAATGTAAAAGAAAAAAAGAGAATAAAAGAAAACTTTCTAAAAAAAAATCGAAAAATGACAAACACCAAGTTCACATGAACATTAAATAAACAACAAAATAAAATTTGAACCATTAAAAGATAAACGAAATCAACACAAATCTCAAATTCAATCTTTCCAAATTCCGAATCAAATTTCAATCTTTTCAAACTTCAAAATCAAATTCTATCCTTCCAAACTTCCAAATCAAACCTCAATCAAAATCTAAATCCAATCTCGATCAAGTTTCAAACTCGATCTTTCAAATTTCAAATCAAATCTTAAATCAAATTTCAATCGAGTTCAAACTCATCCTTCCAAATTTCCAAATTTCCAAATTCAATCTTTCCAGCATTTCAAGTCTCAATCAAATCAAAATTCAAAACTTTTGAGTCGAGGATTTTACATCCAAGACCGCATCGCTTAGGATTCTTTTCCTATCGCACCGAAATACATCAAAATTCAAACCTTTTGGGTCGAGGATTTTACATCCAAGACCGCACCGCTTTAGGATTCTCTTCCTATCGCACCGAAATACATCAAAATTCAAACCTTTTGGGTCGAGGATTTTACATCCAAGACCGCACCGCTTTAGGATTCTCTTCCTATCGCACCGAAATACATCAAAATTCAAAACTTTTGGGTCGAGGATTTTACATCCAAGACCGCACCGCTTTAGGATTCTCTTCCTATCAGCACCGAAATACATCAAAATTCAAAACTTTTGGGTCGAGGATTTTACATCCAAGACCGCACCGCTTTAGGATTCTCTTCCTATCAGCACCGAAATACATCAAAATTCAAAACTTTTGGGTCGAGGATTTTACATCCAAGACCGCACCGCTTTAGGATTCTCTTCCTATCGCACCGAAATACATCAAAATTCAAAACTTTGGGTCGAGGATTTTACATCCAAGACTCGCACCGCTTTAGGATTCTCTTCCTATCAGACCGAAATACATCAAAATTCAAACTTTCGAGTCGAGGATTTTACATCCAAGACCGCACCGCTTTAGGATTCTCTTCCTATCGCACCGAAATACATCAAAATTCAAACTTTCGAGTCGAGGATTTTACATCCAAGACCGCACCGCTTTAGGATTCTCTTCCTATCGCACCGAAATACATCAAAATTCAAACTTTCGGGTCGAGGATTTTACATCCAAGACCGCACCGCTTTAGGATTCTTTCCCTATCGCACCGAAATACATCAAATTCAAACCTTTTGGGTCGAGGATTTTACATCCAAGATCGCATCGCTTTAGGATCATTTCCTTATCGCAATGAAATACATCAAAATCAAACTTCGAGGTTAAGGATTTTACATCCAACACCACTTTGCTCCGAGATATCTTCTCATCGCAACGATTCAATCTAATCAATTCAATTTTCTTTCGAGGTCGGAGATGTTACATCTAAAACCTCAAAATCCTAATTTTCATTTCAAATCAAATCCCTCAAATTAATTTCGACAAAACTTCAATCTAAATCGAAACTCCAAACTAAAATTTAAACTCACACATCAAAACATAAATTGAAGCAAAATAAAATCTAAATCGAAATTCCCTCGCATCTTGTGATTTCGGGATTTACCTCCTTTTCCTTTCCCCAGCCGAGAGTTCAAGAATCTCCTGCTCCGCAGATATACTCGACACTCCCTGCCAGAACTCTTCTACTTCGTCCTAAGTTCGTCACTTCGACATCTCGTGTTGGTTTCGCTGATCGCTCGGCCAACACCAATACGCGCGTGTGCTCCGTCACCACCACACCTATCGGGGGTCCATTTGTCGACCTCATTTTCGACGAGGTCTTCCTTTTCTTCTTTTTAGTGCTAGATCTAGCCTTCAGCCTTTCCTTCGACTATCTTAGAGGACTAGAATCGGACCCGCCTTTTAGAAATTCAAACCACTTCTAAACTCCCCGCAAACTCCACAAACTCGACTATAGACCCCTAATCACCTGTGAGGGTCGAAATCAAATACGGAAGTTTAAAGGATGAGTTCCTATGAGACTCTTCGCCTTAGGATCGCCCTCCGCGGCCCGGTCTCATGAAGCGGCCGACATACACTACACTTACACACTACATTTCCACACACTTCCTAAAACCACACCCATACCCAACTCGACCTCCTCGACTCATGCAGGTGATTCACATGGATGGTCCTTAACCCCTAAGCCCTCGCGGCTAGTGTTGTGAATAACATACATGAATGCCTCAAACGAGTCCTTTCATGGCTCATATGGCTTGAATGGCTTCATGGCTCAACCAAAATGATTTCACCCCACCCAAATTCACCCAATCTTCAATTTCCCAAATTTTCAATTTTTGACCCTCTAGACCCTACACCTACTAAACCTACCCAAAACCCTCGAATTACCCAAATTTTCGCAAAATCTCCAAATTACCTAAAATTTTCCAAAATCAATCCCAAACACCTCCACATCACTCAAATTGATCATCCATACCCAAAAATACCAAAAATTCCAAGAAAACCCCCCAATACCCTCCAAATACCCAAAATACCCTTCTTGCCTAAAAATCCAAAAATTCAGAAAATTCCCAGAAAATTCCAGAAAATCCCAAATATTCCCAATTTCATTTTGTCCAACTACACCATGGGCCAATTTTGTCAATTTACCCTACTTTTGTCAAAACCCCCAAATCGACCCATTTTAACCCAAAGTGGACCCAATGTCAAACCAAACATACCCAATTGACCCCAATTTTGGTCCAATTCAATTCTAAACTTCAATTCAACATTCCCAATACCAATTTAGACCAAATCCAAGTCCAATTTGATTGACATTTGGATCCAATTTCACTTTGGCCTTAAAGCCCAAATTGGACCCATGACCCAAACTTAGCCCAAACTAACCCAATTCAACTCCAATTAACCCCAAATCTTTTCTAAACCTTCCTTAACATCCTCATAAACAAAACACTAACATGATTTGCCCAAGATTTTGACCCAAACCCCACTCAAATTCAACCCAAAATCAAAAAGCCCAATTTCGACCTAAACCCAAATCTAACCCAAATAGGCCCAAACCTCAAAATTAAAACCCAACCAAAGCCAAAACCTCTTTGAAACACTCCCATAAACATTTCTTAATATTTATTTTACATCAATTTCAACCCTAGCCCAACATTGGCCCAAGTTAGCCCAACTCACCTACATCGGCCCATTCACCAAAAGAATTCAAATCCAACCCAATTCAAGTCCAAACTACCCCAAATTTGCTTCAAGTCACTCATGACACATCCATGAGCTAAACCCAATAATTATTTGGCCCAACCTCTTTACAAAATTTCATCCCAAAATCCATTTTAAAATTCAAGAGCCCACTTTCCTAATCCATCTTAAAAGCCCATCTAAAACCCTTTTCAAAAAAGCCCAAAATTCTTCCAAGGCCCATATGACATTTCCCCTCATCATACTTTCAATTAAAATCATCCCTAAGTCCTAAATTCATCATCAAATAATTCCAAATCAAGCCTCATGCCAAATCACCCCTAAATACCAAAATTTTCCTTAAATCCATTTCCATGAAATCGACTTTACTTTTCCCAAGCCAAATGGAGCCATGGAGCCATGCATAAGCCATATGCAAGCCACGAGAGCCTCTTTACATGTCACCATGCCATTTTGGGCAAAAGGAGGAGGCTCTTTCCTTAACTCCTAAAGGTGGTTAACCACTTACATGATTCCACTAAACCATGCTTAAGCCTAATCGTACTTGGATCGCGACTCGACCCCACTAATCAAGCCGATCCAAATCACTTTCTCCTCACCTAAACCAGCCTCGGTGGTGCACCTAGCCCAAATGGGTGGGTCGACCCATTTAGGTCCAAATCTAGCCATGCCCCATTCCACTTCGGATCAAAGCCTTTACACATGTCCATGGCCAATCGATCAGACAAACCTCCAGCCCCCGACCCACCCGACCTCGAGGGTGACCCATGCTCGGCCGGCCGGCCACTGTGCCGCCGAAAACACCATGGCCGAGAGCTCACATGTGAGCCAACATCGAAATTCTCACTCGCCGAGCCGCCCCATCCCTACGGGTCACCATGGCCGATCTTCTCCTCACCAGCAGTACTCGATCCCAAGCCCTAACTCTCTCGGAGGCCCCCCACCCACTCTATTTAAACTCCACCCTCTCGGCTACGAGGGGAGCCAAGCACAAACCTCGTCGAAACTCCGCCAAAATTGTTCCAAACCCTTCACCATCCTGTAGGCAGCTGATCCCCAATGGTCAATTCGCCTCTAATCCCCACTCAACGAGCCCAACTTCTCAACCGAAATTCCACCCAAAACCGTGACACTTCGCCACAGCCGAGCCAATCCTCAAATCGATCGGTCCTACACCTTCACCGGACCAAGAGGAGAAGTTTCCCACTCGAAAGCCCCATCTCCAAGCCACCCAGCTTGCTCCACTCTCCAAGCTTTGTGGATCTACCGTGGTCACTTTCATACCAGCAACTCACCGCACCGTGAGACTTCATCCGGAGCTCACTGGACCCAATCGAAGGTGCAACAACTCTCGCATCAAGCCACACTTCTCCGAGCTAAGGTATGAGTTAACTATTCATCCCGAGCTTCCGGAGATTCTCCATTTCAAATGCCTTAGTTTCAATGCATGTTAGCCGTATAGATGTGTTCGTCTCTTCAAGACGAATCCATAGAAGCATAAGAACATGAAAATCCATCGAGAATCGAGCGAGATCTTAGGATTTAAGCGTGACGCGCTCTCGGCGAGAACACTGTGGACGATGAACGGATGCCGTCCATTCGATACACGCGCGCACCGGACGGCCAGATCGCGGCCTGACCAGAGACGCGTACGAGAACCGCGGGGCCCGGCCGCCGACTCAGTGCGGCGGCGTCGAACGCGGAGCGCGACGCGCGTGCGTTCGGAGTCGCCGAGGCCGACGCGGCGCCGCGTGGATAAATAGAAAATTAGGGTATTTTTCTATTTATTTAATTCCCTAAACTTCAAAAATTCATATCTCTCGTGTAGAAAAATCACAAAAATAAAATAAAAATACCTCTCGCTCAGCTGAACAGAGGAGAATAATGTGAAAAGAAATCATTTAATTTAATTAAGTATTTTATTTTTTATGATTTATTTACTCTCCGCATACATTTAATTCTCCATGCACGTATACAATTCACCATGGTATGAGACCATAGGCTAAGCTCTCCGAACTCGGGAACATTCCCCGAATTTTCCAAGGTCGAGGCCATCTCTCGTGAAAAGTTATTTATTTTTCAAATGCATGTTGTCGTTTCGAGTATTTTAATTCCAAAAATTAGCATGTTGTGAAATAAATTCTAGAAATATTTGGTGATGTTCCTTACGACCAGCAGAACTCTAGAAAAATAAGACTCGAGTTAATTCACTCGCATTAACCCTAATCGGCTTAAACACCTAAAATAGGTCTTTAATTAATTAGAGTTAACTGTGCATCAAATCGACTTGAAATCAATTCTCCACTCGACCTTTAGTGATCAGAGGAATCCACCATAAAAATTTGAAGTCAATCGACTTGCTAAGCCTCCACTAATCGGCCGATTAAGTCACTTAGCCATTTTAAACTTTAAAAATTCATAACTTTTAAAATATTTTTTAAAAATTCACCAAATTGGTTTTGGAGCCTCTCTGATATCAGGGAATCTAAGAAAATTAAAATTTCAATTTTCTGAAAAAGTTGATTTTTAATAATATTTTAATATTTTTAATAATTAAAAAATAATAAAAATCACAAAAATAATAAAATTCACCAAAATGTCACATTTTGAATTTTAATCACTTAGGAACAAATCCCACATTTTTCCTAAGTCTATTTAGTGAGATATTAAATTTTAAAGCCCTAGGGTAATTTTAAAATTAAAAAAATGTATTTTCTAGCATTTTCACTAAAATAATGATTATAAATCATAGAAAAATCAGAAAATTGCAAAATTTGATTCTCTGGTTTCCTTGATATCAGAGAGATTTTTGAAAAATATAAAATCCATTTTTCAACATTTATCTTATTTTTAAATTAATTAACACTCCAAAACTCAAAATAATTATAATAAAAATAATATAATTCAAAAAATCACCAAAATTGGTCCAAGTGCTTCTCTGGTCATTAGGAATGTCCCCTAATTTTCTTAAGGACAGAAACTTTTCCTTGGTCATGTTATCAAATTTTCCTCGAAAATCTCTATTTTCCACCAAAAATAATTATATAAATAAATTAAATACAGAAAAATCACATTTTCTCCTCTCATGTCTTTATCGACATATGAGTAAAGTCACATAAAAATTTCAAGTTCATTCGAGTTCAATTTAGTGAGTTATGAAATTATTAAGCTTAAAGGGTAAAATGGTAATTAAAATCTTTAATCCTTAATTAAAACTTTAGGTTTAATAAAAAATCAACAAGTAAAATATTTGATCCTAATCTGATTTGGATGATTGAAATTTAAATAATTAAAGGGTAGAAACCCATTAAATAATTTTAAAACGATTAAACTTTAATTAAATAATAGATTAAATTCGAAGTAATAATAAAATCGAATTATTAAAATAAGTGATCTTTATTATGAAGAGATTTATTCTTTAATTTAAAAATCCCTAAATTAATTATATCAACTAATACTCAATTTTTAATTAAAATGATAACTCAAATTTAAAATATTAAAAGACTTAATTTCAATTAAAATTAAAAATAAAGTAAATTAAAGATAAATTAAATTAAGATTAAATTTAAAAATTAAATTAAATTAAATTAAATAATTAAATTAAATTAAATTAAACAATTAAATTAAATTAATTAAAATTAAATTAAATTAAATCAAACAATTAAATTAAATTAAATTAAAATTAAATTAAATTAAATTAAACAATTAAATTAAATTAAATTAAATAATTAAAATTAAATTAAATTAAATTAAATAATTAAATTAAAGTTAAATCAAATCAAATTAATTAAACACCAAGTCAAATTAAATCAACTATGTTAAACTAAATTAAAACTCAATTAAATTAAGTTAAATTAAATATAACATCACCTAAGACATAAAAGAAATTAAATATAAAACAACTCAACACTATTCCAAATTTAAACTCTTTAACTTAAACCAAATCATTCAATACTAACTTACCCTCGAAAGCTTTAGTTATTATAACTCCTAAATAAAACATTAAACGAAGTGTCACTTCACTCATATGATATTCAAACGTCCTAGTTCACCGAGCAAATTAACAAGACTCAAAACCTCTGACGATCGATTCATTTATATAATTAAATTCATTCGACTTAAAACAATCCCTGAAATATCAAAAGATGTTTAAGATTCTTCTTAAGCACTTCCTCAATACGATAGTGATATTTATAAGAACAATCGACTTAATCGTCCTTCGATGAAGAAAATCGTCCTCAAACAAAAACACAAAGAACCTCAGACGTCATAGAGTCGACTAACATAGTGATTAGAATTTGCGTAAAACCATAACCTTTCCCCTAGCCTTTACCTAGAACTCGCTTAAATATTCTAATCGTGTTTTAAGTGCAACTGGGATGACTGGAAGACCCTCCGTGTACGCTTTTATTTTATCGCAATTTACTTTCGCAATTTACTTTATCGCAAATGCATTTTACTTTTCTCGTACGATAAAACAACCGTTGCATGAAAACCCACACCTTTAGATAAGTCCCTAAAACTAAAACCAAAACTAAGTTAAAAGTCATCGCAAGATAAAATTCACCGCCACAACATTTCAAAAGATAAAACAACTCAAAATTTAATCACAAACAGTAACACAAAACTACAATTGCAACTAAATTAAAACGTCCCGTTGGATGATCTGGAATACCTCTGATGATGTAACCTACGTGTCGCTAACCGGATTTCCCACTGCCTAAATGAAAGTGTGGAACTCATTCAACTGAGTTTAGCAAATTCATCCGGACTAAGTGAATCCGATAAAAATAATGATGCCTAAGGATGGAACCGCGGATCTTAACCAGTGTCGTTATAATCAACTTTAAGATTTGTTTTAAATAAAACATAAAAAACACTTGGAAATTAAGATTTTCTCTAAACCAAAACACTTCTCTCATCCCCCGATTTATGATTTCTAAAACTAAACCTCTCGCAACAACAAGGAGCTTGAGTACGATGCGCAAGACGGCCATCGTCGTCGCAAAACTTAAACCTACTTCAAAGAAATCTTCTTAGATTAAAACAACAAAGCCATGTGATTTCGAGGTAGCTCGCTCTAAGGCAACATAAATCCTCAACTCTTCGTTGTGCATTCGCATCGCAAATTAAGCCCTAACCGGCCTTAGGATTCCGAGGTAACTGTCCGATACGACATAAACCCTCACATTTTCTAAGTGCTATTTGCTTGATTTTATCATACAAATATAAGCCCTAATTAATTAAAATCGGCAAGATCAAATACTAAATAAACATTATGACTTTCCTAAATTCAAGCCAAACGATAGTGATACTGGAAATTATCGAAGTTCACTTCGAATCGCTGATTTCTCCTACCTTTCTTCCTTCGATTCACAAAACAAAATGTTCCAAATTCGATCCATTCCCTATCGAAATTCCAAAATTCAATCTTCAAAAACCTTAAACTTCGAAATTTCGAGAGTGTAATCATCGATTATTATCGAGAGTTTTCTTAGGTGATTCCCGTCACTTAAGATGTAATTAACTATAGTGCTCGCCCTTATAAGGAATTTTAAAGAACCTGTGTAATATAAACCCCGTTTAATGTTTTCATATTAAGCTAGTGGAAACTCGTTCTGCTTATAAAATCGGTTCACGTACCAAACGGATGTCACTAATCTTCTAGTTTATTTAATCAAGCCCCACCATCAAGCAATGGTGTCTATCCTTAGGGATAGTACACTGGCTTCATGGTGCGTGCTCGCTTATATAAACTATTCTGGGATGCGAGATCGCTTAATCTCATATCTTAAAACCTTCAAATTTAAAATTATTTTCAAAATCAAATATCATTTTTCAAATTATTTATTTTAATTAATCAAAATTCTACCACAGATTTCGTTAAAGCACCCTCTTCAAAAATAAACACCACCTAAAAATAAAAAAAAATAAGCCAGCATATTATTCTTCACAAAATTTTCATCCAAAGCCCATCCTAAAAATCCAAAAGCCCACTTCCCTAAATCACTTTAAAGCCCACTCAAGACCATTTCAAAAGCCCAAGTTTTCAACTCAAAGCCCACATGACATTTCTCTACATCATTCATTTAATCAAAATCACCCCTAAGTTTCAAAATCATCATTAAACCATTCCAAATAAAGCTTCATCCAAATTTCCACTCAAAATATCCAAAATCCTTAAAATAAATTTTCATTAAATCGACCAAACTTTTTTCCAAGCCAAATGCGAGTCATCGAGCTGCCGTACAAGCCACATGGAAGCCATGGAAGCCATCACCTCACCAAGCCACACGTGTAAGAAGAGGGGACCCTTTCCTAATCTTTCATTAAGCCCTTTTAACCATATTCATGTCACACTCTAAACCAATGCTAGGCCACCTCACCATGGATGGAGACTTCACCACTCCATTTCACTATCCACCAGATGCCACCCTAAGCCCAAAACTAGTCAGCTGGAGGGTGCACCAAACCCAAATCCATGACTTCGACCAAACTAAAGCCCAAATGAGCCCTTCCCCTTCCACTTTGATTCAACTCCTTTACACTTGGCATTTTCCAATTGAACTCAAAAACCTCAAGCACTGACCTCCCTGAACCTGAGAGTGACCCATGCCTGGCCGGCCAGCCACCACAGCCGCCGGAAACCACCAGGCCGAGAGGCTTAATTTGAATCAAAAATTCAATTTGAATTAGCTGACTTGTCCCAACCTAAATGGCCATTGCGACTGTTCTTCCCTTGCCTCGAGTAGTTGATCCAAGCCTCCAATCGCCCTCGGGAAGCCCTCCGACCACCTCTATTTAAACCCACTCACCTCTCGGCCAAACAAGGTGATGAACCGTACCTTAAGGAAATTCCGCCAAAATTGCTCCAGAACCTTCTCCTAACCTAGAGCAAATGATCCCCAGGTGTTCCTTTCGCCTAAACCCCATTAACAGAGATCAATTTCTAAGTTGAAAATCCACCCAAAACAGGACACTTCACCACGGTGAGCCAATCTTCAAATTGATAGACCAGTACACCTTCACTCGGACTCGAGAGGAGAAGTTCCCCAACAAAAGCCCCTCACCAGGCTAGCCATTGCTTCCAGCCTCCAAGCTTTGTGATCGGCCTTGGTCACTTTCATACTTATACAATTCACCAGAGCCAGGGACTTCATCTGGAGCTTGCTTGGACTCAATCAAAGGTGACACAACCCTCAGATCAAAGCTTCACTTCTCTGAGCAAAGGTATGAATTCATTCTTCCTCCCGAGCTTCCATCAATTCTCAATAGAGTATAAGAACTCGAAAATCCATTGAGAATTGAGAGAGATATTAGGGTTTGAGTGTGGATGGTCACGGGTGCACACCAGTCGTAGACGATGACAAGGAGTCGTTGGATCGCGCGTGTATAGAGCGGACGATCGAGATCAAGCCGGACAGCGGAATGTTACGTAAACTGCGGGCCCCTGGAGCACTGAGTCAGATGGCGGTGCTGAATCACAGAGCGACGCGTGGGATTTCAATCCAGACGAGGATGACGCGGCGCCGAGTGGGATAAGTCAAAAATTAAGATTTTTTTAATTATTTAAATAGCAGAACTTCAAAAATTCATATCTTTGCATAGAAAAATCACAAAAATAAAAGAAAAATACCCTCTTGTTCAGTGAATAGAGGAGAATAATGTGGAAAAAATCAAGTTAATTAGATGAGTATTTTATTTTTAATAATTTATTTACTGTTTCCAATGTTTTGATTTCCCATTTACATAGACAATTCACCATGGCATGAGACTATAGGGCTTTTGAAGCCTCTAATCTTGGGAACATTCCCTGAATTTTTCAAGGTCAGAGGCCATCTCTATGAAGAGTTATTGATTTTTCAATTTTTTGTCACTGTTTTAGGTATTTTAATTCCAATAATTAGTATTTTGTAAAATAAATTCTAGGAAAATTTTGTGATGTTTCTTAGGACCTGTGGACTCTACGAAAAATATAGTTTGAGTTAATACATTCATGATAACCGTAATTGGCCTAAACTCCCAAAATTGAATTTGAATTAATTAGGGTTAACCACACACCAAATTGACTTAAAAACAATTCTCCATCGTTCTTTAGGGTTAGAGGGACCTTACATAAAATTTTGAAATCAATGGAACCTTATTAACCCCACCAAATGGATTGATTAAGCCTCAAAAGCAAAATGGAACTTTAAAAATTCATAACTCCAAAAATACTTTTCAAAAATTCACAAAAAATGGTTTTGGAGCTTCTCTGATATCAGGGGAGTTTAGGAAAATTAAAATTGGAGTTTTTTAAAAAAGTTGATTTTTTACAATATTTTAATATTTTTAATAATTAAAAAAAAATAAAAATCACAAAAATATTAAAAATCATAAAAATGTTACATTTTGACTCATAATCACTTAGGAATAAACCAAGTATTTTTCCTAAGTCCCTAGGATAAGATATTGAATTTTAAAGGCTTAAAGTAATTTTTAATATTAAAAAATAGATTTTTAACCTTTTTCACTAAAATAATTCTAATAACATTTTGACTCCTTGAGGTTAGAGAAATTTAAGAAAAATATAAAATCTATTTTTCAAATTTTATTTTATTTTAAAATTAATTAATACTCTAAAATTCAAAATAATTATAATAAATAAAATATAATTCAAAAAATCACAAAAATTGGTCCAAGTGGTCTTTTGGTCATTAGAAACATCTCATAATTTTCTTAAGGACAGAAACTTTACCTTGATCATGTTGTTGAATTTTCTTTGAAAACCCCTATTTTTTACAAAAAATAATTATATAAATAAAATTAAATTCACAAAAATCACATTTTCTCCTCTAATGTCTTAATTGACATGTGAGTGAGGTGACATAAAAATTTCAAATTCATTTGAGCTCAATTTAGTGAGTTGTGAAATAAATAAACCTTAAAGAGCATAAAGGTAATTAAGAATTTTAATCCTTAATTAAAACTTTAGGTTTAATCAAAATGGAGGGTAAAATATTTGATTTTTTTTAACTTTCTCTTGGATGATTGAAACTTAGGGAAATTAAAGGGTAGAAACCCATTAAACACTTTGAAAATATTAAAATGAAACTCTAATTAATTAAATAATTTAAATTTTGGAAAGAATATATTTAAAATTTAGATTATTAAAATAGGGATATTATTAAGACGACATTTATTATTTAATTTTAAAATCCCTAAATAAGTCACTTCAATAATATTTAGTTCTTAACTAAAAATTAAAATAATAATTAAAATCAAATTTAAAATCTTGGCGTTAAATTAAATTAAATTAAATTAAGTCAAGTTAAAGTTTAAATTAAATTAAATTAACACCTTAACAATTAAATTAAATTAAATTTAAAAGATTGAAACTAAAATTAAACTAAATCAAAATTAAATTAAATTGAAATTAAATTAAATTAAACTAAAATTAAAATTAAGTTAAAATTAAATTAAAATTAAATTAAAAATTAAATTAAATTAAATTAAAATTAAATTAAAAATTAAATTTAGTTAAATCAAATTAAATTAAATTAAAATCACTTAATAACAAACCCTGATGAAATCATCAAGAGTTAAATCAAAACATATCAATAATTTCAACACCTCTTTCTATCTAAGTAAATTTAAAATATAAACATCAATTTGAAATACTAAAATAATTGAAAGTGTAAAGATTTAAATTGAATCTAAAAATAATTTGAACACTATTCCAAACTTAAAATTATTAATTAAAACCCCATAATTAAATTAAATCACTTTAAATCATTAACTCAAACTTCAAATTAAGAATGATTAAAATTCTCAATAAACCAACTTGCCCCTAAAGGCTTTAATTATTATAACTCTTAAATAGAGTATTAAATGAGATGTCACTTCATTCATCAGGAAATCAAATACCCAAGTTCACTGAGCAAGAGACAAAGTTTAACTAAACTCCTGGATGATTAATTCACTTCGTGCAACTAAATTTACTTGGACTCAAAATAATCCCAGAAGTATTGAAAAGAGGTTTAGGACTTGTCCTAAGCACTTCCTCAATATGACGGGATGTTTTAGAAGAACAATTGAATTTAATTATTCTTTGAAGAAGAAAATAATCCTTAAACCAAACCAAGAACCTAGACGTCATAAGAGATGACTAGTTATAGGATTAGGAATTTGGTAGACAACCAGAACCCTTCCTTAGCTTTACCTAGGTATCTGTTGAAATAGTTAAATGCCTTAACATGTGTTTTAAGTGCAGCTTGGGATGACGGGAAGACCCTCCAGGTACGCTTTTATTTTATTGTAATTTACATACATTCACTGTACTTTACTTTTCTTGCATGATAAATAAGACTGTTGCATGAAAACCAAAACCTTTAGGATAGTCCCTGAACTGAAACCATAACTAAATTAAAAGTCATTGCAAGATAAAATTCACCGCCACAACATTCCAATATATAAACAACTCAAAATTTAATCACAAATAGAACAACAAAAATACAATTACAACTAAATTAAAATGTCTTATTGAATGATCCGGAATACCTCGGATGATGTAACCCACGTGTTGCTAACGGGATTTCCCACGGTCTAAATGAAAGTGTGGAACTCATTCGATTGAGTTTAGCAAATTCATCCGAACTAAGTGAATTCGATGAAAATAACGGTGCCGGGATGACGGAACCGTGGGATCTTAATCGGTTCTGTTTAATCAACTTTAAGATTTGTTTTAATTAAAATATTAAAGACACTTGGATTTTAAGATTTCTAAACCAAAACATTTTTCTCATCTCCTAATTATCATTTTCTAAAACTAAACCTCTGCAACAACAAGGAGCTCAGAGCATGGTGGGCAGCACGGCCATCGTCATCAGCAAAACTCGGATCTACTTTAGTAAAACTTTCTTTGAATTAAATAACCAAGCCATAGGATTTCGAGGTAGTTTGCATAGTGCAACATAAATCCTCAACTCTTCGTTAGGCATTTGCATGATTATGTCATGCAAATTAAGCCCTAACTGGTCTTAGGACTCCGAGGTAGTCGTTTGATACGACATAAACCCTCACATCTTCTAGGCTATTTATGTGATTATATCATACAAATATAAGACCTAAATAAATAAAATTGGCACGATTGCAACACTAAATAAACTCCCAAATTGAAGCCAAATAATAGGATAGTTTGGGAAGTTGCCAAGATTCTTCTTGGATCCTCAGCTTCTCCTACTTCTCTTCCTTTGGATTCTTGAAATAAACTATTCCAAATCTGAGTTATTCCCTTTTGAAATTTCCAAGATTCAAATCCTTTGAAACCTTAAAGTTTGAAATTCTTGAGATGTAATTAATTATAGGGGCTTGCCCTTATAGGGAACTTTAAGAACCTAGGTAATATAAACCCTGCTTAATTCTTTTATATTAAGCAGGGGATCTTGTCGGCTTATAAAGTTGGTTCGCACACCAAACGGATGTCACAAATCTTCTAGTTTATTTAATCGAGCCTCATCATCAAGCAGTGTGTCTATTCTTTGGGATAAATACATGGTTTGTGATGCGGTGCTCGTTTATATAAACTATTCAGGATGTGAGATCGGTTTGATTTCATATCTTAAAATTTTCAAACTTAGAGTTATTTTCAAAATCAAATGTTTCTTTTTAAAATTATATATATTTTTAAATTAAATTTAAAATTTAAAGTTCACCGACAATTTCTGTAGGCGACCCCCTTTTCAAAACACACTTAACCTAAAAATATGCCGACAATTATATGTAAGGATAATAACTACTCCAAAATGCAAATATTAATACTAAAGATAACCCTTTTTGGATAAATTGGTTTGGTGAATTTCGAGATAATAAAATCTACTATTCTTATATAATGAATTGGATAAAGTTTAGGAATGAGAAGCATTAAATATTGTATGTGCCAAATAAGAGCATAAATGTTTCTTTACCCTAAAAAGAGTACCCCCTCTTCAAAGCATGTAAAGAACATTGACATATCCTAAGTTCAGTCACTAAATCTAAGGCTAGGCTGGGAGGATATCTGCTGTCACTACGGAGCTCCCACTCATCCTTCACCTGAAGGTTAACCTTCGACTTTAGTTACCAATCTTATGACCAAATTGGGGATCTCAGCCTGTCACCCTGAAACCTCCAATTCGATGCCCATGAAATCATATTTCCCTATTTATTTTCACTCAATCCCCATGAACTACACAATTCATTCACAAACATTAAATGTGGTTCCACTTTGTTTAAAATTACACTGCCCTTTCAGGACAATGCAATTACAACGAATTTTAACAATAAAACGGGCCCTTTTTATAATGTAAATGAAGTGCAAGTAAAAACTATCACATTTATAATTAAAACATATTTTTGCAAACATCACAATATCCTAAACATGATTCCTACTCATTTCATAAGAAAAGTAGAGTGAAAACAATGGCATAAACTTCTAGTGCCACTATTTCCAAAAAAGAAGAACGAGTAAGAGAAAGACATCACAAAGCACAAAGAAAACACAAAGGAAAACTTCATTTCAAAGCAAATCCACAAAATAAGTTTTTAAAAAATCATAAGATAATGAAGAACACAATACTTAGCTTTTTCCTCTTAAAATAAAGATGAAAATCTCTCCCATAAAGTCTCCCGCAGATCCATGCAATGCTATAATATTCCCTTATAGATTCTCTCAAAATCCCCTCACCAATCTCTCCAAAAAGGTATAAATCTACTTTTCTACTTATATTCTAAGATCTCTAATCATTCTCCACATTTTGCCTATCATCTCCTCATTTTTTTGGCTTCAAATTCGGTTTAAAATAGTGTAGGGACGAATTTCCCAAGAGGTGCATGAAGAAACCTTCCAAAAAGCGTCCAGATTCGATGTATATGGCAAAAAACCACCCAATATCGCATCCCAACTGTTCGGAGTGCCACCGTCACTGAATAGGTTTCTGGTGCCGCCGGTGCTGGTTTGGGCGCCCCCATCTCGCGGAGTTCCACCATTTTGCACCATTTGGCTCTATTTCAACTCCGATTCGACCTGCTTCAGTTGTGTTTTGTTCCTAACAGATAGCCCTACAAAATAAGCATAAAAACAACCTTTATTTAAAGTATAATCTTATTCAAAATTATGCAAGAAGTGTAAAAGAGATTAAGCATAGAATTACTTATCCAAAGGTGTCAAGCCAAAAATTGTTTTCTTGCTCGTTTTTTCTCTAAATTACACCGTTTTTGCATCTTTTTGCTCCAATCACCTAAAATCATCATACCTGCAACAAATCATGAAAAATACCTTCCTTTAAAATACAATATCACCAAAAATGAGTAAAATCATATAGCAAAAACCGTATATATTTTTGTGCATCAAAATCTCCCAAACTTAATTTTTACTTGTCCTCAAGTAACACTATAACTTTAAAAATCAAATATATTGACTTGTGGTTGTGGGTTTCAAGAGAATTTCTTATCATTTCATCTCAGAAATATTATAGTATAACATAGGAGAAATTCTAGCGAATCAATGAGGACTAGAGCGTAAGAATATCTCATATTAGACTTAGGAATCCTAATTTTCTATTTACTTCAAAAGTTATTGAAACTTATCAAACTATGGATTCAAAGAAAGTATAAAAAACAGAATTTAAGCACCTTATCTATACCAATTTAACCAATACCTTCTGAAATAAGAATAAGCTTAGGATTGTTTTTAAGTCTTTTCATTTAAAAAGATTCAAGTGAAACCAATTTTTATTAGGCTTCTCCTCAAGCTTCTCCTCAATTATTTTCTTTTATTTTTTTTTCTTTTCTTTCGGGATTAATTTCAATCCCTTTTTCTCACTTTTTTTTTCTTTCGGGATCATTTGTAATCCCCTTTTTTCACTCTTTTTTTTATGTGAGGATTACTATATCTGGATAGACTTTTAATAATTTTAATTTTAACTATCATCTCGTTAAAATTCAAAACTCAAAACTTTCCCTCACTTTTTATAAGTGCAAGTATTAGTTCAAAATGCATTTTTAATAAAGGCTCAATTCTCATTAAGTATAAATCTAAGAATTTTAGCTTTTCAAATATTCAACTCCTTTCTACCATAAATAGAAAAATTATTTTCTCAATGTTTCCTACTAAATATCTTAAATCTAGAATAGTTTCTTTACATAAGATTTCAACTAATTTATTTTTCTCACATTCCTAAAATCAAAATTATAGTAACCTAAAGATAACACCACATGTCACAAGTCATTTTGAAAATGATATCAAATTAAATATAGGCTACTGAGGACAAATAAAGTTACATTTAAAAAATTTTTCTTACCCCCAAACTTAAATTTTAAAATATTTTGCAATTAATTCCATAAAATTTGGTAGGAAGGAAAAGTAAAGGTTGAATCTACTTACTACTACAACATCCTATCAAATTCATTTACATGCATAATCAGGATAGAATGACTATAGGAGAAAGTAAATCTAACCTAAAACATGCTTGCAATAAAATTACACTAAAAGGAAGTATTTTCACATTAAAATTTTATTTTTCTTCCTACCCCCAAACTTAATTTTAAACATATATAGCATTCAGTACAAAAATATGAGCTAGAAGAAAAGAGTCAGAAATTCTCTCTACCATAAATTTTTATGAAAACCATATAGAAGTATTCATTAGGACAGAACAATATGCAGCAGAAAGTAAATCTAAACTAATCATGCCAGAATAAAATTCACTAAATAAAAGTTTAACTAGCATAGTAGGTATCAGCAAAGGAATATAAAAATGTTCATCAAGTCTTATATAAAGTTGTTACACAAACATAAACTCACATAAGATAAATAAGGTCAATTCTTCCATTAACTCATCACATAACAATGATTTACTTCCAATTTGTAACTGAATCACTACACTAATAAATTAGGTACATTTTAAAATGATTTTATAGATTAAAATCCCAAAGATAAGATTATCGCTGATAAATTGGTTCCTAGGCACCAATCTCAGGCATCATCTAATCCCTATAATTAAGCACCTCTAACTGTTATAAATCGTAGTGTAAGATCATCCACAAGTTATTCATCAAATAGGTTCATGACTCCTATTAAATTAAAATAAAGTTAGAGAAAGGATGTAACAAAATTAAGATGAAACTGTCATTATCCAAATTCATGATATCTCTTGTAAAACTCAAGTTCAAGTAAGACCCGAGTTATAGTGAACTCATCAATCCAACTACTACAAGAGAACATACAAGTCTAACCATAATAAGAAGTTAAGGAATCACCTCCCTCATGACACATAAAGATCAAATCAAACTACTAATAATCCAAACATCTACCAATCAACAATCAAACTTATCAATCCATAATGACACATAAAGATCAAGTCAATCCACTCTAAAACAAACACCATACAACACTAACAATCATGACTCTCAAGCACACTAAATCAAAGCACACTGATAACTATGGGTTGTCTCCCATAAAGCTCTTGATTTTAACGTCGCATGCCTGACAAATGATTCCTCCTGGATTGAAATTCCAATTAAGTAATCCTCGATCATTCACCCATTTTTTTCAGATCCAGGAATTCCTACAAAATCCTCAAATTGTAATTTTTCATTCAGCTCTTCCTTTTAAGATGGATTTATATCATTGTTCCTCATATTTCTTTCTAGATTCAATATTCTTCTATTGATTTTTCTAATTTGCATATTAATATCATCCTTAAAAATTATAAGAAAAGGATCTTTATAAGATAATTGAAAATCTCCCAAATTTTAGATCAGAATCACTTTAGATAATTCAGATTCAGGATCAAATTCTTCTATGTCACTCTTCTATTTCAAGTTATCTTCCAATTCTTCCCCTTTATAATTATTAAACGATGGAGGATCTATCTTAGTTGAGGAAATAGACTTTTCTAATTCCTTAAGAATTTCATCCAATGGTCTTCTAATATCCTTATCCTTTTTTCTCAACTTAAAGTTCTTTTGAAATTTATCCTCAAATTCTCTTCCAAATCCTAGTTCAATAACTTTATCTTGTTCATCATTCAATTTAGGTTTTTCTTGTAATTGATTTGAATATGAAGATATAAAGACTGGTGGTGTAGATGATTTCCCTAAATAGGCAGGCTTTAAAATTGTATGGGGTACATCCATCTTATGTTTATGACATTTTTCAACAAATGGAATTACAAGTTCACTATTTTTGGGAGCTTCCATCATTTCACGCCTCTCTTGAACATACATACAGTCTTCTTCAGATAACATTTTCTACTCATCATGAAAATCCATTTTGACCTCCTCTATTATCTTACTCTCAAAACTTTCTTGGAAATGGTCTTTACTTAGATAATCAATTTCATCCATCCAAAAACATTCATCATCTTTTCTCTCAACTGGAAATTTCATAGTCTTCAACACATCAAAAGTGACTTCCTGGTTAATAATATTCATAATCAACTCTCCTTTCGCACATATATCATAGTTTGTCCAGTAACAAGGAATAGTTGTTCATTATCGTTCTCTTTAGGTTTGATCTCAGTGTTGCTAGGATGTGTTCCTTTGGGTCTATTGTTAAGTGAATTAGCAATTTCTCCCGATTGATTCTCTATGTTTCTAATTGCAATATTTTGACCTTGCAACCCATTTGTAATACTGCTTTCTCTATAGACATCTTCTTATCCTCAAATTGTTGATCAATATTATAGTTCAATGAATGTGAAAGTCTATATCTTGTGTTACCCTACCTGTTCCAACTTCCATTAGGATTTGCATGATTGTTTTCCAATTGTTGGTTTCCATCCTCAGTAGTATGATTCAAGTTAAAATTAGTATTTTTCTTCCAACATGAGTTGTAAAAGTTAGAATATGGGTTGTTTATGGTATTTAAAGTCTCATATAAAAAGTTGGAATCAATCATACGCCCTAATGAACTTTCCTCACTTACAGGAGTAAATTAAGGTTGGTTCATTCTAAATTGGGCCAACTTCCTTGATATTGCAGCAATCTGAGATACGAGAATTGCAATCGCAACTGTATCATGAACACTAGCTAAATTTTTATGATTTACCCTTGCAGAGGACCATTGAAAGTCATTTGTAGTCATTTCTTCAATTAATGCATACGCTTCATCAAATGTTTTTAACATTAATGAACCACCAGCAGCAGCATCAATAATAGACCTAAAGGATCCTACTAAACCATTATAAAAAGTTTGAATGATTAACCAATCTGGCAGATCATGATGTGAACACTTTCTTAGGAGTGCCTTAAATCTTTCCTAGGCTTCGTATATTGATTTCCCTTCATACTAAAGAAATGAGATAATATCGTTTCTATGTTTAGTAGTTGACCCAATGTTATATATATGCGTACTAAAAAATTCAATCTGCGGCAACGGTGCCAAAAAATTGACCCGCAATCTGCTGATGACAAATATAATAATTAATGCTTTCAAATATATGTAATAGATAATAATAGCAACTAGTGTATACAAATATAATTTTATTGAAAATATTTTACACTCTAGGGGTACTACGCAAGTATAAGTATCGTATCAAGTAATATAGGGCTTTGAAACAAAGTCCCCATTATCGATCCCACGAGGAGTGAGTTATGGATTTTTTAAATATTTTAATTTTATTTTTATGTATTTCTTTTATAGTTTATAAATTTGATATTTTTAATTTACTAGATGTAATAATAAAGCGATAATGAAAGATGCAATAATAAAGTAGTAATGAAATGATTGGTGTAAATAGCAATAAGAACACAACTTTCTTTCTTTCAATTAATCCATGATTTTCTAAGATAATGATAATATTCGTAGAGAATATAAATTTATGGCATTGTGCCAAATAGAAGAATTCATATTCTTTACCCTTTGATCCAGGTGTAACGAACATTGGCTAGCCTCTAGATCAGGTCCGGATGTATTGTTAGTAGAATGGGTTAATCTAGGCTCACACTACTAGATGTCCATGGGTGGCTATGGTCGGCCCTACTAGTGATCATTTTCTTCTCTATAAACCAAATTACAAGAATTTAGTCTGTCACTCTAAAAAATTATTAATTTTACACCCATTATATAATATCTTCCTATTTATTTGCACTTCACCTTGAATAACCCTCACAAGGCCTTCGACTACCCAAGGATTCATGTGATATCTACTAGTTAAGAATTCATCTCCTTCTAGGTATCAAAACTCTTCAACAAATTTTTAACAATACAAGTGATCAATTTATAAAGTAAATAAAGATCCGGTATTAATATCATCACAATGTTTTAAAATATAAATAGTTTTTAATTCTCCATCGAATTTTATATTATATTATTTATCTTCTTATAATTGAAAGGAGAAAGTAAACTAACTACTCAGAACACATTGAATTTAAACAACAAAACATGATAATAAATCTTTGAATAAAATTACAAATACTTATCTCAAGTGTTTCTCCTATTGAACCTCTGAATTCTTCTGACTCCAAAGTAAATAAACTTCAAAAGCACCAACTCTTTAAACTCTCAATACAAACTCTAAATAAAATTACTAATTAATAAAAGTGGCCCTAAAGTATTTCTCTAATTCTCCCTCTGGACGGGGCTCTAGATAGGGGAATGTATGGGGTTTTATGTGGGGCATATGGGTGTATATGTGGCGTATGGGCGTTTTTCTCTCAAGGAATACCCTCCTATTTATAGGCTTCAAGGGTTACCTTGAGGCACCTCTTCAAAATGTGTCCACATTCAATGAATCTTCTAGAAGGTGTGTCTGGCGCCTAGGACCCAGAATCTGGCGCCTAAGTGTCGGACTCTGCGTCCAGTTCTTTGCACCTCTTCACTTTGGATCGCACCTCTTCGTGATTAAAACTGTTTCCAAGCGTCCAAATACATTGTATCACATGTCCTATAAACCAGGAACAACTGCCAGTCTTCAAGAAGGTCCAATAACTGCTAACACCATTAATATAACCGTCCAAAAGTCATCAAAAATCTTGACAGATCTCGTATCGACCTGGCACTTAAGCGCCGGATTCTGGCGCCTAGGCACCGGACCAATAATTTTGACAATTTTGCATTTTTGCTCCATTTTTGCTCCTTTTTGCTCCTTTTTCACTTTTTTTTCTTCTAGAACATTTTTCCATCACCTATATCCAAAAACACAAAAATACCATTCATTAAAGCTTAATATCCTTAAAAAATTGATAAAAATTAAGGCGTAAAAATAGGTATTTTTTCATGGATCAGTAGTCCTTAAAGGTAGAAAATACTTAGCTAGGAATTTCTGAGTTAAATCCTCCCAATTTTTAATAGAACCAGGTGCTAATGAGTATAACCACATTTTAGCCATATCCCTTAGTGAGAAAGGAAAAAGCCTTAGCCTAACAGCATCATCTGACATGCCATTATAACGAAATGTAGCACAAAGTTCTAGAAAACAAGATAAGTGTAAATAGGGATCCTCCGAAGGAGTTCCCCCAAATTGGTTATTCTGCACAAGTTGGATAATCACTGGATTTAGTTTAAAGGAGTCAGCTTCTACAACAGGGTTTTGTATACTTAATTGAATTTTATCTATCGTAGGATTTAGATAATCCCTCAGTGATTTATGATGATTTCTCAAGTTATTATTTTGAATGTTTTCCATTTCCATTTCTAGTTTTTCAAGTCCTTTCTGCTTTTCATTTTTTTTTAATTTTTCTAACTTAGGATCATAAGCCACAAGTCCTACAGATCTTTTGTTTTACATACGTAACATAACAAACAATAAATTAACATTAAAAGAAATAAAATACAAAATAAATTCAATACAATAAAGCATTTTCACAAACACCTTATTTTTCACACAAACAATTATTTTTTTTCACAACACTTTTTCTTAAAAAAAACATATTTCAGACAAACAGAATTTTATGACACTAAAGTTTTTCAATTCTAAGCCTAATTACTTCAACTAAAATTCTCCTAAAATTCTTACCGAAGCTTCCCCGGCAACGGCGCCAAAAACTTTATGCAACTTTTTTATGTGCAAGGATTTATGAACAGTAGATATATAATAATTTTTATAAATTCCCAAAGATCCAATGCAAGTATACGTATCGTATCAAGTAATATAGAGCTCTAATAGAGTCCCATTTATTGATCCTACAGGGAAGCGAGGTAAGAGGTTCTTAGTCAAATTCTAGTCTACTACTAACAGCCTTAGTTTGGAATGGTGATATAAGTGGTGTTTCTAATAACTACTCCAAAATGTAGATAATTATATGTAAAGATAATAACTACTCCTAAATGTAAATATTAATACTAAAGATAACCCTTTTTGGATAAATTAGTTTGGTGAATTTTGAGATAATAAAATCTACTATTCTTATGTAATGAATTGGATAAAGTTTAGGAATGAGATGCATTAAATATTGTATGTGCCAAATAAGAGCATAAATGTTTCTTTACTCTCAAAAGATTACCCCCTCTTCCAAGCATGTAAAGAATATTGACATATCCTAAGTTCAGTCATTAAATCTAAGGCAAGGCTGGGAGGATACCGACTGTCACCATGGAGCTTCCACTCACCCTTCACCTGAAGGTTACCTTCGACTTTAGTTACCAATCTTAGGACCAAATTGGGGATCTTAGCCTGTCACCCTGAAACCTACAATTCAACGCCCATGAAACCATATTTTCCTGTTTATTTGCACTCAATCCCCTTGAACTACACAATTCATTCACGGACATTAAATGTGGTTCCACTTTGTTGAGAATTACACTGCCCTTTTGTGACAATGTAATTACAATGAATTTTAACAATACAACGGGCTCTTTTTGTAATGTAAATGAAATGCAAGAAAAAATCATCTCATTTATAATTAAAATATCTTTTAGCAAGCATCCCAAAATCCTAAACATGAATCCTACTCATTGCAAAAGAAAAGTAGAGTGAAAATAATGGCATAAATTTCTTATGCCACTATTTCCATACAAGAAGAAAAAGTAAGAGAAAGACATCACAAAGCACGAAGAAAACATAACGAAAAACTTCATTTCAAAGCAAATTCACAAAATAAATGTTTACAAAATCATAAGATACTGAAAAACACAATACTTTATTTTTTCCCTTTGAAAGAAAGATGATAATATCTTCTACAAAGTCTCCCGCAGATCCATGCAATGCTATAACATTCCCTTATAAATTCTCTGAAAATCCCGTCACCAATCTCTCCAAAAAGGTAGAAATCTGCATGTATACTCCTATTCTATGATCTCTAATCATTCTCCATGTTTTCCCTATCATCTGAACATTTTTTTGGCTTCAAATTTGATTTAAAATAGTGTAGGGACGAATTTCCCATTAGGTGCATGAAGAAACCTTCCAAAAAGTGTCCAGATTAGATGTATATGGCCAAAAACCGACCAATATCGCATCCCAACCTTTCGGAGCGCTGTCGATGCTAAATAGGGCGCTGCTGACCCCCTATTTTTGTGCCCTCGGGTTTCTGGCACCGCCGGCGCCATTTTGGGCGCCTCCAGCGCCCATCCTGCGCAGCTCCATCATTGTGCTCTGTTTGGCTCCATTTCAGCTCCGGTTCGCCCCGTTTCAGTTGCGTTGTGTTTCTAACAGATATCCCTACAAACTAAGGATAAAAATAACATTTATTTAAAGTGTAATCTCATTCAAAAATATGTAAGAATTGTAAAAGAGATTAAACATAAAAAGACTTATCGAAAGTTGTCAAGCCAAAATTTGTTTTCTTGCTCTTTTTTGCTCCAAATTACACCGTTTTTGTATCTTTGTGCTCCAATCATCTAAAATCATCATACCTGCAATAAATCATGAAACATACCTTCCTTTAAAGTGCAATATCACCAAAAATGAGTAAAATCATATAGCAAAAATCATATATATTTTTGGTGCATCGGTAATCATAAATATTTAGGGATCATCCCTCCACTTTGAGGCTAACATATTGCATCAAAATTTAAAACAATAAACCAAATTAGGGGGCTTTATCCTATCACTCTAAAGTCGTCTAATTCTACACCCTTTAAACTTTATCTCCTTAGTTATTTGCACTCAATTATATGAATTACATTCTCATCCATACAATCTCATGTGATTCTACCACATTTGATTGAGACAACACCATACCATTTTTTATATGTTCTCACAACAAATTTTAACATCCAAGTTGATCAATTTTACATGCAAATTAAGAACACAGTAAAATCATCACAATATATTCTCACTCTACATAATTTTATATCCTACACATGCATACTAATTCATTATAAGAGGGACGAGTAAGAAAAATTACTCACTACACAAAGAGAAATAATAAGAAATTTTCATTAAATAAGACTTTAAAACCATACAAATAAAGTACTAGATTCAAATTAAAATATAATGAAAATATTTATCTTTAATGGAAATCAGAATCTCCTTGTATAACATAAGAAATCTCCTTACAATCCTCTCCACGAACAAAGTAAAAAGAAAAGAAGAAATATCTCACTCTCTCTTTCTGTCTCACCTTATCGCCTCGCTTCGGGCTTTCGCCCAAGCCTTCTTCTTCTCTTCTAATTAATTATAGAGTTCAAGAGTTTAAGGAGTTATTTATAATTTACCAAGAGGTGCTTAAGTGTCTCCTCAAAAGTGCCTACATTCAATGAGTCTTCCAAAGAGTGTCACAAGTGTCTCTTCAAAAATAACTCATTCTAACCACCCCAAATACTTCTAGAAAGTCTATTTTATCATTTCCAATGAATTCCCGATGAGATGCACGAAGCACCACTTCAAAAATTGTCCAAATCTGATGTATATTCTAGAAGGTATGTCAAAAACCGTCACCGGCGCTTAAGCGCAGATTTTGGACGTTTAGCTGCTCTCTGGTGGCGCCTAAGCACCATGTTTGGGTGCTTAGCTGCCCAGTAGGTACATAGGTGTCCGGTTCGGCCCCCATGGCTTCGGTGTGCCCTAGTTCGACTCATTTTGCTCTAGTATGCTCCATTTTGATCCATTTCTATTTTTATTGCTCCAATCACTCCAAATTCTTCAATTTGTTGTACATACAACCAAAAACGCAATAAAACATACCTTTAATGTGTAATATCATTATAAAATATAGCATAAAAATAGTACATTTTTAGGCGTATCAAACCGCCATGAGATCTGCAGTAATTCTTTCCTTGATGACATTGTGGGAAACGGATTTCGACAGGGTCAATCAAATAACCCCTTGAACCGTTCATTCCAACAAATTCCATTCTTCCTTGTTCATTTCTCCAGCTTCTTTCCCAGTAACGGCAGGTGATTTATTTTCCCATAGAGTTAGTCCTGTATCCAAAATCTGTGATATTAAACTTCTCGATCCCCAATGCCATCACTTCGTCTCTGCCCATCGTTCTTCCTTAAATCCGAAACCACAGCTCTAATACCAGTTGTTGTGACAACAATGACAAAATAACAAAAATTTGAATTAGAAATTAAGAAAATAACAATGAAAACACACAAATTTACATGATTCAATAAATTACTTACTTTCATAGAGCTGTAGAATATTTTATTAGCTTGAGGAATTACACCATCAATCACATAGACTTACAAGAAAGATTTCTTTCTCTCTCTCCCCTCTCTCTCCCCTCTCTCTTTAACTCCTCACCCTCTCTCTCTCTCTCTCTCTCTCTCTCTCTCTCTAATCGAGAGCCACCTGAGAAGAAGAGCAAAAAAGGAGCAGTAGCCTTTCTTAAGCTTCACCGAAAGGAATCACTAAAGGGGAGAGCAGGTGGTTGTCGTAAGCTAACACACGGAGAACAAATTGTTAGGAGGCGTATCTAGCTGCTTGCAATTCATCCCCTTTTAAAATCATGCTTAAAAGACTCATTAAGGAATTAATTATATTAACAAAGGAATTCCATTAATTTATTTCCATTTTTCCTCTTCTGTAGCAACTTAATGATGGTGGGATCCATTATAAGAAATTTTTCTTTTCCTCTTCAGCAATCAAGGTGGCGGGAAAGTTAATAAGGAAGCAAACAATAATTTTCAGATGAAGAACTCAATAAAGCATTTAATTAAATGGAACCTTTAAATGATTTCCATATTTGCAGAGGAGCAGGATCCACATATGGCAACACCTAGTTAAGTGAGTAGGCCCCTTTTGGTCTTTTGTTAGTGCGCGCTCCATAGTTGTATATATCGGTCTCCATATCTATCAGATCTCTCGTCATTCGTGTTCACATTTTTGATGTACAAATGGTATTATTGTATCCCAATCAATATTTAAACCTGATTATTCTTTATCTAATAAGATTTTTTCCCATTATTCCATTTACTATTTGAGCTTACATTTCTCATACTCAAGTAGGACATCACTAACGGTTGAAAATCATTATTTAATAATCGATAAATATATTAATCCTATCATTTTGTTAGATTTTGTAAAATACTAATATGATTTTCATGTTGGAAAAAATAAAGACTGAAACACAAAAAATAGAGAATTTTTATTCAATTTTTTGAATGATTAAACTCACATTAATTTCAGGTTTACTTATAGGCAAAATAAAAAAATAACTCCACTAACTTACACAAATAACTGAACTAACTTATAACCCATGTTCTCTAAAATAAAACTAACCACACAAACTTTAATAAAATAATTACTGACTTTAAATTTTAACCACCTAAAACATGCACATTGTTCAAACCATACATAAATAACTCCTAAAGACAACTAGATTAACTCATCAATCTCCTCCTTAAGCTTGTTTTCTTCTACTGATAATTTGCACCCCAATTTTCTTTCTCATCTCCAAGAATTTCATTTCTCTGAATGGAAAAAATTTTCCTCCTTATCTACATCGTGTCTGCATTAGCTTCTTCAAGAGTTGATTGCTCCTCCTTTCTTAGCAAACACAATTCTAAATATTCTGATTCTAATGGGAAAGTTTCACCTTAAAGGTTTTTAATGTCACGCTTACCTCGTGGTCCTTCTGAAGAACTCTCATCAAATGTTTTGGGCTGCACTACCTCAGTTTCATATGGTAACACCTGCATGTTATGTATTGTGGGGCTGAGAACACCTGTTTCGGCCATCAACATTGCACGTTCATCTTTGATTTGCGCTGTAACAAGGTTTGCTATTTCTCTTTAGTTTGGTTTGGGACATTCTTTTGCAAAGTGACCATATTCATTACAATTAAAAAACTTAACCTTGGATTTGTCGAAGTTACGTAGCTTTTGGTCTTCTTTATTACATTCACCGTTTCCTTGACCTCCACTTTTTTTGTTGCAAGAACCTTCATCTCTCTTTGCCTTTAAGATTCTTGTTTCCCACTCGGCCTGGGTAAGAAGCAACTGATCTTCACTGCCCTTTAAGTGCAGTTGCCCTTTAATTCTTTCATCAAATGTTATGAGACGACCTATCGCCTCTGAAACTGGCATCTTCTCAATATCGCTAAGCCGCTCAATTGTTCCAATAATTTAGAAAAATTTATGTGGAACTGCAATGAATAATTTTTCAACAACTTCGCTGTTGTCGAGCTTCATGCCCAACGAGCGAATCTCACCTACCAAAGTGCTAAGTTTCATGAAAAATTCATTTATGGTCTCTGAATCCTCTATTTGTAAATTATTAAATTACCATTTCAGTACCTGTACGCGCGCCTTCCCAACACGATCTTCACCAATCTGCATCTCCCTGAGTGCGTCTCAAGCCTCCTTTATCGTTTGTTTCTTCCTGGATTACCATCATCACGTCATCCAGCACGGCTTAAGTGATGGCTACCATGGCTCATTGATCTTTGTCATCATCTTTTTCTTCACCTTCGATTACCGACCATACTCCTAACGAACATAAGATTATCTTCATCTTAACAGCCCATATGTTTTAATCCATCTCGCTTAACATTGGAAATTGGATCGAGATTGAGACTCCCCTTGTTGTTGGTTTGAAGACTCCGAGCATCCTGTTTCCATCCATGACGCTGTCATAATTTATGTGCTTCGCAGATTGCACTCTGTTGGAACCACTTCCTTTGGCTGTTGCAAGAGTGCGCCGCCAAACCGCTATCGTGCACCTCGTCCTCTTGGAATTTGTTCGCGAATAGAAATTCTCTATTTTTTTGTGTTTCAATCTCTATTTTTTCCAACATTTCAAAAATCACAAACTCCATATCTCAATTTCACAATCAGAATAGCAGAAGAAAAAAAACAAAAAGAAGACTCACATTTAAAAATAAATGTTTAATCTACAGGCAACCAAATGAGCCCTTAACCCTCCATTCCACTGTAGCTTGAGCAAAGCGAAACAATAAAGCACTTCTGATACATTAACTAATCTACTGTGTTTAAAACACACCAAACGTACAAAGATATCTTAGCAACATAATTAATTAGCAGGAGAAGATTCCTGTCGTCAAAAGAAATGAGTTAACTCACCAGAATATCAAATCTCCCTTGAAGGGCTTAATATACTATAACCAACATGCGAATTCAGCACCTTTTGATCCAATATAATTATTTATGAATATATCCACCAGAAAAATTAAGATCTTGCGGGAGGATTAAAACTGTTACTGCCATGATTGGGCTCATGTGACCGAACGTGAGGCATGCTGCATGGAATATATCTGTCGGGCCCCTTCTTTCTCTTCCACGAAGGACCGAGGAAAGAAATATGAAGCCAAGAAGTGTCTTCAAATTTGTTATCAGATAAAAGTTTAGTCCGCCAGGACGTCCCCATTCAGTAAAGCTAAAGCTGCCTATCTATAGACCCACTGGACCATTTTAGAGCGCGAGTGAGCGTATTAATATTAGAGAGAGAGAGAGAGAGAGAGAGAGAGAGAGAGAGAGAGAGAGAGCTCCTGCCCGGTGTTAACCATATTATGCGTGGAGGTAATAAATTTTAGGGACGAAAAATGTTCCTTCTAAAGTATACATTTGTTAAGGGTTAATTTTATTCATGTAATCTGCAGTCATCAACCTCGAGCCATTATTTTGAATAAAAAAAACAAAAAATGACACATTTTGCATGAATCATCGGTAAGGAATGTCATGTGAGAAAGAATAAAGTACGAGAAGACGATAAATGAATATGATTATTTTGGTAGTTAAAAATAATATAATTCTGAATTGCATGGTGCGCATATAAGAAATTTCTTTCTCCCTTGAGTTTGTAATGTCAGGAGCCCCTTCCATTTATTATACTTTTCTTTTTTAGCCATTGTGGCCATGTGCCTTTAACATAAGCAGCCCAACCCAGTGGACTGCATTAATAGGATCTACTACATATGCATGGAATTCCGAGCCATTACAACCTGGCGGCCCCCCCCCCCCCCCCCCACTCTCTCTCGTTCATTACCTTGATTCCTAACAATCCTACTATTTGTATTTTCTCTCTCGCATCCTTTTCTTTCATTGTACAGCTCAGCAGTAATTATCTTGTAATCTGGTTAGCAGAACTAAAGGGGAGAATGCTCTCTTTCTTTTAGAGTCTATAGGAATATAGAGAGAGAGAGAGAGTGAGAGAGAGTGAGAGAGTACTGTGGTTTGCTTTATTCTTCTCCATGGGAGAGTACTGCTGTCACCTTGGTCCTTGCGAAAGCGGACGAGAGGCCAGATTCCCTTAGACAAGGACACTTAATTCAAACAAGGGTGTTCAAGGGTTTTCATCTTTTGCTGTCCTCTCTCTTTTTCAATCTTCTTCCTTCTATTACTTCTGCAAACATTTTTGTTCATCATCTCCCTTGGCCTTTTTTTAACTATATATTCAACCATATATCACCTTTATTTCAGAGCAGCTTGGGTCCATTCAAATTAAAATTATTAGGTGCTCAGAAACAAGAAGTACATTTTTTGAGCGTGTTGCTGGGTGCAAAATCGGAGCTTTTGTTTCTACGTTTATTTTGTGCGCCTTATAATTTTTTCTATTGGCATGGAGAGGTTTTATTACTTGACTCGCCCAAATTTCTTTTGCAAATCTCGCGTTTTATTAAAATCATATATATATATATAGATATATACATTGATCTAGTGATTATAAGGTCAAGCTGTAAGAATAAGGTAATAAATTTTTTTAATAAATTTACAAAGGATGCGAAGTGTTATAATAGAACTAAAGATTAGACAACACGGAAAACATTGAACGGAGCACAAAAATAAATAAATAAATAAATAATAACAAGAAGAAGCACAATCTTTCATGTGCATTATGAGTATCTTGAACTTCGTTTTTTTGGGAAAATAACAGGCAGACTAAGTTATAAGTCGCACTACTGTGAATCTTCTAGTTCTTATAACGAACCATTCACACAGTTCAATTTTAGATCGAAATTCCTCGTCACGCCCCCCTCAAATTTGTATATATCTATCTATCTATCTATCTATCTATCTATCTATCTATCTATATATATATATATATATATATATATATATATATATATATATATATATATATATATATATATATATATATATATATACATATATATATATATGTATATATAAGTAAAAAAATAAAAGAAACGTTGTGCAGCTCGGCATTCTGACAGAAAGGCATGTAGCGACTATTCCATGATGGCTAAGACAGGAGAACAAAATGAGAAAATCGATGTGATAGTTCTTGCATGTATTATATATATATATATATATATATATATATATATATATATATATATATATATATATATATATATATATTCAAGTGAGTGAGAACATTCATAGGAGTTAGAAATTGGCCACCACCGTTTTAGTTCTCCCTGACATAGATGAAGGACATAGGAACCAAGGAATTGATGCACTTGAAGTCATGCATAGAATCTTGGTCAAAAGTGCAATGTTTGTTCTTCCAGACTCTCTCAAAAGATGAGAAATAATATTTCATCACAACTTTAGCCTGCATGAAATATATTATAGCTATATTTTCCAAAAGATGATTCTATCTATTTATTCTCTTATTTAATTCTCATGGCACATACCATAAGTTTAAGTGAAAAAGCTTATTCGGTGCCCAAAAATTTACTTATGGCTACAAACATTTGTTTTATCAGCATATTACGTACAAATAAACTGCGCGCAAATCATTTAGTGCCTATAAAAACTTCTCCTTCAGAGCAACTATATACTAACAATATCTCTATCGATCCAATAAGCTCACACACTACTTGTTTTCTATATTGATATCTACTAATCTATATATGTAAATAAGAAAACTACTAATATAGAATTAGAACAACTTATAAAAATATGCAAGGAACTGCATTTCGATAATTGTAACATTCAAACTGTTAAATGTGCCCATTTCCTACTAGCAGTACTTGAGCAAGAACGAACGTTAACTGTGATCTTTAAGTACAAGAGGCATACTGGAAGTTAACCTTATAACAAATCGAAACACACTACTGTTCCTAATTTCGACCATGCATATTTATAGTTCTCCTAAGATGATTCATATATATATATATATAAAGTTCAGACTTCATGCACCACATTCAGTAACCATCCTATCAAGATTACAACAAAAGGAATAAAAAAACGAAAAATAAAAAAGAGGAAAAAGAGAAAAAGCTAAATTAGACACCACCCAAAAGAACTCAAAATGAAGAAACCTACCATGATCATGGTATAATTATACTTGATCATAAACTTTTAATCTTTTCTTCCCGAGTATCACCACAGCCTTCAGGTTCGATTCAAATCAGTAGAATTGTACTGCTTCTTGGGTTGTAAATGAAATCACAAATCACAATATATTGCCAGAAGATGAGGAGTTGAATCCGGATAGATCTCCCAGCCATCCACTTCCGCCATTACCGACACCACCATCGCCACCACCATCGCCATTTCCATCCCAATACTGATCATTCCCACTAACACCCAAGTACTGCCTTTGTAAATTAACTCCATGAGAACTATCCTCCATCTTCACAGAAGCGAGTTGAGAAATAATCCCAGAGCTTGATGCTTTAGTGAGCATCCTACCGTTTGGAAAGCCTTGAACATTTCCATCAAATGGAAAAAGCCCGGTGACTGCCGCTGGCGCCGCCGAGGAAGCATCAACCCCACCCATGAATGGGAACTGGTGCATCTGCTGTAATCTCCACTGCTCGAAACCAACTCCACCGCCGCTACTCCCAATTTGGTAATCAACTGAATCCAATTGATGGATTCCAGTAAAACCAAGGCCTATATTGGTGGCGGAGTAGTCCGCGAGGGGTTGAAAGTGCGTCATGAATGGGAGTTGAGGGGGTGGCGGTGACGGAAGGATGGTTGTTGTGCTCATGCTAGCAGAGGCGGAGGAGGACGAGCCTCCTGCTGAAAAGGTGGATTTGGATGAAGTGGAGCCAGCTTTGGTTCTCTTGTTGCGGCGGCAGCCACCGCCGACGGGAACATTACGAAGGGCTCCGCCGCGAGTCCAGTAGCGTCGGCACGTCTTGCAGAAGTGTCTGGGTTGGGAGAGAGAGTAGTTGTTGAAGTAGCAGAATTTGGTGTTGCTGGATTCACAGCGAGGGCACTTGAGGGCTGGTTCAGGTTGAGGAATTTTGGCTAGACGTGCTCGTTCGGCCATGGAGACTGGGCGGGTCGGACCGGGGAGACCGATGGGAAGGGGAGGTGGTTCAGCCATCATGGAGGGGAGCTGAGGAGGGTGGCTCACGGCCGCCGTGCCTGGTGGTTGGTGAGATGTTTGCTGCATATAAGATAGGAAGAGATGAGAAATTAAAATAGTATATTCAGGAATAGTTGTGAAGGGAATTAAAGGTCTGGAAAGAATATTTTCTGAAACCTTCCTCTTTATTAGCATGCTTTTTTCACGAAGAAGCTAAGTGCTATAAGAAAAAAGGATGTGAAAGAAGGAAAGAGAAATTAAATGAATAGGAGGAAGAAGAGGAGAAGGTGAGAGCTTACCTGGCTCCAGTTGTGTAGATCGGGATAGATGGGAAGAGATGAATACACCATAGCTGCTTGCTTCGCTTCCTCTTTAGCTTTTTAAATGAAGCTTGAGCGGTTGCAGAAGAGAAGAAGAGGGGAGATGGGAAAGTAGATAATTTCTCTCCTCATGAACGAAGACAGAAATTCCTCATGTTTTTCTTTCGTGAGAGGAGAGATGAGATGGTATGTAAGAGAACTGAAAGGATTACGAGGAAGTAGGAAGAAGAAGCAGACGTCGTGTTTCTTAGCCACTAAGATTCTCTGTGGCCTGCTATGCGAAGCAGTGGAAGAAGATTATTTAGTGGCTGGCTGCTCCCTGCATATAAAAGTTAGGAGTGGGGTAGAGAGAGAGAGAGAGAGAGAGAGAGAGAGAGAGAGAGAGACAGGCAGATAGGGAACCCTAGGCCTAACCGTAGAGAGAAAAAAATTAGATCACAATATACATTATTACTTACAAATCATCTGTAACCATTTAAGTTATTTTCTTATAATGTCTTAAAATTTCGTATAAATTTTAGGAGTTCATTAAAAGGTATAGCTGTATTTTAAATAATATTTAAATCTTAGTATGTTCATCTTATTTAGTTCTTAATAATATATTGTGAGTTGGGCACTTGGGCTTAACTTCAACAAAAGCAAATATCAATTGGGTGTACAACTTCTAAGTAATCATGATTTTTTTCTCTTATAAATCGAATCAATTAATTGATTTCAAAAGGAATTATCATATTGGTAAGAGAGACACAAATCATATTGATTTCAATACAAATAAAAGCTACTTTATTAGTTTGATCTTTTTCATTTGAGTAAAAAGCATGATGAATCATAATGTAAATACAGTGCTTTATTACTTGATCTATATGTGAAATGCAATAAATTGTACATTACAAATTTCTTTTTGGCATTAAACTTTTGGAAATTTAAATACATACCACACAATTCTTAGGTATTTATGTATCAAACACCCAAAGCTTGGTTTTTCAACTTTTAATAATTTGAAGGGATAAAATTGTGTATGGAAATATGCCTTTCACCTTTAAGAAGATGCCGATTTTTGGACTTTAGAGATGTTAAGAATTTGAGTATTATGTATGTAAATTTGAATGTTTTCACTTTAGATATATAAATACATAAGAATTTTGGCGTATGTATGTAAATTCTTGTTAAAATTTTTGTTAAGAGATGTCTCTAATAAAAGTTGGAGATGCTTTTAAATATCTAAAACAATAAAACAGAATATTATACACAGAAAATCTATATATATGTAGGTATGTGTGTATAGACACACACACACACACACAAATATATATATATATATATATATATTTGGGGAAAGAGCTTTTGAGGCTCCCTACGTGTTGATATTAAAAAAGTAATTACAAAGGTGTTGGGGAGGCCGATCCCCGGCTAATAAAACCAAAAAAATACAATACCCACACACTCTTAAAGGTTCAGCCTCCCTCGGTACAACACACACAAAAAAAGATCTCGATGTTGAAGTTACCCAAAAAAGTTGTAACATCTGAACAAATAGGGAAGAAAAGAAACAGATAAATCAACAAAATGAGAAAATATGGTATGTAAAAATTTAGCATACCAACTCTACCTCTATGTCGAGCAAAAAACAGTCTTCCTCTATGTCGATAATGCTGAGCTTGATCTGTACAGACATCCTCCATGCTCACCAGAAACTTCAGCATCCATGAATAAATCCCCATAACCAAAAAAAGTGGCAAATCTTGTAAAGTTGTCCCAGATAAAGGAGAATATTCCAGTGGAAAGTAAAGCCATCTGCATCTCTTTGAAAATGATAGAATTGATAAAAGGAAAAGAAACAGGTTGATGCAAAAAAAAAAAAAAAACTGGCAGGAAATCAAAATCTAATGTAAGGCAAGTCCAGTAGATCACTATGCATTAAAAGCGAGAGCTACCGTGGAGGTATTTTCCCCATCATGGGTCTATCCAGAGTGTGCTTGGCAAGCCAATCAGCAGGTGAATTGCCCTCCCTGTAAATAAAGGTTGAATTTACCTGCATAGAGGAGCTGGTAATACTATGCCATATACGTCTAAAGAGATAAACAATGGTCCAAAGTAGAGGATTAATTCTGTGGAATAAGTTAATGAGCACATTTGAATCAATTTCCACCTGAATGTATTTGAAATTAAAACAAACAGTAGTTTTTAGTGCCAGCAAAAGAGCACATGTTTCAGCACAGAGGGGGCGTATGAGCCACCAAAGGGGAGGAAAAAAAATATAAAAGATTGCCCAGGTGGTCCCTAAACAAACCACCAACACCAACAGAACCGCATAGACTGATAGCCCATCAATGTTCACTTTGGTCCATCCGAGCACAGGAGGCGGCCATCTAACCGATACAAGTTTCCATGTACTTGGGAGTTACGAAGTTGGGAGAAAAAGATTTAATAGCTTCATGATAGTAAGCCATAATATATGAGAAAATAACAACAGGTGTGGGGTGTTCGTTAGTATGTTTGTAGCTATTTCTTGCATTCCACACAAACCAGAGAACCACCAAATTGAAATGAAGTAAAGGTTTCCCTACATTAGTGGCATTCTTCCATTCAGTAAAATATTTTCCAATTAAACAACACCTAGGCCAGACCAAATTGAAAACATTAGCTAAAATATTCCAAATGCTTCAAGTATAAACACAGTTGAAGAAAATATGGGAGGAGGACTCTTCACTCTGCTTACAGAAAAGATAAATAGAAGCCATTTGTAGTCCCTTGAGCTTTAAAATGTCATCTAGCGGAAGAGGACAAAAAATGCCAAACAAAGAAGGACATAGATGGAGTGAAAAGTGGTTTCCAAAATATGTTGCCCCAACGCCATCTAGAATGAGAGGTAATCGATTTATAAATGTACTTACTAACAGACATGTATGGAGCTTTTCTCCATAAAGGTTTATCTCTATGAGTAACTGATCCATGAAAAAAATACCTATTTTTATGCCTTGATTTTTATCAAATTTTTAATGATATTATGCTTTAATGAAAGGTATTTTTGTGTTTTGGATGTAGGTGATGCAAAAATGTTCAAGAAGAAAAAAAGGATGAAAAAGGAGCAAAAATGAGCAAAAATGGAGCCAAAATGCAAAATTGTCAAAATAATTGGCCTGACGCCTATGCGCCAGAATTCGGAGCCTACGCGCCAGTTCGATACAGAATTCTGTAAGATTTTTGACGACTTTTGGACGGTTATTTTGACGGTGTTAGCGGTTATTGGACCATCTAGAAGATTGATAATTATTCCTGAATTATAGGACATTTGATACATTGTATTTGGATGCTTGGAATTGGTTAGGATCGTGAAGAGGTGCTATCCAAAGTGAAGAGGTGCGAAGAACTGGATGCAGAGTCCGGCGCCTAGGCGCCAGATTCTGACGCCTAGGTGCCATACACACCTTCTAGAAGATTCATTGAACATGGACACATTTTGAAGAGGTGCCTCAAGGCAACCCTTGAAGCCTGCAAATAGGAGGCTACTCCTTTAGAGAAAAACACCTCCAAACCACCAACGCTCAACGTAGTCCCATAGCCCATAGTTCTATTTAGAGAGAGAAATTAGAGAAATATTTTAAGGGCCATATTTATAGTTTCTTTTATTAATTAGTGAGTTTATTTTAGAGTTTGTATTGAGAGTATTTGAAGAGTCGGTGCTTTTGAAGTCTATTTACTTTGGAGTCAGAAGGATTCAGAGGTTCAGTTGGAGAAACACTTGAGATAATTATTTGTATTTTGATTCAAAGTTTTATTTATATGTTTTGTTGTTTAAATTCAATCTGTTCTGAGTAGTTACTTTACTTTCTCCTTTCAATTAAGAAAAGATAAATAAGATAATATAAAATTCATTGAATAATTAAAAACTATGTATATATTTTAAACATTGTGATGATATTAATACCAGATCTTAATTTACTATTTAAATTGACCATTTAAATTGTTAAAATCTGTTGAAGAGTTTTGAGACCTAAAATAAGATGAATTTCTAACTAGCAGATATCACATGAATCCTTGGGTAGTCGAACGCCTTGCGCGGGTTATTCAAGGTGAAGTGCAAATAAATAGGAAGATATTATTTAATGGGCGTAGAATTGATATATTTTTTGAGTGACATGCTAAATTCTTGTAATTTTGTTTATAGAGAAGGACAGGGTCACTAGTAGGGCCGACCATTGCCACCCTTGGACATCTAGTAGTGTGAGCCTAGATTAATCCATTCTACTAACAATACATCCATACCTGATCTATAGATTAACTAATGATCTTTATACTATCAAGCTAAGGTAAAGAATAGGAATGCCTCTATTTGGCACAATGCCATAAATTTATATTCTCCACGAATATTACATTATCTAAAAAAGTCTTGGATTAATTGAAAGGAAGAAAGTTGTTTGCTTATTTTTATTTACATCAATCATTACTTTATTACTGCTTTATTTATGCATCTAGTAAATTAAATATCAACTTTTTAATTTTAAAAGAAATACATAAAAATAAAATAAAATATTTTAAAAAAATCTATAATCCTCATCGTGGGATCGATACTGAGGTCTTTATTTAAAGACACATATTACTTGAAGCGATACATATACTTGCGTAGTACCCCTAGTGTGTAAAATATTTTTCATAAAATTATATTTATATACACTAGCCGCTATTATTATTTAAGTCAAAGTATTGACTATAACATATTTTTATAGCATAAATTACTGTATTGTTTGGCGATTGCAAACTAAGTTTTTGGTGCATTGCTGCGGATCGAGGGCCAAGTTTTTGGCGCCGTTGCCGGGGAGGAAAAATTTATAGATTTTAAATATTTTATTTTATTTATTTCTTTTATTGTAAAAAATTTAAATTACAAAAACATTTATTAAAAAAACAAAAACAAAAACAAAAATATAAAAATAAAAAAAATTTTATTTCATGTTATTTTACTTTTTATTTACTTTTTATGCGTAGTTCTGGATCTGAAGGATTATTACCTTTAGATTCTGAATTAGAAAGAGCTGTTAGAAGAATTAAAAAAGGAAAACAAATTCAAAAATATCAAGAGATGGCTAATTTACATAATAATTTACAAAATCTAATTAAAATTAATGAACAAAATGTTTACAAACCATTAAGGGATTATGCTAACCCTACAGTTGATGAACTTCATAGTAGTATTCAAATACCTACTGTAGATGCTAATTCTTTTGAGCTTAAACTGTCTATTATTCAAATGGTTCAAAATAATCAATTTGGGGGAACACCAAATGAGGATCCAAATTTACACCTTGCTAGTTTTTAAGAACTTTATGCTACCTTTAAATATAACAATATTTCTGATGATGCTATTAGACTTAGACTATTTCCTTTTTCTTTAAGAGATAGAGCAAATATGTGGTTGAACTCATTAGCAACAGGTTCTATTAAAACATGGGCTGAAATGGCACAAAAATTCCTTGCTAAATATTTTCCTCCTTCTAAAACTGCTAAATTAAGAAATGATATTACTTCATTTAGTCAATTTAACGGGGAGACAATTTATGAAACTAAGCAAAGATTTAAAGAACTATTAAGAAAATGTCCTCATCATGCTTTACCTGATTGGTTAACTATTCAAACATTTTATAACAGACTAATTGGATCACTTAAATCATTATTGATGCTGCTGCTGGAGATTCTTTAATGGCTAAATCATTTGAAGATGCTTATACTATAATTGAAGAAATGGCTAACAATAATTTTCAATGGCCTTCTGAAAGGATTAATCCTAAAAGAATGACAAGTATTCATGATAACGAAGCCTTTTCTATCTTAGCTTCACAAGTAGCGGCAATATCTAAGAAATTAGATAATTTTGCTATCAATATATCACATAACTACTCTACTAATATTGAAGATTCTCAAACTATTGAAACTTTATATGCTATTACTAGTAAAAGTAACTCTTATTTCATTTATTATAATCCTGGATGGAAAAATCACCCTAATTTTAACTGGAATAATTCACAACAACAATTAGTTAATACTCAATCCCATCCAACTGGAAACTGGAACAATTAAGTAAATTCAAACTATAAATCACCTGGATTTAATAATCAACAGAAAAAGTTATTTATAGAAGAATTAATTTTACAACTAAGTAATCAATTACAAAATCAAAACACTGCTATTCGTAATATTGAGAATAAAATGGGACAAATCACTAATTTAATTAATTACAGACCTCCAGGAGCACTTCCTAATAATGTTGAAGTCAATCCAAAAGAAACTGGAAAAGAACATGAACATGTTAAAGCTGTGCAACTTAGAAGTGGAAAGGAATTAAAAGAAAGAATGCATAATGAAATTGAAAATGAGATTGAGGTTGAAAAGATTGAAAAACCTAAACAAACTCTTTCTCCTAGTCAAGATCAGACTGTTATTCCTATTAATGTGGAAGTTGAAAAACCACCACCACCTTTTCCTCAAAGACTAAAACAACAGAAACTTGATCATCAATTTTCTAAGTTCTTTGAAAATTTTAAGAAACTTACCATTAACATACCTTTTGTTGAAGCTTTGGAACAGATGCCAAATTATGCAAAATTTATGAAGGATATTTAAAGTAAGAAATAAAAATTTGAAGCTTTTGAAACTGTTGCATTAAGTGAAGAATGTAGTGTAATAATTCAAAAGAAATTACCTCAGAAACTTAAAGATCCTGGAAGTTTCACTATACCTTGTGCTATTGGAGAAAAAATTTGTGGTAAAGCTTTATGTGATTTAGGAGCAAGTATTAATCTCATGTCATTTTCTATTTTTCAAAGGTTGAATTTAGGAGAGATTACTCCCACCACTGTAACCCTTCAGTTAGCTGATAGATCTATCACCTACCCTAAAGGAGTTATAGAGGATGTTCTTGTTAAAGTGGATTAATTTATTTTTCCCAAGGATTTCATTGTACTTGATATGGAGGAAGATAAAGAAATACCAATTATTTTAGGGAGACCTTTTCTAGCTACCAGACGAGCTGTGATTGATGTGCAAAAATGAGAATTAACCATGAGAGTTAATGATCAAGAGATTAAATTCAATGTTGTTAAATCAATGAAGTACCTTGATAAAGAAAAATGCTATCGAATGGATATTATTGATTATATAATTGAAAAACATTATCAAGAAAGATGCAAAGTCATTTCTGAAGAAAAAATTGAATTATTAACTGATGAAAATGAAGAACTAAAAAAAGAAGAATTATTTAATGAAACTCATTATATTAAAGATAACTGGGAAATTTTGGACATAACACAAAATGATATACTTTTACCCTCAATTAAAAAAGCCCCTGAACTGGAATTAAAAATGTTACCAGCACATTTAAAGTATGCTTTTCTTAGAAATTCATTAACTTTACCTGTTATTATTTCTTCTAAACTAAGTTTAGATCAAGAAGAAAAACTAATAGGAGTGTTAAAGTATTATAATAAAGCTTTTAGTTGGACTATTGCTGATATAAGAGGAATAAGCTCTTCCATCTGTATGCATAGAAATTTAATGGAAGAAGATTTTAAACCTACTATTGAACCTCAAAGAAGATTAAATCCTATCATGAAAGAGGTTGTTAAAAAAGAAATTTTCAAATGGTTAGATGCTGGAATTATTTATCCTATTTCGGATAGTCAATGGGTAAGTCCTATTCATTGTGTTCTGAAGAAAGGAGGAGTAACTGTCATTGTCAATGATAAAAATTAACTAATTCCTACAAGATAAGTTACTTGATGGCGAATTTGCATTGATTATCAGAAATTAAATAACACCACAAGAAAGGATCATTTTCCTTTACCTTTCTTGGATCAAATGCTTGATAAATTAGTTGGACACTCATATTTCTATTTTCTGGATGGATATTCTGGTTATCATCAATTACCTGTTGCTCCTGAGAACCAAGAGAAAACAATATTTACAAGTCCTTATGGAACATTTGCGTTTAGAAGAATGCTTTTCGGTTTATGTAATGCACCTGCAACTTTTCAAAGATGTATGATGTCAATATTTTATGATTTGATTGACAAAGGAATTGAAATATTTATGGACGATTTTTCAGTCTGTGGAACTTCTTTTAAATCTTATTTGGAAAATATTTTCAAAGTTCTGAAAAGATGTGAAGAAATAAATTTAGTTCTGAACTGGGAAAAATGTCAATTTATGGTCACGAAGGCATTGTACTTGGTCACAAAATTTCACAAAAAGGGATGAAAGTTGATCAAGCAAAAGTGAAAAGTATTGCTTGAACCGCAACCACCTACTATCATTATCGATGTGAGAAGTTTTTGGGTCATGCTTGGATTTTATAGAATATATATAAAGGATTTTTCTAAAATTGCTAAACCTCTTAGTTATTTATTGGAAAAAGAAGCTAAATTTGAATTTAATGAAGACTGTGTTAATGCTTTCAATATTTTAAAAGAAAAATTAATAACTGCACCTATAATTATTGTACCTAATTGGAATAAACCCTTTGAATTAATGTGTGATGCAAGTGATTTTGCAATTGGAGCTGTATTGGGACAAAAATATGAGAAAATTTTCAGAGTTATATATTATGCTAGTAAAACTCTTACTGAAACTCAATCAAATTACACTACTACGGAGAAAGAGATTTTAGCTATAGTCTATGCCTTTGATAAATTTAAGCCTTATCTTCTTGGTACCAAATGCATAGTTTATACTGATCATTCCACTATTAAATTTTTAATGTCAAAAAAAGATGATAAGCCTAGATTAATGAGATGGGTTTTACTTCTACAAGAATTTGATTTTCAAATAATGGATAGAAAAGGAAATGATAATAAAATTTCTGATCATTTATCTAGAATTAAGAATGATGTTATTACTGAGGAAAATATAAATGAGAAATTTCGTGATGAACATTTATATGTTATTCAAGGATGCCAAACACCTTGGTATGCGGATATAGTTAACTATTTAGTTAGCAATATTCTACATTATGGATTGAATAACAAATATATTAAGAAATTTAAAAATGACGCTAAATCTTATATTTGGGAAGATCCTCATTTATTTAAATTAAGAAGAGATTCTGTAATTCAAAGATGTGTACCTTATGAAGAAAATTTTGCTATTATTAAAAAATGACATGATTCCGATTTTAGAGGACACTTTGGAGTAGATAAAACTGCATTTAAAATTTTAAATTCAGGATTTTATTGGCCTACCTTGTTCAAAGATGTGAGACATTATGTGAAAACATGTGATCGATGTCAAAGGATGGGAAATATATCTAGAAAAGATGAAATGCCTTTAAACTATATATTAGAAGTTGAAATTTTTGATATATGGGGTTTAGACTTTATGGGACCATTTGTACCATCATCTGGAAAGATTTATATTTTATTAGCGATCGATTATGTTTCAAAGCTGGATTGAAGTCGTAGCTTTACCTAACCGTGATTCCAAAAGTGTTTCAAAATTTTTAAAGAAAATGATTTTTTCAAGATTTGGAATGCCTAAGGTAATTATCACAGATGGTGGAAGTCATTTTAGAAATATAAGAATTCAATAATTACTGGACAAATTTGGAATCAAAAACAACGTATCACCCTCAAACAAGTGGAATGGCTGAAGTATCAAACAGAGAAATTATAAGAATTTTATAGAAGCCTGTTAATCCTAAAAGAACTGATTGGGTTGATATACTTAATTCTGCATTACGGGCTTATAGAACAGCTTATGAGACACCAATCAGAATATCACCTTACCGATTAATATATGGTAAACATTGTCACTTACCTGTTGAACTTGAACATAAAGCTTATTGGGCGATAAAGGAGTTTAATTTTGATTTGAATACTAAAGGAGAAAAATGATTATTACAATTAAATGATATGGATGAAATAAGAAATGAATCATATGAAAATGCAAAGATTTATAAAGAGAAAATGAAGATTTTACATGATAAAAAGATTTGAGGAAAAGTATTCGAGCCTGGAAAAGAAGTATTATTATTTAATACTCGTTTAAGACTTTTTCCTTGAAAATTAAGATCTAAATGGATGGGACCATATATAATTGAGAAAGTATACCATTATGGAGCTGTGGATATTAAAGACCCCAAAATAGGAAAAATATTTAAAGTTAATGGATTAATACTGAAGCCTTATTTGGGAGACATTAAAATGATTTATATAGAGGCTTACGAGTCGAGTCTACCTGATTAAAGACTTAATTAAGTCGGGCTGACGACAATAAACCAAGCGCTTTGTGGGAGGCAACCCATAATTACTTTTTTTTTCATTTTTAATGTAAGGTTATGCCTCGGTCTTGACTAATTTTGTATAACCTTAGAAAATTGGACGCTAACAAGTCTTTATTGACTTTAGCTAAAAATTATCTCGAAGTATATAAAGTTTGGACTTTGGATCACTCCATTTCATATGTGAGTAAAAAGGAAATCAAGTTAACCTTCATTATGATTGTTTATAATTTGTGTTACTAAGTCTATATTGATCTTAACATTCTAATTTACCTATTTTGGAGAACGAAACTTTAAAATTTGTGATAGGTGAAACGGAGTCGAACGTGGTTCCGGTGCTTAGGCGCCAAAATTTGACGCCTAAGCGCCAGAGTAAAACTGCTTATCGATGGGTCCGACACCTAGGCGCCAGATTTGGCGCCTAAGCACCACAGTTACTAGATCGTGTAAAAACAAAAAAATTTCAGTTTTTCACACGATTTTCTCCTTTAAATTACCCCATCTTCGTCCCCAATCCCTAAGCAACCAAAATTACAACCTAGACACTTCATTCTTGAGAGATTAGAGAGGATTTTTGAAGAAATGGAGAGAAGAAATCTTGAAGAAGAGGCTAGAGACAAAGGTTCAAAGGATCCTCAACCCTACTTCAATGGTTTTATTGTTGTAAGTTTGGAGAAAATTTCAAGTCGTCTAGATAAATTTGAAGGAGAATTCAAAAGTATTGGAGATCGTCTCCATGAGATGTATCATCAAATTGAACATCTAGAATGGTAGGCGAAGCTTCAATTTGATCATCTAGCTGCTTATCAAGATGCTCAAGTGGAGATGGATGCTAAGAATAAATGGATCAACCAGAAAACGACTACGGATTTTCCGAGAGCGTTAGTATTCTTCCCAAGTAGGCCTAGTAATCTTCCTTGCGAAGAGAATGGAAATTTCTAATTTGAAGATTAGATAGTTATTGTGGTGTGATCTAGACTTTTTCTTGTTTGTCGTTATATCGATTTGGTAAATCGATTGTACTGTTTGTGTGTTTGTTTTGTGGTTCAATGTGTGTTGTATTAACTTTGAAATTGTGTAGTTTGATTGTTTGTTAGGACTTGAATCATATTACTATACTTATTTGTATTGTATTGAGCCAAAATTGAAGATTATGAATGGAATTAGAAGAGTTTGATTTAAACATTGTGTTTAATTGGTAGATTTAATTTTTAATTTTTAAAATTTTTGGGAAATATTTTGAAAGTTGGAAACTGAAGCACTACTCTAATATGAGTAATTGGAAGTTGAATTTATGAGTTTTGGTGGAAAATAAAATTTTTAAAGTGATTTTTGTGAAAGGCGAGTCTGGCGCCTAGACGCCAAAATTCAGCGCCTATGCGCCGGTTCAGTCTTCTTACCGAAAATTAGCATTTAAATACCATTAGCCATGGTTGACGCCTAAGCTTCATCACCTTCCTCTTTTTTGCGAAAATACACCCCCTATATCTATTTTGAGGTCAATACATCAAGTTTTTAGCCATAAATCACTTGATTTCTCCATCTCGAGGTCAGATCTACCTTCTAATCCATTTATTTTTTTATTTCTTACCATAGTTTTTCCTATTTTTGCTAAAAACTGAAATTTTGAGAAAAATTTTGATTTTTAGAGTTTCTCCATGGATTTTTAAACTCATTTTATGTTTCTCAAGCTTAAAAAGAGTTTAAATATTTGATTCTTAAATTTATTTGTGTTTTCTTTCACGTTTAGATGGCACCAAAATCTAAGCGAGGAAAGGCACGAGAAAATTTTGACAGCAGCAAGTTTTCTACTGTTGCAGTGCACTTTTATTATCACGAATTTGCAATGTCAAGAAAGTTTATCTCAGAGCGCAGTTTTTACAATCCTGGTGAAATGATCGAGAACACGATCATTGCACACAACTTGCAACGATTCTGTTATTTCACTGCTGTTGGCGTTATTCCTATTGTACGCGAGTTTTATGCCAACTTTTTGGATGTGAAAGACTACGAAGTCTTCATTAGATGTGTCAGAGTAGGATTTACTCTGGAACGAATCAATATTTTCTACGGCCTGCTACCTACCATCGAGTGCTACTATTCTGGTTTATCTCCATCTGAGGGAGATCTTGAGATGATTATTGCATATCTGACTGATGGCACTAGAGCTTGGAAGATCTGAAATGACAAATAGGTAAACTTCTAATCTTCTAAGCTAAATGGTATTTGAAAGGCATGACGTTATTTTATTTCTGCTAGACTTCTACCTTCCAACAACCTGAGTGAAGTTACAAGAGATCGAGCTATCCTGAACTACTGCATTCAGGAGAGGAAGCCGATAGATATTGGCAGTATTATTTATGATTCAGTGGAATTGATTGCTAGATCCAGCACTTCTGTGGGATTAGAATTCCCATCCTTGATTCATTCTTTATGCATGAGCAATGAAGTTTCTATTGATATATCAGAGGAGAAGTTGAAGACTACAAAGCCAATTGGGCAGGAGAGTGTTAGCATTTATGATTATCTTCGAGGGAAGAGATCTACTAGTCCTTCTACTTCTGTACCTACTCCAGGTAGAGCTTCTACTTCTAGACCTTCTACTTCTACTGCTGAGCCACCATCTAGTTTCTGGGAATCGATGCTTGATCAATTTCTGGAGCAGCAGAATGAGTTATTTCTAACTTACTGCAGAGTCGATACTATAGACAAGAAGATTGATCATTTATTTGAGTTTACCCAAAGGAAAAGTGAGTATGATGTTAAGTATTCAAAGTCTTTAGTGAGATTCTTGAAGGGTGAGCATGACGTTCAGTTTCCTACCTGTCCTAGATTTTCACCGTATGTTGATCCAAAGGATGTGGAGTTTTCTTTTGGTGACGACGATGATGAGGCTACAGATAGTGATTAGTAGCTTGATTTACCTCTGAGATGTGCTGATTCTGTTGTTAGTTTATTTCTTGTTTGCTAGTGTTGTTTGTTGTTTGTTGTTTGTTAGTGCAGATTTGTTTATGAAACTTTGTGTGGATTGTTTGATGTTGAGACTATTTTAAATATTTAGTGTATTGTGTTGAAGACTAAAATTTGGATGAATTAATGTTTATTTCTGTTTCTGCCTACTGTTTAGTATTCTTAAATAGTTAGTAATGTTGCTCTGTTTCTGTTACTATTATTAGTATAGTCATTTAATTCAGCTACTAATATTAAAAAAATGATGAGTCTGCTTACTTTTATATATGCTTCGTTATTCCAGTAATATTCATAAAAAACATGTGTAGAAGTAAATTTTTCTTTTTAGACTGTTTTTACATACTTATAAAAATTCATTTTTAAATTATACATTTCTTTCTCTCATACTTTAAATTTTTTTCATGATATACCAAAACTTAAGTTTGGGGGAAGGGAAAATACATGCAAATTTAACTTTTATTTTTTCCTTAATGAACTAATATTTTCTAAAAAATTATTAACATAACATAAGGATGAAGAATCTATTTAAGATCATTTAAATTTTTGAAATTATAAATAATTTAGTAGACTTAACCAAAATTTTAATAACTTTGATTGATTTAAAGAATAGAATTATTGAACTTAAAGAAGAGTAAGATTAAGAAATTTTTCTATTCATAGTAGAAATAATTGAATTTTAGAAGTATTAAGAAATAAAAAATTATAACTTGAAAAAGAAAAGATTGAAATTCTTTTTGAAATCTATTCATGTTATAGTAATTAAGTGAAAATGTATAAGTTTGAAAATAAAAGTTAAGGATAGCGAAGTTCAAAACCATTAACAAGCTATCCAAATATAGTAATCCTCTCTGTAAAAAAAAATAAAAAAAGAGAGGAGAAGCTTGAGGAGATGCCTAATCAAAAATTGGCTTCACTTGAATTAGCTTATAAGGAAAAAACTGATTACATATTTTACTTAATTTTTATGCATGTATCTTTATTAGAAAAGATTTTCATGAAGATCTTTTTCTTGTAAATAATTTATGTAATCTTAATATAATAAACTACAATTATTTTCGAAGTAAATGAATTTTTTTTTAAATCTTATGATTTGGTAGTTAAATATTTTTTAAATTCTTAAAATTAAACTTATTTAAATTTGGTTAATGATTTACTAAAGCCTTTATAAAATAAAAAATTATAAGAAATCTTAAATATTTACCTTTTATTCCAATTGTTATACATTTTGATACAGTAAAAATTGTTACTTGAGGATAAGTAACGTTTAAGTTTGGGGGATTTTGATCCACGAAAAAAAACCTATTTTTATGCATTCATTTTTATCAAATTTTTAAAGATATTATGCTTTAATTAAAGGTATTTTTGTGTTTTGGATGTAGATGATGCAAAAATGTTCAAGAAGAAAAAAAGGATGAAAAAGAAGCAAAAAGGGGCAAAAATTGAGCAAAAATGCAAAATCGTCAAAATAATTAGCCTGGCTCCTAGGCGCTAGAATTCGACCCCTAAGCGCCAGTTCGATACAAAATTATTTAAGATTTTTGATGACCTTTGGACTGTTATTTTGACGGTGTTAGCGGTTATTAGACCATCTAGAAGATTGGCAGTTATTCCTGAATTATAGAACATGTGATACATTGTATTTGGACGCTTGGAAACGGTTAGAATCGTGAAGAGGTACGATCCAAAGTAAAGAGGTGCGAAGAACTGGATGCAGAGTCCGGCGCCTAGGCGCTAGACACACCTTCTAGAAGATTCATTGAACATCGACACATTTTGAAGAGGTGCCTCAAGGCAACCTTTGAAGCCTATAAATAGGAGGCTACTCCTTCAGAGAAAAACGCCTACGAACCACCAACACACAACCTAGTCCCCTAGCCCCATAGTTCCATTTAGAGAGAGAAATTAGAGAAATATTTTAAGGGCCATATTTATAGTTTCTTTTATTAATTAGTGAGTTTATTTTAGAGTTTGTATTGAGAGTATTTGAAGAGTCGGTGCTTTTGAAGTCTATTTACTTTGGAGTCGAAGGATTCGGAGGTTCGAGTTGGAGAAACACTTGAGATAAGTATTTGTATTTTGATTCAAAGTTTTATTTATATGTTTTGTTGTTTAAATTCAATGTGTTCTAAGTAGTTACTTTACTTTCTCCTTTCAATTATGAAAAGATAAATAAGATAATATAAAATTTGTTGGAGAATTAAAAACTATATATATATTTTAAACATTGTGAGGATATTAATATTAGATCTTAATTTACTATTTAAATTGGCCATTTAAATTGTTAAAATCTGTTGAAGAGTTTTGAGACCTAGAAGGAGATGAATTCTTAACTAGTAGATATCACATGAATCCTTGGGTAGTCGAAGGCCTTACGTGGGGTATTCAAGGTGAAGTGCAAATAAATAGGAAGATATTATTTAATGGGCGTAGAATTGATATGTTTTTTTAGTGACATGCTAAATTCTTGTAATTTGGTTTATAGAGAAGGAAAGGGTCACTAGTAGGGCCGACCATTGCCACCCTTGGACATCTAGTAGTGTGAGCCTAGATTAATCCATTCTACTAACAATACATCCATACTTGATCTATAGATTAACTAATAATCTTTATACTATCAACTAAGGTAAAGAATAGGAATGCTTCTATTTGGCACAATGCCATAAATTTATATTCTCCACGAATATTACATTATCTAAAAAAGTCTTGGATTAATTAAAAGGAAGAATGTTGTTTGCTTATTTTTATTTACATCAATCATTACTTTATTACTGCTTTATTTCTACATCTAGTAAATTAAATATCAAATTTTTAATTTTAAAAGAAATAAATAAAAATAAAATAAAAATATTTTAAAAAAATCTATAATCCTAATCGTGGGATCGATACTGAGGTCTTTATTTAAAGACACGTATTACTTGAAGCGATACATATACTTGCGTAGTACCCCTAGTGTGTAAAATATTTTCCATAAAGTTATATTTATATACACTAGCCGCTATTATTATTTGAGTCAAAGTATTGGATATAACATATTTTTGATACCATAAATTACTTCATTGTTTGGCGATTACAAACCAAGTTTTTGGTGCATTGCTGCGGATCGAGGGTCAGTAAACTGTAAAGGATTTTGATTGATGAGCAAACTAACATCATTGACCACTAACTCTCTATGCTTAGGAAGATCCCAATGACCCTGGAGCCGGTAATCAGACACTAAAATGTTATCAATGTGAGATGGATGAGGAATTTTATCAAGCTGTGGCACACCCCAACAATCATTCCAAAAAGAGAGTTTACCATCACCTAAATCCCAAAAAAAGAAATTACTAGCAATTGCTCGTGCCTTGATAATGGCCTTCTAGATTCTGGAGTCTCCGACCTTCCACAAGACAGTAGAAGGGTGGGTAGAGGAGAAATATTTAGAGTGGAGAAATTTATACCAAGTTTAGCCATATTAATTTCCACAATATGGGAGAGAGCTTTGAAATCGAGTCCCCCAGAGTCTTTAGGTTTGCACAGTTTTTTCCATGAGAGCCAGTGTTTCTTGGCCCCCCACCTTCCCAAGGAAAATGATGAAACATGTTTTCTAAAGTTCTAATGGAGTTTTTTTTTATCATTAAAGACTTGAAGAGCATATAAAGGTATGCTATGAAGCACAGCAGATAGTAAAGTTAATCTGCCCCCATTGGATAGGAATGTGTTTTTTCAATCCTTGATCTTTTTTTGTATTTTATCAATAACCTCATCCATCTGAATTTTTTTGCATCTGCCCCTGATTAGATTTACACCAAGATATTTAATAGGCACTCTGACTAGCTTAAAACCAGTAAAAGTAGTGGCCCAGTTATTGTGAACATGAGGCAAATGTTTGCTGAAATAGAGATGACATTTTTCTCTGCTGAAAGATAACCCATATACATTTTCAAAATCTTCCAACACCTGCATAAGCCTCTTGATAGCAGGTTTAGAAGCATTGGAAAAAACATTAATATCATCAGCATAAGCCAGGTGAGAGACCTGACATTGACCTCAGTGAGAGTATTGTGTGTGAGAGTGTTGTGCCTGGTAAAGGTTCAACATCCTGGAAAAATAGTCAAATTCAAGAATAAAGATAATATGGTAGAGGGGATCACCATGCTTGATACCCCTTTGAGCTGAGAAAAAACCATATGTAGACCCATTTACCAACACACTATAATAGCTATTAGTAAGCCACCTCATGATTAAGTTGCAGAAACTAATTTGAAATCACCAGAAATAAGTACTTTATAAATAAAATCCCAGTGAATAGTATCAAAAGCCTTTTAATATCCAATTTCATCACAAGATTACCTCCTCTGCACTTTCTGTTAAGATCATTAAGGAGCTCCTGTGCCAGGAGGATGTTATTTGTAATTTCCCTACCTTTAAGAAAAGCAGACTATTGGGGGGAGATAATGGTGTTAAGATATGGTTGTATTCTAGCCACCAAAATTTTACTGATTATTTTAGAAACAATAGTAGTTAATGAGATTGGCCTAAAGTTATGCCAATGGGATTTATCTCTGCCCTTAGGGATAAGAATAATTAAAGTAGCAGAGAAATACTTACAAAAATCATCCCCATGGAAAAAACTCTATATTGCCATAATAACTTCTTTTTTGATGATATCCCCACAGGTGACATAAAAAATAGAAGTAAATCCATAAGGACCAGGAGCTTTGTTAGCATTGATATCTTTAAGAGCATTAAAAATCACATCCTCAGTAGGTATAGCAGAAAGGTTTATGGAGGAGATAAAGTGTTTTTCAGCAGTAAATAAGTCTCATTAATAGAAGAAACCTGCAAGTGATTAGAGAACATATTAGCAAAATAATGAAATTTCGTCAGTACCAGTGATAACCATTCCATCCTCTGTAGTGATTTGGAGAATACAATTATGATTTAGTCTGCTTTTAATAGAAGCATGAAAGTACTTAGTGTTTCTGTCACCACTGGTAAAATGAATTTCATGGGCCTTTTTCTTCAAAAAATCTTCTTCCAAGGAGATATCAGCGAGAAGAGTGAGATGTGCTTGAGAGAGTTCAGCTGAGATATCAGGGGTCATGCTCTTCCTGGCTTCTAGAGAGTTAACCAACTGTTGAGATTTGGAGACTCTGGAGTGAATATTACCAAGAACATCAAAATTCCAGCGTCTCAAATCGTCAGCCACTTTCTTTTGAAGTTACCAAAGGATGTACCAAGGAGAGCCATAATGAACAGGATGCCACAGGCTTTTGATAAGATCTATATAAGTGGGGTGGGAAGTCCATATATTTAGAAATTTAAAATGTGTGGCAGCAGGTTTGGGGTGGAAGGCTAAGGAGAGTAAAATGGGGTTGTGGTCTGAAGAAGCATGGCTTAAATGATGTACACGAGTAATGTGATAAAAGTTTAGCAAATTTGAGTTGCCAAAGAATCTATCCAGTCTCTGGAACAATAAACCACGCCTCCAAGTGAAAGGAGGACCAGTGAAACCCAAATCAAATAAACCTGCATGAGAGATGCTATCACAGAAACGATTCATAAGATTAGAGTCAACTCTTGCACCCCCTTTCCTTTCTACAAGAGACATAACCATGTTAAAATCACCCCCACACACCAATTATCAGTAATTGTGGAACCTATAACGATAAGTTTATTCCAAAGAAGATATTGATCAGAAAGTAAAGAACCATTATAAACAAAAGTAATCCACCCATTAAAGTTACCAACAGTGAAATGAGCAAGGACAAATTGCTTCTCATCTTTAATGATTTGTAGTTGTAATTGTCTTTTCCAAAAAACCCAAATTTTATTGCTAGTATTGCAGTAATGAGAATAAAGTGGAAAAGATGAGATAATTTTTTATTTATGTGTAGAAACCAAAGGTTCAAGCATAGCAAAAATGTTAAGGTGATGGACCCTGCACAAATGTTTGAAGCGTTTAAGGGAGGAGGGGTCAGCCACTCCCCTAATATTCCATACCAATATGTTAAGCATGATGTTTTCCTCCTCTTCTAGTAATCCTAGAAGAAAGGGGAATTAATTCTCCTTCAGAAATGCTTGGGTCAGTTGGGTCTCCCGTATTTTGTGATTTGTCAAGTAGTTTCCTTCCTTTTTTCTTACTAGCCTTTTGAATGAGCCATTCCATTTCCACGACATTTGAGGCTACCAAAATAGGGGCAGTAGGATCAGTAGAAGGGCATACCGCAAGGCCAGAAGAGGATAAGTTTTCAAGAGGTACAGGGTGAAAAGTGTTAGGGGGATTGCCAATAGAATCAACTAAGCGTTGATGACTGAGTTTAAGAGTAGATACGTCGATAATGCGTAGATCAGAAGTGTTAAGAAGTTGATCTGAAGGATGCATATCAGATAAATCACAGATAAAGCACAAATATAATCATATCCAGATAACATACTTTGAAGTGTTGTACCATTGCCAGGAATGACCACGGTATCATCCATTAAGTCTTAAAGCTGAATAGTGCCCCCAACCTTCTTCCTCCGCAGAGGAGTGTAGACTTGTCATTCTTCGTCAGAAGACCGATTTATGATATCATTAGCTAGTGGAGAATCAATAGAGGGAAAGGCAATTGCAGGGATGGGTTCCGGTGTTCGTGAAGGATATTCTTCCAATACTTCGAAATCTTCTCCACTCTCAATAGGTAGTTCTACCATGATTAAGGAGTCGTCAAGTACATCCAAATGATTAATATCAATAACATGGATTGTGTTTGCCTCTAAACTTCCTCATTAGCATTAGGAGACACCTGTTTCGATACCTGGGGGTAAATGTTAGCATCAATCCTATCTTTTATCACCTCATGGAAAGGGACCTGAGCACCCTCTACAGTAGTTAGAGCCTGACAAGATAGTGTGTTCTCTCCAAAAGAAAGAGCAGTGACCGCATTCTGCCTCCCAGGTGCAATCACCTGGCACCCTCCCAACAAATGACCCTTATCAAAAATCCCAACATGTTTAGAAACCATCTCAATAGACAAACCATTTTGTATCATATCCACGAAGTGCACAATAATAGTTATCACAGGCAATGATGAAGAGGGTATAACATCCGAAGGAATGTGTTTAGTAATAGAACGTGGGGCTACAACGGGTTGCAGATGTGGATGCAACCGATAACAAGATGGAGAGCTATGTCCAAACATTACACAGTGAGTGCAATATGGGGGATGAGGTCCCATCACAGTTGCCTGCCAATAACTCTGATAAGGGGAGCCAAATCTCTCATGGAAAAGGTTGGGTGATGTTGCTCTCTACAAGCACACAAGCTTCATATGGCTTGGTTGTATCAAACGTGGGAGTATCGACCTTCAGCAGTTTCTTAAAAGCAGTTTCCAGCATATAAAAGGTTTCATAATTCAAGATATGCACCTTGAGCCCCGGAAAATTAATCCAAACTGGGATAATAGAAGATTCTGATTTAGGATCAAAATCATGGGTCCATTTCAGAAATTTCATAAAGCGATTATAAATTTTGAGAACTTTTTGAGCAAAATTTATCCGCATCATTTGAGAGTTGAATGAGAACGTGACATCTAATGAACTAACTTTCCACTCTCTGTGAGCTTAAGAGAGCTGAGTGCTTTCTAATAATCTCAAGCTTGAGATTTCCATATGGAAATTTCCCTACAAGAGTATATCTGTGTGCTGAAGCCAAAATACTTGTTTCCACTTCAGTGAGAAACAAAGCGAGTGTTTCATTCTTTCTTCCCAACTTTTTAACAAAGGTAAAGCCACGCCCAAATCATAAGCATCGTGGAAAGCTTAAAGAACTAAAAAACAATTCTGGCCACATACCCCGGAGGTGGAAACCCCGGAGACAGCCGCAGCATAGGAATGCGTCACATCTCAAAAACACAAAAAATCAGCCATAGAGAGCGAAATCTGGAGCAGACCCAACGAAAACAAAATATAGAGTAGTTGCAAAAAAAAAAACCTCAATTTGACTTTCCAACAAATCGCGAGCAAGGGATTCTGACGAACATAGGAGGGTGAGGTAAGGAAAGAAGTCACCAGAGCAGGTAACGATCACCAGAGCCGAACCAAAGAAAGTGCTGGAGCTGAAGCCATGGAAATCATCAGAAATGGAAGCCTCGCATATGTGAATCACCATCGAGACGCCGGAGCAGGGGGAACTCTAACAGAGCGCCCGCCTCTCTTCATCGAGTATTGGTAAGTGATACCATTATATATATATACATATATATATATATATATATATATATATATATATATATATATATATATATATACATATATGTATGTATGTATGTATGTATGTATGTATGGTTCAATATATGTAGAGGTGTACAAATGTAAAGATGTAAATAGATATGCATAGATGTATACATATATATGTATGTATGAATGTATATTTCTATGTGTGCGTGTGCGAACCAATTAAGGGTTAGAGACTAGCTTTGGACAAGCATATCGGCGGATCGCAAACACACTTTACGTTCCAACTTTATATATATATATATATATATATATATATATATATATATATATATAGTAAATAAATTGGTCGGATGCTATGATACAAGCTCCCAACCAACTTCAAGTGCCTAACCACCCGATCATGTTTTGCAAGATAGATGCACGCAGAGGGGCTCAAACCCGCTACAATAGATGACTCACGACTGACAACGCAGTTAGCAACAAAAAAGCCACAGCAGTCAACACACACACACACATAAACACACACACACACATAAACACACACACATACATAAATATATGCATGCCGACACACACACATATTTAAAATCAACTTCACCTTCTATTCTACTAAAAATTACGAGACATATGCAAAAGGATTCATATAAAAAAAGATATTACTAATCTATCCTCATGTAACAAAAAATTAGGAAGCAAACTAGCAGGCTTATTTCTTAAATACACACACACACACACACACACACATACATGTATGTTATTGTGTATGTATCCCTATCCACATATTGTTATTGTGTATGTATCCCTATCCACATATATACATTTATATCTTTATAGATATATGTACATTGACATGTGTAGATAAATATACTCTTTTTGGGGTTTGTATGTATAAATCTATATATGTATGGATGTATAGATGCATATAAATATGTGTATATATACATACATGCATACATAGATATATACATGCATACATACATATATACATGCATACATAGATATATACATACGGTACACACACACACACACACACATATATGTATATATATATATATATATATATATATATATATATATATATATATATATATATATATATATATATATATATATATATATATATATATATATATATATATATATATATATATATTGAAGCCCTTAAAAAAATGGCGGCCGGCTCCTTGGCTCTGCTAGTGGTTTGGTCGGTGATGGCTTCCCCGGGTGGCGAGTCGGGCAAGTTGGTCGTCTCTCCAAGGCTCGGGAGTGCTGTTTGGTCTTCAAGTTTGCCTTCACGGGTGCTTGGTGGGTGGTTGGTAAGGTCCTTTCAAGGGGTTTTGATCTTTCCCGGCAAAGTTTTTTGATTTTTACTCGTTCCATTGGTTGGGTTCCGTTGCTCGCTGCCTTTTCCTCCCAGTATCTTCTCCTTTTGTTGTGTCCTCCGATGTTATTTCAGCTCTAAAAATCGCTGTCATGGTCGGGATCAACATATCCACCTCTTATGCAGTACGCACTAAGTAATGGCTTGCTCGTTACTAATGCTGCGAGATAAATTGCTTTTCCCCCAAAATTTACATGATGCGAGCAGTGGAAATCGGATTGCCCCTTCATTAGACCTCTTGGCTCTAAGGAGGGCGAGACCACACCATTATTTTCACTTCTAAGGAAATGGAATCTCTTGTCGAAGCTATTAAGTTCTCCATTGTGGGTCAATTCCAATATGGCCACCCTAAGATGGAATTAGTCAGGAATTGCTTTGAGCAGATTCCCTTTGTGGGTCAATGGAAACTTGGAGTGATGGATGGAAGACACCTCCTTATCAGATTATCCAGGGAAGAAGACTATGCAAGATTAATTGGAATGCAGATTATGCAAATAGCTAACACCCAGATGAAACTCATCAAATGGTACCACGGCTTTGATCCAGCTAAAGAACCCCACTTAAACCTATGTGGTTTAAATTTCCTAATCTACCTATCGAACTCGTTCCACACTAATGCTCTATTTCGGATTAGTAGAGCATTAGGGACTCCCCTTAAAGTTGACCCCTCCACTTCTAATTTGGGGAACATTCATGGTGCTAGAGTGTTGATAGAGAGAGATGTTTCTCTCCCTGAGTTAGACAGATTGTGGATTACCACCTCTGACAGTGGTGAGGGTTTCTGGCAAAAAATCCAAATGGAAACTAAACCGAGTGTTTTGTAAACACTCGTAGAATGTTTGGCCACTTAATGGAAAATTGTTACGGATTAAAACCCCCTTCCAAAAAGCCGATCGGACCCCAACCTTCGGTGCAACAAACCAAAGATACTATTCAAGGGAACTTATTTGCGGAACCTATTGCTCTAGACTCTCGGTTGATGTCTCCGGATTGCATAGAGATGTGAACCCGGAGATCATCCCGAAGGATCCGATAAATCCCGATCAAGGAGACACCTCTACATTACCCCCCGAACTCACAATTAAAGCTCCAAAAGACTCACACAGTCAAGATATCATCGAGCGAGGTCATTATACCCCCATAGATATTATATCTACATCCCGAATAATATTCAAGTCGCTTGGCAGGAACGAAGGCAAAAAAGAAGAAAAAGGTGTTATCTGAACTTCAAAATCGACCCGAGGTGGGGAAAGTGTCACTACCCCACTGATATCGAAGTGGCGTGAACCAGATCTAGATCCGGATCGGCCCCGACTCACTCCCCTCCCCGACCTAAACCCCCGGATGTTTAACTTCTTATGTTGGAATATTAGGGGTGTGGCCCACCCTCATCTCTTAAAAGGCTATTGCATCTCTTTAAGAAACACCATCTGCAGGGCATTGTGCTTCTTGAACCATTGGTTCACAAACACAAATCCAAATTATTTTCCAAGTTTGTCTGTTGTTCCATTTTTACTAACTCTTCCAATAAAATGCGGGTTCTCGGCGAGCGGGAACTCCATTGCAAAGTTATTGTGGACCATCCTCAATTGATTCATTTACATTGTACGAGTTAATGGTATTTCTTTTGCTACAACTTTTGTTTATGCAGTCGCACTAAAGCTGCTAGAAGAGAACTCGGCAAGAAATCCATCTTATCGGCTCTAGGGAATCTCTTAGCTGGATTGTGGGTGGGGATTTCAACAACATTTCTTCTACTATAGAAAAATCTGGTGGCGAGGCCTCCTAATCTCAACCAACTCACCGAGTTTAATGATAACATCCGGAGAGCAAACCTTTTTGATTTGGGGTTTCAAGGGAACCCTTTTACTTGGAGGAGGGGTAAAATGCGGGAGAGACTTGATAGATTCCCGGCAAATGATTCTTGGCACCATACTTTTCTTCATACTACCATTTCACATCTAAATTTCACGGGTCCGATCACGGACCATTACTTATTTCCATTTCTACTCCCCCAACCAAACCAGCTTCTCCCCATTTCGATTCCTGAATTTCGGTCTTCCCACCCTCAATTTCAATCTATTATCTCTAAGCGAGTGGATCGGTTGTCCCCACTCCAATCCTTTTATTAGACTTCGGAATCTTCAACCGAAACCAGCTGCTGTCCTTTCTCACCTGGAGTTGGGAGACTATTGGTGACATCACTCATAACATTGTACGAGCCGAGAAAGATCTCTCTTCTTTGGAAGTTGCTGCCCTAACTGATGATACTAAATACTGCCAGATGGTCACCGCTCAAGAACATCTGCTTACTCTTATTGATCGGCAGGACCAATTCCTTAGACGTAAAGTCTGCTACTACTAAATTCAAAGATGGAGATAGGAACACTAAATTCTTTCATGCATGGATAAAATTCAAAAGGAAATGTAATGCTATACATTCCATCTTAAATGACCAAGGCCTTCTACTCAATGAGGAAGCCGCTATCGCCAATGATGTCTGTCAAGTATTACCGAGAACTTCGACTTTTAAACTCGGCAAGCAGATCTCCTATTGATGATATCCCGTTTAATAAAGAGTCTAAATATACCCAGCTCTACAATTAGCTGATATCCCCTCTCTTGAGGAAATTTGGGTGGCACTTAACTCTATTGACGACTCTAAATCAGCTGGTCCCGATGAGTACGATGCTCGACTTCTATAAAAACCCGGAACACTTGCAAAGCCGAGGTCACCACTACTATCCAAAGCTTCTTTTCGGGTAGGGACATTCCCCAATACTTCCATGCATCTACTATTGTGCTTGTGCCTAAGACCAATGCCCCCAAGTGCTGGAACCACTATAGACCAATTAGCCTAACCACTGTTATCAGTAAGGTTATCAGCAAAATCTTAGTTGGCAGATTGCAACCTCATCTTGCTCATATTATCAGCCCCAACCAATCAGCTTTTGTTAAAGGCAGATCTATTGCTGATAATGCCCTCCTTGCTCAAGAACTTTTGTTGGATTTGGACGGACCTTGTAGGGGTGGTAACTTGATTTACAAACTAGACATAAAAAAGGCTTATGATACTATCGATTGGAACTTTATTCTACGAGTGCTGCATGCTTGAGGCTTTTCCAATACCTTCGTTTACTCATTAAGAGATGGCTTCGAACAATAACCATTCTATCCTCATTAATGGCAAATGTCGGGGTGATTTCGCAGCTACTAGAGGACTTAAACAAGGTGATCCACTCTCTCCCACTATCTTCATCATTGTTATGGACTATCTCTCAAGGCTGCTCGGATACTCAAGTCTCCTCTCACCCTTATGCCCAATTCCACCACAGTCGGATATTAACATCTCTCACCTTTTATATGCCGATGATTTAATGATATTCTCCAGAGCTTCTAAAGCTGCCGTCAATAAGGTGATGCACTCGTCTCAACAAGTTTCAACGGATATCCGGCCTTCATTTCAACAAAAACAAGTGTGAATTGCTTTTCCCCAACCATATCCACCCTAACATTATCCATTGGACCACTCGAATTCACCGGCTTTGTCAAAACCAACCTTCCCATAAAATACTTGGGGGTTCTTCTTATCAAAGGCAGATCTAAACAAACTCATTTTCGAGGAGATCATTGCCAAGTTGAATACTCAACTCTCTAATTGGTCCAATTCCTTCCTCTCATCCGGTGGCGAATTACACTCCTAAATAGCATATTAACCTCTTTCCTCGCTTATATCCCGTGATGGCTTGCTTAAAGAAAAGTTCCGAGATTCGGATTGAAAGAATATTTAACGATTTCTATGGTCCGGTCATAGAAAACGGTTTCATTGGGCTAGTCGGCAAAGAGTAGCCTTGCCTAAAGTAGGCCGGTGGTTTAGGTTTTAAAGGCTTGAAACACCTACAACAAGTTAATTTCTCGTAAGCTATGGATTCATTTCGGGAGCGAATTCTCTTTGGGCTCTTTTCATGAAAGGGAAATATTGTAGAACCACTTATCCCTTAGCCTCTCATATCAAAACAAGTATTTCTAGAATCCGGAAACATATGCTCATTAACAAGGAAATAGCCGAATCTCTTATTTACTCGGGAGTTAGGCAAGGGTGACATCCTGTTTTGGCAAGATAATTGGTGTCAAAAGGAACTTCGGTTCCCCTACCTAATATTAACAAAGACCAATTCCCTATTTCCTGCTGTTGGGACAACATGAATTGGTCCATTCCTAAACCGAAACAATTACCTGGCTGATTCCGTTGTTGATCGAGTGGCTCTTATCCCTTTGATAGGTATCAACATGATAAACTCGGATGGATAAATGGCAAGAATAGCAGAATTACCAAGCACATTTATTCCACTATCAACTCTTGGAATCGAGTCAGTCGGGGCAATAAGCATATGGAACAAATATCTTACCCCCTCTATGTCCTTCCTCATTTGGAGAATTTTCCATGGGCTCCTCCCTACCGATGATATTCTAAAACTCAAAGGTTTGAGAGGCCCTTCTAAATGCCTTCTCGTGCTGTTAATTCGAAACTCGAACCATCTTTTCTTTAAATGCCCCTTCTCCCAAGAGGTTTGGTCAGGTCCGATCGACAAGTTGAAAATTAACCTCGTCGTTATTAGATTGGCATGATTTTAATGATTCCCGGCATTCCCTGGCGAAAGTTAAAGCTCGGGGAGATCCCTTGTATTGTGGCTTGGTTCATTTGGATGCATAGAAATGGGGTTAAATATGATGGGGTGCTTCATAAAGCTAACGGGGTAGTTACCCACTACCTTACTTTTATCTCTAAATTGATCTCTCGTTAAAAATTTTCCAAACATTCTTCGAGCTTCTTTGTCCGCAAATGACCTATGCTTCACAAAGTTACTAAGATCTTTTGGAAAGCCCCTAGCCCTCCTTTTATTAAAGTCAATACCGATGGTGCTTTCAAGGATCAATTAGCCGGCATCGGAGGCATCTTCGGAGACCATACTCGGGAAAGGTTTGCTTTTCTTCCAGTGCTCCCACTACTCGCCGATGATCCATTGGAAGCCGAATTGGTCGTTGTTTTTGGGCTCTTCACATTGCTACACTCTTTCAATGGTCTTCCATCATTGTGGAGGGAGACTCTTCTACTCTAGTTCAGTACTTTCGAATGACCTTCTTCCTCCTTGGCACCATTCCACTTGGGTTTACCAAATCAGATCTTTGCTGCCTCAGCTTACTGTTCAATTTAACTTTATTTTCAGAGAAGGTAACAGACCTGCTAATTGGATTGCTAAAAAAGCTTTATCTTCACAAGAGATTATGGTCTCCTCTACTCTACCTCCCCAGCTTCTTTATCTCATCCAGGCTGACTCATTCCAAGCCCCTCACTTCAAATTTTGGAGTGATGTCCCCGCAATTGTTACTCTCCCTACACCCGCTTAAAGCCGTTTATAATTACTCGTAGGAGCATTTTGGTGTCTTTTTGGTTTTTACTTGGTTTTTTGTTCCTTTTGGGTTTTCTCTTCAGAGTCGTTCTCTTCTTTTACTGGGAATGGCCACTACTCTCTAGTTTATTTCATTTACTTAGTCTCTTTTCCTTTTGGTGTGGAGTTGTACCGGGATCTTCTTCCCTGGGGATCTCCCTTTTGTAACTGCATACTTTTTTATTAACATGTAGGGGGCCAGTGTAGCCTCTTCCCAAAAAAAATATATATATATATATATTGAAGCCCTTGGGGCAATTCATTGAAATAGAAAAACTGGGTACAAAAGCAAGTAGTATGAGAGGGCACCTAAGTTGGAGCTTTACCCATAAGCAGCAAAATTAAAACACAAAGGAGAATAAACAACAACTGGAAAACATAAAAAAAATACGCAAAAAAGTAGTGATTGTGGAAGGGGACTCCTAAGCTTTCCTCTTCCACAGGTACTAACTAAAGACGTTGAAGCCTTCCTCTGCTAGGTCGTGGAGAAGTGCAAGAAAGTATATGTTTAAGGGCTTGGCCCATACCAGGAGGAGCCAAAGTATCATCGATTAAACCTTCAAACTGGATGGTACCCCCAATATTTTTCTTCCTCCGAGAGATGTAAACTTACCATTCTTCTTCTTTTTCTTCTTCTTCTTCTTCTTCTTCAGTTTCACCATCTTCTTCTTCTTCTTCTTCTTCTTCTTCTTCTTCTTCTTCTTCTTCTTCTATTCTGAGGACTGAGAAGCAGTATCAGCGACTTGTTGTGCATTAAAACCTTGGACCTCTTCTCTCTCAATAGGTAGTTCTATTACGATTAGAGAATCATCCACTATATCCACATCAGTACTTGCCTCGGTAGCTAGAGGAAACTGATTGTCAATCGTAATACTATCAGAACCAACATCACCATTTTGTACATTATCTGCTATAGGAAAGATTGGAATCACTGGAGGTGGGGGAACGACCAAACATTCAACGGCCTCTACCTCTTTGTTGAAGGCATCACGAATAGTTTCCCCTATATGAACATTCTCTACTATTGGCAAATCATTAGCAACAACATCGCCCGAAGGAGGCAGGGGGAAATCACAAATGCAGGGTCAATGACAGTAATTCTGTGGTTCTCATCCAAAGCAGAAGCAACCTGTGCTTCTGGCCATAAATGAGGGTGCAGACGGTAGCACATAGCGTTGCTGTGACAAAACATCCCACAATGCAAACAATAGGGAGGGTGCGAGCCCATTACTATTTTTTGCCAGTACCCTTGATGCAGAGGACCAATCCAAATAGCATCCGGATAATATTTGGTGATATCTCATTCCATGAGCATACAGGCTTCAAAAGGTGTATCTAACTCAAGTGTAGGCGTATCCACCTTTAGTGGTTTCCAAACTGCCGAAGCCAACATATACAGAGTTTCATAATTAAACAAATGCGCTTGAGATGACGAAAAGTAACTCTAACTGGTATGATGGGAGACTCAGATTGCGGGTCGAAGTCGACTATCCACTTTAGTATCTTCATAAAACGGCATTCTATTTTTAGAATTTTTTGTGCAAAAATTCTAGTATAGTCAGCATCGTTTGAAAGCTGAATGAGGATGTGTCTGCCATCTAATAATCCGATCTTCCATTTGCTGGTATGCTTAAATGCATCGAAATGTTTTCGAATCAACTCAAGTTTTGGATGCACATATGAAAATTTGCCAATCAGATGGTAATGGCATGCTGAAGCAAGAATATTTGTTTCGTCCTCGGTAAGAAATAGAGCGGGCTTGCCGTTCTTTCGCCCTAATTTTTTGATGAAGGTACAATCACCTCCTTCTGTCTCAAGGGCATCATGAAGTGCTTGTGAGAAGTAACAGGAGTGGCTACCCCCTACAGAGATGGGATGTCCCGCCACCGCCGCAGCATACGACGGGGCCATCCCTCAACAAATCGCGAATAGCTGAGCTGAAGTAACAACGACAAGTTGAACAAAACCACCACAAAATGGAAAACAGGAAACCCAATCGCGAAAAGAAAGCTTGAACGCGAACAGAAATTGAAGATTCAGGATTGCGAATAGATATTGAAGACAAGAGGAACAAAATCACCAAGGCTGGTTTCACCGTAGCTGAACCATCGACACCGGAGCTGAAGCCACGAAAATAATCGGAGCAAAGAGCCTTTCCAATCCGAATCTCCATAGCGTTGCCGACGAGGGGAAACCCTAGCCGAGCTCCGCCAAACCTTCATCATGATATATGTATATATATATATATATATTGAAATGGATTGATTGATGGGCAGAAACACCAATCTATCTCTTTTGCACTAACCCGCGCTAGGTCTGGGGATCGACACGAAGTTCTATAGATTCGAGTACCCCCACCTTCAAGGCAAAACTGCGCCATCCTGGGATTCAAACCCGTGACCTGAGGGACTTACGACCTTTAAAGTGGCTGCTCTACCAACAGGCCACGGAATGCACACTATATATCTACATTGTATGTATGTAGCTATGTATTATATATATATATATATCTATATATATATATATATATATATATATATATATATATATAAATATAAACTTTCGTTAGAACTTTTTTTTCCTAACGACACGTTGAAATCTTTGAGAAGCATTAGTTTTCACAAAGGCTAAAATATAAATATAAACATAAGGTAAATCCACACATTGAGATTATCCAATTATAAATGTCCTTGGTGGATTTATCAAATAAGTGGACGTTTGACTATATATATATATATATATTTAATTATAAAATGAGTCAACATCTTTAAACCAATTAATAATAAGAGAAAAAAATAAAATTGCTTTTTCAAACTCCAAGTCTCATTTAGATAAATCAAAGAACATTATGAATTTAGAAGAGAGTTTAGTACAATGAGGATAAGAACTTTTCTCCTCCCCAAACATTATATAGCATTTTGCATACTAACTCCCCAACGTGTTCATCTAACCACACAAGTGAATCTAAGCAAAATTAGTCTAGATATTATGTAAATAAATAATACTCAGGTTTATTTCAAACAACGCATAGCGCCAGGGAAAAGTTTAATTGAAAATTTCTTGTGCACAGTTAATTCAATTAGAGAAATTGGTAGTAATGGTCTATTTTTTTTGATAAGGAGGTAAGCGAGGTATAAGCACAACTTTTAGAGTGAAATTATTATGTTCACAAAGATCTTGAGCACTATTAGGCCAATCATTATCAGCAGCACCAAAAGAACAATTGAATCATGTTAAACCGCATCTACAGAAAAAATAGTAAAAACTCAACATAAATTTGTTGTTCTATAATGCATAGGTAAATTTGGTTTTATTTTTGACACCCGAGCGATAGAGAGTATAAGGAATGGATTATATACGGGTTGAGTTGTGGGTTTTGAGTGCAGCAACTTTTCGACGGTCGTGAAATAATCACTGATGGTTCAAATCATCGATAGTTCATAATGAATTATAAAGCACTGTTGTAATTTTTTGGAAAGTGAAGCTGTACTTTCTTAAGCTATTAATAATCGATGGACATATTATTTTAATCGACGGTGAAATGACTATTGGAAAACCTAAAAAAATATCTTTATATCAAACTGATTATCAAAATCTTAAACTTTCTTCTCGTATGCGCACCTTTGCACTAAAGCCGACCAAGCACACTCCACTCTTATTTTCACTAGAGTACTCGAATCTTAAGTAACCTCGTTTCCAGTATTCCTTAAAGTTTTTATTTAATTTGAACTATTTGATTTCTTAGATATTGAGATTAAGTGTTTTGGAGAAATTTAAAATTTTGATTAGGTTTTCTATAGTTTTGATGATGTATCACATTGTTACATGCTTAATTAGGACTCATTTTTAGGTCTTTTTATATCTAACACTAAAATTTTAATGATAAATTTGCATACCTAGCACATAAATCTTTTATTTTATATATCTCACACCTAAACATTAATATTTGTATACATGATAACTTGGCATTTTAAATCGATATATGCAAATGTGTATTACACTTTTAAAAATTAGTAATTGTAATACCAATGTTCTTGATGTGATTTTAATGTTTTCAGTGTTGTGTGTGTACATATGAAAATTTACATTAGGATATGTAATTATATAAGAATTGTTTGCTATGCATGTAAATGCTCATTTTTAAATGCAAATTGACACACCCAGTAAAACATTCTTATGTTTTTATGTATCTCACACCTAAATTTTTGTATTTACATATATGACATTTCAATGCTTTAAACCTATACATGAAAATATATTTTCCACTTTTTTTAAAGCAGAAATAGAGTAATTTCTGATGTGATATTAAAGTTGGAATGATATGAGTTATGTAAATACATAAAAATTGTGTGATATGAATGTAAATTCCCCTTTATATATACAATACATTTTAGTGCTTTAAACATAAAAATGAAAACGTGTATTTCACTTCTAAAAATTGGTAACTATGATGTTTTATGTGATATTAATGTTTTGATTTCTATCTGTGTAAAAATGAAAGTTTAGGTTTGAGATATCTTGCATTCTATGTATGTAAACGCCCCTTTTAAAAAGAAAGGTTGCATACGTAGCTCCCTCTTTTGTATTTATGTATCCCACAACAAAAGTTCGGTATTTATATAACGTCAACGATGCTTTAAATATTTGCATGAAAATATGTATTTCACAATAATGAAGGGATAATTTATGTGAATTTTCATTTAACATGCTAATTATGATGAAATTATTGTTTAGATTTTTAATGAAGAGAGTGAAATAAGAGTGCCTTGATATTTTGTATTAGAGTTTTCACTCCATTTATTTTTCTGTAAGGCCAACGATGTATGTTTAGCTCTTGATAACCTTTTTAGGAGTATGACATCTATATATAGTTTTTTTGTTGCTTTGTTAATTAACATTGAAAAAGCTTAAACACATCATCAAGTGTAATATCTTCCCTCTTTAACCTTCTAATCTCCTCATTTTTACTTTCTCCTTATATGTTGTGCTCCTTTGCTAGCAGTATTTCCTTAAAAACATAAAAGCCATGGATGTATAATAGACTATAAACATGCATACAATGGATTACTAAAGAGTTCTTGAATGATATCAAGACCATAATGCAAGTGAGATCTCAGCTTTTGACTTATATATCTAATGCTATGATTTAGTGTCCATGTTAAAAACACATGAATCAAGTACACATAATACCTAATGAAGTTAGGTATGCTTTATATATTCTAAGATTTCAACTTGATTTAATGGTTTTGGACATAACATTGCTAGGTTGGCCCTTCAGTACTTATTCCTCGTTAAACGATCTATGATCCTCAACTTGAGCGTGACTTGTTGACCTCACTATTGGTTAAGGTCTAGTCTCCCCTTAGAATAGCCTAGGGTCTAGCCATAAAACTCTCCTGGAGACTTTCTTAGAAGACTAGTCATGGAACCCTCCCCATAGAAATTCAAACTTTTCTTATTTCACTGGGAGTTTTCATATGCTTAAGGCATAACCTTCAATTTTTGAGAGGAAGAGACCAAGCATAAAGAAGCCCAAGGGAAGTCTCCTATAGGTGGTCAGACCATAGGACCTACCCCGGGAATAGACAAATCCCATCTGGATCCTATAATTCTTTGGAAACTCATGTAAGTGGTTTTTCCAAGCTCTTAGCCTCAGGCTAGGGTTTGGCTAGTATCAACACATAGAGGACCAAATGAGGGTGACCCTTGGTCCATGGCTCCACCAATACAATTCCATCTTGTTCATTTCCAACCAATCCTAATTTTCCCAAAAGTTCAAATTTCTAGCCCCTTAGCCCCAAAATATCCAAAATGTCCGCAAAACCCTAAAATCCCCCAAATTTCCAAAATTACCCAAATTACCTATGAATCTCCAAAAAACATCCCAAAATACTTCCTACCACTCAAATTAGCTAAAATTACCCAAAATTGCCAAATTTCCCCAAAAATTCCCAAAATGATCAAAATGCCCCTCTTAGCCTAAAATTCCAAAAAAAACCAAAAATTCCTATAAATTCCCAAAACCTTCCAAATATTCCTAATTTCATTTCTCTCAACTACCACAAGACCCAATTTGGCCAATTTAGCCTAATTTAACTAAAAACCCCAATTTGACCCATTTAACCCAAAGTACCTAAATTGAACCCAATCTTGCCCAATTTTAATTGCAAACTTTAATTCAACATCTCCAATACCAATCTAAACCAAATCAAATCTCAATTTGATCCACATTTGAGTTCAATTTCACTTGAAATCTAAAATCCCCAATTTTGCCTAAGTGACCCAAATTCCCCAAATTGACCCAATTTCAACAAATTTCTCCCCAATTTCAATTCTAAACCCTTCATAACACTTCCCTATATTGAATTGAACCATAATTGCCCCCAATTTGAGCCCAAGTATCACCAAAATCCACTTAAAGTCCAAAAAACCCACATTTTGACCCAAACATGCCATATGTCCAAAATTTCCCAAATTGATTGCCCTAATCCCAAAATTTCTTCCCAATTGATATTGGGAACTCATTATGTGATCCACATAGAACATTTGGAACCTTCAATTGGCCTTGGATCTAACCCTAGCCCAACCTAAACCTAAGTTAACCCAAATTTCCCCAAATTGACCAAAATCCCAAACCAAACCAAATTGACCAAAATCCCAAACCAAACCAAATTGACCTACCAAACCAATCCAAAACCTTTCCAAAGCTTTTCTAAACACTTAATGACAATCATACACACAATTTTACTAAATCATGTGGGACTAACCCAAGCTCAAAGCCAACCTAGCCCAGCATTGATCCATGTGACCCAAAATTGAACCTATGACCTAAACTAATCCAATTGAACCAAATGTGACCAACCTAGGTCCACCACAGCCACCAAGTGACCCATAAGAACCACCCTAGACCAACCTAGCCCACCCTGGTGGAGCCATGGACCAAAGGTCCCCCAATTTAGGGGATTTCACCCCATAATTGGCCTTAATCAAAATATCTCCACCATTATGACTTGCCATTGGGGGTAAAACATCATTAATCCCCGCTGGCTCACATGAACCCCTTGACCACCAGGCCTGACCCTGCCGGCCACCCTAGTGGCCGGAAAATGCTAAACCGAGAGCCACCCCTCTTAAATTGAACTCAAACTCCACCCTATGGCTAATCAGCTTAGAATTGCCATTGGAGCTCATCGACCCTCCACCTAGGCAGTTGAATCCACCCATCACCAACCCCTGAGCTCAGCCTAATGGCCATGTTCATAAATAGACCTCTTCATGGCCAAAAGCAGGTGCTAAATTTTCTCAAGGAAACTCCACCAAATTGCTTCCAGAGCTTCCTCGAGAGGTCCTAAGAGTGATCCCACTATCTTCAGCCATTGTCCCTCTGTCTGAGAGCAATTTGACCACTGAAATTTGGCCAGAAACCAGGACATATTTCTCCATAGCTCCACAGTGCACCAAACTTCAATTAATTGCACCCAAACCTTCACAGCAGTGAAAGACGAAGATCACCAATCAAAGCCCCATCACAGAAGGCCTCTGCTCTAGACTTCCATTAACACCTGAAATTGGGCCTAGTCGAGCTTGGGTTTAGACAATTAACCAGGGCAAAAGACTCCATCTGGAGGTTCGTTGGGACTAATCAAAGCTGCCACAACCATCTAATTGAGGCCTCCCATCTCAGACAAAGGTATTATATGCGCTCTTCCTCCCGATCCTTTCTTCGTCCTCTATAGTTGTACACTGTATTTCATATCGTATAAACTATATGGTTAGGTTTGTTTAGGCTAGATGAAGCTCTAAGAATAAACCCCATGCAATTTGGTTGAGTCTAGATTAAGATCTTAAGTCTAGAAGGTGGACGGGTTACGGGCTAGGTCAGTTGGGGATGATGACTAGTAGCCATTAGATAGCGCGTGTAATGAACGGATAGCCAGGATTGCGCTAGACGAGCTCTCGATACATAAAGCGTGGCCGCATGGCAGTTGAGTCAGAAGGCTGCATCAAATGGCAGAGCGACACGTGGAGGCTTCAGAGTTGCCGAGGATGACACGGCGCCGCGTGTTTAAGTAGGAATATTGGGGGGGTATTTTTTGAATTATTTAAATTAGTTAATTTTAAAAATTCATAACTTGGTGTAGAAAAATCATAAAAATTAAAGAAAAATACCTTATTGCTCAGTGAACAGAGGAGAATAATGTGGAAATGGTTTGAAATTTATTTGATGTATGTATGATTTTTAATTAGTTAAATAACCTCTATAGTATTTTAATTCTCCATGCATTAGAACATTTCACCATGGCATGCCATTTTAGCATGTGGTAGCCTCTGTCATGGGGAATCTTCCTTGATTTTTCCAAATTCAGAGGAGAACTTTATGAAGAGCTCTATATTTTTTAAATTTAATTATCTTTTTTCATAAATTAATTCCAAAAATTAGCATGGTGGTAATAAAAATCCAGAAAAATCATGGTAGGTTTCTTATGTTAAGAAGACCCTAGGATAAAATTTTTCATGGGTTAAATCATTAAGAAATAACTTAATTATCAACTTGGCTTAAAGCTGGATTTAAATTAATTTGAGTTCATTAAATGTGGAAATCACCCAAAAACAATTCTCCATTGTATTTTAAAGGTCAGAGAACTCCCAAAAAAAATTTCATGGCATATGGAAATTATTTAGTCACTTAAATGAATTTTCTAAGTGAAATGATAATTTTGAACATTAAACTAATTTTAATAATTAAAACATAACTCAAAAAATTATAAAATTTGTTTTGGGAGTTCTCTGTGATTAGAGATTCTTTTAAAAATAAAATTGGGATTTTTACAAAATTTTCATTTTTAATCATATCATAAATATTTAAATAATTAAATAATAATAAAATTCACAAAATATTAAAAATCACTAAATTTTCACTTTTGGTCTCCTAATAACTTAGAAACCATCCCCATATTTTTCCTAAGTTTCAAAATTAAAATATCAATTTTTAAAGGCTTAAATTAATTTTTAAAAGGCTAAAAAAGAATTTTCTTTATTTTCCACTAATAATTAAAATAAAAATAAAACAATAATAATAAAGTTTATTTCTTCGGGTTCCTTGATCTAAGAGGAACTTAAGAAAAATATATAATTGAATTTTCAACTCTCAAAATATTTTATAATTAATTAAAACTTGAGAAATTAAAATAATTATATTAATTAAATTGAAACTCAAAAAATCATGAAATTTGGTCCAAGTGGTCATCTAGTCAAGGTCTACCTCCAATAAAAATTTCAAATTCATATGTTTTGTTTTACACAAGTTATTGAAGTTTCATTGAAAACCCCCATTTTTGCATTATAATAAATATATAAATTAAATTAAAACTTGAAAAATCACATTCTCTCCTCTGATGATTAACCCATAAGTGGGGTCATATAAAAATTTCAAAGTTATTGGAGCTAAATTTAATAAATTATGAAGTGATAAAGGCCTTTAAGGGTAAAATTATAAATTTGGAAAATTTAGCCTTAATTAATATCGAAGCTTAATAAAAATGGGAAAAGGGCAATAAATGATCTTAATTATTATATTGGATGATTGAAACATTGAAGGACAAATGGTAGAAACTCATTTCAATCTTGTCATATCAATATAAAATATTTAAATTTCCTTAATTATTATAATTTGGAAGAAAAATCAAATTACAAGAACCTTAAGGTTAGGGGTTGATGTTGGAAGTGGATATTCCACTAATTTAATTCCCCTTCATTTGATGTACAAATGATAAATCAATATTTTGATAAGGATCATAATCATGTAAGTCATAAAATTCCCTGTTCTAAACACATAAAAATAGCCACTAAATCTTAAGGGCTTAGTAATGAGCTACGCTTAATAAAAAAATTAACTAACAAGGGTTAGAAAAGAAAATATGTCTAATCTTAAAACTACCTTTTTAAACATTACAAGTTCAATTAAATTTGGTAAATTCTTCCACAAGTTAATTTTGCCTCTAAAGGCCCACTCACATAATTCTTAAGTAAAGCACTAAATGATAATTACCCCGCCTTTCGGGATGACTAAAACATCGGCTCACTGATCATAAGGGCATGAAATAGCTAAGTCGTTTAATAACTATAATAAGTCCAAAAGGACTTCAAAGAAGTTCAAATGTATTGTGAAATATCCTTGTTTCTCCTGTACTTTTCACAAGTCTTCTGGACACCTTATAGGACCATTGTACTTATTATATTTATTAAATGAAGAAATCTCATAAATGAATAAGAATTCACCGGGTTATGACCTAGGACTTAGTAGGTCTGTGATGAACCTATCCATAAGGTTTTACTTCCCTGTAAAATGTTAATGTTTATTGCATGAATACTAAAGTTTCAGGTGGAGATGATGAGAAGACCTACTAGGTATGCTTTTATTTTAAAGCAATTTACTTACCTACACTCTACTGTACTTTCTTTTCTTGCAAACTTGCATGCTAAACAACAATGTCACCCTGCATGAAAAATAAAAATTTTAGGATAGTCGCAAAACTGAGACCAAAATCAAAATTAAAAATCAAGACAAGATTAAATTCACCCCCACAACATTCAAAAATATAAAACAACTCATAACGCAATCACAAACAAAACAAAAACCTCAATTGTAACTAAATTAAAACGTCTCATCGGATGATCGAGAATTCCTTGGACGAGGTAACCCACATGTTGCTAACAGGGTTTTCCCACAGTCTAAATGAAAGTATATAACTCATTAAGTTGAGTTTAGTAAATTCATTTGGACTTAGTTAATTCGATGAAAATAGCGATGCACGGATGATGGAACCGTAGGATGTTAACCGGCATTGCTATATTTAACTTTAATGTTCCTTTAATAAAATATTAAGACACCTCAATTTAAATATTTTCATAACACGACTCTTCTCTCTTCTCCTCAATTGACACTTCTTTAAACTAAACCTGCTACGTCGAGGAGCTTGGAGCATGCATTGTGGGCAGCATGACCATCTTCAATAGCAAAACCTGTCTACATCAGCAAAACCATTCCTTAGAAATTAAAACAACAAGCTATAGGACGAGGTAGCTTGACTATCACAGCATAAATCCTCACCTTTTCCTTAGGCCCATGTACAACTATGTTGTACAACATATGCCCTAACTCGCTTTAGCACTCCGAGGTTGTCATCAATTATGACATATATCCTCCTATCCCTCAAGCCTTTTACATGATCAGTATCAAGTGAATGTAAGTCATAAATAATAAAATTGACAGGATGAAATACCAAATAAATGTCCTAAATCTAAGCCCAACCATACGATAGTTTGGGGAGACATCAAGATTTTTCTTGAACCTATGTTCTTCCCCAAGCCTTCTCCCCTTTGGATTCTGATAAAATGAAATGTTTCCAGACTTGAGCCAGTCACCTATTGAATTTCTGACTATCACATTTTCTTTTGAAATCTTACCCTTGGAGGTCATGAATATAAATGTTTTAAGATCTATATCAAGAGTTTTCTTAGGTGAATTCAATTATCTAAGATGTAATTAACTATAGGGGCTTGCCCTTATAGGAAACTTAAATAACCCAGATTAATATAAACCCTATTTAATTCTTTCCTATTAGATAGGGAAAATTGTCAGTCAAAATTGGTTCGCAGATCAAACGGATGTCATAAATCCTTTAGTTTATTTGATCAAGCCTCACCTCAAGCCATGTATTTATTCTTCGGGATAAATACATTTCTTGTGGTGAAATGCTTGATTAATTAAACTATTGTTTATATGAGATCGGTTTGATTTCATATTCTTCAAAATTAAAACATTACTTTCAATATATATATATATATATATATATATATATATAATCAAAATTTTATTTTATAAAATTATATTCTAAAAACCATTTCAAAAATGAATCATTAACATTTTCAGAGAAGAAGGATTTTAATGGCCGACTGTTTTCTGGCGACTCTGCTAGGGAGTAGTTTGTCTCTTCATTAAGATCAGTAATTACTATATTCATATATCGTTAATGTGCTCATGTTCCTCATGAGCCAGATTACCATTCTTCTGTTGTCGCACTTCACCCATTTCTTTCGTGGGAAAAGTCTGATCATCTTCTCTAGATTTCAGGACCGTCTGTCTGGTCACTCTTAAATGGAAGGGTTCAGGAGTCCCTAGGTTTTCCTTTTGATCTTGTGGGGTCAGACCACCAGTAGGTGTGTTAGCGAGCAAATTTTCCTAGGGAAATCTGCATTGTGAAGGGGATCTCTAACAGGATCCCGTACTTCACAACCTTTTTACACCTCTCGGGTTCAATCCTGCCTTCGGCAGATTGACCCACTCTTCTTTAAATCTTAAAACTCCTTTTTACCAACATATGAAAAATGTAAAAAATAAAATAAAAAGATAATAAAATATAAAAATAAAATAAAATTTTTTCTAGTCCACAAAACAACCTTTGTCGTAGTGTTTGCATTATGATGACAAGGTTTTTGGCCCTCACTAACCTTCAAAATGCATCTCTTGATAGTCAAGATGTCAATCCCTACGCTGACTTTCTCCTGCAACTAGCCCTCCTCCCGCGAGGCTCAACTTGCAACATAGATGATTTAGTTTGGGATCGGCTTCAGTGAGTTTGAAGTCATACAAGGAAAAACCCTGTTCATGGTTGTGAAAGTTGCCACTCCTGAAATTCAATAGCCGTCTGCTGAGTTTGATCTAAACTCCTATGAAGATTTTCCATCTACTAAGAAGGTTAAAGTAACCCTTGCCCCCATCAGGTCAGTCATCTCTGTGCTAAGGAGAGTTGTTACCTCAACTGCCACCGGCTTCACCGTCACTGCACCTACTTTCCCATCTGCCAAAGGGAAAGAAATTCTGCATGAAGATGATTCTGATGATAAATTTCTCACCCTGCCATCAGTCTTCAAGATTGGCTTAAGTTCTAAACCTCCCCTGCCAACCAAATCTCAAAGAAGAAATCATAACCATAGGATTCGCAGGGCTGCTAGAACACAAGTCGCAAATCCACCAGTAATTTATGAGATTCCTCAAGGAGGAACTCGGTTTACCAAGTACCTCTCCTCTTTTTTGGGGTAGCAGGTTCCATCAGTTAGCTGACACTATTGTAGATGAATGCCTCCATAGGATTGTCGCTACACTTCCAGATCTACACAGTCATGATAAGGTGAGGGAGAGGCCCACACCTATCACTCGAGCTCACACCCTTCTGTGAAGATTGTCTGAAATAGAGGGTTATTCCATCGCCAAGCTTCTCAAGAGGATGGGATGTGCAATATCCCCTAAAATTAAGGATAAAATTCTAAAAATGGAAAGACCCATCTGAGTTTCTGTCAAACACTTTTTGGGAAAAATGTGTTGATACAAGTGCTACAGTTGATATTACTATAAGCAGATCAGTTAAATCTCGGCTGGGTTTGAGAGTACCAGCTGTCGATGATCATTAAGAACCCCAAAAGAGATAGAATAAGAGAGGATTATTCTCCCTTGTACATGGTCTACACACTAGGGAGCACACTTTCCCTCATTACCCCGATATCCCCGTCGAGACACTTCATCTCAAGGCGTCATCTTTTAAGAGGAAAGTGTGGTTACCGAGAGGTGTTGCACCAGTATATTCTGAAAAATTTGTTGACCACAAAATGGATCATGAGTCCGATGTTCCCATTGCCACTGCCGCCATTGCTTTTGAATCAGTTGCAGAAAAGAGTGATAGTACATGAAAGCCTACAAATCTAAAACTGACTAAGAAGAAAACAGTTGATGATAAAGTTCGAAAGCTCCGAGCAGAATTTTCTGAGTTAGCCAAACAACGAGGGTTAGATATGGATGACGAGGATTACTTCTTGTCAGATTACATGGACAAAGAATTCATGGAAGTCATTATGGTCGAAACTCGGTCCACGTCATCAACGCGTGATGCTCCTACTGAGGAGAACACCACAGAGGAGCTGCGGAGGACCATCCTGACAAGAGATGAATAGATTAGCCGTCTGGAGAAGAGAACGGAGGAGATGACCGCCGCTATGACCTCCATGGCTACACTCCACGGACTGTCATAGCCATGACTAACAACATCTTCAGAGGTTAACCAGCCTGAGATTATACACATCACCAATGAAAGAAGGGAGGTCACTTTAGTCCATGAAGATGAACCGTCGAGAAGAGACCCGACTTCGAGTCTGCCAAAAAAAGACATTAAGCAGATGGTTGAAAGGCAAGTTTGAGAGGGCTTGGCTCAGTCTAAAGGTGGAGCATCAGTTTTAAAGGGTAGACCCTACCCGGAGGAGTTAGATTACATTCCTTATCCTAAAGGCTTCGTGCCTCCGACTTTCAAGATGTTCAACGGGACAAGAAATCCTCACCAACACAGAACACATTTCAGAGCTAGTTGTTGCAACACAGGACAAAGTGAATCTTTGTTGTTCCATTAGTTTATCAGCAACCTCTTAGGAATAGCTTTCGATTGGTATGCCAAGCTTCTCAATAGATCAGTGAAGACTTTTGCAGAAATGGAAAACATGTTCGTCAAAGGATTCGCCGGTGCCCTACATCACGTTACCATAGGAGATCTCGTTATGGAGTGGTAGAAGCCCGACGAGACCTTGATCGACTACATCCTTAGATGGAGAAACTTAAACATGAAATGTAAATCTCAGCTACAAGGATAACACACGATTGAGATACTGCTCAAGAGTATCCACGGTTTAATAGCCTTCATGCTTAAGGGTCTCACCATCAAATCCTTCAAGAAGCTACTTAGTAAGGCCATCAGCCTACAAGAAGAAGTCAAGCACATGGAGCCTGCAGAAAAGACAGAGAAGGCAAAATTGGCTAAAACATATGAGAAGAGATCTGGGATAGTGCCAACGATTGATAAAGGAAAACAACCAATGAGGATTCAGGCTGAGCAGCAGCACAGTCAGTCACCTCAGTACAGAAGGCCTCAGCAGTATGGTCAGCCTCGTGCACAACAGAGCAGTCATGCTGGTCAGCAACAGAGGTCATACAGGATAGATGGACAACATGGTCCAATAATGTCAGAATGGCTGCGAGGAACTATTCCTTCAAAGACGACGTCGTTGCAAATATGTTCAAGAATTTGATGAAGAAGCCTAAGTTAAGATTGCACGAGCAAAAGAAGCCAGAAGAGGTAGACAAGAAGGATCAACCAAACTTCTGCCCCTACCACAGGTTACTCGGACACACCATAGAAAGCTACTTCAGTTTTAAGGATTGACTCTAGCGGAATTATAAAGAAGGAAATATAATGATACCAAAGAAATACTTGAAAGAACCTGAAAGAGGTTCTATAAACGTGATTCCAGCCGAGCCAATCTATTTGATTGATCCATATATCGGCAAAGACGAATGGAGCACAATTTGGAATGAGCTCAAGAAAGTCCTAAATCAGATCCAGTCTACTCCAAAGAGAGCTACTGTCCGGAGTATACCGCCAGTCCAATCCAAGATCAAAGCTTTGCTAAGAAGGCCACTGCGTCAAGAATGGAGAAAGAAGTGAGTCGTGAACAAAATTAAGGACAATAGCACGAAGGGTAGGATCCAGTATACTCCAAAGAGAGCTGTTGTCCGGAGTATACCGCCACCCCAATCCAAGATCAAAGCTTCGCTAAGAAGGCCACCACATCAAGTATGGAGAAAGAAGCGAATCGTAAACAAAATTAAGGACGATAGCACGAAGGGTAAGATAGAGACTGCCTCTGTTAGATTAGTTGTTTTAGATTCGGGGGTGAAACCCCTCGAACCCATGACTTTGTACCATTATCTTTATGCCCCACCAGGGTCTCATAATGATAAAAAAAATGATGTTAGCTACGTTTTTACTGTCTCTAGTGATGGCGTAACTAATCACAACCTCTATAACCCTGATTTCAATTTTCAAAATGATCCTTAAATCATGATTGTCCCCGATAAAAATGACGATGAAAATGAAAAAGATGTTGACAACACCGGCTACGACAGCTCCAAAAGAGAGGAGCCAGTCCTCGAATGCAAAGGAGCTCCACTTGCCATCAATGTGGACATTTCAGACACGGAAGAACTAGATACAGTAATAAAAGGGTCTTTGGGGCTAGAAGAAGAAGAAATAATAGAAGTACACTTGAAAAGTGGCAAGGTGCTACCGCCAAGGACTAGTCTAATGGATAATAAAAAACAGACAATTACTCAAGAAGAAGTATCTCCAACAACAAAAGAAGTACATGTTTGAAATGAAGTTGAAAATTCAAATAAAGTAGATTACAACATGCTAGCTCATTTTAGAAGGCTACCAGCAAAACTAAGCATTTACGATGCTTTGATCCTATCAATGGAGATGAGAGAAAATATTATCATGGCTTCGCTTGATCCTGATATTTGCTTAGCACTTTTTGCAAGCACATCCTCAGAAGGAGTTTGCACTTTGAAATAATAGCCTGACATAACCTTCACTGATGAAGATTTGCTACTCTTTACGGTTGATCACAACCGTCCGATCTACATTTCTGTCATCATCTGCGGGTTCGTACTTTCCAGAGTGTTAGTAGATCATAGAGTGTCGCCCAACATAATGAGTCTACGGACATTAGCTTACTTGGACATCACACTCGAGAACATTCTATGGATAAAATGATACTAAGAGGATTCAACCAGAGAGGAGAAAGAGCCCTCAGATCTATAACACTACAAATGAAAGTTGGAAATCTAGTAACAACTGCAAAATTCTATGTCATCGATGCAGATACACCGTTCAATACCCTGCTTGGTCGGCTGTGGCTTCACGAGTACAATATGGTCCCGTTTTCACTACACCAGTGCATCAAATACTACAAGGACGGATAAGAACATTTTATTAAGGGAGACTTACAACATTTCTCAATACAAGAATAAGGCATTCATAGAGACGCCGCCTTCTACGCTCCCCGAAGAAAACAATACTTTCAAGAGAAATTGTGACAAATAAATTAGAAGATTTAAAAGAACTACGAGAATGGACCATACAGTTCCAGTTCAACGATCTCCCGCCACTCCTTTACAACGAGTTGGTGGAGGTTCTTTTAGCCCACGCATCCGAGGTCGATGCTGGGGACATGGTCGAGGAAGATCTCACCATATTGTTGAACGGATGAAGCTGCCGATCAACATTGAAGTAGAAGGAAGATCCGAAGAAGATAAAGAAACAATGTTGATAAGTCAGAGGAAGCCTCAGTTTGAGATTTAAATAGATGACATGGAAAGAGACGAATACGAATCAATGTCTGATCAGATTAATCAGTATGTTCAAGCCATGACTCTAAATCTGATCCATCCTCAAAAGATCGAGAGTATAGAAGTTAAGGAAGTCCATAGTGATAGTTTTAAACCGATTAAGTTTTATATATTTTATCCTTCTACTTCTGAACCTTGCATAATTCTCAAAGAAAATGATTCTAGTGAATTAATGGAATTGCCTTTTGGTTAATTTTTGCCGTATGCACAAATTTTAATTCAACAAGGATATGTGCCAAAGCAGATGCTAAAAGATAAGTTACAATCATTTGAAAAATTATTGAATACCAAAGGAAAGAAACTCTACTCGAAAAAAGGTCTTGGGTTTGGTACGATCAGACCTGTTGATGACTCAGAACTTTGCATGGTTGTTACTAGACAACCAGTAGGAGATTGCCTGTATGTCCAAGATGAATATGAAGATCAAACAATAGAAGAGACTCCACCGAAGTTTGAAGAATAGATCAATCAATGGTGGATGAATTAAAAGAAATCAATCTAGCGACTGAGGAGCAACCCTGACCTACTTTCATAAGTTTGTTGCTCAATAAAGAAGAGGTTATAGGCTTGGTCAAGTTACTGTCAGAATTCAAAGATTGCTTCGCTTGGAGCTATGATGAAATGCTTGGACTATCTCTAGAGATTGCAGTTCACCGACTAGGACTAAATCAAAGTACAACGCCAGTAAAATAAGCTCCTAGAAGATTGCGCCTCAAAATAGAACAAAAAGTTTTGACAAGAAAAAAGAAATTAGTAGACACTAACTTTGTCTGAGAAGAGTAATATCCCACATGGCTAGCCAACGTCGTGTCAGTAAAGAAGATAAATGGACAAATTTGAGTGTGTGTCGACTTTAGGGCTTTGAATAAAGCATATCCAAAAGATAAGTTCCCATTGTCGATACCCGAATTAATGGTGAACATTGCATCTTAGTGACTCGACCGCAAATAACGCAGTAAGGTTTGCTTCCAAAAGATAGCCAAAAACTTTGACTCAATTTATAAATAGTTGCTAGTGAATAAAATTAATATTATGTAAATTTAGAAAATATTTTTACACACTAGGGGTACTACGCAAGTATACATATCGTTTCAAGTAATATAGGGTTTTGAAACAAAGACCCCAGTATCGATCCCACGGAGAAGAATTATAGTGATAAATTTTCTATATAAAAAAATAAAAATTATTTTTATTTTATCCTTTAATTTGATTATAAATTACTATTAATTTACTAGATGCAAATAAAGAAAACAATAATAAGAAAATGATTTTATGAAATCTATATAAAATAAACAACTTTCTTTCCTTCAATTAATCTAAGATTTTTAAGATAATTTAATATTCATTGGAGAATTTGATATATAGTATTGTGCCAAAATAGAAGCATTCCTATTCTTTACCCTTTGATCCGTGCGCAAAGAACATCGAGCTAATTTACATAATAGGTCCGGATGTATTGTTAGTAGAATGGGTTAATCTAGGCTCACACTTCTAGATGTCCAAGGGTGGCTATGGTCGGCCCTACTAGTGACCCTTTCCTAATCTATAAATCAAATTATAAGAATTTAGTCTGTCACTCTAAAAACGTATCAATTCTACGCCTTTTAAATCTTATCTTCCTATTTATTTGTACTTCACCTTGAATAGCCCGCACATGGCCTTCGACTACCCAAGGATTGATGTGACATTTAAAAGTTAAGAGTTCTTCTCCTTTAAGGTCTCAAAACTCTTCAACAAGTTTTAAAAATTCAAACGACCAATTTAAAAAGTAAAGTAAGATCAGGTATTAATGTCATCACAATGTTTTGACAATATTTTGAATTTCAATTCTCTATCGAATCTTTATATTATCTTATCTACCTCTTAATAATTGAAGGAAGAAAGTAAACTAACTACTCAGAACACATTGGAAATAAAAAGCAAAACATGATAATTTGAATCAAATATAAAAATACTTATCTCAAATATTTCTTCTACAGATCTTCTGATTCCTACTGACTCCACAGTGTAATGAAATCCAGATGCAATAACTTGAAAATAAACTCACTAAACTAAACAAAAGTGGCCCTAAATTTCTCTCTCTATTTCTCTCTCTAAGGATGAGAGATTCTAAAGTGGATAAGAGAAAGGTTTACAATGGGAGGGGTACGTTTTCTGAAGAAATAGACCCCTATTTATAGGCTTCAAGGGTTGTCTTGAGGCACCTCTTCAAAACATGTCCACATTCAATGAATCTTCTAGAAGGTCGGTCTGGCGCCTAGGCGCCGGAATCGGGCGCCTAGGCGCCGGAATCGGGCGCCTAGGCGCCGGAATCGGGCGCCTAGGCGCTGGACACCGCATACATTTCTTCACACCTCTTCACTTTGGCTCGCACCTCTTCGTGTTTAAAACTGTTTTGGAGTGTCCAGATGCAATGTATCACATGTCCTATTATCAAGGAACAACTGACAGTCTTCTAGAATGTCCAATAACCGCTTACTCCGTCAAAATAACCAGCTTCTGGCGCCTAGGCCCCAGGATATAATTTTTTATACTTTTTGTATTTTGCTCCATTTTTGCTCCTTTTTGCTCCTTTTTCCTTTTTAGACCTTTTTACCTTACCTACATCCAAAAACACAAAAAATACCGTTTATTAAAGCATAATATCCTTAGAAATTAATAAGAATTAAGACATAAAGAAATAGGTATTTCTTATAGATCAAAATCCCCCAAACTTAAATTTTACTTGTCCTCAAGTAACTCTTTCTACTATATAAAATATATAACCTTTGGAATAAAAAATAAATATTTAAGATTCCTTATAATTTTTTATTTTATAAAGTCTTTAGTAAATTGTTAACCCAATTTCACTAACTAGGTTTACTTTTAAGAATTTAAAGAATATTTAACTACCAAATCATAAGATTTCAAACTTTCCATCCATTTTGAAAATAACAAAAATCTATTATATTAAGCTTTCATAGATTATTTACAAGAAAAAGATCTTGAAAAATCTTTTCTAAATAAATATTTATGTATAAAAATTAAGTAAAGTATGTAACTAGTTTTCTTCCTATAAGATAATTCAAGTGAAGCCAATTTTTGATTAGGCATTTCCTCAAGCTTCTCCTCTCTATCTCTTTTCTTTTCTTCTTTTTTTTTAAGAGAGGATTACTATATCTGGATAGCCTGTTAATGGTTTTGAACTTCACTATCCTTAACTTATATTTTCAAAACTTATACATTTCCACTTAATTATTATAACATAAATAAGAATTCAAAAAGATTTCCAATCTTTTCTTTTTCAAGTGATAATTTTTGATTACTTAATAATTCTAAAATGCTATTATTTCTACCATGAATAGAAAAATTCTTTATCTTATTCTTCTTTAAGTTAAATAATTCTATTCTTAAAATCAATCAAAGTTAGTAAAATTTTTGTTAATTTCACTAAATTGTTTATAATTTCAAAAAAAAAGTGATCTCAAATAAATTTTTCATTCCTTAAGTTATGTTAAATAGTTTTTATTTTTATAAAAATATTAGCTCTTTAAGGACAAATAAAATTTAATTTTAAATTGATTTTCCCTTCACCCAAACTTTAAGTTTTGGTTTACTATGATAATTTGAAAGTATGAGAGAAAGAAAATCATAAGAATTTTTATTAAGTATGTAAAAACAATCTTAAAAAGAAAAATTAACTTCTAATCATGCTTTTATGAATAATTAAGATAAAATTTAAGCATGTACATAAAAAGTAAGCAGGCTAATTTTATGATGATATTAAATTTGAAACAAAATTAAAAGAGAGAAAAATAATTAATTACTAAACATTAAACTAAAACAACATATAAATTAATTCTAACTTCAATCTCAATATAATAGAATCCTAACACTAATCAGTCAACATACATCAAACACAAAACTAAAAAACAATCCAAATAAAACAAACTAACAGAGTAATACATCATAGAGTTCTATAACTACTAGTCACTAGCTGTAGCCTCATTATCATCATCATCACCAAAGGAAAATTTTACGTCCTTAGGATCAACAAATGGTGTGAAACTAGGAAAAGTAGGGAAACTAACATCATGTTCACCCTTCAGAAATCTGACTAGGGCTTCATCATACTCAACATCATAACTACTCTTCCTCTGGGTATAATCAGATAAATGATCTATTTTCTATCAATAGTATCAATCCTGCAGTGAGTTTGAAATAACTCCTGCTGCTGCTCTAAAAACTGATCATGCATTGATTCCCAGAAATTTGATGGTGGCTTAGCAGAAGTAGAGGGTCTAGAAGTAGAAGGTCTACCTGAAGTATGTGCAGAAGTAGAATGAGCGGTTGATCTCTTTCCTCGAAGACGATCATAAATACTAACACTCTCCTGCCCAATTGGCTTGGTAGACTTTAACTTCTCCTCAGAAATATCAGCAGTGACTCCATTACTAACACATAATGAGTAGATCAGAGATGGAAATCCCAATCCAATAGAAGTGCTGGACCTCGCAGTAGAATCCACAAAATCATAAATAATGCTCCCGACATCAATAGGCTTCCTCTCCTGAATGCAATAGTTTAAGATCGCTCTATCTCTAGTCACTTCACTCAGGTGGTTGGAAGGTAACAATCTTGCAGAAATAAAATAGTGCCATGCTTTAAATATACCATTTAATTCGGAGGATTTGAAGTTTAACCTTTTTTTGTTCCTGATCTTCCAAGATCCAGTACCGTCAGTCAGATAAGAAATAATCATATCCAAATCTCCTTCAGATGGTGATAATCCAGAATAATAGCACTCAATAGTCAGTGGCAGGTCATAAAATATGTTGATTCTTTCTGGACTAAATCCTACTCCGATTCCTCTGACAAAGACTTCATAATCCTCGACATCCAAAAAATTTGCATAAAATTCTCGAACAATCGGGATAACAACAACAGCAGTAAAATAACAAAATCATTGCCAGTTGTGTGCAACAATAGTGTTTTCGATCATTTCTCCAGGATGATAGAAACTTCATTCCGAAATGAACTTTCTGGATGTCGCAAATTCATGGAAGCGAAAATGCGCTGCCGCAGTAGAACATTTGCTGCTATCAAAGTTATCTCGTGCCTTCCAGCATTTAGATTTTGGAGCCATCTAAACGTGAAAGAAAACAAGAATAAATTTAGGAATCAAAGATTTAAACTCTTTTTATGTTTATAAACCTTAAAATAATTTTAGAAATCCAAAGAAATCACTAAGAATTGAATATTTTTTTCAAAATTTTTGGTTCTTAGCAAAAATTAGGAAAATCTATGGTAAAAATCAAAAATAAATGGTTTAAAGTGTAGATCTGACCTTGAGATGAAGAAATCGAGTGGTTTCGTGCTCAAATCCTTGATGTTTTGACCTCAAAATGGATCTAGAAGATGTATTTTAGCAAAAATGGGGAAGAAGATGAAGCTTAGGCGTCAAAAATGGCTTTTGGGGGTTATTTAAGTAAATTCTCAGGTACAGGCCGAACTGGAGCTTAGGCGCCGAATTCTGGCGCCTAGGCGCCACTCGCCTTTCTCAAAATTTTTTTTTAAAATTTAATTTTGCACCAAAATTCATAAATTCAACTTCCAATTACTCATATCAGAGTAGAGCTTCAGTTTCTAACTTCCACAACATTTTTCAAAAATTTATAAAAATTAAATATTAAATCCACCAATCAAACATAAGGATTCAATCAAACTCACTAATCTCCATTTAAAACCTTCAATATTCACTAAATACATTCCAGATAAGTACTATATTTGATTCAAGTTCCTAATACACACTCAAACATAATAATTTTCAAGCAAAAACAACACACATTGAACATGAAAGCAAATACACAAAAAAACACAATCGATTCTCTAAATCGATACAATGACTCAACAAACCATAATAACTATCTCATTACCAGAATATTCTAATTTTCACAAGGAAAATTGTGTATTCCACTTGGAAAAAACACTAACGCTCTCGGGAAATTCGTAGTCATCTTTTCGTCAATCCACTTGTTCTTCGCATACATTTCAACTTGAGCATCTTGATAAGCCAAAAAATGATCAAATTGAAGTTTTATTTGCCAGTCTAGATGTTCAACTTGATGAAACATCTCATAAAGGCGATCTCAAATGCTTTTAAAATCCGCTTCAAACTTATCCAAATGACTAGAAATTTTATCTAAATTTACCGCGATGAAACCATTGAAGTAGGGTTGAGGATCCCTTGAGACCTTGTCCCTAGGCTCTTCTCCATGATTTCTTCCTTCCATTTCTTCAAAAATTTCTCAAATCTCTCAAGAAGAAAGTGTAAGGGACGTAATTTTGATTGCTTGATGGTTTGGGAAGAAGATGAGTTGCTTTAAAGGGGAAAATCGTGTGAAAAATTGAAAATTTTTGGTTTTTGCATGACCCAGTTACCGTGGCGCTTAGGCGCCAAATCTGGCGCCTAGGTGCCGAACCTATTGATACATAGTTGATTTTGGCACTTAGGCGCCGAATTCTGGCGCCTAGGCGCCGGAACTATGTTCAACTCCATTTCGCCCTATCGTCAAATTTTCAAAATTTTGTTCTCCAAGATAGGTAAATTATAATGGTAAGAGAAATTTAGACTCGATAACTCACATTGTAAACTATCATAATGAAGGTTAACTTGATCTCCTTTTTACTCATATTCAAAATAGAGTGATCCTATTTTTAAATCTTACATACTTCAAAATAATTTTCAGCCTAAGTCAACAAAGACTTATGAGCATCAAATTTTTCTAAAGTAATATAAAATTAATCAAGATCGAGGCATAACCTTACATTAAAACACAAAAACACTCACAAACAAAGATAATTATGGGTTGCCTCCCACAAAGCGCTTGGTTTAAAGTCGTGAGCCCGACTTAAGTAAATCTTTAATCAGGTTGACTCAATTCATAAGCCTCTTTATAAATCTTTTTAATATCTTCCAAATAAGGCTTCAATCTTATTCCATTTACTTTCAAAATTTTTCCTGTTTTGGGATCTTTAATATCCATAGCTCCAATCCATTTAGATCTTAATTTTTCAGGAAAAAGTCTTAAACGAGAATTAAACAATAATACTTTTTGTCCAAGCTCAAAATTTTTTCCTGAAATCTTCTTATCATGCAAACTCTTCATTTTCTCTTTATAAATTCTCGCATTTTCATACAATTCGTTTCTAATTTCTTCCATCTCATTTTGTTGCAATAATCGTTTTTGTCCTGCTTTATTCAAATTAAAATTAAACTCCTTTATCGCCCAATAAGCTTTATGATCATGTTCTACAGGTAAGTGACAATGTTTACCATAAATTAACTGGTAAGGTGACATTCCGACTGGTGTCTTTTAAGCTGTTCTACAAGCCCATAATGCATAATCAAGTCTATCAACCCAATCAGTTCTTTTAGGATTAATAGTCTTTTCTAAGATTCTATGCATGCAAATGGAAGGGCTTATTCCTCTTATATCAGCAATAGTCCAACCAAAAGCTTTCTTATAATTCTTTAACACACCTAGTAATTTTTTTTCTTAATTTTTTACTCAATTCAGAAGAAATAATAACAGGTAAAGTTAACGAATTTCCAAGAAACACATATTTTAAATGGGAAGGTAACATTTTTAATTCCAGTTCAGGTGCTTTTTAATTGAGGGTAAAAGTATATCATTTTGAGTTATGTATAAAGTTTCCCAATTATCTTTAATAAAATGAGTCTCTTCTTGTTCTACTACTTCATCTTCATCAGTTAAAAATTCAAATTTTTTTCGAAATGACTTTACATTTTTCTTGATAATGTTTTTCAATTAAATAATCAATTATATCCATTCGATAACATTTCTCTTTATCGGGGTACTTCATTGATTTAAGAACATTGAATTTAATTTCTTGATCATTAACTTCATGGTTAATTCTCCTTTTTGCACATCAATCATAGCTCGTCCGGTGGCTAGAAAAGGTCTTCCTAAAATAATAGGCATCTCTTTATCTTCTTCCATATCAAGTACTATGAAATCTATAGGGAAGATAAATTTATCCACTTTAACAAGGACATCCTCTATAACTCCTTTAGGATAAGTGATAGATCTATCAGCTAACTCAAGAGTTACAGTGGTGGGAGTAACATCTCCAAAATCCAATCTTCGAAAGATAGAAAATGACATGAGATTAATACTTGCTCCTAAATCACATATAGCTTTTTCACAAAATTTTTCTCCAATAGCACAGGGTATAGTGAAACTTCCAGGATCCTTAAGCTTTTCAGGTAATTTCTTTTGAATTATTGCACTGCATTCTTCACTTAATGCAACGGTTTCAAAAGCTTCAAATTTTCATTTTTTGCTTAAATATCCTTCATAAATTTTGCATAAGTTGGCATTTGTTCCAAATCTTCAGTAAAAGGTCTGTTAATAGTAAGTTTCTTAAAAATTTTAAAGAACTTAGAAAATTGATGATCTAATTTCTGTTGTTTAAGTCTTTGAGGAAAAGGTGGGTGTGGTTTTTCAACTTCCACATTAATAGGTATAACAGTCTGATCTTGACTAGGAGAGAGAGTTTCTTTACGTTTTTCAATCTCTTCAACATCAATCTCTTTTTCAATTTCATTCTGCAATTTTTCTTTTAATTCCTTTCCACTTCTAAGTTGCACAGCTTTAACTTGTTCATGTTCTTTTCCAGTTTCCTTTGGATTGATTTCAACATTACTGGAAGCATTCCTACAGGTCTGTTATTAATTAAAGTAGCAATTTGCCCCATTTGATTTTCAATATTACGAATAGCAGTATTTTGATTTTGTAATTGATTATTCTTTTGCATAATTAATTCTTCTATTGATAAATTTTTCTGTTGATTATTAAATCCAGGAGGTTTATAATTTGTATTAACTTGATTATTCCAATTTCCAGTGGGATGAGATTGATTATTACCCCATTGTTGTTGTGAATTATTTTAGTTAAAATTAGGATGCTTTTTCCACCCGGGATTATAATAATTTGAATAAGGATTATTTTTACTTGCAATAGCTTGTAAAGTTTCAATAGTTTGAGAATCTTCAATATTAGCGAGTTATTATGCGAAATATTAATTGAAAAATTATCTAATTTCTTAGACATTGCCGCAACTTGTGAAGCTAAGATAGAAAAGGCTTCATTATCGTGAATACTGGCCATCTTTTTAGGATTAATCCTTTCGAAAGGCCATTGAAAATTGTTATTAGCCATTTCTTCATTTAAAGTGTAAGCTTCTTCAAATGATTTAGACATTAAAGAACCTCCAGTAGCAGCATCAATAATTGATTTTAAAGATCCAATTAATCCATTATAAAATGTTTGAATAATCAACCAATCAGGTAAAGCATGATGAGGACATTTTCTTAATAGTTCTTTAAATCTTTCCCATGTTTCATATATTGTCTCCCCATCAAATTGACTAAACGAAGTAATATCATTTCTTAATTTAGCAGTTTCAGAAGGAGGAAAATATTTAGCAAATAATTTTTGTTCCATTTCAGCCCTTGTTTTAATAGAACCAGTCGCTAATGAGTTTAACCACATCTTTGCTTTATCTCTTAAAGAGAAAGGAAAGAGTGTAAGTCTAATAGCATCATCAGAAACATTGTTATATTTAAAGGTAGTGTTGACCTCATTTTTGATGAGGTCTTCTCTTCTTCTTTTAGTACTTAGGATCTAGCCTTAGGCTTTTCCTTTGACTATCCTAGAGGACTAGAATTGGGACCCACCACTTAGAAATTCAAACCACTTCTTGACTCCCTGCAAACTCTACAAACTTGACTGTAGACCCCTAATCACCTAGAGGGATGAAGTCAAATGTGGAAGTTTAAAGGATGAGTTCCTATAGGACTCTTTGGCCTTAGGACCGCTACGGGTGGCACTGGTGCAGTGAAGGGGCTGACTTACACACACACTACACTCATACACTACACTTTCACACACCTCCTAAAACCACACCCATACCTAACTTGACCTCCCGACTCATGTAGGTGATTCACATGGATGGTCCTTAACCCCTAAGCCCTTGGCTAAGAGGTTAGGAACAACATAGTGAATGCCTCAAATGAGTCCCTTCATGGCTCATGTGGGCTTGATGTGGCTTCATGGCTCAACCAAAATGATTTCATTCCACTCAAATTTACCCAATCTTCAATTTTCCAAATTTTCGATTTTTGACCCCCAGGACCCTACACCCGCCTAACTTACCCAAAGCCTCGAAATTACCCAAATTTTTCAAAATTTCCAAATCACCCAAAATTCCCCAAAATCAATCCCAAACATTTCCACATCACTCAAATTGATCATCCATACCCAAAAATACCAAAAATTTCAAAAATACCTCCCAATACCCTCCAAATACCCAAAATACCCCTCTTGACCCAAAAATCCAAAAATTCAGAAAATTCCCCAAAAATTCCAGAAAATCCCAAATATTCCTAATTTCATTTTATTAAACTAAACCATGGGCCAATTTTGTCAATTTATCCCACTTTCGTCAAAACCCCCAATTTGACCCATTTTAACCCTAAGTGAACCCAATGTCAAACCAAACCTATCCAATTGACCCAAATTCTGGTCCAATTCAATTCTAAACTTCAATTCAACATTCCCAACACCAATCTGGACAAAATCCAAGTCCAATTTGATTGACATTTGGATCCAATTTCACTTTTGGCCTTAAAACCCAATTTGGACCCATGACCCAAACCTAACCCAAACTCACCCAATTCAACTCCAATTAACCCCAAATCTTTTCTAAATCTTCCTTAGCATCCCCACAAGCAAAAAACTAACATGATTTGCCCAAAATTTGGACCCAAAACCCACTCAAATTCAACCCAAAGCTAAAAAGCCCAATTTTGACCTAAACCCAAACCTAACCCAAATGAGCCCAAACCCCAAAATCAAAGCCCAACCAAAGTCAAAACCTCTTTGAAACACTCCCATAAACATTTCTCAACATTAATTTTACATCAATTTCAACCCTAGCCCAACATTGGCCCAACTTGGTCCACTTGGACCTATATTCACCAAAAGAACCCAAATACAACCCAATTCAAACCCAAATCACCCCCAATTTGCTTCAAGTCACTCATGATACATCCATGAGCTAAACCCAATAATTATTTGGCCCAACCTCTTTACAAAATTTCATCCCAAAATCCATTTTAAAATTCAAAAGCCCACTTTCCTAAACCATCTTAAAAGCCCATCTAAAACCATTTCAAAAAGCCCAAAATCTACCCTAAAGCCCACATGACATCTCCACTTGCCATCCACTTAATAAAAGCCATTCCCTAAGTCCTAAATTCATCATCAAATCATTCCAAATCAAGTTTCATACAAATATCCATCAAATTACCAAAAATTCCTAAAATCCATTTTCATGAAATTGACCAAACTTTTTGCCAAGCCAAAGGTGAACCATGAAGCCATGCATGAGCCACATGTGAGCCATGAGAGCCTTGGACACTCCACCATGCCATATTGGGTAAGAAGAGGGAGGGCTTTTCTTAATCCCTAAAGCTCATTAGCCTTAATCATGTTTCACCTAAACTTAAATTTAATCCGAATATATTTGGATGGAGACTTCTCCATGCCAAACCAGGCTGATCCCTTTGATCCCCCACAGCATCCAAAGCCACCTTGAGGGGTGCACCAAGCCCAAATGGGTGGGTTGACCCATTTAGACTCAAAACTAGCCATGCCCCATTCTACTTTGGATCAAAGCCTTTACACATGGCAATTGCCATTGCTTGCACCAAGTCCCGCCACGACCCACCTGACCTTGAGGGTGACCCATGCCGGCCGGCCGGCCACCAGGCCGCCGGAAAACACCATGGCCGAGAGCTCACATGTGAGCCAACTTTGGAATTCTCCTCGCTGAGCTGCCCCATCCCCGATGGCCATTGTAGCTGTTCTTCTCTTGCCGAAGCAGTCGATCCCAAGCCCTAACTCTCCCTGGGAGGCCCTCCACCCTCTCCTATTTAAACACCACCCCTCTCGGCCATTTGAGGTGCTGAAAACAAACCTTAAGGAAACTCTGCCAAAATTGTTCCAGACTACTCCCCATACACAGAGCACTTGATCCCCACTGAAATCCCCCTGCCATTTCTTCTCTGTGAGCTCAATTTCAGAGCTGAAATCCAAGCCCAAAACTAGGACACTTCTCCACGAGTGAGCCAATCCCCAAATTGATTGGTTCTACACCTTCACCGGACCGAGGGAAGGTGTCCACCAGAAAAGCCCCATCTCCAGGCCACCCAGTTGCTCCAGCCTCCAAGCTTTGTGATCGGCTGTGGTCGAAATCCTACCTAGGCAATTCACCAGACCAGGAGACTTCATCTGGAGCTTGCTGGGATCCAATCGAAGGTGCAACAACCCTCAGATCGAAGCCACACTTCTCTGAGCAAAGGTATGGCCTCACTCTTCTTCCCGAGCTTCTGAACATTCTCCATTTTTATTGAGTAAATTTCATCCCACATAAACCGTATGGATGTGTTCGTCTTCTCGAGACGAATCCATAGAAGCATAAGAACATGAAAATCCATTGAGTATCGAGTGAGATCTTAGGGATTTAGTGTGGACGGCTCTCGGGTGAGGACGCTCGGGGACGATGAATGGATGCGCGTCCATTCGATACACGCGCGGACGGACGGCTCGGATGGCGTCGGACCGGAGAGACGATACGAGAACCGCGGGGCCCGGGCTGCTGACTCAGGCGGCGGCGTCGAATGGTAGCGCGACGCGTGTGCGTTCGGAGATGCCGAGGATGACGCGGCGCCGCGTGGATAAATAGAAAATTAGGGGTATTTTCTATTTATTTAATTCCCTAAACTTCAAAAATTCATAACTTTGTGTAGGAAAATCATAAAAATAAAATAAAAATACCCTCTTGCTCAGTGAACAGAGGAGAATAATGTGGAAAAGAAATCATTTAATTTCATCAAGTATTTTATTTTTAATAATTTATTTACTCTCTGCATATTTTTAATTCTCCATGCATGTATTCAATTCACCATGGCATGAGACCATAGGGCTTTTGAAGCCTCTGAATTTGGGAACATTCCCTGAATTTTCCAAAGTCAGAGGCCATCCCTATGAAAAGTTTCCAAAGTCAGAGGCCATCCCTATGAAAAGTTATTGATTTTTCAAATTCATGTTACTGTTTTGAATATTTTAATTCCAATAAATAGCATGTTGTGAAATAAATTCTAGAAAAATTTGGTGATGTTCCTTATGACCAGAGGACCCTAGGAAAAATAGGTTTTGAGTTAGTTCATTTAAAACAACCCTAATTGGCTTAAACACCCAAAATAGATCTCTAATTAATTAGAACTAACCATACATCAAATTGACTTGAAATCAATTCTCCACTAACCTTTAGGATCAGAGGAACCCATCATAAAAATTTGAGGTCAATTGGACTTGGTTAGCCCTACTAATTGGGTTGATTAAGCCATTTAGTCATTTTAAACTTTAAAAATTCATAACTTTCAAAATATCTTTCAAAAATTCACCAAATTGGTTTTGGAGCCTCTCTGATATTAGGGGAATTTAAGAAAATTAAAATTTGAATTTTCTAAAAAAGTTGATTTTTAATATTATTTTAATATTTTTAATAATTAAAAAATAATAAAAATCACAAAAATAATAAAATTCACCAAAATGTCACATTTTGAATTTTAATCACTTAGGAACAAACCCCATATTTTTCTTAGGTCTATTTAGTGAGATATTAAATTTTAAAGCTCTAGGGTAATTTTAAAATTAAAAAAAATGTATTTTCTAGCATTTTCACTAAAATAATTATAATAAATCATAGAAAAATCAGAAAATTGCAAAATTTGATTCTCTGATTTCCTTGATATCAGAGAGATTTTTAAAAAATATAAAATTCATTTTTCAACATTTATTTTATTTTTAAATTAATTAACCCTCCAAAACTTAAAATAATTATAATAAAAATAATATAATTCAAAAAATCACCAAAATTGGTCCAAGTGGTCCTCTGGTCATTAGGAATGTCCCCTAATTTTCTTAAGGACAGAAACTTTCCCTTGGTCATGTTATTTAATTTTCCTTGGAAATCTCTATTTTCTACCAACAATAATTATATAAATAAATTAAATACAGAAAAATCACATTTTCTCCTCTCATGTCTTTATTGACATATGAGTGAAGTCACATAAAAATTTCAAGTTCATTTGAGTTCAATTTAGTGAGTTATGAAATTATTAAGCTTAAAGGGTAAAGTGGTAATTAAAATTTTAATCCTTAATTAAAACTTTAGGTTTAATAAAAAAAATTAATAAGTAAAATATTTGATCCTAATCTGATTTGGATGATTGAAATTTAAATAATTAAAGGGTAGAAACCCATTAAGCAATACAAAATAATTAAACCTTAATTAAATAATTGATTAAATTTGGAAGAATAATAAAATTGGAATTATTAAAATAGGGATATTATTAGGAAGAGATTTATTCTATTATTTAAAAATCCCTAAATTAATTATCTCATTAATATTCAATTCTTAATTAAAATGATAACTCAAATTCAAAATATTAAAGGACTTAATCATTAAACTAAAATTAAATTATTAAACTCTTTTAAAATTTTAATTAAAATTAAAAATAAAATTAAATTAAAAATTAAATTAAATTAAGTAAATTAAATTGAATTAAATTAAATTAAATTAAATTAAAATTAAAAGTTGAATTAAATTAAAGATTAAATTAAATTAAATTAAATAAACAAATTAAATTAAATTAAATGAATTAAATTAAATTAAATTAAATTAAATAAATAAAATCAAATTAAATTAAGTTAAATCAAATTAAAGATTAAATTAAATGAACAAATTAAATTAAATTAAATTAAATTAAATTAAATTAAATTAAATTAAGTCAAATTAAATTAAAATTAAATCAAATCAAATTAATTTAATTTAACATCAAATCAAACTAAATTGAATTAAATTGAATTAAATTAAATTAAAACTCAATTAAATTAAATTAAATTAAATTAAGTTGAATTAAATATAACATCACCAAAGACATAAAGAATTCAAAATAAATCTAAAATAACTTGAACACTATTCCAAATTTAAACCCATTAATTGAAATTAAACTAAATCACAAACCATTTGAACACTAATTTACCCCCGAAAGCTTTAGTTATCATAACTCCTAAACAGAATATTAAATGAAATGTTACTTCACTTATAGGACATTCAAATGTCCTAGTTTACTGAGCAAGATAATAACAAAACTTAACTAAACCTCGGACGATTAATTCATTTGTGTAATTGAATTCATTTGGACTTAAAACAATCCTAGAAATATTGAAAAGATGTTTAAGATTCTTCTTAAAAACTTTCTTAATATGATAGGATGTTCATAAGAACAACTGAATTTAATTGTTCTTTGATGAAGAAAATCGTCCTCAAACCAAAACACAAGGAACTTAGACGTCATAGGAAATGACTAGCTATAGGATTAGGAATTTGGTAGAAAACCATAACCCTTACCTTAGCTTTACCTAGGAACTTGCTTAAATTTTCTAATTGTGTTTTAAGTGCAGCTTGGGATGACGGGAAGACCCTCCAGGTACGCTTTTATTTTATTACAATTTACTTTCTTGCAATTTACATTATTGCAATTTCATTAATCGCATCACACTTACTTTCCTTGCATGATAAACAACTGTTGCATGAAAACCCACACCTTTAGGATAGTCCCTAAAACTGAAACCAAAACTAAATTAAAAGCCATTGCAAGATAAAATTCACCGCCACAACATTTCAAAATATAAAACAACTCAAAATTTAATCACAAACATAACACAATACTACAATTACAACTAAATTAAAACGTCCTGTTGGATGATCGGGAATACCTCGGATGATGTAACCTACGTGTTGCTAACGGGATTTCCCACGGTCTAAATGAAAGTGTGGAACTCATTCAGTTGAGTTTAGCAAATTCATCCGGACTAAGTGAATCCGATAAAAATAATGATGCCGGAAGGATGGAACCGTGGGATCTTAACCGGTGTCGTTATAATCAACTTTAAGATTTGTTTTAATTAAAATATTGAAAACACTTGGAAATTAAGATTTTCTCTAAACCAAAACACTTTTCTCATCCCCTGATTTATGACTTCTAAAACTAAACTCTGCAACAACAAGGAGCTCGGAGCATGGTGGGCAGCACGACCATCGTCATCAGCAAAACCTGAGTCTACTTCAGCAAAACTTTCCTAGAATTAAATAACAAAGCCATATGACTTCGAGGTAGTTTGCCTAGTGCAACATAAATCCTCAACTCTTCGTTAGGCATTTGCATAGCAAATTAAGCCCTAACCGGTCTTAGGATTCCGAGGTAGTCGTCCGATACGACATAAACCCTCACATCTTCAAGGCTATTTGTATGATTCTATCATATAAATATAAGCCCTAATTAATTAAAATTGGCAAGATTAAAACACTAAATAAACATTAGGACTTTCTTAAATCCAAGCCAAACAATAGGATAGTCGAAAAATTAACGAAGTTCACTTCGAATCTGTAATTTCTCCTACCTTTCTTCCTTTGAATTCTCAAAACAAAATGTTCCAAATTCGATCCATTCCCTATTGAAATTCCAAAATTCGATCCCTTGAAAACTTAAACTTTGAAATCCTTGAGATCAGAATTATTGATTATTATCGAGAGTTTTCTTAGGTGATTCCCATCACTTAAGATGTAATTAACTATAGGGGCTTGCCCTTATAGGGAATTTTAAAGAACCTGAGTAATATAAACCCCGTTTAATGCTTTCATATTAAGTAGGGAAATTTGTCGGCTTATAAAATTGGTTCGCGGACCAAACGGATGTCACGAAATCTTCTAGTTTATTTAATCGAGCCCCACCATCAAGTAGTGTGTCTATCCTTAGGGATAGATACACGGTTTGTGGTGCGGTGCTCGTTTATATAAACTATTTGGGATGTGAGATCGGTTTAATCTCATATCTTAAAACCTTCAAATTTAAAATTATTTTCAAAATCAAATACTACTTTTCAAATTATTTATTTAAACTAAATTAAAAATTCGCCGACAACTTCTGTCAGGCGACCCCCTTTTCAAAATAAAACACACAACCTAAAAATATGCCGACAGGTAGCACAAAGTTCTAAAAAACTGACAAGATGTAAATTTGGATCCTCATTTGGTGATCCACCAAATTGATTGTTTTGCACAATTTGAATAATAGACGGTTTAAGTTCAAAAGAATTAGCATCTACAGTGGGTATTTGAATACTACTATGAAGTTCATCAACTGTAGGGTTAGCATAATCCCTTAATGGTTTATAAACATTAAGTTCAATTGGATTTTGTAAAGTAGCCATTTCTTGAAATTTTTGAATTTGTTTTCCCTTTTTAATTTTTAACTTTTATTAGATGCCATTATCTTATTTAACATAAGTTTACAAGTTTCAGAATTTAAAGACTTTAATTACGAGAGTATTTTATTTTACAAAAAATTACTTTATTCCACTTAGTTTTGATTACAAAATTTCTTTAATTTAGGATCCAATTACAGACACTGGACACACAACTATATCGTAATAGTCATCTTCCTTTAGGTTTGTCACGTCACTTAGTACTTCTTTAGGTATCATTTATTTATCAGGAACATGGGCCCATCTCCTTAAGAATCCACCAACTGGTATGACCCACCTGAGTAAACCTTCTTTACCACAAATTGTCCCTCCCAGGTTGGTTCAAATTTTCCACCTATCTTACGATGTGAACGAATAGGCCTTCTATGTATGAGAACAAGGTTACTGACTTTGAACGACCTTGGTGGACCAATTTGTTGCGTGCTTGAATCATCTTTACTTGATAAAGTTCCAAATTCTGCTATACGAGCAATCTTTTCCCTTCAAGGCTTTCAAATTCTGCAAGTCAAAGTTTAACATTCTCTCCTGCTGTAATCAGATTGGTGATGGAGATTCTGAGCGATAGTAACTGAAACTCTAATGGAAGCATTGCCTCGGACCCGTAGACAAGTACGTAAGGCGTAGAATGTGTCGGCGTCCTGACTGTCATCCTGTACGTCCATAAGGCTTTCAATAATTTCTCATGCTAACCTCTTTTGTTCTCATCAAGAATCTTCTTCAAAATCTGCATGAGTGTCTTATTGAACACTTTTGCCAAGCCAATTGATTTGGGGTAGTATATGGTAGAATATTGCCAATCTATCCCGTGTCATCTGACAAAATTATTGATTTTGGTACAATTGAAGGTGGACCCATTATTTGAAAAAAATTTGTGGGGCACACCGAAGAGGTAGACAATCTAATTCGTGAAAAATTTTAGCACTTGCTATAGTGTAACCTCTCATAACAGCATTGCCTGTGCCCATTTGGAGAAATAATATGTAGCTGTAAGTATAAATCTGTGTCCTTTTGATGATAAAGGGTCTATCTGACCAACTATATCCATGCCCTAACACTTGAATGACCATGTGGCAATCGTGCTGTGTGGAACATTTGGAGGTTGGTATAAGAACACTCCATGCACTTAACACTGATGACATTTCATAGATGTGTCCATACAATCTATCATCATTGCCAGCTAATAGTATTCATGTTTCTTGATATTCACTTTCATCTTCAGCCCTGACTGCTGTGCTCTACACAATTCAGCATGTACTTTTTTATCAATTTTTAGTGCTTTTGCTCTGCTCAGTCATCTCAGCCACATCTGACTGAAAGATCTTATATATAGAACGTTATTGATTAAGGCATACGACAAAACCCTCTTCTTAATCTGATGTGTTATTGATATGTCTTCTAGCAGTCTTCCTGCTTGTAAATATTTTATCAATAGGTGACGCCAATCTTTTTTTTAATCTTAAAATTTAGTTGTTATCTCTTCTTTTTTGAGCTTGTATAGATTGTTGAGGTCACTCTAGAACAAAGCCTGACGTCCTTGTGCGGTAATGTCTATATAATCATTGAGAGGACAAGCCAATTCTTTAACAAGCTTTGCTAGAGCGTCAGCGTAGGCATTATTTACTTGAGGAATCTTATAGAACGTCACACTGGGAATCTGTTCCAGCATTCTCATTGTATACCGGTGGTATTCTTCCAATCTCGGCTTTAGAATCTTATATTGTCCTGCTACTTGTTGGATGATGATTTGTGAGTCTCCATAAATGACATGTTCGTTATTTCCATTAGTATTGTTAATTCCAAACTGATGATTAATGCTTCATATAATGCTTCATTATTAGTGCACGGCTCTATTAAGTGGTAGGAGAACCCTAGCACTCCCTGATCTGGTGTCACAAAGATCAGACCAATTTCGATTTTACCTGGTATAACTGTTTGTTTTCCTTCATATCTTCAAGCTGACGAAGCTCCATCGAAGTACATTTCCCAAAGTTTGGCACTGAGCAGTTCCACATGCAGTATATGCTCTTCTATTAGTTCAATGTTAAGAGGGGACACAGCTGGCAGTGGGTGCACTACAAGAAAGTCTACAAGAATTTGCCCTTTGATAGGGTGAAAGGGGCACAATCGTTATGTCAAACTGCAATATTATGATGGAATACCTTACTAATAGTCCGGAAAGTGTTGGTCGGGTCATCAAATATTGCAACAGATTAAATTTCGAAATCAAGTTGAGCTTATGAGATAACATGTAATGTTTAAGCTTTTGAGCAGTGAAAACCAAAGCAAACAATGTTTCTCAATAGGAAGATACTTTATCTTTGTGGTTTTAGACATCGACTCAAGTAGTAGAGTGTGCTTTCCTTTCCCTTGTTATTAACTTGGGCTAGTAAGGCTCCAAGGGACTCGTTTAAAGCCACGGTATAAAGTATCAATGGTCTACCAGGGATAGGGGATACTAAAACAGGAGGTGTCAATAGATATCGTTTAATACTTTGAAAGTCCATTGGCAAAGTTCTCCCCAAATGAATTTGGCATCTTTTCAAAGTAAATTCAAAAAGGGTAGACACCTTCCTGACATATTAGATATAAAGAGTCTTAGGTATGCCAATTTTCCTTAAAAGGAATGTAATTGTTTCAAGGCTCTGGGTGGAGGCATTTATAAGATAGCTTTAATCTTCTCTAAGTCAATTTTGATTCTTCGATGAGTTTAACGAATCCAAGAAATTTTTTGGAGGTAATGTCGAATGTGCACTTTAATGGATTCATATTAAGAGTGTATTGCCGTAATTGTTCAAATACGATCCTCAAATCATATAGGTTTTCATTCTTCACTTAGCTCTTGATGAACAAATCTCAACATAACATTTCACTTTGATGTTAATGAGTTCATCGAAGAACTTTGTCATTGCTCTTTGATGTGTAGCTCCGATGTTCTTCAGTCCAAAAGACATCACGGTGTAGCAGTAAATCCCAATCAGAGTTCTAAATGCTATGAGTGTTGTGTCTTTAGAAGCCATCTTGGTTTGATTGTAACCTGACGATCCATCCATAAATGAGAAGATTTCATGTGGCGATGCGTGTCCACTATTAATTCTGGTATTGGTAACAGGAATTTATCCTTTGGACACGCTTTATTTAACTCCCTGAAATAGACAAATACACAAATCTGTCCATTCTTTTTTGTCACTCACATGATGCTAGCTAACTAAATGAGGTATTGCTCCTATCACATAAAGTTAGCATCTGTAAACTTCTTCACCTCGGCTATGACTTGCTGTTCTACATCGAGGTGCATTATTTTTGGAGCTTGCTTTACTGAGGTTGTACTTTGATCTACTTCGAGTTAGTGAACTGCAACCTCTGGAGATAATCCTGGCATTTTGTCTTAACTCCAAGCAAAGCAATTTCAAGATTCTTATAATAAATTGATCAAATCCATACATTCCACTTCACTAAGTAGTAAACTTATAAAAGTTAGTCGGGGCTGTGCCTCAGTCCCGAGGTTGATTTCCTTTAATTTATCCACTAATGATTTGATTTTTTCTTCAAACTCTGGCGAAAAGTAACCAAAAGGTAATTCCATTAATCTTCAAGAATTACACAAGTTTCAAAAGTAGCAGGAGAAGCTTCGTAAAACCTGATCAGGTTAAAACCATCATTGTGGACTTCCTTGACCTCTTTATTCTCAATCTTTTGAGGATGGATCAGAGTTAGGGTCATGGCTTGAACACAATGGTTAATCCAATCGCACATTAAATCATATTCTTTCCTTTATGTGTCATCCAAAGAGATTTCGAATTGAGGCTTCTTCTGACTTATCACCTTTATTTCTTTTATGGATTCATCCTCATCAGAGCTTCATTCGACATCAATGCAGATCTTTGGATTTCTCTGTTTAACAAGCTAGTGAGTTCTCCCTCGCGTGCATCGCTGACCTGGACCACGGATGCGTGGGCTATACAATCCTCCACCAATTCATTGTGAAGAAGTGGTGGGAGATCATTGAAGTAGAGGTGAATAGTCCAATCCTGGTGATCCTTCTAAATCTCTAGTCTCATTTAACACACTTTCTCTTGAAAATACTATTTTCTTTTAAGGAGCATAATAAATGGTATCTTCTTCAATGCCCACTTCTTGTATTGAGAACATTTATAGATCTCCCTTAATGCAATGTTCTTATCCATCTTTGTAATACTTGATGCAATTGTGAAGCCACAACAGTACCATATTGTACTCATGAAGCCACAATCGACCTAGCCGAGTGTTGAAAAAAGTATATGCATCGATGACATGGAATTTTATAGTTATTACTAGGTCTTCAACTCTCATTTGCTTTGTTATAGATCTGAGGGCACCTTCTCATTATTGGTTAAATCATGTTAACATCATCTAATCCGTGGTGAGCTCTCATGCATCAATATCCGAGTAAACTAATGTCTGTAGACTCATTATGTTAAGCGATGCTCTAGAATCTACCAAAACTTTGGAAAGTACAGCTCTGTTGATGAATATGTAAATGTAGAGCGGACAGTTATGATCATCAGTTCCAAGAAACAAATCCTCATCAGTGAAAGTTACGACAGGATGTCCCTTCAATGTACAAACTCCATCTGAGGATGTGCTAGTCAACTATACTATGCAAATGTCTGAATCAAGTAGAGCCTTGACCAGATTTTCTCCCATCTCCTTTGACAGGATTAGAGCGTCGTAAATGCTTAGTTTGGCTGGCAACTTCTTAGGATGAGCTAGTACATTGTAAACCACTTTATTTGAATTTCCAATCTCGTTTAGAATCTGTGCTTCTTTCGTTGCTATAGGTAGCTCTTCTTGAGTGACTATCTATTTTCCTTTCTCCACTGGAGCTGTTTTTGGAAGTAGTACCTTCCCACTTCTGATATTTACTTCCATTATTTCTTCCTCCTCTGGACCCAGAGGTTCTCCTGATTTTGTAGCTGACTATTCTCGTAATGTCTGTGTATTTGAGAATTTGAAGCTCATTGTAAGAAGGGTTCCTTTGCACTCGAGGATTGGCTCCTCACTCTTCGCACTGTTGTAACCAATGTTGTCGATATCATCTTCATTTCTGTGAATGTTTCCATCAGGAACTAGCATGATATGAGGATCATTTTGGGAATCAAAATCGGGGTTAGATAAGTTGTGATTAGTTAGGTCATCAGTAGAGACAGTAAGAATGTAGCCACAATCATCACTATTATAATTATAAGACCTCGAAGGTGTGAAAAGGAAATTATATAGAGTTAACGGTTTGAGGGATTTCTCTTCCAAATCCGAGACAACTAATCTAACGAAGGTAGCCCCTATCCTAACATTCGCGCTATTTATCTTTGTCTCATCCATGACATCTTCTTTCTTGATCTTCTTCTGTTGGAGTTTCTCTTGTGTAATTTCCATATTCTACTTGGGAGGTTACAGACTCCTTGCAGCTGCTTATTCTAAAGAGGTCTGTATCTGATCCAATATCTTCTTGGAAGACTTGGTCCAAACCATGCACCATCCATCTTTGTTGGTGTAAGGATCTACTGGGTAGAATGGCTCGACTGAAATCAGATTTACAGAACCTCTTTCAGGTTCTTTTAAATATTCTTTCGGGATTAATATATTTCCTTCTTTTTAGTTCTTCTCGAGACAATCCTTAAAACTGAAGCATCCCTCTATGGCATGTCCGAGCAATCTGTGGTATGAAAAAGTTGGGATGGTCCTTCTTGTTCATCTCTTTCAGTTTCTTCAACTCAGGCAATCTAAACTCGGGTTTCTTCATCAAATTTCTTAACATCTTCACTACAGCCTCACCTTGAAGAAGTAGTTCCTGCGTAACCATTCTGAAATTATCAGACCCTGTCGTCCATCTATCTTGTACGACCTTTGATGCTGACCAGACTGATTTTCATGCTGTGGTTAGGGCTAACCTTATTGCTAAACTAACCGTGCTCCATCCATCTCTATCGGTGTAAGGATCTACTGGGTAGAATGGCTCGACTGAAATCATATTTATAGAACCTCTTTCAAGTTCTTTTAAATATTATTTTAGGATTGTTATATTTCCTTCTTTATAGCTCTTTTCGAGGTAATCCTTAAAATTGAAGCATCTCTTTATGGTATGTCCGAGAAACCTGTGGTATTCAAAAGTTGGAATGGTCCTTCTTATTCATCTCTTTCGATTTCTTCAGCTCGGGCAATCTGAACTCGAGCTTCTTCATCAAGTTTCTGAACATCTTTGCTACGTCCTCATCCTTGAAGAAGTAGTTCTTGCGTAACTGTTCTAATATCATCGAACCATGTAGTCTATCTATCCTGTACGACCACTGCTGCTAAACAGACTGATTATTCTTCCATGAACAAGGTTAACCATACTGCTGAACTAACTGTACTATGGAGGCTAGATATACTGAGGTGACTGAATGTGGTGCTGCGTCAACTGCTCAGCCTGAATCCTCATTAGCTACTTCCCTTTGTAGACTATTGCCACTATGTCATATCTCTTCTCGTAGGCTTTGACTGGTCTTGTTTTCTCTGCTTTCTCCGCAGGCTCCATATGCTTAACCTCTTATTATAAACTGATTGCCTTGCTGAGTAGATTCTCGAAGGACTTAATAGTATGACCCTTAAGCATTAAATCCACCAGGTCGTGGATACTCTTGAGTATTATCTCAATCTCGTACTATTCCCATATCTAAAGCTCACATTTCATGCTTAAGTTTCTCCATCTTCAAATGTAGTCCACTAAAGTCTCGTCGGGTTTCTACCGCTCCACTACTAGTTCTCCTATAGTAACGTGGTGATGTGCACCGGTGAATCTTTTCACAAACATGTTCTCCAGTTCTACCAAGGTCTTCACTGATCTATGGGTATCTCTGCATACCAATCAAAAGCTATACCTGACAAGCTGCTGACGAACTATCAGAACAATAATGCTTCACTTCCTCTTGTGTTGCAACAACTGGCTTTGAACTATGCTTTATGCTGATGAGGGTTTCCTGTTCCATCAAATGTCTTCAAAGTAGGGGAAAAAAGTCTTTGGGGTAAGGAACGACATTGAACTCCTTCCGGTAAGGTCTACCCTTTGAAATAGATGCCTTACATCTAAACTGAGCTGAGGCCTCCCGAACTTGTTGCTTGGCTTGTTACTTGATATCCTTCTCCAATAGATTCAGAATTGGATCCTTCTTCGGTGGTTTGTCTTTATTAGTAGAAGTGACTTCTATTCTTTCATCTGTAATATATGAGTTCAGGCTAGTTAACCTTCAGAGATGCTACTGGTCGTGACTGTGACTGTCCGTGTAGTGTGGCCATGGCGGTCATGGAGACAGCTGATACGAATTTCTTATATGCAAAATTTATGAACCCAAATTTATATATTTATAATGATTTTGTAAAGTCACAATTTCAAACACAAGTATACGTATCATATCAAGTAATACAGGGCTCTAATTAAGTCCCGTTTATCGATCCCACAGGGAAGCGAGGAAAGAGGTTCTTAGTTAAATTCTAGTCTACTACTATTAGACTTTAGTTTGGAAGGTCCATATAAGTGGTGTTTTATCTATTAACTTCTCATAAATACAGATGATTATATGTAAGGATAATAACTATTTCAAAGGATAACCTTTCTGGATGAGTTGGTTTGGTGAATTTTGAGATAATAAAATCTACTATTCTCAAGTAATGAATTGGATAATGTAAAGGAATAAGATGCATTAAATATTATATGTACCAAATAGGAGCAATCCTATTCTTTACCCATATCTCAGCGTATAAAGAACATTGTCTAATCCTAGGTTTAGTCCACAAATACGTGGTTAGGCTTGGAGGATACTGGCTCTCACTCCAAAGCTCGCACTTCCCCTCACTTGAAAGTTAACTCTCACTTTAGTTTCCAAACACTAGGACCAAATTAAGGATTTTAGTCTGTCACCCTAAAATCTCTAATTCTACGCCCATCAAAGTATATTTCCCTATTTATTTACACTCAACTCGCATGAACTCCACCATCCATGGAATTTAAATGTTGTTTTAGTTTGTTGAGAATTACACCACCCTCTCAGATCAATGTAATTACAATGAATTTTAATAATACAACGAGCCCTAATTGTAATGTAAATGCAAGTAAAAACCATCACATTTATAATTAAAACAAATTCTTGCATGCATCCCAATATCCTAAACATGAATCCTACTCATTGCAAAATAAAAGTAGAATGAGAACAATAGAATAATCTTCTTATGCCATTATTTCCAAAGAAGAAGAAATAGTAAGAGAATGACATCACAAAGCATGATAAAAACACAACGAAAAACTTCTTTTCAAAGAAAATCCACATAATAAGTGTTTACAAAATCATAAGATAATAAAGAATATAATACTTATCTTTCTCCTCTTTAAAGAAAGAAGAAGATCTCTCCCACAAAATTTCCCACTGATCCATGCAATGCTAGTACACCCTTACAATTTCTCTCAAAATCCCCTCACCAATCACTCTAAAAAGGTAGAAATCTATATTTCTACTCCTATTCTAAGATCTATCAACATTCTCCAAGTTTTTCCTAACATTCCTTTTTTTTTCTTCAAATTCACTTTAAAATAGTGTAGGGATGAATTTCCTAGGTGGTGCTTAAAGAAACCTTCCAAAAATCACCCAGATTTGATGTATACGACCCATAATCACTTCTGGGGTAGTCCAGTGCTGTTTGGGTGCCGTTCAGTGCTATTTTCAATGACTTTTTCATGCTCTCGAGACTCTGGCACCCTCCGACGCTGGATAGGGCACCGTTCGGCGCCCTACTCTGGACAGCTCCACAGTTTTTCTTCATTTGACTCTGTTTCAGCTCCATTTTGCCCCATTTTAGTTGTGTTGCGTTCCTAACAGATAGCCCTACAAAATAAGTATAAAAACAACTTTTATTTAAATTATAATCTTATTCAAAAATATTCAAGAAGTATAAAAGAGATTAAGCAAAGAAAGACTTATCTAAATGTGTCAGGCCAAAATTTGCGGTTTTGCTCATTTTTGCTCCAAATTGAACCATTTTTGCTTCTTTTTCTTCAAAAGCCATTTATTATACAAAAAACCAAGAAACATACAAAATACCTTCCTTTATAGTGCAATATAATAAAAAATATTAATGAATTAGACAGTAACAACTATCAAATTTTCAGTGGATCAAGATCCCCAAACTTAACTATTACTTGTCCACAAGTAACTTAGTTAATAAATAAAATAATGATCCACTAGAATGAACTTTCTTTCTAGAATACTATATGTTTTGACTTAGATAAATATAGTAGTAAAATTTTTAGAAAGATCATTGAATAATTCAAGTCAATTCTGTAGGTGTAAGGCTATCTAAACATCAAGTCTAAGCATTCTAGCTTTCTATTCATTTCAAAAATGATTGTAGATTGTCCAATTAAGGCACTTAAAAATGATTACATGAAAAGAAGTTTATGAGAACACTACTAGAAAAGATGCTAATTCATACATATAAGTTCAGAAAAGTAATTAAGTTCTTCCCTTTAGGTAGATCCAAGTGAAGCCAATTTTTTATTAGGCGTCTCCTCAAGCTTCTCTTCACTTTTTCTTTTCTTTTCCTTTTTTCTTTTTTCTCTTTCTTAGGGATCATTTTCAATCCCCTTTTTTTCACTTTTTTTTCTTTTCTCTTTTTTTATGTGAGGATTTCTATATCTGGATAGCCTTTAATAATTTTGAACTTCAGCCTTCTTACCCTAAATTTGGAACATACCACAATCCTTGACCTTATAGCATTTCTTTAGCTTATTATTGATTGACCATAGAGTGTCAATCCTCTCCTTTCACATAAAGTTTTAAGATTCTTAATATTCAAACATACAATTTTTCTTATTTTGAATAGTTGACTATAGTCCTATTCTCTTATACCAAATATCTTAGCCTACAAAATTACATTTATTACCAAAAAGATTCATTCAAGTCCACTAAAGTACAAAAATAAAATCAAAATACAGTTATCTGAAATTGAGCTCTATCACAGAAAATCATGTTAATATTCTGAAAATACTTTTAAATGAGAATAACTAATAGTTAATTCTTTCTCTCCTAAATTTAAATTTTAAAATATTTTGTAATTAATTCCATAAAATGTAGCACGAAGAAAAAGTAATTGAATTTACTAGCTAATATAACATTCTATCAAATTCATATACAAGTATAATTAGGATAAAATGACTCATGAGAAAAAAGTAAATCGAGCCTAATACATGATTGCAATAAAATTACACTAAAAGGAAGTATTCTCACTTTAAAATTTTATTTTTCTTCCTACCCCCAAACTCAGTTTTTAACATATATAGCATTCAATACAGGAAATATAAGCAGGAAGAAAAACATTTTATGAATTCTATCTACCACAAACGTCTATCAAAAACATCTTGAATTATTTATCAAAACAAAACAATATGTAGCAAAAAATAAATCTAAACTAATCATGCCAGAATGAAATTCACTAAATAAAAGTATAATTAACATAGCAGGTATCATCAAGGGAATATAAAAATGTTCTTTAAGTCTTATATAAAGTTGTAACACAAACACAAACACACATAATAAATGAGGCAATTTATCCTTTAACTCATCACATCTCACTACATACCTCCAAATTCTAATGGAATTACTACACTAATAAATCAAGTAATTTTTAAATGATTTTATAGATTATAATCCCAAAGATAAGATTATCCCTGATATTTTGGCTCCCAGGCACCAATCTCAGGAATCATCTAATCTTTTTAATTAAGTACCTCTAACAGTTATAAATCGTAGTGCAAGATCGTCCTAATGTTATTCATCAAATAGGTTCGTGAATCCTACCAAATGAAAGTAAAATTAGAGAAAGGAAGTCATAAAATTAAGAAGGATCTGTCATTATTCAAATTCATGATATCTCTTGTAAAACTCAAATCCGAGTAAGACCCGAGTCAGTGAACTCGTCAATCCAACTACTAAAAGAGAACATACAAGTCTATCCATAATAAGAAGTTAAGGAATCAACTCCCTCATGACACAAAAAGATCAAATCAAACAACTGACAATCCAAACATCCACCAATAACAATCAAAATGATCAATCCATAATGACACATAAAGATTAAGTCAATCCCAAAAAATTCAACGAACATTAATCAAGCCGATCGGTCCACACTAAAGCAAACACAATATAATACTAACAATCATGACTCTCACACAAACTAAATCAAAGCACACTGATAACTATGGGTTGCCTCCCATAAAGCGCTTGATTTTTACATCGTGGGCCTGACAAATGATTCTTCCTGTATCAAAATTCCATTTAAGTAATCCTCGATCAATCGCCCATTCTTTTTCAGATCTAGGAATTCCTACAAAATCCTTAAATTTTAATTTTTCATTCAGCTCTTCCTTTTCAGATTGATTCATATCATTGTTCCTCATAATTCTTTCTAGATCCAATATTTTTCTATTTCTTCTATGAATTTTCATATTAATACCATCCTTGAAATTTATAAGAAATGGATCTTTATATGATAATTCAAGATCTCTTAAATTTTGGATCAAACTCTCTCCACAAAGTTCAGATTCTGGATCAAATTCATCTACGTTACTCTGCTGATTCATGTTATCTTCCAATTCTTCCACTTTGTAATTATTAAATGATGGATGTTGTCTTTCTATATCTATCTTAGTTGAGGAAATAAGTTTTTCTAATTCTTCAGGAATTTCTTCCAATGGTCTTTCAATATCCTTATCCTTTTTTCTCAACTCAAAGTTCTTCTGAAATATATCCTCAAATTCTCTTCCAAGTCTTAATTCGATATCATTATCTTGTTAATCATTCAATTCAGATTTTTTTGTGATTGAGTCAAATCTAAAGATATAATGACTGGTCGTGTAGATGAATTTCCTAAATAGGCAGACTTAAAAATTGTAAGGAGTATATCCATCTTAAGTTCATGAGATTTTTTAACAGATGCAATTAAAAGTTCACTATTTTTGGCAGCATCCATCATTTTACATCTTTCATGAACATACATATAGTCTTCTTTAGACAACGTTTTCAACTTATATTGAAAATCCATTTCGATCTCATATGTTAACTTACTTTGAAAACTTTTTTGGAAATGGTCTTTACTTAGATAATCAATTTCATCCATCCAAAAACAATTATCATCTTTTCTCTCAGCTAGATCATTATTATTCTCTTTAGGTTTGATCTCAGTGTTCCCAGGAATTTTTCCTTGGGGTTTATTGCTAAGTGAACTAGCAATTTGTCCCAGTTGATTCTTTATGTTTCTAATCGCAGTATATTGACTTTGCAACTGGTTTCCCATTTGCAAATACCACTTCTTCTGTAGACATATTCTTATCCTTAAATTGTTAACCATTGTTAGAGTCCAGTAGATATGAATGTCTATAGCTTGTGTTACCCTAACTATTCCAACATCCATTAGGATTTGCATGATTGTTTTCCCATTGTTGGTTTCCACCCTCAGTAGTATAATTCCAGTTAAAATTAGGATGGTTCTTCCAACCTGGGTTTGTAAAAGTTAGAATACAGGTTTTTTATGGTATTTAAAGTCTCAAATAATATGTTAGAATCAATCATATTCCCAAATGAACTTTCCTGACTTACTGAAGTAAATTGAGTTTGGTTCATTCCAAATTGGTCCAACTTCCTTGATATTGCAGCAACCTGAGATGCAAGAATTGCAATCACATCTGTATCATGAACACTGGCTACCTTTTTTGGATTTAACCTTGCAGAGGTCATTGAAATTCATTTGTAGCCATTTTTCCATTAATGCATATGCTTCATCAAATGATTTTGACATTAATGAACCAATAGTAGTAGCATCAATAATAATCCTAAGTGATCCTACTAGCCCATTATAAAAAGTTTGAATGATTAACCAATCTGGCAGAGCATGATGTGAACACTTTTTTAGGAGTTCCTTAAATCATTCCCCAGGCTTCAAATATTAATTCCCCTTCATACTGACAAAATGAGATAATATCGTTTCTAAGTTTAGTAGTCCTTGTAGGTGGAAAATACTTAGCTAGAAATTTTTGAGTTGACTCCTCCCAATTTTTAATAGATCCAGATGCTAATGATTATAACCACATTTAGCCTTATCCCTTAGTGAGAAAGGAAAAAGCCTTAGCCTAACACATCGTCTGACATTCCGTTATAAAAAAATGTAGCACAAAGTTCTAGAAAACTAGATAAGTGTAAATAGGGATCTTCCGAAGGAGTTCCCCCAAACTGGTTGTTTTGCACTAGTTGGATAATTGCTGGATTTAGTTCAAATGAGCCAGCTTCTACGAGAGGGTTTTGTATACTTGAGTGAATTACATCTGTAGTAGAATTTACATAATCCCTCAATGATTTATGATGATTTTCCAAGTTACGATTTTGAATGTTTTCAAATTCCAATTCTAGTTTTTCAAGACCTTTATGGTTTATGATTTTCTACCAATTTTATAACTCGAGACAACAAGGCACAAGTCATACAGATCCTTTATTTTGCATACTAAACTCAAAAAACAATGCATTAACAATAAAACAAATAAAACAAAAATATTTTCAACAAAACAAAAATTTTCACAAACACCTTGTTTTTCACACAAATAATTTTTTCACAACACTTTTTCATACAAAAAACACTTTTCATACAAAAGTAATTTTACGACACTGAAGTTTTCCACTTCTAAGCCTAATTACTTCAACTACAATTCTCCTAAAATTCTTACCGAAACTTCCTCGGCAACGGTGCCAATAACTTGATGCGACTTTCTTATATGCAAGAATTTATGAACCCAAATTTATATATTTATAATGATTTTTTAAAGTCACAATTTCAAATACAAGTATACGTATCATATCAAGTAATATAGGGCTCTAATGGAGTCTTGTTTATCGATCCCATAGGGAAGCAAAGAAAGTGGTTCTTAATCAAATTCTAGTCTACTACCATTAGACTTTAGTTCGGAAGGTCCATATAAGTGGAGTTTTATCTAGCAACTACTCCTAAATACATATTGCTAAATGTAAATATTACTTCTAAGAATAACCTTTCTGGATGAGTTGGTTTGGTGAATTTTGAGATAATAAAATCTATTATTCTCAAGTAATGAATTTGATAATGTAAAGGAATGAGATGCATTAAATATTATATGTGTTGAATAGGAGCAATCATATTCTTTACCCATATCTCAGCGTATAAAGAATATTGGTTAATCCTAGGTTTAGTCCCTAAATTCGTGGTTAGGCTGGGAGGATACTAGCTCTCACACCAGAGCTCCCACTTCCCTTCGCCTGAAAGCTAACTCTCACTTTAATTTCCAAACACTAGGACCAAATTAGGGATTTTAGTCTGTCACCCTAAAATCTCCAATTCTACTCCCATTAAAATATATTTCCCTATTTATTTGCACTCAACCCCCATGAACTTCACCATCCAGGGAATTTAAATGTGGTTCACTTTGTTGAGAATTACAATGCCCTTATGGATCAATGCAATTACAATGAATTTTAATAATACAATGGGTCCTAACTGTAATGTAAATGAAGTGCAAGTAAAAACCATCACATTTATAATTAAAACATCTTCTTTCATGCATCCTAATATCTTAAACATGAATCCTACTCATTACAAAAGAAAAGTAGAATGAAAACTTTGGAATAATCTTCTTATGCCATTGAACCCCTGCTGGTTTTAAATATACTTATATATCCAAGAATTTGACACCACTATTAAAAGATAAAAATCCTCAACAATAGAGCCAAAAACTTGATCCGAAGCATAATTTTTATTTTAGTAACAATAAAAGATTATTATAATCTTTTTATCACAGAGTTACCCTTAAACGCAAGTATACATATTGTTCAAGTAATACAGGGCTCTAGTGGAGTCCTGATTATCGATCCCACAGGGAAAATTTTAAAGCCTATGGACTAGGATTATATATAACCAAGTTAAATTTACAACTAAATCGAAGCTGTTTATCTACCACTGATATACAATCGATAATAAATTTATTATATCTAAACTAGTTCTACCAACAGATTACTAATACTACTAAAGTTAAGTTCAAATATATATATATTAGCAAGAATCTTTCTCCTTTGTTAAGATATTTAAGCAAAATGATAATTAGAATTTATTTTATATTTGTTGTTCCAAATAGGAGCATACCTATTCTTTACCCTTTGGTCCAGGCATAAAAACCATTGATTAATCATATGCTTGGTTACTGAATCTGCGGTTAGGGTGGGAGGATACAGGCTCTCACAACGGAGCTCCCACGTTCCCCTCGCCTGAGGGCTAACAATCTACACTTCAGCTCCCAAACGATAGGACCAAATTGAGGATTTTAGCCTATTACTCAAAAATCTCTAATTCTATGCCCAATTAATATTATTTTCCTATTTATTTGTACTTCTCCTTTCAAGGATTTACCTGTCTACATTTTAAAGAGACAGGTGATACATACTAGTTAAGAATTCTTAGCCCACAGTCAGGTCTTAAAAACTCTTCATAGATTTTAACAATACAAATGACCAATTCGTATAGTAAATTAAGTTTAGGTATTGTATCATCACAAATTCTTTATTTTTGTTTAATCGACTAGTTCATTTAATCATTTCACAAAATCATTAAAACAAGGAGAAAGGCCGAATAACTACTCAAAATTCATGGAAAAGATGCAATAAAATTTGGATTTCATAAAATAAAGTAAAGTTCTACAAACTATAGTAATTAAACACTACTTATCTCAAATTCCTTTCCAAGCAAACTGCTTGAAGTTCCTCTGGCTTTCTTCCTTTCTTACAGCACATGGAATTCTCCTTCGAAACAACAATGCAAAAGAGATCTCTCACTTCCCTTCTACTCTTACAATCCCTCGAAGAATTCCTCACAAAATCTCTATTTGAACTCACTACTCACTAAATAACAATACAAATGACTCACTAATAAACTCTTAAGAAAATTTTGGACTCCATAGTAATCACGTAGGAGACTCTTTTTTCAGCCTAACTTTGTTCTTTCTAAAGTTGTAGAAGAGTCTCTAAGGGTTTTGCAGGCGCCCATTCGAAAATCATCCACATTTGACGTATTTCTGGAAAGATGCGTCGATCCTGCCGTCGGCGGCCTCGAGCTCACCGTCGATGACCTTCTAGAAACAGTACTTTTAAACAGACCCCGCCGTTGGCGGCCTTGATCTCCGCCATCAGCGGCCTCCCTTGGAGTTAATTCTGAACTCTCGGTAAAATCACGTCGTCGGCGCCATCGACCTCATCGTCGGCGCCCTAGGTCATTTTTTGCATAATTTGGTCCTTTTTTCTCCAAATTCACTCCATTTTGCATATTTTTGCTCCTTTGTCTCTAAATCTTCATCCGTGCAGAAAAACACTAAAAATACCTTTAAAGTGCAATATCATTAAAATTAGTGTAAAATATGCATGAAAATCTTAACCTTTTTTCCTTGGGTTAAAATCCCCCAAACTTAACTATTACTTATCCTCAAGTAATCCTTAGTACTATATAAAAGTTATGCTTCATTGTGGTAAAGTTTTAATTCAGAAATACTATAATTATGATTTAAATAAATATTATAGTAAGAATTCTTAGAAAGATTTTCAAATAATTAAATTAATTCTGCAGGTTTAAGGATATCTAGTCATCAAGTTTAAGAGTTTTAGTTTTCTATTCATTTCAAGAAAGACTATATGTCGCAATATTAATTCACTTAGAATATTTAGAAGATAGAAAATTCATGAGGAAACTACAAGTAAAAAACTAGTCATAAATATAAGTTCAGAAATGCTTTTAGTTTTCCTTTTAGGTTAACCAAAGTGAAGCCAATTTTTGATAGGACATATCCTAAAGCTTCTCCTTACTTATTTTCTTTTCTTTTTCTTTTCTTTCAGAGATTGTTTTTTCAATCATTTTTCTTTTTCTTTATTTTTCTTTTTCGAGTGAGGATTACTATATCTAGATAGTTTGTTTATATCTGGATAGCTTGTTAATAATTTTGAACTTCACTCTTCTTTTCCTAAATTTTAAACTTTCAAACATTCTTTATCTTATATGTACTTCATAGTTTTTACATTATTGAATCCCAATATTTTCTTTCTCAACTAAATTCCCAAAATTTTTAATATTTCAAAACATAGTTTTCCTTACTTGAAATAGTTAACTATAGTCTTATCCCCTTATACTAAATATCTTAATCTACAAAATTAATTTCATTATTAAAATATTTCTTTGAATCTTTTATAATATTTAGATATAATCTAAATATAGTTATCTGAATTAAATTTTATCACAAAAGTCATAATAATAATTTTTGAAAATATGTTATTTGAGAACATATAGTAGTTAAGATTTCTCTTCCCTCCACCAAACTTACAATTTTCTATAAATAGAAATCATACATGGATGAAAGAAAAATTCTAAATATAAAATTCATTCCTTTACACTTTATGCATTTTTTTCATTTTGAAATTTGCATGTTCTTTTCAAAAGTTCTAACTTCAATTGTCCTGTAATATTGAAAACCTTTCTACACACATAACAGTTTAAAATTTGCTTGGGTTATGAAATTTTAAGACAAGTATAAAACATTAAACAAAAATAACTAACTACACTACACAGAACATATGCATTTCACAACACAGAACAAACAGTTTACTTAATTACACTAAACAATTTACAATTACAATTACTAACACAGATACCACGAATGTCCAGAAATAAAAATGCAAACTACCAAACTATCACATATCTCAGAAAATAAAGCATAGTCCACAGAATACAATACATATCACAGTTCATCAAACAAAACAACAAATAAATAAATACATCACATCAAATCTAAAATCTCAAGCATCAAAATCCCACACAATGTCCTCATCACTCTGGTCAACAGGAGGATTGGGCTGATACTGAGTATATCTGGGGCACTCTAGAAAAATCACATCTGACTCTCCTCAGTAGTATCTAGCCTGAGCATCGTAATAAGCCATCTCAAAATCTGAATGCCTCTGAAGATACTCACTATTATGATCGTGTCTTCTTTCTAGCCCTTTAATCCTGTGATAAATTCTATCCAGATTTTCATCCAACTGTTCAAAACTTTTCCTCTGCAGGGTCATGGCATTCATCAAATCATATAAAGTAGGGTGACTAGAGGCAGGAGGGTCATAGCTAGTAGAAGGTATATCTCTACTAGTTGAAGGTTCCTTGCTCCTACTCCCTAATCTCCATTCTTCATGGGATGTATAAGTCTTAATATTTCCTTTACTAATGGGTCTCATATGATAAACTCATTCCTCATCATCCCTTGCTTGAACTCAAGATAGTTGACAAAGTGCATAAATGAGGCGAGGATGCTCTAAATATCCACTTGACTCACTCCTCGTAGTAGCCATAATATTCTTATAGATTATTCTCCCCACATTATTGCTTCAGTTGTTCTGAATACAGAAATTCAGAACAACTCTCTCTCTAGAGACTTCATTATGATGGTAAGTCGGTAGCAAAGTCGAACAGATGAAATAATGTCATGCCTTAGCATTGGCATTCATCATGGACAATGGAAAGTTAATCCGTTCATGATTTTTAATTTTCCAAACACCTTTCCCATCAGTGAGAAAGTCGATAACATTGTTCAACAGACCTTCCATTTGCCCATATGTTTCAAACTCGCTAGAAACATAATCGTGAAGCTCGTAAAAAGAGTTAATGCGATTAGCATTAAATTCAACAGAATATCCCCTTACTGGCACCAACACGTCCTCAAGTTGAGTAAGATTGGAGTAGAACACTCTAACAACTTCCACAACAGCCTTGTTGGTTGTATAACAAAAGTTCTCCCATCTTCTTTCTTTGATTACTCTTTCTATCTCTCCTCCTGGATTCTCAAAAACTCTATATTGTATACACTCAAAAACTCTATATTGTATACACTTTTTACTTTTGTAGACTGAATCGTACCTCGCTTCTGCCTTCGCATTAACGAATTGAATTTCGTCAAATTCAAGTCTTCTCTTTTGTCTTGAAGCCATAGTTTGATATATCAAATCATAAAAATTCCACACTAATCTCCAAAATAGCAATACAATGACTTCTAAAGGGGTTTAAAACAATCTAAACGAATTTCCAAGATATCCTTCCAAGTCATCTCTCCACATTTTCAATTTTTCCAAAATTTCTTAATGTGGAAGAAATTCATGGTGAAAATAAAAAATTTTTACATAGGAGTGATTCTCTTACCAAGGGAAGATGAAATACGGTGTTAGTTTTGTTGAAATCAATCCAAATCCAAGATCTCTTAGCCCTAGGTTAATTTTTTGGGTAAAAAGGGGAAGAAGATGACGAATAGTGTCATTTGACTGGTCAAAATCACGGTTAAAAGGTAGTTTTTTCGACCGCGCTGTCGGCGGGCTCGTTCGCACCGTCAGCGGGCTCTATTGAATTAATTCCTATTATTTTTGGGAAAATTGTGCCGTCGGCGGCCTCAAGCATCTTTGTCGGCGAGATTCTTAAAAATTGATCATTTTTTAAAATTTTGTGATTTCGATCAATTTTAAGCCTCGTCGTCATCCGTTCGATCCTTTTTATCATATATTTTTAGTGATTAAGTGATGTATTTACACAAATAAACGTACACACAACAAACTTCAAATTTATATATAAAATCCAAGTGTTTGCAACACACAATACATAACACACATAAGTAGGTATTCTTTCAACCTATATCCATGTAATCAGCGTCGTAATCCAAATCACAACACTTAAAACGCTGAAAGCAAACATTTCAAATTTAATCTCATCTATACTGAGATTAAATAACAAACTAAAAGAAATAAAACACACAAACATACAAACATTGTTTAAATCAAACACAACATAATCAAGTCTACTAGTTTTTAGAACTAGTGCTAGTCTCTCCTCTGATATCTCCCATTGCTTGAACGTGGACAACATGTTGTAAAAAGGTTGGAATGGGAATTCTTCAGTTGAATCTTCATCTATCAATACCATCTTTTTCATTAATCGCACCAAACTTGCTTCGAAGTGCCCAATATGATCAAAATGGTCTTTCATTCTCCAATCAATATGATCAAAGAAATAAGACATGTTGCTAACTGTACTCGATAAGTTTTGTACCTGATTCTCCAGATTCTTGATTTTACGAAAGAGCATCGGTGTCTTGTCTGCTACTAATGGTTGAACTAGAATAGAATTCTACGATGCTTGATCCATAATCAAGCCTACATCAATCTCTCCATCATTGGTTGGGAACAGCTGAGTTGGATCTAATGGTTTTCAGAGTAGCAGTATTTTCTCCCAAACTTCATAAGACACTTGAAACAAACTACAAATTGAGAAAATTGTGGAAGGATGTGCAAGCCCTTGAGAAGATTCTTGAACGATCAGGCCATAAACAGATTTCATAATAATCGATCCAATATCAATGGGCCATCCCATTTGAATGCAGTAGTTCAGAATTGTACTTTCTTTCATAACTTTGCCAATTTTCATCGTTGGCAACAACTTCGTAGAGATGAAAAAGTGCCAATGTTTTGAAACATGATTTAAAAGTGTTGTAGAAAAACTAACATACCCATTTTCTCTAATCTCCTAGTCATCAGTTTCGTCCATCAAATATTGGTATATTTCATTCATCTTTTCTCTTGTTGGCACGAAATTTGAATAATAACAAACTGGAACATTCTCAAGCATATACAACTCATAAATTCTTCCAGAATTGAATTGAATCTACCACGAACATAAACGCTTCCTTGGTTGATTCCATTTAAATTGGCGTAGAATTCTTTAACCACTGGAATGACTACTGCGGCAGTAGTGTAGAAAAACACATCCCATCTTCTTTGCATAATCATTTCTTCAATTGGTGGCGAAAAAATATTTTGTCCTCTTTTGACAAATCCTCTTTGTTTAATCAATCTTCTCTTTGAGATTACCTTGTTGAAAAGTCGTTGCGCCTGTGCACTGATAAACTTTCTCCAGTTGTACACTCGAAATCTTGGGTTATCAATCAAATTGGAAGCCATTTGAGAAGGATTCGAGAGAGTTTCCATTCATTTTTGGGAGTTTGAAGTGATTAGGGACCGTCCATAGGAGCTTATAAAGGTCGAGTTTGCTAAAAACCGTAAAAAACCATCATTTTAAACAAGAAAAACTACCCACTCACAGATCCTACAGTCGGCCACCTCGAAGGTGCCGTTGGCGTCGAGTGTGCTGTTGGCGCCCTAGGCAAGAATTTGCATAAAAGCGTCGAGGTCTAATACGTTCCAAATTTTATCTATGGATTTAAATTTTATTATAATCGAAGGGTAAATATGAGTAGTAGGACCTAATATAACTAAAAATTAACAATAATTTCAAACAAACACATAATTATTAAAGATAATTATGGGTTGCCTCCCATAAAGCGCTTGGTTTAACGTCGTCACCCTGACCTATTTAGGTGTTATTCAGGTTGACTGAGCATTAAAAACTCTTTAAAATTTAGTCTTTTACCTTCAAAATATGGTTTTAATCTATTTCTATATAATTTAAATTTATTCCGAGTCTTAGTATCTTCAATTTCAATTGCTCCATAAGTATAAACTTGAGTCACAATAAAGGGTCCTAACCAAGGAGACTTCAATTTCCCAGGAAATAATTTCAACCTTGTATTATAAAGCAAAACTTCTTACCTTGGTTCAATGTTTTTTCGGTTAATCTTTCGATCATGCCTTAACTTCAGTTTTTTCTTATAAATTTTATTGTTATTGTAAGATTCATTTTTTAATTCTTCTAATTCATTCAATTGCAGCATTCTCTTTTCACCAGCATTTTTCAAATTATAATTGAATTCTTTAATTACCCAATATGCTCTATGCTCTAATTCTACTGGTAAGTGACAAGTTTTTCCATATATAAGCCTGTAAGGAGTCATACTAATAGGAGTTTTATAAGCAGTCCTGTATGCCCATAATGCAGTATCCAGTCTAGCAGACCAATCTACTCTATTAGGATTTACAGTCTTTTCTAAAATTTGTTTGATCTCATGATTAGAAACTTCAGCTAAACCACTAGTTTGAGGATGATAGGCAGTAGAGAATTTATGAACAATATTAAACTTTTCTTCCAATCTATGAATATAGTTATTCCTAAAATGAGATCCTCTGTCAGTGATAATCATTCTCGGCATACCGTATCTTGTGAAAACATTTTTCATTAAGAATTTTGAAACACTTTTAGCATCACTACGAGGTGAAGCTTGTGCTTCAATCTACTTTGATACATAATCAACTACAATCAAAATATATTGGTTCCCAAAAGAAGGAATAAATTGTCCCATGAAATCTAATCTCTAAACATCAAAAATCTCAAAGTCTAATATGAAATTCAGAAACATTTCATTTCTTCTAAATATATTACCTACTCGTTGGCATATATCACATGTTTTGATATATCTATAGACTTCTCTAAAAAGAGTAGGCTAATAAAATCTAGCTTATAAAATTTTATATGCAGTATTGTTAATCCCAAAATGTCTTCCAAAATTAGAATCGTGACATTTTTAAATAATCTGTTCAGTGTCTTCATAAAGCACACATCTCATAATAATAAGGTCATTACATTCTTGATCTTCCGTTGCTGCAATGTTAGCATAGGTGGCAAAATATCGCTTACTAAATAATTTACTATATCAGCATACTAAGGTATTTTCCACTCATTAATACTATATAGTTGTTCATCGGTGAAACTGTCTTTTATTCATTGTCGGAATTAGATATTCCATGATATTCCAATCTCGAAAAATGATCAGCAATTTGATTTTCAGTTCTCTTTCTATCAATCACCACAAAATCAAATTCTTGCATTAAAAGTACCCTTCTAATTAATCTTGGTTTAGTATCCTTCTTTCGCATCAGATATTTAATAGCTGAATGCTTAGTATGCACAATACATTTAGTTCCAATTAAATATGATCTAAATTTATCAAAAGCATATACAATAGCCAGTAACTCTTTTTCAGTAACGAAGAGTTAATTTGAACATAACTAAGAGTTTTACTATCATAGTATATAACCTTAAAAATTTTGTCATATCTTTTACCAAGAACAGCTCCAATAGCATAATCACTACAATCGCACGTTAGTTCGAACAATTTCTCCCAATCAGGTGAAACTATTACAACTGATGTGATTAGTTTTTCCTTCAATAATTCAAAGGCATTCAAGCAGTCTTCTGTAAATTTAAATTTGATATCTTTTTCTAAAAGTTGGCATAGAGGTTTTGTAATTTTTGAAAAATCTTTAATATAGGGCCTGTAGAAACCAGCATGTCCAAGAAAAGTTCTTACCCCTCTCACTGTAGTAGGAGGTGGTAATTTAGCTATTACTTGAATTTTTGAAGGGTCTACTTCCATACCATTTTCTGAAATTTTATACCTAAATACAATTCCTCCTGTAACCATAAATTGACATTTCTCCCAGTTTAGAACTAAGTTAGTTTTTTCGCATAGCTCCAACACTTTTTTAAGATGATTTAAGCATGTATAAAATGATATTCCAAACACAGAGAAATCATACATAAATACATCTATTCCATTGTCTATTAATTTACTAAAAATAGACATCATACATCTTTGGAATGTTTCAGGTGCATTACATAGTCCAAAAGGCATTCTTCTGAAAGCAAAAGTTCCATAAGGACTAGTATAAGTGGTTTTCTCTTGATCCTCAGGAGCAATATGTATCTGATGGTAACTAGTATATCCATCCAGAAAACAATAGTACTTATGTCCGACAAGTCTATCCAACATTTGGTCTAAGAAAGGAAGAGGAAAGTGATCTTTCCTGGTGGCGGAATTTAATTTTCTATAGTCAATACAAATACGCCATCCAAAAACTTGTCTGATAGGTATTAATTCATTATTTTCATTTTCTTCAACAGTTATTTCTCCTTTCTTGGGAACACAATGAATTTAACTCACCCAAGTACTATCCGACATAAGATATATAATTCCAGCATCTAACCATTTTAAAATCTCTTTTTTAACTACTTCTTGCATTATAGGGTTCATTCTCCTTTAAGGGTCAATTCTTGGTTTATGTTCTTCATTTAATAAAATTCTGTGCATACAAATCAAAGGACTAATTCCTTTAATATCAGCTAAAGTCCACCCAAAAGCTTTTTTGTATTTTTTTTAATGTATCCAATAATGTTTTCTCTTGAATTTTATTTAATTCAGAGGATACAATTACTGGTAATGTTGAAAACTCTCCTAAAAATACATACTTCAATTGAATTGGAAGATTCTTTAATTCAAGTTCACGGGGTTTTACAACAGATGGAATTAATATTTCATTTTCTGGAGCAGTTGATTTGAGCGTTTCAAATTTTTCCTGAATATAATCAGCTTCTTCACTTTCAATTTCTCTAGAATTATCTTTTTCTACATCTTCTTTTTCTTCATAATTTTCTTTGAAATATTCTCATCTTAGATAATCACATATATCCATTCTAAAACATTCATCATCTTTCTCAATTGATGGATATTTCATTGACTTTGAGATGTTAAATGTTACTTCTTGATCATTTACTCTCATAGTCAATTGCCCTTTTTGAACGTCTATCATAGCTCTTCCTGTAGCTAGAAATGGTCTTCCTAATATGATTGGACTTTCTTTATCTTCTTCCATATCTAGAATAATAAAGTCCATAGGAAAAATAAACTTAACAACCTTGACCAAAACATCTTCTACAATTCCTTTAAGATGTGTAATAGATCGACCAGCTAACTGTAGAGTTACAGAAGTTCGTACAATCTCTCCAATTTCTAATCTTTTAAAAGTTGATAGAGACATCAAATTTATGCTAGCTCCCAAGTAACATAATGCTAGCCCATAAAAATTTTCACCAATAACACACGGGATAGTGAAACTACCAGGATCTTTATGTTTTTCAGAAAGTTTTCTCTGAATTATAGCACTACACTCTTCACTGTTCAACAGTCTCATGATCTAGTAACTTCCACTTTTTGTTGAGTATATCCTTCATAAATTTAACATAATCAGTCATTTGTTCTAATGCTTCAACAAAAGGAATATTTATTGACATTTTTTTCAAAATGTCTAAGAATTTAGCAAACCTTTTTCTTTTATCTTGTTGCTTTAATCTTTGAGGAAATGGTGGAGATCGTTTTTCAACTGTAATTTTCATAAGTTTTAGAGGAAAATCAGGATATAAAAATTCGTTCTCTCTTTCAGTTTCTTCTTTTTCTTTTTCAATTATAGTTTCTTTTTGAATTCTTGTTTCTAACTCTCTTCCATTTCTCAATTGAATAGCTTTGATATGTTCTTTTCCTTGATCTTTAGATTTACTTTAACATTGCTAGGTAAAGTTCCAATAGGTCTATTACTTAATGACAAAGCAATTTACCCTAATTGGGTTTCTATGTTTTTTATAGTATTTCCTTGACTTTGTAATTGATTACCCATATTCAAAACTAATTCTTCCATAAACAACTTCTTCTCCTTAAATTGTGAATTATTATAAAAACCTGGTGGATTAGAAGTTCTATAATTTAAATTATTTTGATTGTTTATATTTCCTAATGGGTTTACTAGATTGTTCCCCGACTGAGGATTAATATTATTATTTTGATTATTCCAATTAAAGTTTGGATGATTCTTCCAACCTGGATTATAATAGTTTGAATAAGGATTATTTTTTCTATTATTTACAACATTTATAGTTTCATATGAAGATTGAGCATGTACTATTTGTCCTAATGAATTTTCTTCTAACACAGAAAGTGTTTGAGAATGATTCATTCTGTAATAATCTATTTTCTTTGAAAGAGCAGCAATTTGAGAAACTATCATAGTTAGAGCATCAGAGTCATGAATACTGGCTACTTTCTTAGGATTCACCCTTTTAGCAGACCATTAAAAATTATTGGTAGGCATTTCTTCTATTAACGCATAGGCTTCTTCAAAAGTTTTGGACATTAGTGATCCATCAGTAGCAGCGTCTATTATAGATCTAAGAGATCCTACTAACCTATTATAAAATGTTTGAATAATTAACCAATCTGGTAAAACATGATGTGGACATTTCCTAAGAAATTCTTTAAATCTTTCCCAAGATTCATATATTGACTCTCCTTCATACTGACTGAAAGATGTGATATCGTTTCCAAGTTTAGCAGTCTTAGATGGTGGAAAATATTTTGATAAGAATTTTTATGAAAGTTCTCCCCAAGTTCTAATAGATCCAGGTGATAACAAATTTAACCAAGCTTTAGCATTGTCCCTTAGCGAAAAAGGAAAGAGTCTAAGTCTGACAGCATCATCCGACACTCTGTCGTACTTAAATGTACCACAAAGTTCTAATAAACTTGCAAAATATAAATTAGGATCTTCATTTGAAGTTCCAAAAAATTGATTGTTTTGTACTATTTGGATAATTGTAGGTTTAAGTTCAAATGAATTAGTGACTACATCAGGGTTTTAGATAGTTAAGTGAATTTCATCTAATGTAGGGTTAGTGTAATCTCCTAATGGTCTAGATTCATGTTCATTTTCTATTCTTTTGTTGTTTATATTATTTTCCATTGTTTCAAAATTTATAGATTCTTTTCTTAGTTTTCTAATTCTCCTAACAGTTCATTCTAATTCTGAATCGTAGGGTTTAAGATTTTGAGAACCAAATTTGCGCATACAATCAAAATCAGTTCACAATAAAATAATTAACTAAATAAGTTGCAATTCTTTAAAGGTTTTCTAACAGTCCTAAATTGTCTGTTACTTTAATTATGTTTTTCCCCGGAAACGACGCCAAAAAATTGAACCCCTACTGGTTTTAAAAATACTTATATATCCAAGAATTTGACACCACTATTAAAAGATATGAATCCTCAACAATAGCACCAAAAACTTGATCCAAAGTGTAATTTTTATTTTAGTAACAATAAAATATTATTATAATCTTTTTATCGTAGAGTTACTTTTAAACACAAGTATACGTATCGTTCAAGTAATACAGGGCTCTAGTGGAGTCCTGGTTATCGATCCTATAGGGAAAAATTTTAAAGCGTACGGACTAGGATTATATAAACCAAGTTAAAATTACAACTAAATCAAATCTGCCTATCTGTCACTAATATGCAATCGATAAAAAAGTTCTTCTATCTAAACTAGTTATACCAACAGATTACTAATACTACTAAAGTTAAGTTTAAATACATCTATTAACAAGAATCTTTCTCCTTTGTTAAGATATTTAAGTGAAATGATAATAAGAATTAGTTTTATATGTGTTGTGCCAAATAGGAGCATACTTATTCTATACCCTTTGGTCTAGGCATAAAGAACATTGACTAATCCTATGATTGATTATTGAATCTGCTGTTAGGCTGGGAGGATACCGGCTCTCACTTTAGAGCTCCTACGTTTCCCCTCGCCTGAGGGCTAACAATCTACACTTCAGCAGCCATACGGTAGGACCAGATTGAGGATTTTAGCCTGTCACTCTAAAATCTCCAATTCTACGCCTAATTAATATTATTTCCCTATTTATTTTCACTTCTCCTTTGAAAGATTTACCTGTCTACCTTTCAAAGAGGCATGTTATACATAATAGTTAAGAATTCTTAGCCCACAGGCAGGTCTTATAAACACTTCACAGATTTTAACAATACAAATGACCAATTCATATAGTAAAGTAAGTTTTGGTATAGTACCGTCACAACTTCTTTATATTTTGTTTAATATACTAATTCATTTAATCATTTCACAAAAACATCAAAACAAGGAGAAAGACTGAATAACAACTCAGAATTCATGGAAAGGATGCAATAAAAGATGGATTTCATATAATAAATTAAAGTTCTAAAAACTATAGTAAATAAACACTACTTATCTCAAATTCCTTTCCAAGCAAACTTCTTGAAGTTCCTCTGGCTTTCTAACTTTCTTACAGCACACAGAATTCTCCTTTGAAATAGCAATGCAGAAGAGATCTCTCACTTCCCTTCAACTCTTACAATTTCTCGAAGAATTCCTCACAAAATCTCTATTTGAACTCACTACTCACTAAATAACAATACAAATGACTCACTAATAAACTCTTAAGAACACTTTGGACTCACTCGTAATAACGTATGAGACACTTATTTTGGCCTAACTTTGTTCTTTTTAAAGTTGTAGAAGAGTCTCTAAGGGTTTTGCAGGCACCCCAATGAAAATCATCCGCATTCAACATATTTCTGGAAAGATCCGTCGATCCCACCGTCGGCAACCTCGTGCTCACCTTCGGCGGCCTTCTAGAAACAGTACTTTTAAACAGACCATGTTGTCGGCGGCCTTCCATGGAATTAATTCTGAACTCTCGAGAAAATTAAGCCGTCGGCGCCATCGACCTTGTCGTTGGTGCCCTAGGTCAATTTTTGCATAATTTGGTCTTTTTTGCTCCAAATTCACTCCATTTTGCATATATTTGCTCCTTTATCGCTAAATCTTCATTCCTATAGAAAACACCAAAAATACCCTTCTTTAAGTGCAATATCATTAAAATCAGTGTAAAATAGACATGAAAATCTTAACCTTTTTTTCCTTAGGTCAGCCATTATTTCCAAAGAAGAAGAAAGAGGTAAGAGAAAGACATCACAAAGCACGAAGAAAACACAACGAAAAACTTCATTTCAAAAAAAATCCACATAATAAGTGTTTACAAAATCAGAAGATAACGAAGAACACAATACTTAGCTTTTTCCTCTTGAATGAAAGAAGAAGATCTCTCTCACAAAGTCTCCCACTGATCCATGTAATGCTAGTACAACCCTTACAATTTCTCTCAAAATCCCCTCACCAATCTCTCCAAAAAGGTAGAAATCTACATTTGTACTCCTATTCTAAGATCTATCAACATTTTCCATGTTTTTCCTAACATTCCTCTCTTTATTTTTACTTTAAATTCACTTTAAAGTAGTGTAGGGATGAATTTCTCAAGAGGTTCTTGAAGAAATCTTCCAAAAAGTGTTCAGATTCGATGTATATGGCCCACAACCGCTTCTAGAGCGATCTGGCGCAATTTTAGTGTCGTTCGGTGCTATTTTCAATGACTTTTTCATGCTCCCTGGACTCTGACGCCTTCCAGCACTGGATAGGTAGCCGTTCGGTGCCCTACTCTGCGCAGCTCCACTGTTTCACTTCATTTAGCTCTCTTTGAGCTCTATTTCCCCCATTTATGTTGCATTGTGTTCCTAACAGATAGCCCTACAAAATAAGCATAAAACAACCTTTTTCTAAAGTGTAATTTCATTCAAAAATATGCAAGAAGTGTAAAAGAGATTAAGTAAAGAAAAAGTTATCAAAATGTGTCAGGCCAAAATTTGTGTTTTTGCTCTTTTTTGCTCCAAATTGCACCGTTTTTGCTTCTTTTTCTCCAAAAGCCATTTCTTGTACAAAAATCTAGGAAACATATAAAATACCTTCCTTTATAGTGTAATTTCATCAAAATTTGTATTAAATAGACAGGAAAAAGCTATCAAATTTTTAGTGGATCAGCAGCCATCTCCTCCATCTTTTTCTCTAGACAAATAATTTTTTCATTTCTTGTCAAAATGGCCTGAGCTCCTTTCGGCATTCTCCTCACTAGGAGCATCACACATAGATGACGTGGACCTGGTCTTAACGTCATTAATTTTCATAAATTTCTCTTCCATATAATTTAACATGTAGTAATCCTCATCATCAATATCCGACCATCATTGTTTTGGTAACTCTGAAATCTCTAGTCGGAGATTTCAAACTTTATCATCGATTAGTTTTTCTTCAATAAACTTCAGATCTGTAGGTTTCCCTAAAATTTTCACTTCTTTCTGCAACTGAATCAAAAGCAACGGTGGTAGTGGCAATTGGAACATCGGACTCATAATCCATTATGCGATCCATGGACTTTTAGGAGCATACAGATGCAATGATCTTTGGTAACCACTCTTTCCTCTTAAGAGTCAGTGCCTTTAGACAGGGACATCAGATTGGTGAGGAGAAGTGTGCTCCTCAGGGTGTAAACCATGTACAGAGGTAAATAACCCTCTCCTACTCTTCTATTTCTAGAATTCCTTAGAATCATCAAAAGAAGGTATTGTCGAACCCAACCGATACTTGAGCGATCTGCGCACTACGGGTTTTGAATTGATAATAGTATCACTTGTAGTGGTGGTAGCAATACTGAAATGTCTCCCTTAATTTAGTCTGGCAGGAACACGGACGGACAATGTTTCAAACAAACTGGGTACCAGACGGTCGGGTCTATCTTTTCTTAAAATTGCATTCAGCATTTTTGTGGATACTGCACATCCCATTCTCTTGAGGATTTAGTAATTGAACATCCATCCTTGTCAGCTAATCTCTAGAAAACTGAGCAGAATCAAGTGACAGGTGTGGGCCTCTCCCTTACCTCATCACGACCATGGGGTAATGTTAGAGCAGCAACAATCCGGTGGAGGCTCTCATTTCTGGTATTGTCAACCAACGGGTAGAACCTACTTCCTCGAAGGAGATGAGAGGTCTCCAGTAAATCGAGATCGTCCTGGTGAGAAATCTCATCAATAGTTGCCAGACTAGGGACTTGTGCCCTGACAGTTTTGGGAATCTTATGAATACGGTTCCTCCTCTGATACCTAGTTGGTGGGAGAACTCTAGAGTTGGAACCGATCTCAAAAACTAATGGTTGGGTGAGGAAAGCATTATCAGAGTCTTTTGCATGCAAAATTTCGTTCACCTAGGCAAATGGGAAGGTTGGTGCGGCAACGGTAAAACCAGTAGTAGTAGTGGTACCAACTCTCCTAGGCATGGAGACAACTGACTTGACAGGGGCGGTAGCAAGCTTCACTTTTTTAGAAGAAGGGAAGTCTTAGTGGGAGTTCATATTGAACTCGAAAAACTGTTCTTGAATTTCAAAGCAGTAACTTTCACTATGATGAACGGGCTTTTCTAAGTACGACTTTAAACTCACTGAAGTTGGTCCTGAACTAGATCATTGACATAGCAAGACGGGCCTCACGGGAAGCAGGCTAGTGGTAAGAGAGGGTAAGCGTAGGGGTTGACATCGTGATTGTCATAAGAAACATGGAAAGTTAGCGAAGGCCTAAACCCTTATAATCATAGTGCAAACACTATGAAAAAGGTCGATTTGTGAACAGGGCACAATGTTATTTTATTTTGAATTTTAGTAATTTATCTTTTCTTTGATTTTCATATATTCGTTAAAAGGATTATATGATTTAAGGAACAATGGTTTGATCTGGTGATAGTAGGCTCGAACCTGGGAGGCACAATAAGAAAGTGAAATGTGGGACCACATCTGGGATCCCCTTCACAAAGCACATTTCTCTGGCAAACTATTCACCAACACACCAATTGGGGGTCCGACCCCACAAAATCAAGAAGAAACCTAAAGATTCCCGAAACCCTCTATTTTAGGATAATTTATACAGACGGTCATGAAATCGAGGAGAGTTGATCATATTTTCCCGAACAAGAAATGGGTTAAGTATGTCAACGAAAGAACAGTAATCTGGTTCATAAGGGACATGAACGAATTACCGATATATGAATATAACATTTCTTGATCTTAATGAAGAGAGAAACTATTCCCTAGAGAAGTCGCCAAAAAATTGTCGGTCGTTAAAGTAATAAACATGAAAATTTTTGGATTTAATTTATATAGATATATAATTTGGAAAATATTTTTTTAAATTTCAATATATTAAATCAAACCAATTTCGTACATATGATAGTTTAAATAATCAAGCACTACGTCATAAGTCATTTATCTATCCCGAAGAATAGATACATTACTTGGTGATGGAGCTTGATCATATAAACTAAAGAATCCATGACATTTGTTTGGAATGCGAACCATTTATGTTGACCGACAACTTCCCTTATCTAATATGAAGCAACTAGATAGGTTTATATTAATTTGGGGTCTTTAAGTTTCCTACAAGGGCAAGCCCCTACAGTGAATTACATTTTTGATGATTGAAGTCACCTAAGAAAACTCTTTATTTAGATCGAGAAATATTATTTTCATGACTTCCAAATGGTAGGATCTTCAAGAAAATGTGGTAGTAGAAAATACAATAGGTTAGTGGCTCAAGTTTGGATCAGTTATTATAGGAATCCAAAGGAAAAGAAACCTAGGGAAAACACTGCTCTAAGAAGAATCTTGGTAATTTTTCAAACTATCTTATTGTTTGGCCTTAATTTTAGATATTTATTTAATGTTTCATCCTGCTAATTTTTTTATTTATGGCTTACATTCACTTGATACCAATCATGCAATAGCCTAGAAGATAAGAGGATTTATGTCATATCAGACGACAACCTCAAAATCCCAAGAGAAGTTAGGGCTTATATTGCAGACCATGGTTATCCAAAGGACTAAAGAGATAAAGCGAGTATTCATGTTGCACTAGGCAAACTACATTGAAGTCCTACGAATTGTTATTTAATTCTAAGGAGTGCTACTCTTGAAGATGGGCTTGCTGCCCGTTGTGCATGCTCCAAGCTTCTTGTCCCTGCGGGTTTTGTTTTAAAAGTCTTACTTGAAGAGAAAAGAGAAATGTCATGTTTCAGAAATGTTTAAATTGAGATGTCTTAATGTTTTATTAGGGGAAATGTTAAAGTTGATTAAGCAATACCAGTTTGGATCCCACTTTCCCACATTCCAGCATCATTATTTTTTTTAGATTCACTTAGTCTGAATGAATATACCAAATTCAACTAAGTGAATTCAGTACTTTCATTCAGACTGTGGGAAATCTTGTTAGCAGCCATAGGTTACCTCCTCCGAGGGATTCATGATCATACGATAGAGACATTTTAATTTAGTTCCAATTGTGATTTTGATTTTTTTTGTGATTAAATTTTGAGTTGTCTTATATTTTAACTGTTGTGGCTTTGTTTTGTTTTAATTTTTATTTTGATTTTGGTTTCATGTTATCCTAACAGTTTTGGTTTTGACATGTAGGTTAACCTTGTTGTTTAACATGCAATTTCAAAAGCAGAAAAGGTACAAAAAAGTAAATGAAAGTAAATCATAGTGCAATAAAATAGAAGCGTACCTGACATTTCTTCTTATTCCTTCACCTGAATGTTTAGCTTTGCAATGCATTTATATAATTTTTGTGGGAATTGAAACATGCTTGTGAAAATAGCAGAGCAAGCCTATAGATAGGTTCATCATTGTCCTACCGAGTACCATACCATAATTTGGTGGGTCCTATTTATTTAATTGTATAGATGATTCTTAAAGTAAGGCATATAAGTTTGATCATCCTCCAAGATATCCAAAAGGTTATGAGAAAGGTCTAGAGACCGGGCCCCAGACATCACACAATCTCTTAAAAAGTCTTGAGTTCGTTCAAACATATTATGGTGCTTGATGTCTCATCGCTATTCATACCCTTACACAAAATGAACTGATGTTTTGATCAACTCTAAGAATGGGGTAATCATCCCTTGAAATTTTGTTTGTAAATTATGTGAGTGAAGGCCCTTAGGGGCAATTTGATTTTGTCAAGAAACTTAGCCAATTTGATTTTTAAAATTGGGCTTGAAGTGTTTCAAACATGTTCACAATTAATTTTATCATCTTTTCTAATCTTTATTAGTCAAATTTTATTAAGCCTAGCTCACTACAAGACCTTAAGACTTAATGGGTATATCTTCAATTTTAGGAAAAGTTAACTTATGTGATTATGATTCTTAATCCTTATCAAAATATTGAACTTATCATTAAACACCAAATAGGGTTATTAGATTAATCCGTTATTAAGTTCCAAAATCAAACAAACCCCTGACCCTGGAATCATTTAATTTTGATCATCTTCCAGATTAAGATAATTAAAGAAACGTCACGTTTATCTTTTATGTAATAATGTGAGGTCAGTTTCTACCACTTATCCCCTTACATTGCAATCATCTAAATATTTCAATTATGATCATTCATTGTCCATTTCCCATTTTTATTAGACCAAAATACTTATTAAAGCTTAAATTCCTTATTTACAATTTTGCTCTATAAGGCCTATCACCTTATAATTTATTAAATATAAGTCAGATGACTTTGAAATTTTTGTATTAGCCCACTCATTGGTCAATTAAAACATCAAATGAGAAAATGTAATTTTTCTAATTTTAATTTAATTTGTATAATTATTTATATGTAAAAATGAGTATTTTTAAAGATAATTCAATAACTTAATGAAAACAAAATATTTATTCTTAAGAAAAATAAGAAGTTTCACATAGACCAACAGACTACTTGGATCAATTTTCATGATTTTTTGAATTTTATTTTAATTATTAAAATTATTTTAAATTTTGGAGTATTAATTAAATATAAAATATTATTTATGTTGTAAATTAAGTTTTGAATTTTTCATAAATCTCTCCAATGTTAGGAAACCCAGAGAAATAAGTTTTATAACTTTTTTATTTATATTTTAATTACTATAATTATATTAGTCGGAAATTAGGAAAAATCCAATTTTAAGCTTAAAAAATTATTATTAACCCTTTAAAAATAATATCTTTACTTAATAAATTAGAAAAATTATTTTTATGGTTCCTAAAGGATTAAAAGACCAAATGTGACATTTTATTAGATTTTAATATTTTAGTTATTTTTATTATTTTTTAGTTAATTTCTAATAATTTTTAATATTTTTTTAAAATTCAAAATAGGTTTAAGATAAAGTATTCATTTTAATTATCATTTTATTATAATTAAATTCCCCTCGTCATAAAGAACTCCGAAAAACAAATTGTTGTTATTTTTAGTTTTATTTCAATTATTATAATTTTTTTAATGTTAAAAATGTCATTTCACTTAGAAAATTCGATGTAGTAGTCAAATCAACTCCAATTGACTTGACTTTTTTATGAGGAGCTCCCTTAACTTTAATATACAATGGAGAATGATTGTTATGCCATTTACATTTATATTTTATCCAATTTAATTTTATTTCATTTTAATAGGTTCATTATAATTAGGGTGATTTTAATGATTTAAACCAAGTTTATATTTTTTTCTCTGGTCCTCTAGTCAAAGTGAACCTACAAAATTTAATTTACATTTTTCTAGTTATTATTTTAATTATTATAATTTTTATATCAAAATAGGTACATTTGACTTGAATATTAAAGTTCTTCACATAGAGATCCTCCCTTAGCTTGAAAAAATTAAGAAAGATCCCACATGATAGAGAGAACAAGACTCCCAAAGCTCAAGTCATGGTGAAATGTCTGTCTAAAAATATATTTAAAATATGCAATGTTGTATTTAATTATTTAAAAATAAAATATACATCAAGTAAACACTAACCTATTTCCACATTGTTCTTCTCTGTTCACTAAGCAAGAGGATATTTTTCTTCTATTTTTCTGATTTTTCAACAGCAAGTTATGGATTTTCTAATTTAAACTAATTCAACTAATTCATTAAATCCAAAATTTTCTACTTAAACACGCAGCACCATGTCATCCTCAGCAGCTCCGAAGTCTCAATGCATTGCTCTGTCATTTGACATCGCCATCTGAGTCACCTGCCACGCAGTCCGTGCTTTATACATCATCTCCTAGTCTGACTAAATCAGTGTCGTCCATCCAATACACGAGCGATCCAATGGCTCTTAGTCATCATTCCCAACTGACCCAATCTGAAACCATTCACCTTCTAAACCTAAGAACTCAGCCTAGACTCAACCAAATCACCTTGGGTTTGTTCTTATGGACTCATCTGACCTAGATGAACCTTTCTATATGGTTAACCTAGCCTGAAATCAACTTAATGTGCAAGGTGAATCGAAATAGGCTCGTGAAGAATGTGAAGTTCAATACCTTGGTCCAAGAGGGAAGGCCACAATCAGATGGTTTAAGAAGCTTCAGGGAGGTCCTACGAGCTCATAGATGAAGTCCCCTGCTCTAGTGAAATGTTTAAACCCAAGTGCAACTGGAACCCATTTCAGGTGTTGATCAAATTCAAGGTTGGAGGGGGTCTGTGATGGGGCTTTTATGGGTAGTCTTCTTCTCTTAGTGTGGGGATCTTGTGGGTGCAACTAATTGGATTTTAGTGCAGTGTGGAGCTGTTGTGAATTGTGTTCTGTTTTAGCTGAAACTTGAGTTCAAAAATTGAACTGAAATAGTGGCGGCTAGGGCTGGAGGTTTGTTAGCTTGAATTTAGGAGTGTTGGAGGAAGCTCTGGAAGCAATTTGGCAGAGTCTCCCCAAGGTTAATGTGCATCTCTTGTTTTGTCCCTGAAGAGGTGGGGTTTAAATATCCATGGCTGTGGTGAAGCTCAGGGCTTGCTGGTGGGTGCAATTTGCTACTTAGGTGGACGGCAGAAAGGCACCATTGACAAATTGGAGATGGACATAGAGACTGGGACAATTTGGGTTTTAATTTAGGTTGTTGTTTCTCGGTTTTTGGATCCTCCAAAGACTAAAATAGCTAGCCAGACCAGGGGAGGTGCTAAGGTGGTCAGGTAAGCTAGAGGGGAGTCTTAATGGTGATTAATGGGTTTTAAGAAAGCTTTAGGCATAGGAATAAAAAATTTGGTAATTTAAGGAAAGAGATCTCCTAATTTAGGGGACCCTTGGTCCGTGGCTCATGTAGCTTGGGCTAGGTGGGTATAGGCTGGTCCCTAGGGTTCACATGTTGGCTGTGGTGGCCTTGGCTTGGTCAATTTGGGTTGGTTTGGTCAGATTGGGTCATGGGTTCAATTTTCGGTACTTTGGATCCATGTTAGTCTATGTTGGGTTTGAGCTTGTGTTGGGTCATATTGATTGAGCAATATGGTGTGTATGATTGTTATGAAAAGTTTGGAAAAGATTGGGAGTGGTTTTGAGTTAGTTTGGAACGTGAGTTGGGTAAGATTTGGACATTTGGTCAATTCGGGCTAACATTGGCTAGGCTTGGGTTTAGGTTAGGCTAAAGCTTAGCTAGGGTTCAATTGGTGGTTTTCAGGAAGGGCTTTGGATAGAAATTGGGTGGAAATCTTAGGGTTCGGGCATTCAATTTGGTGGAATTTGGGCATGTGACACATTTCGAGATAAATTTGGGCTTTTGGCTTGGGTTGGAATTGGGTGAGGTTTGGGCTCAAATGTGGATCAATTTGGTTTTGTAGGAATGTTGTGGAGTGTTTAGAATTCTATTGTCAGAAAATCAACTTGGCTAAGGGGTTTAGTATGGTAGATTTAGGTCATATGGTCAAGTTTGGGGTCTTTTGATTTGGATTGAATGTTTGAAATTGGGTCAAATGGACTTGGATTTGGTTTAGAATAAGATTAGGGATGGTGGATATATATATATATATATATATATATATATATATATATATATATATATATTTGGGGCTGCTTGCTTACTAAGGGTAGATCCAAATGACCTCCACTTCGAGGAAATTATTAAAAACTTAATGCTCAATTATCCAACTGGACAAACTCATTCTTATCCATAGGAGGCATAATCACCCTCCTTCATAGTATCCTCACAACCTTTCCAAACTATGTTCTCCAAATGACCTGCATGAAGAAGAGTTCTAGAATCCAAATTGAAAGAATCTTTAACAGATTTTTTATGGTCTGGACAAAGAAAGCAGATGCATTAGGTAAGCTGGCAGAAACTTGCAAAACATGTTGGGCCAGGAGGATTAGGATTCAAAGGATTACAACATCTTCAGAAAGTTAATTTCTGTAAATTATGGATTTAATTCAGATAGCAAAATTCCCTGTGGGCTCTCTTTATGAAAGGAAAATATTGTAAAGATAGCCACCCCAATTTGGCACAAATCAAGCCTGGAATTTCTAGGATCTGGAAACAAATGCTTCTTAATAGAGACCTTGCTGAATCTTTATACTGCTCAGAGCTTGGTAACGGGAATGTGTTGTTTTGGCATGACACCTGGTGCCCCCCTGAGATGAAGAATGCCCTTCCAAATATTAATAAACAGCTCTTCCAAGTAGCCAACTACTGGGACAACATTCAATGGTCCCCCACTAAGCTTCAGGAGCTGCCCACTGAGTCTTCTGCTTACCAGATTGCTTCTATTCCTTTTGACAGAGCCAAACTGACAAGATTATTCGGCACAATGGAAAACTTCAAAGCCTCACCAAGCATATCTACCTTAAAATCTATAACTTGCCTTCTTTCAATTGGGGTAGGAAAATCTTGAACAAGTATCTTACACCCTCCATGTCCTTCTTAATTTGGAGGGTTTTTCACAATCTCCTTCCAACTGATGATATTCTCAAACTTAAGGGGATTAGAGGGCCTTCTAAGTGCTACTTATGTGGGACTAATGCTGAAACTATACAACACTTATTTTTTACTTGTAGCTTCTCCCAGGAGGTGTGGAAGGAGGTTATTAATCTTTTTAACATCAACACACTTCTTCTTGAGTGGCATGCATTATCTACTTGCTGGTTGTCCTGGCAAAAATCTAAAATGGGAGATATTCCATTTATCATTGCTTGGTTTTTTTGGATGCACAAAAATAGTGTGAAGTATGAAGGCAAAGCGAGTAGAGTCCTAACTGTGGTGGGAAATTGCCAGTCATTCTTAACTAAGCTCATCCAATTGAAAAAGTTGCCTAACATTCTCAACACTCCAGTGCAAGACTACCCAAAGCAGTCTAAAAAAATGTTAATTTACTGGAAAGCTCCAACCCACCCATTTATCAAAGTTAACACTAATGGGGCTTTCTCTGAACGTGGTGCTGGCTGTGGGGGTGTTTTTAGGGACAAAGATGGTAAGTGTGTTTGCTTCATACAAACTCCTAATGATGCTGCTGATGCACTTGAATCTGAATTAGCTGCTGTTTTCTGGGCTCTCAATCTGGCCACCTCTTGTCATTGGCTTAATGTTTCTGTGGAATGTGACTCAACCACCCTTCTACAGTACTTACAGAATAACCTCCCCCCACCTTCGCATCATTCCATATGGATTAACAGAATCAAGAAATTATCTCAACAGATTAACACTCAATTTGATTTCATTTTTATAGAAGGCAATAGGCCAGCTAATTGGCTTGCCAAGAGGGCCCTTTCCTCCCAGCAAGTTCTGGTCACCTCCGATACCCTCCTCAGTTATCTTATCTCATTGAAGCTGATCGAATGAAGGCTCCTCATTTCAGAGTTGTGGACATTTAAGGCCTCCTTTCATGATTCTTCTTCTAAATCTGCACAATTATTCATTCTGCTATGCAGCTTCATTTTCGGCTCTCTTTGGTCCTGAGAAAATTCTTTTGAAAATTTATGGGTCTTTTGCTGTTTTCTGAGTTTAATGTGCATTTTTTTGGGTTTTACATGGGATCTAATTTTTATTTTTATTGGGTTACAAATATTGTATTTTTGCTTTTGCTCTTTTGGGAAGACTTGTAACCTTTGAACTTTATACAACTTTTAAACATGTAAAAAGCCTTTAGTAGCTCCTTTTCTTCATATATATATATATATATATATATATATATATATATATATATATATATATATATATAAGATAGAGAGTTTTGTTAAGTTTGTGGTTTTTGGCAATTTCGAAATTCCTTCTCTTCTTCTTCGATTTTGATCTCATTTGGTTATTTGTTTAACCACTTCTTGATCTAGTTCTTCCATCTACTTTCCTGTTATTGGTTTTCTGAATTTGAGGTTTCCCGGGATCTGAATTTTTAAATTCTGGGATTTCTTGTTAGCCTTTTGGTTAAGTTCTTCTTAACTGATCTCTTGTTTTTTGGGTTCTAGTTTCTTTTGATCTCCTTTTCTGTTTTCTTCCCTGTTATTCTGATCTGAACTGGGTTCTTGATTTCTCTATAGCTAATACCTCTCCTAAGGCATCTTTTATTGAAGTGGCTGGAAGTGGCTTGGTGGGTCATCAAGATAAATTTATTTTTCCTCAAATTTATCATGATTTGGCTGCTGATAAAGGAGATAGCCCTTTTATTAAACAAGTGGTCAAGAGAGGTGGTAAACTCGCCCCCATCTTTTCTGAGAATGAGCTTTCTTCATTGGTTGATATTCATAAATTTACTTTGATTGGTAAGTTCCAATATGGCCATCCTAAAATGTATCTTATTAGGAAATGTTTTGAAGATTTCAAATTGATGGGAAATTGGAAGGTAGGTCTATTTGATGGTAGACATATAATGATCCACTTATCTAAAGAAGAAGATTATGCCAATTTATGCTTTAAGAAAGTGATTGTGATAGAGGGGAAATATATGAAAATCTTGAAATGGCCTCCGAATTTTGATCCAAATCAAGAAGCACCTATTGTTTCAATTTGGTATAGATTACCTAATTTGAAACTTTATTTTTTCAACCACCAGGTTATCTATGCCATTGGGACTGCTATTGGGAGACCCTTGAAATTGGATATGTCTACTTTTAATCTATCCAGACCATCCTTGGCTAGAATTTTGGTTGAAAGGGACATTACACTTCCTGATATTGATGAAATTTGGCTAGGTTCTCCTCATAATTTGTATTGGCAGCCCATTATTATGGAACAAAGACCTATGTATTGTCATCATTGCAAGATGTTTAAGCATTCCAAAGAGCTTTGTTATAGACTTCAACCAAATTTAAAGCCTATCAAAAGTAAGATTGATATCTCAAATAGTAATGCTGTGAATGGAAAATTGGTTACTACTATAGCTGTTGGAGTTAATAATCATGATAAGGCTACTGTTGTTGTCAACAATGCTGTGGGGAATTCTTTTCAAGATTTATCTGTTGTCCAAAAAGATTTTTCTGCTGTAATTAATGTGGAGGATTCTGAAGTATTTCCTACTGTTGAAATTCATATTCCTGTTCAGGATCCTAGGAATTCTGAGGTTATAAATGCTGTGCTTAATTCTGCTCTACCTGTTCAGAAAGAACATTCTGCTTCTATTAATGGTTTGAATTCTGATTTTATATCTGCTGTGGCTCTTCTTACTTCTCATAAAAATGCTTTTAACTCTGAAGTTGTATTGACTGGTGGTGATCAAATTAAGTCTAATACACTGATATCTTCGACTGAAGCTATTACAGACATTGGTAATTAAAAAGTTACTGATATGGAAGTGGCTCAACCTCAATGCATTAATACTAATCCTTCTGTTCAAACTAATGAGGCTGTAATTACACATTATTCAAAGGGGGCTTTACCTCAAGAAGCAGATTATCCCATTTTTCAGTGTAATGTGCTAGATGGATCTGCTATAATTACTAATACAACTACTGTGACTAAAGAATTGAATAATGACTGGGTGGTTCAGAAATGCAAGGAAGAAATCCCTGGGACTGAAAAACCTTTCTGAAGCAATTACTATTCCTTCAAGTGCTTCTACTTCTTCCTTCTTTAGGCTAACAAGAGGGGGAAGATCTCTTATTAATGATTAAATTTCTTTGTTGGAATATTAGGGTAGTGGCAAATCCTGGCTCCCTTAATAAAATATTAAATCTTAACAGGATGCATAAGTTTTGGGTGGTGGTTCTACTTGAACCCTTGGTGAAATCTAATTTTGACAGATTCTCTAAAAAATTTCATGGATACAATTTTACTTTTAACACTACAAACAAGATTTGGCTAATCTGTAGAAAAGAGTTAAAGGTAGAAATTATTCAAGATCACTCTCAATTTTTGCATTTTCATTTTGAACTTGAACAATTCAGTGGATTTGTTTCCTTTGTTTATGTTGCTTCTTTCATCAATGATAAAAAGGAGTTATGGAATCAATTGCATACTATTGGCCAGAATATTAATAAAGGTTGGATTGTTGGTGGTGACTTCAATTCTATTGGTCATCCTAGTGAGAAGAAAGGTGGTAGAAATCCTAGAATGCAGAATTTACTTACTTTTTCCAATCAAATTAAAGAGGCTAAAATTTTTATCTTAGCTTTGAGGGGTCTCCTTTTACATGGAAAAGAGGATCTATTTATTAAAGGCTTGATAGAATCCTTGTTAATAAAGAAAGGCTGGAAATGTTTCGTATTTCTAAAGTGCAGCACCTAGTTAGACTGGGATCTGATCATGCCCCCATGTTGGCTACTTTTTCTATTATGTCTGCTATTAAAAATAAATCTCTTAGATACTTGAATGTTTGGTCTGCTCAACCTACGTGTTATAAATTAATTGAGGATAATTGGGTCTGTCCTCATGTTTTCTCTGATGCTAATCCTATGATTCAACTATGGCAATGTCAAAAATTACTGGCTAGGGCTTTAAGAAAATGGAGTGTATTTGGTAATCTTAAAGATAACAATATTAAAGCTGAAAAACAAGTTGAGGACCTAGAAAAGGAGGTGGAGGAGGGTAGATGAGCTGATTTTCAACTTCTAGAGGCTAATGATAGATTAAATACTACTATTTTGAATGAGGAACTTTTTCTTTTGCAAAAGGCTTCTTCTAATCATTTTCTTTATGGAGATAGGAATTCTAAATACTTTCATGCTGTCATTAAATACAGGAGATCCCTGAATGCTATTTACAAAATCAAATCGGATGAGAAGGGTTGGTTATATGATTATGAGGAAATTGCTGAGGATGCTATATTGAATTTTCAAAAGTTGTTTTCTTTCAGGCCTACTAATGTCACCCTATTTTCTGTTGCTTTATTAAGGGAAGGTTTATTCAGGGGTGATGGAGGTAAATTAATTCAAACACCAGTTGAAGAGGAGATTCTTAGCTCTATTAATTCCATGGATGGAAATAAGACAGCTGGCCCTGATGGGTTCACATTAGATTTCTATAAAAAGCATAGGAATATAGTCAAATTTAAGGTGATTTCTGCTGTCAAAGATTTTTTCCAAGGTGTGGAACTTCCTATATATTTTGCTTCATCTTCAATTATTCTTATTCCTAAACATAAGATTAAAACTGGATGGCATGATTTCAGACCCATTTGTATCACTTCTATCTTCTCTAAAATTATCACTAAGGTAATTATGGTAAGACTCAAACCTTATCTAGTGGATTTGATTTCTGATAACCAATTTGCTTATATTAAAGGCAGATGCATCACTGATAATGTGCTAATTTCACAAGAGTTACTCACTGATGTTGATAAGCCTTGTAGAGGGTCTAATTTAATTTTTAAATTAGATCTATCTAAAGATTTTTATTCCACCAGCTGGTCTTTTATTTTGGAGGTGTTAGCTGCTAGAGGCTTTGGAGCAGATTTTTGCAATCTTATTTCTAGCTGGCTTCAAAACAACTCCTACAGTCTCATGATTAATGGCAGGAGTCAGGGTTTCTTTCAAGCTGGTAGGGGTATTAAACAAGGGGATCCATTGTCCCCTTACATCTTCATCTTAGTCTTTGATTATCAATCCATAATGTTAAACCAATTGCAGCTCAGACATCCTCATGTTCAATTTCAGCACAGATCTAACCTAATGGTTAGTCATCTTGCTTATGCAGATGATGTGATTGTTTTCAGTAATGGCAGCAAAAACTCAATTAAATGCATCATGAAAACATTAGCTTGTTTCGAAGATGTTTCTGATATGGTCTTTAATAAATCCAAATGCCTCTTTCTGCCTGATTCTTTAATGAGTGTGCATATCAGAAAATGGTTTTCTGACTTTACTGGTTTTAAAGAAGCAAGATATCCACTAAAATATCAGGGGTTTCCTTTGATTAAGGGCAGAAGAAAGCTTTCCCATTATGATGATGTAATTACTAAAATTTCTTCCCAAATCAATTGTTGGTCAACTTCTTTTTTATCCAATGGAGGTAGAATCACTCTACTTAGACGTGTATTAACTTCATTTCGTCTTTATATTCTCCATATGGTTAGAATGAAGAAAAGCAATAAAAAATACTCTCCATCATATTTAATAAGTTTTTAAGGGAAGGTCAACATAAGCAAATGCATTGGTCTTCCTGAGACAAATTATGTAAGCCCATTTCAAGTGGAGGTTTGGGTTTTAAGAGCTTTCATCGTCTAAGTTTTGCTTATTATTGTAAATAGTGGGTGAAATTTAGATCTAAAAATTCACTCTGGGCTAGATTCATGCATGAAAAGTATTGCCACAACTCTCAGCCTACTTAAATTCATTCTAAACTAGGGGATTCTAAGACCTTGAAAGAACTGTTAAAGGTAAGGGAATTTCTTTGAAAAGCTTTTTGTTTGGGAGGTTGGTTATTTAATGAATCTTTGTTGGATCATTATCATCAATTTGCTGCTATTCATAAAGTTTTTGATGCCTGGATTAATTGTACTTGGAATGCTCCCTTAATTAATTCTGCTGTTAATAAGAACTCCTTTGATAAAATCTTATTTGTTCCTATTCAATCTGATAGGAAGGATAGATTAATTACAAAGAATCCTTCTCATAAAATTCTTTCTAAGTTTATTTATTTTTCTAATGGCACTTGGACTGAAAATAACTGGGGGATGTTAATTGGAATAAATTCTTATCACCTTCCATGTCTTTCTTTTGCTAGAAGCTTTTCAGAAAATTCTTACCAACTGATGATATTTTGAAACTCAAGGGTATTAGGGGGCCTTCTTGATGTGTATTATGTCATTCTAATGAGGAATCCATTTTGTATCTTTTCCTGAACTGTTCTGCAAGTCAAGTAATCTGGAATTATGTTCTAAGAAGCAGCCTTACAAAATCTAAATTCTTTTTATGGGATTCTATTGAAGCTTGTTGGCTGGATTTGAAGGGAGCTACTGACTTTTATATCCCCTTAATTATCTTCTGGTTCGTGTGGTTATCTAGAAATGAGGTGTTGTTTAAAGATAAAGCTTTCTCTTCTCAACTAGTTATTAATAATTGTTTGGCTTATCTGTCTATGATAAGGAAACAATTTAATATTGAGCAGGATCAAGTGGTAATCAAAAAATTACTTATTCATTGGAGACCTCCTACATTTCCATGGATAAAGATTAATGTTGATGGAAGTTATAAATCTGACACAACTGGTATGGGTATTCTTGGAGGAGATCATAATGGTAAATGCTTATGGTTATTAGCAGCTCCAATATTTGCCAATAATGCTCTCGTGGCTAAAGCTATAGCAATTTATTGGGGATTGAAGGCTGCTATAATGAATAATCATCATTTTATTCATATTGAAACAAATTCTAATATACTGTTAAATATTTTGCTGAACAATGTTGCTGCCCCTTGGTACATTTAGATATGGATTAACAAAATTATTCAAATCTCTTCATCTCAGAGCATTATGTGGAGTCATGTGTACAGGGAAGAAAATCAACACACTAACTGGCTTGCTACAAGTGCTTCTTCCTCCAAGCTGACTTTGTGATGTCCTTATGATTATTCTAATGCTAAATCTTCCTTTTTCTATGTTTTTAATCTTCTTCTACATGGGGATCTTCTTCATATTCCTCATTTGAGATGTAATAGATTTTCCTAGTTTAATAAAGATCATTTTTCAGTAAAAAAAAGATTAGGGATGGTGAATTTGGGTTTATAATTTAAATCAGAGGAGATTGAGGTCAATTGAGTGGACATTGGGGGTGATTTAGACATTTTAGGCTTAAAGGGGCAATTTGGGGTTTTGGTCAAAATGAGTCAATTTGGTGAAATTGGGTCAAGTAGAGTAGTTTAACTTAATTTTTGAGACATTAGGGATGATTTTGGAGTTTTTTGATTTTTTTTGGAATTTTTAGATGTGGAGGGGCGTTTTTGTAATTTTAGGCATTTGGGGAGTATTTTGAGAATTTTGGGAAATTTGAGGTGTTTTGGGTATTTTGAGTGGTAAGGAATTTTTTTGAATGATCATTTAGAGAAAATTGGCTAATTTGGGAAATTTCAGGATGTTGGTCAAAATTAGGGTTTAGGGGCAATTTGGTTATTTGAGGGAAGTTTTGGGGTAAGGGGTCAAAGGTTGTAATTTTTGGTAAATTTGTGGTTAAATGAGAATGATAACCCATTTGAGTCATGGACCAAGGAAAATCCCACTTTAGATCCTCTACGTGTTGCTAAGGGCTTAATGAACCACCCACATGAGTTTCCAAAAGAGTAAGGGATCGAGTGTTAGTTTGGTTTTGGGTTGCGAGATAGTGAGTGTAAGTGTAAAGTGTAAGTTGTGTGTGCTAGCTCCAGACCAACAAGGGCCAGTCCTAAGGCTTGACCACCCTATAGGGAACTACTCTTAAGCTTCCTTAAGCTTGGTCTCATCCTCTTAAGTACTTAAAGGTTGGACTTTAAGCATTTGAAACTCCAAGTGAAGCAAGGAAGTGTTTTGAATATCTATGGGGTAAGGGTCCCATCACTAGTCTTCTAAGATAGTCACCAGGAAAGTCCTATGGCTAGACCTTAGGTTGATCTCATCAAAAGTGAGGTCAACAAGGTAATGCCTTCATGAATTTTAAAGTTTAGATTTTCAAGGATAGACATAGGAAATTAAAATGGGAAAGGATCAAATTTGGAACATTTATTATGGAATCTAATTGTAGAAAAGCTAGGGGACGCCACGGATCTTGTGGAAAACCTCAATGGCTTCGCGCACTATCCTATGGTTTAGCTCAAGTTTCAAAGAGAGATTTTTTAATGTTTCATCATTCCAATTTTATTAATTAGGGCTTACATTTGTATGATACTGATCATACAAATAGCCTGAATGATAAGAGGAATTATGTTGTATTGAACGATGACCTTGGAATCCTAAGATGAGTTAGGGCTTATGTTGCACATCAGGATTATGCAAAGGCCTAAGGATAAGATGAAGAATTTTTATCACACTAGGCAGACAAACTCAGAGTTCTATTGCTTGTTGTTTATACTAAGGAAAAGATTTACTATTGTAGACTGGTTTTGCTCTATCGAAGATGGCCATCTATAGATCCTCACTATGCTGCCCACGGAGTTAGCTTGAAGCTCCTCGTCGAATTAGCAATTCAAAAGTCTAAGGTTCAAAAGGTTTTTCCATGTGTGTTTTAATGTTTTGATTTTGTTGTGTTGTTATGGTTTTGGTTTTGGTTTTATTTTTTATTTTCTTATGTTTGGGGAAATTTTAATCAAATTGTAGTGACACCGATTAGGGTTCTAGGGTTCTCTCATTTTAGTACCACTATTTTCTTATAGATTGACTTAGTTTAAACAAGTTGTCACACTCATTTAAATTGGGGAAATCTCATTAGCAATTCTAGGTTACCTCATATGAGGGATTCTCATAATCCGAACAGAGTGATTTAATGGCGTTCACTAGGTTTAAAAGTGTATTTTTTATTTTTGAAAACACATTTTTTTATTCAATTTTTTTTGTCCTAAAGATGTGAATGATTTAGAACTAAAATTAAGTACATGGAATGAAAATTTAGTAATAGTTGCTCGAAGTGTAACTTTGGGTGATCAAATTATTAAAAGGTGTGAACGATTTAGATATCTCGGGTCCATTGTTCAAAGCGATGGTGATGTAGATGGGGATGTTAATAATAGAATTCAGGTTGGTTGGTTGAAGTGGAGGAATGCGTCTGGACTATTGTGTGATAGAAAAGTACCTTTTAGACTGAAAGGAAAATTTTATAAGATGGCGGTGAGACCTACAATGCTCTATGATGCTGAATGTTGGCCTTTAAAAGAGAAGCATAATGCTAAGTTAAGTGTTACCGAGAACAGAATGATTAGCTGGATGAGTGGCTTCACACTTGGAGATAAAATGCAAAATGAATATATCTATAATAGGGTTGGTGTTACACTAGTGAAGGATAAAATTAGAAAGATTCGCCTTAGATGGTTTGATCACATTAAACATCAACCATCTGATGATTCGATTAGGAGAGTAGATGTTTTAGATACAACTTATGTTAAGAAAGGCCGAGGTAAACCTATGAAAACTTGGGCTTATTGCATAAAAAATGATTTTAATTTATTATAATTAAATGAAAATTTGACACTAAATAGGACACAATGGAGAAAAAGGATTCATGTAGCCGACCCCACTTAGTGGGATTAAGGCTTTGTTGTTGTTGATGATGTTGTTTTGTCCTAAAGGTATGCATGATAAAATAAATTGCAAGTAAATGAAATGTACTAAAAACTTAATGTACATTAAAGTAAAGTGTTATAAAAAGACTGCAAAAGTTTACTTGGGCTTCTACTACCGCTGCATGGTTAGTGTAATAAAGGATAATATAATTTGAATGAAATTTTAATAAATTGCAAAAAGTAAGAAGACTCAGCAAGAAAAATTTAGTGCTAGAAAAGTAGAAAAATTACATCATAAAAGACACAAAAAAGTAAAAGAAAACACTTCATCACACATGGAAAACCAATACTAGGTATAAGACATCAATAAAGGTGGGGGCGCAGAGCTGGACTGTGTGCTTCCCGCCTTTGGGTAAGAGCTACCAATCTGATAATCTACAGAAGGCGGTCCTAACCTAGATCCAATTGTATAACCAAGAACCTTTATAAATTTTCATAAAAAATGTTTTAATTTTCATTTGAAATTTTTCATGCAAAGTTTGTTTTTACAAGCAAAAGGAATATTATTTTAATTTTTGTAGAGTAGTGTTGTCTACACGTTAGTCACTCTAATCAAGCTAGGACAACTAACAACCTAAAGAGTGTCAGGGGCAAAAATCCCACCAAGATTCAGTGAATAGTATCATATATTCTTTCCTCTCCCTTATTGAAGTCTCTTGAGGCAGGAGATTCTATCTTAAAATTCTTACATCATATCGTGTCCCTCGTTTTAGCACACATTAGCATCATCGTGATTACTCTAGCCACCTTGACCTCAGACTTATTCCATTTTGATGATCCATATGTGGCAAAAACAAATGTACCCAGTTGATCACAAGGACTTAAATACCTTAGGGAAGACTTAAATCCTTGACCATTGAGTTATGAATGTAGGATAAGCTGTTTATGATATTTCCATTGATTTAGGTGATTTAACGAGTCCCGAGACATAACATGGTGAGTCCCTAAAGATTTTAAGGAGGATTTTCATAATTAAAGCATAATAAGTTAATTGTCCTCCAAGACATCCAAAAAATCATAATAGCACTCGGGGCATGACCCTAAACAACTTTTAAAATCCTTTGAATCATTTCGAGTTCTTCTAAACTTTTATGTTGATTAATCATTCATCTATAATTAAAGTTTAGTGGTAACATTTTAACCTACGCTTAATGAACCTTGATGTTTTGATTATCACATTAGTAGGGTAACTAAGTATTCACTTGATGTTTTATTTAAGAATTATGTGGGAGAGTGCCCTCAAGGGCAAGCTCAAGTCATTAAAGATTTTGTATCCATGATTTAAAATTAGGCATGTAGTGTTTATAGGTATTCATTAAATATTCATATTTCTTTTTTCTAATTTTCATTAAACATGTTTAAATATCAAGCCTAGCTCACTACTAAGCCCTTAAATCTTACCTTCAAGGTAGATTTGCAATAAATCAAAATGTTCAGTTAAATGAGATTCAATTCTCATTAAAGGATTACACTTATCATCTAATCACCAATTAGGGGCTTCAAATAAGTAAGTTATTTCCTAGCTTAAGCCTAATACCTTAGTTCCTTCTAATCAAGCTAACCTCCCAATCTGAAGAATTTTAAAATTACATTTTTACCCTTATTGTGAAAAGGAGGACAAGTTGGTTTCTACATCTTAACACATTATGTTTCAAACATCCAAAAGAGTTTATTATGATCAATATTACCCATATACGATTTTTCATAACCTAAAATTTAATTAGAGTATCAAAATCCAAAAATTATCATTTTGCCCCTAGAGCACTCCACTTCATGTTTCATCAAATACAACTCAAATGACTTTAAAAATTTTATAGTACCCCACTCATGGGTCAATTAAAATATCAGAAGAGAAATTATGATTTTCTTATTTTATTTTATTTTTAATAATTATTTTTAGTTAAAAATAAGGATTTTAAACATTAATTCATTTAATTATTCAAAGTAAAGATTCTATTCATGGTAAATTTAATGAAGATTCATCTAGGTCAGAGGACAACTTGGACCAAATTTCATGATTTTTAAAATTAAATTTTAATTATTATAATTATTTGTTAATTTTAGGGGTTAATTAAATAGAAAATATAAATTAATTTAAAAAATACTTTTTATTTTTTTAATTAAATCTCTCTAAGTCTAAAGAACTTAGAGAATCAAACTTTTCATTTTTATGATCTTTAGTTTATTTATTGTAATTATTTTAATGAGCAATTAAGAAAAATACATTTTTAGTTTTTAAAAATGCATAATCACGTTAGAATAATTAGAAAAAAAATTTTAAAGGGTTCCTAATGATTAGGGAACAATTAGGAACATTTTAACATATTTTTTTATTTTAAAATATTTAATAATTTTTAAAAACTAGCTCAAAAATGAACTATTTATTTTAAAAACAATTTTAATTTTGTTAAGTTAAGCTGATCAAAAGGAACACTTAAAACCACCTTTCTTAATTTTCCTAATTATATTTTATTTATTATAATTATTTTAATGTAAAATATCATTTTACTTGAAAAGTAGACTTTATTGTAAAATATATTTTAAATGGCTTTCATATTTTTATAGAGGGTTAGAATGGTCATTATTTATAGTGTGGAACAAATTTTTAAAATTTTATGGGTTATATAATATTAATTTAATTTTTTATGAAATTTAAGTTAACATAATGTAAATAAATAATCAAATTTATTTTAATTTTTTCTTCGAGTTCTCTAACCACAGGAAACCTACCAAAATAAATTTCATATTTTTATGAGTTTTATTTTAATTTATATAATCATTTTAAACAAAAATAGGAAACAATACTTAAACTTTAGAAATTTTATGGTTATAGATGTTCATCGGCTTTAGAAAAATCAGAGATCTCTATCTTTATGCAAATTATGCCTTCTAATTTTCAAGCAAATATGGTTAATATTTAATTAAATTTAATTAAAATATTCTTTGGACTATTTAATTAATTAAAAATAATATATATGATAAATAGTTTTTATTGTTAGTCCATAATTTTTTTCTCTGTTCACTGATAAAAATGGTATTTTTATTTTATTATTATGATTTTTCTACACCAAGTTATGAATTTTTAAAGTTTATGTATTTAAATAAATAAAAAAAATACCTTATTTTCCTACTTATCCATGCAACACTAACTCATTCCTCGTACCCGTCAAAGCCACTCATTTCACCACACTATTGGATGCCTCCATCCACGTAGCCGCTAACTCAGCCTGCGCTTTATGCTCCATTCCCTCATCTGACTTGATTTGGAGTATCCATCTGATACAAGCATGATCGGACGGTCCTCCACCTTCGTTCCCAACTGGTGTGATTCGAGAACTTTCCAGCTTCTAGACCTAATATCTCACCCTATACTAAACAAAATTACAAGAGGTTTGTTGCTACACCTTCATCTAATCCAAAAGAAAACATGCTTACGGCTAATCAAGCATGAAATCAAAGTTGTCTTCATAAAGGCCTAAACCAAGCTCGATTTATGGTAAAATGGAGTATACCTGTGCCCAACAGGCGTGGCCTCGATTGGGTGCTTGCAGAAGCTAGAATAGAGTCTGACAAGCCCCCTTGAAGTGTTACCCTGCTTTGGGGATGGGTCTGAGTAGAACTTCTTCCAACAGGTTGTGCGGCTTTGATCAAAGTTAGGTTAAGAGAGCTTAGGAGATGGGGCTTTCAATGGAGGATCTTCCCCATTTAGTCTGAGAAAGTTTAGTAGCATCTCAACTGTAAGGTTTATGGATTTTGGTGGAGTATAAAGAGTGTCCTATTTCTAGCCTATTTTGATGAGGAAATTGGCCTCGGGCTGTAGAGGAGTGGCTGGAAAATGGTTGGGTTGATCTAAGGAAGGTTGTGAGAAGCTCCGGAAATAATTTTGCAGAGTTTCCCTAAGCTTTGTGTGCTCCCTCCCATAGATAGTGAGGGGGTGGTGTTAAAGTAGAGGAGGAAAGTGTGGCCAATAGGGCTGGCCAATTGGTGAAATGTGATGCTTACGTGGAGGGCTGAACATCACAAGTGACCAATCACGTTGAGCCAACATAGTTGGGTGGAATTTAGTTTGATTTACGATGATGGCTTATCAGTTTTGGGTTTTCTGGCGACGAGCCAGGCCAGTCGTGGTAGGGCTGGTGGCTAGGTGGTTCAAAAGAGCCAAAGGAATTTAATGGAGAAGACTTGGGAGCTTGGGAAGGCTAGTGGAAAGGATCCTTTTGGTTTAGCCATTTTTAGAGGAAATCCTTTAAATCAAGGGACCCTTGGTCCATGACTCACCTAGAGTGGGCTAGGTGGATCTAGGCTGGGTCGTAGGGTTTAAATGGCTACTGTGGTGGCTAAGGTTGGGCTTAAGTAAGTGCCTTAGGGTGATATTTGAGTGTGGGCTCAAGGTTATAACTTGGACTTGGAATTGGGTTTGAGTTTATCTAGAGTTTTTATTTAGGTCAATTTAAGGTTTGATTTGGTGTAGCATATTATCTTGAGTAATTTGAATGTTAACTTAGGTGGAAATTAGAGAGGATTTGAAGTTCATATTGAGGGATTTTGGATTTTGGATTAAAATTGGGAGTTTTGATTTGGGTTGGATATAGGTTAGGTGCAAAATGATATAGGGGAGTGTTATGAAGGGTATAGGAAGTGAATTTGGTGAAATTGAATGGGTTAAGGAGTTTAATATTATGGAGTTTTGTCTTAAGGTCAATTTGGGGAATTTGGATTATACCCATAAAATTAGGTTCAATTGTGCGATAATTTGGCTTAAATTGGATCTGGACATGATGAAAATTGATTTGGAATTGAATCTGGGAGAGTTTGAAATCAATTTGGTGGAAATTTGGGGAAATTTAGAGAGTTGGGCACTTAGGGGCAATTTGGGAATTTTAACTAATTTAGGTTAATTTTGGTGAATTTGGGTGAGATTAAAGGAATTTGGTGGTCCAAATTAGTTTTTTGAGACATTTGGAATGAATTTACAGATTTTAGGATTTTTTTAGGTATGAGTGGAATTTTTGTAATTTTAGCAAATTTGAGGGTATTTTGGAATTTTGGGTATTTTGGGCTATTTGAGTGGTTTGGAATGGTTTTAAATGATTTTTGAATAGAATTTAAGAATTTTGGAAATTTTGGGAGTTTCAGAGGCAATTTGGTAGGCAAGTTGGGACTAACAAAGTCAAAATTAGGAATTTGGCAGAATTACTTCTATTGAGTCATAGGACCAAAGGAGATCCCATTGTGGATCCTCTATGTGTTGTTCATAGCCAAACCTTAGCCTAGGGCTAAGGGTTCGGGGGGATCACTGACATGAGTTTCCAAAACAAAGTGGGAAATCAGGTTAAGGGTTACTGGTTTAGGGTTTTTAGGTTGTGAGTAAAAGTGAAGGTTTCAAGTGTGTGTGTGCAAGACTGACTAAGGAAACAACGTCCAGGGTCTACTCTAAGGCTAAGCAATGCTATGGGGACTCCACTTGAGCTCCCTCATTTTTGGCTCCATCCTACAAAGTGCTAGAGGCTAGAACCAAACATATGAAATTCCAATAAAAGCAAAGAAGTGTTTAGTATTTCTAATGTGTAGCGTTCCATCACTAGTCCTCTAGCATAGTCAATAAGAAAGTCCTATGGCTAGATCCTAGGCTCCTAAGGAAGAAGGACTATACCTCAATAAAAGTGAGTTCAACATTCCTTGACTCAAATTTTTTAGTGACAACCAGGCAAAATTTTGTATCATCTAGAGGTCTATTGTACAAAACCCAATACCTTCTTTATAGTTAATACTTCGTTTGTTATTATTCCATAATTATTTAGGAAGGTAAGATTGGTCTAATGGCCATTTTCTAGGTATCAATCCATTTTGAATAAGTTTTTGAACATATAGATAATAAAGTTTAAAAGAGAGTTTCATTAAATTCAAAATTTCATCTTCTGGTTTTACATCTCTCTCAGAAATAGAAGAAGTAGATCCAAGTTGAAATTTGATAGGCTTTCTACTTCTATTGTATACTTCTTTGACCACTAAACTCTCAATTTTAGATTGAGAGATTGGACTTAGGGTCATAGAGTGTACATAGTAATTAATTTGCTCACACATTAACTCAAATTGTTTTTCTTTGTCTTTTTTGAGAGATATTTTGAACTGTGGCTCTTTTCGAATCACCAATGTTGTCTTATCCTTTTCTTTTTTCTTTGTCAGAGTTAGAGGCCAAGCAAATATTGAATTTTAGATATTTCAACATTTCGACAATTGGGTTTTCCTTCTCTCACCCTCTTCCCCGGCCTTGAACTCGGATGCGAGTGTGATGAGATATCTTTTCCCTTTCCTGTGTAAGAGAAGAGTCTCTACTAATTTGCTTTTCCTTCTCATGGTCTATTTCATTTACTTTCTTGTCTTTATTCTTTTGTTTCGTATTTATCACTGCGTGTAAGAAGAATATTGTTCTTTTTATTAGAGCATAATACACATCGTCTTCCAATATACCAATTTCATGAGCTAAGAATAGTTGTAGATACCCTAAAATATAGCATTCTTGTCCTTTTTGTTGATACTTAATAAATTGAAGGAATAATCAAGGGACCACTACATGCTCGTGAAGCCATGCTTGATCAAGAAAGGAATTAAAAGATATTTCAGAATATATGACATAGAATTTTGTCATTGTCACCAAATTATGTATTTGACCCTATAGCTCGCTCTCCTTCTTGATTAAATCCACGCACCATCATTTTATCTCTTGTTAGTCTGCGAGCGTCGATGTCCAAATATGCGAGAGTTTTTAGGTTCATAATATTAATCAAAGTGCCAGTGTCAATAAGCACAATTAGAATTGTAGTTTCGTTAATATTCACTGTAATGTATAATGGATGATTATGTTCGGTTGTACGGAGCAACAAGTCATTGTCAGAAGACGTTTTCTTGGTCTGATCTTATAATGACTATGTCTCATTTGAAGAGATGCTAGCAAGTTGGGCTAAACAGATTTCTAGATCTAAAGGAGCTTTTAATTAATGATTCCCTCATTTCGTTAGAAAGGATAAGGGCATCGTAGATGCTTAACTTTGCTAGTATTTTTCTCAAATGAGCTCATACATTATAGTCTACTTTTTAATAGGAATTGTCTTTGTTTCCTTCAGATAATCTTTCTTGCAATGGAGGAGTGATTTTTTCTGGTGCTACTATTTATTTTTCCATTTCTTTAGCAGCCTTTTTTGGAAGTAGAACTTTTCCACTTCGCAGGTTAACTTCAATTATTTATTTTGGTGTGTCATCTTATTCTTTTGTCTCCGCATCTGAAGGCTCTAGTTCCATGGAAATTGGTACTCATAATAATTTAGGTGTAACAGTGTCATCTTCATTTTTGTTATCTTCGGATCTGTCATTATTATCATTATAATTTTGATCGTCGTTGGTTCTATTGGGATTGTGTATGATTTGAGTATCGTCTACGAAATCAAAATTTGGTTGGTTGTATTCAGAAGTGGAATTGGAAAAAAAACAAAATATAAGTAGAATCAAAAGTTTTATCATTCATTGCAGGGATAATGAGAATGTCATACAACATCAATGTCTTTAAAGATTTCTTCCCTTCATCCGAGTCAACTATTCTAGTAGAGTACGAAGAAGTATAGGGAGTGTGAGGTACAAAAGAAAACGTCTCCCGTATACCTTGAAGACCTTTAACCCTTTTTAACTCTTTCCTTTTTTTTCTTTTTCTTTTCTTTCTTCGAAGATTTTAATGTCAACCTTCAAGTTTGAGTAACATTTAAGTCTGAAAAGGTCTTCATAAGAGATTTTCCTTGCGCTTTGCTTTGCATATCTTTATTTTTGCAGTGGTTGCTAGGAATAAATTCATCAGCCAAAATTATATTGACTGAACCCTTTTTAGGCACTTTCAGATATTCTTTCAGGAAGACTATATTTACTTATTTGAAATTTCATTCCAACCAATTTTTGAAAACAAAGCATTCTTCAATCTTATGTCTGAGCATCCTATGGTAAGGACAATAATTAGGATGATCTTTCATTTCAACTTCTCTTGACCTCTTGGCCTCAAGTTATTTGAACTCCAGAACTTTCAACATGCTACGAAATATGTTTGCAATGGCTTCTGTCTTAAATGGATATTCCTTGTTCATTCTCTCAGTCATTGATTTCTTACTTATTTGTGATGGGGTTGTTTAGTGGAATTTTAATTGTAAAGATGATTATGTTTGCAGTTGATTTCTATTGTGCAGTTCCTACTTTTGTTTGGGCTGCACTTACTTTGGTTGTTTTCTTTTCAACAGTCAAGACATTTCCAGTTCTTCTCGAATGCTTTAATCGGCTTCACTTTCACTATATTTTATGTCATGCTCATCTGCTTAGCTTCTTCGTGAAGGTTTGTAGCTTTGCGAAGTAATTTTTGAAATGGCTTTATCGTAAATCCTTTAAGCTGGAATGATATAGAACCATTGGATGTTTTTAAGTAGGATTTCAACTACATATTGTTCCAGAAGCTTGTTTCACATTTCATGTTTAGATTTCTCCAGTGCCAAATGTCATCCACTAAAGTTTCTCCTGGCTTTTCAAACTCAATTTCAATCAGACCCAGGCCCAATTTGATTATCCCATCATTAATTTTAATTTAAATCCTTCATGCATACTTTTAAAGCCTATGCTCATATTCATTTTCAAAAGCCCACATCAATTTTAAAAGCCCAATTTGAGCCCACATGACATACAATCAATTCTTCATCATCACATGGCACTTAAAGCACTTAAACATGGCATCATACCAAACCTAGCCATGCATACATGACATTTTACCAAAATTAGGCATTTTGAACTTTACCATTTTAAAATTCATACAATTCTAAATTCAAATTGCTTGAAACATTTTCATGACCCCATACATAGCATGCCATGTCTCATGGAGTCATCCATGAGCATCATAAAGTCAAAATTACCAAATTTGGCAACTGGAGTTGATAACTCCCTCTTCCCCCTCCACTTGGATCTACCCTTCTCATGCAACATTTAAACCTTGGTTTTATGCCCCAAAGAACCCATTTATGCTCACCAAAACCTACTTAAGGATATTTGCATCAACCCTAACCACCTCGGGACCAAGTTTGGGCATGTGACGAAGGGATTAAACCCAACCTAGCTTAACTTAACCAAACCTCACTTCCCTTTTGGATCATAGCCTTAGAGACTTCTTGGAACCAAATTGAATTGCCCACTTAACCTCCCTAGCCTCCCTGAACTTGAAGGTGACCTTGCCTAGGCCGAACAACCACCTCGGCCAGAAAAGGTAAAATTGAGTAGCCCCAATTAGGGAAAACCCAAAATTAAACCCCTTTGAGCTAGCTCACTTCTATTGTCCGCTGAAGCTCTTCTTCACTCCACCTAAGCGGCTCCTCTGCTACCTTGGATTGCAGTGTTTTCCACCATGGCCATTGCTATAAGTAAGACCCCCACAATGACCAAAGATTTAGAGTACAAAAACCTTAGGTAAACTCTGCTAAAATTTCTTCAGACCCCCCAACAACCTAGAGAAGCTCATCTCCACTATTGTCTAGCCTTCATTCCCACTCTCCAGGCCTAATTTCAAACCTGAAATCTAGGGAGTTTCATTAACATACCTCGAACTCAATCAATAACACAAATTGATTGACTCATGAGCTTCCCTAGAGCAAGAGAGGAAGTTCTCCTCTAAAATTAGCCCTTCCGAAGCACCCCAACTTGGACTTCCACATAGGTCACATCACCTTCTGATCGAACTCTTACTTTGACCTTTGCTCGGATCGATCCAACACTTATAGGTCATTCTGTAAGCATCTAATTGAGGATACACCTCTTGGACAAAGTTATTGACCATTCTCCCCAAATCTAAGCTCAGTTTGAGCCTTTGTGAAGAGAAGTTTAATCTCATGAGCATGTAATCATATAAATGCATTCATCTTGTGTAGATGATGGTGTAGGAACAAAACTTGCATAATTTAGTTGAGAGTCAAGGGAGAAATTAGGTTTAGAAAATGAACAGTTTACGGGTTAGGTTAGTTAGAGATGATAACCAGGAGTCGTTCGATCGCACGTGCATTGAATGGACGAGCTATATTGCACATGAAGAGGAGATGGAGAGGAAAAGGCTAGATGCATGGTGGCTGACTTAGAATGTGGCATCCAATAGCACAGCGATGCATGAAGCTTCAACGGGTTGTAGGTTGTGTTTGCGTTGAGTAAGATAGGTAGGAAATTAGCCATTTAATGATTTAATTAAATTCAGAAAACTTCAAAAATTCATAACTTGGTGTATAAAAATCATAAAATAAAATAAAAATATTCATGTGCTCAGTGAACAGAGGAAAATCATGTGGACCAAAAATAAAAATTAGTTGGCTTATATACATTTTTCAATTAATTAAATACCCTAAATATTCATTAAATCATAACTAATTAAATATTAACCACAATAAGATGAAATTTTAAAGTTTTTGTTCTATCTATTATAAAGAATATTCTTTGATTTTTCCAGAGTGTGAGGACACTTATAAATGGTGAACCATAATTCCCAAAGTTAAGTTACCCTTTTAATTAAAATAATTATATAAATTAATATATATATATATATATATATATTTTTAGCAGAAAAAGAAAAATATATTAATCATGAAGATCTAGTACATCTGATATGAGGAAAGGAAAGCAGATCCCCATGCAATAAAATTCTAAACTCCTTAAAAATAGAAGAATTAAGATCCAAAGAAGAAAAGCATAAAATGTCCTTAGAAGAACTCGCCTCACAGAAGCAAGCCAATTAGTCGGCTGATTTCCCTCTCTATGAATGTGACTCCAAACTATAGGTAGATTAGATACCAATAATGAAATTTTATTGATCCAAATTTGAAGATACCAAAGAGTAGCTGATTTATGTAGAAGAATATTTAGTAAAACTAATGAATCCATCTCCACATGAATTGGGCCTTTATGATTCAGAATAGCTATCTTTAGACTCCGGAAAACAACTATAGCTTCAGATTCTAATGCATTATATGTAAATATATATATATATATATGAATTAATATATATATATATATATATATATATATATATATATATATATATATATATATATATATTTACATATAATACACATATATAGGGTTTACTTAGGTAGGTTCACTATGGTCGGAGGAGTATAAAAAAATAACACTTAAGTTTAAATATTTTTAAAATACAATTTCTTAATTTAAGTTATTAAAGCCCTTAAAAATTAAATAAATAAAATATATTTTAAAAAATACAAAAAATTGGTTCACACTAAACAAAAATGAACATATTATGCATCTGTAAAATTTTGAAAGCCATTTGAAATGTTTTTTATATCAAATAATAAGGATTTTTTAATAAAAAAATTATATTAAATAAAAAATAATTAAAAATATTAGGAAAACTAGTTCAGAATGATCCTTGTGACCAGGGGCACTCAAGAAAAATTAAATTGGTGTCAAAATAAAAGTTCATTTTTGAGACAAATTGAAAATAATTAAAAATCACAATAATACAAAAAGAAAAAAAATGTACGTAATTTCTCTCTAACCACTTGAGACCGATTATAATATGTTTCCTATTTTTTAAATAAAGTTATATATTTTTAAATGCCTAAATATTTATTTTCCTAATTTTTTAATAAAATAATAATAATAAATAAAATAAATATAAAAAAATAAGATAAATTTTATTTAGTTCCTTGAAGTCAGAGAGATCAATGAAAAAATATAAATTTGATTTTTTAAAATAAAATGCATTTTCTATTTAATTAACTATCAAAATAAACAAATAATTATAAAAATTAAAATTTAATTAAAAAATTCTTGAAATTTAACCCAAGTGGTCCTCCGACCTTGATAAATGTCCAATAATTTTCCTAAGGATAAAAACTTTACCTTGTTTGATAGAATGAGTTAACTTAGGAAATTCCCATTTTTGGATTAAAATAATTATAAAAAATAAAATAGAATTAAAAAATAATTTATTTTTTGCTACCTCATTTAATCCAAGAGAGATAGGTCAACAAATTTTCAAGCCACAAGAATAATTTTAAAACATTTATTAAGATAGGAGCCTTAGGGTAAAATTGTAGTTTCCACCTTTTCAACCCTTTTTAAAATTTAGGGTAAGCTAAGAGTTTTAAGGGTAGTATTTGAGCCTAATGAAATGTTCTAAGGTGATTGAAACATGAGGATAAGAGGTAGAAACCAATTAACCTTTTATTTTAGAAAAGAAGAGTATAAGTGTAATTATTCAATTGTTGAACGTTGGAAAATGAAATTGACTTGAATGATTTAAATTTTTGGGAAATAAGTTAGGAACCTAAAAACTCACTGATTTAAAATCTTAAACCAATGGTTGAGTCATAGGTTAATCTTTTAATTAAATCTTCTTGGTATGACTTTTCCTAAATTACACATTTATCCAAGTATTTTAAGAGCTTTATAGTGAGCTAAGTTTAATTTAAAGATAATTGAGGGATAGTTGGAAGAAAAACCATGATTAATCCCATTCAAACACTACAATCTCAAACTTGTTTATCCCCTCATCCTTAAAGCAGCAGTAAGGTAGTAGCAATCCTACAGAGACTCTCAACTCCTGTATTAACTTACAATGGGTGGAACCTACTCCCTCTAAGGAGAGGATAGGTCTCAACACATCGAGTTCCTATTGTTGAGGAGTCTCCTTAATAATGGGCAGACTTGTAGCTTGCTCTCAAAACCTTGTGGTTACGGTTCCTCCGTTGAGATCTAGTTAGCGGAGCAACTCTAGAATTGGAACCAACCTCGAACACTCACGACAAGACAAGAGCTGCATCAAAAAAAATCTTCTTTGTACAAAACCTCCTTCCCTTTAGCAGATGAGAAGGCTGGTGCAGTGACAACAAATCTAGTGGTGGTAAGGGTAACAAACCTCCTTGGTGTAAAGCAACAGACTTAACAGGGGCGGTGGTAACCTTTTCCTTTTTAGCATAACGAAAGTCATGGGGGGAGTTCAGGTCGAACTCAGCGGATGGTTCATGAATTTTGGGGGCGGTGACTTTCAAGATGATGAACAGGGCTTTACCGAACACAACTTTAAACTCGCTAAAGCCAGTCAAATATTGGATCATGGGCTTTGCAAGATGATCTTTACAGCTGGTGGGCGAATTCTAGGAGAAAGTAAGTGTTAAAGAGGTTGACATTGTAACTGTCGATTCAAGGAAGAAGATCTTCTAAAGTTAGCAATGTCTTACACCTCGTAATCATAGTGCAAACAATACGAATTAAAAAAAGTTATTATGTGAATTGGGTACAACTTTTTATTTCATTTCATTTTGTTTTCAAGTGTTCCTATGTTGTTTTATTCTTTTATATTTCAAATTTTTGCAGCTTATTTTCACTTTCATTATAGATTTAAAAAATTTAAATTAGATTTTTGAGATTAAACATGAATTTAAAATTCTTAAAAGCATCAGCTCAATTTTTCAACCAGCAAAACGCGCTTGAGAGACATGAAGAAAAAGTAAAGTATAGGACCCTATGCATGACCCTCTTCACAACGCACCTTGCTTTGGTGAAAGCAATTCACCAAAACACCAATTGGGGGTCCGACCCCACAAAAAAGAAAGGCCTTAAAGATTCTTGAACCCCACTGTCTAAGAATGGTTAAATAAATGGTCTTAGAATCGAAGAAGAGTTGGACTTGCCTAAGAAAGAAATGAGCAAAGCATGCCAATGGAAGAAGGGTAATATGGATCATGAGGGACATGGAAACATTATTGATGTATATGACCAAATCTCTTGATCATAATGGAGAGATAAACTAGTCCCCAGCGGAGTCGCCAGAAATTGTCGGTATTCGAAATTTATTTTTGTCGGAATAGGAAGTACTATCACCCGGTTTAACATAGATTTAAATATATATATATATATATATATATATATTAGAAAATAACGTTTTAATTTGAAAATTCGAAATCAAACTGATTCCATATATGAAATAGTTTATATAAACGAGCATTACACTTCAAGCTACGCATCTACCCAATGAACAGACGCATTACTTGATGATGATTCTCATTTAAATAAACAAAAGAATATATGACATCCACTTTATTTGCGAACCATTTATGTTGACAGACAAGTTCTCTTATCTAATATAAGAGATTAGATAGAGTTTATATTATGCTATGTTCTTAAAATTTCCTATAAAGATAAGCCCCTATAGTTAATTGCATTTCAAGAAACGGAAGTCACCTAAGAAAAATCTTGATATAGATCAGGAAACATTACTTCATAAACTCAATAGGTTCAATATTTTCAAGGTCGGAGATAGGAAATTCAAGTGGGAAAATGTGTAAATGGGAACAATTATTTTTAGAATCCAATTGAGGAGAAGCTAGGGGATGCCACGTATCCTGAGGAGAACCTCAGTGACTCCCAAAATATCGTATGGTTCGGCTTCAGTTTTGAAGAGATGTTATTTAATGATCCATCCTGCCAATTTTATTATGTAGGGTTTACATTTTATGATACCAATCATACAAATAGCCTAGAATATAAGAGGATTTACCTTGTATCGAGCGACGACCTCAAATTCCTAAGACAAGTTAAGGCTTATATTGTACAATAGGGTTATACAAAAGCCTAATAATCAGTTGAGGATTTATGTTGCCCATTTGAACATTAGAGTTCAGCTAGTAGTATTTTTCAAAGTACTTGTAATTAGTTAAATTATCTTTTCTAAACCTCATTAAACAAACTTGGATTTAGTCTAATTCACTACAAAGTCCTTAAGACCTATGGGTTAAAACAAATTAGAATTATTAAAGATGTTAAATTATGTGGTTTTTAATCTTTATCAAGGATTATTACATCATCCAAACATTAAGTAGGGGTCTAAATTAGTAAGTTATTATCTTCCAAAACCATACCCTCACCTTAATTTCATTTAATTGAATTAACTTCTAAATTATGATAATTAGGAGAAATTACAATTATCCCCTTGTTAAGGAAAAGTGAAGAATTAGTTTCTCAATCTTAATCTCTTAGGTTTCAACCACTTAAAAAGTCAATTATGATCCTACATTACCCATTTTACCCCTTGTATAGCCTAAATATTGACTAGGGCTTAAATTCCATAATTATTATTTTGTCCTTTAAAGCCTTATCACTTCATAATTCTTTATATTAAACACTAGTGAAATTGAAATTTTTATGTTACCCCATTCATGGGTCAACTAAAATATAAGAAAAGAAAAATGTATTTTCTTGATTTTTATTTTACTTTTAGAATTATTTTTAATGAAAAAATAGGTATTTTCCAAGTTAATTCATTAACTTATTAAAATGAAGCCATCTGTCATTAGGAAAATTAATGGAGGTTCAACTTAGTCAGAGGAACATTTAAAAAGAATTTAATGATTTTTTGAATTTTACTCTAATTATTTAAAATAATTTTTTTGATTTTAAGTATTAATTAAATATAAAATATTATTTAATTAGAAAATTAGGTTTTATATTTTTCCTAAATTTATATGGAAAATTAAATTACTTATTTTTATGGTTTTCATTTTAATTATTAAAATTATTTTAGTTCAAAATTAGGGATAATTCATTTTTAGCCTTTAAAAATTCATAAATCTATTTAGAAAATTGGAAAAAATATTCTAAGTACTTCCAAGTGATTAAGGAAAAATTTAAAACATTTTAGTGCATTTTTGAATTTTTATAATTTTCATAAGTTTTAATTCTTTTTAATTATTTAAAATTTAAAATATACCTTAAAAATCAAATATTTATTTTAAACTTCAATTTTATTTTTCCTATTTCCTTCTAGTCACAAAGAGCTCCCAAACCATTTTTGTAATTTTCTTAATTATATTTTAATTGTTATACTTATTTTAATGCAAAAATGCCCTTTTACTTAGAAAATCAAATTTGGTCAAATTAATCCATATCGAGTTCAAATTTTTACTGTGAGAAGATACATATATTATTTATTCATTTTTGTGACTTTTCATTTTTTTGTTTAAATTATTTATTTTTTTAAGGCTTTAATGAGATAATTACAATTAGTGTCATTTTTAATTACTTAAACTCATTTATCTTTTTTCTGGGGTCCTCTGATCACAGTGAAGCTATCAAGACAAGATTTGTTTTTTTTAATTTATATTTTAGTTATTATATTTTTTTAATTAAACAGAGGGGATTTAACTTAAAAATTTGGGCTCTTTGGCTAGATATGCTCTCTGAACTTGGAAAAATGAGAGAACACCCCTAAGAACAGAGCCAATAGCCCTCAAAATCTTAAGTCATGGTGATCAATATTTCGTAAGTTATGATTAAAATAAATTTCTGAGCATTTAATTAATTTTAAAAAATAAAAGTCAAATACTTTTGATTTTTTTACCACATTCTCCTCTTTTCACTGAGAACCAGAATATATTTATTTTATTTTTACCTTTTTTTCTAAACTAAGTTATGCATTTTCTAAGCTAACCAAATTAGAATAAATAAAAAATCCTATATTTTCCTACTTAACCACGCGAGAGCCGCGTCATCCTAGGTAGCTCCGAAGCTTCGCGTTGCACTCCTCCATTCGATGCTGCCTTTTGCTTTAGTGCTTTGTTAGCCTGCGCTATATGTCCAGTCCCTTCGTCTGATTGCATCAGCGCTATCCGCTTGATAAATGCGTGATTGGATGAAACTCTGTCTTCATCTCCATCTCATGTATACCGTGAGCCGTTCAGCTTCCAGACGTGTGATCTCTCATTACACTAAACCAAATCGTATGGGTTTTCCCTATAGCTTCATATAGTCCAGAAAAACACATATATACCTTTTATCAAGCATAAGATCAAACTTTTCTTCATAAAGACCCAAATTAACCTTGATTTGGGGGGAAAATAGTGTATGAATTAGTTTGAGAGTTGAGACCTCAATCCAATGAACCTCCTGAATGTGTCTCCTCAGTTAGTGAATTGTTTGTGTCAGAACACCTCTAAAAGGTGGAGAAGATGATGTGAAAGTATGGTGTAGAGGGCTCTAGAGTTGGGGCTCTCTGTGTGAAACTTCCTCTCTTACTCTGGTGAAGGTGAAAAGCAAGTAAATTTGTAAATTTGTGGAGTTTGGTGGGGCGTCCTATTTCTAACATAATTTTGGGTGGCAAAGTTGGTCTCGGGCAGTGATAGAGATGGCCAGAAAAAGACTTGAGCTTAAGAAGGCTGTGAGAATATCTAATAGATTTTTTGCAGAGTTTCCCTTAAGTTTCATGCACTTCTCTCATATGGCCATAAGTGGGTGAGGTTTAAATAGGCACATCATGGTGGCCACTTGAGCTGGCCAGTGGATCCAAAAGGTTACTGAGGTGGAGGGCTAAATGATGAGAGTGCCCAATAGGTGTGAGATTGCTTGAATGGGTGGAATTGGGTTCAAAATCCATACGAGGCTCTCTCAGTTTTGTGTTCTCCAGTGACTAGGCCAATTAGCCAGGCTAGGGCTGGTGGCTAGTGTGATCAGGTGAGTCAGTGGAGTTTGATGGTGATGGACTTTGGGTGATTTGATTGCTGGTGGAAAAGATCTCCTTGGCTTAGTCATTTTTTAGTAGAAATCCCCCAATTAAAGGGACCCTTGGTCCTTGGATCAAGTAGGTTAGGCTAGGCTAGGTGGATCTAGAATGGTCCCTAGGGTTCAGTAGTTTTTCATGATGACCATGGTTTAGTCAATTTCAATGGGATCAGTCAAGTATAGGATTTGGGTTCAAAATTGGGCTTTTAGTTTGAACTTGGGTTTAAGCTTGGCTAAGTTTTAGATTTATCTCAATTTCTTGTTCAAAATGGTGTATGATATTGTCATGAGAGTTTTAGAGTTTAATTGGATGAAATTTTGAGGGGTTAGAGTTCAATTTGGGAGAGTTTGAATTTTGCGGCAAAATTGGGTTTTTTCATTTGGGTTGGATTTGGGTTAGGTTTGAGTTTGTGTCTAGTCCAATTGAGGGTTCAAATTGGACTAGAGGGATTCCATGGTGAGTTTAGAATTTAAATTTTGGGAAATTGGAATGGTTATGGAGTTCAACTTAGGGGAATTCGAAGATATGGGTAATTTTTGGCAATTTATGTAGGCTTGGAATTTTGGCTTGAAATTAGGTTCAATTGGACTTAAACTTGGCTTCAATTGGTATTGGTCATGAAAAATATTGATTTTAAATTAAAATTGGTTGAGATTGAAATCAATTTGTTAGAAATTAGGGGTAATTTAGACATTTTTTACCTTTAAGGGCAATTTGCGGATTTTGGTCAAAACTGGTCAAATTGAGCTCAATGGAGTGGTTTGAATTGAGTTTGTGATCATTTTAAGTGATTTTAGAGATTTTAAGAATTTTTGGAATTTTTTTGAGGTATGAAGAGTATTTTGGTAAGTTTCGTTATTTTGGAGGCATTTTGAGAATTTTGGGGATTTTGGGATGTTTTGGGCAATTTGAGTGATTTGGAATAGTTTGAGATGATTTTTGAAGAGAATTTGAGAATTGGGCAATTTTGGAATTTCTGGAAAAATTATGATTTTGGAGTACTATGGTAATTTGGTGAAAATTTGGGGGCTAGGAGGCCAAATTAGGTATTTTGCTAAAATTAGGATTAATCGAGAGTGTTAATCATGAAATCATCCTATTTGAGCCATGGACCAAAGAGAAGTCCCATTTTGGATCCTCCATGTACTAGTCCTAGCTAAACCCTAGCTTAGGGCTTAAGGTTTAGGGGACCATCCACATGAGTTTCCGAAAGAAGTAGAGAACCAGGTTGAGCATTTTTGGTTTAGGGTTTAGGTTGTGAGTGGAATTGTGAAGAGATGTGTGTGTGTGTGTGCAGGACTGGACTCCTGATCCTGATTCTTTTTACTCCTAGACAATTACTGATATAACTATACTTGTGATAATTAAATTATAATTATATTTTTAATATAAAAGTTTCTTCTTTACTATGGCACCAAAAACCTGATTCCGATGTAAATAAGAATAGTTCTCACTCTAGAGTTTCCTCTTTTCCCTCCACCTAGGAGCTAACATCTCGCATAAAAACCTAAAACAGAATAGGAGCTTCAGTATGTCACCCTAAAGTCTCTAATTCTACACAAATTAAAGTATATTTCCCTATTTATTTTCACAAAATTATATGAATTACTTTCTCATCCATATAATCTCATGTGATTTCTACTTATTGTTTATTGAGACAATACTTATTAGAATTGATGCACCTAAAATATATAGCATTTTTTATGCACATTTTTATACCTATTTTTGATGATATTACACTTTAATGGAAGGTATTTTCATTTTTTTCTTGTAGGCATGATTAAAATGAGTGATTATGATGAAAGGAGCAAAAAGGATCAACTTTAGAGCAAAACTGAAAAGTGCGCAAAATTAGCCTTTGGCACCTAAGCACCGATGGCTGGCGCATAGGTTCCATAGTTAAAAGTGACAAATTAAATCAAATTTGATACCATTTACAAGGGGTATTTGAAGCAATTTTTGGTTTAAACTTCCTTAACTTCTTTTGGACAGAAAATTCGAATGAAGAGATGCATCCTTTGGTAGATAAATTGAATCTGAACATGATTTGAAGAGACACCAAAGCACCTTTTAAAGAATTATTAAAATGAAGACTTGAAGATCAGAAAAAGGAAAATATTTTTAAAAAGAAGTACTGGTGGGAGAAGTTGGAGAAAAGCTTGAAGTGGTTGAAGGGAAAGAGGAAGAAAGAGAGTCTTTTACTTGCCATACTTACTTTACTTTTCCACTTCACTTTATCATAGTCTGTATTAAAATTTAGGAGAGTGAATCCTTAGAGTTGGGTGTCACCCCTTAAAGAGTTATTTAGTGGAAAGTAAAATTTTTAGAGGAACTTCAAGAGTCTTGTGGAGAGGATTTTCAGATAAGTTTTTATCTTTGCTTTTACATTTTGTTTTAAAGTAAGACTTGTTTTGTTTTCAATATGATTTCTACTTTCAAATCAAATTGTGTTAGTATTTTCTCCATGAGTTCTGAGTAATTTTCTTTATTTTTTTCTTTTCAAATGATGAAGTAATTAAATTATGGAAGAAAGTTGTGTGAAGTATAGATGTTTAATGTTGGAAGAAGTTGTGATGATTCCACTACCTTGTACTTCATTTACTTCTTAATTTGGCCAATTAAGATGTTATAATTTTTTGTGAGAAGATTTAAGGACCAATGTGGTATTATCTCAATCAACAATTGGAGAGAATCACATGAAATTATATGGGTGAGAATTGTAGTCTATATAGTTGAGTGCAAAAAATAGGGAGATATGCTTTTGATTGGGTATATAATTAGAGGACTTTAGAGTGATAGGCTAAAGCCTCCAATTTGGTTCTAGGTTTTAAGGTTTGTTATGAGACGTTCGCCCTCAGGTGAAGGGAAAAAGGGAACTCTAGTGTGAGAGCTAGTATCTTTCCTGCATAACCCATCTACAAGATTTCAAAACTTTAAATTAACCTACGTTCTTTATAGAACCAAGTAAGGGTAAAGAATATAACTACTCCTATTTTGCACAACATATCTAGATACTTCCAGAACAAAATTCTATAATTATTATTGATTCATTGAATGAGGAAAAAGATATTTTATTTTCATTTGCTTTCATATCATTTAATAGTCTTATTAATTTTAGTTGCTTACTTTACTCTTTCTAAAAAAAATTAGCAAAAAGAATTTAAACTTTTTAATTATAAAACATAACTTGCAAAGTCATTTTGAAAAGTAAAAAGTTGTTTTTTTTTTCTTTCTTTAAATTATTAGACATTTTCCTGTGGATTCGATATCACGGGGCTTAGTAAGAAAGTCCTATATTACTTGATAAACGATATTTATACTTGTGTAGAATCCCATACTATAAAATAATTAAAGTTGATTTCTTATTTGCTTCGGAATCAAGTTTTTGGTGTGTTGCAAAAAAAGAGATATTATCATTAAGAAGAAATATAATGTGTAAAACGTAAGCATAAATATTTAGGGATTAAGTTCTTGGCGTCGTTACGAGGGAAATTAATTAAAATATTTCTAAAGAAAATTCAATAATAACCAAATTTTTACCTTTTCCTTGCTTTTGTTATTGTGTTGTATTTTATTTTACTTTTATAATTGTGTATGTGTAGTTCAGGTTCTGAAGCACTTGTGCATTACGATTCTAAATTAGAAAGAACTATAAGAAAAATCAGAAAAATTAAAAATACAGAAAAAGTCAAAAATATTCAAGAAATAACGAATCAAATTGTTGAAATCCATCAAGAATTTAGAACTTTAAGAGATTATGCTAACCCTACAGTAGATGAAATTCATGGTAGTATTCAACACCCTACTGTAGTGGCTAATTTATTTGAACTTAAACTTGTTATTATCCAGATGGTATTGTCGGCATATTTTTAGTTTGGTGTATTTTATTTTGAAAAGAGGGTCGCCTAACAGAAATTATCGGCGAATTTTATATTTTAAATTTAATTTAAATAAATAATTTGAAAAGTAGTATTTGATTTTGAAAATAATTTTAAATTTGAAAATTTTAAGATATGAAATCAAACTGATTTCACATCCCAAATAGTTCACATAAACGAACACCGCACCACAAACCGTGTATCTATCTCGAAGAATAGACACACTGCTTGATAATGGGGCTTGATTAGATAAACTAGAAAGGTTTGTGACATCATTTGGTCTGCGAACCAATTTTATAAGCCGACAAATTCCCCTGCTTAATATGAAAGCATTAAACATGGTTTATAATACCTGGGTTCTTTAAAATTCCCTATAAGGGCAAGCCCCTATAGTTAATTACATCTTAAGTGACGGGAATCACCTAAGAAAACTCTCGATAATAATCAGTAATTCTACTCTCAAGAATTTCAAAGTTTAAGTTTTCAAGAGATTGAATTTTAGAATTTCAATAAGGAATAGATCAAATTTGGAACATTTTATTTTGGGAATTCAAAGGAAGAAAGGTAGGGGAAGCTGAAGATCCAAGAGGAATCTTGGCAACTTCCTGACTATCCTATTGTTAGGCTTTGGATTTAGGAAAGTCCTAATGTTTATTTAATGTTTTGATCTTGCCAATTTTTAATTAATTAGGACTTATATTCGTATGATAAAATCATACAAATAGCCTTGAAGATATGAGGGTTTATGTCGTACCGAACGACTACCTCGGAATCCTAAAACAGGTTAGGGCTTAATTTGTAATGCAAATGCCTAACAAAAGGTTGAGGATTTATGTTGCACCAGGCAAACTACCTCGAGGTCCTGTGGCTTGGTTATTTAATTCTAGGAAAGTTTTGCTGAAGTTGACTCAGGTTTTGCTGATGACGATGGCCATGTTGCCCACCATACTCCGAGCTCCTTGTTGTTGCAGAGGTTTAGTTATAGAAGTCATAAATCAGGAGATGAGAAAAGTGTTTTTGGTTTAGAGAAAATCTTAATTTCCAAGTGTTTTGTATGTTTTAATTAAAACAAATCTTAAAGTTGATTATAACAACACCGGTTAAGATCCCACGGTTCCATCCTTCCGGCATCGTTATTTTTATTGGATTCACTTAGTCCAGATGAATTTGTTAAACTCAACTAAATGAGTTCCACACTTTCATTTAGACCGTGGGAAATCCCGTTAGCAACACGTAGGTTACATCATCCGAGGTATTCCCGATCATCCAACTAGACGTTTTAATTTAGTTGTAATTGTAGTTTTGTGTTCTATTTGTGATTAAATTTTGAGTTATTTTATATTTTGAAATATTGTGGCGGTGAATTTTATCTTGCAATGACTTTTAATTTAGTTTTGGTTTCAGTTTTAGGGACAATCCTAAAAATGTGGGTTTTCATGCAACAGTTGTTTATCATGCAAGAAAAGTAAGTGCGATGCGATTAAATAAATTGCAATAATGTAAATTGCAATAAAATAAAAGCGTACCTGGAGGGTCTTCCCGTCATCCCAAGCTGCACTCAAACACAATTTAAAATATTTAAACAAGTTCCTAGGTAAAGCTAAGGGAAGGATTATGGTTTTCTACCAAATTCCTAATCCTATCGCTAGTCATTTCCTATGACGTCTAGGTTGTTGTGTTTTGGTTTGAGGACGATTTTCTTCATCAAAGAATCATTAAGTTCAATTGTTCTTATAAGTATCCTATCATATTGAGGAAGTTCTTAAGAAGAATCTTAAACATCTTTTCAATATTGCAAGGATTATTTTAAGTCCAAATGGATTTAATTAATCAGGTGAAGTAATCGTCCGAGGTTAAGTTAAGTTTTGTTGTTATCTTACTCAGTGAACTAGGACATTTGAATATCCTATAAGTGAAGTAACATTTCATTTAATGTTCTATTTATGAGTTATGATAACCAAAGCTTTCGAGGGCAAATTGGTGTTCAAGTGGTTTGTGATTTAATTTCAGTTAACGGGTTTAAATTTGGAATAATGTTTGCTTTATATTTAATTTCTTTATGTCTTAGGTGATGTTATTTAATTCAATTTAATTTAACTTTAATTTAATTTAATTTGGTTTAGCTTCAATTTTTAATTTAATTTATTTAATTTAAATTAATTTTAATTTTAACTTAATTTTATTATTTTATTTTAATTTAATTTAATTTAATTTAATATGATTTAATTTAATTTAATTTAATTTAATTTAATTTAATTTAATTTAATTATATTATTATTTTTTTAATTTAATTTTATTTAATTAATTTAATTTAATTTTTATTAAATTTAATTCAATTTAATTTAATTTGTTCAATTTAATTTAATTTAATTTATTTGATTTAATTTAATTTAAATTAATTTAATTTGTTTGATTTAATTTAATTTAATCTTTAGCTTAATTTTATTTTTAATTTTTATTTAATTGAAAATTTAAAAAGAGTTTAATAATTTCATTTTGATTTGCTTTTAATGATTAGGTCCTTTAACATTTTAAAACTTAAATTTGAATTATCATTTTAATTGGGGATTAAATATTATTGAGATGATTAATTTAGGGATTTTTAAATTAAAGAACAAATCTCTTCCTAATAATATCCCTATTTTAATAATCCCAACTTTATTATTCTTCCAAATTTAATCAATTATTTAATTAAGGTTTATTTTAATTATTTTTAAATTGTTTAATAGGTTTCTACCCTTTAATTATTTAAATTTCAATCATCCAAATCAGATTAAGATCAAATACTTTACTCTTTAATTTTATTAAACCTAAAGTTTTAATTAAGGGTTAAAATTTTAATTACCACTTTGCCCTTCAAGCTTAATAATTTCATAACTCACTAAATTGAGCTTAAATGAACTTGAAATTTTTATGTGACTTCACTCATATGCCAATAAAGACATGAGAGGAGAAAATGTGATTTTTCTGTATTTAATTTATTTATGTAATTATTTTTGGTGGAAAATAGGGATTCCAAGGAAAATTTAATAATATGACCAAGGGAAAGTTTCTGTCCTTAAGAAAATTATGGAACATTCCTAATGACCAGAGGACCACTTGAACCAATTTTGGTGATTTTTTTAATTATATTATTTTTATTATAATTATTTTAAGTTTTGGAGTATTAATTAATTTAAAAATAAAATAAAGGTTGAAAAATGAATTTTATATTTTTCAAAAATCTCTCTGATATCAAGGAAATCAAAGAATCAATTTTTACAATTTTTTGATTTTTCTTTGATTTATTAGAATTATTTTAATGGAAATACTAGAAATATATATATTTTTAATTTTAAAATTACCTTAGGGCTTTAAAATTTAATATCTCATTAAATAGACCAAAGAAAAATATGGGGTTTGTTCCTAAGTGATTAAAATTCAAAATATGACATTTTGGTAAATTTTATTATTTTTTGTGATTTTTATTATTTTTTAATTATTAAAATATTAAAATAATACTAAAAAAATCAAATTTTTAGAAAATTGAATTTTTAATTTTCTTAAATTCCCACTGATATCGGAGAGGCTCCAAAACCAATTTGGTGAATTTTTGAAAAGTATTTTGAAAGTTATGAATTTTTGTAGTTCAAATTGACTAAATGGCTTAATCAACCCATTTAGTAGGGTTAACCATGTCCAATTGACTTCAAATTTTTATGGTGGGTTCCTCTGATCCTAAAGGTCAGTGGAGAATTGATTTCAAGTCAATTTGATGTATGGTTAACTCTAATTAATTAAGGAGCTATTTTTGGTGTTTAAGCCAATTAGGGTTATTCTAAGTGAATTAATTCAAAAATTATTTTTCCTAGGGTCCTCCGGTCATAAGAGACATCATCAAATTTTCCTAGAATTTATTTTATAACATGCTAATTATTGGATTTAAAATACTCAAAACAGTAACATGAATTTGAAAAATCAATAACTTCTCATAGGGATGACCTCTGACCTTGGAAAATTCAAGGAATATTCCTAAGTTCAGAGGCTTCAAAAGCCCTATGGTCTCATGCCATGGTGAATTTCCTATATGCATGGAGAATTAAAACAATGCAGAGAGTAAATAAATCATTAAAAATAAAATACTTGATGAAATTAAATGATTTCTTTTCCACATTATTCTCCTCTGTTCACTAAGCAAGAGGGTATTTTTATTTTATTTTTCTGATTTTTCTACACAAAGTTATGGATTTTTGAAGTTTAGGGAATTAGATAAATAAGAAAATACCCTAATTTTCTATTTATCCATGCGGCGCCGTGTCAACCTCGGCAGCTCCGAAACGCTGCGTGGCGCTCTCTGATTCGACGCCGCCATACGACTCAGCGCTCTAGGGGCCAACTGTCTCATTCCGTCTCTTCATCTGGCGCAATCCTGGCCATCCGTCCGCGCGTGTATTAAATGAACGACATCCGTTCATCGTCCCCAAGCGTCCTCACCCGAGAGCCGTCCACACTAAAACCCTAAGAACTCACTCATTACTTAACGGATTTTCGTGTTCTTGTGCTCTATGGATTTGTCTTGAAGAGACGAACACATCTATAAGGTGATCATGCATTGAAATTAAAGCATTTGAAATGGAGAATCTCCAGAAGCTCGGGATGAAGAATTAGCTCATACCTTTACTCAGAGAAGTGTGGCTTCAATCTGAGGGTTGTGTCACCTTCGGTTGGATCCCAGCAAGCTCCAGATGAAGTCTCCTGGTCTGGTGAATTGCTTAGCTATGAAAGTGACCACGGCCGATCACAAAGCTTGGAGGCTGGAACAACCGGGTGGCTCTGGAGATGGGGCTTTCGGTGGGAAACTTCTCCTCTTGGTCCGGTGAAGGTGTAGGACCAGATCAATTTGAGGATTGGGTCACCGTGGCAAAGTGTCCTGGTTTTGGGTGAAATTTCAGTTGAAAAATTGGATTCTGTTGGTGGGGATTAGGGCAAATTGACACTGGGGATCAACTGCTCTAAGTATGGAGTAGGGTTTGGAACAATTTTGGCAGAGTTTCGGCAAGGTTTGTGCAACTCTCCCCCATGGCCGTGAGGGGGTCGGGTTTAAATAGAGGTGGCTGGAGAGCCTCACAGGGATGGCCAAGGGTTGGGATCAGCTGCTCTGGGCATGGGAAGAACAGCTGCAATGGTCATTGGGGATGGGGCAGCTCAGCAGGTGAGAATTTCAAGCTTGGGCTCACATGTGAGCTCTCAGCCTGGTGGTTTCCGGCGGGTGTGGTGGCTGGCCGGCCAGTCTCAGGTCACCATCTTGTTCAGGTGGGTCAGGGCTGGAGGTCTGTGCAGTCAATTGGCCATGGACATGTGTAAAGGGTTTGAATCAAAGTGGAATGGGAAAGGGCTAGTTTTGGATCTAAATGGGTCAACCCTTCGTTTTGGGTTAGGTCCACCCTCCAAGGCCAATTTGGGCTGAAGGGAAAGTCACTTGGATTAGCTTGATTAGTGGGGTCAAGTCACAATCCAAGTACAATTAAGCTTAAGCAAGAATTTGGGGAGACATGGGAGTGGTTAATCACTCTTAAGAGAATCATTAAAGGGTCCCCTCTTCTTGCCATTTTGGGTATGGTGAAGTGTCCAAGGCTTTCATGGCTCACATGTGGCTCATGCATGGCTTCATGGCTCACCTTTGGCTTGGAAAAGCTAAGTCAACTTTCATGAAAGAGGTTTTTAGGAATTTTGGTAATTTAGGAGTGATTTGATGGGATTTGGCACATGGCTTGATTTGGAATCATTTGATGATTGATTTGAACTTAGGGATGATTTTAATTAAGGGTATGATGAGAAGAATTTGTCATATGGGCTTTAGCATGAAATTTGGGCTTTTAGGAAGGTTTAAGAAAGTGGGCTTTTGGTTTAAAAATAAATTTATGGATGAGAATTTTGTGAAGGATTGGGCCAAACAAATGTTGGGTTTGGTTTAGGGATATGTCATGAGTGATTTAAAATAAGTTTGGAGTGATTTGGGTTTGAATTGGGTTGGATTTGGGCTTCTTTGGTGAATGGGCCAATATAGGTCAAATTGGGCTAACTTGGGCCAATATTGGGCTAGGGTTGAAATTGATGTAAAATAAATGTTGGGAAATGTTTATGGGAGTGTTACAAAGAGGTTTTGGCTTTGGTTGGGCTTTGATTTTGGGGTTTGGGCTTATTTGGGTTAGGTTTGGGTTTAGGTCAAAATTGGGCTTTTTAGCTTTGGGTTGAATTTGAGTGGGGTTTGGGTCTAAATTTTGGGTAGATCATGTTAGTATTTTGTTTATGGGGATGTTAGGGAAGGTTTAGAAAAGGTTTGGGGTTAATTGGAGTTGAATTGGGTGAGTTTGGGTTAGGTTTGGGTCATGGGTCCAAATTGGGTTTTAAGGCCAAAAGTGAAATTAGATTCAAATGTCAATCAAATTGGACTTGGATTTGGTCTAGATTGGTGTTGGGAATGTTGAATTGAAGTTTAGAATTGAATTGGACCAGAATTTGGGTCAATTGGGTAGGTTTGGCTTGACATTGGATTCACTTTGGGTTAAAATGGGTCAAATTGGGGATTTTGACAAAAGTGGGGTAAATTGACAAAATTGGCCCATGGTGTAGTTGAACAAAATGAAATTGGGAATCTTTGGGATATTCTGGAATTTTCTGGGATTTGTATGAATTTTTGGATTTTTGGGTCAAGAGTGGTATTTTGGGTATTTGGAGGGTATTGGGAGGTATTTTTGGAATTTTTTGTATTTTTGGGTATTGATGATCAATTTGAGTAATGTGGGAATGTTCAAGGTTAATTTTGGGGAATTTTGGGTGATTTGGAAATTTTGAAGGATTTCAAGGGTTTTGGTAGGCTAGGCGGGTGTAGGGTCCCGGGGGTCAAAAATTGAAAATTTGGAAAATTGAAGATTGGGTGAATATAAGTGGAATGAAATCATTTTGGTTGAGCCATGAAGCCATATCAAGCCCACATGAGCCATGAAGGGACTCATTTGAGCCATCCATTATGTTGTTCCTAACCCTCTTAGCCAAGGGCTTAGGGGTTGAGGATCATCCATGTGGATCACCTTTATGAGTCAGGAGGTCAAGTTGGGTATAGGTGTGTTTTTAGGAGGTGTGTGAAAGTGTAGTGTATAAATGTAGTGTATGTGTAAGTCAGCTCTCACCAGACCAGGCCACCCAGGGCAGTCCTAAGGCCAGAGAATCCTATAGGAACTCATCCTTTAAACTTCCACATTTGATTTCAACCCTCTAGGTGATTAGGGGTCTACAGTCAAGTTTGTGGAGTTTGCAGGGAGTTAAGAAGTGGTTTGAATTTCTAAGTGGTGGGTCCCAATTCTAATCATCTAAGATAGTCAAAGGAAGAGCCTAAGGCTAGATCCTAAGTACTAAAAAGAAGAAGAGAAGACCTCATCAAAAATGAGGTCAACAGGTATATAATAGTTAGTTTGGGGGAGAACCAACTGAAGATCCTAATTTTCTAGAATTGTGTGCTACTTTTAAATACGATGGTGTTCCGGATGATGCTATTAGACTTAGACTTTTTCCTTTCTTACTGAGGGATAAGGCTAAGATATGGTTAAATTCGTTAGCACCTAGATTTATCAGAACTTGGGGTGATTTAGCACAAAAATTTCTTGCTAAATTTTTTCTACCATCAAAGACTACAAAGCTTAGAAATGATATTACATATTTCTTTCAGTTTGAAAGGTAATCTAATTATGATGCATGGGAAAGTTTTAAATATCTCCTAAGAAAGTTTCCACAACATTTGATACGAGATTGATTAATAATTCAAACCTTTTCTAATGCATTAGCTGGATCTCTTAGATCTATTATCGATGACGTTGCTAGTGGTTCATTGATGTTTAAACAGTTTTCTGATGCTTAAGCTTTAATTAAAGAAATGACTACTAATAATTTTCAATGGCCTTCTAAAAGATTAAATCCTGAAAAGGTAGCCAATATTCATGAAAATGATGCTTTTGCAATGCTAGCAAATCATGTTGCAATTTCAAGGAAGATAGACCAGTTTGGAATGAAAATTTCTCAGCAAATTTCCATGATTGAAGAAAATTCATTAGGCCAAATGATTGATTCTCAAACATCATTAGAGACTCTGAATGCCTTAAACAAGCCTAATAACCCATATTCAAGTTATTATAACCCAGGTTGGAAGAACCATCCAAACTTTAACTGAAACAGCAATAATCAGTGTGGTAGTAATCAATAATGGGGGTTAATCAAGTAATCTCATTTTGTAACTGGAACAACCAATGAAATAATAATTATAGACCAACCTATCCTCCAGGTTTTAACAATGCTTCACAATTTAAGGAGAAGCAATTATCTATAGAAGAAGAGGTGTTACAAATGGGAAATCAATTACAAAATCAAGGAGCTACAATCATAAATACAGAGAATCAATTGGGACAGATTGTCAATTCATTAAGTAATAGATCCCAAGGAGCACTTCCTAGTAACACTAAAGTAAATCCAATAGGCAAAAATAAAGAGCAAGTAAAAGTTATTCAGTTGAAAAGTGGAAGAGAGTTGGAAGGTAGAGTTCAAAAATAGATTGAAGTAGAGAAAGAAGAGATTGAAGAACCAAAAGAAGACACTCCGAAAAGTTTGGAAAGACCTATTTCTCCACGTAAGATTGATTTAGAAAAGACACCACCTCCATTTTCTTACAGACTTCGACAACAAGAGTTGGATAAGCAATTTTCAAAGTTATTGGAAATATTTAAGAATATTAAAATCAACATCCCATTTGCTAAAGCCTTAGAACAAATGCCAAGCTATGTGAAATTTATGAAAGATATTCTCAACAGAATAACAAAATTTGAAGATATTGAAACTGTTGTGCTTAGTCAGGAGTGAAGTGCAATAATTCAGAAAAAGATTCGTGAAAAGTTTAAAGATCCTGGTACTTTCACAATTCTATGTGCGATCGGAGACAAATTTCATGGGATAGATTTATGTGATTTAGGTGCAAGAATTAAACTTATGCTGTTATCTATATTCAAAAGACAGGGATTAGGATAAATAACCCTGACTACTGTAACTCTGCAATTAGTGTATCATTCGATCACATATCATAAAGGAGTTATAGAAGATGGTTTAGTGATAGTGGATCGATTGATCTTTCCTGTTGATTTCATTCTACTAAATATGGAGGAAGACAAAGAGATACCCATAATTTTAGGGAGACGTTTCCTAGCCACAGGAAGAGCAATGATAGATGTGAAAAAAAGGAGAATTAACTATGCGAGTCAATGATCAAACTATTACATTCAATATCTCCAAATCAATAAAATATCCTGTAAGAGGTAAAGATGATGAGTGCTACAGAATAGATGTTATCAAATATTTAAGTGAATGGCATTTCAAATAAACTTATGAAGAAAAATCTGAAAGGTAAAAATTGGAACATGAGCAAGAAGAAGAATTACAACATTCTAAAGATTTTCATGAGGAAGATTTAAATTATGTTCATGAAAATTTTGAATTGTTGGACATGACTGAAAATAATGAATCTTTTAGTCCATCAATTGAAAAACCTCATGAACTAGAATTAAAGATGCTTCCTACTCATTTAAAGTATGCCTTTTTAAGTGATTCCTCAACTTTGCCAGTTATAATATTCTCTCAAGTGACTGAAAAAGAAGAATAGAGTTTGCTTAAAGTTTTAAGGAAATGTAAAAAAGTCTTTGAATGGAAAATAACTGAGATTAAAAAAATCATCCATTCAATTTGTATGCATGGAATCCTTTTGGAAGAGAATTACAAAGCTCGAGCTGATCAGCAAAGAAGATTAAATCATATCATGAAAGATGTTTTTAAGAAAGAAATTTTAAGTGCTTTGATGCTGGAATTATCTACCCTATCTCAGATAGTGCATGGGTTAGTCCTATTCACTGTGTTCCTAAAAACGAAGGAGTTACTGTGACTACTAATGAAAAGAATATATTAATACCAATAAGATAAGTTACAGGATGGTAAATATGCATTGATTATAGAAAATTAAACCTTGCCACCAGGAAATACCATTTTCCACTACCATTTCTAGATCAGATGTTGGATAGATTGGCTGGGCATAAATATTTTTTTTTCTAGATGGATATATTGATTACCACCAAATACAAATTGCTCTTAAAGATTAAAAGAAAAAAATGTTTACCAGTTCTTGTGGTACATTTGCTTTTAGAAGAATGCCCTTTGGTTTATGTAATGCCCCAGCTATATTTTACGGAAGTTTGATGGTAATTTTTTGTGATTTAATTGAAAAAGGAATTGAAGTTTTTATGGATGACTTTTCAGTGTTTGGAATTTTATTTAAATATAGTTTAGAACATCTATAAAAAGTTCTTAATCACTATGAAGAAACTAAGTTAGTCCTTAACTGGGAAAATTGTCAATTTATTGTAGCAGGAGGAATTGTATTGGGACATCTTATATTAAAAAAGTTATAGAGGTAGATCCTGCAAAAATTTAAGTTATCGCTAATTTACCTTGCCCAACTATTGTAAGGGGAATTAAAAGTTTTTCTGGGACATGCTGGATTCTACATGCATTAGATTAAAGACTTTTTGAAGATTTCAAAGCCTTTATACCGTTAACTGGAAAAAGATTTTTCATTTTGATGAAGATACTTAAAAGCTTTTGAATCATTAAAAGAGAAATTAATCACTGCACATGTTATAGTTTCACTAAATTGGGAAAAACCATTTGAATTAATGTGTGATGCAAGTGATAATGCTGTTGGAGCTGTTTTAGGGAAGAAATATGATAAAACTTTTAAAGTGATCTACTATGCTAGTAGAACTCTTAGTGAAGCTTAAATTAGTTATATCACAACGGAGAAAGAGTTACTAGCTAAAGTATTTACCTTCAATAAATTCATATCATTTTTAATTGGAAGAATATGTGTTGTGCATACTGACCATTCTGCTATTAAATATTTAATGAAAAAGAAGGATTAAAAACCAAGACTGATAAGATGGATTCTTATTTTGCAAGAATTTGATTTTGAAATAGTAGATAGGTAGGTGCTGATAATCAAATTGCCGGTCATCTTTCCAGGCTTGATTTTGAAAAATCTCTCTACTTTGAGAAGGAAATTAATGAACATATTCCTGAAAAGTGTTCACTATCAATGTGTGGCGAGCTCCGTGGTATGCTGGCATTGTAAACTTTATTGTCAGTGATGTTATACTCTATGGTTTGACTTACCAAGAGAGGAAGATATTTTTATCTGTAGCTAATACTTAATTTTTGAATTACCCATTTTTGTATAAACAAGGAAATGATCTAATTATTCGAAGATGGTGCCTTTAGAAGAAAGTTATAAAATTATCAAATAATGTCACAATTTTGATTATGAGGGACATTTTTGTGTTGATAAAACTGCATATAAAATCTTACAATATAGATTTTATTAGCCTATAATTTTAAGGAAGTTAATGCTTATATTGAAAACTATGATCGATGTTAATGTGTAGGTAATATTTTTAGAAGAGAGATGCCCCTCAATTATATATTGGAAGTTGAAATATTTAACGTTTGGGGATTATATTTCATGTGACCGTTTATACCATCTTTTGAAAATATATACATTTTGATAACAGCAGACTATGCATCCAAATGGATAGAAGTTGTTGCTTTACCTCGATGTGATGCTTAAATTGTTGCAAAAATTTTTAAGAAAGAATATATTTTGCAAATTTGGAATACCAAGAGTTATCATAACTAATGGTGGAAGTCATTTTATAAATGCAATTATGGAAAAGCTAGTAAAGAAAAATCATATAAACCATCGACTGCTTTTCACCCGCAGTTAATTGGTTTGGTTGAATTATCCAATCATGAAATTGAATAAATATTGGAAAATAATATTAATCCAAACAGAAAGGATTGGTCAATCAAACTCGATTATGATGTGTAGGCCTATAGGACTACATACAGAACTCTTATAGGAATGTCCCCAAATAGGTTAATTTTTGGGAAGCATGTCATTTACCTGTTGAACTTGAACATAAAGCATATAGGGCTATTAATGATTTCAATTATACTTTAAATAATGTTGGTGAAAAGTGATTGTTTCAATTAAATGAGCTTGAAGAAATAAGAATGAATTTTATGAAAATGCTAAGGTTTATAAAGAAAATATGAAGTTGTGGCATGATCGGAAGATTCTTACTAAAATCTTAAGCCAGAACAACAAGTTTTGTTATATAATGATAGATTGAATATATTTGCTGGAAAACCTAAGTCCAAGTGGATGGCTTCATTTATTGAAATGAAAGTTTATTCCTACGGAGCTATGGATATTTAAGATCTTAAGACTGGAAAAATTATCAAAGTCAACGGTCATAGACTAAAACTCTATTTTTTAGTTGATCAATCTAAATTTGATGATAATCTGATGTTGGGTCACTTAGAATATGCTCTGGGTATGTTAGGCTGAAGACGTTAAACCGAGCGCTTTGTGGGAGGAAACCCATATTTATTGGTGTGCTATGCTGTAAGTTTGCTTTGAGTGTTTTTTTAATTGGATTTGACAAAATATGGTAATATTTTGAAATTTTTATGATATAGTTGTGTCTATTGGCCTTAGTTGATGACTTAAAGGAGTCAGAATGAAGACTTGGATATTTAGCAAAACTGTGCTAAAATGAGCACTGGTGCTTACGTATCAGATGTTGTCACTTAGGCGCCATAGTTAAAAAATTGTGATGAATGTGGTTCTTGAAGCCTAAATCAATGGTGAGTGGTTTTAAATGTTATTAAGGAGTTAAAACACGTCTAGGGTCTGTTTTGGAGACTTCCTAAGTATATAAAATGGCCCAGAATTAAGAGATACTTGCCCTAGTTCTTATTTTCACTTCTGAGTCTTAAGGAAGAGTATTTCAAAAGCAAAAATGTCTTCTTGGGAGGGAGAAGTTAAGAAGTAAGAGGAAGCCAACAAGAAGAATTTCATTTGTGAGAATGCGCAAGAGTTGTACAATGGGTTTCTAGCCCTTATTATTCAAGTAATTGCAGAAAGGATTGCAAAGATATAAGTTTACATGCCTTCAATCGAAGAAAAGGTAAATGAAACTAACGCATATTTAGCACACATTGGATGGCAACTCAAAATGCATTTCATTCATACAAGTCATGTGGAAGAAGCAGATAAAGTGATGTATCTGAAGAATAAATGGTTAGAAGAAGAAGATGTAAGTGTTTTCAACCATCGCCCGTTTTATCATATTTACAGTTCAGATGGTTCAAATGGAACTATTGGTGTTTCTGGATATATTCCACCTATTAGAGAATAAAATTAAATACAAGCGTGGTCTTCTGATTTAGTTATCCATGTTTAGTGTTTAATTTTGTGATTGTTGTAATGTTTGTTTAGAGTTTGTGTTTTAAGTGTGTTACATCTTAATGATGTAGTTTGTGTTTAGTATATGTGTTATGAGTTTGTGTGTTGGAAAATTTCATCCAAGGATTTTGGATCAAAATTTTTAGTTGTATTAAGTGTTTTGATTTTAATGAAATATATGTTTGTGTGTGAAATTTGTGTGAATCGATTGATATTTAAGTGAGATTTTGGAGTATTTAAGTGTGTATAGGGTAGAAATAATTATTTAAATCATTTAAGGGTGATTAACTAGGCTTTGTCGGCATTATTTTTAGGTTGTGTTTTATTTTGAAAAAGGGGGTCGCCTAACAGAAATTGTCGGCGAATTTTTAATTTAATTTAAATAAATAATTTGAAAAGTAGTATTTGATTTTAAAAATAATTTTAAATTTGAAAATTTTAAGATATAAAATCAAACTGATCTCACATCCCAAATAGTTTATATAAACGAGCACCGCATCACAAGTCGTGTATCTATCTCGAAGAATAGACACATCTGTTTGGTGATGGGGCTCGATTAAATAAACTAGAAGATTTGTGACATCCGTTTGGTCTGCGAACCAATTTTATAAGCCGACAAGTTCCTCTCGCTTAATATGAAAGCATTAAACGAGGGTTTATATTACTCGTGTTCTTAAAATTCCCTATAAGGGCAAGCCCCTATAGTTAATTACATCTTAAATGACGAGAATCACTTAAGAAAACTCTCGATAATAATCGGTAGTTCGCTCTCAAGAATTTCAAAGTTTAAGTTTTCAAAGGATTGAATTTTGGAATTTCAATAGGGAATGGATCAAGTTTGGAACATTTTGTTTTGGGAATTCAAAGGAAGAAAGGTAGGAGAAATCACAGATTCGAAGCGAACTTCGGTAATTTCCCAACTATCCTATTGTTTGGCTTGGATTTAGGAAAGTCCTAATGTTTATTTAGTATTTCAATCTTCCAAATTTTAATTAATTTAGACTTATAGTTGTATGATAAAATCATACAAATAGCCTTGAAGATGTGAGGGTTTCTGTCATATCGGATGACCACCTCGGAATCCTAAGACCGGTTAGGGCTTAATTTACATGACATGATCATGCAAATGCCTAACAAAGAGTTGAGGATTTATGTTGCACTAGGCAAACTACCTCGAAATCCTATGGCTTAGTTATTTAATTCTAAGAATGTTGTGGCGGTGAATTTTATCTTTCAATGACTTTTAATTTAGTTTTGGTTTCAGTTTTAGGGACTATCCTAAAAGTGTGGGTTTTCATGCAACAGTTGTTTATCATGCAAGAAAAGTAAGTGTGATGCGATTAAATAAATTGTAATAAAGTAAATTGCAATAAAATAAAAACGTACCTGGAGGGTCTTCCCGTCATCCCAAGCTGCACTCAAACATAATTTAGAATATTTAAACAAGTTCCTAGGTAAAGCTAAGGGAAGGGTTATGGTTTTCTACCAAATTCCTAATCCTATAGCTAGTCATTTCCTATGACATCTAGGTTCCTGTGTTTTTTGGTTTGAGGACGATTTTCTTCATCAATGAACAATTATGTTTAATTGTTCTTATAAACATCCTATCATATTGAGGAAGTGCTTAAGAAGAATCTTAAACATCTTTTCAATATTGCTAGAATTGTTTTAAGTCCAAATGAATTTAGTTATACAAATGAATTAATCGTCCAGAATTCAAGTTTTGTTATCTTGCTCGGTGAACTAGGACATTTGAATATCTTATAAGTGAAGTAACATTCCATTTAACGTTCGTTTAGGAGTTATGATAACCAAAGCTTTCGAGGGCAAATTGGTGTTCAAATGGTTTGTGATTTAATTTAATTTCAGTTTTTGGGTTTAAATTTGGAATAGTGTTCAAGTTGCTTTATTTTGAATTTCTTTATGTCTTAGGTGATGTTATTTTTTAATTCAATTTAATTTAACTTTAATTTAATTTAATTTAGTTTAGTTTCAATTTTGATTTAATTTGACTTGATTTTAATTTTAACTTGATTCTATTATTTAATTTAATTTAATTCAATTTAATTTGATTTGATATGAATTAATTTAATTTAATTTAATTTGATTTAATTTAATTTCCTTTAATTTAATTTAATTTAATTTAATTTAATTTAATTTGTTTAATTTAATTTAATTTAATTTAATTTAAATTTTAATTTAATTTTACTTTTAATTTTAATTTAATTGAAATTTTAAAAGGGTTTAATTTAAATAATTTAACTTTAATTTAATTTAATGATTAAGTCTTTTAACATTTTAAATCTTAAATTTGAATTATCATTTTAATTAAGAATTAAATAATATTGAGATGATTAATTTAGGGATTCTTAAATTAAAGAACAAATCTCTTCCTAATAATATCCATATTTTAATAATTCCAATTTTATTATTCTTCCAAATTTAATCAATTATTTAATTAAGGTTTATTTTAATTATTTTTAAATTGTTTAGTAGGTTTCTACCCTTTAATTATTTAAATTTCAATCAACCAAATCAGATTAAGATCAAATATTTTACTCATTAATTTTTTTAAGCCTAAAGTTTTAATTAAAGATTAAAATTTTAATTACCATTTTGCCCCTTCAAGCTTAATAATTTCATAACACACTAAATTGAGCTTAAATGAACTTGAAATTTTTATATGACTTCACTCATATGTCAATAAAGACATGAGAGGAGAAAATGTGACTTTTACGTATTTAATTTATTTATGTAATTATTTTTGGTGGAAAATAGAGATTTCCAAGGAAAATTTAATAATATGACCAAGGGAAAGTTTTTGTCCTTAAGAAAATTATGGGACATTCCTAATGACCAGAGGACAACTTGGACCAATTTTGTTGATTTTTTGAATTATATTCTTTTTATAATAATTATTTTAAGTTTTGGAGTATTAATTAATTTAAAAATAATTTAACGGTTGAAAAATGAATTTTATATTTTTTAAAAATCTCACTGATATCAAAGAAATCAGAGAATCAATTTTTACAATTTTTTGATTTTTCTTTGATTTATTAGAATTATTTTAGTGGAAATGCTAAAAAATACATTTTTTTAATTTTAAAATTACCTTAGGGCTTTAAAATTTAATATCTCATCAAATAGACCTAATAAAAATATGGGGTTTGTTCCTAACTGATTAAAATTCAAAATGTGCCATTTTGGTGAATTTTATTATTTTTGTGATTTTTATTATTTTTTAATTATTAAAATATTAAAATAATACAAAAAATCAACTTTTTTAGAAAATTAAAATTTTAATTTTCTTAAATTCCTCTAATATCAGAGAGGCTCCAAAACCAATTTGGTGAATTTTTGAAACGTATTTTGAAAGTTATGAATTTTTAAAGTTTAAATTGTCCAAATGGCTTAATCAACCCATTTAGTAGGGCTAACCAAGTCCAATTGACTTCAAATTTTTATGGTGGGTTCCTCTAATCCTAAAGGTCAATGGAGAATTGATTTCAAGTCAATTTGATGTATGATTAGCTCTAATTAATTAAGGACCTATTTTGGGTGTTTAAGCTAATTAGGGTTATTCCAAGTAGATTAATTCAAAACCTATTTTTCCTAGGTTCCTCTAGTCATAAGAAACATCACAAAATTTTCCTAGAATTTATTTCACAACATGCTAATTATTAGATTTAAAATACTCAAAATAGCAACATGAATTTGAAAAATCAATAACTTCTCATAGGGATGGCCTCTGACTTTGGAAAATTCAGGAAATGTTCTCAAATTCAGAGGCTTCAAAAGCCCTATGGTCTCATGCCATGGTGAATTTCCTATATGCATGGAGAATTAAAACAAAGCAGAGGGTAAATAAATCATTAAAAATAAAATACTTGATGAAATTAAATGATTTCTTTTCCACATTATTCTCCTACTGTTCACTCGAGCAAGAGGGTATTTTTATTTTATTTTTCCGATTTTCCTACACAAAGTTATGCATTTTTGAAGTTTAGGGAATTAAATAAATAAGAAAATACCCTAATTTTCTATTTAAAACGGTGGCGTTGACTCATCCTAGGCATCTCCGAAACGCCGCGTATCGCGCTGCCATTCGACGCCACCACTTGAGTCAGCAGCACGGATCCCGCCTTCCACGTATCATCTGCCGATCCGACCCAATCTGAGCCGTCCGTCCGTGCGTGTATGGAATGAACGACATCCGTTCATCGTCCCCAGCCATTCTCACCCGAGAGCCGTCCACACTAAAACCCTAAGAATTCACTCATTTCTCAACGGATTTTCATGTTCTGGTGCTCTATGGATTCGTCTTGAAGAGACGAATACATCTATACGGTGATCATGCATTGAAATTAAGGCATTTAAAATGGAGAATCTCCAGAAGCTCGGAGAGTTAGCTCATACCTTTGCTCAGAGAAGTGTGGCTTCAATCTGAGGGTTGTGTCACATTCGATTGGGTCCAAGCAAGCTCCAGATGAAGTCTCTTGGCCTGGTGAATTGTCTAAGTATGATTTTGACCAAGCCCGATCACAAAGCTTGGAGGCTGGAACAGATGGGTGGCCTGGAGAGGGGGCTTTTGCTGGTGGACTTCTTCCCTTGGTCCGGTGAAGGTGTAGGACCAATCAATTTGAGGATTTGTCCATTGTGAAGAAGTGTCCTGGTTTTGGGTGGAATTTTGGTCGAGAAATTGGGCTTTGTTGGTGGGGATTAGGGCAAATTGTCACTGGGGATCAACTGCTCTAAGTATGGAGAGTGGTCTGGAGCAATTTTGGCAGGGTTTCAGTAAGGTCTGGTTCAGCACCTCTCATGGCCGAGAGGACGTGAGGTTTAAATAGGAGAGGGTGGAGGGCCTCCCAGGGGGAGTTAGGGCTTGGGATCAGCTGCTTAGGTCAAGGGAAGAACAACCATGATGGCCATTGGGCATGGGGCAACTTAGCAAGGTGGAATTCCAAAGTTTGGCTCACATGGGTGCTCTCGGCCTGGTGGTTTCCGGCAGCTGTGGTGGCTGGCCGGCCAGGGTCAGGTCACTGTTGTCATCAGGAGGGTCAGGGGTTGGCAATGGTGCAAGCAATGGAGAGTGGCCATGTGTAGAAAGCTTCGTTCAAAATGGAATGGGAAGGGGCTCTTTTAGACTCAATTTGGTCATCCTATGGGTTAGGGTTTGGTGCACCTTTCCAAGCTCTAATTTGGGCTGAGGGAGGTCAGGTGAGTCAGCTAGATTAGCAGGGAGAAGTCACTATCCAAGCATGTTTAAGTTTAAACATAGTTTAGGGGAAGCATGAAAAGGTTTAATCACCTTTAAGAGAATCCTTAAAGAGGCTCCTCCTCTTGCCATTTATGGGATGGTCTCATGTCAAACTTCTCATGGCTTTACATGGGGCTTGAGGATGGCTTCATGGCTTTATTTGGGCTTAGGTATGGCTTAGTCAATTTCATTTGAATGGATTTTTAGGAATTTTGGCATTTTGATGGGAATTTGGATAAAGCCTAATTTGGAATGATTTAATCATAGGTTTCAAACTTTAGGGAATGATTTTATGAAGTGGATGTTGAGAAGGAATTGTCTTGTGGGCTTTGGATGAATTTTTGGGCTTTTGGGTTTGGTGGAAGTGGGTTTTTTAAAAGGCTTCAATAGGTGAGCCTTTATATTTCAAAATGGACTTTTGGATGAAGAATTTTGTGAAAAACCATGCCAAATAAATTTTGGGTTTAGTTTAGGGATGTTTCATGAATGGTTTGGAATCAATTTGGTGTGATTTGGCATAGAATTGGTTTGAATTTGGGCTTTTTTGGTAAATGGCTCAATGTAGGTCAAGTTGGGCTAATTTGAGCCAATGTTATGCTAGGGTTGAAATTGATGTAAAATTAATGGTTGGAGATGTTTATGGGAGTGTTTCAAAGAGGTTTTGGCTTTGGTTGGGTCTTGATTTTGGGGTTTGGGCTTATTTGGGTTAGGTTTGAGTTTAGGTCAAAATTGGGCCTTTTAGTTTTGGGTTGAATTTGAGTGGGGTTTGGGTCCAAATTTTGGGCAAATCATGTTAGTGCTTTGTTTGTGGGAATGCTAAGGAAGGTTTAGAAAAGGTTTGGGGTCAATTGGAGTTAAATTGGGTTAGTTTGGGTTAGGTTTGGGTCGTGGGTGCAAATTGGGCTTTAAGGCCAAAAGTGAAATTGGATTCAAATTTCAATCAAATTGGACTTGTATTTGGTCTAGATTGGTGTTTGGAATGTTGAATTGAAGTTTAGAATTGAGTTGGACCAGAATTTGGGTCAATTGGGTAGATTTGGCTTGACATTGGGTTTACTTAGGGTTAAAATGGGTCAAATTGGGGGTTTTGACAAAAGTGGGGTAAATTGACAAAATTGGCCCATGGTGTAGTTGAACAAAATGAAATTGGGAATATTTGGGATTTTTTGGAATTTTCTGGGAATTTTCTGAATTTTTGGATTTCTGGGTCAAGAGGGGTATTTTGGGTATTTGGAGGGTATTGGGATGTATTTTTGGAATTTTTGGTATTTTGGGTATGGATGATCAATTTGAGTAATGTGGGAATGTTTGGGATTGGTTTTGAGGAACTTTGGGTAATTTAGGTGATTTTGCAAATTTTGGGTAGTTTCAAGGGTTTTGGGTAGGCTAGGCGGGGGTGTAGGGTCCCGGGGGTCAAAAATTGAAAATTTGGAAAATTGAAGATTAGGTGAATGTAAGTGGAATAAAATCATTTTTGTTGAGCCATGAAGCCATATCAAGCCCACATGAGCCATGAAGGGACTCATTTGAGGCATCCACTATGTTGTTCCTAACCCTCTTAGCCAAGGCATTAGGGGTTAAGGACCATCCATGTGAATCACCTTTATGAGTCGGGAGGTCGAGTTAGGTATGGGTGTGTTTTTAGGATGTGTGTGAAAGTGTAGTGTATAGGTGTAGTGTGTGTGTAAGTCGGCCCTTCATCGGACCAGGCCACCCGGGGAAGTCCTAAGGCCGAAGAGTCCTATAGGAACTCATCCCTTAAACTTCCACATTTGATTTCAACCCTCTAGGTGATTAGGGGTCTATAGTCGAGTTTGTGGAGTTTGCGGGGAGTTAAGAAGTGGTTTGAATTTCTAAGTGGTGGGTCCCAATTCTAATCCTCTAAGATAGTCAAAGGAAAAGCCTAAGGCTAGATCCTAAGTACTAAAGAGAAGAAGAGAAGACCTCATCAAAAATGAGGTCAACAGGCTTATTTGTGCAATTTAATTAATTAACAAAATCTGCTCCTTGGTGCCTAAGTGTCAAACCCTCGGTGCATAAGCGTTAGAACTTACAGGCATTAAAATCCCGAAAATTGACATTTTTTACCACATTATCAACTTCAAACCTTCCAAGGTCACGATAAGCTTCCTAGGACTTCACTTAATTTGATCAATTTTGAGCCGATTTAGACGAAATTTTTTAGATCTCAACTTTTTAAGGTGTGAGCACTTCTCCTAAGCAAAATTTTTTTATTTTCACCATGTATTTTGAGTACATTCTTTCAAAATCTGAAAATCACTTTTCATGGTGAAAATTTGAGAAAAAGCTTAAGAATATCTTAGTTTATGTAGATTGTGCCTTCAGAAGATAAGTTTAGTAGGTTTAGTTTTATTTTGGAATTTATGGTAAAAATTTTTACAATTTTTAGAAATGGCTCCAAAATTGAAACGTTCGAAGGGGAAGGATAGATTCAATTCAAGCAAGTTTGTCATATCTAGAGCTGAGGATCGTTACATTAATGCACTGTCGTCACGTAAGTTGACTCTTGAGCAAGATTTTAGTAAACCAGCAAGAGATATTCATGACATGATTTTTCAAAGAAATTGGAAAAACTACTGATGCTTCTCCGTTGTTGCTATTGTTTCTTGGTAAGAAAGTTTTATGCTAACTATTCTGCGGTAGAGGAAAATTTGGTAATAGTTTAAGGATAACAAGTTGATTTTTCTCTTGCGGTAATCATTACCATTTACTTGCTGGCTCCTAAAATATTATGTCATTATGCAAAATATCATCCTACTGAAGGAGAATTATATGACACTATGTCTTTTTTGATTGATGGAAGAGGTATCTGGAAAATCACAAATGACAAAAGAGTGAATTTCAAAGCCTTAAAGTAAAATGCCACCTCCAAAGCTTGGAATTATTATATCTCATCTAAGTTATTACCATTGAATCATGTTAGTGATAATAAGAGAGAGAGGGAGAGAGAGAGAGAGAGAGAGAGAGAGAGAGAGAGTTTTTTTGAATTATTGTATTCAGCAGGGAATGCCTATAGGCATTGGAGCAATTATGTTTTATTATATTATCAACTGTGCCAGAGCTGTTACTATTGTAGCTATGAGATTTCCTTCCCTGATCCATTCACTTTGTGAGCAGTCTGGTGTTAAGTTTGAAACTTGGGAAGAGGATCTTCGGCCACGTAGACCTATTACTAGTGTAAATGTGAACACTTACACTGTGCATTCTAAATTTGGCTGGAAAGGAGGATATGTTAGAGCTTCTAATCAGCTACTTCTACTTCTCGTGCTTATATTCTGCAAGCATCATCATCTAGAGGTGAATTTTCTTGTTCATAGACTGGATTGTTACAGAAAATTATGAAGAAAGTAAGTCTAACTAGAGAACATGTTAAGTATATAGATGGGAAACTGGAAAATATTGAGAGATACATTTTGAAACATGATGAGTATGAGGAAAATTATCAGCAATATATGGACAGACTAATTAGAGGAGATCACAGTCTTTGAGATGCCTCCTCATCCTTATTATATTCCGTATGTGCCTCCTAAAGATTGGATCGAGGGAGATGATAATGAGGAGGATGATGATTAGGATTTATATTTATTGAGTCTGTGATGTTTTCTTGTGTTTTCTGATGTTTAGAATTTTTATTGTTTAATGTATTTTGTTATGAACTTTGATATGAGTGGTTTATAGTGGACTAGATTTGTTATACATATTCAGATATAATTGTGTTGGAGTGATGTTTTGTGATAGTTATGATTTCTGTGATGTATTGCAGTAATATGTTTGTAATAGTAAATGTTTTAATGTAGTTATACTGTATTGTGTTTTTAGTAGTGTATAAATTAATTCCAAAAACTATTAGAAAAATTTAGAACATTATTAGAAACCACTATTTAAATTACATGTTTAAACTTTTCAAAATTTGCTAACATACATTTTCTAGTATTGTTGTGAGTTTTGTTATGTTAAGTTGGTTTGTATTTGCTTTGAAAACCTCCACTAGATTAGAATTCCTTTGAAATTTCTATTATTAAAAAAAAAATTTAAATCTAAATTTGATTTTTGTTGACTCCTATTTTTAAATTGTTATACTTGCATATTTAAGTTATGAAGATTCCTGTAAGCATGTTTTTTTAGTTTTCAATTCTTACCCATGTATTATTTCTTATGCTTAAATGTTTTATCTTAATTAAAATATTAAATTTTAGGGGGAATTTAAAAACAATTTTCAAAGGCTAATAATTATTTTTTCTCAAGAGTACTATAAATAAAATTTTATTTTTGATTAAAAATAATTATGTATATGAAGTTATATTAGGAAAACAAAATAATGAATATAGAAATGAGTAAAAAAATTTAGTTAAAATCTATATTAATGAAGAAAATTTTAAAGTTAAAATTTTCTTAGTAAAGAAATGTTAAATATACATAAACTATCTTTAGTAGGAAATGTTGTATTTTTGGAAAAATAGATTATTTGACTTTTATTTTTCAAAAACTAAAGTTCTTTTATTGAAAAAAATTTTCAACACTATTATTATAATTTTTAAGTGAAGGATATATATCAAACATTTGATTAAATGGAAGGGTGGAATTCAAAATTATTAAAGGCCTATCTGGATATAGTAATCATTGCCTGCAAAAAAAAAAAAAAAAGAAGAGAAGAAGAAGAAGGAAAAGAGTAAAAAAAATAGTATGTTAAAAAAGAAGGAAGGAAAAGCGTGAGGATTTAAGGGTCTAATAAAAAATTTGTTCCACACCTAAATTTTTAAAATATAAGTTTTGAGAAAATATAATACTTAAGAATATAATATAGTAAGTAAAATTATTTTCAAATAAAAATTTTTTAGTGAGAAAAATAAAATAATTAAATTTTATATTTTGAAAAATCTACAAGTATTTCTGAATTAGATAGGACCTCATAATTTTCATGATCTTTTACTTAAGAACTTTCTAAACTTTAGGTTGGTTTCATTTACTAAATTTTTTTATAAATTGGACTAATTCATTTCTAGAACAAGATTTTGAAACCTTCCTAAAGAAACTCATTTACATGATTTGCATGTTTGATTTTTATATGATTAAGTGTCACTTAAGGAGAAGTAACACTTTAAGTTTTGGGAAATCATGTTTTTGGTGTTGTTGTAAAAAAAGAGATATTATCATTAACAAGAAATATAAAGTGTAAAACGTAAGCATAAATTTTCGGGGATCAAGGATCTTACATTTTCTCCCAACAAATGTTAACATCTTAATTTGCCAAATCAAGAACTAAATGAAGTGTAATGATTAAATCAATCACAACTTCTTCCAACATAAAAGGTTAATACTTCCACAACTTTCATCCAACACTTAGTTAATTTTCATTTTAAGGAAAAAGATAAAGAAGACTACTTAAAATCCATGGAGAAAACACAACAACAAGAAGTTTTAAAAGTAGAAATCATGTATAAAACATAAGAAGTCTCAGCTAAAACTAATTGAAGTACAAAGATAAAAACTTATCTCACGTTCCTCTTCACTAAATCCTTGAAGTCACCTTGAATATCTTCCTTTCTCTTACAAGACTCCCTTGGACTAGTCGCCCAACATAAGAGGGTTTAAATCTCTCTATAAGAACAGAGTTTTACTTGCGAATCCCTACTCACCTTCTTTGTCACTAAGAATGAGAAAAGTGTGAAGAAACCCTAAGTAAGAATCTTACAACTTCTTACTTTAACTGCTTTCTAAAAACTATCTCTAAAAGAACACACAACAAGAACTCTAATAATATTTCTCTTCTCTCATTCAAGACTTTTCTTTTAAACTTTCTTAAAAGGTACCTTAGTTTCTCCTTAATATGTGTCCATATTCAATGAATCTACGCAAGAGATGCATCCTTTCAAGTGAAATTTGAATGACTTTTGGCGCCCCTGATCAGTTATCGACATTTGTATCAAAGGATGCCTCTAACACCTCTTTAAAATTTGCCAAAATTCATTAAAATTGTAAAGTAACTACCTGGTGCTTAAGCGCTAGTTTTGGCACTTAGGCGTGGCCTTCTCTGTTTGTTGGCACTTAGGCACCAGATCTGGGCGCTTAGGCGCCCCAGTTCATTTTAACACCTTCATTTTTTCTCTAAATTTGATCATTTTTCACTTCTTTTGACATATTTGGTCCATTTAAGTGTACCCTAAAGAAAAAATGCTCAAATACCTTCCATTAAAGAGTAATATCATCAAAAATATTTATATAAATATGCATAAAAATATTATATATTTTAGATATATTGATTCCCCTTGTTGAGCTCCCTCATATTTGGTTCCAACCTCCTAAGTACTAGAGATTAAGACCAAAACATGTAGAACACCAAGAGAAGAAAATAAGCATTTATAATTTCTAATGGTGTAGGTTTCCATTACTAGTCCTCTAGAATAGTCAACAAGAAAGTCCTATGGCTAGATCCTAGGCTTCTAAGAAAGAATAGACCCCAACAAAAGTGAGGTCAACAAGCTAAAATATGAGTATCATTTCACAAAAATTTAATGCTTATTTTTAGTAATGTTACACTTTAATAGAAGATATTTTTTATATTTTATGTTCAAGTACAAGAAATGTACTCTTAGAGAAAACAAAAGCAAAAATGATGCATTTTGAAGCCAAAACGAGCAAGCAAGATAATTCTAACCTTACACATTTTGATTTGTCTTTCTATGCTTAATCCATTTTACATTTATCACATTTTTTTGAATGAAATAATACTTTAAATGAAGGTTATTTTCATGTCTATCTTATAGGCATATAAATCTAGAGCGCAATAGAGCTAAAACGGGGCGAAATGAGGCTAAAATGGAGATAAACGGAGCGAAACGGTGGAGCTGCTTTAAGGACAGCACCTAGGCACCAAAACTGGTGCTTAGGCACCAGCCAGGATAAGAAAATGGTGGCTAGGCATTGGACACTGGAACCTAAATGCCAGAAACAATTAGGGATAGTTTTGGACAACTTTGGTAGTTTCAAAATGTTCTGGAAGGTTCTAGATGGCTATGCACGCCCCAATGAGTCATATAATGCATCTAGAAATCTAAAAAATGAATAGATGTTTCTTTTGGAGTGGAGTGGTGTGTCTCTTGGTGTGAAGAGGAGTGTCTCTTGGGAAAAAAATAAGATTTTGTATCTCTTTAAAATAGAGGGGCTGGCTCCTCTCATATAGTATGTGTGTGTGGATGTGCATGTTAGGAAAAAAGAGAGGAATGCCTAGAGATCTTAGAATAGTAGTAGAATTATAGATTTCTACTTTTTTGGAGGAGAGGAGATTTTAAATGAATCTGCAAGAAATTGTACTAGCATTGCATGGATCAGTGGGAGACTTTTTGAGAGAGATCATCATCTTTCTTTCAAATGAAAAATACTAAGTATTGTGTTCTTCATTATCTTTTGATTTCATAAACACTTATCTAGTGGATTTGTTTTGAGGTAATCAAGATATCCATTGTGTTTTCTTCATGCTTTGTGGGTCTTTTTTCTCACTCTTTCTTATTTTTTGGAAATAGTGGCATGAGAAGATTATGCCATTGTTTTCATTTTACTTTTCTTTTGTAACGAGTAGGATTCACTTTTAGGATTTTGCGATGCATGTTAGGAAAGTTTTTAATCATAAACATGATGGTTTTTACTTGAATTTCATTTACATTACAATAAGGGTCCATTTTTGCATTAAAATTCATTGCAATTGCATGAAGATCCAAATGGTTGTGTAATTGTTAACAAAGTGGAACTACAATTGATTTCATGGATCATATTGTAGTCCATGGGGTTTAGTGCAAATAAATAGAGAAATGTACTTTGATGGGCATAAAATTGGAGCTTTTAGGGTGACAGACTAAAATCCCTAATTTGGTCCAATTTCTTGGAAACTAAAGCGAGATGTTAGCCCTCGGGCGAGGGTATGTGGGAGCTCTGGAGTGAGATCACGTATCCTCCCAGCCTAATGATACACCTAAAAAATATAGTATTTTTATGCACATTTTTATACTTAAATTTGATAATATTACACTTTAATGGAAGTTATTTTTGTGTTTTTCTTGCAGGTATGATTAAAATGAGTTATTATGATAAAAAGAAACAAAAGAGGATCAAATTTGAAGCAAAAATAGGCTATGTGAAAATTTGACCTGTGGCGGCGAAGCGCCTGACCGGGACATGGCGGTGGCCAAAGTGTACAATTATATAAATGTTTAAAAAAATAATATTGAATATTAACAAAGTTATCCCTTTTATCAACGCAAGTATACGTATCGTTCAAGTAATACAGGGCTCTAATGGAGTCCTGGATATGGATCCCACAGAGAAGTTAGAGATTATGAACTAATTTTTAGTAGATGCAATTACAATCTAGTATACGGAAATAAAGAACACTTATAATAAGCTCTATTTTTGAATGGAAGATTACAAATTAGAAATGTATCTTTCCCCTTGTTTAAGAGAATTAAGTGAAAGGATAATCAAATTAGTTAGAATTGTATTGTGCCAAATAGGAGCATTCCTATTCTTTACCCTTTGGTCCAAGCATAAAGAATATTGACTAATCCTATGCTTGGTTTCTGAATCTGCGGCTAGGCTGGGAGGATACTAGCTCTCACATCAGAGCTCCCACGTTCCCCTTGCCTGAGGGCTAACATCTACACTTCAGCACCCAAACGATAGGATCGAATTGAGGAATTTACTCTGTCACTCTAAAATCTCCAATTCTACGCCCGATAATAATATTTCCCTATTTATTTGCACCCTTTTTTCAAGGCCTTTTCTTTCCCTAAATTATAGATGTAATCTTTACTTTAGTTGTAAAATCAACATATTTTAACAGTTCAGTTGGCCAAATTGAAAGTAAATTAAGATCTAAGTCGAAGATTTTCACAATTTTTATTTAATATTTTAGGCACAACTAATTCATTTTTCCATTTCACAAAATCTTAAAAACTAGGAGAGAGACAAAGAAGACTACTCAAAATGCATAGGAAGAATACCACAAATCTTAGATTTCATATAAAGTTAAAGTTATAAAACAATAAACAAACTTATCTCGAATTTTCTCCCCAAGCAAACTCCTTGAAGTTCCTCTGACTTTTCCTTCTTGTACAATAAACTCAATTAAACTCACTAATATGCTCTCCAAAATATACTCACACACTAAATACACTACTTAAAGACACACCAAGGACATAAAGAAGGCACTTCACAGACACCAAAAAGACACACCTTTGGCCTAAAATCATCACTATTTAAAGAGGAAGAAAGATTTCCAATGGTTGCTTAAGCACCTCTTCAAAAAGCGTCTAGATTCAATGTATCATTGCTTGAACCGATCTTCTCACAGTTGACAGGTTCGATCTCACCGTCGACGGGCTTCTAGAACGTAGGCTACTACTCAAGCTCACTGTCGGCGGGCTCGATCTCACTGTTGGCGGGCTTCTTTATAATATATTCAAATGTTCTTGAGAAAACACGCGGTCAGCGGCTTATTTCTTGCAGTCGGCGGGCTAGTTTAATTTTCATCTATTTTATTCTTTTTTGTCCCAGATTCGGTCCCTTTTCAATCTTTTTGCTCCATTTCCCATAAATCTTCATACCTGGAATAAAACATAGAAAATACCTTTCTTTAAAGTGCAATTTCATCAATAGTTAATATCATTTTGGTATGAATTTCCCAATACATTTTTCTCTGGTTAGTGCCACATGGTTGACGTGTAGTCATGGCAGTTTAAAAATACAAATTAAATCAAATTTGACACAATTTTTAAGGGGTGTTAAGCAACTTTTGGTAGTAACTTCCTTAGCTTCCTTTGGGCGACTGATTTGAATGAAGAGATGCATTCTTTGGTGGATACAGTGAATCTGGACATATTTTTAAGACACACCAAAGCACATTTTAAAGAATTATAAGAATAAAGTCTTATAATCAGAAGAGAGTCCATCTTAGTCTTTTTTAGAGTCTTCTTTTTACTGTTTAGAGTTTGTTAGTTAAGTCCTTTTAGTTTAAGAGAGTATAAAGGAGAAAGGGGTTGGTGTGAAGCCTTCTTCTCACCAATTTTCCTTCATCCATTTATCTAGTTTGTATTGGAGTCTAAAGTCAGAGTTAGAGTCAAGAGTGTTGGGCACCAACCTCTGTAGAGCCTTTTAGTGGGAAAAAAGCTTCCGAGGAACTTCTAGAGTCTTGTGAAGAGAATTTTCAGATAAGTTTTTATCCATGAGTTCTGAGTAGTTTTATTTATCCTTTTCCTTTTAATTGATGAAGTAATTAAATTATGGAAGGAAGTTGTGTGAAATATATATTTTTAATGTTGGAAGAAGTTGTGATGATTTATTTCCTTGCACATAATGTACTTCTTTATTTTGCCAATTAAGATGTTAAAATTTGTTGTGAGATTATGTAAGAACCAATGCGGTATTGTCTCAGTGAAAAATTGGAAAGAATCACTTGCAATTATATATATGATAATTGTAGTTCATATAATTAAATGCAAATAAATACTGAGATATGTATTTAATGGTGAGTAAAATTAGAGGTCTTTAGAGTGACGTGCTAAAGCCCCCTAATTTGGTTTGAGGTGAAATTTTTGGTTATGAGATGTTAGCCCCCAGGTGGAGGAAATAGAGGGAACTCTAGAATGAGAGCTGGTATCTTCCCTGCCTAACTCGTGTACAAAATTTCAAAGCTTCAAATTAACCAATTTTCTTTATTGAACCAATTATGGGTAAAGAATATAATTGCTCCTATTTGGGACAACACATTTAAATACTTCTACAATGAAATTCCATAATTATTGCTGATTAGATAAAAGAGGAAAATATATTTTATTCTCATTTCTTTCATATCATTTAGTAGTCTTGTTAATTTTAGTTGCTTGCTTACCTATTATTAAAAAACATCAAAAACAATTTTCCATTTATCTTTTTTAAAACATACTTTAAAAAATTAATTTAAAAAGTAAAAAGTTATTTTTCTTATTTCTTTATATTTTTATAAATTTCTTTGTGGGTTCGATATTTTGGGGCTTAATCAGAAAGCCCTATATTACTTGAGAAACGATATGTTTACTTGGTTAGAATCTCATATTATAAAATAATTAAAATATATTTCTTATTTTCTTCAGAGTCAAGTTTTTGGCACTATTGCAAAGAAATATATATTATCATTGAAAAAAATATAAAGAGAAAAACATAAGCATAAATATTCGGGGACCAAGTCTTTGGCGCCGTTACCGGGGAAATTAATTAAAATTTCATATAAAGAAGATTAAGAAAAAATAAATCTTTTACTTTTCTTTACTTTTGTTAGTGTGTTTTACTTTATCGTATTTTATTGTGGTGTATGTATAGTTCAGGTTCTGAAGGACTTGTGTTAGAGAGAAATATCAGAAAAATCAAAAAAATTAAAAATACTAAAAAAGATAAAAATATTCAAGAATCAATAATTTAAAACTTTAAGGGAATATGCTAACCTTGCAGTGGATGAATATCATGGTAGTATTCAACACCCTATTGTAGTTTCTAATTCATTTGAACTTAAACCTCCTATTATCCAAATGGTATCTAATAATCAATTTGGGGGAGCACCAACTAAAGATCTTAATTTAAATCTTGCCAATTTTCTTGAATTGTGTGCTACTTTTAAATACGATGGTGTTTCTGATAATGCTATTACACTTAGACTTTTTGCTTTTTCACTGATGGATAAGGCTAAGATATGGTTAAATTTATTAGCACCCGGATCTATCTGAACTTGGAGTGATTTAGCACAAAACTTCCTTGCTAAATGTTTTCCACCATCAAAGACTGCGAAGCTTAGAAATTATATCACATCTTTTTTTCAATTTGAAGGTGAATCTATATATGAAGCAATAGAACGATTTAGAGTTCTCTTAAGAAAGTGTCCACATCGTTCTATACCATATTGCTTAATAATTCAGACTTTTTATGATGGATTAGTTGGATCTCTTTGATCTATTATCGATGTCGCTGCTGGTGGTTCATTGATGTCTAAATAATTTGTTGATGCTTATGCTTTAATTGAAGAAATGGCTACTAATAATTTTCAATGGCCTTCTAAAAGGTTAAATCCTAAAAAGGTAGACAATATTCTTGAAAATGATGCTTTTGCAATGTTAGTAAATCAAGTTGCTGCAATCTCAAGGAAGATAAACCAATTTAGGATGGATTTTTCTCAGCCAATTTCCATGATTGAAGAAAATTGATTAGGCTAAAAGGTTGATTCTCAAACTTTACTAGAAACTTTGAATGTTGTAAGTAACCATATTAACCCATACTCCAATTATTATAACCAAGGTTGGAAAAAAAACATCTAAACTTTAACTGGAATAACAATAATCAGGGTGGTAGTAATCAACAATATGGGAACAACCAAGTAAATTCATTAGAGAACTGCAACAACCAAGGGAATAATAATTATAGACTAACCTATCCTCCAAGATTTAACAATACTTCACAATTTAAGGAGAAGAAGTTGTCTTTTGATGAAGTGGTGTTACAAATGGGAAATCAATTGCAAAGCCAAGGAGCTACTATCAGAATTATTGAGAATCAATTGAGACAAATTGCCAAATCATTAAGTAATAGATCCCAAGGAATGATTCCTAGTAATACTAAAGTAAATACAAGAGATAATAATAAAGAGCAAGTAAAAGCAATTCAACTGAGAAGTGGAAGAGAGTTGGAAGGTAGAATTCAAAAAGAGATTGAAATAGAGAAAGAACATATTGAAAAACCAATAGAGGACACTCCAAAAGGTTTAGAAAGTCCTTTTTCTCCACCTAAGATTGGTTTAGAAAAGCCATCACCTCCATTTCCTCAGACTTCATCAACAAAAGTTGGAGAAGCAATTTTTAAAGTTCTTGAAGATATTTAAAAGCTTACAATCAACATTCCATTTACTGAAGCCTTAGAACAAATGCTAAGCTATGTGAAATTTATGAAGGATATTCTCAACATAAAAAGGAAGTTTGAAGAAAATGAAACTGTTGCACTTACTAAAGATTGCAGTGAAATAATTTTAAAAAAGCTTCCTGAAGAGCTTAAAGAACCTGGTAGTTTCACAATTCTAAGTGCAATCAGAGACAGATTTTACGGGATTTAGGTGCAAGCATTAACCTTATGCCTTTATCAATATTCAAATGATTGGGATTAGGAGAAATAACCCCTACTACTATAACTCTGCAATTAGCGGCTCATTCAATCACATATCCTAAAGGAGTTATAGAAGATGATTTGGTGAAAGTGGATCAATTTATATTTTCTGTTGATTTCATTGTACAAGATATGGAGGATGATAAAGAGATACCCATAATTTTAGGGAGACTTTTCCTAGCCACAGGCAGAGCAATGATAGATGTGCAAAAATGGGAATTAACAATGATTGTTAATGATCAAGCTGTTACATTAAATATTTCAAAATCAATGAAATATCCTGATACACCTAAAATATATAGTATTTTTATGCATATTTTTATACCTATTTTTGATGATATTGCACTTTAATGGAAGGTATTTTATGTTTTTCTTACAGTTATGATGAAAATAATTAATTATGATGAAAGGAGTGAAAAAAGACTAAATTTAGAGCAAAATTATGAAGTTTGAGAAATTTGGCCTCTAGCGCCTGAGCGCCAAAGTGCCTGTGCTTAAGCGCCACAATTAAAAATCAAATTCAAATGAATTTTGGTGCCATTTTCAAGGGGTGTTTGAAGCAACTTTTGGTTGTGACTTCCTTAACTTCCTTATGGCGGCAAATTTGATTTAAGGGATGCACCTTTTGGTGGATACATTGAATCTGGACATGATTTGAAGAGCGACCACGACAACTTTTGGAAAAATATAAAAATGAAGCCTCATAATTTGCAAGTGTGTGTTGTTATTGTGTGTTGAAGTGGGTGTTGTTATTAGTGGGTGATTGTTATTAATATGTGAGGTGTGAGTTGAACAGAGTAGTAGTTAGTAATTTAGAGTTCTTCATTTCTGTAGTAGAGAGTAGAGAGTAAGAAAGGAAAAAGGGTTGGTGTGAAGCCTTCTTCTCACCAATTTTATTTTATCCTTATATATAGTTTTTATTGAAGTATAAAGTCTTTATTAGAGTCACCAGAGTTGGGCACCAACCTCTAAAGAGTTGTATTGTGGAAAGCAAAATTCTAAAGGAACTTCCAGAGTTTGGTGGAGGGATTTTCAGATAAGTATTTATCTTCTTTTTACACATTATTTATAAATAAGATTGTTGTGTTTCCATTTTTTTTTTTATGCTTTCATATCAAGTTTTTTTTGTGTTTTCTTCATAAAATCTGAGTAGTTTAGTTTATCTTTTTCTTTCTTTGATCATGAAGTAATTAAATTATGAAAGTATGATGTGGAAAGTATAAGTTTTTAATGCTAGAATAAATTGTCATGATTCAATTCCTTGAACTTAATTTACTTCTTAATTTAGCTAATTAAGATGTTAAAATTTATTGTGAGATTATGTAAGATCCAATGCAGTATTGTCTCAAACAACAATTAGAAAGAATCACATGCAATTATATGGGTGAGAATTGTAGTCCGTATGATTGAATGTAAATATATAAGGAGATATGCTTTATTAGGGAGTAAAATTAGAGGACTTTAGAGTGACAAGCTAAGGCCTTTTAATTGTGTTTGTTATTTTAAATTTGGTTATGAGATGTTAGCACCTAGGTGGAGGGAATAGAGGGAACTCTAGAGTGAGATCTGATATCTTCCCTGCCTAGCCCATCTACAAAATTTCAAAATTTCAAATTAATTATTTTTCTTTATAGAACCAAGCAAGGGTAAAGATTATAATTGCTTCTATTTGGCACAATACATTTAAATACTTCCACAACATAAATTTCCATAATTATTACTTATTCATTGAAGAAGGAAAAAGATATTTTATTCTTATAAATTTTAAATCATGTTTAGAGTATTGATAATTTTATTTCCTACTGAACTTATTATATAAAATATCAAAATCAACTTTTTGAAATTAAAACCTTAAAACTTACTTACAAAGATCAATTGAAAAGGTAAAAATTTATTTTTCTTATTTCTTTAAATTTTTACTCATTTCCTTGTGGGTTCGATATCTTGGGGCTTAATTAGAAAGTCCAATATTACTTGATAAATAATATGTATACTTGCGTAGAATTCCATACTATAATTCATAAATTTCACATCTAAATCGTAAGCATAAATATTCGGGCATCAAATTTTTGGTACGGTCGCCGGGGAAATTGATTAAAATTTCATTTATAGAAATTTAAGAGAAATTAAAATTTTTTACTTTTCTTTGTTTTTGTTAGTGTGTTTTGTTTTATTTTATTTAATCTTGTATGCGTAGTTCAGGGTATGAGGGACTTGTGCCATACAATTCTAAATTAGAAAGTACAATTAGAAAAATTTAAAAAAAATTAAAAATTCTTAAAAAAGAAAAAAATATTCAAGAAATGACAAATCATTAAAATCAAAATGTTAACATTCATTAAGTGAATATACTAACCCTACAGTGGATGAACTTCATGGTAGTATTCAACACCCTTCTGTAGCTGCTAATTTCTTTGACCTTGAACTTGTTATTATCTAAATGGTATCTAATAATCAGTTTGGGGGAGCACCAACTGGAGATCCTAATTTACATCTTGCCAACTTTCTAGAGTTGTGTTCTACTTTTAAATATAATGGTGTTTCAGATGATGCTATTAGACTTAGAGTTTTTCCTTTCTCCCTATGGGATAAAGCTAAGATAAGGTTAAATTCGTTAGCTCCTAGATCTATCAGAACTTGGGGTGATTTAGCACAAAAATTCCTTGCTAAATATTTTCCACCATCGAAGACTTTGAAGCTTAGAAAATATATCACATCTTTTTGTCAGTTTGAATGTGAATCTATATATGAGGCATGGGTACAATTTGAAGATCATCTTAGGACATGTCCACATTCTTCAATACCAATTTGATTAACAATTTAAACCTTTTATAATGGGGGAACAACCTCTTAGATCTATTATCGATGCTACTGTAGGAGGATCACTGATGTCTAAACTGTTTACTAATGTTTATGCTTTGATAGAAGAAATGAATAATAATAATTTTCAATGGCCTTCTGAAAGGTTAAATCATAAAAAGGTAGCCAATATTCATGAAAATGATGCTTTCGCAATGTTAGAAAATCATGTTGCAGCAATTTCAAGGAAGATAGACCAAATTGGGATGAATTTTTCTCAGCCAATTGCTATGATTGAAGAAAATTCATGAAGTCAAGATTCTCATACTTAACCAGAAACATTGAATGCTATAAGTAAGCCTAATAACCATTATTCTAATTATTATAACCTAGGTTGGAAGAATATCCAGACTTTAATTGAAATATCAATAATCAGGGTGGTATTAATCAATAATGGGGGAACAACCAAGTAAATCTTTTAGGGAACTGAAGCAACCAAGGGAATAATAATTATAGACCAACCTATCCTCCAGCTTTTAATAATGCTTCACAATTTAAGGAGAAGATGTTGTCTATTGAAGAAGTGCTGTTACAAATGAGAAATCAATTACAAAGTTAAGGAGCTACAATAAGAAATATTGAAAATCAATTAGGTCAAACTGCCAATACATTAAGTATTAGATCCCAAGGTATGTTTCTAAGTAATACTGAAGTAAATCCATGATATGAAAATAAAGAGCATGTAAAAGCAATTCAACTGAGAAGTGGAAGAGAGTTGGAAGGTAGAGTGCAAAAAAAAAATTGAAGTAGAGAAAGAAAAGATTGAATAACTAAAAGAAGACGCTCTGAATGGTTTGGCAAGACCTATTTCTCCACTTAAGGAAAATTTGGAAAAACCACCACCACCATTTCCTCAATGACTTCGTTAGTAAAAGTTAGATAAGCAATTTTCAAAATTCTTAGAGATATTTATGAAGCTAATAATCAATATTCCACTTACTGAAGCCTTAGACTAGATGCTAAGCTTTGTGAAATTTATGAAGGATATTCTCAATAAAAAAGGAAGTTTGAAATAATGAGATAGTCGCACTTAGTGAGTAGTGGAGAGCAATAATTCAGAAGAAGCTTCCTGAAAAGCTTAAAGATCCTCGTAGTTTCACAATTCCATGTGCAATCAGAGCTAGATTTCATGGAAAAGCTTTATGTGATTTGGCTGTAAGCATTAACCTTATGCCTCTCTCAATATTTAAAAGATCAGGATTAGGAGAAATAACTCCAACTAGTGTAAATCAGCAATTAACAAATCATTCGATCACATATCCTAAAGGAGTTATAGAAGATGTTTTGGTAAAAGTGGATCAATTTATCTTTCCTGTTGATTTCATTGTGTTGGATATGGAGGAAAATAAAGAGATACCCATGATATTAGGAAGACCTTTCTTAGCTACAGGCAGAGCAATGATAGATGTAAAAAAAGGGGAATTAATAATGAGAATTAATGATCAGACTATTGCATTCAACATTTCAAAATCTACGAAATATCCTGCAAGAGGTAAAGATGATGAATATTATATGATGTGTGTTATCAAGTATTTGAGTGAATGTCATTTCAAATCAGCTTATGAAAAGAAATCTAAAAGAGAAGAATTAGAACATGAGCAAGAAGAAAAGTTACATTATTCTGAAGATTTCATGAGGAAGATCTAAATTATGTTCATAAAAATTTTAAAATGGTGGAATTGACTGAAAAAAATGAATCGTTTGGTCCATCAATTAAAAAACCTCCTGAACATGAGTTAAAGATGCTTCTTGATCATTTGAAATATATTTCTCTAGGCAAGTCCTCAAATTTTCCAGTTATAATTTCCTCTCAAATAACTAAAAAATAATAAGAGAGTTTGTTAGAAGTTTTAAAGAAGTATAAGAAAGCCTTTGGATGGATGATAGATGATATCAAAGGAATCAGTCCTTCAATTTGTATGCATAGAATCATTATGGAAGATAATTGCAAACCTAAAGCTGAACCTCAATAGAGATTAAATCCTATTATGGAAGATGTTGTTAAGAAAGAAATTTTAAAGTGGTAGGATGCTGGGATTATCTACCCTATTTCAGATAGTGCATGGGTTAGTCCTATTCACTGTGTTCCTAAGAAAGGAGGAGTAAATGTGACTGCTAATGAAAAGAATGAGATTATACCAACAAGACAAGTTACAGAGTGGAGAATATGCATTGATTATAAAAAAGTAAATCTTGCTACAAGGAAATATCATTTTCCACTCCCTTTTTTAGATCTGATGTTGGATAGGCTAGCTGGGCATAAATACTTTTATTTTCTAGATGGATATACAGGGTACCACCAAATTAAAATTTCTCTTGAGGATCAAGAGAAAACAAAATTTACCAGTTCTTATGGTATGTTTGCTTTTAGAAGAATGCCTTTTGGTTTATGTAATGCCTTTGCTAGATTTCAAAGATGTATGATAGCTATTTTCTATGATTTAACTATAAAAGGGATTGAACTTTTTATGGATGACTTTTTAGTGTTTGGAATTTCATTTGAATCATATTTAGAACATTTATCTAAAGTTATAAAATGCTACAAAGAAACTAATTTGGTCCTTAATTGGTAAAAATGCCAATTTATGGTAGCAGGAGGAATTGTATTAGGACATAGAATATCCGAAAAAGTTTTAGAAGTAGAACCTGCAAAAATTCAAATTAAATCTAATTTACATTGTCCAACAAATGTAAAGGGAATTAGAAGCTTTCTGAGACATGCTGGATTCTATATGCATTACATTAAAGACTTTTCAAAAATTTCAAACCCTTACATCGTTTGTTGGAAAAGGATGTAATCTTTTATTTTGATGATGAATGGCTAAAAGATTTTGAAACATTAAATGAAAAATTAATCACTGCACCTATTATAATTTCACCAAATTGGGAAAAACCTTTTGAATTAATGTGTGATGCTAGAGATTATGCTATTGGTGTTATTTGGGTCAGAAATATGATAAAAATTTTAAATTAATTTACTATGCTAAAAAAACTCTTAATAAAGCTCAAATTAACTATACCACTACTGAGAAAGAGTTATTAGCTATAGTTTTTGCTTTTGATAAATTTCGATCATATTTAATTGGAACTAAATGTGTAGTGCATACTGATCATTCTGCTATCAAATATTTAATGAAGAAGAAAGATGTAAAACTGAGATTGATTAGATAGATTCTTCTTTTGCAAGAATTTGATTTTGAGATAGTAGATAGGAATGGTGCTGATAATCAAATTGCTGATCATCTATCCAAGCTTGAAACCGAAAAATCTTTTAGTAATACTAAAGAAATTAATGAACATTTTCCTGATGAAAAATTGTTCACTATTAAAGAATGGCTTATTCCGTGGTATGCAGACATTGTAAACTTTACTGTATGTGATATTGTACCGTATGGTTTGACATACCAAGGAAGAAGTCTTTATCTGATGCTAAAACTTATTTTTAGGATGACCCATTTTTATATAAATAAGGAAAAGATTTGACCATTCAAAGAAGTGTGCCTTTAGAAGAAACTTATGAAATTATTCAAAAATGTCATAATTTTGATTATGGGGGATATTTTAGAGTTCATAGAACTGCTTATAGAATTTTACAATCTAAATTTTATTGGCGTGTAATTTTTAAAGATATTAATGCATATATTAAAAATTGTGATCGATGTCAGCGTGTAGGCAATATTTCTAGAGGAAACGAGATGCCCCTCAATTATATGTTGGAAGTTGAAATATTTGATGTTTGGGCATTAGATTTCATTGGACCATTTACACCATCTTTCGGAAAGATTTATATTTTAATAACGGTAGATTATGTATCCAAATGGATTGAAGCTGTTACTTTACCTCAAAGTGATGCTAAAAGTGTTGCAAAGTTTTTAAGAAAGAATATATTTTACAGATTTGGAATACCAAGAGTAATCATAACAGATGGAGGAAGTCATTTTAGAAATGCGATTGTGAAGAATTTAGTAAAGAAATATCATATTAATCATCGCATTGCTACTACTTATCATCCACAGACAAGTGGTTTGGTTGAATTATCCAATAGTAAAATTAAAAGAATATTGGAAAAAATTGTTAATCCAAAAAGAAACGATTGGTCAATCAAATTGGATTATGCTTTGGGGGCTTATAGGACTGCTTACAGAACTCCTATAAGAATGTCCCAATATAGGCTAATTTTTTGAAAAGCTTGTCATTTTCCTGTTGAACTTAAGCATAAATCATATTGGGCTATTAAAGAGTTCAATTATAATTTAAAGGATGTTGCTGAGAGGAGATTATTGCCATTAAATGAGCTTCAAGAGATAAGAAATGAATCTTATCAAATTGCTATAATTCAAATTCAATTTTAGGGGCTTAGGCCAATTAAGGTTATTATGAATGAATTAACTCAAAATATATTTTTCACAGGGTCTCCTGGTCCTAAGAAACATCACCAAATTTTCCTAGAATTTATGTTACAACATGCTAATTATTGGAATTAAAATACCTAAAACAGTGACATGAACTTGAAAAATTAAGAACTTTCCATAGAGGTGGTCTCTGACCTTGAAAACTTAAAGGAATCTTCCAAGGATCAGAGGCTTCAAAAGCTCTATGGTCTCATGCCATGGTGAAATATCTATACAAATGGAGAATCAGAATATTGGAAGCAGTAAATAAATTATTAAAAATAAAATACTTATCCAATTAAATTGATTTCTTTTCCACATTATTCTCCTCTGTTCACTGAGCAAGAGGGTATTTTTATTTTATTTTTGTGATTTTTCTATGCAAAGATATGAATTTTTGAAGTTCAAGGCATTTAAATAATTCAAAAATACCCTAATTTCCTACTTATCCACGCGGTGCCGCGTCAACCTCGGCAGCTCTGAAAGCCTACGCATCGCATTGTGATTCGGTGCCGCCATCTGACTCAGCTCTCCAGGGGCTCGCGGTTCACGTACCATTACGCTGTCCGACTTGATCTCGATAGACGCGCAATCCAAAGGCTCCTGGTCATCGTCTACGACTGGTGTGCACCCGTGACCTTCCACACTCAAACCCTAATATCTTTCTCGATTCTCAATGAATTTTCGAGTTCTTATACTCTATCGATTCATCTTGAAGAGACGAACACATCCATATAGTTTATAAGCTATGAAATTAACCCAAACAAAAAGGAGAATTGCTAGAAGCTCGGGAGGAAGAATGAGTTCATACCTTTGCTCAGAGAAGTGAAGCTTCGATCTGAGGGTTATGTCACCTTCGATTGAGTCCAGGAAAGCTCCAGATGAAGTCTCTAGCTCTGGGGAATTGTCTAAGTATGGAAGTGACCAAGGCCGACCACAAAGCTTGGAGGCTATAAGCAATGGCTAGCCTAGTGAGGGGGCTTTTTGCTGGGGAACTTCTCCTCTTGGTCTGGTGAAGGTGTAGGATCAATCAATTTGAAGATTGGCTCACTGTGGTGAAGTGTCCTATTTTTGGGTGGATTTTCAACTCAGAATTTGAGCTCACAGAGAGGGTTTTAGGGCTGGATTTCAGTGGGGATCAAGTTCTCTATGTCTGGAGAGGGATCTGGAGTAATTTTGGCAGAGTTTTGGTAAGGTTTGGTTCAACACCTGCTTTGGCAGAGAGGTGGTGGTGTTTAAATAGAAGTGGCTGGAGGGCTTCCCAGGGGCAATTGGAGGCTGGGATCAGCTGCTCAGGAGAGGAGAAGAACAACCATGGTGTCCATTTGGGTTGGGACAGCTCAGCCAGTGGGTTTGAATTTTTTGAAGCCAAATAAGGCTCTCGGCCTGGTGTTTTTCGGCGGCTGTGGTGGCTAGCCGGCCAGGCATGGGTCACCATCTGACTCAATGGGGTCAGGGGTTGAGTTTGGTGCAAACAATGGGTATTGGCCATGTGTAAAGAGGTTTGATTTAAATGGTATGGGGGAGAGGTCATTTTGGATTCAATTTGGTCAACTCATGGTTTAGGCTAGGTGGACCTCCCCAATGCTGGTTTGGGTGGAAGAGAAAGTCACTTGGGTCAGCTTGATTAGTGGGGTCATGTCACAATCCAAGTACAATTAGGCTTAAGCAAGATTAGGGGATACATGGGAGTGTTTAATCACTCCTAAGGGAATCATTAAAGGTTTTCCTCCTTTTTCCATTTAGGGAGTGGTGATAAGTCAAAGCTCTCATGGCTTTCATGTGGCTTCTGCATGGCTCCAAGGACTCCATTTGGCTTAGGGATGGCTTGGCTCATTTACATGAAAGAAGGTTTTGAATTTTTAGACATTTTGATGGAAAATTTCCATGGGGCCACATTTGGTTTGTTTAAATGATGAAATAAAACTTGGGGGGTGATTTTATCAAATGGATGGTGAGAGGAAATCTCATGTGGGCTTTGGAATGGATTTTTGGGCTTTTTGAATTTTGGTGAAAATGAGCTTTTAAAGGCATTATGGAAGTGGGCTTTTAGATTTTAAAATGGGCTTTTGGATGAAAGTTTTGTGAAGGACCATGCCAAATAAATGTTGGGTTTAGTTTAGGGATGTGTCATGAGTGATTTGGAACAAATTTGAAGTGATTTTGAATTGAATTGGGTTTAATGTGGGTCTTTTAGTAAAGGGGCAAAAGTAAGTCAAATTGGGCTAACTTGGTCTAAGCTTGGGCTAAAGTTAGATTTGATGTAAAATTAATGTTGAGAAATGTTTATGGGAGTGTCACAAAGAGTTTTCAACTTTGGTTGGGCTTTGATTTTAGGATTTGGGCCCATTTGGGTTAGGTTTGGGCTTAGGTCAATTTAAGGGATTTTGGTTTTGGGTTAGATTTGGGTGGAGTTTAGGTTCAAATTTTGGGCAAATCAAGTTAGTGTTTTGTTTATGGGGGTGTTAGGAAGGCCTTAGAAAAGATTTGGGGCCAATTGGAGTTGAATTGGGTTGGTTTGAGCTAGGTTTAGGTCATGGGCCAAAATTAGGCCTTAGGCTTTAAACTGAAATTGGGCTCAAATATCAATCAAATTTGACTTGGATTTGGTCTAAATTGATGTTGAGGATATTGAATTGAAGTTTAGAATTGAATTGGACCAGAATTGAAGTCAATTGGGGTGGTTTGGTTTGACATTGGGTTCACTTGGGTAAAAAATGGGTCAAATTGGGGGTTTTGGTAAAAGTGAGTTACATTGGCAAAACTGGCCCATGGTGTAGTTGGACAATATTAAATTGGGAATATTTGGGATTTTTGCAATTTTTTGGAATTTTCTGAATTTTTTGGATTTTTGGGGTAAAAGGGTATTTTGGTAATTTTGGGGGGTTTAGGGGTATTATTGGAAATTTTGGTTTTTTTGGCCAAAGATGGTCAATTTGAATGGTGGGAACTGTTTAGGATTGATTTTGAGGGATCTTGGGTAATTTAGGCAATTTTGCAAATTTTGGGTCATTTCAAGGGTATTTGGTAGGTTTGGTGGGTCCGGGGCCCCAGGGGTCAAAAATTGAAATTTTGAAAAAAAAAAAAGATTGATCAAATGTGAGTGAAAGAGAATCATTTTAGTTGAGCCATGAAACCATATTAAACCCATATAAGCCATGAGAGGACTCATTTGAGGCATTCCCTATGTTGTTCCTAACCCTCTTAGCAAGGGGCTTAGGGGTTAAGGACCATCCATATGAATTACCTACATGAGTCAGGAAGTCAAGTTGGGTGAGAGTGTGGTTTTAGGACTTAGAATGTGTGTGAGAGTGTAGTGTATGTGCAAGTCAACCCTCACCAGACCAGGCCACCCAGGGTATTCCTAAGGCCAGAAATGTCCTATAGGGAACTCATCCTTTAAACCTCCACATTTGACTTCAACCCTCTAGGTGATTAGGGGTCTACAATCAAGCTTGTGGGGTTTGCAGGGAGTTAAGAGGTGTTTGAATTTCTAAGTGGTGGGTTCCATTTCTATTCCTCTAAGATTAGTTAAAGGAAATGCTTAAGGCTAGATCCTAAGTACTAAAGAGAGAAGCAAAAGACCTCATCAAAAATGGGTTCAACAAATGGACCCCCAGTAGGTGTGGTGTACTAACCAAGCACACCGCGCGCATTAGTGTTGACCGAAGAGATCAACAAAACCAACACAGATGTCTAAGTGACAAACTTAGGACTAAGTAGAAGAATTTCTGCTGGGGAGTATCAGGTATATTTCCAAGACTGGAGATTCTTGAACTCTCGCTGGGGAATGGAAAAGGAGGTGAACTCCAAACCACAAGATCTAGGGAATTCAATTTAGATTTCAGTTTGCTTTAAAATTTTAAGTTTCAATGTGTGAGTTTAGATTTCAATTTGTTCTGAGTTTCTATTTCGATTGAAGTTTAATTTAAAATCGATTTAAAGAAATTTTGAATTTGAAATTTGGATTTGAAATGAGAACTGAAGCCTGGGTTTCAACCTCGGGATTGCGAAGAGAACTGGAATTTAGGTACCAGCCTTGGAGTGAGAATCAGAGTTTAAGCATCGACTAAAAAAGGGCGAGAATCAGAATTTAGGTACTGATCTCGAGAGAGTGAGATTTGAAATTTAAGTATCAAACCTGAAAGAGAATCGAAATTTAGGTATCGATCTCGGATGAGAGTCGGAATTTAGGTACCGACCTTGCTGAAATTTAGGTACCGGTCTCCGAAATTTAGAATTGAAATTTAGGTATCAATTCGAAAGAGAATCGAACTTTAGGTATCGATCTTGAATGAGAGTCGGAATTTAGGTACCGACCTTGAAGGAAGAGAACTGGGATTTAGGTACCAGTCTCGGAAATTTAGAATTGAAATTTAGGTATCAATTCGAAAGAGAATCAAAATTTAGGTATCGACCTTGAATGAGAGTCGGAATTTAGGTACCGACCTCGAAGGAAGAGAACTGGAATTTAGGTACCAATCTCGGAATTTAGAATTGAAATTTAGGTATAAACTCGAAAGAGAATCAAAATTTAGGTATCGATCTCGAATGAGAGTCGGAATTTAGGTACCGGCCTCGAAGGAAGAGAACTGGAATTTAGGTACCAGTCTCGAAAATTTAGAATTGAAATTTAGGTATCAATTCGAAAGAGAATCGAAATTTAAGTATCGATCTCGAATGAGAGTTGGAATTTAGTTACTGACCTCGAAGGAAGCAAACTAGAATTTAGGTATCAGTCTCGGAATTTAAAATTTAAATTTAGGTAGCAATTCGAAAGAGAATCGAAATTTAGGTATCAATCTCGAATGAGAGTCAGAATTTAGGTACCGACCTTGAAGGAAGAGAACTGGAATTTAGGTACCAGTCTCAGAAATTTAGAATTGAAATTTAGGTATCAATTCAAAAGAGGATCGAAATTTAAGTATCGATCTCGGATGAGAGTCAGAATTTAGGTACTGACCTCGAAGGAAGAGAACTGGAATTTAGGTACCAGCCTCGAAATTTATAATTAAAATTTAGGTATCAATTCGGAAGAGAATCAAAATTTAGGTATCGATCTCGAATGAGAGTCAGAATTTATGTATCGACCTCGAAGGAAGAGAACTGGAATTTAGGTAGCAGTCTTGGAATTTAGAATTGAAATTTAGGTATTAATTCGAAAGAGAATAGAATTTTAGGTATCGATCTCGAATGAGAGTCGGAATTTAGGTACCGACCTCAAAGGAAAAAAACAGCAATTTAGGTACCAGTCTCAGAAATTTTAATGAGAAATGGAAACGAGCTCCAATCTCGAAAGATCATCTGTATGAAGAGGGACCCAATCCCATGCCATCAGAACCAAATCGAACAAAGTTCGTGGCTCCGTGTCGATAGAACTATTCGATCCTCTAAGACACAGAAGAAAGAGAATTGAAAGGAGCTGGTAAGGGTACCAAGCTGAAAAGACTTGACTTAACGACAAGTCGAAGAGAATACTCTAATTTCAAAGGAGTTTCAAACAGATTTCAATTGAGGAAAGAACTGAAAGGTTCGAATCAGAGGATTCAGATCAGAATTCAATTTGAGATTTAGATTTGTTTTGTTTGTCCTTTAACGATCCCATTTTTTGTTTTTGTTGTTTATTTAGTGTTCATGTGAATTTGAAATTCATTTTAATATTCAGATTTTTAGGAAAAATTCTCTTTTATTTTGTTTTCTTTTCTGTTCTTCGTTCAAAGTTCATTTAACTCTAATGGCGTTTCCCAATCAAATTGCACAAAAAGAGGTGAAGGAAAAATATGATGTAGTCGTTTTCATTCCAACTTGCTAAAAGTACATCATACAACTTGATCTAGTCATGATGACATTTTCCTCAGAAATTTAATGTCTCATACAATACATGTAAATCCAAAACGGACTGTGTAAACTTCTTATTGATCCATCCAAAAGTGTCTGTCAAAAATCCATGTCTGAATAGTAAGAAACATGGGCAATAACATCACCTCCCATGCCACCCTTGGCAGGAATGTCGCATGGATGTGCATTGGAGGTGTGCTATTTCCCATGTAACTCACAACTCGTAGGGCCGGAGATTCTCCAATTCTGGATCTGGCTGAAAGTGGTAAGGCATTTTTCTGTCGTCTATTCTTCTAAAAGTAACTGAGATATGCTCTACAGGCACTCCTGGAATGCAATGATTCACAACGTCTGCTCCGTTTCCTTTTAACACCAGGATGGAACCTACTGGTAGTGGTATCTCCACCGACCCTCGGAACTCACCGGGGCTTGCAATCCGGAGGTCAGATCCGAACATGATGTTGCACTGGTTGACGAATGACACTATGTAGAAGGGTCTAACAAAGTCATGATGCTCTATATCCGGAGGTATGCAGTCACCTTCCTTGTAGATATTAATAATGCAGCTGTTGGGTATGCAATCTGTAGGTAGTACCCTCCATGTTATCATCCTTGTTAGCATTCTCTTAATGATTCTTGGCATCGGATCCACCTCACTACGATGGAGTATCCCTGGTGGATTTCCTTTTCTGTCTGTGGCAAAATTGTAGCAACATCTGCATCGGATTGTAACTCTTCCCTTTCCTGGCATCCATCTTCGGGGTTCTGAATATGTCTTTTCTCTCAGGCAGCCAGCTCGACCCATATTCTGCTATTCAAGGATGCAATCTACAATTTATTGTTTCTCATAATCTGAGAAAACATCTGTATGTAGCTCGAGGCCTTCCAAGATGTTGACCCTCTTGTTTCCAATTCTTTCAAAGTATTCAAAGGTTATCTTCTCAACTAATTGCATTTTCTCCAGCTCATATTCTGGGATTATCTGAAGTCCTCGGTGTCTAGTAACATACTGCGGGATGTATGGCTCAACCCCAGCACGTTCTTCTGCATGTCTTGGCTCCTCGGGGATAGTCTCCGTAGGGACATCCTCCGGGGTTGCTTTCGCAACAAGACTCTTTGGATCCGGTACATATGCTCAGCGTTGAGGTGCCGACTCTATTTATGCTTTTCTAGGTATTTCTTTTATCTGTTCTGACATTCTTGTAGTTGACTTTCTTCTTTCTTGTTCCTGATGAACCGGTCTCCTTGGAGAATTTGCACTAACGGTATCCACTGTCTGTTTATGTTGATCTTCTGTTAACTTCGTCAACATTTTGCGAATGCGACGATTCTTATTTCTTCGCTGGGTAGCAGTGAGAGTAGCTCTCCTTACCCCTTGAATTTCTATGGGTGCGGCGCTGACAAGCCTACCCTCTGCTGTGGCAACCACAGACTTAATTTTCCTATCTTCTCCGGTTGCATGCACCGCGTTTGCTTCTCTTTTCTTGTTGCTAGATTGGTGGCTCGGGCCACCTATTTTCATCACTGTCTGGCTGTGAAGTTCTTCTCGATAAACTGGGATCCAGTCATTTTCTTCGTATTGTAAGGCGACGCGGTGTGAAGTCTGAGTCAATCTCTATCACTGCTCCATCCTTCACCCTCTTTTCATCAAGTGCTAGACTCACTCCATTTCTAAAGTTTAGAACCAACCGCCTGTTCGACATTTTCGTGCGAAAAAATAAGGAAAGGATCAGGGGCTGTACTAAGAACAAGAACAATAAGAAAAAACACTTAAAAATTCTTATTCACTGCTTTTAAATTTAAAGGAAGTAGGAAGAGATGAGAAAATATCAGGAATGAATGGATTTAAAAGGAAAGATTGACATTTTATTATTATGATTTCCCATGTTTTCTTTTTAACATTTTTGTTGATGAGATTTTTTTATCATCCATTTTATTTTGTTTTGGGTTCGGACCCAGTCACAAAGTGATTACTTCACCCGTGTTTCTAGGGATAAGATTCTATTTTAGAAGCCACCCTTTGAAACATCAGGTTGCGTAATACTTCTTTAAATACCATCGATTGATTGGAAGCATGAGTCGTTCTCCACGGTAATTCACCAGTTGGTAGGAACCTCCTGAGTAGATTGTCTCGACCACGAACGACCCGTCCCATGTTCGTTCAAATTTACCACCTATCTTGTGATGTGCAAGAATATGTCTCTGGAGAACAAGAACTAAGTCACCAACCTTGAATGTCCTGGGACGGACTAATTTATCATGGGCCTGGATCATCTTGGCTTGATACAGTTCCAAATTCTGCTGTGCGTAAAGTCTTTTCCCTTCTAAGCTTTCCAATTCTTTCAGTCATAGTCTGACATTTTCTTCTGTAGTGATCTTTTCTGCAACTATAATTCGGAGTGACGGAAGTTGAACTTCCAGGGGCAAGATGGCCTCGGACCCGTACACTAAAGCGTAAGGCGTAGACTAAGTAGGAGTCCTAAAAGTCGTCCTGTAAGCCCATAAGGATTCTAATAACTTCTCGTGCCAATTTCTCTTGTTGTCATCCAAAGTTTTCTTTAAAATTTGAACGAGAGTTTTATTAAAATTCTTGGCAAAGCCGTTTGCTCTTGGGTAGTAGATCGTTGAGTATCGCCAATCGATCCCGTGTCTTCTGACAAAATTGTTGATCTTTGTACTTTTGAATGCAGACCCATTATCTGAAATGATTCTGCGTGGTACTCCAAAATGGTAGACGACTTAGTTCTTGAAAAATTGTAGCACGTGGTGTGCCTTCACTTCTCTGAGTGGTATAGCTTCTGCCCATTTAGAAAAGTAGTATGTAGCTGCAAGAATGAAGTGATGTCCTCTTAAAGAAGGCGGTTCTATCGGACCCACCATATCTGTGCCCCAACACTCAAATGGCCACGACGTGATTTTCGGATATAGCACATTTGGAGGTTGGTGTAGAACAACTCCGTGCACATGGCACTGGTGACAAATTTTGGAAACTTTCATACAGTCGGTCATCATCGAGGGCCAGTAGTACCCTAGTCGTTTAATCATCATTTTCGTTTTTGGACTCGACTGATGAGCGCCACAAAGTCCTGAATGTACTTCTTTAACGATTTCATGAGCCTCAGACCCGCTCAGGCATCTTAGCCACATCTGATCAAAAGACCTTCTGTATAGTGTATTATTTATTAATGAGTATGACAGAGTTCTTTTCTTAATTTGATGGGTTATCGACTTATTGTCAGGCATGTTTCCTATCTGCAAGTAGTCTATTAATGGTTGTCTCCAATCTTCTGTATTTGTCTGCAAGTAGTCTATTAATTGTTTATTCTGCTTTTCTTTCTGATTTGTGTATTGTATCTATGTCAAGCTGTGATAGGACCAACTTTGATCATCAGGGTCTTCTAGGCTTATTATCTGCTCATCCGGCAAATCGTCGTCGAGAGGTGAATCCGCCGGCAAAGGGTGTGCTGTGAGGAAGTCTGCTAGGACTTGTCCCTTTACGGCGCGAAGAGGAACGAAAGTTATGTCAAATTGCAATAGTATCATTGACCACCTGGCAAGTCTGCCAGAAAGCGTCGGTCGGGTCATCAAGTATTGCAACAGATTAACTCTCGAAATAAGGTTTAACTTATAAGAAAGCATGTAATGCCTGAGCTTCTATGCGGCGAAGATCAGGGCTAAGCAGTGCTTCTCAATAGGAGGATACTTTGCTTCCGTCGGAATTAGATGACGGCTTAAGTAGTAGAGAGCATTTTCTTTTCCCTCATCATTGACCTAGGCTAGCAGGGCTCCGAGGGAGTCGTCCAAAGCCACGATATAAAGTATCAACAATCTACCTGAGACTTGGGCTGCTAAGATAGGAGGTGTCATTAAATATTGCTTAACGTCCTTGAAAGCCCACTGGCATTTCTCATCCCAAACGAATTTGGCATCCTTTTTGACTAATGCCGAGAAGGGCTGACACCTACCTGACAAGTTCGAGATAAAGTGTCGAAGATATGTCAACTTCCCTTGAAAGGATCGTAGTTGTTTCAAAGTTTTTGGAGGAGGCATTTCTAAAATAGCTTTAATCTTCTCCGGAACGATTTCAATCCCACGATGTCGGACAACAAATCCTAAGAATTTCCCGGAGGTGACGCCGAATGTGCATTTTAAGGGATTCATCTTAAGGTTAAATTGTCTTAGTCGCTCGAAAACAATTCTCAAATCATATAGGTGATCTTCCTTCAGTTTACTTTTGATGACCACATCATCCACGTAGCACTCTACTTGGTTGTGAATGAGATCATCAAAAATATTCGTCATCGCTCTTTGGTATGTTGCTCCTGCGTTCTTTAGTCCGAATGGTATTACTGTGTAGCAATACACTCTGATCGGCATTCTGAATGTCGTGAGCTTTTCGTCTTCTAACGCCATCTTTATCTGGTTGTATCCCGATGACCCATCCATAAATGAGAAGATTTCATGAATCAAAGCGAAGTCGATCATCAGTTCTAGGATTGGTAGTGGAAATTCATCCTTTGGACATGCTTTATTCAAATCTCTGAAATCGACGCAGATTCTCATCTGACCATTATTCTTTCTGACTGGTACCATGTTTGCTAACCAAGTAGGGTATTGTTCTTCACGGACAAATTTAGCGTCTATTAGCTTCTTAACTTCGGCTATTACATGTTGCTCAATTTCTAGACGCATTCTTCTGGGAGTTTGTCTAACTGGAACAACACTGGGATCCACTCCTAACTTATGAACTGCGACTTCCAGAGCTAATCTTCGCATTTCATCATGACTCCAAGAAAAACAGTCCTTGAATTACATTAGTAGCTTGATTATTTCCTCGGAGTCTTTTTTATTAAGGAGCTAACAAAGGGTCGGCCTAGGCTCTTCGCTAGTACCTAAGTTAACTTTCGTTAACTCGTCTACTGTAGATTTGATTTCTTCTTCGAATTCTTGTAGAGCATCACCGATTGGTAGATCTTCGAGGTCTTCTGAAGCTTACAAGCACTCTTTATTAGGTTCGCAAGTGACAACCAAGCAAAATCCTGAATCATCAACTGACCCTACTGTGCTGAATCCGTGACCATGTTTTGAATTGGGAGGCCGACCGGAATTATTCCATAATTTTTCAAAATGTTGTAATTGACCTTTTGTCCATTTTCGAGGTAATACACCACGTTGAATTAAATTTTGAACACAGGGAGATTACCATTCAAAAGGTAATTTCATTAATTCAGATGAAGTAACATCTTCAAATCGTACATCTTTTTCAGTATTTGAAGAAGAAGCACCACGGTAAAACTTGATTGGTTTAATACCACCATCATGCACTTCCTTGACCACCATACCCTCGATCTTATTAGAGGGGATCGGGGTCAGGGTCATAGTATGTACATAATGGTTAATCTTCTCATACATTGATTTGTATTCTTCATTCCTTTCATCTTCGAGAGAGATCTTGAACTGGGGTTTCTTTTGGTTTATTATTGCTGCCTTTTTCTCAATTTCTTCTTCTTCTTCTTCAGAGCTATTCTCCCAATCAACATCGATGACCAGTTTCTTATGTCCAACTTTTCCAACATTTCTTCCATGTCCTCGTAACCGGCCTCGACCTCGGGTGTGAGTTCTGGAGAAATCTTCACCATCTCGCCATAAGGGAGTGGTGAGTAACTGTTGGACTAAAACTTCAGGTTCTTCATCGTCTCGAATTTCTTTTACTTCATTTGGCGCGTAGTAGGCTGCATCTTCATAAATTCCAATTTCGTGCACGGAGAACGGTTGTAAATCACCTTTGATGCACTGTTCCCCTCCTTCGTAATACTTTATGCACTAGTGCAGAGACGACGGTACCATCCAGTTTTCATGGATCCATGGCCGAACTAGTAAAGCGTTGAACGATGTCTCAGAATCAATTATGTGGAACTTTGCGGTTGTCTTTGCTAAATCACCGGTCTTCATTAGTAGTGTTATCGATCCAAGAGCTCTTTCTCCTTTTTGATTGAAGCCTCTTAATAGCATCTTGTCTGCTTCATGCTCGCGAGCATCAATTTCCAAATATGCTAGCGTCCGAAGATTCATTATGTTGATTAATGCTCCTGGATCAACTAACACTCTGGAGAGCGTAAACTTTCCAATAGTGACTGAAATGTATAACGGTCAGTTGTGATCAGCTGTTCCCAGTAATAGATCATTGTCCGTGAAGGTAACACCTCACTGTTCTTTTAACGAGGAAACCTCATCGAAAAAATTACCGGCCATTTGGGCTAAACAAATCTCTGGATCAAGTAAAGCCTTGATCAGAGCCTCCCTCATCTCCTTTGACAGGATCAGAGCATCGTATATGCTTAGTTTGGCTGGTAATTTCATAAGATGGGCTAGCACGTTGTAGTCCACTTTATTACCATGTTCCTCGGTTTCTTCCCGAATGGGGAATTCTTCTGCTGGGGTTGGCTCTTCCTGAGCAACCACCTACTTTCCTTTATCCTTTGGACCCATTCTCGGGGGTAGAACTTTTCCACTTCTTAAATTTACTTCAGTTATTTCTTCTGAATTTGGTGTTGAATCTATCGGTGTATCCTCTTGAATTGGAATGTCTGGCTCTTCTGGCGTTGCTTCGGAATCTGATAACTCCAATTCTATCGTGATTGGAGCTCCTCAAAATTCATAAATGGACTCATTGCTTGTCAAGCTTTCGTAGCCTCCTTTGTGAACATATTCTTCATCGTAGTCGTCGAGGTTGTGTATGATTTGAGAATCGTTATTTGTATTGGAATCGAGATCCGGATTAAGCCGGTTGTCGCTAGTTATGTAATCATTAGAAACAATCAAAACGTAGCCAACGCCATAACCCTTATCATTATAAGATCCCATCGGAGCGAGCAGACAATCATACAGAGTCAAGAGTTCGAGGGATTTCTCCCCCGAATCTGAACCAACCATCCTAGGATAAGCAGCCCCTAGTCTATCCTTCGGAGCCTTGGTCTTCTTTTCTTCCACGATCTTCTCCTCTTTCTAGGGTGGTTCTTCAATCGCAAGTGATAGTGCCTGTTCGACAGGTTTCAAACTCTGAGTTGAAGAGCGTACCGAAGCGGTCTGGATGTGATCCAAAATTTTCTTCGATGATCTTGTCCAGACAGTACTCCATCCATCATCAGTCGTGTATGGGTTTATCGGAAAAATGAGATCTGTGGAAATAACGTTGACGGAACCTCCTTTATGGGGTTCTTTCATGTATTCCTTTGGGATCGTTATGTTCTCTCTCCTGAGATTGTCATGAAGCAAACTCTTGAAAGGATGCAATCCTCTATCTTGTGTCTGAGCATCTGTTGGTAAGGGCAATAGTTCGGATGATCTTTCTTATTGACTTCCTCCGGCTTCTTGGACTCTGGCAGCTGAAAATTTGGTGTCTTAATTAAGCTGCGAAACATCTTCACTACTGCTTCAATTTTGAATGGATATTCTCTATTTAGAAGTTCTCTTAAGATACGTGATGAACGAGGCAGTTGTTCATAATCCTGAGGCGATTGATAGCTTGGACGAGGTTGTTGATAGCCCTGCTGAGATTGTTGATAGCCTTGCTGAGGTTGTTGGTATGTCCGTTGCGGTGGTTGGTAACTAGACTGTGGCCTCTCTAACTGTATCTGAACAGACTGCTTGCCTTTATCTACTGTCGCGACGATTCCAGATTTCTTTTTGACTGTTTTCACGGGCTTCTACTTATGGTTCTTGTCCACAAAACTTAACTGCTTTGCCTCTTCTTACAAGCTCCCGGCCTTGCTAAGCAACTTCTCGAAAGTCTTGATTGTAAATCCTTTAAGGAGAAGTGCTATCGGGCCATGGATACTTTTAAGTAGGATGCCGACTGCATGTTGTTCTTGAAGATGTGGTTCACACTTCATGCTTAAGTTATTCCATTGAAGTATGTAATCAACTAAAGTCTCGTTCGGATTTTGTTGCTCCACCACTAGATCACCGATAGTGATGTGGTGTTGAGCCCCGACAAATAGTTTAACGAAGAGATTCTCTAGTTCTGAAAATGTCTTTACTGAACCTTTCGGCAATTCTGCATACCAGTCTAAGGCAATCCCTGACAAACTGTTGACAAACTGGCGGAAGAGTAGAGCGTCACTCCCACCGACATTGCAGCAACTAGCATGAAAATGTGCGACATGCTGCCGGGGGATTCCCGTTCCATCAAAAGTCTTAAACAGAGGTGGTACGAAGCCTTTTAGGTATTGGACAGCATCGAACTCTTCGGGGTAAGGTCTACCCGTCTGAATAGATGCTCCACTCTTAGATTGTGCTAGGGCTTCTCGCACCTGCTGTTCTACCATGCTCTTAATGTCCTTTTCTAGAATCATGCATTGTGCAGGATCTCTCTTTGGTTGTTCGTCTCTGTTGACGGATGTGATCTCTTTTCCTCCATCTGCAATATGGATAATTTCTGGGGGTGTCTCTTTCTGAGGTTGTACCTGACTCTGGAGAGTGGCTAAGGCAGCAGTCATCTCTTCCATCCTTTTTGACATCTGGGAAATTGTGTCATCTCTTTCCCGAAGCTGTGCCCTCATTACTTACGGTTCATCTCTCTCTGCAGCTGCTGGAGCACCTTGTGAAGCGGATGATGCTCACGTTTCAGACATGTTGATCTCGGCATACTCCTCATCCATGAACTCTGATGAGTCAACTTCATCCTCTAGTTTTTCTTCTCTTTCTTTTGCTAATCGTCGGATGTCGGTCCTTAAATTGTCCATGGCATCCTCTAGTGGCCTTTTCTGCACGGTCTCGCAGTTGTCTCCTGACAGTTGTTGAACTTCCTTTTCGAGAGTGTCCTTTATTGCAGTAGCACTTTCTTCTGATTCAAGTCTCCTGAAGAGACTTTTCTTCTCAGGACATTGTTTTGGTCTTAGCTCGCCAGTAGTAGGTCGTCATACCATCCTTCTTGCAGCCGGAAACCTAGGACCGGATGATCTGTCGGCTATATGCTGGAAGGTGGTATCCTCCCTAATTAGTAGACCCGATACAACAACGGGTGAGCTGGATTTTATCTTCTTCTTTAGTTTCTCTGTAGCAGAAACAGGCTCTATTCGCAGTCTGAGGCTGGATTTAGCTGGCCCCCGTCCTATCCTTCTTTAGATTTCTGACACAGGGCATCTTTCTTTCTTTGCCAATCTTTCTATAACAGCTTGCAATCAAGCCAATGGCGTAGTCTTATCCTTTTTCCTCTTGTAATTGCTGTAGTTCCCAGGTTGGGGTAATGCAGCGGTGATTCTACAGACATTCTCTTCATCTGATGCGGCAGAGAGAGGGTGAAACCTGCTCCCTTCCAACAGAGGTATATACTCAGGCAGTTCTACTCTTTCCTCAGGAATTTCTTCTAGAAAAACAACTTCAGCAGCTCTGGCTTTCTCGATCCTGGAGATCTTTCTGTTTATATTTCTTCTTTGAGTTCGAGTTAGGGGTGTAATTCTGGAACTGGACCCAATCTTAAAAACAGATGGTATTGTAGCAAAATCTGTACCCTCCACGGTGACAGGCTCATCACAGACTTGGATTTCCTTCCCCTTCAGTTTAGCAGAAGTTGGGGTAGGTGCAGAGATGACTAGACTGGTGGGGGTAGAGACAACAGTCATTTTACGAACAGTAGTACTTCTTTCAGCTGGAACCCTTTGCAGTGGAGGGAATTCTTGAGTCGATTTCAGGTTGAACTCAATCACGGGCTCTTCACTTTCTGACACTTTGTCCATTAGTGTGAAGAGAGTGACATCAGCGAACTTGACATCTGTGTTGTCGAATCCTTGACCGAAATGGATGATTCCATTGTCGGGTAGCTCATCCTCGTAAACGGCGAAGTCCATTCCATTAGTGAAGTGGAAGATTAACTTTGGGGCAATCATTTTCTGCAGGGCAGATTCCGAATGTCAGTTCCGAATTATGCTTCTTTTCGTCGTAATGTTTAAGGTGAAAAAGAAAGAGTCCGAATGCATTTTCGTTTATCTTACTGTATTTGTGATTTTTAAAAGAGATTTTTTATTAGGAGGTTGTTTATTAGTAGGTTCGTTTGTTAGAAACAAAATGATTAAGGGAAAAAAGGTTATAGAAAAGGTAAAGGGCCCGATTTAGAATTGGAAAGGAAGAGAAAGTCTTATGCAAGACTTCTCAACTCGAAGGACCGCTCCTAAACTAACACCTATTGGGTGTCCACCTCACCTCATAAAAGAGGTAAAAGGATCTCGGAACCTCTCCGTTTAGGGGTGTCTAAACAGTGGCTCCTAAATCTGAGAGGAGTTGGCTATACTCGTTCAAGACAGAAATGAATGGGGTATCTCAACGAAAGAATGGTAGTTTTGGTCCACTAGGGTTATGGACTCACTATCGATTTATGAAAGCAAAACCATCTAATCAAAAAATGGAGAGAGGAACTAGTCCCCAGCGGAGTCCCTAGAAGTTGTCGGCATATTTTTAGGTTATAAGTTTAATTTTAAAAAGTGGTCTCCTATAGATGTTTTCGGCGAATTTTAAATTTTAAATTTAATTTAAATATATATAATTTAGAATGTAGTATTTTATTTTGAAAATAACTTTATGTTTTGAAAATTTTAAGATATGAAATCAAACCGATCTCACATCCCAACTAGTTTATATAAGCAAGCACCACATCACAATCCATGTATATATCCCGAGGAATAGACACACTAGTTGATGATGGGGCTCGATTAAATAAACTAGAAGATTTGTGACATCCGTTTGGTCTGTGAACCAATTTTATAAGCCGACAAGTTCCCCTGCTTAATCTAAATGAATTAAGCAGGGTTTATATTATGTGGGTTCTTAAAGTTCCCTATAAGGGCAAGCCCCTATATTTAATTACATCTTAAGTGATGGGAATCAATTAAGATAACTCTCCATAATGATCAGTGGTTTTGCTCTCAAGAATTTCAAAGTTTAAGGTTTTCAAAGGATTGAGTTTTGGAAATTTCAATAGGGAATGGATCAAGTTTGGAACAGTTAATTTCAGGAGTTCAAAGGAAGAAAAGTAGGAGAAGCTGAGGATCCAAGAAGAATCTTGGCAACTTCCCAAACTATCTTATTGTTTGGCTTAAATTAGGGAATTTACTTACTGTTTCAATCCTCTCAATTTTAGTTAATTAGGACTTATATCCCTATGACATGATCATACAAATAACCTGGATGATATGAGGGTTTATGTCGTACTTAACGACTACCTTGGAGTCCTAAGACCAGTTAGGGCTTAATTTACATGGCATGATCATGCAAATGCCTAACGAAGAGTTGAGGATTTACGTTGCACTAGGCAAACTACCTCGAAGTGCTATGGCTTGGTTATTTAATTCTAAGAAAATTTTGCTGAGGTAGATCCGAGTTTTGCTGATGACGATGGCCGAGCTGCCCATTGTGCTCCATGCTCCTTGTTGTTGCAGAGGTTTAGTTTTAGAAGTCTTAAATCGAGAGATGAGAGACGTGTTTTGGTTTAGATAAAATCTTAAAATCCAAGTGTTTTTAATATTTTAATTAAAACAAATCTTAAAGTTGTTTAAATAGAGCCGATTAAGATCCTACGATTACGTCATCCCGACACCGTTATTTTCATTGAATTCACTTAGTCCAGATGAATTTTCCAAACTCAACTGAATGAGTTCCACACTTTCATTTAGACCATGGGAAATCCCGTTAGCAACACATGGGTTAGATAATCCGAGGTATTCCCGATCATTCAATGACTCGTTTTAATTTAGTTGCTATTGTAGTTTTGTTGTTCTGTTTGTGATTAAATTTTGAGTTGTTTTATATTTTCGAATGTTGTGGCGGTGAATTTTATCTTGCAATGATTTTTAATTTAGTTTTGGTTTCAGTTCAGGGACTATCCTAAAGGTTTTGGTTTTCATGCAACAGTCTTATTTAACATGCAAGAAAATTAAGTACAGTGCATGTAGGTAAATTGCAGTAAAGTAAATTGCAATTAAATAAAAGCGGACCTGGAGGGTCTTCCCGTCATCCCAAGCTGCACTTAAAACACATGTTAAGGCATTTAAATATTTCAACAGATACCTAGGTAAAGCTAAGGGAAGGGTTTTGGTTGTCTACCAAATTCCTAATCCTATAACTAGTGATCCCCTATGACGTCTAGGATCTTGGTTTGTTTTAAGGATTATTTTCTTCATCAAAGAACAATTATATTTAATTGTTCTTCTAAAACATCCCGTCATATTGAGGAAGTGTTTAGGACGAGTAAATTTAGTTGCACATATGAATTAATCATCCAGGAGTTTAGTTAAAGTTTGTCTCTTGCTCAGTGAACTTGGGTATTTGATTACCTGATGAATGAAGTGACATCTAATTTAATGCTCTATTTAAGAGTTATAATAATTAAAGCCTTTAAGGGCAAGTTGGTTTATCGAGAATTTTAATCACTCTTAATTTAAAGTTTGAGTTAGTGGTTTAAAGTGTTTTAATTTAATTATGAGGTTTTAATTAATAATTTTAAGTTTTGAATAGTGTTCAAATTATTTTAGATTTAATTTAAATCTTTACATTTTCAATAATCTTGGTATTTCAAATTGATGTTCATGTTTTAACTTTACTTAGATAGAAAGAGGTGTTGAAATTATTGATATGTTTTGATTTAACTCTTAATGATTTCATTTAGGTTTGTTGTTAAATGATTTTAATTTAATTTAATTCGATTTGATTTTAATTTAATTTAAATTTAATTTAACTTTATTTAGTTTAATTTTAATTTAATTTTAATTTAATTTTAATTTTAGTTTAACTTTAATTTTAATTTAATTTTAATTTAATTTAATTTTAATTTTAATTTTAGTTTCAATATTTTAAATTTAATTTTAATTTAATTTTAGTTTTAATTGTTAATTTGGATTATTATTTTAATTTTTAATTAAGAATTAAATATTGTTAAAGTGACTTATTTAGGGATTTTAAATTAAAGAATAAATATCCTCTTAATAATATCCCTATTTTAATAATCTAAATTTTAAATATATTCTTTCCAAAATTTAAATTATTTAATTAATTAAAGTTTCATTTTGATATTTTGAAAGTGTTTAATGGGTTTCTACCCCTTAATTTCCCTAAGTTTCAATCATCCAAGAGAAAGTTAAAATCAAATATTTTACCCCCCATTTTGATTAAACCTAAAGTTTTAATTAAGGGTTAAAATTTTTAATTACCTTTATGCCCTTTTAAGCTTATTTATTTCATAACTCACTAAATTGAGTTCAAATGAGTTTGAAATTTTTATTTCACCTCACTCACATGTCAATTAAGACATTAGAGGAGAAAATGTCATTTTTTCTGAATTTAATTTATTTATATAATTATTTTTAGTAGAAAATAAGGGTTTCCAAAGAAAATTCAACAACATGACCAAGGAAAGGTTTCTATCCTTAAGAAAATTATGGGACATTTCTAATGACCAGAGGACCACTTGGACCAAATTTTGTGATTTTTTGAATTATATTTTATTTATTATAATTATTTTGATTTTTAGAGTATTAATTAATTTTAAAATAAAATAAAAGTTGAAAAATAGATTTTATATTTTTCATAAATTTCTCTGACCTCAAGGAGTCTAGAGAAAAATATTTTATAATTTTCTGATTTTTCTTTGATTTATTAGAATTATTTTAGTGAAAAATGTTGAAAATTCATTTTTTAATATTAAAAATTACATTAAGCCTTTAAAATTCAATATCTTATCCTAGGAACTTAGGAAAAATATTTGGTTTGTTCCTAAATGATTAGGAGTCAAAATGTGACATTTTTATGATTTTTAATATTTTTTTAATTATTTTTTAATTATTAAATTATTAAAATATTGTGAAAAATTAACTTTTTTAGAAAATTCCAATTTTAATTTTCCTGAACACCCCTGATATCAGACAAGCCCTAAAACCGTTTTTGTGAATTTTTGAAAAGTATTTTTGGAGTTATAAATTTTTAAAGTTCAATTTTGCTTATGAGGTTTATTCAATCCATTTGGTGGGGTTAATCAAGTCCAATTGATTTCAAAATTTTATGTAAGGTTCCTCTGACCCTAATTCAAATTCAATTTTAGGGGTTTAGGCCAATTAAGGTTATTATGAATGAATTAACTCAAAATATATTTTTCATAGGGTCCCCTGGTCCTAAGAAACATCACCAAATTTTCCTAGAATTTATTTTACAACATGTTAATTATTGGAATTAAAATACCTAAAATAGTGACATGAAATTGAAAAATCAATAACTTTTCACAGAGGTGGCCTCTGACCTTGAAAAATTCAGGGAATGTTCCCAAGATCAGAGGCCTCAAAAGCCCTATGGTCTCATGCCATGGTGAATTATTTATGCAAATGGAGAATCAGAATATTGGAAATAGTAAATAAATTATTCAAAATAAAATACACATCCAATAAAATTGATTTCTTTTCCACATTGTTCTCCTCTGTTCATTGAGCAAAAGGGTATTTTTATTTATTTTTTTTGATTTTTCTATGCAAAGATATGAATTTTTTGAAGTTCAGGGCATTTAAATAATTCAAAAATACCCTAATTTCCTACTTATCCATGCGGCACCGCGTCAACCTCGGCAGCTCCAAAAGCCCAAGTTTCAAGTTGTGATTCGGCGCTGCCATCTTACTCAGCTCTCTAGGGGCCCGTGGTTCACGTACCATTGCACTGTCCGGCTTGATCTCGACCTTTCACTCGATACACGCGCGATCCAATAGCTCCTGGTCATCATGTACGACTGGTGTGCACCCGTGACCGTCCACACTCAAACCCTAATATCTCTCTCGATTCTCAATGGATTTTTGAGTTCTTATACTCTATCGATTCTTCTTGAAGAGACGAACACATCCATATGGTTTATAAGCTATGAAATTAACCCAAACAAAATGGAGAATTGCTGGAAGGTCGGTAGGAAGAATGAGTTCATACCTTTGCTCAGAGAAGTGAAGCTTCGATCTGTGGGTCGTGTCACCTTCGATCGAGTCCGTGCAAGCTCCGACTGAAGTCTTTGGCTCCGGGAATTGTCTAATTATGAATGTGACAAAGGCCAATCACAAAGCTTGGAGGCTGGAAGCAATGACTGGCCTGGTGAGGGGGCTTTTGCTGGGGAACTTCTCCTCTTGGTCTGGTGAAGGTGTAGGGTCAATCAATTTAAAGATTGGCTCACTGTGGTGAAGTGTCCTATTTTTTGGGTGGATTTTTAACTTAAAAATTGAGCTCACAAAGAGGGTTTTAGGCTGGAATTTAGTGGGGATCAAGTTCTCTATGTCTGGAGAGGGATCTGAAGTGATTTTGGCAGAGTTTTTGGTAAGGTTTGGTTGAACACCTGCTTTGGCCGAGAGGTGGTGGTGTTTAAATAGAGGTGGCTGGAGGGCTTCCCAGGGGCAATTGGAGGTTGGGATCGGCTGCTCAGGGGAGGAGAAGAAGAGCCATGGTGTCCATTTGGGTTGGGACAGCTCAGCCAGTGGGTTTGAATTTTTTTGAAGCCAAATAAGGCTCTCGGCCTGGTGTTTTCCGGCGGCTGTGGTGGCTGACCGGCCAGGCATGGGTCACCATCTGACTCAGTGGGGTCAGGGGTTGAGTTTTATGCAAACAATGGGTATTTTCCATGTGTAAAGAGGTTTGATTTAAATGGTATGGGGGAGACGTCATTTTGGATTCAATTTGGTCAAGTCATAGTTTAGGCTAGGCGCACCTCCCCAAGGCTGGTTTGGGCTGAAGAGAAAGTCACTTGGGTCAGCTTGATTAGTGGGGTCAAGTCACAATCCAAGTACAATTAGGCTTAAGCAAGATTAGGGAATACATGGGAGTGTTTAATCACTGCTAAGGGAATCATTAAAGGGTTTCTTCCATTTTTCATTTAGGAAGTGGTGATAAGTCAAAGCTCTCATGGCTTTCATGTGGCTTGTGCATGGCTCCAAGGACTCCATTTGGCTTAGGGATGGTTTGGCTCATTTACATGAAAGAAGGTTTTGAATTTTAAGACATTTTGATGGAAATTTTCCATGGGGCCACATTTGCTTTGTTTAAATGATGAAATAAAACTTAGGATGGTGATTTTATTAAATGGATGATGAGAGGAAATCTCATGTGGGCTTTGGAATGGATTTTTGGGCTTTTTGAATTTTGGTGAAAATGGGCTTTTAAAGGCTTTATGGAAGTGGGCTTTTGGATTTTAAAATAGGCTTTTGGATGAAAGTTTTGTGAAGTACCATGCCAAATAAACATTGGGTTTAGTTTAGGGATGTCTCATGAGTGATTTGGAACAAATTTGAAGTGATTTTTAATTGAATTGGGTTTAATGTGAGTCTCTTAGTAAAGGGGCCAAAGTGAGTCAAATTGGACTAACTTGGTCTAAGGTTGGGCTAAAGTTGGATTTGATGTAAAATAAATGTTGAGAAATGTTTATGGGAGTGTCACAAAGAGTTTTCAACTTTGGTTGGGCTTTGATTTTGGGATTTGGGCCCATTTGGGTTAGGTTTGGGCTTAGGTCAATTTATGGGATTTTGGTTTTGGATTAGGTTTGGGTGAAGTTTAGGTTCAAATTTTTGGCAAATAAAGTTAGTGTTTTGTTTATGGGGGTGTTAGGAAGGCCTTAGAAAAGATTTGGGGCCAATTGGAGTTGAATTGGGTTGGTTTGAGCTAGGTTTAGGTCATGGGCCAAAATTGGGCCTTAAGCTTCAAATTGAAATTGGGCTCAAATGTCAATAAAATTGGACTTGTATTTGGTCTAAATTAAAGTTGAGGATATTAAATTGAAGTTTAGAATTGAATTGGACTAGAATTGAGGTCAATTGGGGCGATTTGGTTTGACATTGGGTTCACTTGGGTTAAAAATGGGTCAAATTGGGGGTTTTGGTAAAAGTGGGGTAAATTGGCAAAACTGACCCATGGTGTAGTTGAACAAAATGAAATTGGAATATTTGGGACATTCTGGAATTTTTTTAGAATTTTCTGAATTTTTTGGATTTTTGGGGTAAAAGGGTATGTTTGTAATTTTGGGGGATTTTGGGGTATTTTTGGAAATTTTGGTATTTTTGGCCAAAGATGGTCAATTTGAATGGTGGATAGTGTTTAGGATTGATTTTGAGGGATCTTGGGTAATTTAGGCAATTTTGTAAATTTTGGATCATTTCAAGAGTATTTGGTAGGGTTGGTGGGTCCGGGGCCCCGGGGGTCAAAAATTGAAATTTTGAAAAAAAGAAGATTGATCAAATGTGAGTGAAATGGAATCATTTTGGCTGAGCTATGAAGCCATATTAAACCCATATAAGCCATGAGAGGACTCATTTGAGGCGTTCACTATGTTGTTCCTAACCCTTTTAGCCAGGGGCTTAGGGGTTAAGGACCATCCATATGAATTACCTACATGAGTCAGGAAGTCAAGTTAGGTTAGAGTGTGGTTTTAGGACTTGGAATGTGTGTGAGAGTGTAGTGTATGTGCAAGTCAACCCTCACTAGACCAGGCCACCCAGGGTATTCCTAAGGCCAGAAAGGTCCTATAGGGAACTCATCCTTTAAACCTCCACATTTGACTTCAACCCTCTAGGTGATTAGGGGTCTACAATCAAGCTTGTGGGGTTTGCAGGGAGTTAAGAGGTGTTTGAATTTCTAAGTGTTGGGTTCCATTTGTAGTCCTCTAAGATTATTCAAAGGAAAAGCCTAAGGCTAGATCCTAAGTACTAAAGAGAGAAGCAAAAGACCTCATCAAAAATGAGGTTAACAATTGGGTGTGCTGCTAATAAATTTTCTAAGATTTGTCCTTTGACAGCACGTAATGGATAAATGTTATGTCAAACTAGAGTAATATCACTTCCCATCTTGCTAATCTTCCAGAAAGTGTTGGTCGCGTCATCAAATATTGTAATGGGTTGACTTTTGAAATAAGAGTTACTTTATGAGAAAGCATGTAATGTCTCAGTTTCTAAACTGCAAAAATCAAGGTTGAGCAATGTTTCTCCATTGTCGGGTATTTTATTTTTGTTGGAACCAGACAACGGCTTAAATAATATAATGTATTTTCTTTTCTCTCATCATTTACTTGTGCTATCAATGCTCCAAGAGAATTATCTAATGTTGTTGTGCAAAGGATTAAAGGTCTTCCTAACATAGGGGCTGCTAAAATAGGGGTGTTATCAGGTATTTTTAATGTTTTCAAATGCATGTTGGCATTTTTCATCCCATACAAATTTAGTGTCTTTTCTGGTTAGGCCAGTAAGAGGCTGACACTTACTTGATAGATTAGAAATGAAACGTCATATATATGCTAATTTTCCTTGAAATGATCTCAATTTAGTTAGATTTTTAGGAGGAGGCATACTTAGGATAGCTTCAATTTAAATGGATCAATTTTTATCCCACGATGTCCAACTATGAATCCTAAAAATTTCCCTAAAGTAACACCAAAAGCGCACTTTAAGGGATTCATTTTAAGATTATATTGTCATAATCGTTCGAAGAAAATTCTCAAATCGTACACATGATCATGTTTTTGCTTACTATTGACAACTAAATAGTCCGCATAACATTCAACATGATAGTATATTAATTTATCAAAAATCCGTGTCACGGCTCTTTGATAAGTTGCACCAGCATTCTTTAATCCAAATGACATAACCTTGTAACAATATATTCCTATGGGTGTCCTGAAGGCTGTATTTGCTTCATCTTCTGAAAACATTTTTATTTGATTATATCCTAACTACCCATCCATGAACGAAAATATTACTTGTGTTGATGCTATGTCAACCATTAATTCTGGGATTGGTAAAGGGAATTCTTCTTTTGGACATGCTTTATTTAAATCTCTAAAGTCAATACTGACCCTTATTTGACCATTTTTCTTTTTAACTGGTAGCACATTGGCTAACCATGTCAGATTATTTTCTTCTCGTATGAAATCAGCTTCTATCAATTTTATAACTTCTGTAATGTCTTATTTCTCTATTTCAACACACATTCTTCTTCGAGCTTGTTTAACAGGGATAGCAATTTAATTTATCTCAAGTTTATGGACTTCAACTTCTGGAGATAAACCAGGCATTTCGTCATAAGTCCAAGCAAAGCAGTCTTTTTATTCTGTCAACAGTTGAATTATGTCTTGTGCTTCTGTATCATTAAGGAATGAACTAATAAAAGTTGTTTTTGGATTTTCATTAGTTTATAAATTTATTTATTTTAATTCATCAACTGTTGATGTAATTTCCTCTTCCAATTTTTGAGGAGCTTCTTCGATTCGAAGATCAGATGTCAGTTCGAAATTATGTTCTTGAGTGACGACTAGGAAATATTTTGTATCATCTAGTGGTTCTAGAGTACCAAATCCAATACCTTCTCTGGAGTTAGGATTTCGTTTGTTATTTTTGGACATTTGTTCAATAAAATATTGTTGTTTTAAAGACCATTGTTTGAGCATTAAACTATTTTGAATATATTTTTGTTCCCAATGAGAGTACAGCTCAAAAAGAATTTTCATTGATTTCGAAGATTTTCATCTTCTATTTTTACATCAGTTTAATACTTGATGAAGTAGAGCCAAGTCTAAACTTAATTAGCTTTTTTTCATCACTACATACATCTTTGACTACTAAATTCTCAATCTTAGTAGTAGAGATTGGAGTTAGAGTAATAGAGTGTATATAATGATTAATTTTATCATACAAAGACTCAAATTGTTTCTCTTTGTCTTCTTCTTCTACAGATATTTTGAATTGAGGTTCTTTTAGAACCACCAATGTCGTTTCTTATTTTGTATCTTCTTTAGAGTCCAGGTGAATTTTAAACTTCAACGGTTTCTTCATTGTGACAATTGGGTTTTCTTTCCCTCGTCCTCGCCTCCGGCCTCGGCCTCGAGCATGAGTCTGATCAACATCTTTTTTCTTTGTTAAGTAAGGATGATCTTTTTCATTTATTTTCTTATCTTTGAGTTTTTCTTTTATCTTCTACATTGTCTGTCTAGAGAATATTGTTTTATTTATTGGATCATAATATGTTGCATCTTCATCTATACCGATTTCATGGATCAAAAACGGTAGCAAATCTCCTACAATACAACATTCTTGTCCTTTTTATAAATATGTTATACATTGATGTAGGGAAGAGGGAACCATTTTGTGCTCATGAAGCCATGGTCTTCCAAGTAAGGCATTAAAAGAGGTATCAGAGTCAATGATATGGAATGTTTTGGTTGTTGTCAACTCAGCTATCTTTAGGAGCAGCATTATTGATCCAAGAGCTCGTTCTCCTTGTTGATTAAATCCTCGTAGCATCATTATATCTCTTGATAGTTGGGATGCATCAATATCAAGATATGCAAGAGTTCTCAAATTCATAATGTTAATCGAGGCACCTGGGTCGACAAGAACCCTTGAAAGTGTCGTGCCATTTATGTTTACTGTGATATACAGTGGACGATTATGCTCAGTTGTTCCGAGCAACAAGTCATTATCATAGAAGGTAATCTTTGCTGATTATTCTAATGGACAGACTAAATTCTAAGTAATACTAGCTAGTGGAGCTAGGCAAATGTCTGGATCTAAAAGGGCTTTTATCAATGACTCTCTCACTTCTTTGGAAAGCATAAGAGCATCATAGATGCTCAATTTTACTGGTAACTTTCTCAATTGAGCGAATACATTATATTCCACTTTTTTATGAAGATCATCCTCATTTCCTCCAGGGAGTTAAGGACATATTAAAGGAATGATCTTTTATGATGTGACTATTTCTTTTTTCTTTTCTTGTGGAGCCATTCTGAGAAGTAGGACATTTCCACTTCTTAAATTGATTTCAATTATTTCTTCAAGTTTACTGTATGACTCTTTTGTTTTTGTGTCTGAACATTCCAATTCTATGGAAATCGGAGCTCCTTGTAATTGAGTAGCATCACATTTTTCTCTATAATTTTCAGAATCATTATCAATGTTACTGTCATTTTGGTTGTCTTTAGTTTGATTAAGATCATGTACGATTTGAGTATTGTCTATAGGATTAGAATTTGAATGATCATTTTCAGGAGCATCACCTAAAATAAACAAAATGTAAGTAGAACTGGAAGTGTTATTATTTACAGTAGTTGTAAACAAAAAGTCATAGAAAGTCAATGGCATAAGGGATTTTCTCCCTTCGTCCGAGACAACTATCTTAGAAGATGGAGATGCATTAGAACTAGGAGATACAAAAGGAGCTGCAGTCCTAATATCTAGAAGACCTTTAATCCTTTTTGTTTCTTTATTTTTCTTTTTCTTTTCTTTCCTAGAAGATTTTGCAATTTGATATTCAGTAAGGATCTCCTCAAAAGATTTACCCCAAACAATGTTTTATTTGTTGTTATTGTTAGAATTAAGTTTATCTACCGAAATCATATTGGCTGAAGCTTTTTCAGGTTATTTTAAATATTCTTTCAGGATTATTATATTTCCTTCTTTAAAGTTACGCTCTACCCAGTTTTTGAAGACAAAAAATTCTTCGATCTTGTGTCTAAGCATTCTATGATGACAACAATAATTGGGATTGTCCTTCATATACTTCTGCTGGCCTTTTAGCTACTGGTAGGTTAAATTTTGGTATTTTAAGCAAGCTACGAAATATTTTGCCGACGGCCTCTGTTTTAAATGGATATTCTTTATTCATTCTTTCGGTCATTGTTCTTTTATCTGCCGATACTAGAATTGGTTGTTGAAGTTGTAATTGAGGAGATGTTTGTGATGTTGACAGATTCTGTCGTTGTTTCTTTTGTTCAGGTTGAACCTGCATCACTTGTTTATCTTTTTCTAAAACATTTCCCGATTTCTATTCAAATGTCTTGATAGTCTTTATCTTTTCAGTCTTTTTCGTTACACTCATCTGCTTAGCCTCTTTATGATGATTAGCAACTTTACTGAGCAATTTTTCAAAAGTTTTTATTGTAAATCCTCTGAGCATAAATGTTATGTAAACATGAATATTATTAAGTAGGATTTCAACAGCGTGTTGTTCTTGAAAGTTATGGTTCACATTTCATGCTGAGATTTCTCCAGCGCAAACTATAATCCACTAAACTTTCTCCTGATTTTTGCTTTTCTACTACTAGATCACCAACTATAGTATGATGTTGAGCTCCAACGAATCGTTGAATGAAGAGACTTTCAAGCTCTACAAAATTTTTAACAGACCAATTAGGAAGTTCTGCATATCAGTCAAACGCAACTACCGTGAGAATGTTAACAAATTGACCGAATAAAAGAACGCCACTTCCCCCGCATTGCAGCAGCTTGCTCTAAAGTGTGTTAAATGCAGTCGGGGATTACCAGTTATGTCAAAAATTTTAAAGACGGTTGTCGGCACTATTTTTAGGTTGTGTTGTATTTTAAAAGGGGTCGCCTAACAGAAGTTGTCGGCAAATTTAAATTTTAAATTTAATTTAAATATATATATAATTTAGAAAGTAGTATTTGATTTTGAAAATAATTTTAAATTTGAGATCGAACCGATCTCACATCCCAAATAGTTTATATAAACGAGCACCGCACCATAAACCGTGTATCTACCCCTAAGGATAGACACACCGCTCGACGGTGGGGCTCGATCAAATAAACTAGAAGTTTTGTGACATCCGTTTGGTCCGCGAACCAATTTTATAAGCCGACAAATTCCCTGCTTAATATGAAAGTATTAAACGAGGTTTATATTACTCAGGTTCTTTAAAATTCCCTATAAGGGCAAGCCCCTATAGTTAATTACATCTTAAGTGACGGGAATCACCTAAGAAAACTCTCGATAATAACCAATAATTCCGCTCTCAAGAATTTCAAAGTTTAAGTTTTCAAGGGATTGAATTTTGGAATTTCAATAGGGAATGGATCAAATTCGGAACATTTCGTTTTGTGAATCCAAAGGAAGAAAAGTAGGAGAAATCACAGATTCGAAGTGAACTTCGGTAACTTCACGACTATCCTATTGTTTGGCTCGAGTTTAGGAAAGTCCTAATGTTTATTTAGTATTTCAATCTTGCCAATCTTAATTAATTAGGGCTTATATTTGTATGATAAAATCAAACAAATAGCCTAGAAGATATGAGGTTTTATGTCGTATCGGACGACTACCTCGGAATCCTAAGACCGGTTAGGGCTTAATTTACATGGCATGATCATGCAAATGCCTAACGAAGAGTTGAGGATTCATGTTGCATTAGGCAAGCTACCTCGAAGTCCTATGGCTTTGTTGTTTAATTCTAAGAAGGTTTTGCTGAAGTAGGTTTAAGTTTTGCTGACGACGATGGCCGTGCTGCCCACCATGCTCCAAGCTCCTTGTTGTTGCAGAGGTTTAGCTTTAGAAATCATAAATCAAGGGATGAGAAAAGTGTTTTGGTTTAGAGAAGTCTTAATTTTCAAGTGTTTTTGTATTTTAATTAAAACAAATCTTAAAGTTGATTATAACGACACCGGTTAAGATCCCACGAGTCCATCCTTCCGGCATCATTATTTTTATCGGATTCACTTAGTCCAGTATGAATTTGCTAAACTCAATCGAATGAGTTCCACACTTTCATTTAGACCGCGTGGAAATCCCGTTAGCAACACGTAGGTTACATCATCCGAGGTATTCCCGATCATCCAACAGGACGTTTTAATTTAGTTGCAATTGTAGTTTTGTGTTACGTTTGTGATTAAATTTTGAGTTGTTTTATATTTTGAAATGTTGTGGCGGTGAATTTTATCTTGCAATGACTTTTAACTTAGTTTTGGTTTCAGTTTTAGGGACTATCCTAAAGGTGTGGGTTTTCATGCAACAGTTGTTTTATCATGCAAGAAAAGTAAAGTGCATTTGCAATAAAGTAAATTGCAAGAAAGTAAATTGCAATAAAGTAAATTGCAATAAAGTAAATTGCAATAAAATAAAAGCGTACCTGGAGGGTCTTCCCGTCATCCCAAGCTGCACTTAAAACACAATTAGAATATTTAAGCAAGTTCCTAGGTAAAGCTAAAGGAAAGGTTATGGTTTTCTACCAAATTCCTAATCCTATAGCTAGTCATCTCCTATGACGTCTAGGTTCTTTGTGTTTTTGTTTGAAGACGATTTTCTTCATCAAAGAATAATTAAATCCAATTGTTCTTATAAATATCCTATCATATTGAGGAAGTACTTAAGAAGAATCTTAAACATCTTTTCAATATTTCTAGGATTGTTTTAAGTCCAAATGAATTTAATTATATAAATGAATCAATCGTCCGAGATTTTCAAGTTTTGTTAACTTGCCCAGTGAGCTAGGACATTTGAATATCCTATGAGTGAAGTAACACTTCATTTAATGTTTTATTTAGGAGTTCTGATAACTAAAGCTTTCAAGGGTAAATTAGTATTCAAATGATTTGATTTAAGTTAAAGGGTTTAAATTTGGAATAGTGTTCAAGTTGCTTTATATTTAGTTTCTTTCTTGTTTTAGGTGATGTTATATTTAATTCAACTTAATTTAATTGAGTTTTAATTTAATTTAATTTAATTTAATTTGATTTGATATTTAATTAATTTGATTTAATTTAATTTTAATTTAATTTGATTTGATTTAATTTAATTTAATTTAATTTAATTATTTAATTTTAATTTAATTTAATTTAATTTTATTTAATTTAATTTGATTTAATTTAATTTGTTTAATTATTTAATTTAATCTAATCTAATTTAATTTAATTTAATTTAATTTAATTTAATTTTTAATTTAATTTAATTTAATTATTTAATTTAATTTATTTGATTTAATTTAATTTAATTTAATTATTTAATTTAATTTAATTTAATTATTTAATTTAATTTAATTTAATTTTTAATTTTAATTGAAATTTTAAAAGAGTTTAATAATTTAATTAAGTCTTTTAATGTTTTACATCCGAGTTATCATTTTAATTAAGAGTTAAGTATTAATGATATAATTAGTTTAGGGATTTTTAAATTAAAGAATAAATCTCTTCCTAATAAATATCCCTTATTTTAATAATTTCAATTTATTATTCTTCCAAATTTAATCTATTATTTAATTAAAGTTTAATCATTTTGAAATTGTTTAATGGGTTTCTACCCTTTAATTATTTAAATTTCAATCATCCAAATTAGATTAAGATCAAATATTTTACTTGTTGATTTTTTATTAAACCTAAAGTTTTAATTAAGGGTTAAAAGTTTAATTACCATTTTACCCCTTAAGCTTAATAATTTCATAACTCACTAAATTGAACTCAAATGAACTTGAAATTTTTATGTGACTTCACTCATATGTCAATAAAGACATGAGAGGAGAAAATGTGATTTTTCTGTATTTAATTTATTTATATAATTATTTTTTGTGGAAAATAGAGATTTTCAAGGAAAATTTGATAACATGACCAAAGGAAAGTTTCTGTCCTTAAGAAAATTAGGGGACATTCCTAATGACCAGAGAAGCACTTGGACCAATTTTGGTGATTTTTTGAATTATATTATTTTTATTATAATTATTTTAAGTTTTGGAGTATTAATTAATTTGAAAATAAAATAAATGTTGAAAAATGGATTTTATAATTTTCAAAAATCTCTCTGATATCAAGGAAATCAGAGAAGCAAATTTTACAATTTTCTGATTTTTCTATGATTTATTATAATTATTTTAGTGAAAATGCTAGAAAATACATTTTTTTAATTTTAAAATTACCTTAAAGCTTTAAAATTTAATATCTCACTAAATAGACCTAAGAAAAATGTGGGATTTGTTCCTAAGTGATTAAAATTCAAAATATGACATTTTGGTGAATTTTATTATTTTTGTGATTTTTATTATTTTTTAATTATTAAAAATATTAAAATATTATTAAAAATCAACTTTTTTAGAAAATTGAAATTTTAATTTTCTTAGGTTCCCCTGATATCAGAGAGGCTCCAAAACCAATTTGGTGATTTTTTGAAAAGTATTTTAAAAGTTATGAATTTTTAAAGTTTAAAATGGCTAAGTGACTTAATCAACCCAATTAGTGGGGCTAACCAAGTCCAATTGACCTCAAATTTTTATGGTGAATTCCTCTGATCCTAAAGGTCAGTGGAGAATTAATTTCAAGTCAATTTGATGCCTGGTTAACTATAATTAATTAAAGACCTATTTTGGGTGTTTAAGCCAATTAGGGTTGTTTTGAATGAACTAAGCCAAAATCTATTTTTCCTAGGGTTCTTTAGTCATAAGGAACATCACCAAATTTTCCTAGAATTTATTTCACAACATGCTATTTACCGGAATTAAAATACTCAAAACAGCTTACTCGAACTTGAAAAATCAAGAACTCTTCATAGGGATGGCCTCTGACTTTGGAAAATTCAAGGAATGTTCCCAAATTCAGAGGCTTCAAAAGCCCTATGGTCTCATGCCATGGTGAATTGTATGCATGCATGGAGAATTAAAACAATGCAGAGAGTAAATAAATTATAAAAAATAAAATATTTGATGAAATTAAGTGATTTCTTTTCCACATTATTCTCCTCTCTTCACCGAGCAAGAGGGTATTTTTATTTTATTTTTCCGATTTTTCTACACGGAGATATGAATTTTCGAAGTTTAGGGAATTAAATAAATCGAAAAATACCCTATTTTTCTATTTATCCACGCGGCGCCGGCGCATCCTCGGCGACTCCGAAAGACCACGCGGCGCGCTCCCATTCGACGCCGCCACCCGAGTCGGCAGCCCGGGCCCCGCGGTTCTCGTACGCGTCTCCCGGTCCGACGCCATCTGAGCCGTCCGTCCGCGCGTGTATTGAATGGACGGCATCCGTTCATCGTCCCCAAGTGTTCTCACCCGAGAGCCGTCCACACTAAATCCCTAAGATCTCACTCGATTCTCAATGGATTTTCATGTTCTTATACTCTATGGATTCGTCTCGAAGAGACGAACACATCTATACGGCTAACATGCATTGAAACTAAGGCATTTGAAATGGAGAATCTCCAGAAGCTCGGGATGAAGAGTTAGCTCATACCTTGGCTCAGAGAAGTGTGGCTTCAATCTGAGAGTTGTTGCACCTTCGATTGGGTTCCAGCAAGCTCCAGATGAAGTCTCCTGGTCTGAGGAATTGTCTAGATATGATTTCGACCAAGCCCGATCACAAAGCTTGGAGGCTGGAGCAACTGGGTGGCCTGGAGATGGGGCTTTTGATGGTGGACACCTTCTCTTGGTCTGGTGAAGGTGTAGAGCCAATCAATTTGGGAATTGGCTCACTGTGGAGAAGTGTCCCGGTTTTGGGTGGAATTTCAACTCCGAAATTAAGCTTACGGAGGAGAAATGGCAGGGGGATTTCACCTGGGGATCAAGTGCTCTAAGGATGGAGAAGGGTCCGGAACAATTTTGGCGAGTTTTGACAAGGTTTGTGCTTCTCCCTTTCTCATGGCCGAGAGGGGTGGAGTTTAAATAGAGCTGGCTGGGGGGCCTCCCAGGGGGAGTTAGGGCTTGGGATCAGCTGCTCTAGTGAGGAGAAGATCAGCCATGGTAGCCACTGGGGATGGGGCGACTCGACAAGTGAGAATTTCAATGTTGGCTCACATGCGAGCTCTCGGCCATGGTGTTTTCCGGCGGCTCGGTGGCCGGCCGGCCGAGCATGGGTCACGCTCAAGGTCAGGTGGGTCGTGGTCTGGAGGTTTGTGCAATCAATTGGCCATGGACATGTGTAAAGGCTTTGATCCAAAGTAGAATGGGGCATGGCTAGTTTTGAGTCTAAATGGGTCAATCCACCCATTTGGGCTTGGTGCACCCTTCAAGGTGGCTTTGGATGCTGTGGGGGATCAAAGGGATCACTGGTTTGGCATGGAGAAGTCTCCATCCAAATATATTTGGATTAAATTTAAGTTTAGGTGAAACATGATTAAGGCTAATGAGCTTTAGGGATTAAGGAAAGCCCCCCTCTTCTTACCCAATATGGCATGGTGGAGTGTCCAAAGCTCTCATGGCTCACATGTGGCTCATGCATGGCTTCATGGCTCACCTTTGGCTTGGCAAAAAGTTTGGTCAATTTCATAAAAAAGGATTTTAAGGATTTTGGATAATTTGGTGGAAATTTGGATGAAGCTTCATTTAGAAATATTTGATCATTGTTTTAGGACTTAGGGATGATTTTAATTGAATGTATGATGAGGGGAAATGTCATATGGGCTTTGGAAGAATTTTTGGGGTTTTGGATTTGGTGGAAGTGGGCTTTTAAAATGGTTTAAGGAATGGGCCCTTAAGTTTAAAAATGAATTTATGGATGGGAATTTTGTAAAGAGGTTGGGCCAAATAATTGTTGGGTTTAGCTCATGGATGTGTCATGAGTGATTTGAGGCAAATTGGGAGTGATTTGGATTTGAATTGGGTTGAATTTGGGTTAGGTTTGGGTTTAGGTCAAAAATGGGCCTTTTAACCTTGGGTCGAGTTTGAGTGGGACTTGGGTCTAAATTTTGGGCAAATCATGCTAGGGTTTTGTTTGTGGGGATGTTAAGGAGGATTTAGAAAAGGTTTGGGGTTAATTGGAGTTGAATTGGGTGAGTTTGAGTTAGGTTCGGGTCATGGGTCCAAATTGGGCTTTAAGGCCAAAAGTGGAATTGGATCCAAATGTCAACCAAATTGGACTTGGATTTGGTCTAGATTGGTATTGGGGATGTTTAATTGAAGTTTAGAATTGAATTGGACCAAAATTGGGGTCAATTGGGTAGGTTTGGTTTGACATTGGGTTCACTTTGGGTTAAAATGGGTCAATTTGGGGGTTTTGACAAAAGTAGGGAAAATTGACAAAATTGGCCCATGGTGTAGTTGGACAAAATGAAATTGGGAATATTTAGGATTTTCTGGAATTTTTCGGAAATTTTCTGAATTTTTGGATTTTTTGGTCAAGAGAGGTACTTTGGGTATTTGGAGGGTATTGGGAGGTATTTTTGGAATCTTTGGTATTTTTGGGTATGGATGATCAATTTGAGTGATGTGGAGATGTTTGGGATTGATTTTGGAAAATTTTGGGTAATTTGGAAATTTTGCAAAAATTTGGGTAATTTCAGGGTTTTGGGTAGTTTTAGTAGGTGTAGGGTCCCGGGGTCAAAAATCGAAAATTTGGGAAATTGAAGATTGGGTGAATCTAGGTGGAAAGAAATCATTTTGGTTGAGCCATGAAGCTATTTCAAGCCCATATGAGCCATGAAAGGACTCATTTGAGGCATTCACTATGTTGTTCCTAACCCTCTTAGCCAAGAGCTTAGTGGGTTAAGGACCATCCATGTGAATCACCTACATGAGTCGAGAGGTTAAGTTGGGTATGGGTGTGGTTTTAGGAAGTGTGTGGAAATGTAGTGTGTAAGTGTAGTGTGTATGTAAGTGTATGTGTAAGTCGGCCCCTTCACTGCACTGGGCCACCTGTGCGGTCTTAAGGCCAAAGAGTCCTATAGGAACTCATCCTTTAAACTTCCACATTCGATTTCAACCCTCTAGGTGATTAGGGGTCTATAGTCAAGTTTGTGGAGTTTGCAGGGAGTTTAGAAGTGGTTTGAATTTCTAAAAGGTGGGTCCCAATTCTAGTCCTCTAAGATAGTCGAAGGAAAAGCCTAAGGCTAGATCCTAAGCACTAAAAAGAAGAAGGGAAGACCTCATCAAAAATGAGGTCAACAAATGGACCCCCAATAGGGTGGTGAGCTGACGGAGCACACCGCGCGTATTGGTGTTGACCGAAGCGATCAACAAAACCAACACAGATGTCCAAGTGACGAACTTAGGACGAAGTAGAAGAGTTTCCGCTGGGGAGTGTCAAGTATATCTCTGGAACCGGAGATTCTTGAACTATCGCTGGGGAAAGGAAAAGGAGGTGAATCCCAAATCACATGATCTGGGGGAATTTCGATTTAGATTTTATTTTGGTTCAATTTATGTTTTGATGTGTGAGTTTAAATTTTAGTTTGGAGTTTCAATTTAGATTGAAGTTTGTCAAAATTAATTTGAAGGATTTGATTTGAAATGAAAATTGGAATTTTGAGGTTTTAGATGCAACATCTTTAACCTCGAAAGAAAATTGAATCGATTAGATTGAATCGTTGCAATGAGAAGAGATCTCGGAGCAATGTGGTGTTGGATGTAAAAATCCTTAACCTCAAGAGTTTGATTTTGATGTATTTCGAGTGCAATAGGAAAAGAATCCTAAAGCAGTCGTTGTCTTGGATGTAAAATCCTCGACCCAAAATGTTTGAATTTGATGTATTTCAGTGCAATAGGGAAAGAATCCTAAAGCAGTGCAGTCTTGGATGTAAAATCCTCGACCCAAAAGGTTTGAACTTTGATGTATTTCAGTGCAATAAGGAAAGAATCCTAAAGCAGTGCAGTCTTGGATGTAAAATCCTCGACCCAAAAGGTTTGAACTTTGATGAATTTCAGTGCAATAGGGAAAGAATCCTAAGCGAGTGCAATCTTGGATGTAAAATCCTCGACCTAAAAGTTTGAATTTGATGTATTTCGAAGTGCAATAGGAAGAATCCTAAAGCAAGTGCAGTCTTGGATGTAAAATCCTCGAACCAAAAGTTTGCATTTGATGTATTTCAGTGCAATAGGAAGAATCCTAAAGCAAGTGCATTCTTGGATGTAAAATCCTCGACCCAAAAGTTTGAATTTGATGTATTTCGGTAGCGATAGGAAAGAATCTTAAAGCAATGCGGTCTTGGATGTAAAATCCTCGACCCAAAAGGTTTGAACTTTGATGTATTTCGGTGCAATAGGAAAGAATCCTAAACGAGTGCAGTCTTGGATGTAAAATCCTCGACCCAAAAGTTTGAATTTGATGTATTTCAGTGCAATAGGGAAGAATCCTAAAGCAGTGCAGTCTTGGATGTAAAATCCTCGACCCAAAAGTTTGAATTGATGTATTTCAGTGCAATAGGAAAGAATCCTAAAGCAGTGCAGTCTTGGATGTAAAATCCTCGACCCAAAATGTTTGAATTTGATGTATTTCAGTGCAATAGGAAAAGAATCCTAAAGCAGTGCAGTCTTGGATGTAAAATCCTCGACCCAAAAGTTTGATTTGATGTATTTCAGTGCAATAGGGAAAGAATCCTAAAGCAGTGCAGTCTTGGATGTAAAATCCTCGACCCAAAAGTTTGAATTTGATGTATTTCGAAGTGCAATAGGAAAGAATCCTAAAGCGAGTGCGATCTTGGATGTAAAATCCTCGACCCAAAAGTTTGAATTTGATGTATTTCAGTGCAATAAGGAAGAATCCTAAAGCAGTGCAGTCTTGGATGTAAAATCCTCGACCCAAAAGTTTGAATTTGATGTGATTGATATTTGATTCAAGATCTGGAAGAAATTGAATTTGAATTTGATTGAGACTTGAAGCCTGGAAAGATTGAATTTGGAAATTTGGAAGGATGAGTTTGAACTCGATTGAAATTTGATTTAAGATTTGATTTGAAATTTGGAAGATCAAGTTTGAAACTTGATCAAGATTGGGTTTGAAATTTGATTGAAGATTTGATTCGAATTTTGAAAAGATCAAATTTAAAATTTGATCGAGAGTGGATTTGAAATTTGATTGAGAATGTGATTTGTGATTTGAAAGGATTGAAATTTGATTGAGAATTTGATTTGTGATTTGAAAAGATTGAAATTTGAAATTTGATCGAGAGTGGATTTGAAATTTGATTGAGAATTTGACTTGGAATTTGGAAAGATCAAATTTGAAATTTGATTTGAAATTTGATTTGGAAGAGAAAACAAGAAAAAATTTATTATCGTGATTTTATTTATTTTAGCACATTTTATTATTTTTGGGTTCGGACCCAATCATCAGTAATTACTTCGCCCGTGTTTCTTAGGGATGAAGAATTCATTCCTTCGAAACATCAGGTAGCGTAATACTTTTTCAAGTATCGTCCGTTGATCGGAAGCATATGTCGTTCTCCCCGGCAATTCACTAGCCGGTAGGAACCTCCCGAGTATACTCGCTTCAACCACAAACGGTCCTTCCCAAGTGGGTTCAAATTTTCCTCCTATCTTGCGGTGTGCAAGAATAGGTCTCTCGAGAACGAGAACTAAGTCACGAACTTTGAAGGTTCTTCGGCGGACCGGTTCGTCATGGGCTTGAACCATCTTAGCTTGGTATAGTTCTAAATTCGTTGCGTCTGCAAGTCTTTTCCCTTCCAAGCTTTCTAATTCTTCGAGTCGTAATCCGGCGTTTTCTTCGTCGTGATCTTGTTTGCAACTCGCAATTCCGAGTGAAGGAAGCTGAACCTCTAAAGGTAACACTCGCCTCGGACCCATACACCGGAGCGTAAGGTGTAGCTTGAGTAGGAGTTCTGAAAGTTGTCCGGTAGGCCCATAAGGCTTCTAACAATTTCTCGTGCCAATTTCTCTTATTATCGTCCAAGGTTTTCTTTAAGATTTGAACGAGAGTTTTATTAAAAGCCTTAGCGAGGCCGTTTGCTCTTGGGTAGTAAATTGTTGAGTATCGCCAGTCGATTCCGTGTCTCCTGACAAAATTGTTGATTTGTGTGCTTCGAATGCCGACCCATTATCCGAGATGATCCTGCGCGGCACTCCGAAACGGTAGACAACTTGGTTCTTGAAAAACTGTAGCACGTGGTGTGCTTTCACTTCTCTAAGTGGAACTGCTTCTGCCCACTTGGAAAAGTAATCTGTAGCCGCAAGAATGAAACGATGTCCTTTCGAAGATGGTGGTTCTATCGGACCCACTATATCTGTGCCCCAACATTCAAATGGCCACGACGCAATTGTCGGGTGTAGCACATTTGGAGGTTGGTGTAGAACCACTCCGTGCACTTGGCATTGGTGACAGCTCTTGGCGATTTCCATGCAGTCGGTCATCATCGAGGGCCGTAGTACCCTAGTCTCTTAATTTTCATTTTCATCTTCGGACCCGACCGGTGAGCGCCACAAAGTCCCGAATGCACTTCTTTAACAATTTCACGGGCCTCGGACCCGCCGAGGCACCTTAGCCACATTTGATCAAAAGACCTTCGTATAATGTGTTGTTTATTAATGCGTAGGACGAGTTCTTTTCTTGATCCGATGGGCTAGCGACCTATCGTCCGGTAGCTTTCCTGTTTGCGAGTAGTTCATCAATGGCCGTCGCCAATCTTCCGTGTTTTCCGTCACCGCTGCAATCGATTCTTTTTCTTCTTCGATTTGTGTATCATATCTATGTCAAGCTGTGATAGGACTCGACGTCCGTGAACTAACACTTCCACCGATTCATCTTGCAAACGAGCAAATTCTTTTGCGAGACGGGCTAAAGCATCTGCTAAAGCATTTTCTTTCTGGAATTTTGTAGATTGTCACATTTGGAATCTGTTCCAACAACTGTATGGCATACTGGAAGTATTGTTCGAGTCTTGGTTTAAAAATTCTGTATTGTCCTGCAATCTGTTGAATGATTAACTGTGAATCCCCGTAGATGTTGATGTCTGTTATCCTCATTTGAATAGTTAATTCCAATCCCGTTATGAGGGCTTCGTATTCCGCTTCGTTGTTTGTACACGGTTCGTCAAGTGGTAGGAGTATCTTAACATCCCCCGCTCCGGTGTTATAAAGATTAGCCCGATTCCCGCCTTACGGGCACTATCACTTGTGATTCTTCGTCTTTGTGTGTCGAAGATGCTCCGTCGAAATATAATTCCCAACGTCGATCATCAAGGTCTTCTAGGTTCATTATTTGTTCATCCGGCAAATCGTCATCGAGGGGAGATTCCGCCGCAAAGGGTGTGCTTCGCGAGAAAGTCTACTAAGACTTGTCCCTTTACGGCACGCAGAGGCACGAAAGTTATATTGAATTGCAATAATATCATTGACCATCTGGCAAGTCTGCCGGAAAGTGTTGGACGAGTCATCAAGTATTGCAATGGATTAAACTTCGAAATCAAGTTGACCTTATAAGAAAGCTTGTAGTGCCTGAGCTTTTGAGCGGCGAAGATCAGGGCCAAACAATGCTTTTCAATTGCGGGATACCTTACTTCCGTCGGAAGTAAACGACGGCTTAAGTAGTAAAGAGCATTTTCTTTACCCTCATCATTGACACTGGCTAACGAGGCTCCGAGAGAGTCGTCTAAAGCTGCGGTGTAAAGTATCGCGGTCTACCCGAGACCGGGGCTGCTAAGACCTGGAGGTGTCATTAAATATTTTTTAATGTCTTCGAAGGCCTTACGGCATTTCTCTTCCCAAATAAATTTGGCGTCCTTTTTAACTAGTGCCGAGAAAGGCCGACACCTACCTGACAAGTTTGAGATAAAGCGTCGAAGATATGCCGGCTTCCTCGAAAATATCGATCATCGGCTCTGGAATCGATAGAGGGAATTCATCTTTCGGACATGCCTTGTTTAGATCTCTCGAAGTCCACACAAATTCCGATCCGACCATTCTTCTTTCGATCGGCACTACATTGGCTAGCCAAGTCGGGTATTGTTCTTCACGGACAAATTTAGCGTCTATTAGCTTTTTAACTTCGGCTATGACTTGTTGTTCGATTTCTAGACGCATTCTTCCGGGACCTTGTCCGATCGGGATAGAAGTAGGATCCACTCCTAGCTTATGGATCGCGACCTCCGGAGCTAATCCCGGCATCTCGTCATAATTCCAAGCAAAACGGTCTTTAAATTCCATTAATAATTTGATTATTTCTTCGGAGTCTTCTTTATTGAGTAAGGAGCTAACAAAGGTAGGTCTAGGCTCTTCGCTAGTACCTAAGTTAACTTCCGTTAACTCATCTATTGTGGATTTAATTTCTTCTTCGAATTCGGTGGAGCGTCTCCAATTTGTAAATCTTCGAGTTCGTCCGTAGTTTCCATGCAATTTTCATTGGACTTGCAAGTGACAACCAAACAAAATTCGGTATCGTCAACCGACCCTACCGTGCCGAATCCGAGTCCATACTTTGAATCGGGTGGACGACCGGAGTTATTCCATAATTTTTCAAAATGTTGTGATTGGCCTTTTGTCCATTGTCGAGGTAAGAAACCACGTTGAATTAAATTTTGAACGGAGGAGAGTACCACTCAAAAGGTAATTCCATTAATTTCGATGAAGTGACATCTTCGAATTGTACATTATTTTTAGTTTTGGAGGAAGAAGCACCGCGGTAGAATTTGATCGGCTTTGACCGTCACTACGTACCTCTTTGACCTCCATACCCTCGATCTTATTAGAATGGATCGGAGTTAGGGTCATAGTATGTACGTAGTGGTTAATCTTCTCGTACATTGATTTGTATTCTTCGTTCTTTTCATCTTCGAGGGAGATCTTGTATTGCGGCTTCTTACGACTTATTGTTGCTGCTTCTTGCTTGATTTCTTTTTCTTCTTCAGAACTATCTTCCCAATCAACATTGATGGTTGGTTTTCTCTCGTCCAATCTGTCCTAACGTCTCTACCACGGCCTCGTCCCCGGCCTCGACCTCGGATGCGAGTTGTGGAGAAACCTTCACCATCTCGCCGGAAGGGAGTGGTGAGTGACCGTTGTACTAGAACTTCGAGGTTCTTCGTTGTCTCGAACTTTCTTTGCTTCATTTGTTACGATATCTCCGGAGAAGATCGTTTTCTTTGGCGGTGCATAATAAGTCGCATCTTCATGGATTCCAATCTCATGTACGGAGAATGGTTGTAAGTCGCCTTTGATGCACTCGTTCCCCTCCATCGTAGTATTTAATGCACCGATGCGAGAGATGATGGTACCATCCCGTTTTCATGTATCCATGGTCGGCCCAGTAGAGCGTTGAACGACGTTTCGAATCGATTATATGAAATTTTGCGGTTGTCTTTGCTAAATCACCGGTCTTCATCGGTAGCGTTATCGACTCGAGGGCACTTTCTCCTTTTCGGTTGAATCCTCTTAATAACATTTTGTCGGCCTCGAGCTCACGAGCATCAATTTCCAAGTATGCTAGTGTTCGAAGACTCATTATATTGATTGATGCTCCCGGATCCACCAATACTCCGGAGAGCGTAAACTTCCCAATTGTAACCGAAATGTACAACGGTCGGTTGTGATCTCGTCGTCCCAAGTAGTAGGTCATTGTCCGTGAAGGTAACACCTCGTCTGTTCCTTTAACGAGCATACCTCATCTAAGGAATCTCCGGCCATTTGAGCTAAGCAAATTTCCGGATCAAGTAAGGCCTCGATCGGAGCTTCTCTCATCTCCTTTGATAAGATGAGAGCATCGTAGATGCTCGGTTGGCTCGGTAGTTTCCTAAGATGGGCAAGCACGTTGTAGTCCACTTTGTTCTCCCGCGTCTCGGCTTCTTCTCGAATGGGTATTTCTTCTGTCGGGGTTGGTTCTTCTTGAACAACCACCGCTTTCCTTTGTCTTTTGGACCCATTCTCGGAGGTAGAACTCTTCCACTTCTCAAGTCGACTTCGTAATTTCTTCCGAATCTAGTGTTGAGTTTGTCGGTGTCTCCTCCCGAATCGGAGTGATCGGCTCTTCCGGATTATCTTCAAAATCCGAAGGCTCTAACTCTATCGTAATCGGAGCTCCTCGAAACTCACGGATAGATCCGTTGCTTGTTGAACTCTCGTAGCCTCCTTGATGGATGCCTTCTTCGTCATTTTGATCGTCGAGATCTTGTATGGTTTGAGAATTGTTGTTGGTATCGAAATCGACGCCCGGATTGTCGCTAGTTACGTAATCGTTAGAAACAGTCAAAACGTAGCCAATGCCATCACCCTTATCATTATATGATCCCACCGAAGTGAGCAGATAATCATACAAAATAAGAGGTTCGAGGGATTTCTCCCCCGAATCGGAAACAACTATCCTAGGATAAGCAGCCCCTAGTCTAGCCTTAGGAGTCTCGGTCCCCTCTTCTTCGTCAATTTTCTTCTTTTCTTCGATTGTCTCTTGTCGAGGTGGTTCTTCTATCGCAAGTGATAGTACCGGCCTAACAGGTCTCGAACTCTGAATTGAAGCTCGCACCGAAGCGGTTCGGATGTTGTCTAAAATCTTCTTCGAAGATCTCGTCCAGGCGGTAGTCCATCCATCGTTAGTTGCATAGGGATCTATCGGAATGACAGGATCGGTTGAGATAACATTGACGGAACCTCCTTTCTGGGGTTCCTTCTTGTACTCCTTCGGGATTGTTATATTTCCTTTCCGAAGGTTGTCGTTGAGCCAACTTTTAAAGGTAATACAATCTTTTATCTTGTGCCCAAGCATCCGATGGTAGGGGCAAAAGTTGGGATTACCTTTCTTGTTGACTTCCTCTGGTCTTTTGGGCTCTGGCAGCTGAAAATCTGGAGTTTTCATTAAGCTACGGAACATCTTCGGTACCGCTTCATTTTTGAACGGATATTCTCTCGCTCGAAGCTCCCTCGATGTACGTTGCGGACGAGACGGTTGTTCATACTCGCGGAGACGACCGATAGTCGGATCGGGGTTCTCTGGTAATCTTGTTGTAGTTGCTTGCGGCCGTTACGGTGGTATTTGCATCGGTTGTTTGCCTTTGTCAATCGCAGCAACGATCCCGGATTTCTTTTCGAAGGTCTTCACCAGCTTCTGCTTGTCCGTCTTGTCGGCAAAACTTAATTGCTTTGCCTCTTCTTGCAAGCTTCCGGCCTTGCTTAACAACTTCTCAAAAGTCTTAATAGTGAATCCTTTGAGGAGAAGTGCTATCGGGCCGTGAATGCTTTTAAGCAAGATACCGATCGCATGTTGTTCTTGCGAGTTGTGGTTCACACTTCATGCTTAAATTTCTCCATCGAAGTATGTAATACACTAGAGTTTCATTCGGCCTTTGTTTCTCTACCACTAAATCACCTATAGTGATGTGGTGCCGAGCTCCGACAAATCGCTTAATGAAGAGGCTCTCTAGCTACGAGAATGTCTTCACCGAACCGTTGGGTAATTCCGCATACGAGTCGAAGGCGATTCTCGACGGACCGCCGACGAACCGTCGAAAGAGTAGCGCATCGCTCCCGCGAGCATTGCAACAACTCGGCACGAAAGTGTGCAACATGCTCGTCGGGGGTTCCCGGTTCCGTCGAAGGTCTTAAACGGAGGTGGTACGAAGCCTTTCGGGTATTGGACGGCGTCGAATTCTTCCGGGTAAGGTCTACCCGTCCGAATAGATGTCCCGTTCTTCGATTGTGCTAAGGCTTCTCACACTCGTCGCTCTACCAAGTTCTTGATATCCTTTTCGGGGATCATACTTTGTGTTGTATCCTTTTCACTGGTCATCCCCATTGACGGATGTAATCTCCTTTCCTCCGTCTACGATGTGAATGACCTCTCGGGGGTGTTTCTTTATGTGGTTGTACTTGACTCGGAGAGTGGCCGGAGCTACGGCCATCTCTTCCATCCTCTTCGCCATTCGAGCGATCGTGTCGTCCTTTTCCCGAAGCCGTCTCTTCATCGGTTCGGCTCCTCTCTTCTGCGGGTGCAGGAGCACCTTGAGAAGCTGATGAAGCTCGTGTCTCAACCATGTTGATTTCTGCATATTCGTTGTCCATGAATTCCGATGAGTCGATCTCATCTCCGAACTTTTCTTCTCTTTCTTTTGTCAACCGTCAGATGTCGGTTCTCAACTTTTCCATGGCATCTTCTAGCGGAAATTTCTGTGTGTCTTTGCGGTTGTCATGCGATGGTTGTCGGGTCCCCCTTTCACGAGTCCCCTTTATCGCAGTAGCACTTTCTTCAGATTCCAGCCTTCTGGCGAGACTTTCTCTCTCGGGTCGTTGTTTCGGTCTCAACCGCCCGTAGTGGGACGCCACACCATCCTTCTGCAGATAGAAGGTCTAGGACCGCGATGGTCTATCGGCCAAATGTCGGAAGGTGGTATCCTCCCTAATCTGTAATCCTGATACTACGATAGGCGGGCTAGTCTTCATTCTCTTGCTTGGCTTTTCTATCATGATGGCGGGCTCTATTCGGGGCCCAAGACGGGATTTGACTGGCACCCGCCCTATCCTTCGTAGAATTTCCGACACGGGGCAGTTTTCTTTCTTTGCTAGCTTTTCTACCAAAGTTTGCAGTCGAGCAAACGGCGTAGTTCTAGTTCTTTTCTTGCGGCTATCGTTGTAGTATGCGGGTTGTGGTAATGTGGCAGCAATCCTGCGAACATTCTCCTCATCCTCTGCGGCGGAGAGGGGATGGAACCTGCTTCCTCCCAAAAGTGGTATGTAGTCAGGCAGTGGTGTATATTCTGGTAGCGGTGTATATTCTGGCAACTCTGGAATTTCCTCCAGAAAGCAATCTCGGCGGCTCCGGCTTCCCCGGCGATCCTTCATTTCATTTCTTCTTTGGGCCTTTGTCGGCGACGGAATCTTTGAAGCTGGACCCGATTTCGAAGACGGAAGGTCTTACGGAAGATCCGTACCCTCCACGGTAACGGGTTTACCACGAGTTCGGATTTCTTTCCCCTTTGATTTGGCGAAGTCGGGGTAGGTGCGAAACAACTAGACCGAGTGGGGGTAGTGAGAACGGTCCTCCTGCGGACGGCGAGTACTCCTCCTAGTCGGGACCCTTTGCGGGGGAGGAAACTCTTGGGTCGACCTAAGGTTGAACTCGGCGGCGGTTCCTCGGCTTCGGATACCTTGTTCGTCGGTGCAAAGAGGGAGACGTCGGTGACCTTGACGTTCGTGTTTTCAAATCCTTGTCCGAATCGGATGATCCCATTGTCGGGCAGCTCATCCTTATAGACAGCGAAGTCCAGTCCGTTGGTGAAGGAGAAAATCAGTTTCGGGGCTTCCATTTCTGCAAGGTAGATTATGGTTGTCAGTCCCAAGTTATGCTTCTTTTCTTTAGGACGAAAAGAAAGGAATTGAAAAGAGTCCGAACTCATTTTTGTTCATGTATTTATAAGAAGGAATCATTTGTTAAAAGAATCACTTATTAGAGGGTTTGTTTATTTAGAACGGAATGTTCAAAAGTGTAGAGAAGGTAAGGAATCCGATTCAGAAAGGAAAAGAAAGTCTTAAGCAAGACTTCCCGACTCGAAGGATCACTCCTAAACTAACACCTATCGGGGGTCCACCCCACCTCGGAAATGAGGTAAAAGGATCTCGAACCTCTCTGTTTAGGGGTGTCTAAACGAGTGGCTCCTAAATCCGAGAGAATGTTGGCTATACTCATTCAAGATAGAAATGAACATAGTATTCCAACGGAAAGAAGGGTAGTTTGATCCACAAGGGATATGGATACACTTCCGATTTTTGAAAGCAGAATTATTTGATTATAATGGAGAGAGGAATTCTCCCCAGCGGAGTAGCCAGAAGTTGTCGGCACTATTTTTAGGTTGTGTTGTATTTTAAAAGGAGGTCGCCTAACAGAAGTTGTCGGCGAATTTAAATTTTAAATTTAATTTAAATATATATATAATTTAGAAAGTAGTATTTGATTTTGAAAATAATTTTAAATTTGAGATTGAACCGATCTCACATCCCAAATAGTTTATATAAACGAGCACCGCACCATAAACCGTGTTTCTACCCCTAAGGATAGACACACCGCTGACGGTGGGGCTCGATCAAATAAACTAGAAGTTTTGTGACATCCGTTTGGTCTGCGAACCAATTTTATAAGCCGACAAATTCCCCTGCTTAATATGAAAGTATTAAACAGGGTTTATATTACCTAGGTTCTTTAAAATTCCCTATAAGGGAAAGCCCCTATAGTTAATTACATCTTAAGTGACGGGAATCATCTAAGAAAACTCTCGATAATAACCAATAATTCTGCTCTCAAGAATTTCAAAGTTTAAGTTTTCAAGGATTGAATTTTGGAATTTCAATAGGGAATGGATCAAATTCGGAACATTTCGTTTTGTGAATCCAAAGGAAGAAAAGTAGGAGAAATCACAGATTCGAAGTGAACTTCGGTAACTTCCCGACTATCCTATTGTTTGGCTCGAGTTTAGGAAAGTCTTAATGTTTATTTAGTATTTCAATCTTGCCAATCTTAATTAATTAGGGCTTATATTTGTATGATAAAATCAAACAAATAGCCTAGAAGATATGAGGTTTTATGTCGTATCGGACGACTACCTCGGAATCCTAAGACCGGTTAGGGCTTAATTTACATGGCATGATCATGCAAATGCCTAACGAAGAGTTGAGGATTTATGTTGCACTAGGCAAGCTACCTCGAAGTCCTATGGCTTTGTTGTTTAATTCTAAGAAGGTTTTACTGAAGTAGGTTTAAGTTTTGCTGACGACGATGGCCGTGCTGCCCACCATGCTTCAAGATCCTTGTTGTTGCAGAGGTTTAGTTTTAGAAATCATAAATCAAGGGATGAGAAAAGTGTTTTGGTTTAGAGAAGTCTTAATTTCCAAGTGTTTTTGTATTTTAATTAAAACAAATCTTAAAGTTGATTATAACGACACCGGTTAAGATCCCACGGTTCCATCCTTCCGGCATCATTATTTTTATCGGATTCACTTAGTCCAGATGAATTTGCTAAACTCAACTGAATGAGTTCCACACTTTCATTTAGACCGTGGGAAATCCCGTTAGCAACACGTAGGTTACATCATCCGAGGTATTCCGGATCATCCAACGAGGACGTTTTAATTTAGTTGCAATTGTAGTTTTGTGTTCTGTTTGTGATTAAATTTTGAGTTGTTTTATATTTTGAAATGTTGTGGCGGTGAATTTTATCTTGCAATGACTTTTAACTTAGTTTTGGTTTCAGTTTTAGGGACTATCCTAAAGGTGTGGGTTTTCATGCAACAGTTGTTTTATCATGCAAGAAAAGTAAAGTGCATTTGCAATAAAGTAAATTACAAGAAAGTAAATTGCAATAAAGTAAATTGCAATAAAGTAAATTGCAATAAAATAAAAGCGTACTTGGAGGGTCTTCTCGTCATCCCAAGCTGCACTTAAAACACAATTAGAATATTTAAGCAAGTTCCTAGGTAAAGCTAAAGGAAGGGTTATGGTTTTCTACCAAATTCCTAATCCTATAGCTAGTCATCTCCTATGACGTCTAGGTTCTTTGTGTTTTTGTTTGAAGACGATTTTCTTCATCAAAGAATAATTAAATCCAATTGTTCTTATAAATATCCTATCATATTGAGGAAGTGCTTAAGAAGAATCTTAAACATCTTTTCAATATTTCTAGGATTGTTTTAAGTCCAAATGAATTTAATTATATAAATGAATCAATCGTCCGAGATTTTCAAGTTTTGTTAACTTGCCCAGTGAGCTAGGACATTTGAATATCCTATGAGTGAAGTAACACTTCATTTAATGTTTTATTTAGGAGTTCTGATAACTAAAGCTTTCGAGGGTAAATTAGTATTCAAATGATTTGATTTAAGTTAAAGGGTTTAAATTTGGAATAGTGTTCAAGTTGCTTTACATTTAGTTTCTTTCTTGTTTTAGGTGATGTTATATTTAATTCAACTTAATTTAATTGAGTTTTAATTTAATTTAATTTAATTTAATTTGATTTGATATTTAATTAATTTGATTTAATTTAATTTTAATTTAGTTTGATTTGATTTAATTTAATTTAATTTAATTTAATTTAATTTAATTATTTAATTTTAATTTAATTTAATTTTATTTTATTTAATTTAATTTGATTTAATTTAATTTGTTTAATTATTTAATTTAATCTAATTTAATTTAATTTAATTTAATTTAATTTAATTTTTAATTTAATTTAATTTAATTTAATTATTTAATTTAATTTATTTGATTTGATTTAATTTAATTTAATTATTTAATTTAATTTAATTGTTTAATTTAATTTAATTTAATTATTTAATTTAATTTAATTTAATTTTTAATTTTAATTGAAATTTTAAAAGAGTTTAATAATTTAATTAAGTCTTTTAATGTTTTACATTTGAGTTATCATTTTAATTAAGAGTTAAGTATTAATGATATAATTAGTTTAGGGATTTTTAAATTAAAGAATAAATCTCTTCCTAATAAATATCCCTTATTTTAATAATTCCAATTTATTATTCTTCCAAATTTAATCTATTATTTAATTAAAGTTTAATCATTTTGAAATTGTTTAATGGGTTTCTACCCTTTAATTATTTAAATTTCAATCATCCAAATCAGATTAAGATCAAATATTTTACTTGTTGATTTTTTATTAAACCTAAAGTTTTAATTAAGGGTTAAAAGTTTAATTACCATTTTACCCCTTAAGCTTAATAATTTCATAACTCACTAAATTGAACTCAAATGAACTTGAAATTTTTATGTGACTTCACTCATATGTCAATAAAGACATGAGAGGAGAAAATGTGATTTTTCTGTATTTAATTTATTTATATAATTATTTTTGGTGGAAAATAGAGATTTTCAAGGAAAATTTGATAACATGACCAAAGGAAAGTTTCTGTCCTTAAGAAAATTAGGTGACATTCCTAATGACCAGAGAAGCACTTGGACCAATTTTGGTGATTTTTTGAATTATATTATTTTTATTATAATTATTTTAAGTTTTGGAGTATTAATTAATTTGAAAATAAAATAAATGTTGAAAAATGGATTTTATAATTTTTAAAAATCTCTCTAATATCAAAGAAATCAGAGAAGCAAATTTTGCAATTTTCTGATTTTTCTATGATTTATTATAATTATTTTAGTGAAAATGCTAGAAAATACATTTTTTAAATTTCAAAATTACCTTAAAGCTTTAAAATTTAATATCTCACTAAATAGACCTAAGAAAAATGTGGAATTTGTTCCTAAGTGATTAAAATTCAAAATATGACATTTTGGTGAATTTTATTATTTTTGTGATTTTTATTATTTTTTAATTATTAAAAATATTAAAATATTATTAAAAATCAACTTTTTTAGAAAATTGAAATTTTAATTTTCTTAGGTTCCCCTGATATCAGAGAGGCTCCAAAACTAATTTGGTGATTTTTTGAAAAGTATTTTAAAAGTTATGAATTTTTAAAGTTTAAAATGGCTAAGTGACTTAATCAACCCAATTAATGGGGCTAACCAAGTCCAATTGACCTCAAATTTTTATGGTGAATTCCTCTGATCCTAAAGGTCAGTGGAGAATTGATTTCAAGTCAATTTGATGCTTGGTTAACTCTAATTAATTAAAGACCTATTTTGGGTGTTTAAGCCGATTAGGGTTGTTTTGAATGAACTAAGCCAAAATCTATTTTTCCTAGGGTTCTCTGGTCATAAGGAACATCACCAAATTTTCCTAGAATTTATTTCACAACATGCTATTTACTGGAATTAAAATACTCAAAACAGTGACACGAACTTGAAAAATCAAGAACTCTTCATAGGGATGGCCTCTAACTTTGGAAAATTCAGGGAATGTTCCCAAATTCAGAGGCTTCAAAAGCACTATGGTCTCATGCCATGGTGAATTGTATGCATGCATGGAGAATTAAAACAATGCAAAGAGTAAATAAATTATAAAAAAATAAAATATTTGATGAAATTAAGTGATTTCTTTTCCACATTATTCTCCTCTCTTCACTGAGCAAGAGGGTATTTTTATTTTATTTTTCTGATTTTTCTACACAGAGATATGAATTTTTGAAGTTTAGGGAATTAAATAAATCAGAAAATACCCTATTTTTCTATTTATCCACGCGGCGCCAGCGCATCCTCGGTAGCTCCGAAAGACCACGCGGCGCGCTCCCATTCGACGCCGCCACCAGAGTCAGCAGCCAGGGCCCTACGGTTCTCGTACCGTCTCCTGGTCCGACGCCATCTGAGCCGTCCGTCCGCGCGTGTATTGAATGGACGGCATCTGTTCATCGTCCCCAAGTGTTCTCACCCGAGAGCCGTCCACACTAAATCCCTAAGATCTCACTCGATTCTCGATGGATTTTCATGTTCTTATACTCTATGGATTCGTCTTGAAGAGACGAACACATCTATACGGCTAACTTGCATTGAAACTAAGGCATTTGAAATGGAGAATCTCCAGAAGCTCGGGATGAAGAGTTAGCTCATACCTTGGCTCAGAGAAGTGTGGCTTCAATCTGAGAGTTGTTGCACCTTCGATTGGGTTCCAGCAAGCTCCAGATGAAGTCTCCTGGTCTGGGGAATTGTCTAGATATGATTTTGACCAAGCCCGATCACAAAGCTTGGAGGCTGGAGCAACTGGGTGGCCTGGAGATGGGGCTTTTGATGGTGGACACCTTCTCTTGGTCTGGTGAAGGTGTAGAGCCAATCAATTTGGGAATTGGCTTACTGTGGAGAAGTGTCCTGGTTTTGGGTGGAATTTCAACTCTGAATTAAGCTTACAGAGGAGAAATGGCAGGGGGATTTCACTGGGGATCAAGTGCTCTAAGGATGGAGAAGGGTCTGGAACAATTTTGGCAGAGTTTTGGCAAGATTTGTGCTTCTCCCTTTCTCATGGCCGAGAGGGGTGGAGTTTAAATAGAGCTGGCTGGGGGGCCTCCCAGGGGGAGTTAGGGCTTAGGATCAGCTGCTCTGGTGAGGAGAAGATCAGCCATGGTAGCCACTGGGGATGGGGCAGCTCAGCAAGTGAGAATTTCAATGTTGGCTCACATGTGAGCTCTAGGCCATGGTGTTTTCCGGCAGCCTGGTGGCCGGCCGGCCAGGCATGGGTCACCCTCAAGGTCAGGTGGGTCAGGGCTGGAGGTTTGTGCAATCAATTGGCCATGGACAAGTGTAAAGGCTTTGATCCAAAGTAGAATGGGGCATGGCTAGTTTTGAGTCTAAATGGGTCAATCCACCCATTTGGGCTTGGTGCACCCTTCGAGGTGGCTTTGGATGCTGTGGGGGATCAAAGGGATCAGTTGGTTTGGCATGGAGAAGTCTCCATCCAAATATATTTGGATTAAATTTAAGTTTAGGTGAAACATGATTAAGGCTAATGAGCTTTAGGGATTAAGGAAAGCCCCCCTCTTCTTACCCAATATGGCATGGTGGAGTGTCCAAAGCTCTCATGGCTCACATGTGGCTCATGCATGGCTTCATGGCTCACCTTTGGCTTGGCAAAAAGTTTGGTCGATTTCATAAAAAAGGATTTTAAGGATTTTGGATAATTTGGTGGAAATTTGGATGAAGCTTCATTTAGAAATATTTGATCATTGGTTTAGGACTTAGGGATGATTTTAATTGAAAGTATGATGAGGGGAAATGTCATATGGGCTTTGGAAGAATTTTTGGGGTTTTGGATTTGGTGGAAGTGGGCTTTTAAAATGGTTTAAGGAATGGGCCCTTAAGTTTAAAAATGAATTTATGGATGGGAATTTTGTAAAGAGGTTGGGCAAAATAATTGTTGGGTTTAGCTCATGGATGTGTCATGAGTGATTTGAGGCAAATTGGGAGTGATTTGGATTTGAATTGGGTTGAATTTGGGTTAGGTTTGGGTTTAGGTCAAAAATGGGCCTTTTAACCTTGGGTTGAGTTTGAGTGGGACTTGGGTCTAAATTTTGGTCAAATCATGCTAGGGTTTTGTTTGTGGGGATGTTAAGGAGGATTTAGAAAAGGTTTGGGGTTAATTGGAGTTGAATTGGGTGAGTTTGAGTTAGGTTTGGGTCATGGGTCCAAATTGGGCTTTAAGGCCAAAAGTGGAATTGGATCCAAATGTCAACCAAATTGGACTTGAATTTGGTCTAGATTGGTATTTGGGATGTTTAATTGAAGTTTAGAATTGAATTGGACCAAAATTGGGGTCAATTGGGTAGGTTTGGTTTGACATTGGGTTCACTTTGGGTTAAAATGGGTCAATTTGGGGGTTTTGACAAAAGTAGGAAAAATTGACAAAATTGGCCCATGGTGTAGTCGGACAAAATGAAATTGGGAATATTTAGGATTTTCTGGAATTTTTTGGGAATTTTCTGAATTTTTGGATTTTTGGGTCAAGAGGGGTACTTTGGGTATTTGGAGGGTATTGGGAGGTATTTTTGGAATCTTTGGTATTTTTGGGTATGGATGATCAATTTGAGTGATGTGGAGATGTTTGGGATTGATTTTGAAAAATTTTAGGTAATTTGGAAATTTTGCAAAAATTTGGGTAATTTCGAGGTTTTGGGTAGGTTTAGTAGGTGTAGGGTCCCGGGGTCAAAAATTGAAAATTTGGGAAATTGAAGATTGGTTGAATCTAGGTGGAAAGAAATCATTTTGGTTGAGCCATGAAGCCATTTCAAGCCCATATGAGCCATGAAAGGACTCATTTGAGGCATTCATCTATGTTGTTCCTAACCCTCTTAGCCAAGAGCTTAGGGGTTAAGGACCATCCATGTGAATCACCTACATGAGTCAGAAGGTTAAGTTGGATATGGGTGTGGTTTTAGGAAGTGTGTGGAAATGTAGTGTGTAAGTGTAGTGTGTATGTAAGTGTATGTGTAAGTCAGCCCCTTCACCAGACCAGGCCACCCAGGGCAGTCTTAAGGCCAAAGAGTCCTATAGGAACTCATCCTTTAAACTTCCACATTTGATTTCAACCCTCTAGGTGATTAGGGGTCTATAGTCAAGTTTGTGGAGTTTGCAGGGAGTTTAGAAGTGGTTTGAATTTCTAAAAGGTGGGTCCCGATTCTAGTCCTCTAAGATAGTCGAAGGAAAAGCCTAAGGCTAGATCCTAAGCACTAAAAGAAGAAGGGAAGACCTCATCAAAAATGAGGTCAACAACGGTAGGAACAAAACTTTAGGGTACTGGACATAATCAAATTCCTCTGGATATGGTCTACCCTTTGGAATTAATAACCCATCCTTTACATGCATCATTGTTTCTTTTATCTTTTGTTCTACAAGTTGTGTAATATCTTTTTCTGGAATTCCACTGTGAGGGGAATCCTTTTTCTTTTGAGTTATTTCTTCAACATCTATTGGCTCTTGTCTATCTTCTAAAATGTGGATAGCCTCTGGCCTAACGATTTCAATGGCCGGTGCTGGATTAGTTGGTGGATTTCGTAAAGTTGGTACTAACTCTTCTATTTTTTTTTCAAGATGACTGATTTGTTCATCTCGTTGTCGTATAATTTCTCGTATTCATTTGTTGCATCTTCTTCAATTAATTCTTATGCTAAAGAAATAGACTGTGTTTCTACCATATTAATGTTGACAACATTTTCATTTGAGCTGTCAGAAGAGTCTTTCTTTTCTTGCTTCGAGAATTGTTTGATGTAATTCTTTAAATTGTTTAGTATTTCTTCAAATGACTTTGCAGTGTTCTTTATAAGTCCCTTCTTGTGAACTATTTGCAGGAGTGCTCATAGTATCTGAGTTTCCCTCAGACGATCTTCGTTTCCATACATTATTTCTTAGTATGGGACGAGACCCTCTAGGTGATGTATCATCGTTTTTATGAATATGAACAATCTACATTTTGTAACATATGGACCAAATTTGTCATTTTGGTAGACGTATCTTCTGCTTCCAACATCAGTTTGTCATATCTGGCCTTGTCTTTTGTAACTTTCACAACTTTTACTCTTGGCACTTGAGTACATTGATCATTTGTTGGGGTTTGATGACCTGTTTCTTCATAAATAGAGTTTTCTATTTGTAGAATTCTCCTTTTCATTATTTTAGAGACTGCACATCCCATTTTTTCCAATAATCAGGAAATTGAACATTCATCTTTTTGTGCTAGTCTTTTAAAAATTGAATATATACCGTGCATTGATGAAGTACTTCTAGGTTGAAAGAAATTATCAGTATATTCAACGGGGATCGGAATGTACCGATTTTCTTTTGAGAAGGAAGGGTTCCTGAAAACACTTTGTTCAAATTCAGGTGTTTCAAAATTGACATTCTCGTTCCACCTTTTCTTCCTTTTAAGCGAACAAGTTATATTTTTAGGAACAAGATCCAACTTCATATATGGATGTTGGTGGAATATCATCCTCTTCATAGATTTATTTTCCTTTCCTGTGAATTTGTCTTTTCATCTCTTCAAGAGTATAAGGTTCTTCAGGTGTATATTCAGGTAGGTCTTCTATAAAATTTAGAAAGTCAGCATAAGATTGCAGATCATATTCTTCAAAAGAGTGTATATCAGTTTCGTATGGATTATCCAATGCAAATTCAGTTTCACCAAATAATCCAAATCATTCTGATAAAGGGAAAGATCTTCCTCCATTGGTGTATTGAAGTCCTAATAATAAGAAAAGATTGAATTTGGAGAATCCATTGCAGCTTTTCTGAAATTTTAAGAATGACGAATGTTATTGACTTATTTATAAACTGGGATTTTGTCTTCAAAGTTTGAAAATATGTATTCCTTATTTGTCAAAGAACGAAATGTAAATTAAAACAAGAGATAACAAGAGATGAGAAGAAAGAAAGAATCCACAGCGGAGTCTCCAAATAAAATCTCTTGATGGCGGTGTCATCGTCGTGTTGGAGATTTTCTGACGTGTCGATGTCTATTTGGAAGTCGCCACTCTGTTTATCTATATTATTGCTCTAATCTTCAATAAATCTTATTTCTTTGGATTCTGTAAAAGAATCTTAAGATAATAATAAATTTGAAGAAAATAAGGGCTAAATAATATAGAAAACAGTAGAAAAGAAGTGTCGGTCATTAATCCTTGAAATGAAAATTCTAGAATTGTCTTATCATAGAGATTCTATATAAGATTTTGATAACCAAAGATTTTTAGATATAATATCTATTCTGAGTTCTTTAATTCTCCTATAGAAGCAAGCTCCTATAGTTAATTACATCTTAATCAATTTATAATTGTCTAAGAAAACTTCTGATTAATGTTATTCACTTATTTTCTGGAAATTTTTTAAGGAAAGATGTACCCACTATAAATCCTAATTGTCATTATGCCATGTCAGTTTTATCTTATTGTCATATCATCTTGTTTATCATTTTTGTTTTGTTGTTTATCCTTTTTTGTTTTGTTGTTTGTCATTTTTGTTGTTGTTGTTTATTTGTTTGGTGGCTATCCGAAAGGTTTTAGTTTTGTTTTGTCTTGATTTTATTATTTTAATGTCGTTTGTTTTGTTTTGCTTTGTCAATATTGTTGTTTTAATGTTATTGTGATTTTGTTTTGTTTTGTTGTCATTCGTCATATCTTAGGAATGTCGTCCTACAAAACAAAGTTCGTACACCCTATAACATGTGAGGGAAATCTAAAATGAAACATATCTTCATCCTGCAAAGGAAAACAGTGTCAGATTTAAAAGAAATAATGTTAGTTATATTTTAGATAACCCGATCAAGATATTACTGGCTTCATCGTCCCAGGGTTATCAGAGGCCTTAATCTACTTAGTCTGAAAGGTGTTTAAACCAGGACCGAAAGGTTTCTATTAGAAACCAAGATTGCGTCATCCGAGAAACCTTCATAGATTAAGAACACTGGGGTTCCAGTTGCATTTGTCGATGTTTATTCGTTAAAGTTTCATTTAAGTTTTAGTGTCCTTTTCCAATTTTAGGTTTGAAAAATTTTAAGTTGATTTCTTAAGATTTTTGTGTCATTTTATGTCAAAATCTATAAGTTTGATGTCTTTTGAACTTAAAGTTTTAAATGTGATGTGCTTTTATTTTTATATTTATTGTCAATTAAATCTAAAAATTTGATAGATTTGAGAAATCATTTTTTGAGATTTAATTAGATCTTGAAATTTAGATTCAATTTCATTTGAATTTCATAATTTAGATCTAATGATTAGATTCAATGTCATAAATTAGACTTTAGAATCTTAGATTCGGTGTCTTTCGAAAATAATATTAAGTCTAATTAAAAACCCTAACCTAAGTTAGATTTTAAAATTCTGGATTCAATGTCATTTGAATCTAGAAGAAGTGTTAAGTCTAATATGAATTAAACTTAAGTAAAGTCATTTGATAATCATATTCAATGTCGTTTCAATCTGAATAAGTTTGTTTTGATCTTTAAAGTAGTTTGAATCTAATTTTTTTTTAGTTTGATGTAATTTGAATTTAATTTGGGTTCAACCTGAGTTGATCTTAAGTTTATGCCTATTAACTTGAGTTCATGTCTGTTTGAACTTAAGTTAATAATATCGATTTAAGTTCAATTTAAATCAAATTTTGATTTAAATTATATTTGTCAAACTTATTTTTGTCGAAATAAGTTCAATTTGGATTGAATCTTAAGATTGAATTAGGTTACGCTTAATGTTGAGTTGGGCTTGATGTTTTCATTAAAAAAAGTTCAATTTAGATTGAACTTAATTAAGTTTGATTTGGGTCGAACTTAATGTCAAGTTGAGTTTGGTAAGTTGATATTAGATTAAACTTAATTTTGGGTCGAACTTAATGTTAAGTTGACTTTGATAAGTTCTATTTGGATTGAACTTAATGTTGAATTAAGTTTGATTTGGGTCTAACTTAATGTTGAGTTGAGTTTGATTTTGTTAAAATAAGTTCAATTTTGGTTGAACTTAATGTTCAGTTAAGTTTGATTTAAGTTAGGTTCAAGTTAAGTTGAACCTAAACTTAAGGTTCACATAAGTTCAATATGGGTTGGACTTAAATTTAATTTAGGTTTGGTTAGGTTTAAATTAGGTTGAACCTAAACTTAAGGTTAACTTAATTTCAATAGGGGTTGAACTTTAGTTTGATTTAGGTTTGATCAGGTTAATGTTAGGTTCAATCTAAACTTAAGGTTGACTTAGGTTCAATAGGGGTTGAACATAGTTTGAGTTAAGTCTAATTAAAGTAAACTTAATTAAGGTTTAAGTTTTATTTAAATAATACTTAAAGGTTAATTAAGTATAATTATATTAGATTTAATTAGAATTTAAAGACCATTCAAGTGTCATTTAGGCAAAACTTAAGATTTAATTAAATCAAATTAAAATTAGAATTAATTGAAATTTTAAAGTTATTTAAGCATAATTTAAGTAAGGCTTAAGTTTGATTAACCCTTATTCAATTAAGGTTTAATAATTTTATGAAGCCTAATGTACTAGACTTAAGTAAGGATTCAGATTGATTAAACCTTAGTTGGTTAAGGTTTAATACTTTAATTAAGTCTAATGTGATAGACTTAATTATGGTTTAAGATTGATTAAAACTTAGTTGGTTAAGGTGTAATAGTTTAATTAAGCCTAATCTAATAGACTTAATTATAGTTTAAGATTGATTAAACCTTAGTTGGTTAAGGTTTAATGGTTTAATTAAGTCTAATGTAATAGACTTAATTATGGTTTAAGATTGATTAAACCTTAGTTAGTTTACAAATTAAGCCTAATCTAATAGACTTAATTTGGTTATCAGTTCCCTTCCTATCAACTATCATAAAATCAAATTCTTGCAGAAGAAGTATACATCTAATGAGTCTAGGTTTCACATCCTTCTTTTGCATTAAATATTTGATAGCTGAATAGTCTGTATGCACAATATTTTTAGTTTCAATTAAATAAGGTCCACATTTTTCAAAAGCAAATACTATAGCTAATAATTCTCTTTCAGTTATGGCATAATTACCTTGAGCCTCATTAAGAGTTTTACTAGCATAGTAAATAACTTTGAAATCTTTATCATACCTTTGCTCCAATGCTACTTCGATTGCATAATCACTAGAATTACATATCAGTTCTAATGGTTTCTCCTAATCGGGTAAAGCAATTATAGGTGCAGTGATTAACTTTTCTTTTAATAATTCAAAAGCTTTTAAGCATTCATCATTAAAATCAAACTTTCTATCATTTTCTAAAAGTTGGCACAAAGGTTTAGTAATTTTAGAAAAATCTTTAATATATCGCTTGTAAAATCCAGTGTTTCCTAAGAAACTTCTCACCTCCCTCACAGTAGTGGGTGTCTGATGCACCTAAAATATATTGTATTTTTTATGCACATTTTTATACCTATTTTTGATAATATTGCACTTTAAGGGAAGGTATTTTGTGTTTTTCTTGCAGGTATGATGAAAATGAGTGATTATGATGAAATGAGCAAAATTGGACCAAATTTGGAGCAAAAAAAATGAAAAATGAAAATTTGGGCACTGGCGGCTAAGCATTGCTTGGCCGGCGCTTAGCCGCCACAGTTAAAAATTGAGAATAACTTAAATTTGGCAAATCTTGGTGGTAACTTCCATAACTTCCTTTGGGTGGCAATTTTGAATGAAGGGGTGCATTCTTTGGTGGATACATCGAATCAGGACACATTTTGAAGAGACACTAAAGCACCTTTTGGTTTAATTTTTAAAGAGAGTCTTAGGAAAGATTAGGGGCTCTTCCATTGCATTTTGAAGAGAGTTTTTACATAGTTTTTATTGTATTTTATAATATTTTTCATTAGGAGTAGGAGTAGAGAGTAGAAAAGAGAAAAGTGTAGGATTGAAGTCTTCTTCTTCCCACTTCTTTTCTTTCCTTTAGTTTAGTTTTTATTGAAGTCTGAAGTCTATTTCTGAGCCATCAGAGTTGAGAGACCTGCTCTGAGGAGTAGTTTAGTGAAGAGTCAAAGTTTCAGAGAAACTTCCTGAGTCTTATGGAAAGGAATTTTAGAAATGTGTTTACTTTTGTTCTTACATTTAGTTTTTAATTAATACTTATTATGTTTGTTGTTTTTCTTATGGTTTTTTTATTTCAAATCAATGTGTTTTTTTATTTTCTCAATGCATTCTGAGTAGTTTACTTTATCTTTTTCTTTCTTAAATGAAGAAGTAAGTAATTCATGAAGAATTGTTGTGGAATGTATATGTGTTTAAAGTTGGAAGAAGTTGTGAAGATTGATTCTTAAAACTTTATTTACTTCTTAATTTGGCCTGTTAAGATGTAAAATTTATGGTGAGATTATGTAAGATCCAATGTGGTATTGTCTCATAAAAGTTAGTAAGAATCACATGAAATTATATGGGTGAAAATTGTAGTTCATATAATTGAATGCAATATATTAGAAGATGTTTTAAAGTGGAATAAAATTAGAGGATTTTTAGTGTGACAGGCTAAAAGCCCCTAATTTGGCTTGAAGTTTTGAATTTTTTTATGAGAAGTTAGCCCCCAGGTGGAGGGAAATGAGGGAGCTATAGAGTGAGAGCTGGTATCTTCCCTGCCTAACCATGTTCAAAATGATAAAATTTCAAATTAACCAATGTTCTTTATAGAACCAAGTAAGGGTAAAGAATACATTTGCTTCTATTTATCACAACAAATTTAAATACTTCCACAACAATACTTTCATAATTTTTACTACTTTATAAATGAAAGAAAAATATATTCTAGTTAATAATGTTTTTCATACCGTGTTTATAGTTATTATCATTTTAATTTCTTGTTTGACTTTTATAAGAAAATTTAAAGAGTGAAATCAACTATCAAACTTTTCAAAATCAAAGCATACTTTCAAAAGCCAATTAAAAAAGTAAAAAAGATAATTTTCTTATTTCTTTAAAGATTTTTCACTTTCCCTATGGGTTCGATATCTCGGGGCTTAATCAGAAAGTTCTATATTACTTGATAAACGATACGTATACTTGCATAGTATCCAAATTATAAATCATAATTTTCATATGAAAATCATAAGCATATATATCCGGTAGAGATAAGTTTTTGTCGCCGTTGCCAATTTTTATATCATAATTGTAAGTATAAATATCGGTTGGATCAAGTTTTTGGCGCCGTTGCCCAGGTAAGAAATTAATTAAAATTACATTTTAAAGAAAAGTAAGAAATTTTAAATTTTTACTTTTTTGTATTTGCTAGTGTGTTGTGTTTTGTTTTGTTTTATTGTTGTATGCATAGTTCAGGTTCTTAGGGACTTGTGTCTTACGATTCTGAATTAGAAAGAAGTATCAGAAAAATTAAAAAAATTAAAAATACAAAAAAGATAAAAGTATTCTAGAAATGGCAAATCATCAAGATCAAAATGTTGGCATCCATCAAGAATTAAGACTTTTAAGAGATTATGTTAACCCTACAGTGGATGAACTTCGTGGTAGTATTCAAAACCCTGTTGTAGCTGCTAACTCTTTTGAGCTTAAACCTGCTATTATCCAAATGGTGCCTAATAATCAATTTGGGAGAGTAAAAACTGAAGATCCTAATTTGCATCTTGCTAATTTTCTAGAGTTGTGTGCTACTTTTAAATAAGATGGTGTTTCAGATGATGTTATTAGACTTAGACTTTTTCCTTTCTCACTAAGGGATAAAGCTAAAATATGGTTACATTCGTTAGCACCTAGATCAATTAGAACTTGGGGTGAACTGTACAAAAATTCATTGCTAAATATTTTCCACCATCTAAGACTGCTATGTTGAGAAATGATATTACATCTTTTTGTCAGTTTGAAGGGGAATCAATATATGAAGCATGAGAAAGATTGAAAGATCTCCTCAGGAAATGTCCACATCATTCGATACTAGATTAGTTAATAATTCAAACTTTTTATAATGGATTAGTTGGATCTCTTATATGGATCATCGATGCTGCTGCTGGTGGATCATTAATGTCTAAACCATTTTCTGATGATTATGCTTTAATTGAAGAAATGGCCATTAATAATTTTCAATGGCCTTTTGAAAGGTTAAATCCTAAAAAGGTAGCCTGTGTTTTTAAAAATGATGCTTTTACAATGTTAGCAAATCAAGTTGCTACTGTCTCAAGGAAGATAGACCAATTTGAGATGAATTTTTCTCAGCCAAATTCCATGATTGAAGAAAATTCATAAGGCCAAATGGTTGATTCTTATTCTTCACCAGAAACTATGAATGTTATAATTAAGCCTAACAACCCATATTCCAATTATTATAACCAAGGTTGGATGAATCATCGAAATTTTAAATGGAATACCAATAATCAGGTTGGTGTTAATCAACAATGGGGGAACCACCAAGTAAACCTATAAGGGAATTGAAACAACAAAGGAAATAATAATAATAATAGATTAACTTATCCTTCAAGTTATAACAATGATTTACAATTAAAGGAGAAGAAGTTGTCTATTGAAGAAGTGGTGTCACATATGGGAAATCAATTATAAATTCAAGGAGCAACCATCAGAAATATTGAAAATCAATTGGGACAAATTGCAAATGCCTTAAGTAATAGATCCCAAGGAATGCTTCCAAGTAATAATGAAGTAAATCCAAGAGAAAAGAATAAAGAACAAGTAAAAGCAATTCAACTGAGAAGTGGAAGAGAATTGGAAGATAAAGTTAAACAAGTAACTAAAGTAGAGAAAGAAGAGATTGAAGAACCAAAAGAGGACGCTCCGAAAGGTTTGCAAGACCTGTTTCTCCACCTAAGGTTGATTTAGAAAAACCACCACCTCCATTTCCTCAGAGACTTCGTCAACAATAGTTGGATAAGCAATTTTCAAAATTCTTGGAGATATTTAGGAAGCTTACTATTAATATTCTATTTGTTAAAGCCTTAGAACAAATGCCAAGCTATGTGAAATTTATGAAGGATATTTTTAACAAGAAAAGGAAGTTTTAAGATAACGAGATTGTTGCACTTAATGAGAAGTACAGTGCAATAATTCAGAAAAAGCTTCCTGAAAAGCTTAAAGATCCTGGTAGTTTCACAATTCCATGTGCAATCGGAGACAGATTCTATGGAAAAGCTTTCTGTGATTTTTGTGCAAGCATTAACCTTATGCCTCTATTAGTATTCAAAAGACTGGGACTAGAAGAAATAACCTTAACTACTATAACTCTGCAATTAGCAGATCATTCAATCACATATCATAAAAGAGTTATAGAAGATGTTTTTGTTAAAGTGGATCAATTTATTTTTCCTATTGATTTCATTGTGTTAGATATGGAGGAAGATAAAGAGATACCTATAATTTTGGGATGACCTTTCCTAGCTACAGGTTGAGCCATGACAGATGGGCAAAAAGGGGAATTAACGATGAGGATTAATGATCATACTGTTACATTTAATATTTCAAAATTGATGAAATATTCTGCTAGAGGTAAAGATGATGAATGTTATAGGATGAATGTTATCAAATATTTGAGTGAATGTCATTTTAAGTCAACTTATGAAGAGAAATTTGAAAGAGAAGAATTGGAACATAAGCAAGAAGAGGAGTTACTTTATTCTAAATATTTTCAAGAGGAAGATTTAAAGTATGTTCACGAAAGTTTTGAATCTTATGGTTCATCAATTGAATACCCTCCTGAACTTGAGTTAAAAATGCTTCTTAATAATTTGAAGTATGTTTTTCTGGGTTAATCCTTAACCTTGCCAGATATAATTTCCTCTCAATTAATTGAAAAAAAAGAAGAGAGATTGCTTAAAATTTTGAAGAAGTACAAGAAAGCCTTTGGATGGACAATTGCTGATATTAAAGGAATCAGTCCTTCAATTTATATGCCCAAAATTCTTATGGAAGATAATTGCAAGCCACGGGCTGATCCCGAAAGGAGATT